>JAUMJJ010000033.1:12095000-14495000 GCA_033556795.1 Tapera naevia | reverse complement strand
AATGGCACTTACGAAAACACAATTTCATTCAGAAAAAACACATTCCCGTAGAGCAGAACAGCTTTCACTTTTCCAGTATGCAATTTGTAACTTTTGTGTTGTCTTATATGAAGCAAAAAAAGTAGACATTCAAAACCAAACGGTCTACTTTTTTTTCTGAAGGGGAAGAGAAAAATAAGTACATCTTTCATATGAGATTTTGACGTTTTGTTCTTATTCTGCTTGAAAGAGATTTTTTTATTTGTTCCAGAAATTTGTTTGAAATGGAAAAGCTCCCACAAGTTCCAATGTTTTCACCACCTCTCCCAATGCTAGAAGGTATGGGTGTGTGCCTGCACAATCATGGGAGTCAATCAGAAACCACAGCTGGACACCTGTTGTTCATTTTCAAAGGCAACAGGAAAGATTATGGTGTGTTATGGGATGATTCCAGTTTTGGTGAAAGAGCTAACTAGAAAAAAAGAGGAGGTGCAAAATGTAGGCAGTCCTTCCTTACTACATTTGGGGGGATCAGGGACTATCATGTGGATAAGAAAGGCTGTAGAACCTTCTACAGACAGCTGGAAGGAGCCTCGCAAACACAGGCTTGTTCTTATGGAGCTCTTCAACTACCCTGATATTTGCTGGAAAGACAACTCAGCTAGGCACACACAGCCCTAGAGATCCCTGCAGAGCATGAATAACAACTTTTTGACATACGTGGTAGAGGAGCCAACAAGAAGAGATGAGCTGATGAACTTTGTTCCAACAAACAAAAAGGATCTGGTTGGGAACATGAAAGCTGGGGGAAGCCTCAGCTGCCACGATCAGGAGATGGATGAGTTCAGGATCCTGTATGGTAAGAAGCAGTGCAATAAGCGGGATTACAGTCCTTGACTTCAGCAGAGCTAACTTTAGACTCTTCAAAGACCTTCTTGGAGTTATCCTATGGCTCTAGAAGGTAGAGGTGCATGAGGACTTGGAGGAAAGCCAATGTCACTCCAACCTTCAAAAAGGTGGACCCTGGAAACTATAGATCAGTCAACCCCACCTCCATCCCTAGAAAGGTGATGAAACAGTTCATTCTGGAGGTCATCTCCAAGTATTTGGAGAAAAAGAAGGTGGCCAACCTGGATTCACCAAGGGGAAATAATGCCTGACCAACGGGATACCCTTCTATAATGGCGTAACTGGCTGGGTAGATGAAAGGAGAGCAGTGGATGCTGTCTACCTTGACTTCAGCAAGGCTTTTGACACTGTTTCCTGTAACACCCTCAAAGGTAAGCTTAGAAAGTGTGGGTCAGTGAGATGAGAACTGACTGCATGGCAGAGCTCAGACAGTTCTTATCAGCAGAGTCCAGTTGGAAGCCTGTAGCCACTGGTGTCCCTCAGGGGTATCGGGCCCAGTCTTGTTCAATATATTCATCAGTGACCTGGTTGAGGGGACAGAGTGTGCCCTCAGAAAGTTTGCTAATACCACCAAACTGCGAGGAGTGGTTGATACACCAGAATGCTGTGCTGCCATTCAGCAGGACCTGGACAGACTGGAGAGTTGGGCAGAGAGGAATCTAATGAAGTTCAACAGAATTGAATAAAGAGCCCTGCACCTAGAGAGCAATAGCCCCATGCACCCAATATAGATTATGGGTTGACCTGCCGGGAAGCAGCTCTGCAGAGAAGGACTTAGGAGACCTGGTGGGCAACAAGTTAACCACAAGCCAGCAATCTGCCCTCATGGCCAAGAAGGCCGACGGTATCCTGGAGTGCATTAAGAAAAGCGTGACTAGCAGGTCGAGAGAAGCTATACTCCCCCTCTACTCTGCCCTAATACGGCCACATCTGGAGTACCGCATCCAGTCTTGGGCTTCCCAGCTCAAGAAATACAAGGAATTAATGAAAAAGTCCAGCAGAAGTCTACAAAGATGATTAGGGGACTGAAGCATCTTTCTGATGAAATGAGGCTAAGAGACCTATGTCTGTTTAGCCTGGAGAAGCCTGAGAGGGGACCTCATCACTGCTTATAAAACATCTGATGGGCAGGTGCCAAGAGGACGGGGCCAGACTCTTCTCAGTGGTGCCTTGTGACAGGACAAGGGGCAATGGGCACAAACTGGAGGACAAGAAGTTCCACATCAACATGAAAAACTTCTTTACTATGAGGGTGACAGAGCACTAGACTAGGCTGTCCAGGAAGGCTGTGGAAACTTCCCAGGAGATATTCAAAATCCACCTAGATGCTTTCTCGTACAACGCGGTCTAGACAAACCTGTGCTCCAGGGGAGATGGACTAGATGATTTCCAGAGGTTTCTTACAATCCCTACCATTCCATGAGGAAGGCTGAAGGCTGGACAAGGCTGCTGGAGATTCTCCACTGCAAGAGCAGCTCCTTGTACAGACATGTTCAAAGCTCATCTGATGGATAGAAATCCTGCTTTAGGCTTCAGGGAACAGACACCAGCACCTCAGGAGCTGAGAACCACCAATCCCGGTGGCAAGATTGAGGAAATGCCTTCTAGATAAGCACTGCAGAGCTCTCTGCCTTCAAGACCTGGAAAGCCATGGGCAGCAGCTGTAAGAAATGGGTTGCAGAGATGTTGCAAGGATTCCCAGTGCTTTGGAGCAGCCAGCAGTGTTCTGCCAGGCATAGGATGGATTCTTCCTCCCAGGGCCACTCAGGCCAGGGGCATGCAACCACTCTCAGAAGCCCCTGAGACAATTCCACGTTGAAGGAGAGTTGGGCTTGGGCATCTCCAGGGAGTTGGACCAGCTAGTGGGACCAGGAGATAGGTCTTGCTCACATGCTGAGGGAATAGTCAGTTACCAGTTCTGGAATCACAAAGGAATTTTCCCCTGGGGCAGATAGGCACTGGTCCCCAAGGTTTTTTTCCTTCCTCTGCAGCACAGAGCATGACTACTTGTCAGGGCTCCTCCAGTCTGTTTTGGCTAGGTTGCTGCCTGCTGCTCGTGCACCACAAGGAAGACAAAGATGGCCACACATGCCCTGCAGCTGGTAAAAAAGTATTTCCCCCCGCCCAGGGCAGATTGGTTGTGGTCTCCATAGTTTTTTTTTTTCCTTCCTCCACAGCATTGAGCATGGCCCATTGCCAAGCCTCCTTGGAGCCATTTTGGCTAGGTGCCTGCTGCTGCTGCTGCTCCTGCTCTATGAAGGTGGCCTTTGTGCCCCACCTCCAGGGGGAGGAAGCTTTCTCTTCCCCCAGGGTGGCCCCCAGGAGTTACTGCTTATCCTCTGTAGTACTGAACACAGCCCCTTGTCAGGGCTCCCCTGAACTATAGAGCCTCACCTCTTCCCTGCTACGCTTTCACCACGAAGGCACCACTCATGGCCTGACTCACTGTAGCGCTTTCATCACAAGCTTGTAGCAGAAGCAAGCTCTTGTCCTCCCCTGGCTCCATTTGCCCAAGCAAATTTGCTTGTCTAAAGCAGCCTGTGCATGGAAGGGCTCCAAGCTTGCTGCACCCATCAGAAGCTGCTACTTTCCAGCTCTCGTGTGTGCAATAGCAGCACAGGGCAGGCACAAGAGCACTTTTCACTCATCACTGGCCAAGAAGCACAGCAGAGCAAGTTTCTGAAGGCAAAAAGAGTGTTCATCCTTTATAAGCATCATACTTTTGAAAATATCGCACAGCACTACACTCCTTTTGCACGTGGTCAGTCTTGATCCTCATTTATCGCGTTTCCACTTTTAAGGAAACAGAGACTACTTGGCCTGTACTGCTGTTGCTGCTTTCTGTAGCTGTGACTTGCCTTTGCCAGACTGCAAAGGAAATTTTTTCAAGCTAAAGTGAAGGACATATGAGCCTGCTGCTAGCTATGCACACGCATTGTATTAATGCTTGTGACTATCAGCACTGAAACAGATTCAGAAAAATAAAATAAAAACCTGTTTCCACTTTTAACCTTTGTGATATCCATCCTTGAAAGTGTTTTTGGAGTTGAAAAATACATACTAAATAAAATAAGTCTTATTGTTATTCAACTCGTGGGGAACATAGGGAATGGAATAGAATAGTTATGCCTAGAGTGATGGACCACAAGTTATGACCTAGGCCTCAGGGTTCCACCCAGGAGAGCAGCTCTCTGCAGTACAGGGCTCAGGCCAAATCCAAGGGACAGGAACAGAGACAGACATGTCTACAACATCACTCAGGCAGGGAATGAAGGCCCCACGCTGAGCTGAGAGACCATACCTCCTGGGCCCCTGGCAGGATGTGGTATGGGTGGGGGTCCCAAAGGATGCTAGTCCCAGCCCTTGAGGCCTATGAGCCCCTCCAGGACCCTGACAGAAATGGACTTGCACTGCTCATGTTCTTTCCATTAGACATTGATTGTTGATCACTTTGGAGAGTATTGGTTTAGATGGACCTTTGCTCTGATAGTGTGCTTTTACTCTGAAACTTTTGTTTTATTATGTTTTTCCAAGGGAAACAGGTCAGGCATTTCTAAAAATGAGTACAAGGACAAAAAAAAGTCTGTGGGGAAATGAACATAGATTTGCCATCCTATGGAAACCCAGCTTAACTAGCTGAACATAGAAGACTTTCAAAAACTTCATTTCACACATGCTTTTAGCAACTTTGTTCAAGACTGTCAAGTTATCCAAAGACAAGCCACAGCTCTCACTCCCATCAGAAGGTACATGCTTTCTTCCCACACAGTGACAAAGCCACTCCTAGGCTGAGACATGCTTACCTCAGCACAGGGCTGGGAAGAAATGTCAGGGATTTCCTCAGCGTGTTCTGCTCAGGAAAGGAGGAAGCAAAAGGAACAACACAATAGAACAATTCAGCTGAAACAGACCTATAATGATCATATATTCCAACTGCCTGACCACTTCAGAGCTGACCACAAGTTAAAGCATGGTATTAAGGACATTGCCTAAATGCCTCTTAAATACTGACAGGCATGGGGCATCGACCACCTCTCCAGTAAGTCTGTTCCAGGGTCTGACTACCCTCTCAGTAAAGAATCTTGTACTCATGTTAATTCTGATCTTCCCCTGATAGGTGCAGCTTTGCGTCATTCCCACATGTCCTGGCACTGGATCCCAGAGAGAAAAGACCAGCACCTCCCTCTCCACTTCCCTCCTCAGGAAGCTGTAGAAAGCCATAAAGTCACTCCTCGGCCTCCTTCTCCAAACTAGACAAACTCAGTGTCTCCAGCTGCTCCTTATAAGACATGAATCCCAGTTCCTTCAACAGCTTTTTTGCTCTGCTCTGGAGGTGTTCAAATACCTTAACATTTCTTAAATTGTGGGGCACAATTTACAGGATTGCATTACCATACTGTGTTCTCCCACAATACAGAAAAGCAATTGTTTCAGGATGTGCTACGTCAGCATTGCACAGCCCTGTGCAGAGAGGAAAGTATGGTCTTAAAATGCACTGGCCATCAGTTTGTTTTCAAGTGTAATTCAAAGCATAGGTTTTAGCATATAAAACCCATATCATTTGAAATCCTTGCTACCTAAGGACTACCTTTTTCGTAAAAGCTTTGTGGCCAGGGGCCACTCATGGCAAGGGAATTAGTCTATATCCTCACTGCCTGCTGGTCTATGAAAATCATGTTCGCATACACTGCACTTGCATCAAAATACTAAGATTCTTTAACTGAACAAATAGAGTTTGGCAGTTTTTGGCACACACTGCACCAGTTTTGCAAACTAATTACTATGCATGTGCTAGAAGATTGGGATTTTTTAAATTGATAAAAGAAACTATGAAAAGAAGTTTCCTTGTATCTGAAAAACATCATCAATCACTTAATCACACTGATGTTCTCAGGTGGTTTCAGTCAGCTGTGTAAACAGTAAAATCTTCCTTGCAGGAAGCACAGGGATTCTTAAAGAGGAAATTACCTTTTAGTGTCACATGATCACTTGGCCAGTCAGCTCCTTAAACTGTATCAGCATTATCAGCATCAACCTTCCTCTTCACTAAATGCTCACAGAATTCCTTTAAAAAAATCACCAACCTTTAAACACCCTCCTGCAGAATAAAGCACAACCCCGCAGACAGCATTGCCACTAACTGCATCGTACTGACGCACCAGCATTTCATCACTTGCAGCTTTTTTAGTGTCTGGGGTGATCTGGCACTTTCTCCAATTAAACTTCCAAAACAGAAGCTCAATTAATGCCAGCTGTGGTTATTGTGTCTCCTAGGAGGCAGACATCCATTTTGAAAGCACCTACACTGACGTCACCACCTTCGTGTTCAGAGCCCACCTACATAGTGTATCCATTGCTCAGCGGGCTGGTGGAGGGCTGGATGGTCATGACTGCATGGAACTGGATTCCAGCAGGCTACTGGTAGGTGAAAGCGACATTAACACATCTTAGACTCCATCATTCATGCTTTGATGTCATCTAATGTATGAAAAAGTTCATGGTCAGGTCTTTTGACTTTAGATTGTAGAAAAGTGTCATTCAAGAAATGCGTGTTTCCATGTCCTCATTGAGATGCATGAAATCCAGAATCTAAAGTAATGCACATCAGTTGCTGCTCCTGATTAAACTGAGAAAAGCAGTGAGAAGAGAAAATCAAAATCTCAAACGGAAGAGGATCAGTCATGGACAATTAAGGCCAAAACTAAAATTCATAGCGTGGTTTTGTATTAAAAAAAGGTTACAGTAAGGATTTTTTTCTGCTAGCAGCTAGGAATGGAGTCACATGTCTACACATTGCCTGTAAGACCACATACTACATTCAAGCTCTTTTAAACAGTGAGGTAGCTTGTACAAGTAGAAGTTGTGTGAATGTAATTCAACTTTGAAATAATTGTCTTTATAGCTTTGCTTTCCATTACAGAAAAAAATCAGTAATTTCTTCATTGTTATTACTTCTAGATCCCATGTACAATATCCTGCAGAACATTAGTCTCTGTAGAAATTTTTCAGGCATTAATATTTGAGATTAAAAACAACAGAATCTTGTTTACTGCTCTAAGTACAACACATTTCTTAAGATTTCAAACATAACTGTCTCACAGACTAAAGTTTCAATTTTTTTTTTAAAAGACATTTTCCTATTCCAACCACATTACTCTGGTGAGAGTAACTAAGATAATTCAACATGTTCTGAAGATCCAGAAAGACAGTAAGCCAATCCTGATGAATTCTGCCCTCCATGAACGGATTAGTCCGACTGTAGATTAACTCTGTACCTACACGCAGAACTAATTTGCACCTCCTGTTCTCAATGGCTGAACTGTAGCACCATATGAACCCAGCCTCTCTCCCAGAAGCAAACAACTTTCTTCAGACAGTGAAACAAGCAGAAGCTACCAAATTTCAACTACACTAAGCATACGTACAGCCAAAGTGAGATTTTCTGAGCCATCACCAAAGTTGCTGGCCAAAAACTGCTGGAGCCCAGAGCATGGAGGGTCATAATCAATCTTTTTGCTGTTTCTATCCACAGCTCATTGCAAATCTCAGTGCATGCTCTTCCGAGCCTCCCACTGCAGTCATACTACTAAGGGCTTTTCCTCATCCTTCCAGTCCTCCAAAACCCTTAGGGACTCTTGCCAATGGACTGATCATCTCTACAATATAAATATGCAGATACCAAAACGTAAACACTGCCATTCATCCATCTGTGCTATGATGAATGTTTTGCACATACACTAACGCAGCAGCTATCCCTTTCACAACTGAAAAACTTCACAACTACAGTGGCATGCTGTTGTCTTCTTGGAACAAGCAGCTGGCTATTGAATTCATTTCAGTATTCCCAAAGAAGACAACTGGTAGGACACTGAAGTCTTCTTGTCCCCCCTTCTGCTGTGGCAATATCAGTTTCATAACTTCATCTGCTTGGCCTCCAGGTCTGCTGTCCCACAAGTGAACCAGAGGCCTCACTTGTGGGACTTGAATTTTATTCAAGCAGCATGCACTACCAAGCTCTGGTTCAGATGTTGATATCCCTGTAAAGTTTTTAGCAAGTATGCTTGAACACAGAATATGGGCATCCAAGCTTATTTTGCCCTCAACGGGGTCTAATTCATATGCTCCAAAGTCACACTGGGAATAAAGCCAGTGCCTTGTAAACAGAGGTTTAGCAGACTTGCTTCAGACTGCACTACTTCTCTGAAAGAGAACGCTAAGACAGGTGCAACTAGGAATACATTCTGCATTCATCTGTGCTGGGAACAAATCTATTTCCCAGTAGTTCAGACCTAAGACTGATGTCAGAAGAAAAAGTAAATTTCCACCAGAAATATTTTTAGGCTCGAATGAGTTTCCGCATTTACAAAGAAGGTTAAAACTAGCACTGAAACAATTAACCTGTGTATCAAGCGCCAAATTAGCATGCGCTTGATGTCTGCTCAGCTCTGCAGAAAAAGAAAGTACTCCTGGCTGCAGGACTGCAACTGAGCAGCATCCTACCATCTTTCAGCAGTACAGACTACCAAGGGGCATTCATGCGCCAGGATCTCTGTTCTCTTCCTCCAGCTGGCAGGAGGACCAGCAGGACCAGTTACTTGTTTTCCACGTTCAGTTCTGTTCTCTTTGGAGCACTTTGAGTTAGACTACTCTAAAGAAATTGTCATAAAAAAGATATTACATCCACACATAATGCAATGCCTAGAATGAAAAGCCAGTTCTCTCATTTTGTTAATTTACAGTATGGTCCTTGACTAAACACTACTGTAAAAAAAATTAAAGAATTATAGGCGCATAAAGTCTCTCAGGTCTCTTTTCATATTTTTACTGCTCAGAATTAAAAAAGCAGACAATATCAATTTCTTAAATAAAAAAGAATGAGACTAGTTAGTAAAATAAGTGTTAATTGTGTTTTTCTATCCTGTCAGAAAAAAATATATAATTTTCCTTTTTAAAACGAAAGTTTCAATGTCTTAGTAGGGAAAACTAAGCTCTTTTACTGCACTCTTCACAGAGCAATTCTATTTCTTGACTTCGGCTTTATTCTTGTACAAAAAAACCCTAGTTGAATAAAGACAGTATTGGTCCCATTTTTTTTCCAGAGACTGCCAAAGCAGACACACTGCAACCCAATGTGCTAATATCCATACCATATACTTGCTCATAGCATGATACCTCATTAATGAAGCAGCCTATATTCAAAGTGTGGCCATTCTTTTACTAGAGTATGCGAGGCGCAAAGTAGGTGAAATAGCAATGAGAATATTTTCTTTCATCCTCAACCATACTGAGAGCACAGATTTCATCGGCTGTGTGATGACAGATGCATCGCTGTTTACTTCATGTCCTTGCTTGTGGGTTACTCCTCTGATCTCTAACAGGATCCATCGGGGCTTGCCAAACTTCAGCTGCTCAAGTCTCATCCATGATATCTCTTCTCACAGGAGCCTGTAAGGCTCATCACAGGAAGCCATGTAAAATTCAGCTACAAGAGCATCATATACTTAGTAAAATGCAAGAGGGACAAAATCAGCCCTCAGCTGACAGTGGGCAGATCTCAGTTTCAAGAAAAACAGCAACCACGCACTTAAGAGTGAAATATAACCTAGGAATAAATCCCCAGTGCTGGGAATAACTGAAAACAATTTCTAGAGCCAAATAACTGCTTTTATCATTTTGTATTTTCATAGGTTTCATATTGAGCTTCTCTCCTTTTATTCAGCAGCAGAAAATTTATAACAGTAGGAGAATCATTATTTGTTATACTTCCTTAAAGACTCCATGTGATTTATGCAGTGAGCAAACCAAAACAAAAAATCCCAGCCTCTAAATCTATGAGATAGTGCTACAGGCTGTCATTTTTTTTTTCACAAATGTATTGAAGCAGCTATGAGAGATAAGCAACACTTCCAGCATTAAGATATTTTAATACTATTTTCCCTAAAAAACTCAGGCTGATGCCATAATAAGTTGTCAGTCCTATATCATACACTATCTTTGGGGCTGCATGGAAAACCAAAAAGATCAATGTTGTTCATGGGCAAGAAAAACAAAAAAGGGTGATGTACAATTTCTAACCTGGAATGAACAGGCAGAAATGCTGGGGGCAGAATCCCCTTGTAGTCCAGATTAGGATTAAGGTGCACAGGAAATTTCTTAAATAAAGTTGGCATATGTTCACTCAGAGACTGAATGAGCAGTTGAATTACACCCTTTTGATGAAAATCATCTTCACTGCTGTCATGGTTTTAAGACCCAATTAGGTCATGCTAGATAATGAACAACATCCTGAAAATATGCTCATTGTTGAGAGACTTCTTAGATTCAACCATCAGAACCATAGCTAGGTTAATAGACTGACACCATCACCAACAGGTCAACTGCTAAGCAGCAAGTGTTAACATTTCTGAGGGAAGCTGTAAGAGGATACTGGGGTTAAAGCTTTTGTCACTGTAGTATCAGTAAACTTGCATTTTAACATTTCATCACCTGACATGGCACATCAGGATCTTTCTACTAAAAACGGCAAGTTATTCATTTATTTCACAAATTCATTGAGATGTCTCTAATTTTAACTGATTTAAGTGAAAAGTGCAAGAGGATTTATCTAAAATACTAAATTCTAGCTCTATGACAAGGTAAATACATTAATAAAGACAACGCGTGCTCTTAGTTAAAAGTAAAGATACCTCACCAGCAACCTAACCCTAACAGGGACCATTTTGCAAAACACAACAAATGGCAGATGTAGTGGAAATCCCAAAAGCAACTGTCAACTTCCAAGTTCATAAGAAAGTAAGTAACCTTGGATGTTCTTTCTGCACTCATGTGTGCATTTTAAGTACAACTTGCAGTGTAGTGACGAGTACTGTGGAAGAACCTGAATGAATTATAATGCACATCTTACTGTGTTACTGTCCAGATTACTATCAGGTTATTAAATTCACTTTTCTGTTTATTCTACTTATCAATATACTAAACTTCAGGCCTACTGAATTTGAAATTTGTATCTGTAACTACTTTGGAGAGATTAGATGACTCTTCCCGAATCTTAAAAATATAGCAGGCTCCTAAATAAACAAAAGCATTTTCCAAAATATTCTACAGGAAAGTAAATAATATTTCATGCGGACCTCAATTTCATTGCAAAAACGTCATAGGAAAATTCACATCAGAATGACCACAAGTGGTTTTTAGTCCAACCCCAAAGAAGGGTCAGAGAATCAGAGAATTACCAGATTTGGAAGGGACCCAAAAGGATCATCAAGCCAACTCCTACCCCTACACAGGACACTCCCAACATTCAAGCCATGTGACTGAGGGCATTGTCTAAATGCTTCTTGAATACTGACAGATTCAGTGCCATGACTACTTCCCTGGGGAGCTGTTCCAGAGCTCCACCACCCACTGGGTGAAGAACCTCTTCCTAATTTGCACAGAGTTTTATCCAGTTGAGACTTGAAAATATCCATGAATGCATGGGTGGACATTGACTGCACAACCTCTCTGGGCAACCTGCTTTGCTGCTTTGACTGTTGCCATGTCCACTAGGGCGTTTTTCCCCAGAGTTGCTGCCCAGCCAGGCAGCCCTAACCGGCATCATTGCAAGGCTCCTTTCTTTCCAGGTGCAGGACTTTGCCTTTGCTCTCATTGACTTTCACAAGGATCCTCACAGTCTATTCTTCCAGCCTGCCTTGGTCCTTCCAGATGGCAGTCCTGCTCTGAAGTGTTGTGACCCATTCTCCTCAATTCGTCATCATTCACAAACATGACAGTGTCCATCATGTTCTCCAAACCACTAATAAACATTAAACTGGACAGGTCCTGGTATAGACCCTTGTACTACTCCACTCAGGGTCAGCTTACATTGAGTACAGCCCTACCTGGACCTAGCTCCTAGGACTAATCATCCAGTTACTTTTTATATATCTAGTTCACCACCCATGCCCAACTTGGATAAAAGAATATTGCCGGAGACTACACTGGAAGTGTTGCTGAAGTCAAGGTAAATGACACCCACAGCTCCTTCCTTTTTCACAGACCTAGTCATTTTACCACAAAAGGTTTGGGAGGCATGATTTACTCTTGTCAAATCCCTGCTATTTCCCAAGTCACCCTTTTTTTTTTCCCCTTTCATCCACCCAGAAATATGTCATTCAGCTGTAAAATAGATCTAGAAACACACAGTTTCTTTTTTCCTTTTATTGTATCCCAACAGGCTAGGCCAGCAAGTGCTAAGAAAAGAAGTTAAGGCACTATTTAAGGTATTCTAACTGCTCAGTTCTTTGCATAATAGTCCAAACTCAAAACACTTGTGCCATTTTATATTATCACTTAACATCATAAAGAGAAAAACTGGTAATACATTATATCTGACATACGCAGGAAGCTTGAGAAGAGCCTCGCAACCAGTTTACACTCAAGGCCACTAGAAATGCATATCCATAGAAAAATTCTGCCTCCAACTGAGCTACCAAAGGAAACATCAGTAAGAGCACATCTTTAAGTGTCACGTTCCCATTTACTACCAGTGATTTCAAGCATAAATCAGTCTTTCTGCTTGAAGTACTAAACATTCATAGCCTTTAAATGAACAGATAGTCATCACTTTTTTAACGCGCCTTGAAGCCAATAATACCAAAAAGTAAATACTTCAGAGCAACTGAGACACTTGTGAAAAAATACTAATTTTTAAGTATCAGTATTTATGAGTAGTGCAACTTACTATTGCATCAAAAGAACAATGTAGAGTACTGTGTCTGCTCACTCCTTGTTGCTCCAGCTATCAGTTTCACCCCATCAACTTCAAGGTTATTACATGATAAATAAATTTTTTAATTACATACATATAAACTCACTACATACATACAATCTTATTTAATTACATAAGATAATACAGAAGAGCCATGACTTCGATTCTCAAGTTAAATTGGTCCAGTTTAAAAAGCTAGATTAAGTAATGAGCCTTATCTATCTTTGCACGTATCCTATATTAGCAGGTTACGGAAAGATCACAAAACCCAGGCGGCCAGCTTTTACCCTTGAAATACCCATGAGGTGGGGGAGGGTGCAGGGGGAAGGTTGTGTTCAACATGAATACATGCAGGAAAAAGCCCTGACTTTAATATTTGCCAGTAATTGTCAGTAAATCCTGCAAGTTTGTTCAGGACCATAAGGTTAAGTATATATCCAAATACTTGCAAGACCAGACCTCATAGCTTAGCCACAGAGAGGCCAATAGAGCTCACTGATATGTCATATGTTATAAAAGCCAAAACAAGTTGTACATCAGAAATAAGCCAGGAGACAGACACGTCGACTCTTTCATGCATTGTCCTGGTCCATTTGGTGGACTCATGATCATTTGTTTACCGTGATCTTGAAGACAAATACGGTTCTTCAGACTGACTTTTACATGCATGCAGCCCATTACCTCATATTTAAAGATGATCAAAAAAGCAATAAAACAGGAAAAAAAAATAAAAGAACCACACTTACAATCACCAGAATCACATGAATGAAGATTGAGGGAACTACAGTTTTCCAGAACCTATGCTTATAGAAGGTATTTGAAAAGGGACCACAAAAAACATACAGTAAGAGAGGAAAAAACATTTATTTTCTTGTTCTCTAACTGATGTTAAACATAAAATGCGAGGGAAAGCCAAGGCAGGTCCTACAGGCAGACTAGAAGTTAGAAATCAAGAGTATTAAAAAAGCTGAACATTCAACAACTGATGTCACAAGAGATCTGTCTTAGAGCAAATTCCTGTATATGCAGATATGTTCATCAGTAGACTTTTCATCAGAAAAGGAAAAAACCTCACTTCATGTATTTTAAATTGTTAAAGGGATGGATAAAGTAACAATAAGAGTAGCCCTGCTCTTAGTCATAAGAAGAATTTGTCAAAACCATCTGCACATTTTAATGGTAGAGAATAGCAGTAATACTGAGAAACCCTGTGCAAGTACATTACTCAACACATATGCCTTTCTTAGATATTCAGGAGACTCATATTTCCAAAGTGCATGTGATGACAGAAACACATAAAGATATTATAGGTATTATCCAAAAAAAAAAATTAATTTCCCCAAATTCAGCTGAAACACAAACCTTGCCAGGAAAGCAACAGGGCCAAAAAAGCAGCAGGGCTGCTTTCACATTTGCTTGCATCTAGAAAAAGCTCTACATAGATGCTTCTTGGAAGTATTTTGTCCATACCTATGCTGAAGATATTTCTTCTCAAAAGAATATCTTTTATTTTAGACTAGAGCTTCTTAAGGAGGGTGAAGAACCATAACAGTATTCGTCTACAAACATCACACATACTCAGACAAGGAAGCCTGAAACACGAGTGTCAGTGAGTATGTCCTAGCAACAGCGTTACCATAGTGGAACTGGAAGATCCATTCTCTCCTCCATCCTCAAAAGACAAAAGGGTTGGTGTATTATAAAAGCAAGACTACTTAAGGTCACAGCATCTGAGATATGTAGTTGTATGAGCAAGAGTGTTGAATTTCTCAGAGGGTATCTGTATGCTCACAGTTCCCTAGAAAAAGCACATTATAGCAGATTCCTCCACTCTACAGTTCAAACTGCCATCAGACCATAAAGGCCCAAGATAAGAGGAAAAGCTGTATCACCTAAAAGAATCTCACATTTCTTGATTGTTTCTCACAGGTGGGCTGCTGCAGGCAGATTCCACCAAATGGCAAGAACACAGTGTAGTAGCAGTACTTTAAATAAGCTTAGGCAGAGGAAAGTACAACTGAAAATAGATACCAGGTCAGTTGTTTCCTCCACTGAAGACACAGCCCCTGCTCAGGTCAGAAAGGATTTTGTACAGCTTGTTCCTGGCACATTTCAGGCTCAGTTCATACCACGAACCAGAAGAGCGGAAGAGTCCTCATCCCTTCTGTAAGGTCAGCAGGAGTAGGTACCTAATGGGGAACTGTGATATGAGGAAGAAATATGAGCTTTTGCAAGCCTTAAAGCATTTTTCCTGCTGAAGAATTATCAACAAGTCCTAGCGAGGACAGCAAGCTTTCACACCAACTGCTAGTGTAGTGAGGGAGAAGAAGAGGGAAGTCAAACTGTTAAGACTTCAACCCATTCAGGCTTCCTCTTGTGAGCCTTTTTGATTACCAGAAACCTCCAGGAACAAACTGTTGTGGAGGAACAGTTTGCAAATTATTCTGTGATTCTACTTGTATGTAGAGTACCTGTCAGGAAAAGCCTCCAGAAAGAGATGACTTACGTTCCCTTCGCATAGAAGACCTCATTGTATCTTCTGGTTTAGACTCAGTGTGCTGCTGAGCATCCGAACTTGAGGCTTCATTTCAGCATGTCTAAAGGAGGAAATGAAATCTTGACAGGAGAAGAGCCTGCAAATGGTTTACAAGAAAATTCAGGTCCTTTCAGGCAGTTGTATAAAGTGATAAAGTCTCCCCACAGCTTTGCTCTCTCCAGACTTAACTTCCAGTTCCCTCAGCCACTCCAGTCACGATGGGGTAGGTGACCTCCAAATCATGGAAGTAGAAGAATCACCTTTCAAGGATGACAATCTTAAAAGAAGTTTTCTTGAAATAGTTCTGGAGGTAATGCTACCAGCCTTGCTTAGCGCAAGATTTAAATGTCTCCTCCTAGGCAATACAGACAATAAGAGCATCCATATGACTTTAATAATTAATTGCCATATGTAACACTGGGTTAGAAATCTGCCAGGAATATCAAAGCCATATGACGATGGCCTAGTTAAAAAACAAGCACATTGAGCCTCATTTCTGTGAATGGTAGGAGGGGACTAAGGATAGAACCTCCCAGATGCCCAAATATAGGTTACTAGAAGACATAGAACTGCACCCAGAGTCAAAGAAAAGGCAACACAGCTGAATGACTTCTGCCATACCCTTAGAGGAATAGAAAAGATGGTGGCACTGCCTGCAATACTCATAAGAGGGGGTTTGTATACAGGGCGGCTAAAGGGAGCACCTTCTGGCTTTCAGGACCCCTGCATAGCTACAGCATAGTAAGAACATTTCAGAAAAAATAATTTCTGACTGAAAATAAGGACAAGAGATATAGTTGCCAAAATAGAACTCAGAAGAGATTACAACAACTTCACCAAGAATTATAGACATAGGAAGTACCAGGAAACAAGTTCACATGGAACTCCAGGAATCTTCAGAAGCAAGCATACAAATAATTCACTGAGTAGAACAAGAAAAGTGTAAAAAGGAAAAATAGGGAGTTTGCACAAGATACAAGGTAAAAAAGTTAAATAGAAATGCAACAAATTAGTAAAGTCATGAAAAAGTTCATAAGAAAGACTTTGCATGCAGAATCAAATCTAATACCTGAGAATAGGTATGAGAATTCGACCTATCCTTGCAAAACAAGTGAAAGAACAGAGCAGAAAGAGAGCAAGCAGTCCCAAAAGATCAAATATTTTATGCATATGGCAAAGCTAAAAAGAATAAGAGCAGTTTTAAATCACAAACTAGTATTGACACCAAGGACACGTTTGTGTGCAGCGGGCACGAAGTAGATAACACAAATAAATGGTTCCAAAGACAGCAAGGGAAATGCGAATTACATCTTCAGCTCTTTGCTAGAAACAACCAGGGAAGTAAAATATAAGATAAAAGAAAAACAATATGAATCTCTGACTGGGACCAGAACAATGTACGAGACCATATGCTTACCCACCGAAAGATTACACTGCTACCTGAAAAGGTATGAGCAGTACAACACACATTTCCCTAAAATGATTAAGCATATTCAAAGGTTATTCAGCTTTATAGGCTGTAAGAAGTTAGGTCTCACTGAAGCTGTGCTAAAAACCCATCCCAGACCTGAAATTCTTCATCAAGGAAAAAAAAAAAAAGACATTTCAAAATACACTCCTGTAACTCCCAGTGACCCTGACACAAAAGCCGTAGAAACTTCTGCTGAGGGAACAAATGATCTCTCAAATGATATAAAAAACCTAGCAAATAGTTACATGCACACCATACCATTGTAATAATTTTCAAGAGTGGGAAGTTGTGCATAAGAAGCATCATCAACAGTGTGGTATAACAGACTTATTAGGCCCTGTGGATGGCAAACACTAAACTCATGAGTTTGCAAAGGAGAGCTTGTTGCTGCAAAACAGAGCAGTTGGAGAGAGGGAGAAACCGGCAACAGACAACTGCATCTGGTAAAACAGATAGATTGGGAGGTGGTCTAACACTCATGTCAGCTAAGTGACACCTGGGGTGAGAAAGGGGCCTCACAGCCTGGTGTTGCTTCAGTTAAGAGCAGAAACACCCCTCAAAAGCATGTACTGACCTCCCTGTGAACAACCGAGTCCCCACTTCTGACAACACAAGCAGCCTTGCCAAGGGCCAATTACAACACACTAACTTAGTCTCACCTCACCAAGAGGCCTCAAAAAGTTTTCAAAAGGTATAATATTGATACCTAGAAACCCTTTTGGGGGCGGGGCGGGGGGTGAGAAAAAAATCATCATCTTACCTGACAGATGAGGCAATGGGCCTGGACCTATCCTCCTCCACCAAGAAGAAAAGTCTTTTTGGTAAGAATTGCACACCTCTGACTGTCAGATGTTTTTCCCAGGAAAATAATTAACTCCAGTTTTTATTGTTACTTGTTTTTTTATATATATAAGCTAATAGTTAACTGGTTACAACTGTTTAAGCACTAACATAAGAAACTAATTTATCAACAGCAATTTTGAATTTTTTTTTAATCTATCACTTGAATTAAATTACTTAATGCCTCCAGCATTGCTAAATTATCTCTCTGACAGGCATTTTTGCAAGCCCTGTTTGGACTGTGAGCTGCAAGTATTAACCCTGAGTGTAACAGTCTCTAAGGAGACTCTCACAGGTAACCGGTTTCTAACTTGCTGCAAGAACACACATGAGCACACACACACACACCTTTAGTCATAAACCATCCAGCAAGTCTAGAACTATAAATGGATTCAGCCACACCTAGGCTCCTCTCTGAGGGGATGCTTAGAAAGCAAAGGGGTCCATTTTGAATTTCATGATTCAATGGGATGGTCTCTTTAGCGACCTGTCAGAACCTCATCTGTTTAATGTGACAGACAGAAAGCAAGGACTTGAAAATGTGGTAGCACTACCACAAAGGAAAATAAAAGGGATAACAAGGGATATATTGCTGATGGCTATAAGACAGTCTTGTAAAAGAAGCACATAGCATCAGAATGAGAACAAACTGTAGAACCAAACCAGTTTCAAGGTAACAAAAAAAAAATCAAAAAATTAAAAAATACACAAGTCAAATTTTGTATCAATTCCACTTACATAGTCAGACAATGCAGAAAAAATGGACACTCCAATATTTTAGCTCACAAGGTGATTTGAAAAATACTTCAGCGCTACACACAGCGAGACAAAACACTTCAGCTATCTACTAAAAGAAACTTTTTTAAGAAGTTTCTCAGAAGTATGTGGAAGTCGCTCTGAAATAGAAACATTTCCCAAGAGGCTCTAAAGATACAGTGCATTTCTCAGCAGGGCCATAACTGTTAAAGACATGATGCAGAGCTGCAATGCAGGTTGGGATATGGAAACTAAGCAATAGGCTACAGCTGTGCTGAAACACACAGCAGATTTTCAAGCATAGTAGGAATCACCTGTTGCACTACAAAAAGCTCATAGTAACATCATTACCAGAGACTATTATCTTGACACAAGGGAACTAAAAAAAGCCTGTCAGACATTACCTCAGTGACCACTGTAATCAAGGCAATGGACCATTTTCCCAGCCATGATATCTGAAAACGTGAAGTATCATTACAGTAAACTGGGCTCCCTTGTCTTTGTGCGATTTACCTGGAAATAGGAAGTCAGGCATATCACACATCATTTCCATAACACAGAAGTCAGTCAAATGGCAGAACTGAATAGCAGCTAAAATTGTTATGGCTATTCAAGATGATAACAAAAATGTGTGGCAGGCCATTCTTAACTGAGGCAGTTGATAAAATACTGCTACAACCAGAAGCAGTGAGTGTAAGGCTGGTTCTGTGTGACATCTGCCAAACACACACGATGGTTTATACAGCATTGAGATGAGCAAGAATAACCCTCCTAAATCAGCAAAAGTAAGGTCATTTGCCAAAAAGATTAAGTAATTGCTTGCATTAATAGGACAACATAGATATCATTGGTTGTAACAGGACATGAAACAGCTTATATACATAAAGCATTTACCTTGTTCTCCTTATAGTGTCTTTGACAGATCTCTCACTGGATAGAAGTTTACCAATATGTAAGGCTTATGGCACAACACCACATAGCACATATCAGGTGTTTCTCTAAGTACCTGATGGAAGCTTGGGAAAGTAGAAAGCAAAGGAACAAGCCTGGATGCTGAACTGTTTTGGCTATCTCTCTTTTACCATTTAATAATGAAGAAAATGAAGAAAAAAAAATTAAAAAAAAAAGTTGCATCTAACCTGAAAGGTAAGAGGAGAAAATAATTTACACCAGAAACTAGACTTTAGTGAAGCTATTTTACTAGAACTGTATGATTATTGTAAACCCAAAACTTCCATAAAGCTTGAAACAAAATCAAAAAATTCCACAGTTAAAGCAGGTATAACCACCCCTTGATATATACAGTATCTAAGAAAGAGTGTAAATATATCGATGCTTTATTTACTTACCACCTTGTATAGTCTTGCTAGATATTAATTAATGCATGAAAATGTCCAGTGTACTTAATAGCTAATTAGAGTAGAAGCTATATGATGTGATGCCAAATTCAAGTCTTGGGCTGTATAAAGACATGCCCTCAGTATGCTGCTGAAATATAAAGACAGTGCTTGCAGCATCTGAAGGTTACAATCCCCACGTAATACAGCACACTGCATTCCACCATCTCCACTACTCTGCTCACGCACTGCAGCAGAAGTGGGGGAGTGCAAGCCTGCTCTAAGCAATATGCATTTGTGGTTGCATAAAGGATGACAGTGAAACAATACGCTGTTTTACAGAAACGTAGATCCGCTATCAAATGCTTTTTTCCTTCCTTTTTAGTTTTAAGCCACTAAACCACAGAAACATCGTGACTGTATGCCTGATTGCTGCAAGAGTATCAGGAAGCACCTTTGAAGTGTCATAATCCATAATTTAAACCTGTAATACATCTTTATACAATAGACTGCAACATCCCTTTACAGGGAGAAGAGGTTTTCCTTACACACACATTTTGAGTCAGGAAGAAATTTCTCTTTTAAGTGGATTCTAACACACGAACCAACTTACATTAACAGTCTTCAGCAGCCTACAGCATGCAGCAGAAGATCTGTATTTACAGCCAGCTAGATGAAGGCTGATACAGATGGTAACGTCTAGGACATCTGACATTATGGATGATACCATGTCCTTAAACAGATTCCATTATGCCCAGGTCTGTAACGAGCTGCAGTTGTTTCAGATAACCGAGTGACCTTTCTGCCATACGTGCTTTGATACTTAAGCAAAGTAAGCCAAATTCAGGACAAAATACCAGTTTTCACTCTGAATTTTGCCTCCCCTTCTCCATTTCTTTCATGTGCATTACCAGTTATAAAACCCATATACAATAAACCATCATCAAGCTTTCAATGATCTGTTCACCAGGATGCAAGTGGGATTTCATTCGCATTCCGTAGTGCTGCACAGGGATCAGACTCAATTAAACCACTCACGCTTTTTAGAATTCTCTATATATTTCCTCTAAGAGAATTATCCCAGTGCAATCAGACCACATCCTCACTGAGAAGGTAGTCCAGAAACAAGAATATGCCATGCTGCGTTTCTAAATTACTGCAAGCAGCTGAGTAAGCAACATATTAGCTGAACAGGAAGCCAGGCACGTTTGAAAATACAATTACTGCAATGTTAATGTGTCACTGTCGCTGATCTGAGCTTTAGAGTTGCCTTTCAAAGCGAAAGTAACCAGAAGTGCTGACTATGAAATGTAGTGGGTGGGAAACTGTCCCATGACTGGTCCGTGGGGGGTCTTTGTGTTAATTCTCAAAATTATGTTTTTATAACACTTTTTCACCTCCTCAAAACACCAAGAAAAAAACCCTACATACAAAGTTGTTTGATGCTTTGAATTCTCCCCTCCAACATTTCCCTGTCCTCAGTTATCTGTACACATCAGAAGCAGTTACAGATACTCCAAAGCATGAGTTTAATAAACCACAATGCATATCAAGGACCTGTTTAAAAGTATGAGATTTAATGCTTCTGACTCCTTGTGGCAGACGCTAGAATGAGCCACCCTGAATAGTTGGTTCAGCTGAAAATACATCTGTCATCTCTGAAGAACACAGGAGCACTGGCTCTCCTATAAAATCATCAGAAAGCAGCTTACAGTTAATTTTGTAACTGCGAGGAACCACAAAAAGTTGCAGTACAAAAAGAAGTGACAAAAAAAAAATCACTGGAAAGTTTGTGGCTGTTCAGCAAATATCTGCATGCACCAGCTAAAGGGAAAATGAAGCTGAGCAGTATCCCAGTAGTCATCCAGAGGTCTCAGCAAGCTGAGCTCAAAGTTCATAGAATTATCTGGGTTGGAAGAGACCTCCAAGATCATCAAATCCAACCCTTAATCCAACACTATCATGATTACTCATGGCACTAAGTGCCACATCCAGTCTCATTTTAAAAACCTCTGGGAATGGTGAATCCACCACCTCTTTGGGCAGGGCATTCCAATGCCTGATTACTCATTCTGTGAAGAAGTTTTTTCTGATATCCAGCCTAAACCTGCCCTGGCAGAGTCTAAGCTCGTACCCTCTTGTTCTGTTGCTGGTTGCCTGGGAGAAGAGTCCGACCCCCACCTATCTACAGCCTCCTTTCAGATAGTTGTAGGGAGCGATGAGGTCACCCCTGAGCCTCCTCTTCTCCAGGCTAAACCACCCCAGCTCCCTCAGCCTCTCTTCATAGGACTTGTGCTCAAGTCCTTTCACCAAGTTTATTGCTCTTCTCTGGACCCGCTCCAGCACTTCAATATCTTTCTTGAACTGAGGGGCCCAGAGCTGAACACAATATTCAAGGTGTGGCCTCACCAACACTGAGTACAGGGGAAGGATCACATCCCTCATCCTGCTGGCCACACTATTCTTGATACAGGCCAGGATGCCACTGGCCTTGGCCACCTGGGCACACTGCTGGCTCATGTTTAGCCTCCTGTCAATCAGTACCCCCAGGTCCCTTTCCACCTGACCCCTCTCCAGCCATTCTGTCCCCAGCCTGTAGCGCTGCATGGCGTTGTGGCCAAAGTGCAGGACCTGGCGCTTGGCCTTGTTGAATTTCATCCCGTTGGACTCAGCCCATCTCTCCAGCCTATCAAGGTCCCTCTGCAGAGCCCTCCTGCCTTCCAGCAGGTTGACACTCCCTCCCAACTTGGTGTCATCCGCAAATTTACTTATGATGGACTCAATCCCCTCATCTAAATCATCGATGAAGATGTTAGAAGTTCTCCAGAGCTTTCTGAATGCTGACTTTACCTCACTTATCCTTCATAACTCTTATGTGGGAATTGGTGGATTTTATGTGGAAAACCTTGAGATGCTTGAGACTCAGTCTGTGTGATGCTTACTTATCTTCTTGCTGTATTGACACATATAAAATATGCTGTGGTGATAGATTAGCATCACACTGCAGCAGAAGCTGGAAGACCTAGCCTGCCCCACATGTGAAAATTTTTCTTGATAACCTAACACAGCCTCCACTTTTGGGATACATCCAGTAACACACATTTAAGTAACAACAGAACAGCTGTAGCAATTCAGAGTAAAGGTCCAAGTGGGTCCTATACTCCTCCAGTCCAGATAAGTGACACAGGATCATCTAAGCCAGGGTTGGAAGTTTGGTCATTTAGTTTACCTTTGGCTCTTACGCTTGCACAACCAATACTGTTAGTTTTATTGTAATTCAGGGATCAAACAGAGTGGTTCTTGAGAAAGACCACATCAAGGGCAATATGGGAGAGAGACTGGAAGACTCGAAATTCATTCTGCAGATGCTTCTATACTATATTGAAGTCGAGTACATTAAAAAAAATAAAGAAAAAACAAAACCCCCCAAACAATACAACCTGTAAGTCCCTAAATAAAAGCTTTCTCACTGAAGACAAAGAATAATCACTGTAACCTTAAACATGAGGAGCTCTGAAACAGTTCTGGCACAAGACTAACCACTTAACTGTGACATGAGAATACTCCAGTTCATGGACACTTCCCACACCCGTCAAAACACATAGCCTTTTACAATTTGTTTCTCATAATTCCTATTGCAGTTATATCAACAGTTTTAAAGCCATTACTATAGACAGGATTTCAAATTAATACTTGTGTGGTAAAGTCTGGTATAGCCACTATTGCTTAGTAACTATAAAACTTCTCAGATCCTATATTTAGGAAATAACATTACAGAAGAAAAAAAAGACTTAGGAGAAGACTCTGGATTTTAAAAAGAGCAAAGCTTAAGACAAAGTATCTACTTCAGGATGCAATTTAGTTATTTAAGTAACAGACTGAAATTAAAGCTTGCCGGACTACTGTAGAAGACTTGGGCCTGGTTACTAGAACTAAAAACAAGCAGCCAAAGAGCATGGAAATCCTTTCATTCTGAACTGGCTGTTTATGTTGGCATAAATCAGGACTTAATACTAATTTCACTTAGTTTTCCATAGTTACTTTTCCAAAGCAAGCATTTTGGCACAAAATTCCTAGATAAAAATCAACATGCAGAGGAGTCATACAAACAAATATCAGACGGCATCCAGCTCAGATAGTGCTTCACATCTCAGTTTGTCAATATGTAGTAATTTAATACTAGCATTGACCTGTTGCACAGGAGAACAGGGAACAAATGATTGAAATTCAATGAAAATATATTTATTTTGCCAAAGTAAACTAACACTAGGATTCACGCTTTCCCCTAAATAAATGCAAGATCTCATGAACAACTCCTGCAAAGTTGTCTTCTGGCCAATTCATATTTTTAATTGTTATTATCAGATACTAAGTGAAGCATACTAAGGATAACACACAGGAAACCCCTCCTTCAGAAGTTCACAGGCTAGTACAGGGAGGTGAACTATATTCTTCAAGGGAGATGGGGGCTTTTGCAGTTTTATTTTGCAAAGGAATACACACAGAGCTTGCTGGCCTACTGCATAGCATGTCCTACTACAAGGACTAAGTATTCTTCAATTTTCTCCTTGTATGGTCTATTTTCAGTTCAATACAACTAGATTTCCACTGAGACCATAACATCATCTGTTTATATATTCTGTCAAGTGTTCCCAAGACCTACTTCAATTGTTTTTCTAAGTGTAGGGCCTCTGCTGTAGGTCCTCAAAGAAAATGCGTGCAATATTGATCAAAGTCCTGCTCGCTCTCCATGCAAGGTTCAATATATTCCTATTAGAGCATACAAGCAGAGCTTGGTCTTTAGCGGGGTAAGCAAGCACTGTACTGCAGGAGACAATAGAGATCAGTTCTTCTAAGTGGCTTAGAGTTTTGTCTAGTCTTTGGAGACACTTCTAAAAGTCACTGAGAGAATTAACACTTTTTCCCCACTCCTTCCAGTCAACGATTGTTATGGAAGCACACAGCACGGTTTTCCTTACTATTTTCCCTTACCATTTGCTTACTATTTCACAAATGCTAACCATGAAAAGAAGTTTAAGTTTAAGACACACTATCATAGTCTGCAAGATTATCATTTTCTCCCATAAGTTTTAGACAGGTTTTTTAGCTACTTGCACACAACATTCTGTTAATATTTTTCCCTTCTTAATTTTGCAACTCTCCAATTAATATCTGCATTTTAACCCGTACACGAAGAGAAACTCAAATTAAACTCAGCCATTGAAGTACTCATTCATGGCAGTTCAGGTACACCATTCACACTTAGCAGCAAAAGAAATCAACAGAACTACTCATCTCATTAGAGAGTTTTTACATTGTTGATCGCAGCTTTGTTTCCATTTAAGCCTACAAGGTTTCTTTTTGCACCACTTCAGCCTTTTCAATAGCTTGTTTGTTGTTTTTCCTTCATTTCTGATGGTTTACATTCAAGTTTGTACTCCTATGCAAATCTTCCCCTTCCACATTATCTTTCATGTGCACTACAGCTGAAAAAAGAATACAGTGGATTTATGACAAAAGCTAAGCCAAGCTTATACAGAATTGCATTACCCAGTTCTTTGCACCCATTATCCCTATTTTAGCTTCTCAGAAGAGCCAAATATTACATTTAGACTGGAATTAGGGTGCTGTCCTCCAACATCAGCAAACTTTGAGGTATTACTATATGTTATTTCTAGGCCCTTGTGTTTTTTAACAATACAATACCCCAAATGTATGAAAGATTGACGCTTATTAAAATAATCCCAGGCAAAGCTGATAGCCCTTTTTATATAGAGGGTAGTGGTCACTCTAAAGGATGTTCTCGGGCATTGGCAGAACTGCAGCATACTAAAGACAATCATCACGGACCTTGGAAACAGAACTCTTCAGTAGATACCAAACTACAGATAAGATGCAAGTTTCAGTGAATCTGAGGAAGATAACTAGTTTCTGCTAGGAACACATCAAGAAATTCTCAAAAAAATTCCCTCTGGGTCTAAAAGATGATCATTAGGATGACATGAGATCTCTAGATATGCTGGGAGAACCATCACCCTGAACTTCATGTTGAATTTAATTGTTGATATAGAAGTCTCATTTTCTTCCTAGCACAACATTCACGTTTCAGATAACTTACATCAATGTTTAGTATTAACCAGGGAGTAACTTCTTCACTGTTAAAGCAAAATGGAAAAAAAAACCCCACCACTGGCATTTCCTTAGAAGCATAGTTTGAATTCAAATATCAACACAATTTGAATTAACAAAAACGGAGCAGTCATATAATCAAGGTCTTGCAACTAATTTGTATCTTGAAGCATAAGAACCAGTAACCATATTGATATAACCAATTTTTTCCAGTGTTCAATGACTATTCAAGCTTACGTAGAGCCATGTAGTAGATAGAGGACACACACACACTTCTGAAGTAAAGCTCAAATATTGAGATCTCTAATTAATGAAAGATTCTTAACCAAGGCCAGCTCCAAAATTAGACAAAGAGACTCTAGAAGGAGTCCACATTCATAGAACAACCCACAACAAAGAAACCAACTGTGAAGATGAAGAGTATCTGTTCACTGACTTAAACTGAATTGTATGTGTTGATGAACTGGTCCATATGTTCAAGAGGTATTTTCCAGCTCCAGCTTTTATGATTCATACATAGATTGCAACTTCAGTGCTACAGGGTAAATACATTTTAAATTAGACTATATAAAGAAGCTCTAAAGCTGCCATGACAGTTGCAGAAAAACATCTTGTCGTTTCTCATTAGAAAGCATAACCTATCTTTATAACCAAATTAGCTTTTCAGCTATTCCCCCAAATGTACCCTGCAGATCTGTTTTTGTTGATCCACCAATTGTTTCTTTCAGATTTGCATGTTTAAATATCAAGCAGAATGATCATCATTTAGATTATTAAAGCAATCAATCAGCCAGCTTTGTTCTCTTTCTTCGGAAAGACAGGAAAGTTGAAAGGTTTTAGAGAACTACTTGTCAGGAGCTTGTTTAGAAAGGCAGACAAACAGTTCTATGCCACCAGCCTTGGTCTGACCCTCTTCCCTAGACATGCCCCCAATCCCAGACCTGCCCCTGGACACAGCTCAATGCCAGCTGTTTCTCCTCCAAAGGTTAGCCCTACTTCTCAGATATTGTTTGCTCTGGAAAGTCATCAACTCCTTTTGTTAGTGCAGCTGATGATGGATCCAGCTATCGACTCTTTGTTGCATTTCCCTTCCAGGTGTAAGGCTTCAGAAATATGAAAGATGAGAGGCACAGAGAGCAGAATCCATCTGTTACTTTTAAATAATAGGACAGGGTGGGCAAAAAGTCTCCTAAAAATAACTTAAACTCTTCTGCTCCCGCCGATCTTCCAATCTTAAAAAACATTAGAAAACTGAAGAAAGTGGGAAGAACACCATAATACGCATATGATCTGCAACTTGTCATACTAATCATCTTTTCCATCAAAGTGATTGCATTAAGTAGAAAGCAGAATTCAAAAAAAACCTGTTCATTCCAAGAACAATTAAAACTAAAGTAAGAAGAATCATAATGAATTGCTGACAAGTGTTATAACATCATGTGCTGGCAGCTTCTTTTTCTTTTAAGAAGATGTCATAGCAAAGTCACAACCAAGAACTCTACAATAGAAGACATCAAATGACACATATAATGGAGCATGAGGCAAGATATTTGTATGTAAAATCCTCTGTCAATCTTTGCTGTTAGTCAGCACACACATCAGGGACAGCACAATGGAAAGACCCCATAGTAAGATTATGTGCTGCTTCATACAATAGTATCTGAAGTTTATCTGACAAGATCTGAACCTTGAGAAAAGTCAGGAATAATGTTGCTAGATGCAGCGAGAAGATAGTTTCCTTAACAGACTCAGATTTAAAGAGTTCAGAATTCAATCAATCCAATATAGAATTTTGTTAGAATTCAACTGTGTAGCTGTGTGAACAACAAAACTAATTAAGCCTGATAGTGAATGCATACGTGTATTGCAGCTGATTGAGTTTAATTGAATTATTCCTTAAGCTCTGGGGTGAGCTCATCCATTAACGAGAAAATCTGCACAAGAGAGAAAGTTTAGCCTCATTCTTGAAAAAGCACAGACACCAACAACTGAGCCTTTTGCCCCATTATTAGGAAATCTATAACATCATTCTCCCGAATGAATTGCCTGACAGCTAGTGAAGGGCAATCTCATGCTTTCCTTTGGTGTGGCATTACAAGCCTCTCTCCTCTGCTATGCTCTTATAATTCGCATAGAAACTTCACTTTTCTGGAAGGTTCAAGAAATTTGCACCCTTCCCTTTCCTCACCAAATCAGGGTAAAATTGGTAAGGTTATAGGGAGCAGTCAGCATTCACAGACAGAATGCTGATAAGGTGGAGAGATATGGGAGGAACATTCTAGGAAGTTCTCAAATTGACAATCTGCAGTTTTGTTTCTAAAAGAGGTAGGGGCAGCTTTCAGTGAATATACAAGAGGCGATAAAGGGAAAATCTGGACTTTTAGTTTAAAATTAGTAAAACACTACTGCTTCCAGTTTTTTTTAAATTCTAGAAAAATAATTCTGAGCGACAAAGTAAGTGTAGCTGACAGACACTTTGGAAATGTTTCTTGCCTATACTATAGAAGTAATCACAAATGCTGTTACTCCCCCTCATCCCCAGCACACACATTTCTCTGGCCAAACTTGAGCAGATACTTAGCATAGCACATTCATTTGGTTATTTTTCATCAAAAATAACAAGTGAATAGAGTAAAAAAGTTGGCTAGTCTAGAAAGAATCCTATTATGGCAGATGCTTAGAAACATTGTTTTGAACAAAAGCTTTTTCCTGCATGCCGTTTTCAAGATTAGCCAGGTTATAGAGGGAATCTTCTGAACCTCTACTTGAAAGTGCAACAAAATACCAATGGTATCTCTGATTTTGAGTAATTATGAGTAATTATATTTCCCTCTCACTCTTGTAGAAAACATGGTACCACATCATAGAAGACTCCTCTTATGTTTCCATAACAATTACACCAAAATTTTCATTTTTAAACACAATAATCAGGAGAAAGTTCTAATCTTTGAAACATCAGGCCATTGTTTATATAGCACACATACTAGAAACTTGAGGGGCAAATGAGAGTTCATTGAACAAACCAATTAGACAGAGGTACCTGCTTTAAAAAAGTGTTTTAACAATATATTAGCTATAAAGGCCTCTAGAAATTGAACGTAATTAGTTTACCAAGACTTCAGTCATCATACCTTCTGTAAAGCTTGCACTCTACAGACTGTCAAGTACCGTAAGTCTAGAGTCATGTTGTTGTGTAATGGGAACTAATGCCCAAATCCCATGTTTGGTGAGGGATACGTATACATATCTAACCTACAGAGTGGTCTAGAGGGATCAGTTACATAGATTGCAGAGGACAGTTAAGCCCCATTTTAATCACTTACACTAACCTATGAAGAATAAACCCTGCTTTCAAATACAAGTTTCAGTTTATTCCCAAGGATACACAACAGCCAATATTGCAACAGTACTCTTCATCCTGTGTTACTATCAGATACAAAGGGGTTCTCCACAAGCAGTAAGAGAAAGAATAGGATTAGACCTTATCCACTGCTGTTGCTTCCCTCCAGGCACACAGTCTCATCCTGCTTGCAGAAGACAACTTTACATTCAACTCAGTAGGCTGCTTGGTAATTTTGCCAACAAAACAGGGGGCATACTTGGATGAGCAACCTTTGAATAACACTACGTACATTTATTCATTTTCTGCCACTGACCAGAAGCAATCTGTTTCCTTTGAGTTCCCTGCTTCTTATTTTGCTTAAAAATTCCTAAGCTTTTGAAAGCTAAGTTTATGTTGTACTTTGCTTGGCAACAGATACAACAGCTCCCGAGTCTCATTTGGATGAGTTATCTTCACACAATAAAAATAGCTTACACATCTTGCTGTACCTATGCATTTAACTGAGTAGCCAACACAGTGTGCCACACTCTTGTTACTTGCATAGCAGTCAAGGATTAACAAGTCTGCTCTGCCCTTGCCGATGACCTTGGTGAAGCTGGGGTTGTGAGTGCAGCCTGCAGAGTTCCACTGCTCTAAAAAACAACTGTCAGGTTCCATCTCAGCTTACAATGGCTTACCAAAAGCGTCATGGACAATCAGTGGACAACAGATTTTAGAGAGAGTTTTACAAATTCTGGAGTCAAGCAGAGCCTTTAACACGAGGTTTCCTGTCGACTGGAAGATATCAGCAACCTCTAGCAGAAGAAATGAGTAAGTGCTGTGTGAGGCGAGACACACAAGCAAAACAGTGTCTATTAGTCAGCGTTGCACTTGTGTGTGCTATATAGGTTGGTCTTCATTAGACAAAGACCCACAAAGCTGTAATGTGCATGGCATGACATATAATATGGATGTCATAAGAACAACAAACTGGGAGTACTGAGCACAGATTTGACTTTTCCAATTCTTCAGTGAACTTAGAAGTGTAATAACTCTTATACATCATACCTTGTAACAAGCATTTCACTAGCTAAACTTGCTTCTGCAAGGTACTACCTCCACCTCAAATTCAAGTTTAAAGAATTATCTAAGGTAAGCCTAACACAGGCTTGCTGAAATTCAGTGACTCTGTTCAACATGTAAAAAAAACCTTAAGAACTTTGAGGTTTTATTTCATTCCATATTTGATTATATTCCACATGCTTACCAAAAGATGGTCTAAATAAACATAACTAGGATCAAAATGCAATGAGAATCAAGCTTAAATATAAAACTATTATGATTTATGGTCTAGGAGGTATGTATACTTCTGAAAAGATGCATTATGGAAAGTAGGTATTTAGGGGTTTTACACTCAATTTCTTACAAAACTAACAAATTAACTCCAATAAAGCCCACTGAATTTTGCTACAGTTTTTTGGTTATATGCCAAGTACCAGGAGGCAGTAACATTTCTGTGGCTTGAGGTGACTGGTCTGCTTTTGGAAAGCTGCCAGATTCCATCTGACCTTTATAATAAGGTTTAACCCTAGTAGTTGGGCTAAGTCACTCTCATTTAGATGGGCAGACTGCTGCAGCTCAAACCTAGGTCAACAGTGAAGGAGTGTTGTTGCCATTTGACAGCTGTTCAGTGGCTTCTGGGAAAATTGTTGGTGTTCTCAGTACATTTTCTAGTGGACAGGCACTTAACCTAAAGTTTACTGACAGTGTGCAATGCTCAGCGGAAAGGCAAACAGCTGAGTCATCAGGGAGACAGTGACTTTCTCAATACTGACTTTTTCCAAGTCAGACTTGAGACACTGAAAGAAAAAAAACAAAGATTATTCAAAACAGTCAAACACAGGAATCTTCTGAGTATTTAGAATGAAGTATATTCCATTAGTATTAAAGAAAAGACTTCACAGTAATGTATCTTCTGAGCCATTGATAACAAGTGTTCCGATAACCTTTCTGTTCAGGCAACATGCTAGATCTCATAAAGCAAACTCACCATTACCCATCTCCCTGCTCTAGTAAGTGGTGAATTCCATCTACAGGTCCCCATTAATTTGGATACAAGCAGGCTGCAGCCATCCCAGCTACCACTGGTTGAACTATGCCAACTACTTCCAGCCATAGCTGGAATTGTGTCTTAAAACTAAACTCTCCAGTCTCATATTGAATGTTTGATCACAAGGTTTGTGTTGAACTTCATGCAATGTGAGACTACTAAACTGGCAAATATGTATAATTATCTGCTTATCGACACACTGCAGCACTAACACTTACACAGGAAGAATACAGGAGCAAAAATCAAAACACAAGGAAAGCAGGGGCATGCATGCATATATGCAACAGGGAGCAAGCAAGAGAGCCAAGATACACATACTGAAAACTGACTTGGAATTCAATGAAACATCTACCACAAAAATTGTAATTTCACCCTTCCTAGCTTCTGTCTTCTTGACTGGTATTTCCATCACCTCAGTCATGAAGAATCTGTACAATAAACTACTACATGGTGTGGTAGAAGAGTTGGCCTATTTAAAATTAAGATCCTACCCTGAATATTTATCAACATCCACTGTCAGCTCTGATTTCTCCAAGAGAACTGCTAACCACTGGTTACTAAAATACAGTACTTTAAGTTTATAGAGCAGAACATTAAAGAAAAAAACACATGTTGACCTTAATTAAAGTACTAATGCCAAGTTCAGCAATGGACAAAGCTGTGACTGTCTGCAAGAAAGCAAGAACCTTGTATCGCCAACACCAGAAAGCCAGCAGCAGAGGACCCAGACAGAGGAATATTATGGAAGTTCAGCTGAGAGTGCTTCTGTCCCATTGCCCATTGGACACAGTTTCACTTTCTTCAGCTTTACTTCATTAACTCTTAAGCTAACGTGTTGCTAACAGGTACAAAGATGGGAAAAATGCTGAAGTGTTCTATATTATTTTTAATGACATTTAAGACATCAATTATACTGCAGGTTCATTTAGCACCTAACACTAAAGATACATTCATACATTTCTATTAAGCAATATAATCTAAGCATATCTAAAGAAACTCCTGCTAACAATTCTTGTGGGAGAGACCTGAAATATTGTCACAGAGGTGTCAGTTGACAGTGGGGACCAAGTGAATGGTTTGACTTGACCAACTCCCTAGCGTGCCCATGAGCAAGAAAAGACAGCCTAACTCGGTCACTCAGGGGGAAGGTATCACTGTCTTCTGCATCCATACAAAGTGACTTTATTTGTGAGGTCTGTTTAGGTGCTACCCACCTTTTCCCCTTATCAACAGTAGGGACATGAGAAAGTTAGAATGGTTGTTGTCCCTTTTTTTTTTCTAAGAATTCACCTATAGTTTCTTTCAGTGCATCAGCCTTAAGCTGGCACCTGAAATACTGAATTTCTTCTGTTTTTCTAAGGAAATCCTATTTTTCCCCCTTCATTTTTACATCTACATTGGCAATACCATTCCAATAGTTCTTAGCAATTAAGTTCTCAAACCATTACTAGTAATGAGTGAATTGTTAATGTTAAATTTGCTTCTGAGGACAGCTGATCTGCAATGCAGAGTGGCTCGTGGTCCACCCTGCCCATGTACCTACAATTCCTAACATAAGAGAAACTGTTCCACACATGGATATGCCATCACTGTAAGATGCTCTGGCCCAGCAGCCACCCCCCTCAGCAAAAGCAGCATCATGTTAGAAATCAGCTACATCATCATGCCTGACAAAGTGCCACTTCCTCCTTCATTTTCATCAGCCATAAGAGCCAGTTGCACTTCAGTAAGCACACAGAATCTTTGGAGTACCATACAAGGCCTAAGTTCACTTCAAAGCTTCTCATAAAATTGCTGAAGACTTATTCGCACATCAAGTGATGCCAGTAGCCAAGAATGGCAGCACAGGCAATTTCAGCTCATTAGCGTCAGCTTGTATCTTCTCCTTGATTCCATCCCTCAAGCCAGTTTAGTGCATCTGAAGGAAGCAAGATTCAACACAGTTCTGTGGATGCCAGTTCAGAAACCGAGATTTGGTTTGGCTTCACTGCCCACCTCTCAGTCCTTTAATTAAACAGATTAATTATTTGGCTCAAAAAAACGATCAGCCTTTTAGACTATTGGCTTCTTATTCTGACATTGAAAAAGTGGAACTCTTGAAAAAAGCTAGCTTGAAGCAGGTAGTAATGCCTCTTTCCCAGGGCAGTCAGAAGGAACCTCTTAAGTTTTAAAGATGCCTCCCCTGCAACAACACACTTTCCCAGGCTCAAGAGGCAAGGTGGGGGGGAGGGGGGAGGCGAGGAGGGGGTGGGAGAAGAAAAACCACAACACATTCTCCAAAGTTTCACATCAAAAAAATCCAAGCACACAAATTCCACACGTCCATGAGAGCGATGAGTTAATAGGAACTTATTAAAAACCCTCCCCAGATAGTGTATTTGAGATAGATAAACATGCTTCAGCTTACCCAATACAAAATATAAGCATGTCTAGGTAGCACAAAGCAAAGTCAGTCAGTGAAAAATTTGTTATTTTCAGTGACTCATTGACTCCATCTGCAGAATTCTTTCAAACCTCTCACCCAATGGGCCTTCAAACATCACACAGATAGAGGAAACGAAAAAAGAAAACTTGGGGGAGGGAAGGAGGAAATCAATTTCACTTCTAACATTTCTTAGATGCATCAAAGGTATTAGCCATGTAGTTCTATTAGGTTTCTGTGTGGATTCTTGTAAGATGTATGTGGAAAAGCCTTCATCGGGTTCACTGCATGAGACTAAAGAAGATGCAGACAATACGAATTTGAACTTCAATCTTTTTCTTTCCTGGAAAGCCATCTTCAAAACAAAGTTTAAATAAACTATATATAGATGCTGGCAAGTTGCAAGACTGAATACAAATCTCTGATCCGATACAAATATTTAGCCACTCTCAGCTCACAAGAGCACACAGCAGTATTCAGATCTCCCAAACTGAGCCACGGCATGGCTGTACATCCTCACAGTTGGTACTAATATTTATAATAACTGCAAGGCAAGTTTATGGGCTTGTTAAACTCAAAACACAGTACACAAAAGCTTACAATAAACAAGGATGAAAAAGAAAAGATTACAGCGTAAGTGACAAAGGAAGGTGAGATTAAAATGTGTGGGGTACAACACAGGTGGAGGAAAATTACCACAGGCTTGCATAATTGTAAGCATGACATTTTTTCCCCCCGCAGATGCTGGATGGTCTAGACATACTTTCAAACAACATTCCTGGGAGTTAGTCCTTCAGCTCTGCTAGCAATTTGGCAGGGTTGTGACACTATGAACAATCTTTAGGTACTTATCTTCTCCTGCCTCCTCAAAAAGGAAATCAAGTGTGTAAAGTGCATTTCATACAATTTGTAAGGACAATCTCCTCCTGACTTAGGAATGCGCCTCCCATTAACATTAATAAGCAACTGCAGACATGTAGGAAGAGAGGAACAGTTACTGCTGCTTTAGCCTTGAATATATTAGTGGTACTCCACGAAATTATCATCTGATGCCCTAGGACAGCACAAGCAATAACCACTGAAAAGAATTAGCTTTCTACCTATGTATTCTTCATTTTTACCCCCCAACAGTGAAAACTAAATGTTCAAAAAGTGAAAGAAAACCTTTAGCAAGCAAAAAGAACATACTTTGATATGGAGAGGAGGAACAAGACTCTTACAATACAATTATGATTGGAAGAATGGCAAAATAGGTAGTCCACAAAGAATTTAGCCATCTTCTTTCCCATTCTGATTTGAATACAAATGAAATTCATAGTTACTTTGGCTTTAGTTTGAGGCCAAATCTCAACTTAATGGAAGTTTCCTCTCTTAGTAGATGCATGTCCTTCATAGAAAAATTCAAAACCCCATGAGGTTTGTTGGTTTGGGTTGGTTAATTTCTTGTGGGTTTTGTTTTGTTTGTTTAAAGGAACTGAAGGTAGGAAGAGGTCAGCAAAAAGCAAAAGTAGAATTTGGGGGGGAAGAAATGTTAATACAATCAACACTGAAGAACCACTGAGTTTCTAAAGAGGAAGTTGCTGTGGTTGAAATATATCGTTCTTTGATTACAAACAAGCCACATCCTTGTCTATAATCAAAAAAGTCTTTTGGTTCTGATAAAGTAACTGAAACCCTGAATAACATTCACATTCTTACAAGAAAATTGTTAACAGTAATGCTTCCTGGCTATCAGTGAATAGCTTTCCAGCTTCAGTCCAGCTCTACAAAAAGTCTTCTTGAAAGTTTTGTTCATTGCAACCAATCCACAACTGACTTTTAAGTAGTGAAAAAAAATACTGGGAAGGGCAGCACGAGAGAACATGACTTCAGGCATTGCCAACGAGCATCAATCAAGCACTCTTCTAGCTTAAGTGTCAAGATGCAAAACATAAAACATAGGGTGATCCAGCCATAATAACCATCCCTGACAACCTACAGAGTAACCACTGCATTAGAGGAGTCGGAGCTGTACCCTCCATGAGCAGCATCTGCATCTGACAGTTTGCCACAGGATATCCCATAACAACCTCAGAAATCAGCATGACCTAGTTGGGCTAACGCAGGTAGGTAACACTCTCAGATCCCCTCACAGACTCATTTTAAAAGTAAGCAGGTGTCAACCCAAGCTTCATATCCTTTTTGACAAGGGTATATTACCTGATGGGGCTGTGAACTGGACCATCTGCTGTAGGAAGGAGCACCAGAAGTCTTGTTGGCTGTACTTCTCTGCAAAATTAAAGACAGACTTGTCAAATATTCACCAACATCTCACCCCCCACAGTCCGCCTCACCAATCTCACCCATGTAAACTCCCATAGTAAAGGGAAAAAAAAGCTAAACAAAAACCTCAAGAAGTCATAAATACGATATAGCAGCATTAAAATCAGAGCTGAAAGTTTGCTAGATTTCCTACCAATGCTCTGTTCAGCCTGAACCTCAAACGCTCAGTTTCCACCTCAAATTGTTCATGTCACCTAGACAGCAAATTTCAATGTCGAGCCTTAAAACCTAAACTGGGGCTGCTAAGCACTACATTTCAGCCAGGTAATTCACTCAGACTAACCAAACATGATCTAAATTCACATTTACTCCAGAAAGGCATCATTAAAGGGGTTTGTCTGCCTGTTCCAAGAAGTTATATCTGTACTTTTCCCCAACTCATAGCGATGTTTCGCTCCATACTCTTTTAGAAGTTTTATAGACTCTTTTCTTAACTCAGAAAATAAAGCAAAATTGTTCATTCTGAATCACTTCATCTTATCAAAAATATAATTAATATTTTTTGAATAAGTAATGAAGTACATTAGTTATTTACCAACTTCTTTTTGAAGAAAAAACACAGTCTTTATGATTTATCCCTATATTTCTTTCACTTAATTCCCTATATTTTTTTTCTGAAGCACTACGAAAAGAGACCCTACAATGGACTTTTATATCCATATCACGTGTATCACATGCAGACCTTATAATCAAACTGCCTTTGATACTGCACAAGATCAATACAATACGTGTATTAAAATAATTGGTGGTGTTACTAGACAATATCTCCAGTTTCAAAATTTTTTTTTACCATGGGCTTCTACGCTATTTATTGCTACTTTAGGCTAGAGCCTAGCATAACACAGAGCTCCTCCAAATCCACCCCTCACTGTGTGAATTTTGTGCTTCTAAAAAAACCCAAAACAACACACAGTAAATACAGTATGTCACTGCTATATTGTGGAAGCTTGGGCAGTACAGAAACCACGTGACAACAAGGCTATCTGTATCAGGATGATCAAGCAGATTTGAGTTACCTACTCATGAGATCTGAACTCAGGCTTTCTAGACATGAGATACTAATTTATCAGTACATTATGTCACCAGCAGGATGCTAATAAGGGAGTAGATTCATATTTGAACCATATGGACATAAATCATACTAAAAAAATGCAAGCAAGACAATCCATGTGAGATTTATACCACAATGTACTATATTCTTTGTAAGTATGAAAATAAATAGCTTATGGCTTTTAACACCCAAAGATACAGTACATTTCTACGCCAATTATAACCACTAGGGTTTATGCATCATTACATATTCTAAAGCTGGCATGTCATTCTACTAATGAGAAACAGCCATTGCTGTAATTGTGCTTTTGTGTTAGTCTATCAGAAGGCAGTTATTTTACAAATTTAATTATTAGCTTTACAGTATCGTGTATCTAGCTTCTAGTATGCACCCCTAGAATAGGCATTTTTTTAATAAATAAATACACCATGCAACAGAATAACTCTTTTGATAGAAGCTTCAGAAGACAAACTGCATACAACTTTAACTTTGGCTTTATAAAAACGATCTCCATCTTCTTCAGAAGAAAGACTGACCAATCTATGAATAACAAGACAACTAAAGTTTTTCTAGAAGCATCTGGAAGTTGTTTTCTAGCAAGATGCCTTCCCACAAACACCAAACACCTTTCTGAATTATTTATATAGATACAGTGTATGCCTGCCTTTAGCATAGTTCAATAAAAACTGCATATTACTCCTACCTAAACACATAGATAGCAGTCTTTTATTTCAATACTTCAACACCTGTTACCTCTAGTAAGTACATTTCCTCTACAGCAAGCGCTCTTCTGAAGTCTTCCACCTCAGTTTCAAGGACATCCCAAAGAAAGCTATGCCGCAGAGAAACAGTACTGCAATATTGCAGAGGTGTTAGAGGACCCTTTCTGTGCCAGGCAGCCAGGGGATGAATACCTCCAGACACAGAAGACCATTTTTTGCCCAACTTTAGAAACAACCAGAGCCTCAAAAGTATTTAGAATCTGATCTCCATCTTTCAATTTGATTAAGAGGCAGGCACTTTAAAAAAATTAATCGTAAAAATACTAATAGGAAAGATAAGCATTTATTTCCCCTGTCTTCCCCAGCTTTATTTTTTCCTCTCCATTCATAGATCAATGAGCAGGATCACTTACATGTTCCAAGGCAATCAAAATATGAGCTTATACAGCAAAGGCTTACACATAGGAGCTTCCACATTAGATAATTTGGAGCACGTTCTGAAAGATCTGGAAAATGTTTCCATCTGAGGCTCTCCAAGTTTCAAGGGGCAACAAGAAAAAAAAACCTGAAGGGTAAACCACATCACTTCATTGTCTTAGCAGTGAAGTATTTAAGTCAGATGACTTAAAAAAAAGAAACCCCACACATGAACAAACTCCAAACAGAGACACACTCTTACTCCCATTTCACTGCAACTGGTAGAAACTGGACAATCGCCTACCTCTATGAATATGACCCTTCACACCTAGCAGACAGGACCACAAGCTAGACCATTCCCTTTGCTAGATAAATAGCTTTTGCATGCAGCTTGCATCACAAAGTAGATCTCAAAGTGTTGCATTTTCACTAGGTAGTTTACGAGGGATAACACAGACTGCATTTAGCCTCTTAAGCCACAGCCCTTTCTTCAGTTAAAATCACCTTCCTCATCACTCTTCCTTTGAGAAAGAAAGAGCACATACGCAGAACATTAAAGGATTCTCCCTCTGGCACAACTAGGACAAGCCCTTGACATAAACTCCCTCTGTGGTCTTGTAGAGCTCCCTGACAGCATCATTTAAAACATATAAACCAAGAGGCTCTCAGCTCTCCTAAAGCCTCTAGCAAGTCCCTACTCTGGGCTAATTTTATATCCAGTCCTTATACCTTCCCAGCTCAACTCTGCTCCCTGTAAGCTGTCTCTCAGCCATATGTAGGTACAAAACCCACTCCCCCAACTATTAAAAACTAATTAGGACTGACTGCTCTAATTACCTGTTTTCTCAAGCTGTTCCTTATGTCCTTGCCCCTCCTCCTTATTCCCTCACCTGTGAAGAGAGGTTAAACTCACACAGCTGCAGGTGACCACCAGGCTCTTTAAAAGACCAATGAACTTCGATTGAAAACTTAAGAGAGGTAAAATAATTTTTACAGCAGACTGTGCTTTTGAAGGCAATAAAAATGCTAACTGGATGTGTGGGGTTTGATATCTGAGATGGAAGTTCTGGACAACAAGAAGAGAGCAAGGAAAGCTGGTGGACAGACAGCAGTTGGTTTGAGAAGAGAAAACATGATGTAGGCTCAGGTGCAATGCATGCTTTAAGCACACAGCCAGGCTCAAACCTGAACATAAGCCTGAATATGAGGAGTGTTGATGCAACATCAGGTTGCCTCCAAATCCCAGTAAGAGTAAGATAAAAAAAAGCAATAAAGTAGCACAGATAAAAGAAGAGCAAATGGTGCAGTGTTTGGGCAAAGCTGCTAGTTTATATGCAGTTTACTGGAAAACTCCTGAGCACAGTAGATAGCGTAATAAGAAGCCAGAAAAAACCTGTAGGCAAACACATGCAAGTCTGAGTATAGCTCAACAGGACAGTTCATGAAAAGATATGTTACTGTTTCATTCTGTGCTAAGGCTATTAATGCCTGCATACAATACAAACCAGTATCATATACAGTCCATAAATAATTTCTCATTCAGCCAAGGAGAGCTTCAATGTAAGGACACACTACAAAACTAGGAAAGAAAAGCAGAGCACAGAGTTACAAGTGTAAAAGATTATATATTCTGATAATGATGTCAAAGTTTATAATCTGTTCTACAGCTGAATAAACTTATAGAGCCTTCTGGTAGGCATGGTGATTCGTCCCATTAGTTTGGAAACGTATCTTCAGATGGGAGGAAGTACCTGTCCCTTTCCATCTGCTCACTGGAGAGACTAAGCAGCCAGTTTGAGACATCTAACTTTGTATGTTTAATGTTAGATGAAATTAAATCTACCCATGCTCACTGTTTTTCCTACCAAGGGACCTAGGTAATTTGTCCTCTTCCTAGGGTTTAAAGGGTTATTATGTTAGCAAATTTTCTATGTAATCAGGGTACTTTTGAACTGCCCTGTGAAGTCCTATGAACATTTTTAACATTTCAAATGCAGTTTGCTGGTAAAGATGTGACGTACTGTCTTGGCTTTCAGGACTTAGAGAATTTTTGGCTGAGCAAGAAGGGGGAAAAAAAGATTTTTACTTGTAAATAGAGAAAAAAAAAATATGAAAATAAATGGAAGGAAGTACTAAACTTTCAATAATATCAGAACAATTTTTTTCAGAGAAAAAACTACTTAGACTTATTCCTGTAGTTCTTCAAGAATACACTTATATGACATACATGGTATACCAGAAATTCTTTGGCTATTCAGTTCCCTTGCCTAAAATCTTGCTAGCATTCAGCATGTATCTTGCTCATCCATTATACTGGAAATGTTGCTTGTTTAAAGAGCATAGAGTTCAGCTGTTTATGCAAAGGCTGACATCAAACTCAGGATATATTTTGCACTGTGCAATATCTAGATTGCTTTTCCCTGTTATTTCCTGTGGAATTTCCCTGTTTTTTTCTTAAATTCAAGAATTCACTTGCTGAACAAAATAATAGTGACATCTGAGGACACCGTAACATATCAAGGCATTGAAGTTATCTGAAGTTTGCTTTCTTTTTTTCATGGGGTTTTGTGTATCTGTGACTTTTGTGAAGAGGAACTATTAATGCTATGTTAAGAAGGGACAATATTCAATGGCTGCTTATTGACATATACAGGCTTTTGGGTTCACTTGTTTGTTTTATTTTATTTTATTTTATTTTATTTTATTTTATTTTATTTTATTTTATTTTATTTTATTTTATTTCACAGCAGGAGTTTATGAAGAGAAACACAAGCAAAAAATAAATTTTTAACCCCTCATACTACAAAGGGTCATAATGTACTTTATGACTCTCCAGAACCAAAGAGCAGGTGAAGTCCTTCTGCCATCAGCTGTAGCAGACTAGCTGGGAGCAGGGGGCTGTTTTTTGAAGTATCGAGTTTAATTTCTTTTTACTTAGTGAGCTTATTCCACGACAAAGTATTATCAAAAATGACAAGTTCTTCATTTCTATATGTAAGTTAAATAGGAAAGGCAACAACTTACCTGATTCTATATGATCAAACCCGGTACTTAGAGGAATTACAGTGTATGAAATTTGAACCAGTTATATCTCTTGAAACAACACAGACTTCATGCCTACATAGGAATCCATCCCTGCCTCTGGTCTGGCTCCAGACACTCTTAAGCCCTGTTGATTCTCTGTGTGGGGTAAGAATTCGCACACTAAGTGATGCTGAATCCTTCACCGCCTCTTCCTCACAAATGTCATCTCAATAGATCAGAGGAGTCAGCTCAGTGGAAAGGGTCTCTCTATGATTCCAATCTGGTATTACACCTTCCTCCATTGCGAGACAAACCCCACTGAAGCCTTTTTATAACAGATGTGCCACTCACCCATGAAGCCATTTTCACTCCTATGCCATAAATACAAATGATTCCTTGCTCCCTTCAAAACCTCATCCCATTTTTCAACAATATCAATACAATGCTGGGAATTCATAGCTAGTGCTGCTCTGGACATAAGACAAAACAAATTTCAAATATTTTAAAGATCCATAGTTTCTTCAGTACCACACAATGAAAAATTAATTTTTAGGTTCTCATTCCTCACAGTTAAAAATCTTCCAGAACTTCCTGGAAAACTACCTGCATTCTAGTGAGACTAGCACTGTGAAATTGCAGAGAGATGGATTTTTTTTGTGGTTTTTTCCCTAGTCAGAACAATGAAGACAGAAAGGATTGATAATTACATTAATAATACGAATGTCAAGTCATTACAGCTATGCAGCAGTTTTTACCATGAATATTGCCAATCGTGGGGTTAGGGCACAAAATGAAATGTAGTAGTGTTGACAGCAGTGGAATGACAGTACATGGCATGACAGAATGGTCTTCTCTTCCATACAACAGGTGCATGACGCATCCTTCAGCCAGCTTGGCAGCTGAGTGAGTAGCATATGTCAAAGTGACATTATTGTTTTGCAGTGATGAGATGATGCAGGAGAATAATCAAGTACGTTGTCCCATAAAAGTTTAAAATCAAGAAGAAAGCATTTAAAAAATAGCTGATCTGCATACAGTGGTCAGGATGTGACATGTACCTGAATTATGAGGGGTAAACTTTGTAAGCAAGCTGTAAATTAAATACACTTAGAAGTTGTGTATGAAAAAGTGCGCAAACAAACTTTCCTTATGACTGTTGCACAGTGTCATCAGGGATTACTTCCCAGCTTACAGAAATCAATGTTATGACAGGAAGAGACAGAACAGGAGATAAATTGACTGAGCTGTCAACCATAAGAGTACATCCCTGAACCTGTGGGTTTGGGCTTTGATGAAGCAAATGCACTCATTAGATGTTTTTATAGGAACTCAGGCACTCACTCAAAGTACTCACTCGCATTTTATATCCACTGTCTACTCTTGGTTATCAACATAGTAACTCATAATTTTTTGAGGTGAGATTGCCAAAAGTAGCATAATTAATCTCTTACCCCAACAGTGGATTCTTGGCAGTCTAGTAATTTGACATGGCCTCTGCACCATGGTGTAGAGCTTGTCATGACACTGTGATTCCCTCTCATTTTTCCCTTTATCCTCTTCTGTTCACCAATTTAATATAGAAATTTTGGCACTTTGAAAGGAAAAAAAATTCTGGATGAAGCCAGGGATTAAAATACCCTTCCTTCAGAACCTCTCTTTACACCTACCAACCAGGAGTTTCTTGTTAAACAAAAAAACTTCTCCTGTGTGACCTCCCATATCTTACTTCGTTGTTAAAACCAACAATGTAGGTATTTGAAAATTCAAAATATATCTTTAAATGGTGATGACGTCCACAAGCCTTTTATATATCACAAACCAAATAAGAACTGTCATTAGACTTTACGCTACCCATCTCAAGTCACATCTGACTTAGGATAACTGTCCAGACAAGCTTGAACCAACAATACTGTAGCCATTAATTTCTTTTCCATTCCCATTTGTATTGGCCAACAAAGTACAGTGTACTTGAATCACAGACAAGTTGAACAACTGTTACTGTTGGTGACGAGAAACAACCACTTTCTTAAGAATTTTAATATGATGAAAGAAATTCTCATCTCTGTGGAGATGCTACATACACAGTCCGTACTTTCTCCCAAAGCCCGGGAGTCTGAAGATAAGCTGCAAAGAGATCGAGGAACAACCTTCAATTTTTCCAGATGGAACTAACAAAAAGTTGGCATCCTTATCCTATAAAATGTACAATTAAGAAACTGCAAGAAAGTCACAAGACTTGGAAATATGCAACAAGATAAGAAGGAGAATTCAGCTCAGCTTGAGTGAAAAAGAAAAATGAGAATGTGGAAACATTTGATGCTTTGAGGTCGAGAAACTCTGTCAAGCACTACAGAGAAGGTAGGGGAGCACAACACAGCCATATGAGAAATAATATAGTCAAAAAAGTGGATTTTTTAAAAGTTACCAGTTGCTTCTGTGAAAAAAAGACTACAAGGTAGAAAGTAAATACAGTACTAAGTACAGTACTAAGTCAATCATTATTATTTTATGACCAATCAGTAACTTGAAACAATCAGTCAAGGATCACAAGAGTATTGATATTATCAGGACATCTACTCCTATTGAAATAATGCACAATGAAATGTAAGATGCATTATCTGAAGAACTTGGAACATATAACATCTTTTGAGCCCTTTGGACTCACCATTCCCTTGAGTAAATGACATGCAGGGACACAAGGAGGTGTAGGAAACTAACTATAAAAAACACAGTCTGGTTATGGCGGGCAGTGGAATGGGATTAGTCTTGTGACACTTAAAGATGTGGCTTTCTTCAGAAGTTTGCATAGGTCTGCAAAAAATGGGATTAACAGGCATATGTTGATTTGAGACAAAGGAATAATATCAGGAACATAAAAGAATTTTACTGTAGTGAGAGCCATTTTCTTCACATTGCTATTCTGAGAAAGGTATCTGTCCCATTAAAAAAAACAGACAAGAAATATGAAAAGTGACCCAGAATCTTTGAGTAATATCAGGTCTGATGCATTAAAAGTGACCACACAGAAGACTGCACTGAGTAGGAGACCTTCAGAGGTACAATACAGAGAGTAGCAAAAATCATTAGAGGAACAAATGCAAATATAAAAATAACAGATGCTTTCATAAAGGTGTGAGTGGATCTTTCCTTCTTTTATTAATGTTCGCCAAAGATAATAAGAATTTAGAATTATGCTTACATTGATGATTTTAATAAAGCCAGAACAGAGAAGAGCCTTGCTAAAACAATGCAAAAGACAGTAGTACAGAAATTGAAGTAAACATTGTTATACAATAGATGTACTAATCAGAATATTTTATATGTATTTCAATATTGGGAGGCAAGAAAATGAATCATGAAGGCTCAAGAAAGTACAAAAATCTTTATTTGCAAACAATGCAATCACAGAAAGGTGGAGGAGGTACTCTAATATAATTTTAATGGTGAGACAGATAAAAGTGAACAACAAAAGGCCATTTTCTAGATAAATGAGTCATTTTCAGAAGAATCAAATTTAACATATTCAAAAGACAATTAGACATTCAGGAAAAATGCTGGCAATTCCTGTTAAATTATTAAGACCAGGACACAATAAGCTTAGTCAAACTTTTTAGAAACTAATTTTGAAAATATTTCCAAAGAGTGGGAACAGAAAGACACATTTCTAAATTCAAAATAGGGAGGTATTTGAAATGTAAGAATTATTTGTACGTTTCTTCTCATCACAATCCATCCTCCATACCTTTTACAAACACATACTCATTAAACATAGGAAATAGTGAGAGACAGCAAGTATTGGTGTCTGGCAAAGAGTATGATGTTCCCTCCCAAGATAAGTCACAAAAAATGAAAACAAGCAATCAAATTCAGTTAGATATTGTCTCAAGATAAAATGCTGATATAAACACAATTAACATGTAATTTCTTAGAGGATTTAGGAAGAATATCCTACTGGGTCTTTGGCCTGCAGGGAGAGAATCTGGCATCTTAGAAGGCCGTATTACAAGTGTGCAACTGTTTGAATGTGTAAAAATTTGAATACTTAATGAGTAGGGAGAGAATAAAATTTCTGTTCTGTTTCATAGCAATCCAGCGCTAAGGTGGGAAGAGGAAGGAGCCTTAAACTTTTCAGAGGGGTCCAGTCATTGAGAGAGTCTTGGGCTGGAAGGAACTGAAGCAATCTGTCTTAACTTCTGAGCAAGTTGCTGCTGTAGGAAAAACAGGGTAGGAAGAAAAGGGTATTTTCAGATCAATGAAAATAGCAAGAAAAAATCAAGGAATATAAACCAGGTAGATGTCTATGTAATTATAAGATTTTACAAGATCATATTTACAAGATAAGGAAGAAATTTTATTACAGTGAGGGTGGTGTAACTGGTGAAACACTGGAAAAGATTTCTGGAAACATCCAAGGTCAGGTTGGATGTGGTTCTGAGCAACTTGATCTAGGTTTGGACTAGATGACCTGTAAAGGTCCCTTCCAACCCAAAGCATTCCATGATTCTATGATTTCGAGCAAGCTTTCCATAGGACAATGATCTTGGATTACAGTGAGTGTGGTAGTTCAAACACTTGGCAGAATTAAATAATGATACAATGTGCGAGGAAGAAATTCAGTTATTTGCTACTTTCACCCTAGTGACATTGGGAAAATTCATCTTTATACTCTTATTTTGCTTCCAAAAAACCTAAAAAGTCACCAAAGTAAAAACAAAAAGTGATTGTTTGACTGGATTAGCGTTGATACTGCCTAATTATCAGCTGAGACAAGGAGCTGACAAACCGAAGGAGTGACAGTGTACTGCAGTTTGACTGTAGCTACAGCCAGCATAACATAATGGTTTAGCAGAGGGTGGGTATGGTTGGACTGGATGATCTCAAAGGTCTTTTCCAACCGGAAGATTCTATGATTCTATGGTAACTAGCATGGGAGACAGCCGCTGTGACTGCAAAGCAGTATAAAGTTTACTACCTGTCAACCACCACAGCAAACTCGCAGGGCTCCTGGTTACACACAGTACTTTCATTTTGTTGCAGACATTTCTATAGAGAATTACTGAGAATACAGTTAGCTGACTGTTTTGCGCAGGATCCACACAGTCACTTTCACTGCCCAAGCAACATGTTGGACATGCCTTTTATAGAGAGATTCTAGTAATCCAGATAATACTCTTTTACAAACAGTACGTTCCTTTATCTAAAGTCTGTGAAATCTTACACCTATTGTCTCCACCTACCTTCCTCTTCTGCAAGCACGAGCCTTTAAGTTATCCTGGTTCGAGCCCCTGTGCATGCTCCCTGCGTTCAGCTTGCACTCCTACTCCTCCAGGCCTATCACACAGTCTAAATCCTGACACCGCAGAAGGTGAGAGAGGCATTCAAATTTGGCTGTCACTGCAAGAGGAGAGATGCGACACAGTGGCTAAAGCAGCAATAACTGTGAAAATACATCATTCCAGCTTCTTCAAATGACCCTCCCTGCACTGTGATCAAGGCACACCACAGCAGTAAATTCTTCTAAGAGCCCTTAAATCTATCACACTAATTGCTAAATGTGGAGTAGCCATTCATCTTCCCTGGTAACATTGCAATGCACGAATTTGCTGTAAGAATTTTTTTTAATGTTTCCTTAAGATTAAAACATAAAATACAAGAAAAAGTAACATAACCCTGTCTACTTTCAGGCTAATGATTCTTTTTTGAAGCCTGGAGAGGCGTTCAGAATGTAAAACACGAAAAATAAGAACTGGCAACAGAAAGGGATTAATATTTCCCTACTCTATTCATATGCATTCTTAGCACTTAACACACTCATTTCTAGACTGCAGAATGAATAAACAATACCCATATTTTCAGAGATTTCCTAATAACCTTTTCTTTAAATGTCTTTCTAGAAATCTCACAGCAAGCCTCCATTCATTTAGCACAGGAAGTAAGTGAAAGTGGACCATATTTTAGCACAGAGGTCAAATATTTAAAATATTAATATCCTTCAGAGTTAGTCGATAAATATATATGGAAAGAGACTTGAAAATGTAAGCAATAATGAGAGACAAACTCAGGACTGTGAGCGTGTCCTTTGTCAATTTGCTCAGCTACAGTAACCTTGCCAAATTAAGAAAATTCCAAGTGCATTAGGAAAGGCTGCCCTCTTCAGACAAACTTAATAAAAGGTAACCAGAGGAAGTTTTAAGTGTGTCCAAGTTAAAATAAAAATGTAGTGAAATGACTTGAGCAGAGCAATATCAACATCTTATCAACTTCCTTCTGCTTAATAACAATTTGTTACTACATAAAGAAGAGCACCTTGTATCATTAGTTACGTGTTAATGTGTGTTTAGATCCACTACAGATCCATACATACACTTTTATAAGACTATCAAAACTTTGATTCATATGGTGAAATACAGAGATATAATTAATTAAGAAAGCTTTTAAGTGTTGCTGACACTCTCGTATAGAAAAATAAACGATTTTGCAGTGCTTAATTGTGTTACATAGGAATTTTCATTAAACGTGATAAACATGCTTCTTTTCTCTAACAAAACTTGGGGTTAGATATATTTTGATCTCCAAAACAATTCAAAATACTGAGTGGAAAAGTATTTTTGTCACTGTGATTAGTGTTTATACCTGATGGCTATTCTTCATTTCTTTTCCTTAAATCTTTCATGAACAACAGGGAAACTGAGCTTACTTAGCCGGAAAGTCACTTTCCTTTTCCTCACTATTGGTCATCTAAGTGTCTTCACAGTTAAAACCATGGATTTTTATTTTGCATCACACCAGGTGGCAAAACACAAGGCCACCAGCTACTTGCCTGATGAATATGAATGAATTTTCATAAGGAAGATGACCTGTATGAAAGAAATAAATGTATCTGGGTTTACTACTGTAAATAAAAGCTTGCAGTTTACTGGGGAAGGTGAGATGGACATAAATATTTTTAGTGGTGTTTTACTTGTAAATCTGAAGAGTGTCTCATAGAATCTGCCAAGGAGATCCATAAATAAAGTTTGTGCTCCACAGTACCAAACCTGATACTTATCTATCAAAACTTTCCATGTTCTTTAACAAAACCTTGAACTGTACTAGGCAAACTTTTTAAAATAGTCATTAACTATCAATATAGCCCCCTAAAGAAACTCCAGAAGAGGAAGTAGAGCTGTTGCCACTCAGCTGCTACCAGTGACAGAAAGATAGAAGGGATTTAACTGCCAGCTTGATGGAGGTCTCTCCATTCATCCTTAGACAAGGTCTTTTTTCTAGCTTTTCAGTAAAGCCTCCAATGTCACAATGTCTCAGGGGAACATGCCTAACTGCCCAATAAGTTTGTGAGCTGAGATATGGCTATTTTTCATTGAAAAACACCTTTTTTTTAGTGGTCTCAAAACACTTTCCCTAAGCATGACAAATCCAGTTCATGGTATATTCTGCTTCAAAATTTGAATTAAGTTTTCTGCTTTCTTCACCGCATCCCACAGGCAATCTGCACAACAGGTAATATTTCCCTTAAATGTCCTTTTTCACAGAAAGTCTCTTGAGCCTCTGTTATAGGCAGCATTTCTAAGTTTGCTTTAACAAAACCCCACACTCTTCACTTTAACCATGTGAGGAAGGCCCTCTGAAGGCTTCTTTTTGCCTTTGTTAAATAGGATTTGGTTTAAGAAGTACTTTAAGTTAAGCATTACTTAAATGCTTTGTTGAACTGGGGCCTGAAATGGGACTTTAATTTCCTTAACAACTCTCAATATACCATTACTAGGATAAATGTAAAAAAATCAGACTTTCTGAAAAAAATGTGTCCCAAGGGCGCTAGTAGAAGCAAATTACAGAGAAGTTAAATAATGCCAAACTATAAATCACATATCTACCGACACTTATCCATCTGTCTTACCAGTATGTTAAGGAGCAGGTCTTGTTTAAAGACAGAGATGCTAAAGCTGGAAATGAATACTTGCCTTTTAGTCTCCTAATAAACTATAGTATTCTATTTCATGCATAATTGATGGGCTGAAATTTTAAGATAGATAAATAAATTATTGACTATTCAAAATACCACCTTTTTGCCAGTAAAACCCTTTTATTCTTCACAGTGACTCAGCCACCTCTACTGCTGCTATTTTTATTTATAGGAGCAGTATTTTCTGTGATTTTGTGGTATATGCTTACTAAAATTATTTTGACGGAATAACCATGATTTTGTAATATTCAAAATATAATATATTTTTGTTTCGGTATTTTTCCTTCATTCAGTTGAGACCTAGCATAAAATAAAGGCTAGTTATTAGTTGAATAACAACATTTTATATTCTATTGCTAGTTCTTGCACAATAGAATTCCTGAGATCTGTGCTGTAATTCTTTCCTGCAGTGAAACACAGGGGTGCCCACACTCGCATTCTTGAATTTTCTTATGCTGTTAAATTATAAGACTGCTTGTACTATGAAGAGAGATTGAGTTATGAATTTTCTGAAGTGACAGATTCTGTTATATAGACCACTGGTGAGTTTAGGAATGCCATTCAACATTTTCAGCTTTGAAATTAATTTCATTCTCCTTCTTCCCATGAGGAAATTAGAAATGTTCACAATTTTACTAGTAAGGAGTGCAGTTTCCATGACAAAGTCACATCCCTGGGAAAACCCCAAGTACTTCTTCCAGCCATAGGAGGACAGAGATGTGGGTGTATAGAGGTATAATTCTATCCTGACCACTCTGCACCTGTAGTGAGTTATTGAGAAAGTCAATCAAGGATTCTAAAATTAAAAGGCTGCTCTATAAGAGAGCCACGGAATACTTTTTGTAAAAGATGAGGCTTAAGGACTTGGAAAAATAAGAAAAGTTTTTGTGGAACAAAGTAGAATCTTTTTTTTTGTTAAAATACAGCTCTTTTCTTCCACTACACTCCAGTCTTTCCACTTCTTTCAGGCCCAGGTTGGTGAGAGGGCTGGTCCATTATGTCCATTGTCCTTCAGCATTACAGATGTTGCATCAAAGGGAACTGTCTAATACCACTTTAAAAGGTTAATATCATATTCTTAACCAAATGACTTGGTAATTCATAAACACAGCCTACAGCATCCATTCAGGACTTCATAATGTAAATAACTTGGGCAGTAAAAACTTACTTATGGACAACTTCCCATCAAAAGAACAAGTAAACAAACACATGAAAATTTATCAATAGAGAAAGAACACAATGAATGAAAGTTTGTAATGGGATAAAATAAAAATTCATATTGAAACATTAGAGGAAATCAGCAGAAATTCAGGGACACGACAGAGATTACTGATTTTTTTTTTTTCTCAAATATAAACAAGAAAGCAACCTAACTGTGTCCCAAGCACTGGCTGATAAATTCACTCAAATAAATAGTTTGATTTTCCCTCTCTCCTTTTTTTCTAGGCAAAAGCCATCAAGAACATAGCACCACTATTCCAAAGTCTTCAAGCTTCACAGTCCTCTCAGATATTCACCTTCAGATTTCTAACCAGAAATTGGGGGGAAACAAACAACATCCCTCCCTCAGTACTCAAACTTCTCAAATAATATTTCTATGCAAGCTCATTAGTTCTGGTCAGAATTACTGTAGATTTTATGCTCTCCTCTTCCCCCCAAAAGCCAAAAATACATAAAACTTGAGGCTTCAGATTATACCTCTAGGTCTCTGCAGTTATTCTGGGCAGAAACTCCCTAGGCGTGCACTAGGTGATTTCTAACACCTTCTTGTCATGTACAAAGCAAGTGACAAGCCTATGCTGACCTGATGACCACTAGGCTCACTCACATGCAAAAGCCATATTAATTTTCCCATTGCTTGACCTCTCTGCAAGCATTAGCACGGCTGTTCACAAAACGTTTTCAGCCTGCTTTCAACACCTGAACACTTCAGAAGGAGGAGTATGATACATATCACAGCCTTCAATGTGAGCTTCAGTCAGCAGATACAACTTTTGAGCAAGAGAAGTAGAACTAAATACTTTAGCACTGGATTTCAGGAACTCAGGCGTGTGAAGAGAAAAGCTCACACTCATAGACCCAAATTACAAGTTGTCTGGAATATTGCAGTAACAGCCGAAATGCAGAGGAAAAACAGTTCTTCCCGGGATATGTCACAAAGAATATATGCTCTTGGAAAAAAGAGCGAGAAGGAAAGCAAGCTGATATTCATTACAAATGGAAGAAATTGCTCAACGGAGTTTTACTGTACTTAAACACAGTATAAATCAGTTCAAGTAGTTGGGAGTGGGGCTGGGAAAGGTTAGTTTAAAATTTAATCTGGCTGTTCAGATTGCAGGCAGAAATGCTACTATTCAACCTACACAACCTCCAAAGGAAAAAAATCATCAAACAAGGGCAGAGATCCAAAGGAGTCCTTCATGGTACACAGAAGAGTTTCAGTTGCGTAATACCAGCGATGTGTTAAGCCAAATCCTACATCAGGGTACTTGGCTAGCAGAAATATAAGCCAGAGTGAAAACAGATCAGCTTTCCTTATAACATAAAAGTAGTATCCAGTATGATGCATATGCACTGGCTGCATTAGTAGCTTTAACATCAGATCTTCTATATTCTCATTTTAACCACTGGGTGTTCCAGCACACTGTACCAGGGAATGATTCTGTGCTCAGCCAGCACAGTTTATTCCAACCACTTCTCTTTCAGCTGTGTGGTGTTTGTCTGATGTCAGATTTCACAATACTCCGTAGGTCCAACTTAGGGAAGCCAAAACAAGATCATCATATAGGCTGTGTCTGTACTCACAGATACGTGTACTGAAAGAGGCCTTGGCAAAACAATCATTGAACTCACATTTGGTCTGTGTCTTTGTACCTTCAAAGGAGTTTGAATTTTGCTGGTAGATGAACACATAATACTTCTTCATTCCTTTGAAGAGGCCAGTCTGAAGCTGTAATGAGCCTGCAAATAGTGATTAGCATTTAAAGTGGCACCCTCAATAACAAAATCTCTGTGAGGCAGATTCTAGTTTTATGGAAGTGAAAGACACTATTCACATTTACCTCTCAGGAGCCTAATTTTGGTCTCGTACTGCTAAATGAGGGGTCAGACGGTATCAGCTCTAGTGAATTGCTCCTAGGCTTTTCAGAGTTTTAATTTTTAGCGTACCATTTGCAAGCTTTCTGGAGGCTGCAGTTTGCTGCTCCCTGCTCCATCCTTCTTCCAGCCTGGAGCAGTACCTGCTGTCAGCCACGCAGCAAGAGGCTGGAGTGATACCTTCCTAGTTCAAAGCCTGTATCTTCTCCCAGACAGGCATGAGTAATCATCTCTGAAGTATGACTTTCCCATTCCACTCAAAATTCCTGATCCTCACACCTGGAAACAGACAGCGTTAAGGGGCTGCAAGGGTCTTTGTGGCATGTTCTGCACCTCTCCTACCTGCTCAGGCCAAGTCCATGGTAGCTGCTTACAGTTCAGCCCAGTCTTCAGTAAAGCATTGCAAAGATAAATCTTGTACAGGGCTACTTAAAAGCACACAGGAAGGATTTATCCCCATATCAAATTGAAGCTTAGTAAAACCAAAATAACAAATGAACAAACCTGCAGCCAGATAAAAATATCTGAACCCACAAGTGGGGAAGCGTTCAAATAACAGTAAAGCTTTCATTCCTAGCTGCTTATGTGGAAGTAGGTGTTGAGCAGAAATGCTTCGTGGAAAAAAAACCCTAACCTGAACAGGCTCTTTTGGGAGAGTAAATAGACAGAAAAGTCTCTTGATGCCCATGTAAACGCCATTACCTCTCTTTCTACCTTCTACTGCAGCCCACACTAGGACGCTGATCAAACAGATCAGAGAAAAGGCCAAGCACGGGCTTAGGGTCTGTACATTCCCCAGAGAAGACCTCCTCTCCTCTGATTTTTAAAAACCTTAAAGTCTCTTACTTTTCTACATTAATCTTGAAATCTGTTGCATTTTCCACACTTGACTACTGAAACCCTCTCTGAAGTCCCTGAAATAAAAATATTAAGCAGAACACCAAAATGTTTTTAAAATACTGTAGCACTCGAGTCTCTATCTGCCACTCGGTGGCACATAGCAATTTAAAATTATTGAAGCTTTTAAATTAAGTGCTTAAATTTGAAGGTGATCACCACTCTGAACATGGGAATTGTACAGCTATCTGAACTATCAAAGTACTTCAATTTGCTCTAAGCAGGCCATTTTTGGAAGTGATAAGGGAACTTGTGATTGCCCAGCCTGCACTGATTTAAAGCTAGTGCAGTTTTCTATTCATTTTACAGTCACTTGAGTGATTCCAGTAGCTTAAAAGAAGCCTGTGCTGAACACATTTGAGCAAGTTTCAGGGTATGTGTGTGATTTTTTTTTTGTTGTTTTGCTTTTAATTAGCAATTTTACATCAGCGTTCTCCTTCGTGAGTCTAAATCAAAGCAGGTGTTTTTCCCTAGTTTTCCACAGTTGTATAATATAAAAATTGAACACACATATCCATTTTCCAACTCCTCAATTCACTTAATACACAGCGTACAATTTTCTGAGTGTACTGAAAATTTCATTGCTTTGTAGCTACAAATTGAAACCTATAATGCTCATCTCCAGGAAGCAATCATTAATGCTTTTTTTTACAATAGAATATATTTAGTCTTGCAATTTTGGCACACAGTGCCTTTTGAAAGTATTTTCTTAAATGAAATAGTAATAGGTAGTTACCCCCCGTAATATAATACTCATTGATGAAATAGTTATATTCCATACACAAACCTTTTATAGCTGCAAACACAAGAGATCCTTAAACTCCAGGATGATTCTTTCCTCTGCCATCCAAAGTCACTTAAGGCCAGAATGAGGCCTTGTCAGGTATTTCAGATTTGGACAGCTTTCCACATATTCCCAGAATTTCCCACACTGCATAAAGTTGAATTAGAGAGATTCTTTTTGTGGGCCTTTTTCTTGTGCTCCTCCAACAGCCCCATGGCAGAGCTGTCATGGCTAATGCCCTGTCTTTATTCACAGCTCCCAGCAAATATTTGCCATTTTCCTTTCTCAATAACTTTAATGATAAAGCATAATTATTTGAAAACTCTGACTTCTGGTATTTGTTATAAATTAATTCCAGTTAATACCTAGTCTTTTTAGGGTGCTTTCTTTCTTTCTCTATCAGAAATAACTTCAGAAATATCAGTTGAAGATTTGTCCATTAGCCTTACAGTTGTAGACCCTTGAAAATCAAGCCTCTTTTAAGTGGAAGCACATCTTGAGTATTTGACAGCATTTCCTTTTATGCATCTGTACTGGCCCATAACCTACTGCAAAGGATGTTCATTACTGCTTGTATGCTCTGCCTCCTAAAATAACGTGTGTGCTGGGACCTGGGGGGGTTCTTGCTGCAGTGTTTGTTGTTTACTCACACCTTATTGAGAACCAGCTTTTGTTTATGTTGCTGAACAGTGTTGAACTACATGAAGGAGATTTTTGCCATTTGGAAGACTTTTGAAACCAGCACAACCATCTAACTAATTCCAGTTTATGGCTTTTGAGTCATACATTGCTTGCGCTGTATCCTTCTACATGTTTCAACATAATGGCCACTCAAATACCAGAGGTGAGATATTGCAACCATGCTTGACATTTATCTATTATCAAATCATTCGCTTGAGTTTACATTAATTTAGCTGTACATGCTGCGCCTTGATAAATTTATTTTTATTGGCATACCGTGACACATCAAGATGTTTAAGAGTAATTTATAAAGAAATCTGTCCTGTTATTTTAGAAAAAAGTGTGAACTTTTTTTTTAAACTATTTGATGTTCTCTTGAATTTAATCTTGATCATCATTTAATCTTGATGATTAAATCTTGTGTGAAAAATCAGTTGACAGGTTCATTTTCCGGATCGAAATCCAGGCTTCAGCACAACTTCTTTCGTTTTGTTTTACATGACAATGTAGAAGAGTTTGCCTGTCACTGAAAGAAGTGTAACAGCCACAGTTGCTTAGTTTGCTAACTGCTACAATTGCTTACATCTCTGTTCTTTGATATTTTGGCTATAAAGCTGCATTCCTCATCATTCTGTAAGATTTTCTGGGTTCTTTGTTTTGCTGAAGAGTTCAGTAATTTATCAGCCATCTCATTTTCATAAGCATTTCCCTGGTGGTCTGAGCTTCACCTGAAGTTTTCCCAAGTTCAAGAATGTTTATGTCTTCCTACTGTGCCTACTACATGTGCATAACAGTGATCTCAGAATGGTAAAAGCCTTAAACAAGTTCAGTAGTTGAACTGGTAGAACACTTCCCTAAAATCTCTTTTACCAACTGTTCCAACTTCTTGATGAAATTATCGTTGCTTTTCCCTTCATTTCTGCTCATGCTGTCTTTTACTACACCGTCCTTTGTTTTACAACTTTTGCTGCCTCTTTTTGCAGAGCTATTTCTTAGGAGTTAATGCTTCTCTTGGCTTGTTCCTTTTATCTCCCTCAGTTATGCAGACTTCAGAGATACTTTTCTGAAAATCAGTAACAGCTGTTGCAGCATCTACAATACAATCATTCAAAAAAACACAATGATCCTGACTTGTACAGCATCTAAGTCTCCACACATGTAAGCTCCTTTCATCAGTACAACTGGAAATTTGGGTTGTTGTATCTTTATTAGCCTTTTCCTTACGCTTTTTCTAGGGCTGTAAAAAAAGAAGAGTTGGAAGAGAATTCTAAAGCTTGGAATCACTCTCTGTATTAAGTTGGAATGAAGAAGTTGAAGACTATCCCTGGCAGACTTTCCTTTAACCACTTTTTAAAAGCCTCTAATGAGGAGCCCTGAACAGCTGTCCCAGTGTTGGAACAATTGCTTATTATCCCTTCCCATCATTTCTGTATGTTTTGGGAGATGAGGTTTCCCCTCAGGCCCCTTCTTGGTAAATTAGACAAATCAGTTCCTTCACCTTGTTTCCATAAGCATGTTTTCTAATCCTCTTTTCCCGTTGCCCTCCTCTGGGCTTTATCTGGTCTGTCCACTCTTAAGTCTCGCTCGCAAAACCATATTTCAACAGCAGCTACATCAGTTCAAAGAGGAGCTGAGCACTTTTCTTGCCCCTGACAAAAAAAGTTAATACATCCCGAAGTGTCACTCTCATATTTTGAAGATGCATGACAATAAAGACGTGGTTATTTTTAAAGTGTTCTTCAGTCTTACCAAAAACTCTGGTAACTTCTAATATCGGCTCATCCATACCTTCTCATGTCTTAAAAACTTCACATAAATTTCCTTTTAGGAAAAGTTAAACCAATAAAACCAATACCCAGAGACTCCATTTGAATGACTCCTATGACTGACAGACATCCACATTTAACAATGGTTTCTGCTCACGCTGAACAGTGGTCATAGATTATCATTTTTCCTCATGCTGATCTAAATTACAGGGATTGTGCTTGCTCGTTGCCTTCTCCGATATATTTTGACCACACCAATTTTTGTTATTGCCATTATCACAAAGATACCGACCTAGCAATGATGTCAGTCAGAGCATGCTGATGAGTAACTCCACAGTCATAACGGGCTCTTTTCCTATGAGTGATGATGCTGTTTCTGAATTAATGTTATGCTCACTGACTAGTAACTATCTTACATCCTTTTTTTCATTTTTAAATTGCTTTTGTCAGCACTGATGTTTGCACACTCTAAGGATTTAGGGTTTGCATTTGTCTGTTCCTTTCATTACCACTATCTACTTTTATTATTACAACTATTGTTCTAAAGCTCTAGAAATTTGCTTACATACTTAACCTCAGAAAAGACTCCTGTAGAGACCTGGCTTTACCAATGACTCACATCAAGATTTGTAAAAAGTGCCAAATCCATTGCCTTGCAAGTGTGACTGCCTTAGTGTATTTTTGATGCTTGACTTTATTTTGCTAATGAGTATAAGTTATAGAAGCATCAATCAACTGCCAGTCTGGCAAAACAGTGAATTTCATTTCATCTGGCCTCTTTGACCTGCTAGACTTAAGTGGCCCTACCAGGAGTTAAAACTCCAGCCAGCAGAGATGATAGGATCATTGAAACACAAGCTTTTTCATTACCGCAAGGGGTAGCCCTCAAAGGCTGAAATCTCAGTGGTGGTGCTTGTAAAGATTAACATTCCTGCTAGAAACCACTGCCCAGCATTTCAAAGCACTTCTTCTACATAAAGCTAAAGCCTGAATGCCTACTTAGGCAATGAAACCAAAGCAGCTTGGTCTGGAAAGGTGCTGAGTACTCACAGTTTTCAGCAAATTTTGGAATTAAATGAAAACAGTAAGTAAAATAACAGAACTAAAAGAGACAAACACAGTGGCATATGGCTATAGTCTCTTCAAGACAGAAACAAATCTTCTTATGAACCTAAATAAAGAATTCTTAAAAGGTAAAGTGACTAATTTCTTCTTTTTATACAGTTTAATTGATGGCCTAAAGCCAAGAACAGATTTAAAATTAATCAAAATTTCATAAATAATTGTGATTTCATCATGATACAACCCTGATTAATAGACTGAATAATAGGTTAATCAATTGACTGATTCTTTCACTGGACAGAATATCAAACAAAAATATTCACCTATTATTCATATTAACTTGTATTTAGATGTAAGCACACACAAATCTGACTTCTTGCCATATTGAAACAAGATAGAGTATTACAGCATGAAGCGTTCAGAGAGAATTTATCATCCCTCTGAAACTGCAGGCGAGGGTGACTGTAAGATCTTCTCTTAGCACATGCAGCCCAGCACACGCTGCATTTGATGGGCCAAAGGAAAAAGTACATACACTTACCCAGCCCATCCATTAACATCACTTCTTTGGGAAACTCCCTCCCCATTCTCTGCAAGAGATTCAGGGTCATGCAAGCAGTGCACTGAATCTGGGTAATACAGTCGATCTACACAGGTTGTACACAGCACACTAACACCAGCTTGCAGATTTGTGGTGGATATAGGGCATCTTTAACCCTATAAAAGACTGAAAGATTGAAACCACTGCATCTCTAAAGATGTCAGTGCTCCCAAATCACTTCATATAACCAGGTATTTTCATATAACCACCTTATGAAAGATTATTATGAAGGATTCAAGCCAGTTTATAGTACGCAAGAGCACAGTTAGCAGTTGTTCATAAACCAACCTGAAAGTGGAGGAAGACATGGAGATAATTGTGAAATAAATACATTCATGTGCCTGCAATTAAAAAAAAATACGTTTTGAAAGTAGGGCATCTGTAAGTCAGGTGCTAAGCTAACAGGTTGTCAGGCCAGCATCTTTTCTTTTACTCCTTTTGCTAGTTCTAGGTTATATTTTCAAGTGTCAAGTCACATTTTAGATCAGTGCTGCATATTTTCTTACCAGCAAAGCAAAGCAGCCCTGATCTTCTAAAATAAAAGTGCATATTTATTTGAGAGCACCCTGCAATATACTAGCAGCCAAATTAAACTGCATTTAATATTTCCTGTGTTGGCTTTGTATTATTTATCAAATGGTTCAATTTAGTAAAATATATATATTATATGAGTATCTTTGAGACTAAATTACCATTTCTCAGAATCATCCAACAAAGGCTTTGTTGTTCAAAGCTGCTATAAAGAGTGGCGTGCCAAAGGGAGCTATTTGGACTGAACAACAATGAACTTTATTGATCCTGCAAAAGCCATAAACACTGTTACATTTTTCTGAATGCCATCTATGGGCACATTTACCATCAGCTGATAAAGGCAGTATGTGTGCCTATGTATAGTTGTTAAAGATAATATCACCAAAGCATTTAGCCAATGCATGCTCCAAAATTTCCAGTTCTGGAGAGCAGTCTTTGCAACCTTAATGTTCTCTTACTGCAATTACATAAGTTTAACTGGCATCAACCCTGGACCCACACTGAAAGTGCAACCTTATCCAAGACTGCAAAGATTTTCTAGCTTTTTTAAAACAAACCACTCATGTGCATGCAAGTAATGTAACTGTGCACCCAAACAAGTGTTTTCACAAATAATACAGCAGGGTAATCAGTAAACACCATATTTAGATAAATTCTGTGTGTATAAAAACTACTAAGATACAAAGTACTGTCTGTCCCAATGTATGGATTTATTGGTGGGGATACATTAATGTATGACTTGTACTCCTGCTCGCCTACTCCAACAGGACATCTCTCGGAGCATGTCCTTGCTCCTACACCGGTATGTTTCCTTTTCCTAAAACCCCAGGTCTGAGAGAACAGTGTACTTGCAAGGCCAAGTCCACATGGAAATAAAGCATGGCTAGTTTGTGTGTCCAGATTGGGAAGTGCAAAAATGTTGAAGAATGGTTGTGGAGCGTGGACATGGCTCAAAGGAGGAGCTCTGTGAATCGGCTCTGGCAAAAATCAACTGAGCTGGGCTGTGATAAAAAGTACTGAGGATTTTTTGAGGATTTTGAGGACGCTACAAGGAGGGAGGCTGTGAGAAAATCCCCAAGATAAGGTCAAGAAGACCTTGTAACAGATAAACAACTTGAGGAAGCAGGCCAGAGTGAGACCGGGACCCAAGCACATAGCAGTAGGTGCAAGTAGGAGGAACAAGTAGGAGGAGAAAGTAGGAGGAACATGCTAATGTAACCTTAAAGCTTTGAAGAGGGGCATGATGATATAACTTTTAGAGTTAAGTTAGTGATTATAGGGCTTTTGGAGCCAAACTAAAGATTATTAGACAAGTATATGGAAGGGGAAAATGATTGTTAGACAAGCCAATGATTGTTAGATAAGTAGACATAACTTAAGTAGACATGGGCTATGGTGTAGTTCTGAATGAGCTTCACAATAAACCAGAACTTGCTCTACCACTCATATTGAGTCTATTGCATGGTTCTCCTCGCTTGTCACAAGTGGTGCCCGAACAGGGCAGAAAGGAGAGCTCTTTCAGTCTGGTACCATAAATGTAGCCCATGTCAACAGGGTTCGTTTTACAGTGAACATTAAAGAAGAGAATTTCAAAGAAACGTAAGAAGTCATGAGTGATGAGGGATCAGACACCTCTAGGCTCCTCTGAACAGCACAAGGTAAAACCAAGCAACCAGTGCCACTGGCTCATAGCGACTGACACATTTTAATTCTCCCTGAGGCTTGACTCCAGGAAATCAGGATCTTGCTTACAGAAACATAATTACAGCACTTTCCTTGTTTTCCTGCAATAGACACTTTAGCACCTGCTAGTCAAAGGGAAATGGCTCAAAAGCCTGTACTTTGGTTTCACTAAGCCGATGCATTAGAAGCCTTCCTGGTCCCACATTCAGATACCAGGAAGTCTCTGACTCATTGGTAACAAATAAGACTGGACAGTCCTAAATCCTGTGCTGCTTGGTGAGTCTACCTGCAGAAGCTTTCTTCCCTTTCCCGCTAACAAGAATTTAAATATCTACCATGGATTTGTAGGAGGCTGAAGTGCTTTATGCTCTTTAAATGTTCGGACCCTTATACCTGCTGTGATGCTTAGAATATCAAGTGGGAATCCTGCCCTTAACACCCACAAGTGATTCACATACATGTTTCCTTTGGCTCAGATTGTGCTCAGGCCCATCTGTTTGAAAGCACCAATCCTGCTTGCTGGTCCAATGCTTACATAGCGATGCCAAGGGATGGGAACACCCAGCAGGATAATGCTAGCTCACATAAGGCTACAAGAGTCCTTTACTTTGCTTCCACCCCTGCAGTCAAACCACGTCACTTCTGCTGTAAGGGTTGAAAAAGGGTTCACATCTGCTCAACTGAAGTATGCTGCCGTGGAAGCAAGACTCTCCAAGGAAGCTCCAGCTATACATGGTGGCTGCTGCAGACAAAACCTGTCTTCAAGAGTTTGCTCAGGATCTCATACCCATAGCAGAAATCCGTAACTCAAGAATCAGGGATTCTATCGCGGAGAAATCCTCTTCTTATTTGAAGGAATTAATGCAGTGGAGGTGCCACAGGGACCTTCCCAGAGCTACACACACACATACTTGAGTCCTAAAATTCTAATGAAAGACACAAGTCAGAAACAAAGGACTCTGAGTAATGAAATGATTAAAGAGAAAATACAGTTGAAAACTCCTGGAACACATTATAATTTAATATCTCATTATTTACTAGGCACATTGAATATAACATGAATTTCCCTCTGCTCCACCAAGCCTACTTCATATTCCACAGAGCCTACGCTTCTGTATCTCATCCAAGTTGAGATTAAATTGTCTTGTATATCAGACAAATGTACTAGAGAGTAGCCTACACTTTGATAACGTACAGTCTGAATGTTCCCGATAGTCCAACTTCCACATCATTTAGAGAATTTGCACTTACATATTTTCAATGCATAATGAGTGGCTTTAGCAGTTCATAATTATTAAGTAGTTATTTTACATGCCCTTGTGACTGGTAAATAATACCATAGAGAAAATGAATAAACAATTTCGCATAAACCTAGAAGTTCTTGTTTTAAATCTGCATTATCGTGTTGGTTCATATTCGTAGGCTTAAGTCTGCATAAACATGAACTTCAGGGACATTCAAAATCTAGCTCTGAATTCTGACTTGGATTTTCTAAATGACCTTTGAAATTTGGAACTAAAGCCAAACATTGCAGAGTCTGTACCTGGAAGCCATTCTCTGATAGATTTTCATTCAGTCTAATGTAGGCAGCAAATTATGCTGGGAATAAGTCATTTTCAAGAGATCCAAGGTCTAACATACAGACTACTACATCCAACAAGTTTAAATGGAAAACAAAGGTTCTTCATTTACCTCTGAGGCTTCTGTCTGATTTATTTTGCTTCTCTGGTTTGCATTTATTTGATTGGTTTTGCCAGGTATAATGGAGAAAATGCAGGCATTTCTAGGGAACACTGTAATCTGCAGCATTCTGAGGCAGTCCCTCAACAACAATGACCTCTTGAAAACACCTCCAAATCAGAGCAGAAAGGAGAGATGGCAACCCACAGCTGGACAGGCCTTTGTTAGCTTGCCCAGATGTCAGGAAACTAGTCTTTACTGGACAAGATTGAGATAGCTACAACTTTTTACAAAGCAGTGAAGAACATACTTAACTTTACACACACATTTAAGCTCTACAGTGCACTTAACTGCTCTGCTGAACACGGACAGGCACAGCCACATGCTGTGTGGCTCTGGGGACATAGGGTCAGTCACTCACAGAGCACTGAAAACTTCTCAGAAAGTCTTGAAAATGGAAAATACAAGAAATGCTATTTATAAGGTAACAAATCCTGAATGATCACAAAAAAATCCTCTACCCTTTTCTGTGATGGCAGACATTCAACATATATGGGTAAGCTAGCAGATCTTTCCCAAATAGAAATTTAAAAGAAACAGCATCACAGCTGAATTCTACTATAACTAAAATGACTATATAAACATAATTCTGAAAAGCTGACTTGTATTTATTATTATTGTCATTTGTCTTGATTACATAGGACCATGTACAATTAAAAACAACAACAAAGCAATATATTTTACAAATGCAGAAATATTCAGAGGAAGAAGTCAGTCACCTTTTCAGACCTCTTATCAGTTACTTTGGTAATGTGCTGAAGAAAATAAATTAAGAACAGAAAAATCAGTCTAGTTACTACCTACAGGAACTGATTGTCCTTTAAAATAATTTCAATTTCACGAAAACATAAACTTTGAAATCTTCAATATAGATTGAGAAAAATTTTTATCCTGAACAATGCAGATTAAGATATGGAAAAGTGTAGTTTACTTTTTTCAGAACAAAAATTTCTTGGCCACTGTGCTTATCACCCAACTAGAAATTTTAAGTACCCTCTGAAATTCTCTCATCTAAACAGTGCCATGCCCTCTGCAGATTTTGCTGTCTCACTATTCATTCTCTTTTCTTAATGAGAACTATGAAGACATTTTATTTCTGTTGTAACGGCAGAAGATTTATATCTCGACAGATTCTTCAGCATGATCATCTCTCCATTTTGTGTGAGCAGTAGTAATTTTCTTAATTACACTGTTTTAATTCATATTTTGACTAGAAATTACACATAGATAAATAGAACAAAGATCCTACGGAGATGAAGACCACTGGAGTTGGGATTATCATACTGTTTTTCTACTTTTATGTGTGGTTCAAAGATGACCTGTACTTTCTTCTCTCATCTTAGAAAAAGAAATGTAAATCAAAAGTCAGCCTTCCATTTTAATCAAATTGCCCTGATTATCTGGTATGGATCTAAAGGAGGAAGGTTTAAATAGCTCCTACAATGGAAATATTTCAGAACTAATCTGACAGTACAAGCAAAAAGAAGTAATTAATAAAAGCAAATGAAATTACATTGTAGTAATCAGGGAACGGCTTAGGAAAGGGCACAAAGATTGCAAGAACCAGCTGATTACTGTGGATTGTTTCTACATAAAAAATCATCCATGCCCTTCAGGCTACTGAAAAGGGAAGAAATAAAAAGGAAAACATAAATTTATCTGTCTGTACAAATACAGTCATGAATTGCAGTTTGCAGGATTTTAAGAAAAGAAAGAAATTTCATATTAATGAAAAATTCAGACTTGATTATATGCTTTTTTTCTGGGGAATCATGGATATTTTTCTGCAATGGACTTAATGTGGGTGTTAACTGAGTGGCAAATCTTGAGCCAGACTTCCTACTGAATGCTTAGAAAGGAAAATTAAAATCTTTCAGTGAAGACACAGGTCCTATTTCTTGTCGTTGCTATCACAGCTCTTGGGAGAATAAAGTTTTATATTGTGCGAATAACCTTTTACCTAGACATATTGCTGTTAACTATTTTGTCTTCTCTCTTGGGCATACATCAGGCTGTGTGGACAAATTGCAGTTGAGGTTTACCTTACACCAAATGGAGGTTTGCCATTGAGCTCTGACAAATATGAAATTTGACAAACCGTTAAAAGACACTATGAGAAATGCTCGAGTACTGCTTTAGCCAGTGAGAAGACCTCAAGTGTTCTTCCTTGAAAATGTAAAGCAATCATGATCCTTACCATAAAGAGCCAATGAAAGGAAAGGTACGTATCCAAAATTATAATTCACCAAAGTTCAGACAAAGTCTATCACATACTAATACATTAGTATCCTAAAGTATTTTAAAAATATTTTTCAACTTGACAGATTAGCTAGCAATCCACAAAATAAACTGGCATTTGGGAAGATGTTTTTCAAGGATATGATTGGACTGCCTTTAACAACTGGTTTTCCCTCTAAGGTTCATGCCTTATTTTTTCAAATATTTGTTAAAGGCAGAAATTAAGCAGAGCTGGATACAGCTGTAAACCCTTGGAAAACCCTCTTCTGTGAGAAGATCGAGTTAGGAGACTCTGCAAATGTAATATGAATCTGAACGTATCGTCATCATCAAGTGAGGCAAACAGAAACTGGAAAGCCTTGTCTTAGAGTTATTGCCTTAGTCCCCACGTATAACACACTGTGAGAAAAAATGTCAGAAAGAGAAAAACCATGAAACAAGGTTATGGAAAAAAAAGAAAAGCATAAACAACATGACTGACCATGTGCTGATATTGATTTGTTTTCATTGCTTCAACAGGTACTTGCTTTCTCTTTGCCAAAATCTGACAGCATCATTTACATTCAAGTTATGCTGAGGCCTATCTACTATGTCTTTTAACTAAATATAAATTATGAGTATCTATGCCAAACATTGCCCTTAAAAATGCAATATTTATCCCATCCAATGCCTCAGCTCAGAGGTATTCACCTCTCAGATTTTTGGATTGCCAGAAAAAAAGATCCTGTGATGGTAAAGGATGTGGTTATGTGGTAAACAATGAAGAAACTTCCTTTTAACTAAAGTGAAAGAGTAAAATAGTTTTCTGATTATTAATAATAAGCTGGTGCTTGGGGCCTAACTAAATCAAAGCCAATTGTTCTCAACCACAGAAACAACAAAAAATATGATTGCATGATAATTATATGTGTTTTCATTATATGCATCCTACAGACTTCTGCAGATCCTCCTTGCACTTTACCCAGGACCAACTCTTGTGCTGTCCCATGGCTAACGATGCCAGCACCAAACCCACCAACTGGAATAATTTTAAAGCTAAAGAAGTGAGAAGGAGGTGGGCAAATGTAGCCTGAGGACCACTGTTTTTCCAGATCCTGCCTATATCTGACCCCTTCAGAACAGAAAAAGCACAGAGAGCCCTTATGAGCTCAATCACATGTGTACCTACATGGAACACAACTCAGCACATTGTGTGTCATGACTGTCAGTCCAGAAATTTCCAGCATGCCCCATGAGGTCCTTCTACCATTTCCCAAGAGGACACAGAGGGATATGGACACCCTTCCCTTAGAGAGAGCCTTGGTGTGGGAAAGGAAAAGACGGAGAGAAAAATTATTTCTTGGATTTTCTGTTTGTGTACACAGGTTTCTTTAGAGTACTTTTTGGCTTTTCCCAAAAGCATGGAACCAAGAGATGCCATACCATGGGGACATATATTGGAGAGGCATCATCAAGATTGGGTGAAGGAATACAATAAGACCATGGCAACAGCCATGTTGGTCCTGAAGTTTTCTGTTTGGTATTCAGAGCAATGGCTGTCTTTATATATATCAGATAGAGGCCAAGACACTAGAGACAAGCAAATTACTTGACCTCAAGGACTACATCTATGCTGTTAAAACAACAAGGCCAGGACAAGGGTTTCAGCATCTGCATGCCATCAGCCATTCTGGGTGTTACCTTATTCTCTGGCCTCATGTTACCCATAGGATGTTTGAATCACATCACCAAGTTTTGAGGGGCAAGAGAGTTTAGCAGAGTGTACACACTGTGCTGCACCTCTTGGCTTCGGAGCCAGTAAAGTGCTACCAGTGATGAAATACGAATGAGAACAGTACTCGTTTTCCATTTGAGTGTTAGTAGCAGGAAAGCTCTGCAGAGCCCTGGTTATTCCATCCTCCAGAGGAAGAATGGATCCTGGCACGAGTGCTCGCAATGCAGGTCTTCCCATACCATGAAAAGCATGCTCGCACCATTTCAAAGTTGTAAGGAGTCAGAAACTGTTGCTGCTGGTGACGGTGGTGCCTGCTGCCACTGCTAACTGTAGTACCCTTCAGAACAACCCCTCCCCTAAGGGATGGTAGAAATGACAAATTGAACTGTTAATTTGTTAAACTGCAAGAGCACTGTAAAATTACCCTTGATTCATGTTAAAAATAATTCCATTCATCACTATAGAGCCAAAACAAGTATTGACTATAGAGCCAAAAAAGCATCATACCTTTTGATAGTAAAATTCTGTGTGCAGAGCAATCTTAAGACTCCAGGAGAAAAAAAAAAAGGAAACAGGTAGGAGGCTCAGAGTATTCTTCTCATACAAACAAAGTGAGTCCAACAAGGACGTTACCTCCGAAGACATTTGAAAGAGTGAGCATATTCATCTGATGAACACCTCTGAGGTTCACCAAAGAACCTCAGAGTCTTGAACCCTAGTTTCTCTGATGGCTGCTCTGGCAGCATCAAAGACAGTTCATTTGTGACAAATCCAAGTACCAAGTAATGCACTGCCTTCTAATATATAAAGAAAAAAATACACTGCCACAATTTTTTAGTGGAGGGAGGCCGAGTTGCCTGTGTTCCAAGCATCAGGGCCAAAATATCATCTACAATTAAAGCATTGTTGACAATGTTGTTGAGGCTACATAAGATGGAGAAGATTACAGGTCACCCTGCAGCTTGGAGGTATATACTGGCACTGTGATGGTAGCAGCAACAGGAAATGTGTTTGTGTCAGTAAAGTAAGCAAATATGACTCAAAGCGCATAGGCAGTAGACAGGCTGAATAAGAATTCACTTTTCTGAATATAACCACAATTTGAAGTGCCAAGGCATGGTGGCCTACAGAGCCTCACCGCTGGACAGCTGCTGCGGAAATCTAACAGGACATAATTGAAATTAATGATAGAAGAAAGCAACATTCAGAAGCCTACCACAATTACTGCTTTGCAAAAGCATAAGGTCTTTTCTATCATGGATATATTCACAACATTAGATGAAGTGAATCTATGCTATTTGAAAAAATATCGTTGTGTAGGGGTAATTAAGAAGGGAGGTCGGTTAATGCAGGCACACCAGAGGTTCTGTCATATTCTCACAACAGGAAATACAGAGTTGTGGGGAAAAAAAACAAGTACAACTGAAACAGAGAGCACAGCCTTCACTATCTGGGAACTTACTCCCCTTGTCTGGGAATGATCTCCAAGCCCATGTTAAAAGATCAATGCACTGCACAAGATGTCTCAGTTTGCCTGGGAATTTGAAGAATGAGTGGAATTTGGTTTTGCTTTGATTTCAATTTACCCTGCCCACAATTACAATTTTGTAACATACTGTCAACCTAAAAATATTTGTTCTGTTGCCAGTGTACTATCACTACAGAAAGGGAAACAGTGATATTATGATCATGATGGGTAAATGTCAAAGGCATATGAAATAATGTGGAGGGTCAGTGGCTGTGGGAGAGGGGCTGGCTGGGGGAAAAAGTCATTCCCTAAATAACCCAGTAAGCCAATACTCATTGTGAAGCGTGATCATGCTGCTAATGAAGCAATAAATCCTCCCTGGCGTTGGTTCTTGAGGGAGAGGGGTCAGAAGGTGGAGAAAGCTCCCCTTCCTTTCTCATTACAAGCAGCAATGCAAAATGCTTTAATAAAGCTCAGTAATGTCCTAGGAGGAATACTAAGCTAATGCTTTCCCTCATGAACCCATACTGCAAAACAGCATGGCTCCTTGGATCCGCTGGCTTTCCTCTTAGGACCCCTGTCCTACAGTCAGTACCAAGCTTAGCACTGCCCTCTCTGTCCTCCCCACAGGTCTTCGTCCACTTTGGGACTTTACCACATGACTTCGAGACCTACACTAGTTAATTTAAACATAAGCATCACTGACTAAGGCCTAACAACCCCTCACACACCTCATGCACACACTAAAATGCCTTTACTTCAAATCGTAAAGGAGTGAAATATTTGCTTTCCCCAAAATTGAAACTGGCAACAAAAAATGAGCAAAGCCTCTCTCTAATTAACACTAATTTCTCTGCCTTGTGTATGCACTAGTGAGGGAGCAACAGTACACTGCAGATCAGAAGATAAAAGCACACTCAGGAGTTCAACTGCTTTAGAAGCACAACATCTGTTAGCCGTGCTATTCTGCAGCTACCCAACAAGCAGAGCACTCTTCATAATGCTTAATAGCTTATGCATTATGTATGCAGCTGTTGATATGGAGGCACTTTGGTCCAAGGTTCCATTCTGCGCAAGTCTCAAATTAGAAAACTACAGGCAAATCTTGGGGGTGTCTCTCTCCACTCTCCTTCTTCACATGGCAAGTGAGAGCTCAGGGCCAAATTCTGCTACCTATTACGCTAATACAGCTCCATCAGCTCAGCATAACACAGAGCAGTATCTGACTGACTCCATCCTCAATTGACTCAGTGTGTGGAATTAGAATAAAACTCCAAGAAATCTTGTTAAAAGAGAATATCTTAGTCACCTATTGTTGGAATGTCCTTGATTGATTTATCCACTACATTATTATTACAAATTAATAAAGGAAGGGCATGCATTAATGGAGTTTATAGGTTTTTCAATTACTGTTTTCCTATTATTCTTTCTATTATTCAATTCACTAGTCTCTTCATATAATTTATCTATAACTCCAATGCGTTATAGTGCTTCAGAATTTATGAAGTATATACAAAGCAAATAAATCCTATTAACTCATCCCATCATACTTACAATTGAGTCAATTAAAACATTTTGCATGTCTACAATACTTAAAGAGGAGAGAGAATAAAACTGAGACCAAGGGGTTAATAAATTCTTGATTATTTGTATTTTCCTAAGCCCCTCTGCCACAATGGAGCCAAGCTGTTACATGAATAGGCGGCATTCTGCTCGTTAGAACCTCTAGCCAAGGATGCACCGTCCAGGGAACATAAGAGAGTTGAGAGCAACTTACAATTATTCTCATATTCATTTTAAGGCCAAAGGGACCATTTTATTCTTCTAATATGCTTACTAGCATGACATAAGCCCATAGGATTTTACTCAGGGATTCCTTTATAAAACTAACAATTTCATGAAGAGGCGTTATTTTAAGTATACAAGCTTCATTTAGGGATTTCCAGCTATTTGTTCCAATTTTGTAACACAGCCTCACTGATAAAAATATACATCCTGACAGGTTTTCGCACCATATACACATGCGCATGTTAGGTACCTAGATTAGGAACGATTCAACAGATCAAAGTGAAGGACTTGAGCTCCCTGCCTACTCAATGAAAAGAGGCAGTCAGTCAGCTCCAGCGTATTGAGTCAATGTCTAAACAAGATGCCTGAAAGACCTAAAAGCAGACTAGGAGAATAAATGCCTACCCTGACTTCTGTTCTGAACTGCTCAAGATCCTCCTCCTACTGATTGCTGTTCCTTCCAACCATTGTCTTTGGCGATACACTTCATTTGCTAGACTGAAAGGGCAGCTACCTTCTCTATAGCCATATGTAAAACTCAGTAACACTTAGAACACATGGAATTTGAAATGTGATAGCAAGACAGATTTTCCAGAAGTCAGATCATTCATAGAGGTCTTTTCTCATCCCTTTGCTTTTTGATGCTATATTTATTTTAGTGCCAACGTACACAGCAACTTGACGCAGTTTCAGCAACACAATCATAAGTGCCAGTGAATTGAATTTGTGCTACAAAGCCATTTAAGTGCTTTTGAAAATCACACACTTGAACTCTTGATGTGATTGCAGCATTATCCCGGCCACAGAATCCCTGTCCAACATCAGTGTATTAATTCTTATTTGTAAGGTGCTTTGAAGATTCATTGCACCCTGCAGACTCTCATTGGTGCTAACACGGCACAACTGTTTTTCCTCTCCCTCTACCCTCAACCAGTCTATTGAGAGCAACAAAAAAAGACCAGAAAATGTGTTTTTCCCATACATTTGAGAAGACAGATTTTGATGTCCCAGCATGAATTATTCCACACCACACAAAAATGCTAATTAAGCCTTTATTCTATAACCTGACAGATGTTTCTGATGCACTGTTCATTCATTTCATACTGTACAAAAGCTAAAGTTTTAAACTTTTTTGTATTATGATGAAATTAGCATTATTCATAAAGACAATCATCAAAAGTTTACTTGACGCGCCACCCCATTCCTCAGAGGGAAGAAAATCAGAAGACAGAGCTGAAGATTTCCCTCCCTTGTGCATTAGACAAACACACCACATCCACACACATATACAAAGAGTCCACAAGTCTCTGTTTCTTCTCCCCGCACACCTTCACTTTTCTTTTGTACTAGGTGCATCGTCTGTTACACATAAATTACAATCCAGTTGGCTTACACTTATTTTATATACCCAGCCCACGCAACCTAATGCTATTCATACAGAGAAGCTGTTCAAGCAAAACAAATGGCTGCTTTTGTGTTTGTAACACCAGGGGCAGAAAGTTAAATCCAAACATTTTGTGTCTGATCACCCTATTCCTTCATCACACAGAAGTCTGTTTCAGTGCCCCTCTGTCCCAACAGTGTCCACCTCGGGAGCAACCTGCTCTGGAGACCCCATGCATCCCCCAGCCAAGCACTGATTTTGGCCGATGGACGTGCTGCACTTCTCCTCCTGTCATGCTCGTAAGGATGGGCAGGTAAAAGTAAATTCATCTTTGCACATGGCTTAATTTCCTCCCCTGCCTCTCCTATAGGTACAGCATGTGTACAACAGAGAAGGGTTTATCCTGTCCCAGCCTTGTCCTGTCTCCATCCCCATGCAGGGGCCCAATGCCCAGGGCTGGGGCTGTTCCTGGTGCCGTGGGATGGGCCATGGCTGCCAGGTCTTGCCCTGCCACCCTGAGAAGCTCCCATCTCTCCCAGATCCCAGCCCTCACTGTGCCCTGATGCTTCCCCCAAGCAAGCCATCACTGGCTCCCGTCGCCTGCTTCCCCGTCATATCACTGCAAACTTGTCTTCATCGCTGTTCCTTTTGTCCTCTCTTCTACACAATTTCCTTCTGTATTTTTGACTCCTCTTACATATCCCTATTCCCTTTTCTCCTCTGTTCCCCTAAAAAAAGCACATTAATATCCCAACCTATTCAGTCTTCTGCCCTTGTCACCAAACCAACATCTGAGAAAACACTTGTCCTTTTCTCTCTGCTCTCTGGAGAAAGTGTCAGGAAAAGAAAAAATTCTTAAAAAACATAGATTCAGCAACTACACACAGTTACTTGGAAGGCAGGTTGTCCCTGGGGTAGTGATTATACATATAAAGACAACAATAAGACTGAAGACTGCAAAGCTCTGTAGCAAAGGTAGAAATCCTAAAGTCCATCTTTACAGTACTCCAGAGGTTTAATATACAGCATAAAAGAGCCTATTTTACATGTGTGTAAGTGCTGTGAAAACAATTCTTTTGTCTGTTCATCTAAAACTACACTAAATGTTTCAAAAAATGCTTTGGAAAGAAACAAATATGCCTAAAATGGATGTTCAGAAAGTAACATCTCTAATAATAAACCTATTTTTTTCTATTTGCCAATTTTCAAAATTGTATTTATTAACAATACTTGCCAGCATTATTATGTGTTACTATAAAGCTAAAGATCTAAGGGATGTGGTCTATTACTTCTCAAAAAAAAAGCTAAGTAGCTAAGTAGTCACCTGATCATTTATTTATGTACTTACATAGTACATCACTAAACAATCACACAAGATGATGAAGACTTCTAAAAGCAGATTTTAACTGATCAAAAATGGCCTATGCCAAATTCAAGGCCACACAGCAAACACAGAGTTAGAGAAGTGAAACACAAAAGTGCGGCACAGATAATTAAGATATAACTTTATCAGGAATCATGATGGAACATTAGACTTATAATGCAACCAAAAACAGAAAAACATGACTTCTGTATTAGAATCTGCAAAAGCTAAACCTGATGGCCCTTCTACCACGTTGAATCCAAAGACCAGCCATATGTACAGAGTCTCTGTTTATGGGAAAAAATACACACGTAAAAAAAATCCATACATTGAATGTATACCTATAGCAAGAAACTGATCAATGCTAAATAGAAGATGCAGTGATGATGCTGTCCTTCCTATGAACAGTAAGAACTGGAAGAGTCAGACATAGGCTACCCTACTGAATTGGATAGATGACAGGGAAAGGGGGATGGGCACCTTTTCTCTCTCACACAAATCCCATGATTGTGTCCTTCAGGATTTCTAACACCGGAGAATGAGAAAAGCAGGGGTAAAAATTCAAATAGCAGTTGCACAGCAATTACCTTGGGGTTAGGGCAATCTTCACAGATGGAGGACAATGGGGTTTGAATGAGACAGGAACTGACTCCTGATTTCCTAGTGAAAAAAACAAATGTTTGAAAGTGTTCCTGACCAATATGCATTTGTATGGAAAACAGCTCCCTTTCTTTCTCTGGTGAGTTAAAAAGACAAGAGCCATATCTGCCTCCTAACAAAGGACTAAGTCTGGCTAGCACGTGTTCAGGGTGCTCAGCATACCTACAAGATAGTGGCCAACAACAGGTTTGGGAGTACTCATTAATCTCAGCACATCTTAGCGAAAAGCCTTAAGAGTCAAGGAGCTGCGTCTTACCTGTGGAAACTGAATGTTTCATGGTGTTCCCTATAATGCCAGTACCTGCTTACCCAAGCAGAGAAGCTACCATCTTGTACTCCCACATCACCTGTTCACTCATCTTCCATCTGAAGAACCTAGAGCAGCCAGGCATGGAACTGTATGAAGTGAGTGAAGTGAGGGTGCTTTACCACACTGAAGGCTGTTCACTGTCTCAGTTTATAAATGCTCTTTCAGACAAGGGCAGTTAGAACTACACACCAGAGAATAGCAGCACAGGGAAGCCTCAGGGCCAAAATACTTTGTAAATTCAGACATCTCAAAATTAAGGCAGTGACTGTCAAAGGATTCTTTATTTCACAATTTTGTGTGATATGAGAGACACAATGGGATTCATCTAATCTATATTTTGACATCCACCACACTGACCTAGTCACACTCGATTCCCTTTTTAGTCTGTGGACCTTTTTAGTCTAGGTCACAATTGATTCAAATTGGTTTAGATGCCTGTCTTAGGAGGGGAGAATCACATCCTCCCTCTTGACAGCAGAATGGCCAATAAGAAGTAGGTATCTTCTGCTGTATGCACATTGATGTAGCATCAGAGGCTGGATCTGTTTTGTTTTATGTGACTATGTCCTGTGGAGCTAGCCCTAAAGATCACAATTAATCCTGTCCTTAAAATCCATTAATCTTCTAATTAGAGCTAATTAAAATGAAATGCATTTTTACTTTTTTTTTCTAGACGACTATCTCTTTCATCATTAAAACACAGACATTTTTTAAACGAGCTCCCCTAATAACAAGAGAACATTAATATACCTTATTAGTATTCTTTTCTAATAGTAAGACCACAGGCTTGTTCAATTACACATATTATACCATTAAAAAATGAAGCGTGAAGCTACCGTAGGAATAAGCTATGTGAAATAGCACATGCTGGATAGCACAAAGAACCCAATGTAAAAACAAACCAACCAATTAAAGAATTCTTCCAGGTACCAGGGACCTAGGATAGTGCTGGAAAGTACTCTGCTGTAGTTCATGAATTATCATAAGTGTACAAGCAATAATTTTGTATTAAATATTTAGGATAAAGTTGATTGATGTAGAAGGAGGAAGAAAGCAAGGGGCTTCATAAGTGGAACGTCTCCTCTCAAGCTTTCATCTGTCTCTTTATAGCTCTTACGAAAAGCTAGCAATGGCAGAAGACAACAGGGGATGTGCCATTTAAACACAGGTAGGTCATTAATATGTTGTTTAGAGTAATTGAAATGCATTGCACAGGATTATTTGCCTGCCAATCATCCTAATTAAGCAGGTGTGTCATTGATCAGGGTAGCAATTAAGAGGATTCTAGGGTATCAGCAATTTGTTCTTGAGGGCCTCAAAACTAATTGCTTTCAAGCCCAGAACCAGGTCCAACATTCTTTACAAAAGAGAAAAGAGAGCTATTGGAAAATTTCTTGTCCCTCTCCCACAAACTACCTATGGGCTAAAATAGATTAGGAGAAATTACAAGACTCTAGAGCTCTAACCCAGTAACAAATCATTCCACCAGTAACTGCCATTAGTGACAGAAAGCGACAAGATAAAATGGAGTAACAGTTGGTGCGGTTTTGAATTCAGATTTGCAATGTCTTTATAAATCAATGAGCAATTCAAACTTCAAAGTCACAGCAAAGTAAGGTGAAGGTTCTGCAAGACAGTGCTGTCCCACAGGTTCTTTGGGAATGAAGAGGTGCAGCCCTGCAAATCATCAAACTCTTGGCACCCATCTGAATACATCCAGTTTCAAACTGGTGGGACTCCCCACACTTATATACTCTGGGTGGTGTCATTTTGCTCAGAACCCACTAACATCCACATCTAAACTCAGAGAAGGTTGATCAGTTTGACTCTTGACTGTCTATGCTACAAGCGTGTCAGGATGCTCCATGGAGGGCCCAGGAAAGTTTCTGCTACATTGGCTGTGCTCAGGACAGCCCTGTGTGCAGGCTGATGAAATCAAAAGAGCAAGGTATTGCACTCCAGGTAGCACAGGGGTTCTTAGGAGTTGCCACAAGGATGAGTTGGACAGAAAAAAATGGATAATTCGATGGACAAACTGAGCAGTGCTGGTCCACAGAAACACTGAGGTGTCAGGTTTGATCAGAATCTCAGCCTCAGCACCAATCCAAAACATAATGAACCTACTGAAGTTAAAGAAACCTTATGTGTGCTGCAGTACATTGCTCTGTGTTTTCAGGGGTTTTTTTTGCCATTTCTGTCATAATATTGTTCACATAATTTTTAGTCTTGTGCCTAATAAGGAAATAAATGAGAGATATCTCAATCAGAATATTTATATTTTTGCTTTTCTTATTGTTTTGTTTTAATATTGAAAATGCTGAGAACAGAGCAAAGAAATTAAAAAACGTGACACCTGCAAATCAGTGCTCACTGATTGTAGTTGAATGCTTATGTAGAGCTGCATGTATCAACATTATTTTGAAGTAAACTTCAAATCTTTGCACAAGATTTTAGCTTTCTGAAAAATCCAATATTTGGTACTACAGAAATATATTCCCTATTTTAAAATATTTATTATGTAGAGAGCACAATGTTTGCTGTTAATTATGGGATACATAAATTACCTCTCTATATATATGGCATTTTACAAACTATTCTTTACATAAGATGCATTTTACTTTAAGTGCACTATTTCCCTTTAGGATCTTCAGTTCCTAAAGGTAGATGGTAACAGTGATGCAGACCTTCAACATATCAGAGACAGTAAGAGGAGGAAGGAACCTTTTCCTTTTCAGTCCCTGGAAAATGCCAGGTCTCTGATCAGTTCAGTCTAAAACCTCCAGAACCCTTATGCAGAAAGTAAGGAGTTTCTGGTGCAAAAAGCCCACCAGGCCTGTATTCTGTATTTGTGCTTCATTCCCATAACAACACCTTAACATCTCCTTTCTCTTTCCTACCTGAATTTAACCTCTCCAGACCTCTAGACCAGAGAATCGCTAATACCCCCATTTTAGAGATGTGAGGCCCAGAATGACTCACTCACCTGAGATCACACAAGGAGCCCAGGCAGATCCCTGAATGGAATTTGGAAGTCCAGAGCCCCAATAGTCTACTGCCCTAACTGCCGAAAGCGTAAACCAGAAGGGTTTTTTAAGGAGCATCTCTTCTCCTTTAATGAGTCTGAGATCTTCCCTCATGGTTCTGCTCTGGACATTGTTTTGTAGTCTTAGATAAACTGCAACATCTCTCCCCCAATAATTCTTCCTGTAAAATTAATGTTGTTATCCTTTTAAAAGGCTTTGATATCCTGCCCTGATAGTTGCAGCTCTTTTTTATCCATTAAATGCTATTTGGCATAGTGGATCCTTGCACCTGGAGCCAAGAAGATCACCCTATTAACCTGCTTCTGGCCTAAACAATAATAATTGCAATTAAATTTTAAATTGGCTTTTGCAGAGGTCAATGAGGCTGCTGTGGGTAACAAGAGATAGAAAGTGCAAAACTAGCAATTAAAATAGCATAAGACTCTTCTAATAATAGGCGTAGCAGAACATTGTATATATGCATACCGATTTTCCAGCCAACGTAAATATCTTTTGTAAATGCATATTTGGCAACTCAGCAGGTAAACAAATGAGTCAGTGACTTAAGAAAAATTGTTTCTTTGCTCTGTCATTTCAGGAGAGTAAAGCATGCAACAGCCTGCATTTTAAGTAAATCAGACACCTTCTACTTGCAACAGTGGAACTGTTGATTTACGCAGCTTCATGGCTGGGCATTTGCTTAGAAAAAGAGAGCACAGCCCCAGTCCCCAAAACAGCTTTTTCCTATTAATCTCACTTTGCTTGCTCTATGTGTAATGCAACCATTTGAAATCCTTCCATCTTGTTTGCAACTTGAATCATGTCTCTATTTTTAGAGGACTTGGAGCTACTCTATGACTTTAGCAAATGGAAAATGTAATCATGTCTGTGTTATGTATAACAAAGAGTGTATTTGCCCTGAGCCAGATGAACTGCATCATCAGGATTTTGGATGGAGTCAGATTTTGGGGATAGTAACAATCCTACGAACCAGCCCTGCCATCAATTTTGCTTTCCTAACTTGCATTAGCTGGAGGTTTATGACAGTTCCCCAGAGAACAGCTCTGAGACAACACAGCAAGACAGCGTCTCAAGAATGCATAAAACCAAATTACTTCATTTGTCTGTATAGTGCATCGAGATCTGGTCTGTTCGATGGGAAGAGACACAGACAACTTGGAAAAGAACCTCCACCTTCCTTTAGGAAAAGCATGTATACGACATGGCAGTAACTGACTCTCAGCTTAACACTGGCAGAGATTTGAGAGAGTGAAACACTCCTCCCAAATTCCATGGAAGCTGATTTATGTCACCAGGCAGCACTTGCACATAATGAATTTCCCTCCTAGAGGGTCAAATTTACTACTTCTGCCCTGCTCCAGAGGCAATTCACATCTACCTTCCAGGCTCTGCATTTAGCAGGAACGAGGCCAGTGAAGCTGACAGAGAAACTGAAGAAACATATGGCAGTTCTGTGCATATGGAAAGGAGAAGTGTGACTGGGAGCACACTGCATGTGGTTGCCATTGGAGCCCCTCAAAAGACCTATATATATGCAGAACGTAACCAGAAACCTGCCGGTTTTCAAAGATTCTTAAATGAGCACTCACTACATGTACTATTTAAAGCATTCTAGATCACAAAACAGCCATTCTTTTTAGATACTTACAACATATAAATATATAGCATGCCTTTACTGATGATAATAGAGATGCGTAACATAAAAATTCCTGCATGCATTGAAACTGTTTTCTTCTCACAGCAGTTTTATATCAGTCTAACTTCATTGATCCCTGAGAAATTGCTACAGATTCAATGGACAAGAATCCTGAGGGAGAAGAACCAGCCAGCAAACGTCACTGCCTTAAGACTCGTACATGATATTTTAAAATGCCATAATAAATGCCCACAGAAGCCACTAAATCCCTTGCAAAAGGAATTCTGAATCATCCACATGTGGGACAATTGTTCCACAGCACAGTGGTCTTCCCTCAGTGGATGAACTGTCAGCATACAATTATAGATCTCTGAAAATCATTAAATCTCAATGTTTACTGGAAATGCATTAGTGAGAAAACACTATTCTATTTGTCCAAATGTCTTTTGAACATAATAGGGTTTTTTTTCTGAAGATGAAATTCCCAAATCTGCTAAGAAATTACCACAAAATGTCACATTTCTCTAATTAATAATTCAAGTCTTTTCCCTACCCAAACCCATAAAGAAATCAAAAATACAATTGAAATGTTATTTGCCTGGCAATATGTATTTAGTTTCACAGCATCAGTTGTCACGAAAATACTTTTTGTGTTAAAAAAGACACTTTGGGTTTGCTTTATAAACAAATTTTTGCTGGTACAATTGACATAAATCAGGCTAACTACATGATTTACATCAATTGTATTAGATAAAATTAAGTGCTATAATCGAGCAAAATCATTCAGTTCTCCTAAATATTGCTAAATGAAGAAAAGCAATCCACATCAGGCAATCAGTAAGCACTTTCCAGTTGTTTGAAAAGTTATGCTCCCACATTTAGAAATGCTGCAAAAATATTTGGCATAACATCATTCCACCATACGGTAACTTTGCTCTATATCAATTAAAATCTTTCCTCAGCACTTTGCTGTTGACTAATTCTCATGCTCTGCAATTTAAATTTGCCTCTGCTTCCACATGGGGAAACAAAGGAACAGGAGCTGGTTGAGCCATGGATCCGTCCATCTTCCCACTTTCTAAACAAAACCTCTGCCAAGCAGCACAGCAGTGGCAATGGAAAGATAGAACTAATTTGCACAGGTAAAGGATGATAACAAATGCTGGGGACCAGGGATTCATCAAAAACATGAACGTCAAAACAACTGCCTACAGAAAGTAGACCCATTCAGAAACAGTTATTTGCATCTTCCAGTGCTCTGTGGATTTGGATGAATATCTGATGGCGTGAAGTTGGCCCTCCAACTCCAAACGTTCATCAGGTCACAGACTGACACATCATAAAAGGCTGCCTGCAACTGAAAGCCTCCTCTCTTTGGAGACCACATCGATCCACTTCTGAAGTTCCCAGCATAAATTTGTTTGATCTCACAAAGTGCCATCACTAGGCAACCACTTTTTGGTGAGCTCCAACTTATTGCTTAAGACAAGTTTTTCTGTGCTATATCCATCGTCTACCACTCCTTCCCTTGAGGTGTTGAAATCTGTCAACATTTCTTAAGGCAGAGGCAAACATTTTTATTTCTACTTGGCCCCATGGCAAAACTGTATTACTTTCCTTCACTGCCTTTAAATTCCTTCTCAGCATCCATTTCCTGCGTATGAAAAGCAAATCGGTAGTTGCCAATTGTACCAAAGTTTCTCTTTAAGAGTATTTAACCTGCATTTTAAAGGCATCTAAGCCCTTTGATACCTGTAATATGTACAACAGCAAAAGCAGCAACAAAAAATGCTATGGTAAGAAAGTGAGTCCCTTAGGTATGCATGCTCTGCGGAGAAGTGGAGCCATGCATCCACTTAGCACCCTTCAGCTCTCTGTCAAGAGGCCTGGAGCATGTGCCCAGTCTCCAAGGGAAGGCACGTGGGCCAGAGGAGCCCCGTAGTTCCCACAAGCTGCAGCCAGTGTGTAAGGGTAAAGCCATGAGTCTTCTCTGCTTCAGAGCCCAGACATAGCGAAAGGGATCAGGAAAACGGATGTGTGTCTTAATATTCAAAGTTAAACGTGGGACATACTGAAAAAAAAATCCCTCCTCAGTCTCCATTTATTCTCCCTCTCTTTAATGTGACCCACCTCTCCCCGCTTCCTGACACTCTCTCACCAACAGAAAAATATGTTTTAGAAATATATTTCATCTCTCCAGTCCTATTCTCAGATTTGCTGGAACTGTTTTGACTTCCAAAGAGCACCATGTGCTGCTGGTTCTTGTTAAGACTGTGCGTACATTTTATAGATTAAAAAAGACAATAAGAAACATTTTTATATCAAATATAATTAGCCTGCAGCAACTCATCTCCTTGGATAAGGAAGTTTCCTAAAAGAACTATACACCTACTTCACCCATTGCATAAAAAATTATACTTTGCAGAAAAGATTCTTATGAGGTGAAATTTTCCTTTATTGAGGAATTTTCTCCATGTAAGGAAATTACACCAGGTAGGAATCTTGCTGAAATTACACATTATAATTTTTTAAGTGTATTTGATACATCAGCCTCAGGGTATATGTTGGCTTCATGTTTGGAAGAGAAGAGGTTTCCATTTATTTTGGGAGAGTCTTTCACTCTTCTTTGAATGATCCAGTTTTACCCAATATCAGATAGATAGAAACTGGTGTTTAAACATCTCTCTCTCACTCTCCCTCTCTGTATGCGTGTATGTATGTAATCAAATTAATCCTTGAATGACTCCTTTGACGTCAATTTTGCATGATTCATGGCAACACAACAAAGGGAAAAGTAATTATTTGTTTGTAATTCAGAAACCTGATTATAATAAATGAATTGCCTTATGCTGAACATGCTTGCATTTCCATTTTGAAAAGCACATGTTTTTGGAGCCTCAGCATTTACCACAAGGAGAATATAAACCTCACAGAGGAAATCACTAAGACTGGAAAACACCCAGCAAAACCAGAAATCCCATATCAGATGAGTGAAAATCCCTTGCCAGTTGTGAGGAAAGTTAAAACCCTGAATGGTCAATGCTAAGGTATTTATTTTGCAGATTTTTTTAGTTACTTTTTAAAATTATTTAAAACAGCTATCAGAAGGTGTCTTTGTGAAATGACGATGTATAATACTGCAGAAATATCAGCAAGGAGGTACTGCTGCCAGTCTTAACTATTCCCAATATACCTTGTCCATGGCTTCTACAGGATATTTATCATTTGCATAGCTCTACCACATAGAAGCTCTAATCAACAATTTGGACTCCACTCTACCGGCCATTAAATGGATACAGGTGAAAGATTATTTCTTTACTACAGAATCTGATGAAGGAATCCAAAGCAGAAGAGTGACCTACAGAGGAAGAAGTGGTTTAGAAATTTATCTAAGACCAAGCTTACATTCTTCAAAATGTAAGCTGTCCTTCTTTCATTCACTTTAATCCGCTCTGAATGCTTAAGTTTCTAAGTTCAAAAATCATCTGATACGTCATTTGGTTTTACACAACTCATAAAGAGTTTGATAGACCTAATTATGCTCCTCCCCGTCACAAATTTAGGGTATAATTAGTTAAGCTCCCAATTGAACCATCTCATTTTATTTACCTAACACTGAGATGCTGATACCTAATGTTTACTAATAACTAGTGAACGTAAAACTAGCATAATAGAGGTCAGTTTTAAGGAAGTCTTCAGAATAGTAACAGAGTGATCTTCCCTTTCTTTTCACTTTCTTAGAACAGTAGCTCAACAAAATCTCCATTTGTTTCTGTTAGGAAACAGATCAGAATCAGGCCATAAGTGGATAAAACCAGAAGAAACTAAAGCAGTTAGGAAGCAATTAAAAAATATATCCCTAGCACCCCTTGGAGCTCTAGGTCAATACAAAACACCATGCATCTAGCCCACCAGCTCTGGAAGTGCATATTTTTTAGAGAAGTGAGAAACCTCTTGTGTATGGGGATAACAACTCTGAATGTCCCTTCTTGCTTAAGGAAAGAGAAGGCCTCAGGCAAAGCAAGAATGTTGCAGTGAAAAAATCCAGCATCCATCAGACTTTGTGGGCAGGACCTGAAGGTGCGTGAGTACACATAGGGTGGATCACTTCTGCCCTGGAAGGCTTAATGTGAAACGTATCACCAGCTTTTCATTAGCACTAATCAGAGTTGGTTTATTATTTCAGTCAGAAAAAGCTCGAAAAATCCTATCTTGCTGTGTGTTTTATCTTCCATCGCAGAAAACTAAAACAGCAGCAGCAAACAAACCTTGTACCAATTCAATTTGGAAATCATGAGTTCAGCAAAAATGAAGAGACAGAACAAATTATTGAAGTTTGAAAAGACCTTTATAGGGAAACAAGACGAACTAGAGGTGTAAATAAGTTTTTAAAATTGAATGAGTTTTCTAAGAAAGCTTTAAAACAGAAAATGTTCAAGGTGAGGATAAAACAAAAGTTTACAATGTCATTTAACCACAAAAATTCAAACCAGGGAAAAAGGCTGCCCACCTCTGGGACAAATCCTCCAGCTCTCCAGGCAAAAATGCTAGCAAGCAAGAGACTGAAAACTGTCCTAACAGCTGATGGGCCATAGCCACACAGAAACCCTCCCACAGCCATGCTATGAGGACATCAGAAGGCACTGAAAGGCTGTTGCCATAGATCAGCAGCAATGCAAAACCACATGAGGAGCAGAAGACAGACACAGGCCTCCTAAAACATGTCAAGAGCCCCAAGTGGGAAGGAGTAATGTGTAAGGTAGGTTGCACATTATCTCCACAGCAAAAATACTGATGTGACAAAGATGACAATGGCCACATCTGTATTCTCTCAATCCACAGATGGATTCATGTAGAATAGGCCAACACTGCAGAACCATCACTTCTTCCTTTCCCCCTCATCTAGAAATTGTACCAAAACACATGATATTTTGGTGATACCAGTGAAAGTGACAGAGTTTACAATCTTTTGGCTTGAGCTCAAGCTATTGAAAAATATCTCAGACCTTCAGAGATCCTTCCAAAACTGCCCTGATTACCTCTACCGCAAACACTGAGTCACCAAAGAACTACCTGAAGAACTCAGCTTTTGCAGTTTGTGAGCCTTCCCTTTTCTCTCCACTCATCTGTGCTGGCAGGTTGATTTTCTCCTCAATCTGGACTCAAAAAAAAAAAAGACATCAATTTATTTTTTAGAATACTAACAAAACCCAATGGGAGAATCAGGCAAGAAGAAAATTGCAGGCTTTTCAGTCTCCTATTGTAGGCAAGTATGCTGGAAAGACATTCATAAAACGAAATGAATGTAAAGAGTACATCCAAGAGTGCAGATTAGTGAGGAATGCATGTGCTTGGATTTGCATAATTCCAGCTGGTTGGTGGAACATTTCATATTAACAATAATGCTAAAAATAACATATTTTGAGTATACTTGAATAGACTATGCTTAAGCACTGCTGTTTTCTTCACAGTTGATGGGTGCTCTACGAGAATCAAAAGCAAATGCAGGGCAGGAAAATTCATCCTCAAGTGAGGTGGTTGCAGACAGCATTGCAAACAGCTACGGTTTCTGCAGTGAAAAATGCCAATACATATAACCAAACAAGACAAAATTTCTACCTACTCATCAATAATCTTTTACTGCCTGCAAAAATCCAGACATTAATTTTCGTTCAAGTGAAATTCAGACCTGTTTGATAGGGGGTATAAATCAAGCATTGCAAGGCTAAGAGACTCCTGAAACCACATGGTCCTAAAAACTTGCATGGTTTCAAGGGTCTTTACTTCAGTGCCTTTGAATGGCTAAAAAGATACTCTTTTATGCTTTTAGTTTGCTCTCTGTCTAAGGCTCCTCTACCTCATATTTCTATATTGTGTCTTTTGATTCGATGTTGTTCTTAAAGCCCAGGTCCCTCAACAATATGTTTATGTGAGGATTTCATTTTTTCTTTTAAAATAAAAACCCAGATGCTCTTAGCCTTCGTTATTGAAAAGAGGAGTTTTGAATACATCAGTAAGATGGAGATAAAAGATCAAAAACTAGAAGGCAAATAAAAAGAATGCACATTTTGTTTTAAAGACCCATATGTTTTCAGCCACCACCATTGTGTTTTTGAAGTGTACCATCATTTATAAAAGTTGGAGATGGAGAAAAAATACGAAGAAAATGCCTTTCCTGCTAGCATGAAGATACCTGTTTATCAGTACATACCAGTATGCCCAACAAGTTAATGGATTTATTCACATGCGTAAGTGTGAAATGTATAAATATTCACAATATGTGACAGACATTAGTGGAAAAAGCACTTTTTGCTGACTCAGCTTGGATAGCAAATTTTATTCATTTTTGTTTCTGTGGAGTAAATTGAATATCAGCTCTGTGGACGTAACCACAGCTCAGTCAACAGACCATCTAAAACCTATAACAGAAGTGTTGTGTGCATACATGTAGTATGAATCAAAAAAAAAAAATAGAATATCTACCCAGATCTGTAGTTACCAGATGCCTAAACCAACAAATAAAATGGGGGTAGTGGCCTCTAAATAGAAAATACCAATTACATAAAGCTAACAATTGGGTGATAATGTGACAAAACCAGGAAATTCTCAAACTGAAAACCCCCTGGAAAACTATATCAGCAGTCTTCATTAAATTCAGAAAGACCCAGCTCATAAGTCTGACTTATGAATGAACAGTAGATATGTGATTGACTCATTCATACCTCAGCTTTAATTTTTCAGTCTGCCAGTAGCTCGATTTTCAGTCCCGGAGCACCTAGAGCTCCACTGAAGTAGTAGGATATGTGAGAATTCAGCCTCTTTGAAAGTTCAGCTAAAGACACTTGGAGTCACGAACAAAACACAGACTCAGTTGCATGCCTATTACTGTATGATCATTATGACTAGTCACAAATTAGGCACACAGTCGCACACATGGTTGTAGTCACATGGGGGAGACTTTCAAAGACAAGTCATGGGATGATAGGAATCCACCTCCCCATAAAAGCACATACCTCTTAAAAGCTCACCCTGGGCTTTGAACAGCTTTTCACAACAGATCTCTTCCAGAATTTGGTGGCAATAGAAATCGTTTCTTATATATCACTGGATAATAACTCAAGATTATTGATAAAATGCTTACTTTTTTACAAGAGGAGGGAACTATCACACCTTGCTCCTGGGAAACGTATGTTGCAACAAGAGGAACAACATAGGGCAAAGATCATGAAACAGTGAAAAAGAAGTATAACTACTCCATTGCTACATGAGGAACATCTTATTTTAGTCCCCTAGAAAATCCTCTGCTTGTTTAGAGGGAATTCATGCCAGAGGGGGCAAAAAAACCCATATCTTCCAGTTAAGCTCCTTCACATAATCAACATTATTTTGAACCATCCCTTCTATTGCTTTTATTCCACTTAAGTCTAAAGTGAACATCATGCAGTTTATTGTTTTTTCAGACTCTTCAACATTTGCTTTTTTATACTTGACTTAACACTTACTTAACTGTAACAGTTACTTAACATATAAGTGTGTGGAGAGGGGGAAGGTAAACACCTTGATTAATCTCAGTCAAGGATTTCAGTCTCAGTCTCACTTAGGGTTCAGAGTATAACCATGCAGTCACTTTTCAAAATCACCCAGACATATTCTAAATGCTTGCTTAGTTGAAACTGTTATGCTTTGATGGCATCCCTGTATACCATAAGGATACGAAAAGGAAATGCATAATATTAATCATTATAAACTACAACTACACCTTTAGATGCTCGTTTGATCTTTACTGTGTGAAACACATTTAGGCAATAGGTAAAACAAAGTTGCTTGGACTATACCATCTTCTGAAACATTATGAAAGAACGGAACAATAGTGATCCATAGAGTAAAGCTGTGATTTCATGTGCAGTTTTAGTTCTAGTGAAGTCAACAGGAATTTGCGGAGATTTTGCGGTTTGGGGAATTTTACCCTATCCAGATGCTGTTATCTACCATTTTTCTGAAGACAATAAATAACACAAAGCTAAGTAGCTAGTTCTGAAAGGGCAGGATGAGAACAGGACAAAAAGCCTTGAAGGCCATGTAGGACAATGAACTTATACCAACCAGAGTCTGTGCAATATTTTTGTAAGAGCATCGTTTATCACCTGGCCCAGAAATCTGTGTATCAACCCACACTCCCAGTTTCATGAGTCTCTTTCTTCCTCTGATCCTTGGCTAATGACAACTTTCACATCATACTAGAGGAATTATTGTTAAGGATACCTGGGTTACTCAAATCAGGTTCAGCACAATTTATGGTAAGCCTCATATCTGAAAGGCAATTATGGAACTGGGAGTTGGACATCTGAATATTTTGTCTCTGAAGTAATTTCTCTCAGTGGATGAATGCTTGATACCATGGTACGTTTTGGTAACAAAAAAAAAAAAAACAAAAGCAAAAAAAAGATAGAGTGTTCACCATATGCTCCATAAATTTTGATATACCACCCATACTTAACAGAAGCCAAGAAGGTGAGCAGAATATAATATTGAAGGTCAACTTTTACCCAGAGAACTTAAGCAGGTAATTCGATATCCAAAAGGCCACATTTTCAGTTTGAAAACAGAATATAAGCTGTGCTAAAGATATTGACAGAATACTATCAAAATATTGTCTGTTCAGAGAAAACCTACACAGAAAAGGGAGGAAACATTTTGAGAGTAATCCCTAATTGATTATCCATGATCTAAGGAACAAATCTGAAGAACATAAGTGAAGTGCACATGATACTCAGAATTCTTTCATGGGCAATTGGTGATGTTATGTATTACCTAGTCTTCAAAATATTAGCTTTTCCTCTCTCCTCCTTTTATTTTGCCAGAATCTGGGTTTAGCCTCAGTTTATTTTCTACTTTTTTTTTCCACCTTAGTTACAGGAATAGTCAGGAGTTTTGTATTTGTCAAGTTGGATGCACCGGACAGATACTTATACATGCAAAGCTACAGTTAATTTTCTCATAGTGCCTATATCAAGAGAGGAGAGAGGATAGCATTTTGCAGACTTCTTTTACAAAGAATACTACTAGGGGAAGAGTTGCAGTTACGCATTACAGTTCAGCCACTGAAGCTGGATTGAATCCATGTAATTTGCTTACATGTTTGCAAGATATTCAAGGCATATCAGCTGCAAAGCATTATTCACAATGTCAAATATTCTAGACAGACCAGAAATAAATCTGTCCATGAGTTCCAAGTAAGAAATCATCCATCAGCGACACAAGAGTAATATCTCCTATGTTCTAGTCCAAAGTCCAACAGAGAGGGTCTAACATATTGGCCAAGAAGGGTTGCCTCTGAGGTTGACTTTTTGCCATTTTCTCAGTCATCCCAGAAAAAAACCAGAAATTAGGCAGTGTATTAGCTTGCCAAACCAATGACATCAAAAAAACTTTTAGTGCTGATTGGATATTACTGTGTTTGCAAGGAAGGTGATAAAATTAAAAGGAAAAAGTATTTTACAATATGTATGTAATGGAAAGATTTTTTTAGACACTCTTCATAATCTGAGGCATATCAGCTATTTTCTCCCCACATTCTTCCTCTCTCATAAATCCTCTCCAAAAAGCTGATATGCATCAAATTCTGAAGATCAGAAAGTACTTATGAATTTATATCATCTTATCTTCCTTTGAGGTTAAGAGATGAGTTCGGTGGCAGACGAAGAAGCAAGCATGATGTATGTCAAGATCTTAAAACGGCATACTATGATATTTTGATAGTCCATCATGTGTCATGATCATAGGTAAGCTTACTATGGATACACTGCAGACCTTTGTTTTAGTTATAGAAATCGGGTGACTTGCATACAGTGACCATTGAGCAGAGGTCATTGGTACCTAACCCATCTCAGAGCAGTTCCTTGTACCTGAGCAGTGACACATTCTGCAGTTTCAGTGCAGATATTCTGGCATGTGCTAAACATGGAAAGCAAGGAGGCTTATTTTCTCACAATATGATGTAGCAAACCTTTAAAAGAGGTCTAAAACAATAGAAAGAGATGGGCATAGAAAAATAATCCATACATTGCCTTTGTGCCTCTATAGATGCAGTGCGAAGCAACTGTATTAAATGAAAATTTCATTTTACTCTAAAGGCTACTGATAACAGAGGGGTTAAAAACCCACAAGTATTCAGCCTGTAGGTCACTGTTGTTTTGAAACAGCTAGTTTTGAAAGCGGGGGAAAGGGCAAAGTATGATGAAAATTGCTAATTTCTGTTTGTCCAGCATACTTCAGGCCCTCTCTTCCTCCCCAAATCCTGTCTTTCTGAACACTCTGGACAAACTGAACATCCCTTACTGTTGTCTCAATTTCCATCAATAGCTTTCTTCAACAGAGGCCTGAATCTGCTGTCACTGAAGTCGATCAGAGAGGACTAGCGCTGCTCACTGCCTCCGACACAGCCTTATAGTAAAGTTTAGTCTGCCCTTACACCACATCAAGCGAAATCCCAGTCCCTCCAAACCCTGCCTCAGTGACAATAACCAAGGAGAAAGGAAAGGGCAAATTCTGGCTATTTCCTTCATCCTGGATTTTTTTTCAACAAAAGCAAAACAGTCAGCCCATGAACTTCCCTCTAGAACAGGGTGTACTCAACTGATACGCTTCAGTCTCGACAGCAAACAGCCTGCGTTGCTACGCTTAATTGCTGTCTGGCAGCTCTAACCATGCAAACTTCTCCAGCAGTTTTTGGATGCTGCAATCCTGCAGCTCCCTGAAAAAAACATTGTAATCCATTCCCCATCCTGTGTTTTGGACACCTCTTGTCCTGAACATTTTTCTATGCAGTTTACACTGGATAACAATTGTCATTTGATGCAAATACTGGTTTGTTTGACTACAACTGCACCTGGACCACAGGTAGTACCCAGGAAGTAATGTGGGACAGGATTGATTTCATGTAACTTTATTTCAGAGCTAGGGCATGTATCCTAGGCTAACCAGCTAATTCCCACTATAATCAGTGAGGACACAGGCAGCTGAATATTCTTTTAATTCCAACACAGGCTTCTAAATTAAGTGAAATGCATTTACCTTCTTAATTCCTTGACTGTAGAGGGAATGCAGAGGATTAGCTTGTGGTTGCTGCTTCCTTTTTTTAGATCTGGTTAAGCACAGGTTACATGATCTGAGCTCCATGCAATAGTGTCAGATCCCAGTGGGAATTTGATTGGCATATATATTCCAAAAGATTTCAAATGGTTTCTTAGTGGCTCTCTGTTTACCCAAAACACCATATGCTGTTACTTCAAGCCAACCTCTAAGAAGTCTAGCTGAGGTGTTCAAATGTCTTAATCTGTTCCTCTTAGAAACTAGAAAAAATATGTTTTATAAGATAATACAGCTGAGTCCATCTTTTCATATGACAATCAGCAATACTTTGGTTTATGTTGTTTCAGACATGCATAGAAAACAAGGTGTCCGTATTTTTTCAATGCATGATATTTTTAAGTGTGATTTTTCATCAAGCTTTCAAATCTGGATGTAATTTTTACTTTTCACCCAGCTGAGCATACAAATACTGTTATAATTTATTTTGGCATTCAACAGAGGAAACAGAGTCTCGGGTATTTGGGGGTTCTATTATCAACAACCATTTTAGTTACAAGTTTTTTAAACATATTAAAAATTAATATGTGAGAAACTATAGTGTCATGCTAAATCTTCTAGACATGAGGACAAATTAATGACTCTGGAATGCTGACAACTGCAAGCTAGACTCCTGAAATGCACTTGTAGCATAGTTAACAGCCTGCAACCAAAATGACTTATCATCTTTATGAGAACCATCAATTTATGCCTTTAAACTTACATTGCTATTATACCATTAGATTTATTTTTTCCTTGCCAAATATTACTCTCTTTTCTTGGGTAAACACTACACTAACAGAAAATGTTAGCCTGAGGTTGTTTGAAGAACAGGTGTATATAGAAAAGATATGAACATCAAACTTAGAAGGAATTCATGCAGGGTAAAATAGATTGCCCTCATATGTTGAGATACTGGAAAGGGAAAGTATCTGAAAGAGTAATTAAGAATAAAACACAGTAAAAAGCCATGTCTAAAGTCATTTTTCCTCCCTGCAGAAACCTATGCCAAAATCCTGTCTTTTTGAAATCTCTACTACAACATTTCATAGCCATTCCAAAAGACATCACTGCTTACAGAATGTAGTTATAAAATACTATCCCACAAACTCTGAAAACTATTCAGGGACTATAAAGTCGTTACAGCAACTCCCTTTTGTATTACTCGCCAAAAACAAACAGGGGAGAAAAGTAATAGAAATTCAAAATTCCTGCAGGCGCGTACATGGTAACTAACTCCACCTTCTTGTTACCTTCAGATCTTTTAAGGTATTTCTCTAAGTGATAATTACGGAAAAGTAAACTGTAACCATTTTTAAAAGGCAGAAAACCTATGTGTGAGTAAGAAAGCTAAATTGTTTTTCTTACAAGAAGATACTCAAAAGTCTTACAATAAGTATATCCTGACAGAAATAACCGTGTTTAAGACCTAGAGATTCTACTTTGGTTTTATCTTTATAGGGTGATATTCTATTCACAGAAAAGCCAATGGAAATTTTGACATTCATTTCAATGGTGGCAGAACCTCACTCACTGAATTCAATGAAATTTATTAGATTTTCATGTTAAATGCAGAGGAAAATCCTGTTCAGATTTCCTGCTAATCCAGACTCAGAGTTTCTGCATGGCTAAAGCAAGAGAGTTGGTAACCTCAGATCTTTCCTAAACTGTACAGAAATGACCCAATTTCCCACATTCTTTAGAATACTAAGTCTTTGAAGCTTGTGATGTAGCTTGTACTTTGAGTTTCACTCAATATTCTGACTGCAATCTTTTTAAGTCTGCAAGGATTTACATTCATTGTCTCTCCAGAATCACTTGCAAAATGATTTCTAAAAATTTTCTTTCAACTATTAATAGGCACCGTCTAATAGAGGAACAAGGAATTCCTGGCCCAAGGGTTGGATAAATCTGCAACTTAATTTCAGGTAGAGTGCAGCCAAATGAATTTGCATGTGTGTTTATTTATTATTGGATGAAAACCAAAGGCACTTATTAACATGTAACTTGCCAAATGCCTCTGAGAGATCTAGCTGGTCCTTCTTAAGGAAAGGGTCTCTGCTCCATGTGTAATAAAGTGTAACTCAACATCACAGCTACTGGCCAAGAAAAGACAGAAATACAATATTGTAGAATATTACACAATACATAAATGCAGTATTCCTCTGTGATTGTCGAGAAGGTTTGCTCTGCTGGTACAAAGGGCACCATTAGCAGGCAGAGAGGTTACTCAGTACTAGCAGCTTCACTTTAGTCAACAGCAAAGACAGAAAGGGATGGGGAGAAGGGGGAGAAATTATTCTACCAAGAACTTCAGAGACCAGAGAAGATTTGAGGACTGACAGGAAAACAAGCAAACAAACAAACAAGCAAACAAACATAAAAAGTATCCTTTTGCTTTTAAACTGAATGTTTGATATAGAAACTGAGGAGGAGAGAAAATTAATATAAGACTCCACAACGTGATTTCTACAAAGTTCCTTTTTAAGCAGAGCTGTACTATGATATGAAACAATATTAAAGGTGAATGCAATAGATTAAGAGGGAAAAAAAGTTCAGAATTGTAGGAAGTTGCTCACATCCTACTGTTACTTGATCTGAACAATCTTGTATCCATCTAGGTTATAGCTGTTTTCTGCTGTCACTGACAAATGACTGTCCATGGAGTAGGAACCACTGTCATGCAACAGCTGTACTCCAGTGGGCATTTTAAAGCTCCTTGGGTTGGGAGGTAGGAGAAAAGGAGCGAGGCAGGCAGGAAAGCAGGCAGGCAGGCAGGCAGGCAGGAAGGAAGACAGGAAGGAAGGCAGGAAGGCAGGAAGGAAGGAGGAAAAGGTGAAGAGGTAGAGAGGCAGACAAGAGAAAGTAATGTGTAATGTTTACATTGTCACCCTTCATAAATCTTGATAGTGTCTTCAACAAGATCTAGAAAAATCACAATTTCACTCCAGGACAGGTATGTTCATTACCCAAGTTCAAGCAGTATGAAAAATTACTATGGGAAAATCATTCACAACTGATTTATGGCTAAATTAAAGGAAGTGGAAGTGCCATGGCCAATTCATTGCCTTCAAAATATCATCCAATCTTGCACCCACACTAAAAGCTTTACATAAAGCTGCTTCTATCATTTGAGTACCCAAACATAAGGCATTAACCCAGCACATCCCATTAATCATTCCAGCCACAAAAAAATGAAAGCTGTAATAAAATGGAGAAAGGGAAAAAATGAATAATATTGTAATTGATCTTTATCTGGGAAAATATACCATTCTAAAATAAACACTTCTCTCTTTACAAGCCTGAGAGAGTCCTTAACAATATTTATCTAAAAAAATCTAATCAATCTATTCATGTTTCTTTAAGAAAAAAAAAAGAAAAAACTTTCTGTCAAAGCGAAGACTCAGGCTTCAGAATTTTCATTTGTCTTATTTAAAAAAAAATAATTTTTTGAGAGCTGTTCAGAGCAAGAGGGAAGTCTCTGTATGACAGATCTTTTCTGCGATCGGCTGTTCAATGTCTCCACAGACTTTAAATCAGCACAAGGGGCATATGGATGTTTAGATTAATATCTGTGTTCCAAGAAGTACAAAAATATCTCAGGCCATGCATTAGCTTCTATGCTCTCTAGCAAGTTTATCATCAACAGACATGTTACTTCAGGGCTGCATCATGCCTCTAGGAAAATTTAACTCATGCACTGCCATGGCATAAGAAATGCGTGGACCCAGAGAAGCAGCAGAATATTCGGGAAGGGAAATGAAAGGAAAAATGATGACCCTGCTTCAAGGAACAATCTCTTAAAGCAGCAGCCATCCTTCTGACACTGTGAAGGGAACCAGAACCCACTGGGGAAAAACTCATCAATGTACAACCCTGAAAGAAGGAGGTCATGAAAGCCAGTGGGAAAAAACAACAACAAACTGTGTTATGTTTATTTGCATCCTACTGAGCAATCTCCTATCATGTTTCTCTATAAATTCATTTGTCCACATAAACAAATACCCATACATGCATACATTTGTTTCATGTACACCTGAGTAAGTGGCTTTAGGCCAGCTAATCAAACAATTAAATGCACATTTTTTTCCCAAGGCACACAAACTATCATCATGAGATATTATATATTAGAAAAAACATTTTAAAGTTGCACAGTAGCTGAATGACACTATAACAGCACCAGCACTAGAAATCTCTATCAAAGGCCTTTTTTTGGTAAACGAGCACAGTACACTGAATTATTAACTCCTGTTACAGAATGTAAACAGGATTTCAGAAGAGGGGTGAAGCAGTAAAACTTCAGCTAACAGTTTGAAAACTGGAGCATAAAGTAACTGAGCAACAATTCCTCTGAAAGGGCACATTTGTCACAAGTTAGGCTTTTGCAGGACTACAGTTGTTACCTACCCTTTCCCCCTTTCAAAATCTTCAAGTTGAGTTCATGACAGGAAGCCTGAACAGTTACTATCACCTCCCCAGTTCCTCACAACTAGTATCTTTATGAACAACTGTGAAATTTCATCCTCTGCCCCTGTGGGCCTACAATATGAAATGACAAGAGCAAGTTCCTGACTTCTCATCCCTGACATGATCAGTGTCATCCACACTTGTATCATCTCTCCCCTGTCTTCTAAAGGTAAATTTTTGGTCTCCTTTCTGGCAAGAGTTTTCCCAAGTTCTTGAAAGTTCTTGTCACCCTTTTCCCAGTCCCCCTGTTTCAGCCATGTCCTTTTTGAGGCTGGGAGGCCAAAATGGCATACTGATCTAGCTGAGACTGCAAGCATAGCTTTATACAAAAGGCTGTATAATACCTTCCTAGCTACTCGGCTCCTTAATAGTCTTGAATGATACGCAACCTAATATCACAATTGGGTTTTGATTGTGGTTGTAATTTGAGCAAGCATCCCCACTGATCTCTCATACTCAGCTCTTCTGGATCTTGCCAAACTGGCTATTCTCATTCAATCTTACTTTCTTTATTGACCACTGATGTTTATCCTGCACTCTTCTGTCCACTTGGTGGAAAACTTCACAGTTCTTTGAAGGCATCCATTGTTCTTACTGCTCCTGAAAAGACTAAGACTTCCACTACAAATTTTGCAACTTTATGACTCCAATATTCTTTCATTGACAGCAATAAATGGGTTAACTTGCACATGTCCAAAGCCCAGCTCTGGTCTCTTTCTATCCCAACAGATTAGCCTTAGCGTATGCTTTTCTTCCTCTCCCCAGCTTTCAACCATAACAGTATTTTGCCTCTCACTCCACAACATTGGAGTTTCTGTAATCTTTTGTCCAGAGCTTTGTCAAAGACCTGTTACTCAAAGCATCTTGTTTCCAATTACTTGAGACTTCTCCAACATGTTTTCCGTGCTAGGAGATCACTGAAACAGCAGCTCTCATTGTAAAAAAAAATGCTGGTGGACTACATCATACCATAATCTCTCTTGTACTTCACTATTGTTTTCAAATGAGGATTTCAAGTTGGTTGCCAAGTCCAGATGTAAAGTGTTACTTAAATATATCACTGAATTAATTAACTACAGTTGTAACTGACTCACAGGCGAAGCTCTGTTTTCAGCAGAATTTATAGAAGAGATGCAAGCCTCAGTTCACTGCTAAACCCAGCCACAAATCAATGTCCTCTGGCGTATGGGACCAATCGGTCTGGCAGAGGTTTGCTGCTGGAGTACTCTGCAGTGCGAGCTCAAGTCACAGCCATTACCTAAAACATTTCTTCTCACAGTGCTTTCCTAGCTCCAGTATTTCCCTGCTCTCCTTTGCGGATTTGCTGTGCAGCCGTGCAGATTCATGGGTGTTTCTGTATGACATCCGGGAACCAGAACACGCACTGCTATTCTAGAAGTCCTTCAAGGGCTTCCTCTTTCCTCAAAGCCCTCCAGAATTTGAACTCCCTTCTTCATGGAAAGCAATGGCCAGGCCAATCTGCCATACAGGAGTTCAAGATTGTGACATGGGATGAGAATCAGTAATCCAGCAAAGACAGGACAAAAGAGCTAGACAGTGCCTTCTATGATCTCTGCTGCATCAAGGAGGCAGCTCTATCAAATTTTATTCAGTTCATCAGAGGAAAGGTCACCTGGATGCTGTGTGGCTTTGAGGATGACCGCTAGGAAATAATAAGGCTGACTCAACCAGCATTTGGGAAGAAGGAAAGAGAGGAATAAAGAAAACCTAGTAGGTATGAAATGGTTCGACTTCACTCCCATCATCTTTGAAGCAGAGTTAGAGACTACTAAAACCAACATGACAGCAGGGGTACTGTAAATGATAGCCATAATAAAAAAATGCAATAAAAGTGCAAGGATGCACTGGTGTTACTACACTTCAGAAATTAAATTCCTGCACTGGAAAAATCACAGGCATAGACATATTCTGAAATCTGTCAGACAGCCCTAACAATGTCAACATTGCTTCCCTGGGTCTCAGTCCTTCCTTGGCTTTAACTCCTTTCCAATTTCAGCAGTCACAGGAGTAGGACCTTGGCATCTTTGTCCTATGTGAGCATTCACACACAGGCAGTGGGAGGAATTGCAGCCACCCTTCCCTGGATACCTACCCCGCACCTTATTTGTTCAGGACTTTGCAACTTTATTGAATATCTCATTATTAAACCAATTAGCACCACAGTGATTGAAACGCAGCTCAAAAGTAAGCATTTATTGTTTATTTACCCCAAAGTATACAGCACACAGAGCAAATGGAGAAGAGCAACAACAAGCCCCATGTGTATACTTCCCCTACTCCATTACAGCTGCATTTCATCATGTCATCCACCTCAGAATGTCTGGGTTGGGAATGTAGCTCTTCTCCCAGCACACTCCCCATAAGCCTGTCAGTTAAGTGTGGTGGATGCTGAGTAACCCTCCTCCTTCCTTACACCAGCATCTTTCAGACTTTAATATTCTGTTTGATCTGTTGTAGGTTGTGGGAGGAGTAAGCAATTTTCTGTCTGGCTTATTAGCCAGGCAGGGAATACTTCCCAATAAATATATTCTGTAGCATTTAGACCTCTTATCCATGACATTGTTCTGTCTTTCTTTTTTTTTAGACTTCTTTGTTTAACTTTACACATTCAGGCAAGTGGATATAATGCAAATAATCTGAGAGCTAACTTTATTTATAACATTGCTGCACATAGCACCCTCATTCTCCCCACCAGCGTTTTACTCTATGAAAATATACAAAAGTAAACAGGCACTCCATAAAAAGAAACATCCAGGCATCCAGTGTTAAAACTGAACAGCTAAGAACTTAGCAGCAGCAAATATAACCTCACCTCCTTGTGAATAATGCCTTGCTATTCAGTCTGGTTGCAAGATGACGCACCATACTGCAAATACTATGCTGTGGTATCAGCTTTTCTCTACAATCTTCAATACAAGTCTAGAAGATTATGCATGTGGAGGCCTAACAACCCATTCGAAGGATTGAGAGAAAGGAAATATGTTTGAAAATTAAGTATTATAAAAAAATGCATTATACAAATCAGAATGAAAATGCTGAAGCATAGGCAGTTTAATGTGAAAAAAAATAACATAGGCTTCAAAAGGCAGGATGTCACTGCACATGAAAGGAAAGGGAAGAAAAAAAGCAATTACTTTAGCTGAACAGCTTTGCCCAACTTTCTGCCCAGACCTTGTGAGCAGAGAAAGTTCACATCAGTTGTCTTTGCAGTTTCTTTGGAGGTACTGATAAAGGGGTAAGAGTGTGACTTAAAATTGAAACATCTAATACTTAAGTCTCCTGTTCACCACAGATGAGACACGTTACTGGTTAACAATGTGGGCTTCATCTTTGTGGAGACTTAGAATAATTTCTGAGCGCTTGACCAAAAATGTCCCAACAACGCTGCCACCAGGCTGAGAAGAGGCACCCATCTGTTTGTTTTGTGTTGTCTCTGAAGAAAATCTTTAAAAGACTTGTACAGGGAAGTTTTCACAGAAAATAAAAATATTTATTTAAATATTTCCTCTCTGAAGGATTTCTGGGTTCACATTGACATTTGACTGAGCAGCTACTTAGCATGCTGTACACCATAATTAGCTTACAACAATAGTGGATACAGTAAAGTTCCCTTTTTCCCCAGAAGATGACAAGAGGGTATATTTTTCATAGAAAGTTACATTTTTCAAGGGCTTTTTTTTTTTTTTTAAAAGGGTCAAATGAGGGAAAACATGTTTGGAAGGAAGGATCTATGGTGAGAGTGACACTGAGTCGGGAGGTACAAAACTTGTTTCTATGACACATTAAATATCCTACCATGGTCAAACACACACAATAACATTTATATGCACAAAGGATCCACAGCCACCTCCTCTAGAATTTGCTTCAGTAGATTTCATAGTCATCAACAGGCACCTGTAACACAAAAGAATAAGTAACAAGCGTTATCAGAGAAACACTTCTCCCATCTGCAGATTGTAGCTTAACCAAATTTTCAAGAATTTTTAACATCTATCAAGGTGACTAATCTGTCTTCTGTCATACTATGATTTATATGTGATGTAGGTGTACGGCAGGGGCAGCAGGGCTATCCATGGAGACATCCATCAGTACCCAAACCTACAAAAGACTGAAGAAGTTAAGCAGCATTACACCAATCACTCGCATTCAGCAAGGCCACCCTTCATTCAGGGCACAAAGTGGGTGTTTCTACCCACCAGTGTAGAGGTACCAATAGGATGTAGCATTACATTTTGAGATTATATTACTCGTGTTGTTAACAGCACACTGAGGAAAGGTAAGACAGTGAGCGTGCATTTGTAATACACCATCCAGCTCACCAAAAGGAACAGTAAAACCTTTTAAACAGACACAACAGCAAAACAATTAAGGAAACTCCTTCAGTTCAGAGCTACCTGGGGCGAGCAAATGCACTGGCATACAAGCTGTCTGGAGGCCCTGGAGAGCAGTTGCTGAATTAGCAAGGATTGGAACAACTAATTGGTGATTGTTTATCAAATAATACACTAGCAACTCCACTGCACTCTAAGGGGGAGCAAAGAATAAAGCTGTTTCAGGTGCTACCACTGTGAACTTAGCATATTTCTGAGATATGTAAGATATATTCTTCAACTCTTTTAAGTGTCCATATGCAGACTAGACAGAGGCTGGCAGGAGGCACATTCATAAATGCATTTATTTCAAGTGTCTCTGCTAGTTCAGAGGACTCAGACATAAACAATTGTCTAAAATGTGCAGATGTGTTTTGGAGAGAAGGAAGAGAATTAATCACTTTTGAGGTGGGAGGAAGGGATGGTAAATAGGGTGCTAATTAATATAAAGCCTTCTCCTTCCTTGCTGTCCCGTTGTCCCCAATCACACAAAATCAAGAGCCTACTCTGCCACACTGTCTCAGTACACTTGGCACGTACTTCCTTCGCTCTCTCCCTTGCACTCTCACTGTCTCTCTCTCTCTCTCTCTCTCCATAAAGGGGCATGAAATGAGAAATTTTAGCAAGGTTTCTTTACAGAAGAGAGGCTTGGCTTCAAGCCCAGTAAACAGATGTGGGAGGGAATCTTCAAAGAGAGACTCCATCAGTGCTGCTGAAGAAAGTGGTACTTCTCATGGTCCAGAAGAAAGGCTATCTGGGATTCCTTGTCTCAAGCCCTACCAGTAGTACCTAGTCCCTTGGAGACAATAGGTGCCCAAGGAGGAAAAAACAACTGCATGATGCTGTCTTGAATTTTTCTCAGCTTCAACTTTAGGCAAAAAGTGACTGCATGTTGAGAAGGATGGTTAAAAAAAAAAAAAAAAAAACAACCACAAAGAAACCCTCCAAAAACTGTGGCATTCTTGGATTTGGTATTTACATTTTAAATAATATATCCCATTGTATGAGTTTATACTGAGGACTATTTGTTGTTTTTAGCTTCAGAAAGACTATTTCTTTTCAACAAGTCCTGGTAGGCTCTTGTAATGGTTTATTGGTATAGTTATACAAGCACAGACATTTGACACAAGAAAAAAACCCTTTTGCAGGTACAGTTTTATAACATTTCCATGAGCAAATTAAGTTGTCCAAGAAAAAAATCCTTTTTCTCCCCCGTAGTGTAACTTCGTGTCTACTAGGGCATTGCTAGCATAGCAATGATGACAAAAATAAAAAATATAATAAATCCCTTCCTGACACAGCTGTGCCAGCAAGACTAAAGCCTTCATCTCAATGAGATTGCTCTACTTCATATTTCAACATTTATATTACAAGCTTTTCTCCTCACGGCATAGCACATCCTCCCCAATTGCCTGTCTCTGTCTTGCTTTGTGCCCTTACTCTCGTAACCATGGGTCTGCTAGGCAACCTTAACAGTATCAACTATTCAACTGTATGTTCATAGAGACCATTTAAAAGGTGTTTGTTATATGTAGTTTAAAAAAGGTTTCTCTCCATCATGCAGACAGACGTTACACAATTTCTAATAGGCCCTTAGCCCCAGCTTAGAGCCAGCTCTAACCCACTTCTTGCTTTTACAGTAGTAAACACTGTCCCACATGGTTGCAATGTATGCCTGCTTTAGTTATCCTTTCCTCCTGTTTTAATATGCACCACAGAAATCAAAAGCATCTAGTTTCCACAGCCATACTATCGCTTTGAACACCTCAGGAGGTAAACAAAACAGCCAGCTCTTAACTAACTCTTTTTCTCTAGTTAACAGGGAATTTCTTACCATGCCCAATGAAATTCAGAATGTTTCAGTGCAGATGCCTGAAAAAAGAGAAAAGAGTATTTAAAAATAGTCTTTTTCTTAATGGAAGTCTAACTCTGAAAAAAACCTATTGCCAGCATAATTCAATAGGTTGAGTTAAATAAATAAATACTTATCTGATTAATTGTTGCCTGGAATCCATTTGTGCTTGTATCTCTTGAGTTAGAGGCCATATTAAAAAATGTGCACAGGAGATTTGAAATCTGAGGACAACCTAAGGCTTGGTTCTAAGAAGGCTCAAGGCACCAGTACTTTCCCATGACGTGGGTGAGACAGGTTTAGTCATCAGGTGTGACAGAGAGCAGTCTGTTGCAATCCAACATTACGTGGAGAGCCAACTAGAAAGCAACGTATTTAGAACATATACTGCACACATTACAATACCCTCAAAGAAAAGAAAATCAGGTGCTTCAACACGCAGGTTTTATTCAGGTCAGCTGCATTTCAGTCTCTCTGAAAAGCTACAGCAAGTGCCTGGATACAAAGATGTTCACAATTTGGAGATTTTAACCAGACGTCAAGATCACTGTTATTCACATGTGGATGACATACTACCATACTATGTATGGCTATCAAGACAAAAAAGACCCTCCAAAAGTATTAAAATATCTTTGCAAATAAGGGCTTCACTCAGTACATGTTTTTGTTCATCTCAGCCTTTTTTCCTTTAAATTATTCTGCCTCTCTCCTCAGCAAGGCCACTTAGTGAAATCCTTCCACAAAAGCCCAAACTGATTTTTAAGAGCAGGAGCTTCTATTGTCAGGTGATTCAACAATACTGTGGCACAAGGTAGGTCTGATTGATAACGCAAGAATAGACAGACAAGATTGGCTCAGACTGAGGAAGTCAAGCATCCTATTATGCTCAAAACTTGTAGTTTTTCCTCCTTGGGCAAGTGCAAACAACTAGAGACATCCTCCCTCTGCTCCCCGCAGCCTCCCAATCTCTGGGCCTCCCCAGCTCCCCACAATCTCTAGCGAGGTGATTCCCTGAACCAGAACTGCATTTTTGTGCACAATAACCCCCAGGAGAGTTTTCTTTCAAAGGGTATGTCCAAACATCACTGTCAGCATGGGATCTTTTGGCATCTACAATATCCCAGGGCAAATTCACAGGTATAGGAAGTCCTTTTTTTTGCAGTTTTAAACTTGTCACCTAACTATTCACTAGAGGCTGCTTGGCTCCCATGGTATGAGAGAGTGACTAGTCCCATTCTATTTGCTTTCTCCATGCCACTTCAAAGTTCAAAAACCTTTGGCTTCTTCCTGCTCACACAGGAGGTTGAAAATCCATAAGGGAGCCACTCCACATCTTCTATCAACGTTTCCTATATCTTCTTCCATTCTCCTGCATCCTTTCTGAAATAAAGGCGCAGTATTCAAGCGTGTCATGTATTTAAACTATAGAAAGGTCTTCCTTTTTGTTCATGATTACTTTACCAATAATTCCTAGTACTTGGTTCTATGTTTTTATTTTATTTTATTTTATTATTCTTACTGCACATTCAGCAGACATTTGTAGATAATTATTATAACCCAAGGTTTCTTCCCAAAAGATAATTTAGATTCCACCACTGTGTCAATTTAGGATTGTTTCCCCTCCTCTGTGCTATTCTATATTCATCATCTTTGAATTTCAACTGCCAGATCACCCTTCAGTCCCTCTGTATTGTAAGGCATTTCTGCAGTCCCCTAGTACAAGTGCTCCTCAGATATCCAACTTGATTTGGTAATCATCAGGAGACTTCTTTGTCTCATTCTCTGTCTCTTTCAGGACTATGGTTTAACAGCACCGGACAATAGTGAGAATTCACTGCTTTTTTAAAAGCTGGCCACTTTTTTCCTTAACCTTTATTTTCTAAACCAAAATTATTATTAATCCATGTAAAGACCTTGCCCCTGATCCCATAGCAGCTTGATCTCATAAAAGTTTTCGAAGAGGTATACACACAAAAAAAAATTACTTAGAAAATATGTTTATTTGATCATAACAAAAGCACAAACATTCTGAAACTCAAAAACTTCTGCTAGTGTCCAATACTTCTTTAAAACAACTCTTATCCGTTACATACCAAACTTTTAGCTTCTTCTTAAAATAACCTGGAACAACTTCACCCCAGACACAGGAGCTACCCTCTCTGTGGGAAATGTGTCCTTTGCCTTTGAAGAGAGCTGCTTTTCTCACCATACTTTCTTTATTCACAGTGAACTGCTAAACAGGAGGGCCTATTCAGTCCCTTAGGATTACTAGCATTTATGGACTGCAGACAACTCATTGCTTCCAGGACTGTTTAGACAAGGTATGTAGTAGGAGACACCAGCTCTGCAGATCTTTCTGTAGAGTCCATCTGGAAAGACTTTTTTTCCTGTTCTTTCTTATTTTACAAAAGCCACAGCTCTTCTCTCCCATTCTCAGCCGTTTTGTACACATGCACTGGTTGAACAATGGTGCATGTTCTTACATTGACTGAGCTATATTTTCAATGACATGTTTACACAAGCCCTCTGGTTTTGAATGTCATTCAAACAACGCAACGCCACATATGGTTTCCCAGTGTTTAAGAGCAGCTCAGAAGTAAGAATTTAGACTTTGAGGCCCATCAAACAAAAAGGAATGATGGGATGCATATGTTCCCAGACCTAGCTCAGAAAACGTAGGCTGGAGGAAGTAAAAAACGTCAACATTGGTTACTTAATGTTACAGTAGATGAGTAAGTATAATCTTCTAAATAAAAATAATTGGCTCAAATACAATGCAAATAACCCCTCAGGGAACTAGAGCTGGTGAGTACCTTTGAGAACAATAAAAGAGACAATTCTTATTGCATGCATGCACTTTAACTACAGAAACCCAATGTAAGAATTTTAATTCAAGTCATTTGGATTAAGCTGGCTACCCTGAATCAGCAAACAAAACGCACGGGTATGGCAAAGTACAAAAATAAAAGAACTGCAAGTTTCAGGCAGCAGTGCAGCCTCAGCCAAGCACAACTCCACGATCACTAGGACAACACAGGGTGATGCCTGTGATACAACATGGAGCTTCTTTAGGAACAGGACCTCTCCCATGTTAAGTATAGGCCCAAGACACACACCAGCCCTGTCCTAGCTGGTTGGTCCTCAGTGCAGCAGAGTGGATGGAAAGATGTCTGCTCAAGCCCTACATGGCCCCTTACCAAGATTCTGCATGAGAACTGGTAAACAATTGCTGCTAAGCAATAAAGAGTCAAAAAAATAAATCTTGAAGAAAACAGATGTTTGTAAGACTATGACGCTGCCTTCTACAGCAGCGCTCTGCCCATTGCAACCTTATAGCACAGAATTAGCTGGTACTTTCTCTTCCCGGGAGACTTCTCCAGTGACTGGTCAACACCATAGTTAAAAGACGCACTTATTCAATACACACATCCTCTAGATTTCCCCTGCGCACCCAACGGAAACCTCAGTCTTCCATTTTCAAGGAGATAAATACTGTGGGAAGAGAGCAGTTACCCCCCTGCCAGCCTGACCAGGAGTGCACCTTCTGCAGCAAACATTGCTTCCCTAGGAAGGAGCACAGCAGGGAGCAGGGAGTGGATTCAGCCCAGCTCATTCATCGTTTAAAAATTAATGGCAAATGCAGCCTCTCTAGCTGCAGATAAGTCACCCCAGAGACCTCTGGAAACTAATGTCAGCCCTCCAACTCCTGTTCCTATTACAGCGCTAATCTTCAAGGTTCATCCACACACCAGTAAACGCTCAAAGTGCCTGTTAGCTCTACCAAAGGACTGATTTTCACTCAGATCACATACACAGAAAGGTAACTGTAACATACCAATACGCACATTCCACTATCAAAGAACGACTTAGAAGTGTCAAATTTTTAATATCACATACTTATTTACTGACGCCTGCCTTAGTAGGCATATGTAACCTAATACTGTATTTTACTGATATTGCAGATGGTATAACCAATCTCCTAAACTCTCAAAGGATTAGTATGATGTGTAGAGGAGTTTTAGCTTACAAAGCACTACTTTAGTGTGTAGGGTTATTGATTTAACTTAGAAATTCTGCTATATAGTGTAGTTTTACTGATTTACCTTTTACAGCAGTGTAAGAATACCTTTTCTTCCCTAAAAACTTTGACACACTTCATTATCCAATACAAAATATTGCTCCTGGTAGGAATTCAGGGCAGGGATTCAGTAATCAAAATTATGTACTTTTTGAAAAATTCTCTGTGTTGCAGGTCTCCTCCCCCCTCGCTCGTATCCTTTTACTAAATAAACCTTGCATATCCCCTAAGCTTTCCAGAAATATCTCAAAGAAGCACCCATACTTATATAACAGCATACCCCCTCTCCTCTTCCAGCCTGAAGCCTTTGAGTCCGAACTGTTTTGATATAGGGCAGATACTGACACAGAGGGAAGAGTGTTTTCCACCATCTGGAATACTTCCCAAACGTGCTGATGCATTTTCTTTCTTCTCATCCGTGGTAGACATAGTAGTCTAGTCTCCTCTTCAATGCTGCAGGCATCTCCTGTGTGCCATCCCCAGTCCCAGCTCACACAGTTCCAGCACATATGGAAAGCAGCAGCTGAATAGTGCATACAAACGACAGTAATAAGGTAATCTTGTGACATTGCTAAAAGCTTACTTTGAAAGTTCATTTTAAAAACAAGACCAAACTCAGGAACCACTGCCAATGGCATTATTTTCTAGCTTTTCTTCGTGATCAATTGTCTCTGTAGCCATGCAACTCTAACTCCTGCCTTCTGCTCCACACCAGTCTTCTTTCATCACTGCTCATGCAAGTATGTTCTCTTGTGTTAGCTATTGCATATGTTTAAATCCTTTATTCTGCTATGTTAATCACTCCCCCTTCTTTCATTACTCTCCTATTAAATGTGATAAGGAAAGTGCTTCAATTTCACCTTGTGACAACTTCACATGGCACAAAGCATTATCAAAAAGAAGCCTAGAATCTAACATCAATAGGTATACTTCCCCTCCTTTCTCTGTGCAGCTATATACATACATCAAGAGCTAAATCTGTAAAAAAACTCACCTAGTCTTTATCCTGAAGTATTGCAACTCATTACATTTTTATACATTCAATGAATTATAGTCTTGAACTCTTAATCCAAAACCTACGTATTAACCTATCACTAGTAGCCAGTGATTTGTGAACATGTGACTGTAGCAAGGGCTTAGACTTACAAATCAGCTGCTGCACATCTGTTGTTTCACATCAACCAGTCATATGTATATTTTTTTGGCTTATGGCAAATACAGGATAACTTATATTAGCTTAAAAAAGTCTTGCCTCAAGGAAAGAATGCCATACAGTTCTACCCCACTCCAACACCTCAAGGAAACAGGTAAGAATTACGCAAAGGTATGACTTTAATCTCAGATATTTTACATTGGTTTACAGCATTTCCACACCTTCATGCTTCAAGATAATACTATGATGGTATCTGGGCACTCCCAAACTCTGATTGTACTAAAAAATTATATTTAAGTTTATATCTAAACCTCTGTTCTGCTAAGGTAAATAAAGCACTGTGATTTCAAAAGGTACATAGATCATAGAAAAACTGGTCTAGCAACCAAAACCTTCTCTCTCACAAAATGATAAACTGTGTCATTCCAGAAGCTATTTAGACCTCACTGCTGAACTCAGACTGACCTGAAAAATACCCTTTCCTTCATTGCCCCAGTCTTTGTGCCATGTGCAGCATCAAACAACTTATCATCTTCTTCCTGATTACACCACCTCCAGCAACAGTTTTCTTTTCAAAGAAAAAAAAAAGCATACTATTTTAAATGAACTGATATTTACAAAGTTAAAACAAAACAGAGCAGCACACCCAACTCCATTCCATATTTTTCAGCAGAACAACATCCTGAAGTGGCCTCAGCCAGCTGGGCTCTGTGACCCTCCAAGTGATCTCTTGAGTGTGCTCCCATTTTATCAAGCAAGGAACTCTTTGGCCCTAAAGCCAGCAAGAAGTTTGTCAGTGACTCCAGCTGGAAACAGGAACTGGCTCAATCATAAGAAACCTTGAGCTAAATAAAGCAGCAAGAAAAGGCACAGGCGGGAGGTGGAGGGTGTCAGCTCAAAGCACCACAGGGCATAGCTCTGCTTATTATCGAGGTTACTTGATACTTCCCCATGTAAAATCTCATTTTCATTTACCAATAACTCTGCAAAGTTTTGAACCTCTTGAGTTGGATTCTGCAGTGGAAATGCATTGAATATATGCTGCAGTCTGATTCAGAGTAGAGGAAAAGGTTTCTAGACATAATATTTTAGGCAATTTTGAGAAAGAGGTTACAGAGAATGGTGTGGAGATGGAAAGCTCTTTAAGAAAGGCTTCCCACTGCCTCCCTGCTTCAGGTCTGACAATAAATATGACACATCAAAATTTTGCCCTTTGTGTTAGGAATGTGTCTAAACAAAAACCTACCTGAATTTGGACAAGGTGTGAGTCCTCAAACAGAACAGAAAAGTAAAGCTCCAGTTCAAAAACTGTCAATAAAGATGCATTCGATTTTTAGCAGGTTTAGCCGATAAGCTGCTTACACAATTTCAGCCATTCCCTCAAGGCTTCCAACCCAGCAGGTTTGCTCCAGCCTGGGGCTAAGCAGGGCTTTCCTTGGAAATGCAATTCCAGCATGCTGAATGCTGCCAGATCCAGACCTCTATGACAAAAGTGTGCACAGCTTCTTCCCCCATCAGTGTTTTCCCAGCCAGCAACCTCTGTTTGGTCCAGGGCATATGGAAGAAAAAGGTTTCAGAAGAAAACATATCAGGGACAAAAATGTTTGGCTTGCAAAGTTTAGGGAGAAATAGAGGGGGACAAAGTATGTATCTGCTAACTACTGGCCTGGAGAGGCTGAAATAGGAATGGATGAGAAAGGGGATCTGACAGTCAGGGAGACTAAGATCATTCACGTCTGGCACTGGAATTCGGCAAAGAAAATCATTGCAAGGAGTCAATATGGTATGGAAAAGTGGGCAACAGTCACAGCTCAGATGATCTTGGATGTGAAAGAAATGTTGAGACTATATCCACGGGGTACCAGTTGGCTGAATTGTCTTTGGAAAGGAGTTCAGGCCTGAGGTTCAGTGGGAACAAACCAACATGGCAGAAAATACCAAAGTCCAAGCAGAGATGGATCAGAACAAAATCTGTGATCAGGGGATTTTGTGTGGCTGAGCCAAAAGTTGAGATTTCTGTCAAATATCTGTGAAATGAACCGTAAAGCAGATTGATGCTCCTTCATGCCAGCCTGTGGGGAAGATGCTTGGTGGTCACCCGTTACTCTGCTAGCCAAGTGTGGTGGACAGGAAGAGCTGCAGTCTGTCCAACGACTCACAAAGGTGCACATTTCACACCATATCATTAATTCTGGTTTTGTAAAAAGTGAGTTGGCAGGGAGTAATCTCTTCCTTCATGCCTCTCACATTCCCTGCTGCATTCACGGGTGTTTATTTTAAAAGATTTGATTACTTACAGCTTGGACCCATCTCTATGGTGCCTCACCCTTTACTCATCTACCTTCACTTGAAGCTCAAAGAAAGTCAGGAAATTCTATTGACTTTCACTTGCTGGGATATGTGCATGTTGCCCTTGCCTAAAGTCCTTGCACTGTGGAAGTGATGAGAAAAGGGATACTTTACATGCTTGAAAAATAATTATGGCCATATTTAACAATATAGTGTCCTCCTCCTCAAAGAGATTTTTAATCCTAATATCATACAAGATGATCATTAATGCACTAAGGTAAAAGTTTATCTGAGCAGCCTCATTGACTTATGACAGCATTCCTTCTCTTGAATGGGCATAGAGAGTATTGTTCTGGGATTTGACCGTGAATTTATTTAAAATATAGCGATAAAATCTGTAAGCATCATTACAGATGCGAAAAAACAGAGCCCTAAGAGCAGAGTATTTGTCTCAGGTCCCCCATGCAACCTGGGAGGTGAGTTAGAAGAGAACAACAGTGCAGCATAACCTCCTACAGCACAAGCCACCTGTATGGGAACAAAAAAACCCAGAACCAAGTTTATTCAGTTCATGGTGACACTCACCCTTCAGTAAAAGGGCTGAAAAAAAATCTTGATCATTATCACAATTTATGTACTTGCAGAAAAATTTCCAATTCAAAGCACAAAATAAATCTGCCATATCTGGAAACATGACCCTGCCTCACCTGCCGCTCTGAGAACTACCAGGTCATTTGTTGCATGGAAGGATTTCTTTATTCAGGCCCCAGTGCCATTTCCTTCCCAGTGCCACACGGATTGTATCGCTGACAAAGGGAAAGATAATTCTTGCTAAAGCTTAGTATCTCAGAGGTTTAATCACGTCCAGAGGAAGTTCTTGTGTTTCTGTTACTCCTTCTTCCCCGTTTAGATGCTGCTTCTTGATATTTGTCGTTCAGCGCAGATGCATTGTTTGTTGCACAGGGACTGGGCCAGCACAAGCTGTTTAGCCTGGCAGTTTGAAAAAACATGTTAGAATGCCTTTTACAGAAGAACAAATATCAACTCATATTAGGAAATATCACTTGTGTGATGCACTATTTTCCAAGACCACCGTGGTTGCACTGCCTCACTCTGATCAGCCACATTAATATTTGAATACTGGATGACAACAGCTCAAGATTAATTCCAGTAAGTTATTGATGCCTGGAGGTTCAGATTTCCAAGCAAAAGCATGTGGGCTAGACTATGGCATTTCACCACAGCCTCAAGGAAAGTGCAATGGGAAGTCACCCAGCCCCAAGAGGGTTAGAATAGCTTGTACCTTTGTAAAATAACCCCTTTTCTTGCTTCTCTGGATCCAGGACACTTCACTGCTGGAGATGACATGCCAGGGGCCTTACCTTGCTCCCGGCCAGCACAGCCACATGATCTATTTACAAAAAGGGATGTGGACATAGTCAACCTTGTATCCCCGTTGGAGAAAGATTTACCCATTTATTTACCCAGGGAAACAAAAAGGGACATTCTCAGAAAAGCCTTCCCTTGCAAGACCAGGATGTCTTTCTGTGACTAAACAAGTCAAGACTGGTTTGGCCCTCCACATTTATTTCAGTTCCACACTCCTTACATAAGAGTCTGGAAGGAGAGAAGGACTTGAGAACTTGACAGTGTGAGAAGAGATGCTGTCAAAACAAAAGGGTGAAGACCTATGTGGTGAAGAGCCTCTCAAGAATGCTTTGTGCCACAAGGACAAATAATTTTCCTTGGATTGGTACTGATGCACATGGAGCATGAAACTGATGCCTGGGAGCATTATTGGAAAGCAAGGGCAGAGGAATTCAACCAGTCAGCACCTTACCCTCTACAGGAGGAGAGCCAAGGAAATACATGCCTCTTACTGCTACTTCTCTCCTAAGGTATGAGGATTATAAATGGCAGTGGCATTATTTGAAATATTACATATTTTGTCTGAAATCACCATTACACACAATTTTTTATTTTATCTTTTTTTTTTTTAAAATAAGGAAGAAGTAGTCTATTTTCAGAAGTATCCAGCAACCCCAGCTCAGCCACAACAACATCTAAGGGTGTACATTCAGCATGCAAAAGTCCACTGAAGACAGGACTATAAGAAATTACTTGCTGATTCCCACCTTTGAAATGGAAGTTCAGAACTAGCAAAAAGAAAATTTCTTTACTATTATGTTCAATACTACCAAATCACTATGTGGAAACCACCAAGACTTCAATCCTGTCAGATGTTAAACACATGAATCCAGCTACTATTGTCCAGCTGTCTTGAAACTCACTGGCCGACATCTCCATAGAACAAGTAACAGAATATGAAAATGTTGGGTACATATTAATAAAAAGATGTGCAAAGGGGTGCAGACTGCATACAGTTCAATGATAAAGCAGCTATTAAAACTAGCTGCAAGTTCTCTACTGGGTGATACTCAAAATCAGAAAGGTTTTTAAAATAACTAGTAAGAGTGTAAGAAGTTTCTTACGCTAAATATATACAGTATAAAACATGGATCTTTTAGGCTCTCTGGAAAAAAAATCCAAATTTAAAATCCTTCCCTTCAGCTCCCATCTATGACTGGGGCAGAGACAGGAGACATTTACAATGATGTGTAGTAAAGTCATTTTTTTTTCCATTGCTTTGCAGTCATGTATGCCTCTATAACGGACAGAAAAATGCTGCCTAGTGGACAGACACAGAATTTCTGGTTGGTGCCTTTTATCCCGCACTATTTTACAGCAGCCCAGGCATGAAACAGGCTCACACTGCTCTCATGAATCATTACAAAACTCCAGGTCAGCAAAGATCAGGCTCCTTGTCTGATCTATCAGTCATGACCCTGATGCTGGGATTACTTCTTTCAGTCACAGGCCTTTCTGTTTGCTCTCATTTTCTGCTAAGGACTGAGCAGCAGCAGCTGAGATTCACCTTCTTCTTCTGGCTCCCTTGGGACTGAAGGGCCAGGGGCCTTGCTTATATGATTCCAGGCTACTGAGCAGCGCCCAATGCCGTGAGGATTTGTGGGGCTGCGATACCCCTGCCTCCAAAATACACAGCGCTACACCGGAGAGAGACTGCTGGAAGTGATCCAGTGCTGTTGCCTGTTGAGATTACAGGAACCACCCCAAAGACTTCCACTGAGTCTTAATAGCACACCTTTCGCATCTATTAGCCAGCAGCTCAGGTCATTGCAGCAAATTATCCATGTTGTAAAGCTACAAGTTACTGAAATCACCAAGACCTCAAGAAACAAGGCTGGGGGGCGGGGGGGGGAAGACAAACAAAAAAGGAAAAACAACCTAAACCCCCAAACCTGAAAATAATCTTCACCTTTATGATGGCCACTTTAGAGGCCCGATTTTAAAAGCAGCAAGCTCAGGATTTCAGCCTGAGATATAGACAGCACTGAGACAACAGGTTTGCTCCAAATTCAATATAACTAATACTAACCAGAGGAGGAAAAAGGTTCCTAATATTGAGCAGCTCAAGCAAAAGGACTGCAAAATTGAAAATGCCTGTGAGGTGGGGCACATATGGAGGATGTGCTGACTATTAAGGAGCAGACATAAAGAAAAAGGGGCTTGGATTGTGGTTGGAGTAATGGACTGTATACTGCAATGAGACAGCATCCAAGACTGAAACCTTCTATAGCCACATTCCAAAGGAAACAGCATTAGATGGGGCTGGGCTTTGCAGAGACCAGCTTTGCAAAGAAGGGCACAGGAACTTACTAGAGAGAATCTGGTGCTTTCCCATTTCATCTCAGTCCTTCCCAGTTTTCAACCTACACCTCCTGGTAAAGAGCAAGTTCAGGTGTAAACAGCCATTGATAACCATCCTTCTCAGGTTTCCTTCAGCATGAGCTAAAGCAGGGTAGAGATATGGTCACTCTGAGCAGACTGTGAATAAAATATTGAAAGAAAGAAAAAAGAAAAAAAAAAAGGAGGAGGAAAAGATATATCTAAACTACACAGGGGAAGGCAGTGAATAAATTTAATGAGCTGGGATTTTTTTTCCCCTAAAATTTTGCATAAGAATCATAAGAAGCTAATGAGATAAGGAAAAATCTAGAACAGCTGAAAAGATCCAGTTTCACGGCCTCTTTTTTGTAGTATTTTTTCTTAAAATAAAATTTTCTTTAATTAAATATTAATTATTAGATATAATAAGCTATTGAAAAACCAACGTGTTGAACATTTGCAAGAAACTTCTGTAGCCATGTCCTTCCAGTGATGCACCCCAGGGCCAGCTGGGAGCTGCCTGTGACAATTCTGATGCTTCCAGAGGGGCCAGGAAGGGGGGCAGACAGACGGAACTCCCTAGGGTGGCTTTCAATGTTACTCATCTAACTAACAGTCTCAAGAGGAAAATGTAGCTCCATTCCTCTTTTACTACTCCAGATAGGGTCTCTCCCCTCCTCTTCCAAATGTGGTCCCTCGGCACATTTAGATCTTGGTCCTAGCTGCCCATACGTTGTAATCAAGTCCCCTGATAGTCAATAATGGTATGAATTAATAAATAGATAATTAGACCTAAGTATTTCCATGATCCAATTCTACCCTGGCTCTTGCTGCATTAATCCACACACAAATGGCCTTATAGCATAGGCGATTAACACTACCTGAAAATAGAGGTATTACTTCTGTACTTCACAGCAGTTGAGCATCTGAAGATGTAGTGTATCCTTTCACATTAACTGAGGCTCCTACTAATCAAAAGCCCACCAGAGAAGTACTATTGGAAATGCCACTTGATTAGTCTGTGACTCAAGGAGAAGAGCCTTATTTATTATTAAAGCAAAAATTCTCATTAAACTGTATTTTTGAGTAAACCTGGGACAAGTTGATCTCCATGGTGTTTTAGCTTGTTCTGTTACAGTGTTAAGCAGCACACCAAATACAGTGTTTCCCAAAGCTGATTGGAAAGAACATGAAGAGCCTTTTTAACTCCTTTGCATTTTAGCTAGCATAATGAACATGGAGATAAAAAAAACTTAAGAAAGAGTGAACTAATATTTTCCCCTTTCTCCAAATTCTTGCAGAACTTCACTTTGGGGGAAGTTCAGCTTCCTTTTGGACCTGCTCTTAGAGACTTTCTAAGATACCAATATTCAAGACTCAGAAAGTGAGAGGTCACATAATGCAATGACTCGGCAGATAATCAGATCTGCAGAGTTACTGAGACATCAGCATGTTTGTCACTGTTTCACAGGAGCCTAAAGCACATCAACAAAATCAATTCCAAGTCCAGAATCCCAAATAAATAAATTGGTTACCGACACGTATGAGAGAGAGTAAAACAGTTTTCCCTGAAGCCACTCAAATTTATATCAACAGAACACAGTAACCTACTGTTCCCAACCACTTTAGAATTGTTAAAGACAAAACATAAATTGACCGTGTTACATGGTAACGTAGTCTTAATAAATAAAACCAGCATCAGTACCACAGTCCTACCCTACCTACCACTGGTCCAGCCTACCACTTTGAATTTATTATTGAGCTGAGAAACAAAATGTGACAGTGTTTGTTTGTTTGTCTTTAAAGTTAATTGGTGAGTCAGTTTTCACCAGCAGGTAAGTCAGCACAAGAATACTTCTATGCATGGTCCTCACCCTTGATGTTCTGGCAAACTTTCTGCAGAAATCAATAAGAGTTGTGACTGTGTAAGAAAGAGTTCAGCTGGGTACTGCAAGAATTACAGAGCACATTCTAATTCTATTAGAAATAAATGAGCTAATTTACATTTTAATTCTGGGGAGCAAGCCACTCTCAACAGAGCAGTTTGCTAGAGTTACTGCGGATGTACAGAAGTTATAATTTTCATCATAAATGCATATTACAACAAAAATCTCAGCAGAGAAACCAGAGAACCAATAGGCATATTAGAGAAACTGTCTATCCGGGAGGTCCCTCCAGATCTTCATGAACACAATCTTTTCCTGTCTTGCAGTATGTTGTTGTATAGCTAAACACCACAAGAAGTCTCACTAGTCAGAATGGAAATAAGTACAGAAAATGTATTTTTCATTGACCCTTTGAAATTATTAACACCATACAGATGGAAATAATGCCAAAATATTTAAATCCATAAATAATTTAACTAATTAAGCTCAAATAAATACATTACAATAAATACAGAATGTACTGATTCTCCTCTCTTTCATTCAGGGTTTAGTTTCTATGAATCTTGTAGTCCTTAAACTAAGAACCTGCCATCCTTGACTAGATCAGAGGATTGCAAGACAAACTCCACTTTCTAGGTGCTGCAGTGCACTAAAACACCATCTCAGTATTTTTTCTCTCTTAGCAGAGACTGCAATCAGGACTGGGTCAAAGCCTGCTTAGGAGATGAGGACATTGGTTTTATTGCATGCCTTCTAGATTCACTGTTATCTTAATGATAACAGAGAAATGAGAAATTCAGGTAATATTTGGAAAATAATTATGGCTCAATAAAACAATCCAAACACCTCAGATACTGAAAGACTTTGGAATATAGTCATTATAAGTTATGATTTCTACAGTGAAAATCACATGTTTATTTATATGCATTTATGACAGAGAGACAGAGTCCTCATATAAGTTGCTGCTCTTAGGTAGGGAAGGAACATTAACCCAGTACTTTCATTTCTGAAGAGATAGACCTAATCATTAGTTTGAAAGCTATTCTGAGGTTGATTCTTCTTCATTGCTTCTATTCAGGCTTATATCATTTTATACAGAACAATCATGGAAGCCAGAATGAAAAACCTTCCAAGTCCCTCTCTCTCTCTTTCTGGCCCTATGACCATTAGCGTTATTTCATGATGGAAGAGCTTTAGGAAAACAGAGCATCCCAGGAGATGGCTTTGCATAAAATGCAGATCTGAGCCGAGGCCGAGCACAATCACAACTGGATCTCTGGGATCTCCAGCAGTGGGGTAAAATGAACTCTACTTCCTTCTTTCTTCTCTCCTCTTACCATCTGTGACTTCGGTCCTTTGGTTTTCTGGAAAAAAACTTTAGGGATGAGCCTATTGGTTACACAAAAGTGATTTCTGTAAAATGTTTTCTCTCAGCTTTCCCAGAAAAAAACAAAATAAACTCCTCTCACAAACCCCTCTTCTCTGCCACACTGAAAGAACAAAAGAGGGCTAAAACACTGAGTCAGCATTAATTATACAGTGAAAAATGTGATGGCAGTCAGATAATTTTTCAAGAAGCAGTAAATGATAAAAAAGGAGTGCCTTGATGAAACACTTCCCTAGATTAAAAATTTCATACATAAACAGAGTATGGATTTAGCAGTTCTATCCATACAACACTTATAAGTACGCTATTGTCAAAGGAAATCATAACCTCAAATAAATACTTCCTAAAACTATTTTTTGGACTCTGGTTTAGAACTGGGGCACCTCAAGAAGCGTACCTCACAACCGTATGCATATGTGCAAGTACCACTGATATCTTCTCTTGCTGCACACCGAAACACGCCTGTCGCAGAGAGGGAAAGGAAGTCTGGAGTCTACAGAACAAGGAAAGAGCCAAGATGATTTTGCTCATTCGCAGCACACACACCCCCCCCCCCCTCCGTTTGTCATCATGCAGGAGGAGGAGGGCGATCTATTGATAATGGGTGTAAAGATAGCTGTTCTTCTGATCCAGTGTTGTTTTTGTTAACAGCAAGCAAGCTGGTGAAAGAGAACAAACAGCCTCCCCTATGAGCATTGTTCGGGAAGGAGACAAAAGAATACCTGTTTTGAATCACTGAGGACTATTACTGTAACGAAGTACAAGATAACATTTCACCAGAGGATACAAGAGATTCTGAAAGGAGCAACAAAGAAACCAGACAATATTTCCATCATCTTACTAAACTGCTTGGGGTACTTACTGAAAAGTGGAGGGAAATAATAGCAAATAGAGAGCAAACCCAGTTAATCTTTATACAAAGGCTTTTTGATAAATAATAAAACTGGCGTGCTGGCCTTTGCTAACTCACAATGCTTAGAAGACAGAATATAAGACAGGCCTAAACAATTTTGAGATAAACAAATACATACACAACAGGGAAACACTGCATGAATGAATTTCCTCATTCTCCTTTTTCAAGCAGTTCAAGAAGCAATCAAAGCACTCTGAGGTCTGGTATGCTTATACATACTTTTTTTGACATGCTGCTTTACAGAAGCTTCATAACAGCCCACTATCAGTAGCTTTGGTGTCACTGTACAGTATGTAAATGGAATAGGCAGATCTTTGACATAAAAATAATAATCTCTGGTAAAATTACAATACTACAGTGTATCATAGCATCAGAACTGTGGAAATATTAATACATGGATCTTTGACAATACAATGTAAGATGTCACTTTGAGCAGTTATTATGCTAATAATGGATACTTATTATAAAACAACATGAAAGAGGTAAGCTATGTGGGTGTAGAAAGGGATATTTAGTATTCAGAAAATGTATTAAAAAGGAAGAAAAACCCAGAGCTTCATACAGCATCTAATCCCACATTAGGCAGATGAGGAGTTCCCTGGCAGATGGGTGTCAGGGTATCCTGGGACTTGGATGAAGCAGCGCATGATCTCTCAAGGGAGCACACATGCCAATAAAACTTCCAACATCCTTTGAGCTTCTTTTTGTTATGCAGTGGGCCAAACTGGGACTGAAATCATGAAGGCGAGGGAAAAGTGGGACTAGAGCTTTGAGGATTAAGTAGGAAAACTGCTCATCAAGTCTACCAGGGTTTCAAGAGTACATATTCTGCTCCGTGCTCATTGTCTTTAAAATAATTTTTTTAAAAAAGTTATACTAAAGAAAGAAAGTCACGTACCACAATGGGGAAAAGGTCTCATACCAAATGCCTTATACAAAGCAAGCAAACAAGCCAGCATCGTGACTGGTTCCATTTAACCTACTAGAAAGCGTCCATTTACATTATGGAAAAAAAAAATTCTAAGACTATGAAATGTTGCATTTGAAGCCAAGGGAAATATTTACAAAGGGTTTGTAATATAAGGAGAAATCCAAGGAAAGAGAGTCTCTGTTGGCCTGATGGCTAAATAGAAAATTTCTCTAGGGTTTGTCTACTTGGAGAAGGAGCAAGTTATAGCTAGTCTACATTAACTTCCACTTATTCTGCACTAAGGCTCCCTTTTTTCCATCTAATCTGAACTACAGAGGCACTCTAGGTGCAGAGTCATGCATTTGGCACAGTGCTACTACACTCTAAATTCAAATCCTAGTTGTATTTTACAAAAACTTCTTACGTATAACTTAGCCATAGGCAGTGCGTTCATGGGTAACTGAAATCATTCTCACCCTTACAAATATATACTTTGTTCCTGAAACACATGCACTGCAGTTGTGAAGACAGAGCGTAAGATGCAAGACTTCAGACAACAGCCATAAATAAAATTCTTACATGCACAAACATAATCCATTTCAAACAGGATTGTTGGTACTTACGCTGTAGTGGTTGGAAATACCTGTCTTAGAACATTAAGTTTTGTGAGAATAATGCTTAGCTGCTATCTAAACCTTAGTGATTGCAGCAGAACCCCTAGAAGCAGCTGTAGGATTACTTATCACAGCTCCCAGTCTGAGAGAGTGAAACCTGCCACACAGGTTGCATTCAGGCATAAGGAATAATGCAAACCCCTTAACTCCAACAAACAATCCAGGGAATCATTTGAATTTTGCTTACAGTTGTAAGGTTTTCCTCATGCATGCTTCTATGTACAGATGTATTTCCAGGACAATTACACTGATCACGGACTAAAATGTAGATCCTTCTTTTAACTACTTGACAATTTTCTGGGCTATTGAACCACCCACCTACCCCCTATCCTTTCTCCCCCTTCCAGATTCCTACAAGTTTTTTTAGAGTAGATGCAGGCTGTCTTACAACTTTGTAGCCTTTTACACAGTTTTAGTTACCTTTTGTGGTAGAGAGAAGGTAATGGCCACCCGCAAAAGCTATTGACAGAAATCTGGGAGTCTGCAAACCACACTGCAAACCACAACACCAGTAGACAGCTGTGACCAGCCACTGGTGCTGAAACCACCTGGGGTTTCTGCTGGGGTCTGCCCATTGCAGAAATAAAACTTGTCTTTCCCTACTTTTGATCTAAATTTGATTACTGTCCAATATACTAAGAAGAAGATTTGGAGGGTAACAGTTTCTTCCAGAAAGGCACTACTGCAGTTATCAGTTAGACCTGCTGAGAACACGATGAGAACTGAGGCCATGTGTGAGAGAGCAGCAAGAGTTTTCTACTACATACGCCCTTTAGAGACATACAGACTTCGAACAAGAAAAAAAAAAAAAAGAGCTTAGACACATTCCTGCTAACTCTCATGATCAAATTCCTACTTTTACAGTACTTACTTCTTCCCTAAACCTTCAGTTCTAATAATCAAGGTGTTCTGTTACACTTGCAAACTTCCCTTAAAGAAAGGTGGTGGGCAGAGCATAAGAAAAAGCTTATTCCTCCAGAATCTAAAAAGTACAAGTCATTCATAAATCATTCATCAGTCCTAAACCATACTCATTGAGATCCTGATTCATGATTTCAACTATGAAGTCTAGCAGAAGTGCTGAATTTCTCTTCCCAACAGGTGAACATAACTCATTTTACTCTGTGTGCTAGGGAGCCCTGGAAATTTTCTTAGCATTTTAAGATAAAATGTCCCTTCAGGCTCTAATAGTATCCTCTTTCTAATACCAAAGCCTCAATTAGACCACGATTAAAGAGGTTATATTTACAGATACTAGCAGAACACACAGGTTGTAAGTTTTATTACAGGTCAGAAATTTATTTCTTTGTGTTCTCTATACTTGAGAGTTTAATGTGAGAATAGAGTTTACTAACAGGCTAGTCAGATCTGCTAAACAACAGGATTCAGCCTTGATTATCAATTAAACAGGCATAAAAACATCTAAACAGATGGTTTCTGCCAGTCAACAGAAGTCCTAAGGGGAAGAGAACTTACATTCATTCACAGAACTATCTTACACAAAACTAAAACAAAAGATGTGCCTCATATGATGCTTTAAATTCTTCTTTACTTAAAAAAAAAATCAAAAGGATAACTTGGATACTGCAAAATATTGGTTAAGCAACAGAAACATGCAGCTACGTTTTCTTTGTGAATTTCTTTCTTACAATTCAGAGCATTAATCAGTTTCTAGGAAAACATGATGCAAAATATTAACTATTGTTGCTGCTTGGATGTGCCAAATTAAGGATCTCAGTCTCACTGTATTAAGTATATCTACACACACACATAAGCAGCTTCAGCCCTACAAGACTACTAAAAGTAAAGGCATAGAAGCCAGGTGTTGGAGTCCTCACCTCACTGTCATTGAGGCTCAGGTCCAGTTATTCTCCCTTACTTTTGACCAGTTTCCTACGCCTTTCTCACACTTCAGCTTCTGCACAGGTTTAAACAGATACCTACTTTTTAATTGCCAAGGAAAATATTGCCTTCTCCTGCACAGCTCATCACGCAGTTTCCTCACAAAGATGACACTGTCCCATAGTGTTTTAATGGGCAATGTTCAGTTTTGGATCAGCAGCAAGTTGAAAGTCTGGTAATGTGCATTCTCCTAATTTAGAAATGGAGCTTTATAACACTGAAATACTGCAAGAAGATCCACTGCTTGCTCTTCCATTAATTTTGTTACTCAGTGTGTTGGATTCTCATCAGCAATTCTTAATTGATGTACTATGAGCCATGCCATCAAATATTCTCTACGGATCTAGTTGGCAACAATGGGTAGTTTCTAAATTTTGGTAAACTACTGATTATTTAGTTTGTGATTACTTCAGAGTAAAGATCTTCCTATGCTTTGGAGATCCCCAGTAAATAGTGGGCACTGCTACAGATAAATAACGCACTATAATAAGGATTCGTACGACAGTAATGTATGATGCACAACCGTTTTCCAGATGCAACAGAACTAACTGTGCTGCCAACTGAAGGAGTCAAATCCAAAACAGATCTGTAAGAGGAATTACTGCTGAATCAATCTCATCAGTGAGAAATGCTTCAGTTCTACAAACCCTTGTTCACATTAGCATAGTCTTAATAAAGTTAATGAAATGCACTGAGCCCCTAATGCCGCTTTAAAAACAATTTAACTCCCATATAGGTGACTGAAATTAATCTGAGTCACAACTGGCATAAAGGAGAGCCAGGACTAAGAACATTTTGCATCATAGTAACAAGCTATCTCCTAACATGGTGATGTGACACCATTGCAAGGACATGTCTAGTTGGACAAAGAGCTGCCTGATATAGGCCCCACCCTGACCCAGGAAAACACTGCAGTGGTTCCACTGTCTTACTAGAGCTGCATCACCACCCAAACATCCTTTACACCCACAAGTCTTACAGCAGAACTGGTCCCATTGCTTTGTCTGTAGGGTAAAATATTTCTCCATGTAAAGAACCGTGTTTCTTCTCAACTTTTAAAGAATTCAATAAGTAGGTTGAATGGGCTTCAAGACCACGAAGGATGACTAGAACATGTAGTTTGGCTCTCTCAAAACAAAAATCAAAGAACTTGACCGAGATACACGATACAAACAAAACCACCAAGAGGCAGACTTACAACACACCCTTTCCTTGTTGTCACTTAGCTAATCTTTAGATTTTAAGTCTTTTTAATCCTCCCTTATAAATCAATGCCTCAAGCTCCCAATTATTTTAGTAGAAGGCTCTCTGAGCTGTATCGTGTAAAGAAAATTAATGACCTTTAAAGCAGAAAGTTTACTTACACAGACATTAATTGCTATTGTAGCACAGATGAACTGTTAAGCAGGGCCCATGAAATGTTTTACTCAAGAACCTAATTCCAGACAAGGTAATAACTTACTCAAATCCTTGGATAACAAAAGACCAAATGCAATGAAGTTCCTATCAGAGAAATAAGCTGCTCAGGTCTATTTGCCAACTATTGCAAACAAGTTACCCATTTACATCATTAATTTCTGAATCCCACTATGATCATACAGCATAAAACAGATTGCAATTACAGTGATTTAGGCAGAAGATGTCATTTTAAGTAGGGAATCACTGCTCTGGACAAGTTTTAGAAATGTTTCTCATTGATTATCATTTCCAATTAGAGGAAATAAAAGCATTAAATGGCCACTTTGATATTGGACCTTTTGCCTGGACTCTTTCCCTAACAGATGAGGGTTAAATTTACTGTGACAGCACCTGTGATTTGATGGTACTGGTATCCCAGCAGCAGCAGGCTGAGTTGGTAAAACCATTACATGCAGTGTTTGTATCAGGAGTATGCTTATTACTATCCTAGGGAGTAGGAAAATGTAGGCATTTTCCAATTACCTACTTTACATTTCAGTAGCTAAAAAATGACACATAGCTATACTATTACCTACAAAGGGATTTTTTTCAAAGGAACACACATTTTCCTCTTTTATATTTTTTTTCTGCGTAATGGATCTCAACTTTATTAATTTCAGCTCCAAAATGTTAGCATTCCCAATAACAACCAATAACCGCAAGTAAGTAAATCATAGGTAACATCCTCCTCTCCAAACAAAGAAAATATTGTATTTCTAACACAGTGCTGCCTCTTTCAGTTAGCACAGCCTTGTAAAATCAAATATAAAAGCTCTAGTGAGCCATTTTTTTACTAATCCTGTATAACACATTTTGCAAAAGTGTCAAAAAGAAATATAGTTCAGTTGTTGAATACGGAATGGAAATTATTTACTTTATAATCCAAACTTCTCTATTTACATAAAAATAACCTTGCTACAGCAGAAACTTTAAGCTAACACACAAAATTAAGGGAGTCCAATTGCATATTATTCTAAATGGGTTATTTTATAGCCATCATAACATTAGATCTAAATACAAGATATACACTCACATTTGCAGCATATTTTAGCATGGCAACAATATTTCAAAAACAGTGCAATAAGTAAGCCTCAGAAAGGGTTTTTCTAAACTACCACCCTCTCTAAAACCTATATTTGTATACATGCACAAAAGTCTTATTTCAATATTAATGTTACTTATCTCAGAATTACAACTGATATCACCATAAGAAAGACTGACAAAAGCTTCCTGGCTGTACAATGAGCCATGTATCACTTTTTTTTTTATTTCTTCACTGACATTTTTTTAGTGTTCCTTTTACTGGCACAGTTTTGTTTTATATTGGTTTTACTAGTGTCCTAGCACTCATCACTGTTTGTTACGCGTGCCTCTCTACAGTCCATCCACAAAGGAAATGAATCATTATAGCTTTTAGTTACAGGGCCTGACTTTTTAATGCAAGCTATAAAGCTCATGCTTCCATTCTCAGCATCACCCAGCACAGGCGCCCTTGCATTAGACTGTGCTATTAGCCAAGAGTCCTCTGGAGAGCTTTATGTCCACCGGGAAGAGCCATAAACATGAGCTGCAGTGAATGCCAACTGGGAAGAGAAATGCATTGCCATATCTTTTTAACGGAAGAAGTTGCTCCCCAGTGCAACTGGCAAGCTGCTTTCAGGCTCCCCTTTGGAGCCAGCCAGAAGACAGCAGTTCATATTCACCAGGAATTACTTTCTATTTGCTTTCATTTTCCTTCAGATTGAAGCAATATTTTAACAAATAGAATAAAATTTTAAAAGCTGCCACTGCCATATAACTGGGATTGTCTGTAGGCTGCTGATTTGGGAGGGAGGTGGCCCCTCACCACTTATCTGAGGCTGAGGGAAACCGGTATTTGTGCTAGCAGTAGCCGTGAGCCTGAGAAACAGGTCATCTACTCCAAGCAGCTGCCAGGCCTCCCAAGGCCAGGGGTCCAGAAGGGCCGAGCACCCTCCCAGCAGCCACACTACTACGGACTGGGAAAACAGAGCTTCTGGACCTTTGGTCCAGCTGCCTCTCCAGAGTTAGCTGACTTTTTGAAATATCTAGGCTTTTTGCTGAGGACTCAATAGGCAAGCACCATTAACTTCTGGGCCCTCCACAGTTTCCAGTGTCTTGTCTCTGCACCACCAACTGTGGAAGTGCAAGGGTATCAGGCTTTTATGCCAGGAATATCTTTAAGCAACAAGGCTCCCCTTCAGCCTACCATGAATCCAGATGTGACCATGAGAACCTGGCTTAGATTTACTGAAATCAGATCAAATCAGAAGAACTTCCAATGACGTATTTTGGAAAAATCTTTTGACCTGCTGTCCTCCATCATCGACCCATTCACTCTACCTCCAGTTTGCCAGGTCTGATGAAGCGTATCCTCAAAGATCCACGAAGTAGGACTAAAAGAAATGGAGGGAGAAGAAGAAAGTAGTAGGAAAAAGTTAATCTTGACTCTCTTGTCAAATGCCTGACCCTTACTTACCATAAGGAAGAACAATAGAATAATAACAAAACTAAACAAACAAAAATAAAATAAATCCTCCGTATACAGAGGGCATTTCTCAGCCTTTGACTACAGCTGCTTCTTTGTCAACAGCCTGTAATGTAACTCTGTGGAGTACACAGTTCATGAGAGAGAGTCAGAAGACCAGGCATGCAAAACTGGGCCACGATAATGAGCAGTGGCAGATTTGCATGTCAAGCCTTTCCACTAGAGCGCAATAAGTCTACTGATAGTGTAGGACATGACTAAAGATGGTGGGATGTGAGAGTAGATGATAGGGACAAAGTGAATGATTAAATGGCCTTTAGATTTAACTTGTGACCTCATTCCATCATAAACAGCAAACAGTGAGAGAACTTGTGCATGGATCAAACAACCTGGCAGGGTTAGCTGAGCATGTGAGAAAAAAGAAATAGCATACTGCACATATTCTTGGGCTGCCACAACGTGCTGCGCTCTGCAGTGGCAACACAAAACACACAGGTAGCAGCTGGGTCCCAGAACAACCTAGCTGCCTACCTGGTGAGATGATTAAGCTTTCCCACAGATAACAAAGCAGCAGCTGCTGGCTAAGGAGGGTCAAGAGGCAGAACAGACACCTCCAGTGTCTGCTGTAGAGCAGTAAGAAACAAAAAGGTAAGAACCCACATGAAAGTCACTTTATAGTCCTCTTTTGTGTAGCGCGCGGCTCTCTAGGCTGAACTGAGACCAACCCAGATGTTCTGGTTAACTCTGCACTGCAGTCTTCGCCGTTGCCGCCACAAATCCAACTCAAGAACCTGACTCCATGCTATCCTGCTTTGATCAGCAAAACATAGTCCCCTTAAAGCTCTAGGAACTGTGTCCAAGAGGTGTCTTTGTATGCCTAACAGACCAGAGTCACCAGATGAGACAGCGGGAACAGGTTATCTTCGTTTTCCTGCATTGCTTCTCTATTGCCATCTACAAAGGGACCCCAGTTCATTTGTTTAGCAGCTACAACCACAAACAAAACACCTTGTCCTATGACGCACCTCCTTTCCCAAGGACCAAGCACTAAGCGACACTACAAATTTTCGAGGTCTGTCCTATTTCATACTCTGAAACTTTCTATTATCCACATAGAATCATAGAACCTTCTGTTTGGAAAAGACCTTTGAGATCACCGAGTCCAATTGCACCCATCATCCGCTAAACCATGTCCCTCAAAAACTCATCTACCCATTTTTTAAACACCTCCAGGGATGGTGATTCAGCCACCTCCCTGGGCAGCCGGGGTGGGAGAGACAGTCACCTTTACAGGCCAATTTGCGATTCGTGGCATTTGCTCCTTAGAAACATTGAAATGCAGTGATTCAAACTCCCAATGAGATTGCAACAGAGTTTGCTGTAGCTTTTAAGGCATAAACAGACATGATGAGCTATTGGAAGGAAATGGGTACAACTGTGGTAATCTGTACAGGAACAAGAAATTGCTGCTGGAGATCTACGCAGTCAGAATCCTGCAACCACAAGATTGTGCAAGTAGCTCTGTATAGGAAAGACATGGGAGTAAAGTTCTTTTGACTTCATTAATAGCAGAGCAGGCATTTACCTTTTCCATTATTCTTTTTGTTTTTTAATCCCTACCATGACAATTGGATACTCTTGTTATCTACAGAAACATGTGAGTGTATACATTAGTACTGAGTTTTTTAAACATCAGCATGCTCTTGCATCATCAGGTTGCAGAGCCCTTTCCTCTCCTTCACTCAAACCTCCCCTTTCAGTTAAGTCAAGACTAAGCCTACCCTACACATAATCCTCTGTTAGTCTAGAGTTCTGTTAAAATCTTGCCCTCAGGGATATCCAGCAACAATGAGTTCCATCAACAACTAGTTCACAGCAGGGCAAAGCATTTTCTTTTATTTACTTTTGATTCTGCCCCTCTTAAGCTTCACTGAATGCCCCTTGTTCTTCCCTGATGGTAGAACAGCATTTCTTGCTCTGTAGAGCCTACACCTTCATTGTCTGTAACCTTTTATCATCGTGCTTCTGATTCATCTGATTGATTTCCTCTCCAAGGTAAATAGTCCCAACCTTCCCAGTCTTGTACTAGATGAAAGTTTTTCCTTGTCTGTTTGAAAACTGATTTAGGCAAACAGTTAAAAACTTACTCTGTTAGCTTAGCTTATACCTATAAATTACCTATGCATATTAAATTTGTATTAGCTAGGTTTAACGGAATTAAGTGTATCCACACAGGATTTTTCATCAAATTCCTGAACTCAGTTTAAAATCATACCTTTTGTTAAAGTAGATCAAATGTAATTCTAGCTAGGCCATAGCCAGCTTCTGATCCACAAGGATTTCCAAGAAGAATTCAGACAGTGCTTTGGGAAAGGGTACGTTTTAGCAGGCCCCTCAGAGATAGTAACCTCCAGTATCCAGAAATTCATGAAGCCCCCATGCACAGGAGGGAGTAAATCTTCTGAAGTTTTTTCCATCAGCAACACAGGGATTTGTTACAGAATTAACTTCACGTGTTTTATCTTGAAAGCCCCTCCCTTTAAAAGAGATAGTTTCTTGCCTAGGCAAGTCAAACTGCTATTAAACCGCAGATTTTAATTCAGCTGCCAGTGAGCTGCCCTATTGTACCCAGAACACAACAGACATATAATGAAATCTGCTATAAAAATTAATTCTGAAAATATCAAATACAAGCATTGTTAAGTTTAAACAAAGGATATTTGCTAGTTCATTCCAAGACTTAGCTGCATTCAAAAATCCAATGAAAAGTGGCTTTTACACACACACACAGACACACACACATTTGCTCATGGAATAGAAGTTTTAAATTATGGCTATTAAATGAATGGTATTTCTTAATGATAGTGTTCATTGTTATACTCGTAATAATACATTTGATAGAGAAAAAAAATAATTTATCGAAGAGCTGCCAATGGATTTTAATAAAAAGTACTTTCCAATAGAAGGCAACGTCCTTATCTACAAGACTACAAAGTACTTGAGTATTTCACAAGGAATTTAGAGTCACTATTTTGCAATAGAAACTTACTGGAAGTTACAAAGAAGCAAATTATTCTAAAAATTGAATATAGAGGCCATTGAGTTGAAAGACTGCAATTTCCCACATTAACATTAAGATCCGTTATATATGCATACAAATTTTCATGCAATTCAGACTTTACTTACTGTGCATTTTGCCTTATTTTAAATAAAAATGAAAAACGCAGAACATCTATCCACTCCCATTCTACCTATCCAGTTATTTCTGTCAACAGGACCCTTAAGATGGGGTTTCCATTGAGGCTAATCACAGAGAAGAGGTGTGCACAAAGCCACAAGAAAACTAATGCACAGGTTAGAGAGAGCAGCCACCTGGCCTGTCCATCACATTCACCTCTATTCACACAGTAATTGCTGTACTCTCTGGGAAGCTGACTAGACCCACCATGATCTCAGAGCACTATCCCCTATTGAATCATTTTCAAAATTGGTAAATAATATGGCTAATATAAAAGGAGAGAATGTCAGACAATTCAGCCTCAGAGACCCCACTTTCACTGTATGCAGAGACTTTGTAAAAGCAGCTGGAACACACACAGCCAGTCCTGGTCATTGCTACAGCTGCAGTCCTGGCTGAGATGCCCCTTATTCAGACTTTCTTGTGTCCACCCCACATGTGTGTCCAATCGACACTTCCCTATAGCCTTCATTTCTCTTTTCCCACAGGGAAGCATGCCGGCAGCCTCCAGCCCTCAGCAGCTCCTTGCCAGCGGGATGTGCTAGCTGGATGGGCAGAGCTGCTGTGGGAAACGCTTACACAGCACCCCACTTGCTTTCCAAACGTCTTCCTGCCAGCTCACTTTCCCTGCTTAACTCCACTATCTATAGCTTTCAAAACCTCCCCTTCACAATCACACCTCCTACTATTCTGAAGACTATTTTGTGGGAATGTTGAACATATTTGTTGGCTCACTGGCCCCTAGCACACTGACTGCTCATTCAATAATATTCACACAAGACTGGAAAAGACTTGTCATCCTCTTACTATCTGGCACTCCGTTACGAGCTTACTAGTGTTTCCCTCTGCAGTACATGTCCAAATTGGATGGCAGACACAGAAAAATGCCAGCAAAAGCTCCAGTCACCACAGAGTCCAAAACCAGACACACACCAACACATTACCATCAACACAAGGTTTGCCACAAGTAAGCACTTTGCCATTCATCTATCTGTTCATGACCATGGGGAAAAATAGGATTATTGCAATATTTTTAAATATTTGCAAGGTGCTAACATCCTATAGTGATGACATTAGTCACAAACTCAAGCAGACACTACGACTAACAGATTCTCCTATTTCTGTAGCCAGGTCTTCTCAGGAGCAAATTCCCACAGAGATCACAAAATATACAGAATAATTGTCTCCTAGTTGACTAATCACTCGGGCAAGGAAGGAAGGGATTTAGTCCTTAACTCTGCCTGCTCACTGGCCAGCCTGCCAAGTACCTCCGCTACCCAGCCACATTCTTCCCACTGTCTGATTCTGCTATTGACTGACTTTCCTGGACTCAACTGAGCCACATCAAATACACCCAGGGCATTCCTCCCAGTGGCTGAACTGCCAGCTAAAATGCTCACCTGCCTGTCACCAAGAGCAACTCAGGTAGGGCAGAGGGGAACAACCCAATACGCATGCTTTCAGTCGATATGGTAAACAGCTCACATATGGTAATTTTAAAGGGGCTGACATGCTGCAGCAATTATAAAAAGGTTGACACTCAGCTGAAAGAGCTGACAGTTGGAAGTTACGCCCTAGCACAAAAGAGAAAAAATGAAAGCGAAATGTGACTGAACTGTTGTCTCGCATGCTCATATTTTGTTGACAAATGTACTTGTAGGTAGGAGAATTCGGCCCTTTCTTAAGAGTGTCACCATCGGCTGCTGATAAAAAAGCAACCTGAATCTATTACAGATGTGTTACTCTTCAAACTGATGCTCCTGCAAGAGAGAGAGGACAACATTCGGCTTTTATAAATCTGTTGTGCAGGCTAAGGCTAGAGTATCAACAGCAATGTTTGACATCGTTACACATCCCTTCTACACAGGAAAGAAGAGACTAGTTGGAATTTGAAATATCCCATTATAATGAAATAGCTCTTCAAACATATCAACCTAGGAAAACGCAAGTTTGCTGATGGTTTCAGAACTCAAATATATTTTCTTTTCAAGGTTCTTCAAACAATTGTTCAGTTATTCCTCTAGCACTTTATATGAACAATCTACTACCAAAAATAGATTCAGGTTAGATATGGACTGTTAGGTTATCACTTCCACAGCACATTTGTTTTGCTGAGATCTAAGACTGTTTTTGATATAGTAGGATATGCAATTTTACTCTGTTGAAATATTATACTTTGTACTACAAGAACATATAAGTATATAGGTTTCATTGTAACAGTAGTGTTTAAATAGAGATGGTTCTTCCCCCTCAAAAGGCTGAAATTGCAAAATCTGATCTTGCAAGCATGTACATCTGACTGTCAGACTGCAGTGAATAATTTTACTTACAGTTGCATTCATTTTATACAATTGTTAGGTAATTCATATCAACTTTTGAAGTTTGAGTACATCTGAAAACTCTTTGTAGATGCAGTTTCATTTTTAAAGCATCAAAACATTTTGCAGCACAGAATCATACAATAATGAAGTGGAAGATCTATGGCATTCTCCTGCCATAGGCAGGATAGTTCCTAATTCCAAACAAAATCTCATCGAGGGTGTTTCTGTCTTTTGTGTGGATGTGGACTACGCATGTTCAGTAAAATTGTTATTTTAACAAACTTTGAACCCTCAGGTTTATCTCAAACTGCAGCCTGTCCGTGTTCCTTCCTTTTCCTCCAAACATGAGAATTATTCCCAAAATTATACTGGTCAAAACAGTTCTCTTAAAACCTTGAAGAGCTTAACATATAGGAGTTCCAATTTCCCATTCGTGCTAGGTGTGTAAATATAAGAATCCTTTCAAGTGCCATTGCACTCACAATGCACATCTGACTACCCTATCTGAGCCTACTAATCTACCTTCTTCTGAATGATTTTTAATAATCTTTACCTCTGCACAGCCTTCCACAGTTTCTACTCATAACAAATTTTACCTGGTCATAAAATGTTTCAAGACAGTAAGATACAACATGCCCCCTAACCTGTGAACTTCATTTGGTGAACTTCATTTGCCACTAGGATACAAACTTTGTCCTTAGCCTTCTATGAAGTAAAAATTAGAATGTTGTTAGCATTTTAGAAGCACCTTTCCAAACGCTGTGTTTTTTTAAATTTATTATTAGTCCTTTTGACCCTTGCATATTTGGGTTGATGCTAAAATGCTAAAGCTACTGTCAGAGAGATGAGATAATACTCATATCAAGAGTGCAGACTCTACCTTCTGCTCCTGAGTCCACAGGAGGGCTGCCAGCACATGCTGGCACAAGTTTGGAAGGAGATCAGGAAAACAGATAGTAACAGACTACAGAGCAGAGGTGATGCTTTGTCCCCCACTATGGCCAAAAGAGTATTTTACTTTTGATGAATGTGGCCCCAGATACTTTAGAGTAAGCAATGGTCTGCTGTATAAGCAGGTCCCATTCCCTTATGCTTGCTAAAAACAGAGGAAGATGGATAAAGTACCTTGTTCCTCTTTTTCTTTACTTTACACTTAAAATTTATCAGTAGATCCCATTGCTGTATTTATGCATTTTCTGATGGTTTGGCCTTTAAATGTGAGTTTTATTGTAGTTGTCTAATTGATGCACAAATGCTTTTCCTCCAATACTTTTATTCACCTTTATAATACAATGAATCTTGGTTGGAAGCAGAACTTGGCATTTCCTGCCTTTACTCTGCATGATACATACACTTCTGTTTGTGTACAGAGAGGCCTGATGTACAGTGCACTTCTGTATTTATCATTTGGTACCTCACCTTATAAATTCTCTGCAGTAATCTCCACACTACTTTTTAGAGGTCCTGACCCCAACTGCTGAAGTCCTGTACTCCTCCTCACAGTTTTCTGGGTAGCTGCAACAGTCTCTGCCATAGCATTAGAACGGAACCCATGATGTATGACAAAGCAAGGACCACACTGCATGCTGAGGCTATTGATAACCACAGAACTGTGTGTCAACAGGTGCAACTGCTCTGACATGCATCTCAAAAATGGCAAAGGTTCTGTCTATGACAGATTCATCTATAATTTTCCTTTGCACAGGTGAGAAACAAGTCACATGCATTAGCAAATAAGAGAGCAATGCTTTAGGCACCTGTTAACCATTGTATCGCTGTGTCTTCCTGCTCCTAGTTCTTAATAATAACATGTGGTATATAATACATAAGCGCCTGTTATCTACGGTTATCTAATTTTAAAGGCTTTAATCTTTTCCAGTTATTACCATTTGATGTAGATGCATGACTAAAAGGTGTCATGGTATGATCATAGGTAGCATGCACAGACGCTTGTGAAATACAGATTAGCATTACAGAATGACATCTTTTCATGGGTTTTGCTAGTACCTTCAGACAACAGGAGTATTATGGATAGTTTTGAGGTACCAGGAATAAAGCCACAGTCCGTGGGATAGTGTGATCTGACAGATAACCTGTTGAGAGGATATAAGTCTAATTCTAAAACAATACCAGTTAAGTACAACTGTGACTACATTACTCAACCAGTTATTAATATCTTAGTAACTGTTCTGCATGCAACAGCATGCAAAAGGATGTGACCACAAAACACTGCCTAAAGAGAGAAAGCTGGGGAGTCTTACCAACACGCAGAACACATCCAGCAGAGACCAGAACAGACAGAGGAACCAGAGCCTTCTTCCTGCACTGAGCAACATTTCCCAGCACTGGGTGATTCCAGTTCTAATGTAGATCTGGCTCGTGGCAGTCCTGACAATATGATCCTTCTTTAAAGATTCCCTGAGTCACATTGTCCTTGATTGTATCTGAGCCTCTAGAGGCAATCAAGGTCTCTCTGGCTTCTCTTAGAATTGATTCATTGTTTATTTTATTTCTGCACAGGGTGGGTCCTCTCGACAAGTTCAAGAAGCGGCACGTTCTGTCCCCATTTTAAAATCTAACAAGGCCATGCTTTGCATAAGACGACAATAGCAGGTGACAGTAATCTTCCAATGGCATTAGCCACCTCCCTACTGTGGGAGGCAGATCAGATCAGGTTCATGATAGATGTCCAACCATTAGTTGCTGTCTTGCTCCTCTTGGCCTCTTAAAGACCTAAGACTTTCCTTCCCATTAAGCACTTGGTTTCCTCCCTTCTCCCTCTGGAAACATATTCATGGCCTCCACCAAACTTAAGTGTTCTGCTTATACAAAAATTTCCCCAACTGCACAACAGGCACGCTTTAACCGCACACAGTTATGTGACTTCAGAACATCTGTGGATGTCTCTCTTTGAGGTCATGCCAGCAAACTCTCCATTCCCTTGCCTCCATCTTAACAGCCATCTGATAATGGTGTGTCATTTCCTGTGTCACACTGCCAATGCGTGGATGTAGATGATAGTGTGGATGGTGACTGCTCTGCTTATGGCAGAAGTCAGTTTATCACTTGGAAATTTCGGCCTCTCTCCCTTACAGTAAAGCTGAAACATGCTTCCAGTTACAAATCAGTTCAAACAGACACACTCAGGCGCTCCTTTTTCTCTAAAACTGGAGATCTTCCTGAGATCACTTATTAGATCAGGGAAGATTTAGTCTAAAAGCACATCATATGGGAGTCATGGGAGAAATAATGTAGGACAAAAAATGGGGATTGTTTCACTTCTAAGATCTCTGAGGATATCCTTTCTAGCCTGCCATATTTCAAACCCAACTAAGCTAAACATTATTGTATCTATTTGCTTTGGCAATGACTCACTGTTGCCTTTTATTAGACATGAAGAAATAGGTGGGAGAGAGTGAGCCAATTAATTATTAAAAGTAGCCTTGACATACTTCGAAAGTCTGCATGTCCTCGAAGCACACTCAATAAAGTTAACAAGGCTAACCAGGGCACTCTATAATGTCTGTGAAGCCTAGATAGGCATTTTGTGAACTCTGTGAGATCCTATTGTGTGCTTCCTTAACTCCACATGGACCCAATACACACTTCATAAAGTTCTTTTGTCTCAAAATGCTAAACTTACTTACAAACTCCCTCCTTCCAGTCCTTCTCAAAAGTTGCTGTTTTCAATTAGATTTCCAGCAAGGACTCCCTCTCTGCCACTCCCTTTCACTCCTCACTCACCTTATAAGACCAGAATTTAGTTACATCTTACCCCCACATACCATGCTCACCTGCCTGTAAATGAGAACCTGTAGCTATCCTTACCATGTTATGTCTGATTCACACGGTAACTACCTCAAGGCAATAATGTACCCTTTTTGAATTCTCAGCAAAGCGCAATGCATATTTATTATACCATAATAAGGTGTCCCTACCCACAGCAGGGAGTTGGAACTTGGTGATCTTTAAAGTCCCTTCCAACCCAAACCATTCTATGATCCTGTGATTCTATGATTCTATAGCTAATATCAAATTACTACTAAATATAACAGCTACAACTATTATATTTGGTAGATACTAGCACTTTCATTCCTTTTCCGCAGAGACTTTTGTTGAACCTGTTAGTTTGGATCCAAAAAGGGATTTTCTGTTGTGGGCTTCTGGAAATGAGTATAGACTGAGTAATAATCTCAGTGAGACGACCATCATTAGTTAATAGCAAAGAGGAGATGTCAGTAGGGCTTCAGGCACTTGTTGAAATCAATTAACACCAACCTAGTGCTAACAGAACAGGCAGAGGTTCCACACCATTTTATTTTCATTCTCCAGTCAATGATAACAATCCTTTGCAGATGATCTAGAAGTAAATGGGGAAATACTTATCTCCCTGCTGTATTTTCAGGTTTTAATCACATTAACACTTCGAACAACTTGTGTAGAATATCTTTTCAGAAAGAATAAACTCTGAAACTACAGGCCAAGGTGTTCAGTGGAATGAACTTAGAACCCAGGAACAGCAAGTATATTAACCAAGCTCTGGTACCTGAGTCTGTAATTTTTATTCACCCAACATTTTTTTTTCAGTCAAGGAAACTATTTCTATTCTGCTTCTGTAACAACATTGGTCTTCACTTAATAGAATGTATAATGAAAATAACAGCTGTATTTAAACACATGGCAGAAGACATTAGGCATGAAGTGTTACTCTTTTCCCAGTAAATCATGGCTGTCTAACAAATTTTATACGTGACTATCCTTGTCCATACTATGAGCCAAATTGTGTCTTGTTTTATCCCAGTTAAGATGCACTGGTTACTATTGTTCATATTTCCCTTACAGCTTGGAATGCAATGCGGGGAAATGAAACAGAGCAGAACTTTTTGATATAGACAGAGAAGTGTTCCAGAGTGATAGAGAAAGGATGAGTGAGGAAGGAAAGAAACTACCGAAGAGCATTTAATATCTTTCAGATCTGTCCTTTTTTTCTTCTACGTATTTAAACATCATATTAGAACCTGATCTGAGCACTATTTTCATGGAAATTATTATCAGTGCTCCTGTTGCCATTTTTCCTATTTACAGTCCCATTTTCTTTACTGTTTGGGTATTTTCAGAGACAGGTTGTTAGAAACTAATAACCCTACTGAGACTGTGCAACTTTTTATAACCTTACTGGATAATTACTACTGGCAGCTAGTCAGTACCGAGATCCACCTAGCACAAACCACTGGGAAATAATCCAGGTCACTATGTGAGCAGCAGCGCTACAGCCAGGCAGAGGACAACCAAATATGGAACCAAATGAAAACGGAACTGCTTCACACATCAGTAACTGTATTTCCCTCTAAGCTCAGAGCAATTAAGTAAACCTTAACCTCACTGTAGTAAGAATTACTGTGCCGTAAGGGTGCAGTACAACACAGTAAGCTTTCACCGCAGATAGAGATGGTCTAAAAACACTGTGAGCATCTAGCAAAACACTGGGAATAGCATGCAACAACAACATGGGTATTGTTCTTTTCTAGCTTCATTGATTATCCATTGTTTGAAGCCTCAGATTCATTACAAGCTGGCACTCAACCCTTGGACAGGAATTCCTGTGAATACTGGGCTTTTGAGAACAAACTCTACATAAGTGAGAAGGATATGCCATGCACTGGCCAAGCTCAGGGCTGTCACGTGCAGCCCTGAATAGAATTGCTTTCCAGTCTCAGCATAGGCACGAACACATACCACTATGTCTGAGTCAAGGCAATGTCCCAACTGCTCAAGAGGAGATAACAATGCCCTTTTCAGTGCTGTATCTTCCTCTAAGCAGGAATCCTCACAACCCTTCTGCAGCCAAGACAAATTTGCCTTTAGCCAGAGAGCCAGTTCTGCGTCTTCTGCATAAAAAATTTGTGGTTGCATTTCTGACGACTCAAGAAGGTTGTTTAGCTGCCACCCATGATGTTCATTGTTTATGTCCCTGTATTTGTCACCAAATCAACAACATATGCACTTAATTTCACTTCGTAATGACTATAAGTAATACTTACTTTTCATAAAATCTCTGCATTACAATGAATATATCTCCATTTACCCCAGGAAACAGTCAGAGTGTGATCAGCTTTTCAGGCTTCATCCACTTATTGATCAGTTGGTTGAAAATTTAAAACAGCTGTTAGCTCTGTGCCAAAACATTTCTCATGTGATTTATTTAAGGGGAGAACTATTTCAAATAGTGTCTTCTTCTTTCAGAAGTCTCAATATTGTGTAAGATTTCAAAGAATCATTCACATGCACTATCATGTATGTTATTTTAGTACAGATACAGGCCAAGTGCCAGTCAGTTATTCCCTCTCTAACTTTATGCTGTAACTCTAACATAAAACCAGTGTTAGACCTTATTCTTCACATTCCACACCACTTAAAAAAAATACATTTTAAATGTGTATTTATTCTACTTAGGGTAAGGTTCTTTCCTGTATCAGATAAAGGAATTCTCAGGATATGAGATAAAAAGTGAATTTGGAGGTGTGAAAATTATGAGGACTGATTCTCAGCATCTCTTCTCCTTATGGATTCTCTGATGTCTAATAAAATATGTTTATTAGTCTTGCCTTCAACTGAGGGACAAACAGTTTCTCTTTCTCTTTATTCCTCTCATCTGCTTTCTTCTGTTACAAAGGCACAATCCTAGGTTCATCTAAGGATTCTCTCACTAGAAGGCAAGAGAAGTGTGAGAGGCAGACTACATCAAATGCATAGAAATGCAGAAGTAGACCTGCCTGCAAAGCAAAGCTTTCAGTTCCCAGCGAATTTATTCTTTTTGATTTTTTTTTTAATCTGAATTTTTTTTTTTAATTCTCCTCAAAGCAGACGGCCCCTGGGCCTTGCTCACTGAAACAATTTAATGGCATGGTTAATAGCTTTGCTGCCCACAGCAGCAATACAAAGGACAAAAATCTCCTTTCCAGAAGCACCTGCTAGGCACTGTGGCTCTGGGCATCCAGGTGGATCAGTCTGGGAGCCTCCTCATGCTGCAGTGAACTACAGCCCCCCCTGAGCTGTGAGTCTGCAGGACATAAGACTCAAATATAAGGGACCAAGCATGTTCTGGGTCTATAGCTTTGGGACAGACTTACCACCAAGACAGTCACCAGGCTCTGGAAACTCTGGAAGAGCATGGTGATAGTGCAAAACAAGTTTTTCTCAGACTATTTCATCAGGAAGACACTGAACTAGGCAGATCAATACCAATATCACGATGGCCCACAGCACACTAAGGAACCGCGTAAGAATGAAGAATAAGTGCTTAAAAGTGGACCTGAAAAAGACAGAGTTGATGTCGCTGGGCTGAGGAATGTTTTCTGAAACATTCTTATCAATGAGTTAGAGAAAGACCCATTATTGTTCAGCTCTGTTCACACTTCGAAGATACAGTGGAATTGCTGTTGGACATCAAACTCTCAGAATAGCAAGAGTCACAAGTAAAATTTTCTGCCATCTCTGGGTGGCTAAGAATTTGTCTATCCAGGCAGACAATGTCCTGACCTTGTCTACTCATGCCTGGATTACATCCTGGCAGGACCATGGCCCATGATACATCTGACACAAAGCCTTCAGTACCTGGGAAACTCCAGCTAGTAGAAGGTATCGCATTTTATACAATTACCAGGAGAAGGTGCTACTCTCAGCAACTGATAGTGTTGTCTATCTCTGCTTTCTTTGTCTCACACACTCCAGACCTTGTTCCCTTTATCCACTTCAGCTTCAGCTTTGGGATCTTGAAGTTGCTCAATGGGCTGGGTCCAGGTAATCTGAGAAAACACCTAAACCTCCAGAAAAAAGGCAGCAGTTGACAACTGTACTACTGTGCACAATGGAACTGCCTATCATAAGACAAGCTCATCTGACCTGAAACTGGAGTGATCTGCCCACAAAAAGAAACTTCCAACAATCTGCTTCAAGCATAAATTGTATTTCTTAAGCCTTCTCTTCCCTAAATGTAAACACATAGTAACATAGGGATTTTCAAACCAAACAAAACTAAACACATAAGAGAAATTAGTAAAGAAGAATTGTCCCTGAAGAGTCTTCCACTCTTGATGACCTACTGCTTGTGGAGGATGAGTGAACAACCCCCATATTGTTGATGGCAGTAGTCCTGTAAATAACACTAGCAGAAGAATTTCAGAGACTGATGATTAGATCAGATCACGTCTATAGCAGAACAGAATTCCCAAGTTAATGCCACGTGCCTTTCCCCAAAGCACTCAGATTTTGCCTCTGGAAGCTCACATCTGGGTACCACTCTCACACAGTGATATCACAGGCGAGAATTCTGGGAAATAACATACAAATAAGCCCACAAAACACTTCAGAACTCTTATATCAAACACCAACAAATTGTTTTAGAACCAGAGGACAATGTACCCAGCCCAGATAGGCCTGCTTTTTCTGTAACCTTGGTGTGTTCATTTCCATGTAAACACACAGAAGGTTCTTCACCTTGGAGGTATTTCACAGTGGTTTTTTGTATCTGGAATGTAGGTATAAAGTGAAAGCTCTGCATGTGCTGGTAAATCATTTGTGTGAAACTATTTATGCAAACCTCAGATATACAGAGGTTTTCAAAAAAAAAAAAAGCTTTCATTTGGGTATGTAATATTACATTATCAAACCCATACCTAGGACCAATTTTTGAAAGACTTGGAGGTTAGGAGGTACTTTGGAAAACAGAAACACTGTAACAGATTGGCCAACAGCTAAGGGCCTGAAAGTCCCAACGCAGAATACCACCTCTGGGAAAATTCTGGTCATAAAGTTAGCTGTGACAAATGTCACCAAACTGCAAAGGTACAGCATAGTTGCCTTCAAGTCTCAAAGTGCTCCCTACAAACATTCCTTGCAAACATGAAATCACTCCAACATAAACTGGAAAAAAATCACTGGTAAAATTTATGGGCCTCCATCTCTTTGCACCCAATCACAAAGTGGCAAGACCATGTGACAACCCACCTACACAACCTGTCGCAGGCTTCAGTTGCACCTCCAGATGGGAATAAACAGCCAAGATTGCGCGTTATTCTCTCCTTCAGTCACCCACTTCGCCATACTGGAGAATGTCAACATGCTGCTGTATATAGGGTTAGACCTACATGTTTTTAACCAAAATAACTGAAAACATTGTAGGAGTGTTGAAAAAATATTTTCTTGATGTGTTTTACTTTAAGAGAAAAATAGCATCCTTAGAGAGTCAATTGCCACCTAAATGACATACTCTACTATTCCTGGTTAATTTTCTCCCACCTAAATGGCAACTATGCGTTAAAGCACCAAGTACTGTATATTTAATAAATTATAAAATCAATCTCCATAATTTCTCTTCTGATACATTGATCAGAGAAGGTTTCAGCAGAGAATGATATATGGGAGGTAACCTAGGTCTTCCTCCAACAAAGCACTTAAGCATATACTTCAGCATGTCAGCATCCCAGCTGAAGACAGCGGGATATATTTCAAGTTACGTACATCTCACAATTTTCTGCGGTTCCAAGAAAAATAAAAAATGAACATATAGCAAAAAAAAAAATCCCACAATATCCACATAACTGAGACTATGGTAGTACCTTCTACTGAAATTCCACAGAATTTCCCTTCGGTAATTCAGCAACATTCCTTCTGAAGGTAGTGACAAAACATAACTTTATTACAACATAAATGTGACCCATCTTCATTTATTTAGATAGAAGGAAAACTCTTTTTACCTCCAGTGGAAATGGTGCTCAACAATAAAATACAAGACTTTTTATAACTCAAGCGTGATCCCCAAGAGCAAGTCCTGGCAATGGAATTTTGAGATTTTGTAAAATCTTAATATTTAGTTATTTATAAGTATACATATGCCAGGAAATCAGGTTCTAATGTCCTTTACAATTTCCAGGTAGAGCACTTACACTTCTAGGACGTATCATTGTGCCTCTGACACTAGTTTAAGGGCCAAATAAACAATGGCACTGTTATTTCAATACATTTAGAAAGTTCTTAGATTATGTCTCTGGCAATACTTGAGTTATGGTTTGTGGTTGGAATATTTTTTCACAATGGTGTTGGATTTTTCTTTCATTTTAATAGGTTTTCCCCTTCTCATCACATTTCTTCTGTCACTATTTTGCCAGATATCTGAAATACCTCTTCACTTATAAAAGTACTGTTTTTCCTGGGACAGCATCCAGGAAAGATACATACATTTAGGGAGGTTTGAAATATCACAGCACTTCTCAAAAATATAAGCTAGTCATTGCAAACACCTTGGCAATGGTGAGCCTGGAAAAGCTGAAAGTGGATTTAAAAAAGAATATATTGTAGTACTTTAGCATGGTGAGAGCTAAGACAAAAAGAAAGCATTTTTGTTTCTATGTCCAGAAAATGCTGGCAAATATATAATAAAATAGTGCAATACTGAGTTATCTAAACATGTTAATTAGCCACACTATAGAGAATCAAGCCTTCTCTAGTGTTCATTCACTGTCATTCATACCTTATTTTCCTTCCTCGTGTCCACAAGTAATAAAACATTAGACAGACTGTAAAGCACATCAGAAAGTATTGGATTTCTGCTGACGGCAGGGTTTTTAAATGCTCAAGGCACTGGCACAACCAAGTCGTGTAAATGGCAACCTTGACTCTACATTTTAATTATTTTTAAATAAAAGCACTTCAAGCTCCAGTAAGTAACACGATGAAAAGAAAAGGATCCTAGAAACAATAACACACAAAAAAAACCATTTAGCTACATAGAGTAACATGCAGTCATGATGGAATATTGAAAATACTATGAAATATTCATAAACTCAAGGGAGATGAAATCCTGTGTTCATCTACCACAATATGTAAACCATCAGTGATCATTTTAAAAATAAAGCTCTTGTATCCACTTTATTAAGCTGCTCAGATGATCAGTCATTGATACCCTCTCTTAATTTAAACGATAAGACAGAATTTCCCAGACAGTAACAAATACAAAAGTACAGGAGATAAATACTACAAACTCAAGGTCTCCAGTACAAGATACCTGGGGTTTTTTTACAACTACTTTGAATTTCTCATAATTGCAACCCTAGTCATGCAAATATGTGGTATGACATAGTTGTTACATTAATTTATTGCATTGCTGGTTCACACTCCGTCATTGTGTTACTGTTCTCTTACACATTTGTAACAAAATCAAACTACAGTAAAACTAGCTGAAGAAACACAGCTCAAATCCAATACACAGCATTTGCACTCAGATTATAACCAGGTTTGGTGTATCTGTCCACTTAGGGAATTATTCGGATTTCAATAAAAAATAAGGGATGTGTTTTAGGGTCTAGCACACACAGATCACTCCTTGAAACAATCAGCATATTCCGATGAAACTTGCACATTTATCAGTCTCTGCCTATTCCAGACCTACAGACACGGCAGAATCCACCGGCTTCAGTTTGGATAAACCCACGCCGCAAAAAAAAAAAAAAAGTGAATGGAAATGAAGACAGTGCCCACACACAAAAGCACTGATCAATGCACTCCGCTGACATTATCTTAATGGCAACCTTTTTCCCAATCCCATCCTCCCTATTTCCCGATTCAGACACATCCGCACCAAAGCCCGCGATCTGACCCATTTCTGTCTGAACTCCCGTCACCCACAGGTTTCCACCCGGCAGCCCTGTGTGTCCCCCTCCCCGTTCCACAATGACACAGCAGGGCTGGAGGGACCCGGCGCCTTCCCCCGGGTTGCAAACCCAGCCGAGGGGAGGGGATGCCGGCTCTGCCCTCCTCGAAGTCAGCGAGGTAAACTTTCGCGGAGGCACCTGGGGCCACCGCCGGGGCGAGGGCGGGTGGAACAATGCCCGGTGCCCCGGCTTCCCCCTCCCCCGCCCTCCACCCCGCGACAAACCCCGGTGTCCTCAAACAACCTCCCCCCCCCCGCCACGCCGCCTCCCGCCGCCGCGCTGACAAAGGGCGGCGCGGCTGCAGCCGGGCGGGAGATGGAACGGGAGCTGGGCTCACCCGCCCCTGGGCAGCCGGTGCCTCCGGCGGGCGGCGGAGCGGAGCGGAGGGGACCTACCTTTTTGTCCTCTTTGTCGCTGCTGCCGTGCCGGCGCTCCGGGTGGCCGGTGTCGGCGGCGGGGGCCGGCTCGGCGGGCTGCCCATCGCGGTGGTGCGGGCGCTGGTGCGGGCAGCCGCCAGACCCCGCCGCCGGGGGGATGGGCTCCGGGCACGGAGAAACTCCCTTAACATCCATCTCCATCTTCCAGTTCACTGTATGGCGAGACAAAAGCAGGCAAACACTTTCCACCACCACCCCGCGGCTTCCTTGTGCTTTCCCTTCTCTCTTTTTTCTTTTTTTTTTTTTTATTTTCTTTCCTCTGTTCTTTCTTTCCTTTTTTCCTTCTTTCTTTCTTTCTTTCCTTTTCCCTTCTTTCTTTCTTTTTGTCTTTCTTGTTTCTTTCCTTCCTTTTTTTTTCCTTATTTCTTTCCTTTTTCTTCTTTTCTTTTCTCCTTCCTTCCTTCTTTTTTCTTTATTTTTTCCTTTCTTTCCCTTCTTTCTTTCCTTCCCCCCTCTTTCTTCCTTTTTCCCCCCCTTCAGGAGGCCGTGACACGCATGGCTCTGCCCGCCGCTACTGCACCGATCCGGCGGCTGCAATTCTCCCCTAGATCCTCCAGACTTTTGTATCCAGCGTGTGTCGATATGTGTGTGTGTGTGTGTGTGTGTGTGCAAGAGTGTGTGTGTGTCTATACGTGTGTGTATGTGCGCCGTGTCCTTGGTACGACGGCCTTCAATCGCCCCGAAAACAGCAAACGCTAACTAAGCACATCTCCCTCGCCACGAAAATCATCAACTCCCGGCCCCTTGGTCTAATTGTGGTGGTTATTTATTTTACGCTATCTGTGTCCCAGGCCCGGACAAGCCCTCCGGGCTGCAGCCCTTTGAACAAAGTTAAACTGGAGGGAGGAGAGTCCGGGGAGCGAGGAGGTGGGGGCGAGGGGAAACCACCGGGGCTTAACACGGAGGACCTGACAATAACCCGGTAATGTCAAGTAAAAGTTAAACCTCCCCCTTCCTCCCCTCCCCCTCCCCTCTCCACATCCCAGGCAAGCGCAATACAGCAAAGCAAAACAAGCGATTTTCAGACCTGTACAAGGTGCTGGTGGCGAGAAGAGACGAGCATTTACCCGACTGTTGCTTTTATTTTATTTTTCCCCCTCGTCTACCCCCCAGCACCACCCGCTATTGCAAATGTGTGCTCCTTGATGTTAATCTCCTCGCCGTGGTCTGAGTCTATGTGTGTGACTGGAGCTCCCTCTCTCTCAGGCTGCCAGCGCCACGCAGCATTGCACAAGAAGAACTGGAGTAAGGAGAAAAACAAGAGCAAATCCAGGCTGGAAATCTAAATCAGTACCAGCCACCAGGACTCTGATTTTATCAACACAAATAACAAGAAGAGAAAGGAAAAAAAAAAAATCTCGTGTAAGCTTTTAAATCAGTCGTGACCGCAGTGCATGCACAGTTATTTTAGTCCTTGTGTTAGCTTACTTCTCGGACTGAAGTTAGACGTGGAGGGGAAAAATGCAATCTCATTAAGAGTGATTTATACCAAAACAAGAATTTCCTTAGCAGCACCGGAGCGAAGCCAACTCTTCAACTTTTCATTTGGAAGAGATGAATGGTAAGTGTAGATCCAACCGTTCTTAAATCAGGACACCATCAGGTGACCAGTCTGCACATCTAAATATAACACCACATTGTCCTGAGGAGCAGCTGCTTTGTAAGTTAACTGGAAATATCTACCTAAAGCCTGCAGTGTCAGGATACAATATCTGATCTATACCTGATCTGTCTGATGCATGTACTGACCTCTCCAACAGCAACTACCCGCTCTGCAGAGATACTGGGCCACATCTGCGGGAGCTGGTCTATTTTACACCAGGCGAGAACCTGTTCCAGGGTTATTTTGGGAAGCGGGTGACTATCAGGTATTACATGATGCCCTTTTGTTTCTCGCCTTGGATTCCGTTATTCTCCAACAGGATTGTCACTGTGGGAAGCTGAGTAGATCTTACTTGGACAAAGGGCAAGGACTAATCTCGCAACAGAGGAAAAAAAAGGCTTTGTCAAAAAACAAAGCTGTGTTTTGAAAATTGTCATCTCTAAAGATCCTTTAGTATTCTTCTAAAGTACTTACAGGACCTACTCCTTTCTCAGATTGCTGCAAATAAGCAATTCTGTTGAAACTGTCAGCATTCAATTGAGGTGAATAATAAAACAACCAAACCCTGAATATTAAATAATCAAATACTTAAATTACTTACATCTATTTATTTATAATCATTTAAATATCTTCTACATTTTGGGGTGGAAGGATTTAGTCATACTAGATAGTCTCATAGCTTTAGCCTCACTAGCAGAAAGCAGTACTAACTGCAGACAGGCACTTATGGGGGGATCTGTTTGTCTAGCCACCATGGCTGCGAAACAAGCACAAAGGTGGACTTTGCTGCAGAAATGCCCAGAGGAAAGCAATGAGCCCAAGTAGATGACAAACTATCCCTCCATCAGTTTGCCTACGCAGTCACCATCTCTCTCCACACACAACAAAACACACAAGGAACAAAAAACTGTGCTCAAGAGTTTTTCCAGTTTGGGTCAAAGTACTTCCAGTATCACAGGCTGGGAAATGGCAAGATAAAAGTGAAAGTAAAAATGTCATTGATTCAGGTGCTGCAGCGCACACTTATAAAACTACTGATAAACCTTCTCATGATGGGTAATACAACAATTCCCAGTCTACCATCTCCAGATGTATAAAGTAACATTCAAAGCAAAACCGAACCACCTACAAATAGAGAAAAGCTAACCCAAATACAAATATTTCACCATGCTCTGAAGCTTACTGGAGCTGGACATTGGCAGAGAACCGAGGCAAACTAATTCCAGAGGTGGGAGCCCTTGACTCAGAAAACTCTGCTTCTAATTCTAGAGAGTTTAAACCCCAAACCCAATAGAAACTTCTTAGATTGTTTGAGCGAACATGATCATATGTTTAGCAGGCCCTGGACCATACAAAAGTTAGGACAAAGATTTCTCTCTTCTCTTCTCTTCTCTTCTCTTCTCTTCTCTTCTCTTCTCTTCTCTTCTCTTCTCTTCTCTTCTCTTCTCTTCTCTTCTCTTCTCTTCTCTTCTCTTCTCTTCTCTTCTCTTCTCTTCTCTTCTCTTCTCTTCTCTTCTCTTCTCTTCTCTTCTCTTCTCTTCTCTTCTCTTCTCTTCTCTTCTCTTCTCTTCTCTTCTCTTCTCTTCTCTTCTCTTCTCTTCTCTTCTCTTCTCTTCTCTTCTCTTCTTCTCTTCTCTTCTCTTCTCTTCTCTTCTCTTCTCTTCTCTTCTCTTCTCTCCTTTTCCAAAATGTTTAGCCTACTAATGCAGTAACAAAATTATTACAAATAATTTAACACAACAGTGTACTACCAGTTGTTCTCTGCACAAACCAGGTTTCTGCCCAGTTACTGTTATTTAGTGGATATCAAGAGACTCCTAAGTAGAAAATATTTTGTTAAGGTAAGGCAAAGGTCTTCAAGCCAAACGTACTTTGACATACAAACAGTTACTACAAATCTAAAATCCCTAACAAATTGAACAGGAAAATGAAATCTGACACAGCAGGCTGAGGAGGTAAGAAGTATGACCTCCTTCCAGTCTCCTAAGTGGTCCTTCAAACAAGTATCTGTCTCCTCAGGTTCAGGCAGAAGCATGTGAGCTTTTACTCTGAATTATTATTGAACAGCTGATCAGTACTGTATAATGAAAAGTTTTCAGTACCTTCAACTAACTTGGTACGTACATCACAATCAAATTACAAGTCTATGTGATAGCATTTGGAGCTGAGGTGGAAGAATGGCAAGCCAGAATCCTGTGTGACATGGCAACTATCATGAAAGACAACGCATTGAGAAGCAGAAACCAGGAAGTCTCGCTGTGGGTCAAGTCAAGCCATTACCAGGAAGGCTGTGTTTATAAGAAAACAACATTGTGTTGAATGCTTTCCAGATGTGCCGACAGATTGAAAAAAATGAGCATGGATCCTTTACTCATGTTCACTGTGGTAAAAGAGCATATAATTTAGCCTCTATGTAGAATAATAAAGTACATTACTGAAGATGGACTGTCTACTACCACAACATGCATCAAGAATTTCAGAGCCCAGATATATTGTTCATTTTTCAAGAGAAACAACATTTAAAATATTGCTGGTGAAATCAATACTGCAGCTCATTAACACACATTCTATGCTCCTGCATATTTTGCACTTCTGGGTTGTGCTGTAAAACAGGTGTAAGTGACTAAATAGATTCCAGAGACACCAACATTATAAAGCACAAAAGAAAAAGCTTTCAAGACCAACTGCATTCTTCATGTCTCAAAAATTAAAATTAGAGAGTGACAAGACTATGAATTTAATTGCAGGCCAAGTACTGAATAATTTGATGGAAAGGGTCAAAGATTGCTTTTTGTAGAAAACAGTGTCATTTTTGCGTTCCTATTCTTGGTCATGATCATATGATAGTACAACATACTGTGCAAGCCACATGGCAGGGGAATCCTCTGTAGTCTTGATTAATAAGGCTAAAAATGCCGTGAAGACATAAAAAAATTAAATTATTTGCCTAAGATCATCAAGTAGTTCAGTGACAGATTAAACAAAACATTTATGCCCTTTTTATGGTCTCTTCTTTGCGTCATATGTTTCATTCAGCAATTTGTCACTTTTTCTTATGAATAGTATTAAGGTAACTGCTCAAACACTAACTAAATCATTTATTGAGGTTTACTTACATAACATTTCTTGTACAAAGATATTTTCAGGTCTTTCTCAAGCACATTTTTATTTATGTTAATGTGGGTAAACCGAAGATGTTGTGTGTCAAACGTACAAAAATGGCTATTACAAGTTGACAGTTGCAATCTTCATAAAAACACAGCCACTGTAGGAGAGATGCAATATTTGGCTCTCTGCTGCCTCCTGTATGTGTTGGTTCAGGATTCACCTGCTCACTGCATTCAACATTTGAATAATTTTGACCTTTTGCCACCCTTAGACAATTCAAATCAAAGGTCTCCTGTTGCCAACACAAGCTCCTTGGGGTCTGTCTCACTCAACACTGTATCTGTCAACTTGCATTCTAGGCTATTTCACTTCTTGCTTGAGAATTTCAAACAGAGTTGCTTTCTCATGAAGACTCTGATCTTATCGATAATTCCCTCTGTACTATACATTTCAAAGTGGCTGACACAGATGTTCATTGAGTCATTTTCCCACTCATTGATCTCTGCTTCTGTTCTCTAAGGTACTTTATTGCAAATATGCAAACATTCAGTAACCTGGGAGCTCCTGTAACTTTCAAGAGCTACTTATGCAGGTATTTTCTGTCTCAGAAAGTCTATAATTGTATAGGTCTAATAAATGCTATCCTAAAAGAATTCTGTTGCAGGGGAATATAAATATATGTTGTGGATATTCTTAGAGAGTAAAATCTGAAAATACTATTTGAATTCCACCATTCTTTACACAGTCTGACATTAAAATGGGTACATTACATATTGCATTTTCAAAAGTACCATCTTCCAGCTTTCCACCCATAATTTTGGTAATATCTGTTCTCCCCTGCATTCTAACATTTTTTCTCACAAGTACTGAAAACACAAAGAATGGCTGCACAACTCAAGCCCTGAGTGATACTTTTTGAGCCTTTTAAAGACTTATCTCTGTTCCAGTTTTGGAACTAAAAATCCTATAAGCCCTGGGAGGTCTCCTGAGCTCCAACAGTTCCTTTCCTAGAAAGCCGTCAAAATAGAATTGATAGGCTTCATGACTGTTAAACATCAACATAACTCCTTGTAGTTTATATTCCACAAAACTGGCGAACAAAAACTGTTCTGGTCATAGACAGAGCTTCACCATTCCTTGCCCGAGACACTGGGGAAAGAGCAATGACCATGCAGACCCTGCACTCACTTTCCAAAGCAGTGTCATGTTTTGAGTATGTAAGCATCTTTTCTGCAGGGTACATGGAAGGCTTTAGTCCCCTCAAAAACTGCTGTGTGAGGTAGAAAAAGAAGCAGTTATTCCTGCTGAATTTTCCAAGAGTTAGCCTGGGCTCACAGTTAGCCAAGACATCACTGGGTATGCCAGAAGGTCTGACCTAACAGACTTAAAGAAAGGAAATATATCTCTGAGGCAAATGGGTAGGCAACACAGACACACAGACATTTGTTCCACACAGTCTGAAAACATCTGTATTTCACTGGGTGATGCTGCAGTCCTCGCCCTTCCTGTGGTACTCCTGGATCAGTGTCAAACTGAAAAATTTGACCTATTTTTCAATTTTGGAAAAGAAAATACCCACTGAGTTCACTTAGCTTAGAAAATGGGGGGAAAATAATTTGTCATAGCAATCATTTGTTAGAAACAAATAAACAAAAGGGAGACACATTACAACAAGGGAGAAGGAAATTTTCTGTATTATTCTTAATGGATGCCAAATCTTTATTGCCAGAGATTAAACTTTCAGGAGCAGAAAAAAGCATTAGAATGCTCTTCAAAAGGGATACAACATCTCCAGTGGCAGCCAAGGGATGGTGCGCAAGGACTGATCCACAGAAATTGAGAGTCCTACAAACAGGGAGAGGCAGACGCAAAAAGAATATGTGTGGGTTTAGCCCTCAGGCATTTCTGCTTCACCAGGTGATCTGAAGCCCACACACTGCACACAGCTCTGCTACGCAAAGTGCGGAGATTTGTGCTGGCACTAGTGCAGGTCTTAGCAGCACTAACTCCTGTCTGATCTTCTATGCCATGGAGAGTTCTGATGTGCCTTCATTTCTGATATGCCCAGTGGAATCCTAGAGAAACATCCTCAGAGCTGGAATGTGCCATGGGGTAAGGAGAATGCCCAGAACAGTCAGATGTTTAGCTCCACTGATCCCTTTCTTCCTTGTTTTTGCTTTGCTCTCCAAATCTCTTCTCAGTGATTCTATCCCTTGTAGTAGAGAGAAGCACAAGGGCTCAACACCCTAATAACATCTTTTTTTTTTTTTTGTAGAAGAGTGCATATACACATATGCAAATAGATTTTTGAGCTGGGGTGACAAGTTTTGTTTATAACTGTCAAAATTGAAGTCTGGAGAATATTCTTGATGATGGAAATAGATGAGTAATCTATTTGGTAGTATCTGTGTAAACAATATGCATGAAACCGCTTTCTTAAAATGTTTCTGCTCTTAATTTTTAAATTAATGCATACTGCTGAGTTTGACTACTTCTTCCAATTTCTGCTAACTCTCTGGCTTTACTGAGATATACCCCATTCTCTTCTCATTCCTTTTGCAGATTGGAAATACATTGAAATTCACTAAATTTATTGGAGTATTAAAAATAGTGTGTTAAGCATAAATTAACAAAACAAAGTATTCTTCAGCATAAATACAATTCATTAGATCTTCTTAAAGCTAAAAATTGATAACAAGTGCGTACATTATCAATTATCGAACTCTCTGTTCAGCTGCTGGGACTTGAGTTTAGAGTTTTACAGTTTTGTCCACTATATCCATGTCTTAATCAGCAACTGGCTAACTCCAGTCAGAGAGTATGTATTTAAACAATGTAGTCTTCACCACTCTAATCAATCTTTAGGGAAAAATCTAACTTTGCTGTCTTTGCCTAGGATAAACCTGTTTTGAGGTCAATACTACAGGGTGGAGTGAAGGACTGAGGTTTGAAGGATAAACACAAAATCCTGATCTTTCCCTTTCCAAAATAATTTTAAATTCTGTAAATTATTTCAATACATTTATACTTTGGAGCTAGCAATGTCTCCTTAATTGAAAAGGCCACATTCTCACTATTTCTGCGTTTGCAGGATGCTATAGCAAAAAAAGAAAAAAAAAGCCCCAGTAAAAATACTAAAGAAACATTGCTGAGTGGGATAACGTACATTTCCCAAAAGTAACATAAGAAATTTGTTTTTGTTTAATTGTCCTACCTAAAATTGTGGAATTAAAAACAGATATTTGAAAAACTGAGTGTGAAAGCAAGTTAATGAGAATACATGGGAAAATGATAAGATGCGAAAACCTAGGAAACGGATGAAAGTGAAAAACCTTGCAAACAGTTTTCTGACTTTGAATGCCAAACTGAAGAGAGATGAAAGATGAATGTATTAAAAATAACATCCTTTTATTCCTCGAAAGAATAGATTATTGTCTACTGGTATTTCTTGAACACCACCACTAGCACTGCACTCGCAAAAAACAATGGAGGACACATCCCTGCCCCAAAGAGTGTAAAAACGAAAAGCCAATGGAAAGATGTCCAGTTATTTCAAAAAGAGTAGGATTAGTCCCAAAGTTAGGCAAATGTACTTGAAAAGCAATGCCTGTCAGCATATTAGCAATAGTTCAGCACAAGACAACAGCCCGCCTAACCCTTCAAAGATAGATATTTTCATGATAGATTAAAAATAAATAGACCTGGTAATGGATATAAAGAAAATAAACTGAAGTTGCAAGGAAATGTTTTGATTAAAAAGCTGATGTTCTCAGGTCAAATATGCTGTCAACAGGGTACGACACTTCAGGTCTCAAAAAGCACTCAGGGCTAAACTTCAGCTTTGTGGATGCAAATCACTGGGGTGTGTGGTTGTTTATCATTGTCACTTGTACAAGCAAATGATAGAATTTACATCTGTAAAAGCCCGTTTGTGCTTAGTTTGTATTCAGTTAGCACTTACAGCTGAGGTTTGTATGCATATCCGTATATTTTATCATTTGCTTGCAGAAAAAGCAGTGCTCAAAATTGTACCTGAAAAATAGATGTCATATTTTGAAAATCTGGTTCTGAATAGTACTCAGCAAAAGCAAAAAAAGAAACGACAAACAATACTGTGCTGCAGATGCAATCTAATCTATTTCCAGAAATGACACCAAAATAGCATAACATAATTTAAGTTCAAACAAACAAGATGCCAGGCATCATGTAGATATATTTGAGTGGGTTTGCCTGTTTTCTTTCTTGTGCCCTTTAATTGACAGTGAAGTAGTTCATATTTTTGACAGTCAATAGGGGTCAGTTAACTTCAGAAAAGTTACTAGTCCTTTGCTACAAGCAGGCACAATTCCTGACTGTTAGTACTCTTGTTTGATCCTGCTATGAGGACTCACAGTATCTTCGTGCTTTACAATGGTGCTAGTTATGCAAGCAGAAGTTAAATCCCCGGATCAGGACAGGTAAGAAGCTGAGTTAGTCAGCCAGTATCTCCCAATGCCATCTTCAGCACTGAGAGAGGTCCTTCAGTGAATTCTGCATCAGCACAGTCTCTCCTAACCCTGTGAAACCCCACGTACTGACATCCTTTGGGCCCTGCCTTTACTTTTTTTTTGATAAGATTTTGTAGCAAGAGCTAGAGAATATTTATTTAGAGTGAATGTTCAGATTCTGAAACACAAGACTCAACCGCCAGGGAAAGGAACTGTATTGCTAAGCTGTTCACTGTCCAGTTTAAAACTCTTGCACTTGCCTTTAAGAGATAATATATCCCACATACAATAAATCATATTCACTCACAGGCTATTAGCTTATCTGTTCAGCTATTTGTCTCATTTCATATAAGCACCAGGTGAACTCTCAGCTTCAGAAACAGTTGAAGTCAGAGTCCAATTGATTATATTTTTACTTCATCAGCCACTTAATCTATTCTCAGCCTCCAAAGGGTACTTTCCTTTGATCTACCGGTACATACCTGAACTGAAATGTGGTTTCCAGAGTTTAAGTTCTGGCCCTCTGGGAACATTGTGCCCACATGTGAAACCTGAGTCCTCACATCATTCTACATACATGTAAAACTAGTCAGGATTCAAGGCCTGAGCAGTAATAGCTCTTAAATTACCTTGTGTTCTCATGGAAGTGAGTTCACTGCTGAACATAAAATAAATGATATTCCACCAAAGTAAAATTTAGTATAGTTAAAAAAGAGATCTAGCTGGTATATCCATGAAGAGAGAGACTATGTGAAGCAGATCTAGTGAACCTTTTCTGGTTTAATGCAGGAGCTTTGCGTAGAAGACAGTCAAAGGGCTAAACATCTTCTATCAGAAATAATAGAGCTGTATATTAACCTGAGCAGGTCTGGTTCTGAGAAAACCCTTGTCTTCTTAGAACTGAGCAACAGCAAGGTGCTTGCTGCTTCTCATAGCATTATCATACTGAGGTCTCACAAAAACAAAACGATTGTGCAGAAAAAAATATTTTGTGTGCCTTCTGTGAAATCAATTTACATCTCTATTACTTTCTAATGAGAAACATTGCCATTCTCATACTTGGCTATATTCATGGAGATTTTATAAGCACATCAAGTTATCTGTTTTGTCAACCTTACAATAACTGCTCTGGAATAATTATTTGCGTGTTTACTATATTAGGCACTTCTGTCTTTTCTAAAGCCAATTGGAAGAAAATCTAGATAAGACTAACTGGCCTCCTGCTCCAATATCTTCACAGTTCCCTGTGCCAAATGCCCTTCAAAGGAAAACTAGGCAAAAGTATTTAGTAAGCATGCATTAAGTAGTCTGTACCAGACATTTCCTCTTAATTCCCACTATGATGTCATTAATTTATGCCAAAATTATTAGATTTTTGTACAGTGTAAGAAACATTTCTTACTGCAACTCCTATAATTATTGAACTTCTCTTTACTGTATAAAGATCTAATACTCTAAGAATCTTATAGGGCTTTTTAAAAATCAAAAATAAGGTACAGAAAAGCAAATGCAAATCAGGAGATATTACTTTTTCAAACAACATGGCTAATGACTCAGTGTTGTTTAGACATGCATTTTGATTTCTACAGCTGCATCTTCTAGTGTAATGCTATCAGTAAGACTACAGTTCTAAACAATCTGGTGATTCTACAGTCCTGTGACATCTAATAGCTGATTTATTATTTTTACCTGTCATAACAACAGAACAATCTGTTTAAGCAGAACATTCAAGCTCTTCTTTAAGATTTACCTCCTACTAAAGAAACCCATATTCTGGGACATGATTCAGAGGCATGGGAAGGTTATGTATGTACAAGCAGATAATATTGCCTTTCAACCATTCTTCCTCAACAAACTAGTTTTGAGAATTCCAAGTTTTGAACTCTCTTGTTTTCTGTTTAGGAAATGCCTAACAAGTTTCAAGTGTATCGGCAGCATGCACACCAAAACAGAGAGGGCAAGAAAATATTAAAGCTAACCTCTATGTTTCATTTTAAAAATCCACTCAGATGACCCTGTGTATTTGTAAATTTAAACACACAGGTATATACCAGTATATAAAACACAAACATATATAAAGCATATATTTCGGTATTCTACAGACACACCTATGCCCCCATGTGTGAAAAGGAATAGAGGGTAGATGGCAAACGAAAATATCCCTGCTTCTTATTTCAGTCCCATTTGTCATGTTTCAGGCTGAGCTAGGAAAGGATTTACAAGCAAGAATGCTATGGCATTGCGGGAAAGTATTATTCTCAAGAAAAAAAAAGTGTTTATCAATGGAAAATGGAAAATTCCCTTGAAGCACAAAGAGAATTGAAAGCAATCTCCAGGAAGAAAAAAAAAAATCAGAATAAAATCTTGATTGTTGAAACAATTCTAAAATGTTGAAAAAAAGAAATTAACCTGAGCAGTAACTTGCTAATTGGTGTAGCTGATGATGGATAAGTATTAAAAGAACAGCAGCCTGATTCAGAGAGCCAAGTCTAAGTTTAAATTAAATGGATGCAGCAGACTGGTTTAAGAACAAGTTTATGATTCATGAGTAGCAGACAGAAGAGATCAATTGGAAGGGTATAGGGACATATTGGCCATATACATCCTCAAGTGGAAATTCAGAAAATCTGGAAAGTTAAAAACATGGGTATTGATTTCACCAAAAAGATACTGGAAGATCTCATTTGGTCAGTTCTGATTAACAAGTTCAGTATGTATTACTTTTCATAATTCAAAGAATTCTTAATTTCTTGAGATGATATTTTACAGTTCAGGTCTTCAGGTGAATCCATGAAAGGTGCTGATTTAATGCTGGTGTCCATCGTAAGAGTTGCGGGGAAAACATTCTCTGAAGCAATTTCTTTTTCAAAAATGAAAGCTTGAATTTTTAGCACAGCAACCAACTTATCTGTACCAGTAAAATAAGACTCCTTGCTATCTCACCAATACTTGACTAAAGAGATATTGTCCTCAGGAGGCAACCAAAGGGAATGTGATGGTTGTGGCTTAAATGAGTGAAATCTCTGTTCTTCTTCAAAAGGAATTTTATATCAATAAATACATTCTATACATTGAAAAATAGAGATTTCAAAACAAAATAGTTCAAAGTGGAGAGAAGTTTTAAAAATTTCCTTGAAATAAAACAGTTTCCTCCTAATGTTCAGGTGCTAATTGGTAATCAAGTTTTAGTTTTAACTTCTAATTATTTAACAACCATCTCTAATAACCAGGACACACTCAACATTGGTTTTTTAACTTAAAAACCTTTCAGTTGTCTGATAGCTCTAATTTTAGGAAAAAATATTCATCCTAACTGCAAAAGATAATTAACCTGTTCAGTTAAGTACAATTAAAGGCTAATGGAAATGCAGGTACATTACAACACTTAAACTGGCTTACAATTAAACCATCTTAAAAAAACCCTCACAGGGATATTTCAAGATTTTCGCAGTCTGAGAAAGGTTGTACCTAATACATTATCTGGAGAGATTGAGGTGGCTTCAATTTTCATAGACATAAGTTCATCAAAGGGAGACCTTTCAGAAGCTTATTTGGAAGGCTTTAGAAAGAGGTAAATACAACAGATCTTCACAGATTTGCATCCACCAGAGGATGTTATAGCCTATTTGTAAACAAATTATTATTCAGCAGCTATGATGTCCGAGAGATAAAGATTGCTAGGGATTTATGAGTAAGTCGTCTCATTTCTCTTAGTCATGGCAATGACTAAGTTTTCTTACCTAGAGTGGAGTTTCATTATGTTCCACCAGTCTTACAACAGACTGCCACTCGGATGTTTGTTTTTTCCTTAGTTCTAAGCAACAGTGGTCGTAAGATATGATGTCTGTGGGAAGCATTTACCATGACAAAGAACTGCACACTTAGCAGAACTGTAATCAAAATAGTCTTTTCTGTTTCACTACAAAACGTCATTTGTAATTTTATGTAGAAATAAATATCATTGCTATTTCGAATGACAGCAAGCAAGAAATGGCAAACAGTAAATAGTACAAAAAGAAAAGGATTGAAAATGCATAATAGCCCAGTTAGTTCTACTGTACAAAAGCAAAGAAAACTTCTAAATGCGTGTCAAGACAATCAAAGTTTGTAGATACCTAGCGCCATGCAGCTGGGAATGGCTCAGATCCTGTCTCCAGAGCTCTGATAAATAGGGCAGCATAGCTGAACGGCCATAGAGAAATTTACTGAGTTTCTGTCCTGTGTCCTTGCAAATGTCTTATCACTGTACATTTTCCAGGCAGCTGCATATTGAGCTTACACATACGTTCCTGTCTTTTAAGCTCTAAAAGCCTGAATGTGTCTCAAACATTCTCTTTCTTTTGAGGCTGGTGAAGGGGCTGGAGAACAAGTCCTACGAGGAGCAGCTGAGGGAACTGCGGCTGTTTAGTTTAGAGAAGAGGAGGCTGAGGGGAGACCTCATCACTGTCTACACCTGCCTGAAAGGAGGTTGTAGTGAGGTGGGTGCTGGTCTCTTCTTGCAAGTGACAGGCGATACGATGAGAGGAAATGGCCACAAGTCACACCAGGGGAGGTTTAGACTAGACATCAGGAAAAAATTTTTCGCAGAAAGGGTGGTCAGGCATTGGAACAGCTGCCCAAGGAGGTGGCTGAGTCACCATCCCTGGAGGTGTTTAAAAGGCAGGTAGACGAGTTTGTTAGGGACATGGTTTAGTAAGGAGACAGGTATGCTTGGACTTGATGATCTCAGAAGTCTTTTCCAACTTCATGATTCTATGATTCCTTGGATATTCTGATTTAGAGTTTCCCTCTAAAAGGGGATTGTAGTGAAGTGGGTGTTGGTCTATTCTCCCAAGTGATAAGTGATGAGAGGAAATGGCTTCAAGCTGTGCAAGGGGAGGTTTAGACTGGATATTAGGAAAAATTCCTTCACCAAAAAGGGTTGTAAAGCACTGGAACAGGCTGCCCAGGGAAGTGGTGGAGTCACCATCCCTGGAGGGATTTAAAAGATGTGGAGATGTGCTACTTAGGGACATGGATTAGTAGTGGAGTTGGCAGTGTTAGCTTAACAGTTGGACTCGATGGTCTTAAACATCTTTTCCAACATAAATGACTCTGTGACTCTGTTCTAAGAATGACCGATTCATTCAGGTTTCATAAATAACTTGCCTTCCTGAACTTTTGATGAAGTAAGTACGTGTAACGCATGGAAGCCTAAAGAACAATAAGATTATATTTAGAAAGTCAGAGCAACTCGCAGGCTTTTAAAAAGCAAAAATTATAAACAGAAGTTGTATCACATGGACATACTCTCAACTGGTTTTAGTTTTTAGGCAACACAGACCTCTGGCACACAATCTAGAAAAGTATTTGAGTAGTGAAAAGCTGTCACTCTTCTGTGAATCAGCCACAAGAGGCAGGCGAGACATACATTTCATCTGACCTACAGAATTATTACCTGGCAGGAGCAAAAGTCTAGTTCTAGGGGGCAGGCAAAGGCATTAACCTGTCTATCATTTTCCAAATATAAATTCTCCACTGGCACAATTTCCTTTACACCCATATTACAGTCATATATTCCCAGCTGGCCTTCCTAGTCAAGCAATTTCTTTCTGAGATCCAGACTGTTCCCATTCATCTCTATTATTTTTAAATTTTAACTCCGCTTTTCTCTGTCTTCACAACTTTTGGCTAATCATTTCAGTTACTCTCCCTTCTCCTGTGCTTCACTGTTGTCTCCATCCTTGTAACACTCAGATCCAGCTCCTAATGCTCCACTTAGGCAGTTTTCCTTTTATTGCTGTGTCATCAGCAGGGGTTCTTTGACACTAAAAGAGAGATAATCTCCTGCTACAAGCTCTGTTCTCCAAACCACAATACTTGTCAGAGAGAGGAGGAGTTGCACAAAGTCCCACTCAGCCCCTTCAGTCCAGACAAGAATTAATCCCAGTGCAGATGAAGCTTTGGAGAAGAGAGTTGCCAAACCCTAATGGCTAAAGACCTTGAAGATTTCTCCTTTTTTTTTTCTTTTTTTTCCTCAGCAGGTTATAAATGCAAGCCAAATGCGGGCATATTTTCACCAGATAGCTGGTGCCAAATTTTAGGTTACTACTCCAGAGTGTGAAGATAATACAGTTTCCTTGGTAACTGTAAACATTTTTTCATAGGGGCAAAAATATTTTCCTATGAAACCTATCATGAGGCATAGATGTGCTCTGCCTGCTTAAACCCTCCAAAACAAGTGAAGAACTACATGCATTCCAGCCTGAGGCAGACACCTGCCATGGAAAACTTCAGTTTGACTATCTAAAATTTAGCAATATTGTACGATATCTTAAGACACTTTAAAAAAGGAAAAGAGAATGTCTCACATACCAGGATTTCTTATTCTGTCAATTGCATATGTTTGTTTTAGATTTTGACTGTACCAGTATTTGCTTTGAAACCCAGCACTGTGGGGGTCGTGTTATTACTTCCTCTCAAGGGGATGAGAGTCATTTTACAGACAATCTTAAACCCAGAATTTAACTTGAGTTGGCTTCTTTGTTCTTCAAGGGCATGGGAGATACTTCAAAAAGGCTAAACTGTGAACTGAACAAAGCTTGTTTTAATAATTTTTGTGTATTTGCAAGGTATCTGAAAAAGTACCCATGTGATTTCTCCAGTCGCAGTGATACTTGGATGTGTGTCACAGGATGAGATTAGGCAGATTGCCTTGCGTTTGCTCCACAGGGGACAGGTGGATGCCATCAGCAATGTGCCACTGAGGAATTTCCAAAAAAGGTTAAATACTTCTCAGGATTATGAGGCCTGGCTAAAATGAAAAATTTCCTTTTTATTTTGCTGCATGTACTACCTATTGGGGGGCTATAAAAGGGATTGTGGAGTCTTAATTCATCAACAGCATCAATTGCTGAAGTCTCTTTGTTCTTTTTGCTTATATGTTTGTTATATGTATGAAAGTATGTGCATTTAAAGATTATATAAGCATGTAAATATCTATCAAAATAAATGCAAAATAATATGATATTTAGCCTCCCTAGACAACTGCTGCATTTCTCAAATCACTTGGACAGTTAAGCTTTACTTTGCAGTTGGGGATAGCTGTTGGTACAATTATTAAAGAAAAGAGATTTTTTCAAAGATTCAAAGGATTGCTTATCAGCAAGTACTTTATATGACTGTATAATGCTTCTCTGTTCTTTTATAAATGAGGTTCCTTAAAAATTCCTTTTACAATCAAGAAGAATTAAATTTAAAAAGTATATTAAAAATGGTAACCTCTATTTCTTGTTTATTATTTCTGAGTCTCACATAGTCACTCTTTCAGGTTATTTTATCTGGCTGAATAATGCACGACTCATGTATTTTGGTACCTATTCTTTTTGCTTGAAACATTGTTGAGTACATGATGCAATATCTCAGTCAATCAATTAATTTTTAAGCAATTATCAAAGATTCTCATGACACTTCCATATTTTTAATATTAAACTTTTTTTGGTGGAAACAATTGTAACCTTCCGTCCTTATGTTTTTCTCAGCACATGCATGAAGGCTGGGGCAATATACATGCTTTCAGAACATGACAGATCAGAGACTGCAGGACTATGGATGGAGGATCTTATTTTTGGCAGAAGTCTCGTGGAGCCCGCCTCTTTGTTACTTTCGAAATATTTGGCTCCTGAACCTGACCCTATCTTTAAAATGAGAGTCATGCAGTGAAGCACAGAAGCTCAGATGGAATAGATCTATTTTGAAATTTTACTCCCAATCCATCTCCTCTAGAACTTTTTTACTTAAGAAAACTAGCCCATTGTGCTAGGATCTGTACCAAAAAAAGAGAAGAAAGATTATTCCTATTCCAAAGAGCAAATATAGAAAAAGAAGACAGGGTGGGGGGTGGGGGGGAATGTAATAATTCTAGCAGATTTTAATAGGGAGTTAGGCATTACTATAAGCATGAGTAGGCATTAATGCTTTATAGGAAGAGGATGTTTGACATTAGAGACCATGTTGTATAAATTAAGTTTTTTGTTCTAGGTAGGACAAAAAAGAAATCTCTAAGAAGTGCCAACTGAAATAGTCAGAGACCAGTAACGCTGTACTTTCCACTTCTGCCAGAATTAATCTCACAGTAACTGAACTAGTCTAAGATTTAAATTAGTCCAGCTGGAGAAAGGCTGACAAAAATAGATACATCCACTTGCCACAGTTGTACTAAAACTGCTACAGGTTAGTGATGATAAAACAGGACCCTACCTCGAGAGAACATTCCACTGGCACTGATTTCATGTTTGTGCTCAGCTTCCCAGCTGCAAATACATTAAGATCCTTGCTTCTTTGCAACTTAGTGTCTAGAACTTGGTTAGATAAGATTTATCCCTAACAGCTGGCCAACTGTTAACATTTTTCTACTCTTGTGGAATTTATTTTTTTTTGGTGATATGGCTGCTGTCTGTTTGCCAAGCTTATCAATAGTCCACTGCATATGTATTTGTTTTACAAAGTATTTATTTTGCACTGTTTTTTAAATGATATGTTCTGTCTCATGTTCTGTTTTCAAATGGTTTTTTTAAGGCTCAGTCCTTTGAAATATTTTGTTTCTTTGGGGCAGGAACATTGAATTCCTCCTGATGCCCAACTCAAGTGTGGAAAGCAACACAACGTATCACATATACTAAGTTTTGGATATTGAAATGTCACGTGCAATTCTCAGAAAAGTATGAAGGACATGTATTGCCTAAGGAACAGACTGAGTCCAAGATACCTGCAGCCAGAGAGGATGAATGCAATCATGGCATAAAATAAAGTTGTTCAAACCTGGCAATGCCCTTGGAAGATGACAGCTGTGCAAACTTTCTGTTTGGATGTGTGTGCTCAACAAATTGCCATGCAACTGTACAATATTCTAGAGATACCCAGTACATTCAGCATGCTTTCATGTGCAGGGTACATATTCACAGTCTCTTAAGAGAGACTTAGCGCATCCTCACATCCTAACATTGTCTTCTCATTTACTGTTACTCATGCTAGTCTGTACAGGTACTCTTTCATATGCCAATTCTATTTTGTTGAACAGTATATATTTGGTTAGAGAATGCTTGTTAAGATCACTTCAGTTATCTGTTAGACACGTTATATAGGCTTCATCTTTACTTTTGTGGAGTGTACATTTAAAACCCTCCATTTAGGGCCTATAGTTGCCTGAGGCCTACACTGTTTGGATATGAATGATATGTTTATGATTAACTTTAAATGAGAGAGACTTGGGGCATGCTGCAGATTGAAAACTTAGATCAAGTCCTAACAAGTTTGAGTGTGCTTCTATTTGAATTGCGCATTAACCAAGCATCAGCTGTCTTGCGGTGACACAATATGACCAGTGACAAGTCAGCTCTGTGAATCTTCCTAGGAGGGTCCCTGTGTTGTGAAATACAAAGGCAGATGGACTTGTACGTTGTCTGAGCTCCAGAAGCCTTTCTAAGCCTGTAGGGTATGCTACAGGTGTCCTGTATTTGACCATGCAAAGCAGTGAGACACATCAAGGGGCACAGCAGCTTTAGCTAGCTCCGTGGTCCAAACCCTGAGGGGCAATGTAGACATAATAATATTCATGAACATATGTCTAGTTCTTTTACTCTTTTCCACAAGTCGACCCTTCCAGTAACAAAAAGTTTTTCAATTTAACTCTTCCTTTCAGAGAAAAGAAAGCTCTGAGATTCTTATAGCTAATAATGATATTAAGTACTGACAGTATTATTATTAGAGTCTTCCACCTCCTCTCTCGTTTTCCACTATGGCACCAGCAACTCACTCGTTCAGTCCCGACTTGAACTGAGCACTGCAGTTTTTCTTGCTCCTCCAGTGTTGGAAGAAAACTGCAGTGCAGTGCAGCACCTGAAAATCCGAGTGCAAAAAATAAGCTTTGCAGCTTTTAGGTTGGCAGCTTGCCCCACCGTGTGACCTAGTCTGCAGGGAACGACCTGCAACAATGAAAATGGGATGCAGTCTCCCCCTCAGCCATTAACAGCTGTGCTGCATCTACCTCTGACCTCAAAGATATGGGGAGGGTTTATCATTCCTCTGCTTACAGCAATGCAGCTGACATCATGCATTGACTTAGTGCATGATAAAAATGCTGCGTTGTGGTGATACATCCTCTTTTGCAACCAGGTCACAAAATTGGTGAGGTAAATGTGAGAGAACAAGATGCACTATTCTGAAAGATGATACAGTTTATTTATGTGTTCTGCAGATCAGAGAGCTGTAGAAGGCAGCTTGTCTCTCAAATCAAACTGCTTATTTTCCTCCATATTCTAGTTCACAATTTGCAGTTCAATTATTGTTCCTGTAAATTCTTTAGTGTTACTACTTTCCCTATTTCTAATACTGAACTTTTTTCAGATTCTTTTTCTCTAATTAGCTCTGAATTTTCTAAGCAAAACTTGCCTTGTTTTACTTATTTCTTTCCTGTATTTGTAACCTGTATTCACTCTTCTAGATTACCTCTGTTTTCACTATTTCAGACACCTAATTTAGAATTAACTGTGAAACTTGCTGTCCTCTCTTTAACATCCCCCCGCTTCCAGATTATTAATAATGGTGTTAAATAAAACCAGTTTAAGAGATTGTGCAGCTTCCTTCTTTGTAATCTCAATGGCTATTTGCAACATGCAACCTGAAGAAATCTGTTTCCCTATAGATCGATCTGAATAAATAGTGGTACAGATTGTCTGGCACTGACTACCGTGTTCTAAGGAAACAGCACCTCTCTGATCTTCCGTCAACAAAACCCACTCCTACCTTATTCTCAAAAATCTCAAATTTTACTAAATTTAAGTGGAAGACTCGTAGATGGTAGATGTAGCAAGAGACTTTATAAATAAACTGCTCTGAAGACAGTGTGCCCTTTCCAGCCACAATCAATCGATGGACTCCAACCTAGACCGCTTCCATGCATGATAAAACACTGCTCTGAATGCTATTTTCATCCAACACTGAAGGCCAGCTGAAATAATTTGATGTACTGTATATCTTCTTGCTAGGTAACCAGGAAGAGTAGTACACCCTTACTGCTCATCATGCTTTGGCTGTCAGTCACCTGCTGTAAGTACCTTAAGAGTGAAAAACTCAAAGGTGACTTCTTACCAATATCCATTACTAACTATCTTTGGCCAAAATGTTCAGGTGTAATCAAGATGCTGAAGAATCAGGGAATTTTCTATTACCTCTTTCTCACATCTACATTTCTTTTGCCAAAAATATAAATAAGTTTGTTAAGTTATTTATTCTCTTATTTATTTGAATGATGAAAGATTTACTGCTCTGTTGAAGCCTCTGTGTGACTTATGACTCTCAGACTAGCTTTTAATCCAACTAATCAGCTTTTCCTGTCTCTATTTCTATTAACCAGTTGAAAAAATGACTGAAGGTTGATTATAAAATACATGTGAAATATTATATTAATATGCGTACATGCTTGTATTTTGGTTTTTTAAATTTCAAAAGGTCTATAAAATTTGGTTCCATTTTTCAGTATTTCTAATCATAATGCAGACAAAATTCTGCTAACTCAAGTGATTTTCTTTTTTTTTTTGATCACCAATTTAACTGGTTTGTTTCAAGTGCAGGTAAAGAGAAATGGATCCCAGTATAACTACCTAATGTAAATCAATGTGTAGCTCAAAAATGTATCATACTTTATTATGAGTTTTTTCAGGATATCTGTCATTATTGCATTTATTACAATTCTCTCGCCATTTGCATTTACATCTGTGCTAGCAATTACTATAGAGTTCAAGTTTGAACTGGATATAATTGATTTCACTACCTGTTCTATTCAGAAATACCCACAGCTTCAAAAATAACATTAAGCATGCATAAATAGGAATTGTCATGAATAGAAGAAATCCCCTGCAGGCTTTATATCTGCTCTTGCTTTATCCCCTCTTTGACTTCATCATCAGGTGTATGGGTACATGGTGAACTGGATCAGGAAAGTAAACTGGCAAAACACTAACTCTTTGCATGAGGAGATTGTCTTTCTGATCTAATATACTAAACACTAACACAAATACCAGCTGCATCAAGTGACACTGACAAAAACAAAGCACTGAAGTCAGGACTGGACAGCAGCAATGTCAATTTGATGCTTTGAGACTACCATATTAGACAACACTGTGGTGAAAATCAAATGGTATCTAAAAGATATCAGTGGTCTTACCATAGTGAACTGTGATGAGAAGGACATAATGAGAGGTTTCCTGAAAATCACCAATCTAGGTAGCATAATTACTAAATCAGGGTAAACTATTAGCTGTTGGGTAAACCACTACATACTGGGTAAACCCATAAAACCTTCTTTTTTTCCTGAAGAGTTTCGTATTACCTGCTCAGAATTCCTTCCCTACTTTGTGAAGAAGCTATTTACTAAGCCCTTGTTTATTTTGGCGTACTCACTTTTGATCCTTCTCAGAATTTTGGCCTTACCTCATGGATACTTTGTTTTTCTGGCTAGTTTCCTGTGAGAGATTTTATCAGAAATCCTTCTGAAAAATCAAAGTAAATTACTTTCTCAAGATGCCCTTTACCCACTGTACTGTTGACTCAAAGAATTTAGTAGGTCAAGAATACACGATTTACTCTTGTGGCAAACAAGCTGGTTTGATCTTATCAGCATATGTTTATAAAAGTGTTCATTACTTTGTCTTTGATTACGCTCTATCAGTTTTCTAATACTGAAGAGAAGTTTCCCAGATTGTGATATGTATAATTATTCTTGAATCCTATTAGATGATGGGAACATTGCTAGAAACTTTTCAAACATGGAATTTTTTCACTTTAAAGAAGAATCGATTTTGTAGTTTCAATTTCATATTTTCTGTTAGTGTTTTGCTCTTAGAGTTTGTCTTTTAGTCACAAGCAAAATTAAAATGTATTTTCAAAGATAGCTTATGTTTGTTTGAGGCCATAGAAATTACTATAAGATGGCTGGCCTAAATGAATTGATCTATTTCTTAAAATATTTCTTAACATTAATATGCAATTATATGAAACTTAAAATATCCTCAGTAACAACAGTTGTCAGAAATATAAATGTTCTGAGAACTGCTTCAATAATACTTTTATTTCTTACAAATCTCAAAAATATTTATTTTTAATTATTGCAAAATATTGTAAGATAATTTTTAAAGGCATTTCATTGAAAAATTTTTCTGTGGGTGATGACCATTTATCCTGTAGAATAGCAAAGTGAAAGCCTTCACATTTAATATTAATATTTTATCTGCCTCTTTCTGCCTCTTTCTTAATTCCATTTTTATCCACTTTGTTCTGTGTCTCTTTTCCTTCCATACTCCTGGGGCTGGAAGGAAGGAGATGTGCTTTGATCTTCATTATATTTTGCAGTTTTTTCTTTTTAAGTATAATTTTACTTGTAGGAGAGTGTAATAAGCATACTTCGGATATTCTCTAACATATCTAAAAGCTGTGTAGCAGTTAATACTTCTCTGGACAAACATACTATTTTGAAGTGAAAAAACTCTTAGCGACAACTTAGAGTTTGCAAAGTTGAATTTTCTGGTAGTGAACTTAAACCTAACGTTAACCAAAAGGGATTATAGATGAAGATCAAAGGAAAATGAAATCCCATTATTGTTTAATATTTAAAAAAAAGAAATTTAGTCAACATTATACAGTTGAAATGTAGTTTCCAAGATTTGAAAAAAATCAGTTTCAATCAAACAAAGATCCTGCTTTTTATGAAAATGGATTGAGAATTGAAGGTGTGTTTAGAATCAGAGAAGCATTTTAGTTTTTATTTTAACAGTTATCTGAAGAGTCATTTATCAGTTACCTAAATTTTTTTCAAATCTCAATAAAAATATTCTCTGTGAAAAAAAGAAACACAACTTCCATTTTCAACATTGAACATGCAACTGTATCATGTCATGTGATGCCTAGTTAAAATAATTATTCCTTTGAATAGTTTGAACAATTCTACTTTGTTAAGAACCAGTGAGTTTGTGAGAAAGAGGACAAAATGTGAGTGCCTGGAAGTAGTGACAGCATAGTGATACAGGTTGCCTAACTAATTGTTTGATGGCTGAAGCTCATAATATGTTATAAAATAAAAGCAAAGGGTCTGGCTTTGAGCAATCTGATCAAATGAAAGATGCCCTGCCCATGGCAGGGGGGTTGGACTAGGTGATCTTTAAAGGTTTCTTCCAACCCAAACTATTCCATGAAATAATCAACCTAATAAAGCAACATTTCTTCTACTCTGTCAGTATCTCGGTACCATCTTAGTGTAGAAAAAGTTATATACTAAAAAAGCCCCCTTACATTTGCCATGAAACCTCTGAGAAGCATCATCTCATGAAGGGCTACAATGTTATTATGCACTATGGAAAATGTTTTTCAAAACATGTCAAGTTATATCTCTTATGACTATGTGGGCCTATGGCATTTTTACCATTATTAGATCCCAGAATACCTTTAAAAGTTCAGGTACTGTGATTCTGAAGATGAGAAATGGGTGCATCAAGCACGGCATTGCCAGCTGGTCGAGGGAGGTGGTTGTCCTGCTGTACTCCGCACTGGTGCGGCCCCGCCTTGAGTAATGTGTGCAGTTTGAAGTGTCACAGTATAAAAAGGACGTAAAACTACTGGAGAGTGTCCAGAGGAGGCCACCAAGGCTGAAGGGTCTGGAGTGGAAGTTGTGTGAGGAACGGCTGAAGTCACTTGGTCTGTTTGGCCCAGAGAAAAAGATACTGAGAGGAGATCTCATAGCTGTTTTCTGCCTTCTCACAAGGGAAGGAAGTGAAACAGGTGCTGATCTCTTCTCTCTTTTGACCTGTGATAGAACTAGAGGGAATAGCAGCAAAATGTGTCAAGGGAAGGTTCAGACTGTATATTAGGAAGAGGTTCTTCATCCAGTGGGTGTTCGAGCACTGGAAGCAGTCATGGCACCGAGTCTACCAGCATTCAAGAAGCATTTGGACAATGTCCTCAGACACATGATGTGAATGTTGGAAGTGTCTTCTGCAGGCACAGGAGTTGGACTCGATGATCCTTTTGGGTCCCTTCCAACTCAGGTAATTCCATGATTCCTTCTGTTTCTTTAAAAGCTTTTGTGGGAAGAAGTCAATTTTCTAAACAAATGTTAGGTAATTTATCCCTCATTTTTGGCATATACATCACACTTTCAAGAAATATGATCGAAGTCTGATATATGAATCTTTGAATAATAAATTACAGTGCACATATCCTTGCCAGAATTGTTTTCAGAAGCTGAGAGGGAAAATAATTGGTAGATCGTGTTCTAAGGAATGTAACACCATAGCAAAATCATCCAAAAGACAAAGATAACAATGAAAATTTTCAAAGTGTCAGAAGGCCTTTCAAGAAACACTGGAAGAACACAGCTTTTCACAGGAGATAATGTAAGTAGTAAATAACAAAGTTAATGTTTTATCCCATTTTGCTTTTAACATTTGGAGACAGTATATTCATACTCAGAAATAAAAAAGGAACAAAAAAAAGAAAAAAGGATGCGGTATACTATCATTTTAGTTTATTACAAATCAGTCACTGTTACAGTTTTCCCCTTGCACAAATTCAGTATCCTAACATAAACTCTGTATCTAATGTATGAGCAGGCAAAGTCCAAAAGATAATCACTTGTAGACTTTCTTTGCTGAGTTCCATCCTCAAGTGCTGAATGGTGCCTTGGGTCAAATGCCTTCAGGGCAACTGACTTCAACTATGTGAAAATACACTTATTGTGTTCAATTTTGTCAAATTCATGCTATCCAATATTTCAAAAGAGAATTTTTGGGTTTGCCCATTTTGGAAAAGATTTATAATAAATTTCAGTTGAAGAAGTGCCTTTGGCCAGTACGATTGTCCTCAAAGCACGCTGCAGTAATAGACAATGCACAAGTCTAATGTTTCTCTTAAAGCAAAGATTATGACCCATTGCCTTATAAATTATATTAATTTCAACGTGATGTCCTTCTGCACATAAATACAAGATCACCCTGTCAAAAAAATCGACAAAGCTTTGAGCTAATGCAGAATACTTAAACACTGTACAGTCCTTCTCAGTTGGTGTCATAAGTAGATGTACATCTGCAGGAAAGAAAAGCACCGCTTTCTGGGAGAGAGGGGAGTGGGGCAGCACCTACCCCTTAACACCATAGTATACTTTGATTCAAAAAAGGGCCACTGCAACGCAGATAATAATCATTTGCAAAATATGCCCAAGGGGCTCTAAAACCAATGCACACGAGGATGATTTTCAATGCTAATACATGTAGATTATATAAATATAGCCTTACCATGTCTGATCTAAAGAAAGACAAATAGAAAAATAGACAAGAAAATAAAGACAAGAAACAGAGGAGAGCTGAGAGAGCTCAAGTATGTCAAAAGCATTTCTCTTACAAGGCCTTCCTATAATAAATAGTTTAATGGGAACTAAACAGGCTAGTGTAAGAGAGAAGAAAGACTGGACTTCCCTGGGATACTGCTCCCTGGAGGGAAAAGCAAAATAATTGTACTCTCATGTCCAAAAACAATGCAGAACACTAATGTTTCAAGGGCTGTGAAAGGAACAGAGCATAAGGGTGTAAGAAGTGTTGCAAGTTACAAGCATCATTTTTCTGTAAGAAGTTTATTTGCAGTTTGATTACTATCCAAATTATTTCTTCCCCAAATAAAAGCAAGCATAATGACAAATCTTGAGTTACAATGCTGTATTTTAAAATATGATGCACTAAGCTGAGACATCTTCATGAGGTATGGCAATTTCATTCTTCAAAATGTATCAGAAAGAAATTGCATTAAAAAGCAGCCAAATATACATCCCCACAGATTACCAACACTTAATAGTAAATTCCTGTGACAATCAAAGTGTTGAAACATTATCTTTTCCATTTCGAACATTGTATTCCTCTTCAAATTCTAGTGTGTGCTGCTCATTGATAAGTTCATAGCTACCATTGGAACAGCAAGTCTGTGTAATCAAAAAAGTTTGCTGTGAGACTGTCATTCTCATTTGACTCCTAGAGTTCGGAATTTCCATATACCACTGTATATAGTAAGACTATATAAGTTATTATTATTCTCTGCAGTCCTCCGAATTAATTTCCAATTCACAAGACAGAGCTTGCACTGAATTCGTTGAGACTTAGAAAGGCAGAGCTAAGGTGTAATATTTGGGCAGACAATGACGCAGAAGGGAGTAGCTCCAACTTCTATTCTAAAGGTCTGAGCTTAGAAGCACACTCAAGACCTTCCTTAAGAATATGATGGCCCACTTTTAGGCTTACAGAAAACAAACACATCAGCATTCAAATCTGTGTGTTCTGCCTTGTCTGAGAAAAGCTACAGAAACATCAATACAATGTAAAAATGAATTTTTACATCTGACTCACCTTGATACACTGGATGTAAAACAAAAAAGTTGTCCTCAAAAAAGAATACAGGCAGGATGCAGCCCTTTTGAATTGCAATGCTCTGGACTTGATCCATGTCAGAGTAATCAAGGCAATCAGTTCTCAAATGAGAATTGATCAAATTGAACAAGTGAGTTACAATAAAATGTAACTACTTAACTGGACATGTGAACAGAGTAGTGATTCTGGCTAATATAGTATATCTAAAAGAACTGAACTAGCCCAAGAGTTGTCTTCCTTTTTACAGATGGGTCAAGTAAATTAGTTCAGAATGAGTAGTACTGCATCTCTTAACAGACCTGGAATTTCTGTATGCCAACAAGAAGAGATTCAAATTTTAGTACTGAAAATACACGGAGTTCCTCAGAGAAGGACTTATTTATAATACATGTAATGCTTAGAGTTCTCAGCAACACATTTTTAGAAATAGTTTTTCTACTAATTGCAAGAAAATCTTAAAATTGCATTTCATAATTATAAATAAATATGCTTCCAAAAATACAAAATAACCTCTAGTCATCGAAGACATATGTATACTTTGTACCTTTTTGCTTTGTATCCCTTCCTTCTCTTTTTACATGATTCAGAAGTTCTTTTAAAATAACTCCGCAACGTGCCTCAGAATTAGTTCCACATCTTTCAAAATTGCTATCTCAGAGATAACTAAAAAGCAAATTTTAGTTGTTATGTGCATTATTCTTTTATGGAATATTATTTCTATTATTTGATAATTTAAAATATTTGTAAGAAACAATACTATTTTAACTATAAATATGGGGTCCACATTACAGTATCACAGTATCACAGTATCATAAGGTTGGAAAGGACCTCTGAGATCATCAAGTCCAACCTATAACCTAACACTAACACCAACCATCATCTAGACCATGGCACTCAGTGCCTCATCCAGTCTCCCTTTAAACACCTCCAGGGTAGGTGACTCCACCACCTTCCTGGGCAGCCCATTCCAATGGCCAATCACCCTTTCAGTGAAGAATTTTTTCCTCACATCAAGTCTAAACTTTCCCTGACGAAGCTTAAATCCATGCCCTCTGGTTCTGCCACTGGTCACCTGAGAGAAGAGACCAACCCCTGCCCGACTACAACCTCCTTTTAGGTAGTTGTAGAGAGCAATGAGGTCTCCCCTGAGCCTCCTCTTCTCCAGGCTAAACAGCCCCAATTCCCTCAGTCTCTCCTCATAGGGCTTGTGCTCCAGCCCCCTCACCATCTTCGTTGCCCTCCTCTGAACACATTCCAGTATCCTAACATCTTTCCCATACTGAGGGGCCCAGAACTGTACACAATATTCAAGATGAGGCCTGACCAGTGCCGAGTACAGGGGGACAATAACTTCTCTGGTCCTGCTTACTACACTATTCCTGATGCAGGCCAGAATGCCATTGGCCTTCTTGGCCACCTGGGCACACTGCTGGCTCATGTTGAGCTTCCTGTCCACCAGCACTCCCAGGTCCTTTTCTACCTGACTACTCTCTAGCCACTCTGTCCCCAGTCTGTAGCTCTGCATGGGATTGTTGTGTCCAAAATGAAGTACCCGACATTTGGACTTATTAAACATCATCCCATTAGAATCGGCCCAGCTCTCCAATCTGTCCAGGTCCCTCTGTAGGGCCATCCTACCCTCTAGCAGATCAACTCTTCCTCCCAGCTTGGTATCATCTGCAAATTTGCTGATGATGGACTCAATCCCCTCATCCAAATCGTCAATAAAGATATTAAACAGGACGGGACCCAACACCGATCCCTGGGGGACACCACTGGTGACCGGCCGCCAACTGGATGAAACACCATTTACCATCACTCTTTGGGCTCGGCCATCCAGCCATTGTCAAAGCATACAGAAATAAAACAAAATTTTAAAAAGCACTCATTGATACTGATGTGAGTACAGATTAACTATCTCTGCTCTAGATTAGGACATAACTTAAGCTAGAGTTTTCACTGCTTTGAAATAAGTGGGTAATTTTCAAATAATTATATCTAAAATGAAATTATTGGGTAAATAGCATAGCAAACATTAGGAAAAACTTCATTAGAAGCAAATACTTAAGGCAAATATTTTACTTGCACATTCAAATCAAAACAGACATCTTCACCTTTTGGGGCTAGGCGCTCTGGAAGAATGATTAAAAAAACACCACATGAGGAAGTAAATTTCCTGAGGCTGAACTCTCTGGAAATTGCTATGGATTTGTTGTTTCTTTGGGTTTTCCTCATCTTTCTTTCAGGTACAGTATTAGGATAGCTGTGGGAGTTCTCCCTGGAGACAACAGGATTCTGCGGACAAAGGACCACACATGGCTACTTCCATATTTCCATAAACAAGTATAGACAAGTATAAGAGGAAAATGCATTATTTATATATATGTATGTGTGTATTAAAAAATGGTTTCATTTCATGTTTACCACAAATACTTCTTTCATTGTGCCCACTGGAATTTAGATAATTTTAAACTGGTCATACAAAACATGGTTATAACATGTTTGATCACAACTAAAAATTACATCTGTGGCCAAAGATGACATTGGCATACAGGAAATCATTAAGAAGTATTTTACTGCTGTCCGGCATGTTTATATGAACTAATTTCATATATATTCAGTGATGGAAGAAGCCAAAGAATTATTGCTGTTAGCTATTTTTAATACAATGCAGTCAGCAGATAATTGTGTTTGCCTTAATGTTAACTAATGCCCCTCCTACTGTGTTTTAAAAGGAAGTGGATCAGCAGGAAACATTTAATTTACAGCAGTTTCTTGCTGTTTATGTGAAAATCAGCTATCAGTATACCAAACCGTTATTTTATGTATGATTTATTTCTTCCTTGGTGATAAAAATTCCTCTTCTAGAAGAAAATTTACATACCAAGTAACAGGGAGAAATATTTTTAAAACATATGAAATGTCAAAAGTTCACTTCTTTGCATTTATTATAGCCTATACTCAGGCTGTTTCAGAGTATTAAGAATATTTGTGAAACTGTCACTCAAAGCTGCAGCTAGGGAAACACAGTTGTGTGCAATGATTATATATCATAAAGCTTAATAAAAAAATTAATTGCTTCAATGTCTTTACTGAGAGTGCTCAGCAAGAAATTCAAAAGCAAAACTTTTTTTATTTTAACTTTTATTATTTTACCATGTTTTGTCTTGTTTTCTTGTGGGGAACCTGACTTCATTTTCATTCTTTCTCATTGATTATAGTTCATATATATAAATATCACCCGTGGATATGCTTACACAAAATTCCCAAATGTATTTTCAAGGGCTTTTCAAACTGGGCCACAGCAAGCCAGTTTGGAATGCCAAACAAGAAAGTAGAGAAATAAAAAAAATAGTTGCCGTTTAGCCTCTAGTATTACACTCCAGGTTTATTTCATTTAGTCTTAATTGTTTACACTTTCATTTACTGTAATTCATAGGTTTATCTAAAAAGATTTTCGACCTCAAAAGTCCGTGTTCTAAAACCGGTTGTGAAGTCCAGACATTTTAAGTAATCTTTAGTGTATTTAAGAACAGAGTTTGGTCAAGCAGCTGCTTTAATTTCCTGTTTCTGCCTATCACCTATTTCCCTGGAAACCTCAGGCACATCAAGCAAAAACAAAACTGGCCAAAGAAAATTTTACAGGAGATTGAAAAGGTTTGCACATAAACAGCTGAACTCCACTTGGAATCACTGTGACAAAACAAGTCGTGAATACTTCCTCATGTCAAATTAGGGCAGAAAAAAATCTTGCTGATACTGAAATTACTTCTATGATTGTTGTTTATTTCACAAATGCTTTCATAATAAACAGTAGAGATGAGGTTCAAGTTTTCTAAGTTTCACCTCTTTGATCTTTGACATATGGAACATATTGAACTACGTCACTAGCCAAGATAAAAGCGAAGTAAGTTCACCTTGTCTTTCCTCAACCCTGCACCTCCTTTTCCACTCCCATCCTTTCCAAACGGTCTTTGGCTTCTATGATGATGAGTTTGGCTGGGAACTTAGCTATTTCAGTTTTTCAACAGACTTAAATTAAAACCTCCACATAGCTCTTACTGAGTGGGGTCTTTCCATTGCACAGTTTATAAACAAATTAACTGATCATCTGAGTTGCTGCACCAAATCTGTAGCACAGGAATATCACAGATGCTAGACTTCTACTACAGAAGATACAAATTACACAACTTAGTTTTAAGTCAAGTTTGTTCCACTATTTTTAAATTGAATCTTGTTCTGCAGAACTACCTCAACTAAACAATCTGAGACAAAGTAAATACTGTAGTCTTTCATTGCACAATGATTGTTAAGACAATAAGGTGGGCCAGCAGACTAGCAAGCCATCCGCTGTTCCGCCACTGCTTCCAGTGCCAAACAGAAAATGTTACACTGAAAGACTAAGGATATGACCGCTAAAAAGTAAAGGTTTACTTGCTTTCGTATTTTACATTGTCTTAAAATCATTAGAAGAAAAACGTAATATGACAAAACATGTCTTGGATTTTAGTTTATTTCCTTATATTATTTATATATTTATTATAGGAATACTGTCATTACATTTGTGATTATCTGAGGATATCTGAAAAACATTTCTATAAAACGATTTTTTTTTCTTAGGCCAAATGATATAGCTGGGAGAAAAATGCACTTGCATACAAGCCTTTTTGGGGACCTGAAGTATATATCTGACTTGCTTAAACACTGCTATAGCAGAAATAAACCTTTTTGTTTTATCAAAATTCACAGTATCACAGTATAACAAGCTTGGAAAGGACCTCTGAGATCATCATTCCAACCTATAACCCAACACTAGCACCAACCCATCATCTAAACCATGGCACTCAGTGCCTCATCCAGTCTCCCCTTAAACACCTCCAGGGTCAGTGACTCCACCACCTCCCTGGGCAGTGCATTCCAATGGCCAATCACCCTTTCAATGAAGAACGTTTTCCCTAACATCAAGCCTAAATTGTTAAATATTTCACATACATTTTATACTAATTATATATAAGTGATTTCTGGTTAGATGACCCTCATGAAGAAAGAATTGTATGTAAGGAATCATACACTACTACCTTACATACCCATAACTGTTTCGACAGAGCATCTTAGGACACATTTCCTTTAAAAAGACTGCAGCATTTTCTGAAATGTCATTAAATATCCGTAAGACTCACAATTTCAAAAAGCTGAAATATGATCTCCAGCCGTACCATTTCACAGAATAGTTAGAAGCTGGACATAAACTGTGAAAAAAGACTCTTTCTCTTCGCCATTTAGCAATAATTATAGTACTTAGCTTTTTCTGTTGCTATTCATTAACAAGGCAATGATTCCACAGTTCCACATCCTGAAAAAATAGCTTTTCTGTCTTTGAGCAATGAGGCAACACTCTGTTGCCTAAATATCTCACAAACTAATCTAAGTTATATAGTTCTTTAAGTACTTAATTTCACTGATAAATGAGACATTTCAAGGTATAAACAGTCTATGTTGTTACTCAACAAGAACTGCATCTGCTGTTGTTTTTATTGACATAGTTTGGACCAAAAATTAAAGCCTAATAAAAGTCACAATAGAAATCTAACTCATTAGAAGTAGCAATAGTTTTTTAGCAAAGTAAACAGATGTGAATTTGGGAAAAAAGATTTCTTGCTAAAGAGTGTTTCTAACGTCTGAATCTTTTCTCTTTAGGGATCTTTAAAATTTTTAACTATTACCTTATCTGTTTCTTCTTCAAAATTCTTTGCTATAGTGAACTTGGAACAAAAGTGAGCTTCTTCCTTTCAACACCGTTGTGAATCTTCTTCTAAGAAATATTGGTCATATCCCAGAACAGGATTTCTATTTGTCCTTACTCACTCCTAACTGAAATACGCTAAAAGCACACTTGCATCCACACGAACCACAGGTACATAATAACTAGATGAAGACTGGAGAAACAACTTTTTCACAGTGTTAGTTACCACAGTGTTATCAAGTACCGATGAGTTATTAGATTATACAATTTATTAGAGTATATTAAAATATTTTAAAAGCCTATTCCAAAGTCCATACCTATTTTTATGGGTTTTTTCTCCCTAAGAGAGTAAAAATAAATTCTGGAATTTGAGTGATAATTAGCTGTAACACTTTATTTATTTCTATTGTAAGTTAACAGATTTGGTTATAAAATCAACTTCAATTTACATTTAAATTTATCATTATAGAAGTTTTTTAAATTAAAAAGTAAATTAGATGCTACACCAAGTATGTATGTGTGAAAAGTCAAGATTTGAGAAATCCTAGCATGGTTAACAACCTGGCCTTGCTACATTGTCTGAAAGAATATAGAGTGTTTTTGGTTAATGAATACAAAAAAGGAAGGTAAAGAAAACCATGTTAATGGACTCCTGACCAAAAGACTAAGCTTCTTGCCAAATGAAACAAAACTTATTTAATGTAAGAAACTGCTCTTTATCACCAGTTTCCCTTAGAATTGCATATTAAAGTTTTGTGTTATTATAAGGAAAGCAAACTCTGGCCATTTGGTTAGAATAATCTGGCAATATGGGTCTCACTTCTGACTCTGCCACTGATCTGTTCTGAAATATTGGGTAGCATGTTTCATTTCTTTGAGGATCCATCTTCTTTCTGATTACCTGTCATCTTTATTTATGCATATTTTGATATATTTGGAAGGGCTTACATTTCAGTGTACTTCTTCAGTGTCCCATAGAGTATGCTTTTTGATTAACTTAATACATGTAAATATTAAACTATAATTATTAAAAAATGTTATTTATTAAGACTTTTCTAAATCAGTAAACACTAAAGAAAAACCAGGTAAATTTACTGTGATATTTCAAATATATGGTACATAAGTAATCATTAAAAAATGCTAACGGTTCATAAATATTTCACAAACACAAATCAGGCAAAAAATAAATAGCTTTCTTTTCAAGTGCTGCTTGTGTTAACACTGGAAATCTAAAGTTACTTCTTGATTTGTCAGCCTGTGCATTGAAGACAACTTAAGGAGCTCCTGCCCACATCAAGTCTTGGATCATTGCACAGCTAAGATTTGTCTTCGTAACTGTTTCTAGGACCATAACATAAGTCCTGTGAATAGTTCCATGCAAACAAATAAAAAGCTATATTCTCTTTTACCTGTATTTCCAAAACATTCTATGCAGCTTTTAGAAAGTCTCTGTTTTAGAAAACTCATAATCTAATTGTGTCTCATCCCTTTTCCTTATATATGACAGCCATGTTCCTTTTCCTTCCTCAAGCCTTTCTCTCTCATTCTGCAAATCTCATGAATTTCAGACCCTATCCACCTTATCAAAAATGTCTTTGGGCATTTGTAGTCACTCACAAGAGAAAAACGAGTAGGCACCCATACTTGTTTTTCAAATGCCTAGAAGAACAAGAAGTCCTGAAATTTCTGCTTAGAAATGTGATCTAATGAAAATACGTTACTGTTCTCCAGGTCTGTTTATTGCAAGTATTCAGTCATACCAATGTTACTGGTTACAATAATAATTATTGTTTTCTCTCGTTATAATACAACAGTTATAAAGTCACAAGAGTCTGCTCTATATCTCATTATCATTTCTCTGCTTCTTCATTATCTCAGTCCTACAACATTGTTCTATTTGGATCTATTGTGAGCGTAGCCTTTCTGCAAACCTCTAACTTACCAGTAATAATGTATTCAACAACCTCAGGTTTTGTGTCCACGTGTAGTTCGAAGAAACAGCAATTTAAATGTTTTCAATGTGCAAATTTAACTTATTTTTAAGGCGCTACTTTTTAACACTCTTTTCACAGTAGATTTCAACTCTTTGTCAGTTCAAACAAACAAGGACTGCCTGCCTTAAGAGTAGCGTGTAAAGTCCTCCACTTCTTTTAAATAACTGAATTTTATAAAACGATGCTGCATAAAGAACGAGCATTTTTAATTAAAAGCAGTAGAAACAGCTACAGTAAATTCCATGTTCAGGTTGAGGTTTGTTCTAAGAAATTTTGCATTTTTTAACATGAAAAGTTCTTCAAGAAGTATGATACCAATATGCCAATTGTTTTTAAAACGTATACTGAGAATACACTTCATATCAATTAACATGATGCTTAGGCTGTAGATTTCCGCTAAAGTTTTTCCTATAAGGCAAAATGGTGCACTGAAAATCCGCTAAAGCAATATGCTACTGTTAGCAAATACAACATTTAAAAATAGAGGAGATCCCTGTATCCTCTAATGTCATTGCAAAAACCACTGGCATGATTTAACATGACATAACCACTGTGAATGGAATAGCAACAGTATTACAATTTTAAAATAAAGTTATATAATGTAAATTATATGGAAGATCTCACTTGCATATATTCAGCATTATAATCAGTTTCTTTCTTAAAGGTTTTTCCAGTGCAACTCAAAACATGAAACTTTAAAAGTCTCCTGTTCAAAGACTACAGTAATTCAGTATTCATCCTGGACATCTGCTCTAATTGACAAAATTTGTATTTTCTGCTACAAATTTTGAGCTTAGAGAATGATATTATGCAATGGTATCCAGTTATGTTTAGCCTCACCACATTTCTAAAATAGGTGTTTCCTAAACCCCATTGATGTTCAAATGATCACTAGTATTCTGGACCAAAAATACTCCAGATAAATATATTACAGAAAGGCGAAGATTAAGTACCATAATGCTCATTTATGCTTTCATTATTTCATTACTTAGAAGGTAAAAAGTAGGCTTCTCCAGTTAAGATGCTATAACGTCTTGAATCAGATGTGAAGCAAAAAAATAAGCATAATTTTTGCTGAATGCCTAAGAATATTTTATTGACTTTACAGAGTTCTATAAGAAACAGTTGATTTCCTGTCCTTAGATCCTCAAGATTTTTTATTGTAATCATGACATTGCATCTGTTTCAACTTTCTGCTAGTGACATTGTCAATTTATTTGTCTGAAAAGAGAGCACTAATTAAACAATTCTGGCATTAAAATGTACTAGATGACAATCTATTAATCCATCTGTAAAAGACGGCTCATCCATTTTTAATTCTCTCATCTAGGTTAAGATTTCCCTTAAAAGGTCACAGTTAATTCAGTTCTCTGACTTTTACATTTTGCACAATGTCAAGGAATATTACCACAATAATCAGTAGTTCTTGTGCATTTAAAGTGAAAAATGTCCCTAAATTAAAAAAAGCCCTATGTTTATGTCTCCATTCCTGCTTCTTTTTCCTCCAGTGTTGATAAGTTTTAAATTGTTCAAATAACACACAAACAACTGATACAGGAAAACAGAAGAAGAAAGTGGTAGAGTGAAATAGTCTAAGATGTAATATTTCGAAGATTTTTTTTTTATTTCCTGTTCCTTCTAATAGTTTAATTAACATGTCTTCCTTAATTATTCACTAATGAACTCTGGAGAGATAAAGGTTAAATTATTTTCCTCTTCTACATTTAATGGTAAGTAGAAAGCATAGGACCTCTAGACTTTTTTATTAAGAAAACCCCAAAGGTTGCCATGCCAGAGTAACTTCAAGCATCTACACAGTTTGCATGGTTGACAAAATCAGCACCACTGCTATACTCTATGTCTGCCCATATTTCTCACTGAATTTTTCCCATTTTCCTAAGACTTGCCTCCAAACAAATCCCAACACTTCCATATATAGTCTATAACTGAATTTCCACAGAATTGCAATATTTTGCCTTTTTAGGTGGCTACTGATATTTTTGCAAATGCTGTTTTACTTTTATAGTTTTCACAGTATAAAGAAAGCAATGCTAATTTGAAAAAAACTGACTGATAATTAATTCAGGCTCAAATAATCTTAGGTAAATGACAAACCTTGCTGTATTATAAAAATAAGATAGTGTTCCCAGCAGTTTATCGTTATAAAATACCATCTTTTGCAGATTATCAAGACAGGAGAGGAATCACTTTTCATTCTGTAAGGTCTTTTTTCTCCTGAGTATAGAAAAATGAAAATACGTGGATTGGATGTGGCAAATGGAAAACAGAGGTTAATGTTATTTCCTTTCTTTTGCTTTTTGGAGGAACTTGTTTTATATTTCAGAATAGATAGAGGTAGAACACATAGAGGTAGAAAGATATCAAGGCCAAAAGGGAGTATAACTAAATTAGCACGACAACACTTCCTATAGAGGCCAAAGAATCTCACACTATTAAATCAAAACTAAATGTCTTTGTAAAGATTCCAAGTAATGACAACCTAAATCACGTTCCAGAGGTTAGTTGTCCTCGTTGTTAGAAGATATGCACCTTATTTACTAGCCTGAATTTGTCTACCTTCAGTTTAAAGCTTCTGGACCTTATTATATTCTTTACTGTTTTAAGGCTATCAAATACTGGAAATCTCATTTTTGTGCACCTATTTGTGGACTCTGATCAAATTACATCTGAATCCTCATTCAAATATATTGAACAGATTGAGCTTTCTAAGCCTCTCATTACAACTCACATTACAAGAAGGCTGCAAACATTCTTATAGCTATTTCTGTATACTTTTTCAATAATTTTTCCTTTCTGAAACATAACAACCATAAATGAAAATAATATGACAGAAATAGTCTCATTTATGCCATTAGCTTATGTTGTCCTACTTCTCTATTGTTATACCCTTTCTTTGCCAGCAAACAATACAGAAAAAAAGGTCATCTACACACCTAAATACATTACTCAAGAGAACTTTGGAAGAAACAACTGTGGAAGAAAATAAATCATTAAATATATAAGGTTAAACAGAAAATGAGATAAGGAGACACGACTACCAAAGCAATCCTGTTAGAGTGACTGAATGTCTTTGATAAAAAAGCAAATTTTACAGACAAAGAAAAAGCAGGATAGGATTTATCCAGACCTCTGTAATACCCTACAAAGAAGTTTTACATAAAATGGGGATTAATGCTACAATTGTAAGCAGCAAGGAAGTGGCTATGGAGGAGATGTCAACTCCTGTGTGCAAGACCTCTGCCCTAGAGTGAGGTTAGTAGTGGAGTTCCTCAAATATCATCTTTGGGAACAATCTTATTAAATATTTTTAAAACTGCCCGGCATAGAAAGTAGGAGTAGATGTCAATGCCTCCTAACCATGTGTCAATATAGAGAACTGAACTATGATAAAGGAAAAACTGGGTGACTTGGGGACTGGAGTAATAGAAGTGTCATGACATTTAATAATACAAAGTATGAGGCTGGGACACTGGCTCAGTGCTCAAGGCTTCTTAGCAGTGTATACCAAATTGGATTTTGATGCCCTCAAGGAGAGGATAAAATTACTTATTTTCTCAGCATGAACAGGCATCAAAACTATATTTCATAGTGATGACAGAGGAACCAGGAAAGGAACATCTTCCCTGAGATGTCTGTGCATTGCCGAGCTCAGTTACATCTCTACCACCAATGACAGATGGCAACCTCACCACTTCCTGTCCAAAACCCCTTCTGACTCAGAGCTGGGTCAGTGCACTCTGCCCAAGGAGGACAGTGGAACACTAATGGCCACAACAGAGAGGCGAGACAAGCACATCCCAGGTCTAAAGAACTTCCAGTTCCAGCATCAGATGGACAAGATCCCAGAGTCTGCTCTGTACTCACCTCTGTCAGTCGCCAGATTCTCCTAGAACACTATGTTGTCTCCAACCTAGAGAAATGAAGAGGAGGGGAAAAAAGCCACAACCGAGCAAAACTTCCCAGTCCCAGTAATATGTGGCTACAAAGCTTAAAAAACACCCAGCCCTGCTAGAAGGGCCAGCATTAAGCCCCTAAATCAATTTTCTACTCCATCACGCTGAAATGAACTGCTTTTCTATTTTGTCATCCCCTCTAGCAGCTGAGTTGACAGGACTGAGGAAGAGGTGTGGGCGGAAAGGGCCGCATATACAGCCAGCATAATTTCATGTGACTGCTGCTAATGCTGGCAAGATCAGGGCACCCTGAGCTGCTAAAAGAGGATGAACTATGGGAGCAATTTTGTACCATGATGATTTTGCAGACACACCAGTCTGTCACCATACACAAATATTTATGCCTAAATCTAGTTCTATGACAGTTCCTCAGAACCTCATACACTGGAAATTTATTAGGAAAATGAAGATCATAACATATTACTCAATCTCATGACAATTGAGCCACAAATGTGATGCAACCTACAAGGCAAACATGACCTTAAATCAGAAAAGAGCATTTCAGTAGAGTAAGAGAAATCCTTATGCTATTTTACATTGCAATAATGAGACGCTGTGTATACAGCTATGCAGAATTCTGGCAGCTTATTTGAAGAAAAATGGATTTAATATGGGACATGTGTAGAGAAATGTTGCTAGGATGAGCAGAGAATGGAAAATCCTCTATTTTATAAGAACCAAGTAAAAGAACTTATGCCTGCATAAATTGATGTCATGCTACATTTTTTCCTTACCCCCAATCCACCGGTTTGTTTCTGTCTCAGCGTCAACTGCACTGTTCTACCAACACAAATGCTCATGTAGCTATGCAGTGAACTGGGTCAAGGAACTAATTAGACAATAAAAAGCTTTCAATCATCAGTTTCTTGATAGGGCTTATATTCTAAGCATGTAAATTTATGCTGGCACTCAGAAAATAAGGCCTGAAGCTAAGATTATCAATGCCAATTTATGATGCAAGTGGAGATCACCATTTGCTAATAAATATATGTTAAATGGCAACCCCAAGAAGGACCATAGTTGTTTAAACATATGGAAAATGCGAGCCCAAACAAAGTGGTTACAATCTACCACAAATCAGGGTGGAAATCAGAAGGCTTAAATGTCACAAAAGTACAGATCTAGTTCCTTAAAGGGACAAAAGCGTAACTAGCTCTTACAGTAAAGAAAATGGCTATTTACTAGTAGTTTATTTCTTTTAGTCACATATTTAGCAATTGTTCCGTATTTTTGGTAATGGATATATATGTTTTTATATTGGATTGTAGTATGTTTAAAAAAAATAAAATAAAAAGAAAGATTTTCCAGGAATCCCAATGGGAAAATTAATAAATTATAAAATAGCATCACTTGTCCTGACTAATATTATCACATCTGGAAAAACTGCTAATGGTAACATTTACCAGTAAAATTAAAAGAAACTTTAGACTGTGTATTAATTTCTATAAAATTCTCCAAACTACTCAGACAACTTTTTTCAAAGAACTAATCCCCCATATGTGTTAGAAAACTTTCTTATGTGCCTTGTGAAGCTTGGGACCCACTGCAATACCTGTGACCTGATTTTTAAGAGAGTTTGATACTTAGTATTTTGACTTTTGGGAAATTTATGCACTTTTTTATGTGCCTAAAGCTGCTGATTTGACCCCAAAAAGGGGAGTACGCAAAAAAAGACTCCAAAAATGTAAAGTATGCAAAAACAAATATATAGTTTAAAAAGGGACTCGCCATAATCTTTGGTGCAAGTTTTCAACTTGGTTAGAGTTCACTGAAAGAAATGTGACAAACTGTGGAGTCTTGAAGAACACTGACCTGCAACAAATTGTTGATATTTAACCATAAACGGTAAGCTCTTACTTTTCATAGGGATGAATTGTACTGTAGCAGTTCTTTTGGAGATCCATGCTGGGAGCAACGAATGTGCATTGCTTTGTTTTTTTGTTTTCACATTCTTTGCAATGAAATAGATACTTAGGGATTTAATTTTCTAGCAACTTGGTGGAGATTGATTATTAAATACTAGAAAAATGGGGTTTGTTACCATTTCAAAGAAATTCTAACAAAATAACTAAATTGAGACATATAGTTAAGGGTTAGCTGAATTATGTTGCTGAACATAACCACACAACAAAATATTTCACGTGCCACTTCGTAAATAACATTCATAGGTGACCAAAACCCTGAACTGCCTAACATATCAAAAAATATTAACCAAGTTTTCAGATTTTAGGCTTGATATTTATTTCTTAAAGGGTGTCCCTCTTTGTGCCTGACAGTTCTTCAGCGGTAGAGTTGAATTATCTAATTTTAAATTACAGAAAATATACCCAAATCATGTGAAAAGTTTGAAAAACATATGCAAAAAAATAGTACTGCTCAAGAAATGCAAAACTCAATATTTACAAGTGCAATTGCTTTTATCATATCTTAAAACACATTATCAGAGTCTTTTAGATATCCTTTTAAAAAAAAAATTAATATCTATTCTGGTATAAAGAACACCAGATTTTTTTTCAAAGAACCTTAAGAGATCAAAGTCTAAAAGTGGCTGACAGCAAGAAAACATGAATATGGCAATACAATGCTTATCATCCGTTTTAATCAGAACATTAGAAATTTATATTTTACAACAAATAATATAAAGGGTCTTACTCTTTTCTTGAGTAATGCTGCATCATTATCAGCTACTTGATCCTCTAGTACTGCCAAAAAACATTCCAAAACCAATATAAGCAGAAGACAAATACATCTGACAAAGAAAATAAATTATGTTATACTGGTTATTCATTATATAAATGTATTCCTTACTTGTTGGAATATTAATACAGCTGTTGTACTTGATTTGTTAGGTCACACTAAAGAACAGTACCTAAAAAAATTCAGCTTGATTTGCAAATGACTACCTTTTTATATTGGTGGTCTCCGTTAATATATTTTTTAATAAATAAGAAATATCATACAGTTTATAAAAAATAAAATATTCTTGTGCTTTCCTCTTCATCGCATCTTGTTTTAATTTCTTTACATGTGTTTTATGATGTGCATGTTATTACAATAACACATATATTTATAAATTTATATATATAAAAAATATTTTTAGTGAGAACTATGTGATTGAGTATTTCTTTTTTAAACAAAACAATCTTTGTTTCATACTTCATGATACAGCAATTCAAAGGCTTGGTTGTATATTCAGTTGGATGTCCGGGCTGAAAAAGATATGTCACAAAGGAGTGTAGATCTCAAAGGAAGCAGGGTTTCATTGCCTGCCCTTACTAAGATAATGATGTTAATTTTTTTTAATCCTATCCATCAGTTATACAAATGTCTTTCTTAAATGATGCTGGTAAATCCACATCTTCTATGGTGTCAGTCAGTTGTTCTTCCATATTAATTGGAAGGCGTCGCACATTTACATTTTTAACAAATAGGTTCAAAACCCATTGAAGCTCTCATCTGGAAGATTTTTAAGCAGATTAGAAAATTCTTTTCCCATGTTTTTAAAGTGTACACCTATGATAGCTTTTTATAGGTAACACACATCGTAGTTGGCAACAAAAACACCCCCAAAACAAACCAATCGACCAATCAACCAAACAAAATCCCACAATGAAGGGAACAAATCTAAACTTCTGCTTTTAGAATATTCTCTCCATATCACAAGATTCTTTTGAAAAGCAGTTACTCTCTCACTCATCGTTAAAACATCACCTTCACCTTGAAGGGACACGTTAAGTGTGTTTATTTTTTGGAAAGTATCTGCTAGGGTGCAAACGTCTTGCAGCCATCGCTGTCATCACTGAACAGGTCGGCGAGTTAGGAACCCTTGTCTTTTTGTAAAAGAAAAACGCGTAGAGTTTGACAACTCTCTTAAGCTCTTTGCCACAAGACAGCCAGTGAACCTCTGCGTGGTACAGGAGATTTTCAAGGTCACTCCCCACCTCATGACAAAGTCTGGTAAAGATTCTGCTATTTGAAGGGCTTGTTTTTATGACCTTAACCATATCAATGTTATCCTTTAGCACTTTGTGCACTCCAACGTCTTTGCTGCAGTAACTCATCTGTGAGTGATGCAGTGAACGAGTTCCACGTGCAGTCCTATCTCTGTAACCTTACCCTGGAATACCTTTTTTATTCCAGTCAGAGTTACTGCTCCTTCAGTTCTTCCACTTGCACAGTTCTGCCCTAAACCACTATTTTTTTATTAAAAAGCCATTTCCCATTGTGAATGTATCTTCTCCAGTACATCTTTCCTTTAGTGGCTCACAAAAAGAAAAGTAAGTTCTTCATGTATTTCCTTATTGAAGCATAAATACCATAAGCTGAGAGTCAGAAACATCTGTACTTTATCCAACTGTACAGCAAACCTCCCACACTGTGTAACTTGTTCTAGTATTTTTAGCAGTGTCTTCTATGCATCTTCCAGCAGTATTTGCTGACAAAGAAGTACGTTCTAATTTGTTGCCATGTTGTTCTGCATGTATTATTTTTACTGGGGCACAAAAACAATTGTTTTCCCAATGGTATGTGGTCTTTTTCTGTTATCAAAGACGTTTCAAAGGAGGCTTCTAGGTACTTATCATTAAGTTTTGCAAAGTACTGGATTGAACATCACAACTTGAAACTTTTTTAAAGAAAAATGGTGAAGGTTTGTCTCTATGTTCAGAATACCTAATTTCTAAACATCTTGCTAATCATAATTTAGGTTTCATACCACTGTTAGCTAGTGCCTCAAGATACAATACACACTTAGAGCAAAGTTCATCATTAACAAGAGTGGATGTCAATCCATTTTTTAAAAAATCTTGATAATTTTTTATGCTTTTCATCAACTTATTGCCAGATCTGATCAGATCATGACTGTTTTTGATCTCATGTGACTGATAAAGAGTTTTTACTAGGAACAGGAGAAGTGTCAGCTCCATCATTTTCTTGTTGCTTGTTTGTGCTCAGTATTATCTTCAATCATGGTTTCTTTGCAGGAATATAAGTCACTTGTCCATTTTGTGAGGGCTAATGTAGTTAAAACTACATAATATCATCTGCAAATCCACTTAAGCAGGCACATGTAAACTGTAATACATCACAATACACTGGAAAAAGGCAACTGAGGGAGCCACTGTCAACCCGTTTGCATTGTGGAACACTCACTCCTCCCCTAGGATACCTTGGGTACCATATCTGATCTGAACATCTGGTACTGATCAAGTGAGATCACCAGCACTGATTTGTATTTTAAATATTTATAAAACTTTATTTGTTGTTCATTGTTTTTTATAGACAATAACTATAAGTTTTAATATTGTTTTCCCCACACACTAGAGGATCATCTTGTGTACCTCTTGGTGTGTGCAAACTCCACTTTGGAGACCACTGCTCTAGATGATAAATAACCAAAGGATTCTATTCATATAAAATTTAAATTTCTCACATTGTTTTCTTACAGCTACTGTTGATCAAAGAAATGCTTCTTTCAGGATCCTGTAGGCGCCGCTTCAACTAAAAGAGTTTTCCAGTTTTACCAGTTCCTTGACAAAGCTATCAGGTGCAGTGTCAAAAGTATAGTAAGATAGATAGATATTTCTTAAAAAAAGAATAACAAGACTAGGAATTGCTGAAACATACGCAGAGGACAGGGACATAACTGAGTATTCTACTCTGCAACAAGGTTGAAGCTTCCAATTTTATTTTTATTTTCTTCCCCTCTTTAAATGCAGACAAGTTGGAGAAATTGCCACTGAAGCAATTATGAGCAAAGCGACCACAAGGAGAATAAACAACAGCAACAAAATGTCACACTGCTGGTTGCACCTTTTAACCTGGAGTTGTACTGAATGGACAGGAGTTTTGCCAGTGAGGCCTAATAAGTCTGAACAGTTTGAACAGTTAAGGACCAGCTTGTGTGCCTGAATGTCGGCTCCATCAAACTCTGAGATGCCATCCAAGTGAGCTCTCAGTTATTTGAGATGTAGGTTACAACTATTTCCTATGGTTTGTTTCTCAGACCCAGTGAATATCTGCTTAATTCTGCTTCCCACTCCTGACTACTCTGCTTGCCAGCTTACTGCTTTTTGTAATACTTAGTTACTCTGTCCTTCAATTTCGTATACATTTTGATTCTGTGGCTTTCTCATTCCAAATTTGATTCCTGAGGTTTGGTTAGTTGGTTTGAAGTTTGTTTGTTTTAAGATTCTCTGTACTACCTCTAACTTCTCTTTCAGCTCTGGCTCACCTTAACTTTGTTTCCAGCCTTGATTCTAGTCTAGCAGCAATCACTGCGCCCGGCTGCCTATTTATAGTATCTACCTCCAGATGACAGTTGTTTGATATTGTGTGGAAGCTGACAGTATAAATCAAGAAGTGAAATTTTCACAGACACTATATAGGTTTATAAGCTGTTACTTGAAAACATCATCAAACCAAATTGAATTGAATATTGCTGAAATTTTCTATATAGCTACGTGAATACTCTTTGGGCATCCGTAGGAAATACAGTGTAATTCTCTACCTTCCACTATGAATGCTGTTAAATTCACATAATGTGATCACTCAGGCAGCATTTGGCCTCTGACTAAGCATAAAGTTTTAGCAGGTAAGGTTACTTGCATGCTGTGACAGTATCTAAGCTAAAATGTAGATTATTTTCTGACAATTCTTGATTATTAAGTTGTTACTTATGAAAACTGATGATTTTTAATCAGAAAAAAAATTAACTGCAAAACAGAATTTAATTTTAAATTATTTAACAAATATTTCTGTCTGATACAAATCCCAACACTACTGTTTCCTAAGCGTAAAGTCTTCAATATAACATGTTATATTAATAAAGCAATAATAAAATCTATACCTGCAACCTGCTTGAACAGATATTAAAAAAAGATACGTATAGTTACAAAATCTACTTAATGGCTTCTGTTCAAATCTCACATCCTCTTGAGAATTCTGGTTTCACAGCTTTAAAGAAGCCTATCTGAAATTCTCTGTAGTGATAGAAGAGCACTGAACTGAATCTTAGTCACTTGATATAAAAATCTTTCATGAATAATCAGAACAGATCTTTTGGGGGACATGCTTTCCATCTTCGACAAGAAAAGAAAGTGAATGCTTGTAAGTTTTCCGCTTCAGTTTTCTCTAAACATTAGCAAACTTTCACATCTAAAAAGAGATATAATCTTCAACACATTCATAGCACTCCTGGATTTTGCTATACCTTTGTACCAAGATTTGCATCTGAAGAGACCAAGCACTGTTCATATGAAGTGAAAAGACTACTTAAAAAATATGGACCCTTATATTTGTAATTTTTGGCATTGTAACTTGATAGTTCCTATTCAATGTCTTACATTCGATTTCCAAATATGAGTATACTGTAAGCTGGTATAGCCAGCTGAAAATTCACTTTTTGCCCAATTAATTTCAATTTTTGTTTGTTTGTTTGATCACTGATCAAATGCTAGAACAAGGACAAGCAGGTTGTATGACAGGACAAGTGGTCAAAGGGAAGGATGAGAATTCTTCTTCTGGCACTGTTTTTAAAAGCATTCATAAAACATGACTTGGGAAACAACAATTCACTCTCACTTGAGAGTGAAGTGGTCACATACTGAGTTAATTCTCCTCAACTGTGATGTTACATTAGGCAAAGTGAACTTTAATGCAGAAGAAAGTTTGTGTGCATGGTGGTAATTTTTAGTGAACCACCATTATTAACAAGGAAACTTTATTTCTTCAAGGACCTCTCTACATTTTTATGATAATACAGTCAGAAATGCTGCACAGAATATGAGAGTTGTTCTCTATTTAAACATACAAAAAAGTATGAAGCAAAAGACAAAGTATAAAATCTAAGCAGAATTACTGATTATGGTAATGACTAATGCAGAAGGGATATCAACCCTGCTATGGCTACTCTACGTATTTTCATTTGTGCATCTGTGATTAAGGCAATAGTACCTGGAAATAATCCCAGTTCAAGACAAGAACATCAGTCAGAGTTACCAATGATGATGCATCAGTTAATCATGTAGACATTCTTTGGATAGCTCAATGGGTTTTCCGCGTAAATAGGCTAGAATGTTACCCTCTAAGAGAGTCCAGCATGACATCTTAAGGACGGTCAAACCGATCCCTCAATTCCATTAGAGCTGCACTTAGATAGGATCATGTAGGTACTAATGAATATGCATTTTTTGAAGTTTGATATTTTTAAAGCTTTAGGGAAATGAGATGGAACACGCATTGATGCTAAACGAGCCTTCAGGAATTCAACAGCTGAACTATTCATCCAAAAACCAGAAAAAAAAGTTCAAGAGCACATAGATCAAACAAGGCTCCTAAACCAAACAAACAAAACACAAACACAAACAAAATCCCCATCAACCCCACCACCACCTACTTATGTATCTATAAGACAAAAGACTTCTTTTTTTAGTCAGATTATTTTCTGACTGTAGACCTTCTGCTATGTGGAAGAGTGACATTTTAAGACCACATGGTGGTAGCACACAGCATAACATAGTGTAAGTAGTGCCATTTCTCCTTTCAAAACAACTAACACCAAAGAACAATCTTCCTATTCACTTGCTTTTTATTAACACTGAAGCTGTGTAACTGGGATAGATAACGGCATGGCTGGGGGAACATCAATAATGATAGTGTAAAGGCTGTACCAGATGAGTTTTAGGATGCAGTGCTGGAATGTACGGTGCTAGCCTGGAGGAAACAGATGGATGAAGTACAGCTGAATTGCTGCTTTAAAGAACTACTATTCTTCAAAGAAAGCACTGTTCTTCGAAGACCCTTCAGCTGATGGGAATACCAAATCACAGATTACTGTAGAAAATAAATATAGACAGAAAGATCATTATTTCTACTCAAGCGCCCTGAAGAAGTCTGCAAGTATCTGAACAAAGAGATCAGGTTAATATAATCATCTCGGATTTCCTTGCCACAAGCTGTTAAAACAAGTAAGAATGCCATAGAATATGGCTCTTGAAATAACTAGGCCAACAAGAAAATGGGTAAAAGGATATTTGGTCTGTTTTCTCAGTAAATCCATTTCACTAATAGAATCTCCAAATGGTGTATGCTCGGCCTTTGCTGGGCAACACATTCATGAATTATCTGCAAAAGGGAGAAAACACTGAGATTACTCTCTAAGAACCATCCCATGATGATACTAACTTGTTCGAGAGACAAAAGCACAGGGACAAGGAACTGAAAAAAAAAAGATAAATAAAAAATACTCAAACAAAAAAATTCAGTCCTGACTTCCTGACGGTGCGATAAAAGGCAGATGAAATCTGGTGTAAATTAAAAGCAAGAAGCAATGAATCTGTGAAAGAAATCTTAACTTCACAAACATGACAGGTTCTGAATTGAAAAATGACACTTAAATATGACCTTGAGGTTATGACAGCTCTACAAAAACATTAGTTCAATACTCAACAGCAATCAAGTAAAGGAAGTATTGGGAATTATTAAAGATGGAACAGATGTAAACATCACCATGCCTCTGTGTGATTCCACAGTCCTCCCAGATCTTACAGGCTGCATGCAGTTTTGTTCCAGTCACAAGAACACCACAAAACAAAAAAAAAGACAGGAAAAGCAACAAGAAATCAAGGCATAGAATGACTTTGAAGTTCACTATATAAGGTAAAATTCTTCAGCTTAGAAAATGGCTGACCAGGTGGCAAAAATGGAGATCTACTAAATCTTGACTGGCATAGAGAAAGCAAATAGGGAATGATTTCCATTGTCTTTTTTAGCATGAGAACTAAGTGGCATCAAACAACCTTTGAAGGCTCCAAACAAACAAAAGAAGACACTTCATACAATATGTAGTCACCCTGAAGAACTCCTTGCTACATCATGTAAAAGTTTATATGGGTCCAAAAGCAACTGAACTATTTCTGGAAAAGAAAAGAACAAACCACCATGACCTTTGCTTGTAAAGGAAAGCCCTACACCTACAAATTGTTGGAGACTGGGAGAGAATCCTAGAATATTTCTACACATTGGCATTGGTCATATGCTCTTTGCCAGACGTTCTGTATTAACTGAGCAGAGAAGGGATGGTGGACTAGGTAGACCAGTCTGACTTCCTAGAACTAGTCTTATGTTGTAGTTTTATGTTATATACATTCATTTTCACCACTTCACCAAACTCGCGCATACGCTTTCTGGTAGTTTTATATGTAAACATATAGCCTAGTTTTCTTTCAGAAAAAGAATAGGTCAAGTTATTTGGAGCAAGAATACATAGACAGGAAAACAAAAATTTTGGAATAAGAACATAAAATTTAATTCATTAAGTGAGATGCAGAAAATAAACAAACAAACAAACAAACAAACAAAAAAACACAAAACCCCCACAAACCCCAAACCAAATCCAAACCACAAAATTAATATGCTGGAGTACTTTTCAAGAGGTGGCAAAATAAACTGACAATAGAAAAGACCCACAGGGGAAGGTGGATCAGATCTTTTAAAACAGTAAAACTTTTAAAATGTAATTCTGTGTCCAGAAAGAGAATCCTGGCCTGCAGACTAGTGAAAGGTCTCTGAAGAACTCACTTGTTGGCAGGAATTTTAGCAAGGTGACAGCACTTTCAGACATTTGTCACAATCAAAAGTAAATCATGAGACTTACAGAATTTCTATGGGTTTTTACTAGGATCTCAGGAAAATAAATATCTGCAACAACAGGAAAAGGGAAAAGCCACTACTTAAAAAATAAAACAAAACAGTAAAGCTGTGAAGAAAGTCCAAATGAACGTTTGTCACAAAACAGATGTATTTTGACTTCCGATTTAGCAAATGGAGAGCAAATGATAAAGGCAGCTGAAGACAGAAATAGATGCCATTAAAACCAAATTTTTTTTCAGTATTAGAGTTCTGGGGAAGTAAACGAAAGAAAATTAGAGTCTTTACAAACAAATAATAATAATAATAATAGTAGTAATAATAATAATTTCAAAAAAGCAGTCAATGGTGCTAAGCTATGTCACACGTTCCTTGATAGATGTTTGACATCTAGTGGACAGATAGTGTAAATGCATTAAAAATACAAAGCTATAGAACCTCTCTAGTTTTGTTTCCAATATTATAAGCAGAGACCCTGAAGACATGATCAGTGACGGTAGGGAGGGGGGTGAATAAAATCAGGAATGTACACTACTTATATTCTATATATATGGTTGTTTTTCTGAAACTTAAGAAGAAGGGTTATAAGGAGGGCCTCATATTTCAAGTTTTAAAGTATCACATTCTAGAATTATATATGAAAGAAAAAAACAATTGTTTTAAATACTGTTCTATCATTAAAAAAGACATACTTTCATTAAAGCTGTTGAATATAACTTCAATTATTGAGGAAAATAGACTAAATTTTAAACCTAATTTGAACCCAAAAATCATAGACTACATGAACAATACCTCTTCAGCATTACAAGAATTATCCAATTGGAATTGGATATGAGCTGCAGCATATATATACAGTATGGTCCTAGTGGACTCAAGGACATTCTGAAATACAACTTCCTCCCATTCCTTGTTTTGGTTTTGTGCACCTTTTAAGAGCTGTTCAGACTAGTGCAGCTAAAAATTCTACTAATAATTTTATTTTGAGATCCTTAAAAGAAAAGGGTACATAGAATTTTTCACAACTATAGTGTAGGCATTCGACTACTACAGATATTTTATTTACCTACTTTTTTGTTTAAAAGTGAGTATGATCATATAGTTAATGTTGAATTTCAAATTGTAAATATATTGGATAATGCATTCACTGAGACTCCTATTCAAGTGCAAATTCTGAATGAACAAAAAATCACTCTGACAGAAATATTAAATCAGAAAAACAATCTTTCTTGAGCAAAATACGAATAAAGTGACAGGAGTTGTTTTTAATAAACATTTTATTTAGATATTTATTTAGATAAATATTTATTTAGATAAACCTACATCCATGTAGAAATATTAACAGATATTTTTTATTTAACTTGTGTATTGATGCACATCTGTAGTGAGAGCAGAAGAACAAGAAACTTCGTAGCAAAATAAGATCTTTCTGTTCCGTAGTTCTAATTCATTCTATGCATTTCTAACAGTTCTAGTTAAAAATAAACTGCTTATTGCCTTTCCTTCCAGGTTAAAAGAGTTTATTTAAATTAAGTAGTGCAGATATATATATTAATGAAACTAATAAGAGAACTTTATTGTTGATAGTCTAAAGAATAAATTAAATACATAAAAGGTACCTAATGAACACTAGTATCTGAGATATCTCTAGCTAAAGATGTCAGAAGAATGGCATATTTCTTTATCCAAAGACTTATTTGTAACGTGAGGAATGTAGTGAAGCATGCCAGTGGAAGAATAGCTAGAATTTTGCAGTCACCCTCATTTGCTCTTTATAGTCCATATTTCAAGTGGCGAACACTCCTTTGAGAAAAGTAGAATTTTGCCTTTTAGGGATAGCTGATATTATACAAGCTTCACTCATGTTAATCACTCTTGGGATGTGTTTTTCCCTGAAGACACTGTGTTGTCTGGCTTTGTTGAATGTCTCCTTATTTGTTTATTTACAATAACCACAAAAGACTTCATACTTTCCAAGTGTCCTACAAAACTTTTCTATTACTTGTTGAAGGGGGTTTACTTCTCCCAAAGTTTCAATCAGTATTTGATTTAACAGCTTAAAAAATATTTATATATAACATGAGTTCAGTAGTGCTGCAAATCACATTAATCAACTTTTTTCTATTTGAGCAATTTATAATCTTGACAAGAATTTAACATTAACTAAATAGAATGGGGATAGTAATGCTCCCTCGGCATTTAAGCTGCAAGTCTGCTTTTCCTAGATGAGAATGAAATATGTTCTTTTGGAATACAGCAATATGAGGACTAAAGTTTCTCATTTATTTTTGTTTAAAAGTAATAAAAATGCTGTTTCAGCAACATAACCAAAGAGCATTCTGAACATTTCAGAAGAAAATATCTAATTCTCTGTAATAGGAAGAGGTCGTGTAACAGAATTAGTTTTATGACAAGGATTGAATTATCTCTAAGACCTTTCACAAGACTCCTTATCAAGGGGTAAGTTCAGAGGGAAGACAGAAGTACCCAAAAAAGAGGCCCAGAGAATCTATGGTAGATAAACAATATGATAAGATACAGAAGGAGGGGGACTACATTGTTCTGCTACAAATAAGTATTTTCTCCCACTATAATGATGTACAGTACTCGCATTTCCAGGTAGCATCTCGGCTTACACACAAAGTTATACTCAGCCTTGTATGAACTAAGCCATGATGTAAAGATAAGAATCAGACAAACTTTTCTGAACTAGCCACATGGACAGGAGAGATTGTTAAAAGAGGTGAGAAGATATCTATACCACTACTGTCAGATCTGTACAGAAAAAGTTATTATAATACAATGTGATTCACAGTGTACCTGTCTGATTACTACTGGAATTGACAGAAACTCTCAAAAATAAATCCAACACAAAATCATTCACGATCAAGTTTCCATCCACTTATATTTGACAACAAAAACTGAGAACACTTCCTATCCATTAGGTCATAACTTATCTACAAGTAGATCTTTGCACCTCCTGAACAGCAAGCCTAGTGCAATACCACAATCTAACCAGCACTTGTGAAATCTTTAAGGTTGTAGTTGAGCTCTGCTTATAGAGTCTTACATCCGCTTGGCAAAGCTAGCATCAAATGTACTTGAAAAACTAGATACCAGTCTCAAAGTGCTGCCATAATGAAAATAAACATTCTCCTTTATATTCATTAAAATACAGCTTTCTTTGTGTTAGCTGCTGAAAGACACGCCTCTTGCTCAGTTTTGAGGGAGCGTGGCAGAATAAGGGTCAGAGTTCTGGAGTGCTTACATAAAGCTGCATCACTCACCCTGGCCCTCTCTCAGTCAGAGACAGCCTCTCCAATAGGGAGATCAAATGTGTCTAAAGATCAGAACAGACGGATGTGCAAATTGAAATAAAAGTCCTGAAGCACATTATCTTGGAGTTCTCGCTAGCAGATGGTTCTGAGGACTTCTGGAGGAATGCTCCAGAGACCTCATGTATAGTACCCATTCAGAGTTAATTTTGCTGCCAATTAATGCTGTAGGTAATCACCTTCTCAGATGGCTATTAGGAAAAAGTCTATGAAAGAAGTCAACAGAACTGTTAATCTCCCGTGCAATCTTGCTTCTCTTGCATAGTTCCATAGTAAATTTCCTGACAATCTAGCTGTGGGATATGCTTCAGCCAAAGGCAAGAACATATGAATTCCTTTAAGAAAGATGCGTCTTTATTGATACAAAGAAGTGAAGTATCTGAAAATAACAGAAATGTGTGCATTAAGAAATACATGAATGAGTTGCTTGAATTAAGTAGACATTGTATGAGACACCTGGCGAATACTTTTGGTCCAGCATAAAGGTCAAAGGTTCAACTTCTCTCAAACACATTAAAAATTATTTTAACCAATCTAAAATAAACTGGAAACCCTTTAAATTGTCAGCTCTGCTTGGCAGCGTATCTGTTCACACTCTACACCTTAACTTTTTAATAATCTGTTAGAGGTTCTAAAGAACAGTGACAACACGCTACCTTTCCTTAAAGAAACCACTCAAACACTTCTCAGAGACATACAAGACAAATGGCCTTTTCAGATGGTTCCTTTTAGAACAGCACTCCAAAAATTAAACAAAAAAAAATAAAAAAGGACATTCATACTTAGGCTAGTAAGTTACACGTAAATAAGGAAGTTCATCTTAATGTTACAAAATATTTTAAAGAATAATCTGAGACTCCTTTCTGCAAAACATACTACATCCCTAAGGTCTAATTTTATGGATTTAAGAGCAATTTGTTCTTAATTTCAGAATTCAAAATCCCAGTTCAGTGGTATGCATGTATGTATGGGTCTGTATCTACAAACAAAGCTGTGCTGTGCCTGAGCACTCAAAAATCACAATACTTCAACAATTTCTGGACCGAATAAGTGAACACTGAGACTTACAGACTCCTGTGTAAACATATTAGCATTCTGCTATTTCTAGCAGTATAAAATAAGCACTGGCTATGGGTTATATAGTAAATGACATGCAATGCATTATTGATTTACTGAAAATTAAGGATATCTGAAAACTCATTCAGATAATATTAAACAAAAAATGATGACACTTCTAAGCTGGCTGTTTTGCAGTTCTCTAAGTGGGATGTAAGTGGTAACATCTTCCAGAAAAACTTGCGTGACACTGAGGAACAAGTGCTAATACACTGAATAACTGGAAGCAGAGAGGATTATAGTTGATGACAGCACACAGAATATACTCTCTCAAAATATCCATAAGTTATTTTACATTCAGAATTCCAAAATAAGTAAGACATCTATTTTATATTTGATTTGTTCTGGCACAAATCAAGGCAAACTAGAGTGCAGGGCTACCCAACACGAAGTTATTAAAACAAAATTATACCCATAATCTAATCTTTGGCAAGCATTCAAAAGTCATGAGATAGTTTTATTTTATGGCAAATATCCGACATTTTCATTAGTATGCACTGGTGAGAAATGCATATTGATGTCCCAAATGTCTATAAAAAGCAAAAATGAACACACACAGATAGAAAGTAATTTAGAAAGAACATGCTTTCCTTTTTCATATCGGTTGTAAGCTCCTATGAGGTTGCCAGCAAGCGCTCATAGAACAAATACTTTGAGAAGGAAAATGGAAGGTTTCACATGCAAGAACTTTGTCCTGCTAAGCCAGACAAAACGTCCATCTAGCACACTATATCAGAGTAGCAAAAGGAAATGCTGTTTTGGGAGAACATGTATGTCCAACCAGTTTCTCAGTGAACATTTGCACAGCACATACGAATGTTGGGTTAGGGATGCTAGAAAGCACTTACTTGCCTACTCCTTTTCTTACTAAGTTGTCAGTTTGTTAATGACAACAATTCCTTTCTGAAGGGACTTACACCACCTGACTCTACAATCTCCAGTAAATTTCAGAAGTCCAATGCCCACTGAGCAAAGCAGCACTTTGCTTTACCTGTTTTAAATTCACCTCCTGCTGCCTTAATTGAGGGCCATCTAGTTTCAGCACTGTGAGATTTCACAAGTAACAAATCTGTGTTCTTTTATTCACTGCCTTTGTGATCACATTTAATCATATTTTCACATCTTTTTTTCCAAAGGGAAGCTATAGCTTTATTTACATTACTTGCTTTTCATACAACAACTGCTGCAGATACCCACATGGTCTATTTGAAAGTATATATAACTTTCATTTTTAAATACACTTTGCATCTAAATTTTACTTGGGAATAGAATCTTTTAATCCACTTCTAAAATATGGTTTAGGTTTTCAACTTCTGACTTGACAGCCAAAAAATCCCCAAATTCTCTAAATAATTAACAAATTATAATTATGCCTGTTAATACCTACACAATATGCAAAGTCAGTTTCCACCTACGTCTAAACATGAATATATACAGTAACTAGTACCTGAAAATATGCTCTCAGTCATTTGTGTTTAATGTAATTATTTTCCCAACCTTAAAGGAGTTTGGAGTAACTGTCAATATATTTCGCTGCAACTCAATCTCTAACAATGACTAGCCAGGAATTTAACCTGATAGCTTTAAACAAAGCCATGTATCATGCACTGCCTGTTAACAGGATTGGAGTAAAGTGTATTAGGCCACTGTAAAAGGTGTACTTATCTTACTTTGAAAGCTCTGTAACGATGAACAATTACAGCATCAATATTAACTTCATCTGAATTTTGTGATAAACCTCTCTATCGAGAGAGAGCAAATCCATATTTAACACAGTTAATCTCCCATTTCATTGACATTCCTGCAGGAGCAGAACACACTGGCTGTTGGTTTTTTGACTTTAAGGATTTGCTTGTTATAATTTTAAAAAACACAGAAAAGGCACACATAAAGCTTAGAAGATCACTCAGTGATCAAATTTCCAATCGTGATTGTCTTTATAGATATTCAGAAATTCTTACTATGGATTTGAAAGACCTGTTAACACTAATATCCAACAGTATTATGACACAAATATCACAGTCCTGCATTTCTGTTCAATTAAGGATCACCTAAAATAAATAACGGTGGTAAAAGCTCAGTGGGAAGAACTTCCACTGGAATAGCATTCAAGGTGCATGTTTTATAATTTTTACATTCCTAATATTTTTATAAAAGCAACATTCAAAAAGGAATTAGAAAGCTTTCCTGTTCCAAAGCAAAGGTCTGTGCATTCTGTCAGTGCTACAACTGGCAAGCAGAAGCTAACCTTTGCTCCAAGAAGTGCTGCAGCATTTTAGAATCAATGCAAAGAGGCTTGGAAACCATAAGCCAGGGCATATAACTGTCTGCGAGCACTATAAAAAGAAGTGCTGTAGGCACTGCTTAAGAGAGGGTAATGCTTGGTGTGAGGTTCTCCAGAGAAATGGACAGAAGAACAGCTGTCTGTTAGAGAGCACCAGGCAAAAGTTTAGAGGAGTTCAACATATTCATTTGTGGGCGAGATAACAGTATGGTCTCTAAGACAATAAAATGAATAGAAAGCACCAAGGAATAGAAAGCTTTGAAAAATGTAGGGATGGGGTAGGGAGGTCAGATTTTGGTCTGTTGAAAGGGTAAAACTGGCTTGCATGTTTCTATTGTTTCTACATACCTAAAAACAAGCCTTAGAGCATCAAAAAGTCACCTTTGTTAAAAAACAATTGGTACTAGAAAATGGAAATCTTTAACAAAATCGTCTTTCGAAACATTAGTCAGTAAAGTTAACATGAAGTACAAGCTAATGAAAAAATATCACTGTGCTGAATATTATACATATATATCATCTTGCCCCAATAACTGAGAACAGATGCAACAATGATTGAGATAATATTGTGGGTTTTTCCCAAAAAATTTTTATTTTTCATACTAAAGCCCATTTATGAAAAAAGCACATCAGAAATATTTCTGTGAATAATACAAAGTGTGTGCATATCTCAAAAAAAAAAAAAATGGCCAAAAAATATCTTGGCCATCTGCACACTTTTGCCAGAACTATTTCTTAGAGGAAGGTCTGGACAGATAAACTTACTTCCACTTTTAAGGAACTCAGAAATCTTACTTCCACTTTTATGGAACTCAGACTCTTCATGAAAATTCTTGTCAGAAATCAAACACTTATTAAATTGTAGATGAGTAGCCACATTGCAATACCATGACTAATTTGTATAAATTTATATAGCATCATCATTTGAAGATTGTCCCAATATCCAATATTATATTTTCCATTTTCACTCTGAACTCACAATTTATGTAGATAAAATTTGTATTTCTTTCAGCCATAGGAAAGTCAATTTTTTTCTAATCCTTCAAAAAAAAGCATTGAATTGTAGTTATTCTAAATTGAAAAAAGCCCAAAATTATAACAACTAGTTCAACAGGTTTTTTTCAAGGAAGATTTACTTCTCAGTAAAGTTTTTTTTTTTAATTCTTTTTATGATACAAACATCTTGTAACAAAACCATTTTATCTCAACAATCCACCAGGATACCAACAAACTGTCAGTCAGTGCATAAGTAACACATTACTTCAGCTATTTACTTCTCTATCAAGTAATGAACTGGGTAGAAAAAAGGCAAAGAAATTTTGAGGACCATGTAAAATATATTTCTCAATACAGTCTCTCCATTTCTCCATAATTCTTACATCTGAAAGAATATTGTATATTTAAGATGCCTAATTAATGAATTAAAATGAATTGCTTCGGTGTTTGAAAATGAGATCAAGTGTGATAACAAAGACCCCTGCCCAGATTACCAGGTCACAGCAGTGATTAGAGAGCATGTTAGGTAGAACAAGGACTGTCTTAAGGGATTTAATGTCAGAAAATGTCATTGTTGGTGCAGGTATGCAAGGAGAGGTGGCTGGGGAGGGGGGAATCAACAATGTATATTGATATCAGGATATCAAGTCCAGACTTGGTCCACACTCTTCTGTCAGAAACATTCAAGACTATTAGGAAAGACATTAAAAAATGCTTAATCATAAAAGAGACCAGTAGAAGAAAAGACAAGAAAAAGATGAGAAATGCAAAGAAAATGGAGCCTACCTTCACTGCAGGAGACTTATCCATACCTCTCTTTCTTCTCATGGCTTAAAAAAAGATGGAAGAAAGAATCCTCAAGAAAATGCTGCCTTTCTTGGGAGTACATCAATCCATCATGAACTGTGATTACCTCTTCAAAATTAACAAAATAAATCATATTTCTTGGCCTTCTGGAACATGATGCAAATCCATCATGGAGCAGACTGGGACATCTCTATACATTTCTTTTCATGCTTCCCAACTTACAGATTTGAGACTGTCTTCTTAGATCTTGAGTGGTTTAACAATATTTAATGGTAGAAAACAGAGGTGGAATATTATGCCAAAAGACCTTTCTCGTTCATGACCGAAATCTATCCCTTAGCATTAGGACAATGCTTACGCTATCAACAGAAGGCCCCAAGAAAGTAATTCAGTTTTTCTGACCTGAGAAGTAACAGTTTTCTTGATTCAGCTAAGATATTTAAAATATTGAAGCCATTGAAAGAGAGTTCCATTGGTGAGGGAAGACTTGAGAATACAAAGTATTTACAGTGTGTATCACTGAACTAGAGATTTATTAAGTCAGTGTCTAATTAACTATCTCAGCAGAAAATGACTCCTTCTTATAGTACCAAATTAGCATTTATCACAGTACCACTTAATAACTTCTGGGAATAAGGGGTAAAAGCATTTCCTTCCTGTCATCTTCCTCCCCACAAAGAACTTCTTTCCTGTCCCCACAAAAAAAAAAAAAAGTACAATATCCCCGTGTCAAATTCTTCTTGTTCCCCTAGGCTTGCTTAATGTATTTCACCAAATTTTTTACAAGAAAACAATAGAAAAGCAGCCAACAGTGGGAACACCTATATATGAGAAAGTTCTGAAGACCTTTAGCTACACAGTAGTTAAATTTCCAATTCTAAATACTTATAAGAAAACGATGAGCGGTTTGGGATTAACACTGAAATAAAATTAAAAAGCTTAGTCAGAAAAGGGTGATGGAGTATTAACTGCTTTTATCATCTTCGCATATGGAAGTTCAAACTTGTTGCAACTAATGAGAATGAGTCTGTGTGGTCAGGACCAGACCCTGCTCTCTTTGCTTAGCTGAAATGCTACCAGAATACATTGTCCTGACAGTCAGCAGATCTCTCTGGCTCAGATACTTCAATTACACGCTGCTAAAGAGTAACACAACATTAAACACCAACTAGTTCAGAGCATTCCACAAGTGACAACAGTGCTCAGGATACAGTAGATTTTGAATTCATACAATTCAGTGTTTTCAGAGCATTTCTATCTTGTATTTTTTACATTTTCACAGAATAACAGTTTGTTACTGGAAATAATAATACTCATAACAAGGAAAGACTTTTTATAAGAAGGCTTATGAATAAGATGCTAGGTTACTTATCTGTAAGTCATTAACCTACACGGTAATTCAAATAAAGAGTTATATAAGACAGTAAAAGTATTTCACAAGGAAATAAAACATAATTAGCCACAATAATTCTCACTGTGGAATCAAACAAACAACAAGAACAATTTGCTATGGGAACCTGTCTAGCACCTGGGAATTTTCTGAGGGTATCATTAACTCTTACCATAATCTTCTGCTGTAATTCTTGAAGGTAACAGGAGACAGACCATGGCTTTTATTTAGGAGATATTTGACAGGCAAATAAAATTACCTCTAACTACTACCGCGATAACAAAAATCTTACTTACTCAGATTATGAATTTCATAATACTAATAATTACATGAGTTTTATTATTATACTGAAAATATCCAACCATGTTTCCTCTGGCTCATTTGCACCATATCCTAATTGTACTGCAGAAGAAAACCAAATGTATCTATGAAACAGGTGAGAAAAAAGTAAGAATAGCTAAATGTCAATTAAAATAAGACATCTTTAATTAGCTCAATTCCATACTTACTCACCCAGTGGCAAAACTCGGGCAACATTCTAAGCTTCCTCCCCCACCCTTGATTCCTTTCTAATCCAAAACCTATTTCTCTGTAATAAGAGTTTGTAAATTGCTGGAATGGCAATGCTGTAGTGCCTTGAAGTTTATGTATTTTGTTGACTACACTCTCTTTCAGAACAGTGTTTCCTTCCTCAAAATGACTGATCATTCTAAAGCACCATGTTTACCACCAAATTAGTTCTGGATAGACCTCTTTCCGCTTCTTTCCCTTCTCATACACATGCATATTTATCTCCTGGCAACATCAAACAAAAGTAAAAATATGACTTTTAGAGAACCTTTTCAAGTCTTCGTAAGATTGTACAAAGCTTAAAACAGATGGTTCTTTCTTTTGATACATAGAACCAGTCTGATAGATGTAAGTATTTTGGGTTGTTTTTTTTTTTTGTTTTGGGGGCTTTTAAATTATATTTCTACCTCTACAACTAGGCACTGACCTTGAACAAACTCATACTGGTTGAAGTCCTGATTCTGCTTACCAACACTTAATGGGTCCAGAGCTATGTTCCTATTTTTATTTCCCATCTTTCTCTGCAGACAAGAAAATTCTGCACTTCCATTCTTATAGATGTTTGAAGTATTAATGGAGTGGTCGCCTCGTTTGCTTAGGTCTGTCCATATCCTATGTCTTTCTGAGAGATTTTAGTTCATTTGTTCTGAATTTCTATTGTGAGTAGACTGAAGATCCTTGATGAGTTGATGAAACTTAAAATTGTAGAAATAGCTTCAATCTAATGGGTGCTTGAAGAAAAAGTATGCTGTAATTTTGAAAACTATATTCAGTACTTCAGTTTGAGTGATACGCCTTCTTCTTGTAGAAAACCTTATGCAGAAGGGTTAACAACAAATGCCCTTTGTATTTAAATGTTACTTCTGCTTTATTAAGAGTCCAGAAAAAATACATGGCAAGGATTTTAATTGCATATATTAGCAGTTAGTACTTCCAAGTTTTTACAGTAATGCAACTTTGTGTCCTACCTTGACTAATACAGAAGGATTGCAAAGGGAGTGTAAAGCATGCTAAGGCATTATCTTTGAGGAGGATATGTTTTTTTGATCTTCGTACTTCTTCTGTACAATGTCAAGTACAGGAAAGGATCTGAGGAGTGAGAAGATGACTTATTTTTGTATTTGCAAGGATTTGCACTGTATGAGGAGAGAGTAATACCTATGATTACTCTCTTTATTTTGAAGGCTAAGCTAATCTGAATGAATAGATGGGAGTGTTTAAAACAGCTTTTGCATCTGCCAAGGGGAATCTAACTTAGTATATTTTATGGCATGCTGATTTTCATATCAAATTCATTTTATTATAATTATACATAATAACAATTTTCTACCATTCTAATTATATATTATTTAAATCACACATAATAGGAATAGTCAAGAGAATGAAACAGTTTACAGGGAATAAGCTGTTCTAGGCACATACTTCTAATGTATCAATTATTTAGCTGTCATCTGGGCCTTAACATTTCTGAATCTTGTATCTTCTATTTGCAATTTTCTAGATGAAAATCTGATATGGTTTTATTTACAGCTCATATTAAACAAGTGTATTTTATTGCTGATCTGTGTTTTTTCCATGATGGTGTTTTTAACTTTTCGGTTTTGTAGTAGAAGAGTCTTTCCGTAAATCTGAAAAACCATCTATGGAATCAGTTTATTTAAGGGACATACCTCTCTGATTGATTTTCAACTTGAATGTATTTAGTACTGAAAATTTACTAGTCTCGGTTTAAGATAAAGTTTTTGACATTGGGTGTTCTGGCCTACATTCCTGTGGCCATTAGTTGTACTGAATTATTTGCAAGAGTTTGAAAAGATTTGGGATTTGGTTTTGGTGGTGTTTTCTTGTTTTGTTTTGAAATCCCAGTATTCTCGTTCTGCAGGTTTACGCTTGTGCATGGCAATATATTTCACTATATGTGCTTAACTCGTGCTGGAATTAGGATGTCAAACAGATGTACAGAGAACGTCTTGCTAGTTAGGTAATAATGCGTTGTAGTTTGCAAGACCTGGGCAGGGCAGCTTATGAAGGGCTATAATAATAATGTAATAAAACTTCTGTTCTGTAAATAAATGACATAAAAACACTTTTGTATCCATGCCATATTAACTTGGAAGAAGTGTTAACTTGGAAATGGTATCTTTTGTGTTTTAAAAGGATGACACTGGTTTTGGTAAGAAGGGTTTGAAATATAGTTAAAAACAGAGAAATGTAGTATGCTGAAAACTTTAAAAAAGTTGTTTTGAGGTCTACGAACATGATTAATGGAGATCTTGTGGTCTGGTTTGTTTTCATTTTGGGGTTTTTTTTATATTTTATTTTTATTTTTAATGATATTCCTGTCCAAATAACAATTCCCTACCCACAGCAGATTGTGAGGTCCTGTTTCCATTTGGTCTTTAAGTACTTAAGGAGTACACAATATTTCAATGTTCTTCCATACATAGATCAATTTGGCATCCTAATACACTTATTTTCCTCCAGCTGAATTTGTGGTACTGTTGCAAAAAGCCCTTTGGGACTTGACCGGAGAGCTCTCATAACATAAAAGCAAACTGCTCGGTTTTTTAGCCAGAAAGGAAATCCTGTTAAGGTTATAAATTAGTCTTGAACAGCACAGCTGCTCTCCCTTGTAGAACCGCATTAGACTTATTGAATCACCTTGGTTTCATCCCTAAAACAGAGGTCCTGAAATGTGATTTAGATTTATTCTTGCCCCTGTTTGAGCTTGGCTAAGGAACAAAAGCTGTGTTTTTGGCTGATGAGGCTACATACGAAGACCTTGTCACCCCGGCTGCAGCAACAAGCCCTGTGCTGCCCCTCATCGCTGCCTTTGCACGTATATGTGCTTGTTGCAAGACAAAAAAAGGAGTAGGAATGTAAAATCTTACATTGTATTTAGTGCTGGTGATGCTGCACCTCAAATTCAGTTTTGGGTCTCCTCAGTACAAGAAAGACATAGACTGCTGAAGCATTTCCAGAGAAGAGCACTGAAGCTGGTGAAAGGACTGGAGCAAAAATCTTATGAGGAGCAGCTGAGGGGACTGGTGCTGCTTAGCCTGGAGCAAAGAAGGCTGAAGGGAGACCTTACAGCTCTCCACAAATACCTGAAAGAAGGTTGTGGTGAGGTGGGTGTTGCTCTTTTCTCTCAAGTAAAAAGTGATAGGATGAGAGGAAATAGCCTTAAGCTGTACTGGGGAGGTTCAGGTTGAATATTAGGAAATATTACTTCACTGAAAGGCTTGTCAAGCATTGGAGCAGGCTGCGCAGGGAAGTGTTTGAGTCATCATCCTGGAGGTACTGAAAAGACCTATAGATGTGGTGCCTTGGGACATGGTTTCGTGGTGGACAATTCTGTGACTCTGTGATTCTGCTGTGTCTTACCAGTTATCTGACTGAGCACAGGTGTAAACTTCTCAAGAAGCTGGAACTAGGTTAAGGAATGTAAAATGGGAAAAAAAAAGAAAAAAAAAAAGGCCTTCTGTTCAGGAGCACTGGGAGCGAGCTTTCCCACCATACGTACGTGTTGCCTGGGACAGCTCCCCAGAAAAAGGCACTGATGTTTATTAATTTATTACAATCTCATTCTGACTCAGGGTGAGGAATTTGGTGCAGCTCTGAAGGGACAGTCATAGAATCACAGAACCTCCTGAACTGGAAGAGACCATTAAGGATCATTGAGTCCAACTCCTGTTCTGGCACAGGACAACCACAACATTCACAACATGTGTCTGAGGGCATCGTCCAAATGCTGGTTGAATATTGTAAGGCTTGGCCCCATGGCTGCTTCCCTGGGGAGCTGTTCCAGTGCTCCATCACCCTCTGAGTAAAAAACCTTTTCCTTATATCCAGCCTAAACCTCCCTGGCACATCTTCCTGCCATTCCCTCAGGTCTTATCATTGGTCACCAGAGAGAAGAGAACTTTTTTTTTGTTTGCTAACCTGCAGGCGGGGAATGGTGTGAATGTTGAGGTTGTCCTGTGCGGGGACAGGATGATCCTTGTGGGTCCCTTCCGACTCAGGGCACTGACACATAGCAGAATTTAAAATGAAGATACAGAGCTTGAGGAGGGGGTTGACTGATGTTTTCTTTCAGGGTCAGGTATCTGCTGGACTACTCTTCCACTCAGCCTGAGGAGGTGGAACAGAAGGAGGAAAAGGAAACAGTCATTCAACTTGAACTTAATTCAGATTCTTCTCTGAACCATTCAAGTTTTTGATCAGTCCGCGTTTGAAAGGAAAATATACTCATTCAAGTGGTGTTACCACTGACCAGACCCCATCCTAATTACTTGCAGGATTTTTTGACAATATTGCTAATTTTTTTCTGAAGTTATTGTTTAATGGGAATAGATTCAGATGCCCTTGTGCCCAAGAAATGAGAACAGTGGTAACTGTATTCCTGTGTATAATTCAAAGACTTTCATTTTGAACATTTGAGGACACACTCAAGATGAATAAAAGGGGGGAAAAAAAAGAGCATTTACAAAGGCTTGTGTAAGGTTTTCAAAGGGTTTTTGAATGGCTGTTGTCCTGAAAATACTGCTGTCTGCTTCAGGAGTCCGTGCCAGGTAGACAAGTTACTTGATACCTTGGTTACAAACTGGTAGTAAACATTTTTACTGTGACTACACTGAGGCACTGGCACAGACTGGCCAGGGAATTTGTGATGTCCCTTCCCTGGAAATGTTCACAGCTGGGTTGGACAGGGCCTTGAGCAGCCTGGTCTGGTGGGAGGTGTCCCTGCCCACGGCAGGGGGGTTGTAACTGGGTGATCATTAAGGTCCCTTCCAACCGAAACCGTTCTATGATTCAAAGATTAAAATCAGTCCTTGTAAAGTAATAGAATATGCATAAGATCTCTGGGAAAATTTATACACGTGCATGTAAGTGGGAAATATATTCTGCCCCTAGTTCTTCTCTCGTTACATATGATTGATGGAAATCTTTCCTTTACGCGTACAGTGCTGAAATAAATCATGCTGCTTTCTAAAACTCTGAAACGAGTCTCACAGAGTTTGTTGGCTGGCGTGAGCTCATCCCTTCCATCAACTCCTTCACTGCCCGCAGATTAGCATGCAAACAAAAAATCTCTCTGGTGACCAACGACAGGACCCGGGATCGGCAGGAAGATGTGCCAGGGGAGGACTGGGTTGGATATTAGGAAAAGGCTCTTTCACTCAGGGTGGTGGGGCACTGGAACAGCTCCCCAGAGAAGCAGCACTAGTGAGATAACATTCAGGAAGCATTTGGACGACGCCCTCAGACACACGGTGTGAGCGGTGGGGTTGTCCTGTGCAAGGACAGGAGCTGGACTCGATGATCCTTGTGGGTCCCTTCTAACTCAGGACGCTCTCTGACTCCATCGATTTTCGGTACCCGCTCAGGGGCGGGGGCCGGGCGAGCCTTCCCGAGATGCTCCGCGTGGACCCCGCCCCTTTGCCCATGCCGGGATTTGTAGTCCGACCGGAGGGGGGCGCGGCCCCGCCTCTCTCCTTCCGGGTTCCGCCAACGCCCGAAGGCGGTGGAGCCGGGCCGGGAGGGTCCGAGTTCCGCGTCACGTGACTCCGTCGCGGGGCGGGGTCGGCGCCCCGGGAAGTGCGCGCGGTGTCCCGGGCGATGGGAGCCCCAGGGGGCCCGAGCGGAGTGCGCGGCTGCCGGCGCCGCCTCCCGGCCGAGGTGACCGCCCGCTGCTGACCCGCCCGGCCCCGGCCAGGCCTGCAGAGGTTGGTGCTGGCGCGGGGGAAGGGGCCGGGGCCCGGGGCGCTGCTGGGGCCGGTCGCCCGTGGTCGAGGGGTCCCAGGGGTGCTAAGCAGCTTGGTGTCCCCTTGCCTGGTGGATTAGGAGTGGTTCCCTTTGGGAACAGTGGCGATCCTGGCCGATCCTTAGTTTCTATTCTTTCTCTTCCATCCCGAGGGACCTTGGCAGGCTGGAGAGTTACGGAATGGTTTGGGTTGGAAGGGACCTTAAAGCCCGTGCAGTTCCAACCCCCCTGCCATGGGAAGGGACAACTCCCACCAGACCAGGCTGCTCAAGGCCCCATCCAACCTGGCCTTGAACACTTCCAGGGAGGGGGCATCCACAACTCCGCCTGGGCAACCTGTGCCAGTACCTCACAACCCTCATTGTGAAGAGTTTCTTCTTAATATCTAATCTAAATCTTCCTTCTTCCAATTTAAAGACATTCTATCTCATCCTTTCACTACTTGCCCTTGTAAAAAGTCCCTCCTCCGCTTTCCTGTAGTCCCTTCTGGTACTGGAAGGCTGCTGTGAGGTCTCCCCCAAGCCTTCTGTTCTCCAGGATGAGCAACTCCAAAGAGAGGTGGTCCTGTTCTAACCTCATGAAGTTCAACAAGACCAAGTACAAGGTCCTGGTCCTGGGTCAGGGCAATCCCAAACACAGTTATACCCTGGGTGGAGGATGGATTCAGAGTAGCCCTGAGGGGTTCCTGGTGGGTGAGAAGCTCAATATGAGCCGACAATGTGCACTTGCAGCCCAGAAGTCCAGCTGTATCCTGGGCTGCTTCAGAGGAAGTTTGAGCAGCAGGATGAGGGAGGTGATTCTGCCCCTCTGCTCTGCTCTTGTGAGACGTTACCTGGAGTACTGCATTCAGTTCTGGAGTACTCAGCACAAGAATGATGTGGATCTGTTAGAGTGAGTCCAGAGGAAGACCATGAAGATGATCAGAGGGCTGGAGCACTTTCCCTTTGAGGACAGGCTGTGAGAGTTGGGGTTGTTCAGCCTGGAGAAGAAAAGGAAGACCTTATAGCAGCCTTCTGGTACTTAAACAAGAACTACAGGAAAGCTAGGGAGGGTCTCTGTATCAGTGAGTGTAGTGATAGGACAAGGGGGAATAGTTTTAAGCTGAAAGAGAGGAGATTTAGATTAGATACTAGGAATAATTTTTTTTACTGTGAGGGTAGTGAGGCACTGGCACAGGTTGTCCAGAGAAGTCGTGGATGCCCCGTTCATGAAGGTGTTCCAGACCAAGTTGGATGAGGCTTTGAGCAACCTGATTCAGTGGCAGGTGTTCCTGCCCATTGCAGCAGCGATGGAACTGGATGGGCTTTAAGGTCCCTTCCAACCGAAACCATTCTGTGATTCTTAAATTACAGCTGTTCTTGTAGAAGGAGCAGGTTGGCAGAGTCTTGTGTGATGTCCCTGTCCGCTCTTGCTTTATGGTGGGAGTGTAACTGGGTAAAGAGAGGCATCCCTGTTGAGGGTCAATGAGCATTATTTAAAGGTACTGCTAATGAGCCGAGATAGTGGGTCTCAGGTAGGCAATGAAATAACCAAAGAGCTGCACCTAATTAAGCTGAAAAACTGTGTGACTTCTTAGAGCAGCAATTTCTGCATTAGTCCAGGAGAATCTGGCAAAGGAAGTGAACGAAGTAGGATTATTGGCACAAGATGTGAAAAGAGAAACATGATGAAATACTGGAGTAGACTGGAATACAGGTGTTGCAGGCTATGTTGGTTTGGAAGAAGGGAGTACAGATGAGTGTTAAGAAAGCCTTACGTGCTGGTGATGCTTTTGACTTTTAGGAAGTTACAGCTTTAAATCCAGGTGTTTCACCTACTAGGGAAATTATTCTGATCTCCTTAAATACGCCTGTCTCCCACCAACTGATGGGTGAGAGTGGGTTGGGCTGTAAACTGTTGTAGTGAGTGGTTTTAGGAGCTTTTGTGTTTCTTGAGGAATCCCTTAATTCCCTTGCTGTCTTACGCAGTGTGTATGCAGTAAAACCAGTATACTGGAAGCCAGCTCTGGAAAAAGTGGACTGAGGAGAGGATTATTGTCATAACAGTCAAGTCTGTTCTGGGCTCCAAAGGTCAGGTGCTCTTCTGAGATAGCAAGTGTTATTGTGAACTGTGGGAAACAATTTCCTAGATGTTGGTGTGTGAACAAATGCTACTGCTGCTAATAATACTAGTTATCTGTTAGCACGTATATCCAGGAATTTTTATCATAGAAACAGAAAAAAAAAATCTAAGAATACTATTATGTTTTGTTCTTTGAATAACTGATATGTTGTAGAGGAACTCGGGATAGACATAGTAGTGATCAAATGAGCACACTGTAATAAGAGACTATTACCTGAAACTGTAAGCATAATTTTTGAGCCAAGGAAAGTTAGAAGGCAAAAAACACTGGCTGAGTGAACTCTAGATCTGATTATATGAAGGGTTTACCCACTTTCTCCCCTAACCCCACACTTTTCTTAAAATTACTTTTTCTTTCTAGTCTTTGTGTGCTACAGTTTACATTTCAGAAAAGTATAAAGTAACCATTGCCAGGATACAAGTTATGTTATGTTTTACAATGAAAATTAAATAGTAAGAAGTTACTTAAAAGAGCAAAGCAGATGAAGTGATATTTTTAGGTAGCAAAAATGGGTAATAGAGGTAATTTTAAGATTGTCTAAATTTTGGTAAATATTCTGATATGGTTTTCAATTATTTGTAATTTCTATGTAGCTAAAAGTTGGAGAAGATGTGAAATTATCAGGCCAAATACACGAGCAAACTGCATTTTGTATTCTCAGGGTGGAGGAATAGAGCAAGTTCATCTCACAATATTGGAAAAACTGCCCCTGAAGTCGCAAATCCTGTAATAATTGTTCTTATGATATCAATATAAACGTTAAATTGGGGATTGTGCATTATGACTGGAAAGGGTAAATGAGGAATGTCTACTTGGGAAAGTGAAAACTTCCCTGGAAAAGGTACAGACTAGTTACTGTTCATGCTATCAATATCCGATTTCTTTAGAACAGATTTTAAAGACAATAAGGTGGAACTAAATGGGATAAAACATAGTATGGATTTACCTTTTGATCCTGTGTTTTCAGTTTTTCACAGATATTTTCGAAACAGAGAAAGTCTAGTTAAGGGTCCATATTCAATAAAACAGTTACAGTGGCAACAAGAAGCAGTATATTAAAATGGCAATGATAGATTTATTATAGTCAGTCTAGTAACTAGCTTGGTAGAAGTCAGTGGTGGGCTCTGAGGGGAGAACTTGCGGAGACTCCGTACATATCTGATTTATCCACAGTCGACTTGGCAGTCAGTCTTCCGTTTTTGTCATATGTTTATACTATAATGGCATTAGCTGTTATTTACATGATTATATAATATTTTTATGTGGAGTTTTTGTGTATGAAATAGTAGATGCTACTAAATTTTGACAGTACACTTGAGGAGAAGAAATTAAGTTTGACAGGGTAAGTGAAGTAATTGAGCATTCAAAGTCGTCTACTTACAAGCTGCTACCAGGAACTTTGAAATGACCAGATTTGTCTGAAATGATGAGGTGTAAGCCTGACTACAGAATTATAGAACAGCCCAGGTCAAAAGGACCTGGAAAGATTATCTGATCCAGCCTTTTGTGGAAAAGAGAATCTAGGCTTGAAAACCTCCAGACATTATGTTTAGTGAATTGCAGGATAACTGAGGGCCATCAGTGTGACTCAGTTTAACTTGCCTTTTAATGACTGTAACAGCTGAGGTGTGTTTCCAGTTGAATTATATGTTAATGCAATTATAGAAGACTTTCATACTACCTTGTCACTGAACTTGTGAACATATTGAAAGTGAATTAATCTGACAGTTGAATTGAGTGGGAGGGAACTTAGAGGTGGGACCTGTTTGTTTTAATAAAGAATATTTAGAAAAAAACAAAGCAAACCCTCTTAGCTTTCATAAGTAGTTGTTACGTTTTGAAATGGAAAGGAATGAAGACCAAAAATGTGTCTATTAAAATACTCAGTGTTAGCATGAGAGCATATGGGTTTTTCAGTAACCTTTGAACATGCTTTTATTTACTGCTAGAACAGTTTAACAGCCAGAAACCATCTTACTCCTACTCATGTTTCTTAGGCACTATTGCTTCTAATTAGCTTCATGATTAAATTTAATAGTTCAAATAAGCAGGATTATATAATGCTAAGAGAACAATGTTTAATTGACGCCAACTTTTTATCCCCCCCTCCTTTTCTCATGATTGTCAGGGAGAGTGGTGGTTGTGACAGCATCCACAGAAAGGCAAATGGAATCCATTATATTGAGGATGTGGAGGGACTGCAAATTGGTGATGAAGATACAGGAGCGTGAAACTCTTCAGGAAGAGTAAAATTTATCAAGCACCATTGTCAGAAAATGAGCTTTTCAGTACTTTTCCGGTTCATGTGAGAGTAGATTATTGTAAAAAGTTTGAGATTGAAAAAATTGCCTGTTGTACTTAAGGAGATTTTACTTGGCTCCCCTATCTTACCCAGATGTTCACAGTAGATGAACTACAGTGATCTGGTTTATGAGCTTAGAGAGTAACTTTCTGTTTCCTGGAGGCAGCAAAATGAAAGCAGTTCAGAGGTGTGATGTAGCTGATGTGTTGACGTGTTCTAAAAGAGCACTGAGTATGCTGAGGCTGCAGGGCTATACCCTCATATGCATGGACTATTAGGGAGTACTTGGGGATGTGGACTTGGTCCATAGGCAGGAAAAAGCAGTGGCCAAAGCTGACAGCTACTGAAATGCACGTGTGCGGATTTTTTTGCTCTAAAAATGGAGCAAATAACTGTAAAAAGCGATGCCTCTGTCTGTAGAACGAACTCCTTACAACTGTAATCAAAAAGAACCTAAGATTTCTGATGGAGAGATACAAAATAATAGATGCTTAAAGAGACTGAGTGTCTTGCTTTTTTTAGCATCATGTGTCGTATACTCCATATACTGCGTGGAGCTTTTAATGCTGACTGTAGGAATTCTGTGGATTTCTTGTTATGCTGGAGTGTCTTTAAAAAAAAAGAAAAAAAAGCAGTACAACTTCTCTGAAATTCAGATGGGGCCTGCATTGCAGTTATTCAGCATTCCTGTGGATCTGAAGGCATTTCTTGATTTTAACATTTTATTTTGATCTCTACATGCATATATACACCCTTCTATGTAAGGCAAGGTAAACCATTACAGAAATTATTAACAGCTGGAGACTTCATACTACCATTATGAAGTCAAACCCCTCAAGTCTGGAAAGTAAAAAAAGTAAAACTGTTGAGACTCTCAGCAGCCTTGAAGAACATCAGGAAAATACAGTCTTGAAATTATTTGCGTTTGTTGTTTGGGAATATTTTGAAAACTGCTCTGTTTTCTTTCAAATCAAAAGATTGGAGCAAAACGGGAATTTGCTTGGTAATGGGAAAATTTTAATGTAATCCTGCTTTTATTATCTCTTCTCCTGAGAATAAGATTAACATTTCAGTCTACAGAAATCTGTTTCTGCAGCGGTCTGTTTGCTGTTAGAGCCTCTGCGTCCTATATTCCTTGTATGTAAAATGCGTTTTATATTTATCTACTTCCCATGGTGTTAATGACTAATATTTGTAAAGCTCTATGAAGAGAAAAGCTATATTACTGCCAAGCATAAGTAAGAAATGGGAAAACATTCTTATTCTCAAGATATTTAACATTAAATAAAAGCTGTTCTGTAACCTATATTAAGCATCAATAAACAAAAGAAGTGGTTTCTGGAAACCATTCTTTTCTGCAGTGGACATAATCACTCCTCCTAGAACTTAATGCTATGTCCTGTCATCAGTGTATTAGTTTGTTGGTTTTTTTAAAAAAAAAAATTCCAAGCCCACACATTATTTCATACAAACACTAATACATTAATATATTTAACATATAGTATATTTAATACATGTAATACATCTGTAATCCATTGAATATATTTATAATATTTAATATTAATACATTTATTTTGTCTTTTTAAAGTAAATATTGAAGTCCCTTTAAATAGACTATTCTAGGTGCAGACCATACAAAAATAATGTAACTTTTCTTTGTCACAGGGAAAATTAGGATAACCTTTCTTGGGATGGGATGTGTAGTAAGTGGGATTGTAAAGCTTGCTTTAAGTCAGCAGAGGTGGATATCGATTGTATTCACAGATGTTAACTTGTCTGTAGATTACTTTAAATATTTTAATGGGAACTCTGTCACTTACTCTGGATTAAAGTAACCAGTTAGTCTCCTGAATTGCAACTCCAGAGAGATCAAAATTCTCTCGGGTGCTTCAGAGTGGCAGCTCTGGGGCATTTGGAGCAGTGCATACAAGTGTGGCTTTGAATTGGGGAAGCCAAACAGACTAAAACATGGGCAGAGGTCTTTGGCTGGACTTGGTAAACAATCCCACAAACCCTCATGTGACTGCCAGATTTGAGGAGTCATAACTTGTGGAATGATTTAATGCACGTATTGTGTCAGAAAGCACTTATTTGATTGTTGCTTACTGTTCATATTTTTTAAATTATGTATTGTAATACTGCAGAAACTAAATTTTGGTTCCTGTCCTTAAAGAGTCAAAATAAAGGCTACAGCTGTAGTCAAGGATTTGTTACAGATATAACCTCATTTTGTAAGGTTTTATCTTCTAAGGGTTTCTACCTCTTACTTTAATAACACGTAATAGTTTCTTTTGGAGGAAGAACTATTTGTGAGGATGCTTTTCTCTTCTGTTTTTTTTCCTGACTGCACGGCAGAGAGCTGGGTGAACTGTACATTTCTCCATGACCTTTACAAGAACTGCTGATCTTATGCAGCTGGGTTTTATCCTTGCATGAGCTTATAGCTTTTAATGGCCTTTTAATACGGGTTTAGCAGGCACTGGAGAAGAAATTTGCATTTATTTTTTTTCTTTGGAAATACTTCAAGTTTTTTGCAGCACAGAGATAAAATGTTTGGACTTTTTGTTTTCTTTTTTAGGTTGTGTTATTTAGATATACTTAGCAGTGCTGCTCAGATTTTTCTGATGTGACTTCTTCCTCATACCCATCTAATGTGTACTGCAGTTAGTGATGCCTCTTTTATATCTTACCTTTGAGTCATCAAGCACCTATCCAATACAGAGGTCATAGTGCTTTTTTTTCTTAGGAAGTATCTATCACATTTTTCCGTAGACTGAGATTTGAAACTTTTTGAAATATGGAGTAAAAGGAATATTCAGTAAGCACAGGCAACAGAGTAGTAATAGAGTTAACTGATAAAATTATTTTGTGTCAACTCATACCTAAGATTTGATGAGAGCATTTTTTTCTTCATTTTCTTCCTTGTCTACAGATTTGTCAAAAATTTTTATATGTTTTTTTGGTTTTACTTTTTTTTTGATTCACTTTATAGTTTTGTTGAACAACTAATATGAGAGAAAATGGGGAGCTATTTAGAACAAAATATGTAAAGGCTTTTCCTTTCAAATAAACTGACAACGGCATCATGAAATCTCTTAGAAATCGTAGTGGCTTGTTTGTTTTGTGAAGAAAAGGTGCATTCTGTTTCAAGAGTAGTGTTGCTTTCCAAAAGCTGAAATGTACTTTAAGAGGTAGGAGAAAATCTCAACATAACAATAGCTTTTTGTTTTCTAACTGAGTATGATGTGGGTTTGAAGTGATCTTATGCTGAACTTAGAGTAATATAAATATTTTATTATATTTTCTTCATGTAATGCTCTAAAATTGTGAGGTAAATTTGTGTTCAGGGACATTTAAATTTCACTTTATGTAAATCTGTCCATTTATTTGAAACTGATGTCTGTCTGAAGTCTGTTTGTTTCCGTGTTGTTAGACATGATGATAATTGTGATTAGAACAGTGTATCTTGTATAGCTGAAACAACTACTTTTTTTTTTAGTTCTGACTGTGTAATACGTCATGTGAATGTTATTAATGCTTCATATTAATAGAGATAATGAAAGATAAAAATGAAGTATATACAGCATGAATATTGTGGTGATTTTCTGTTCTTGACAGGCTGTTGAGCTTCCAGTACAGAGAAGCGTGTTTCATGATAGTTTTATTTATTTTAATAATTGAAGCAAAAAGTTTAAAAATCACACAATTCCTTCTGCGTATTCCACTTACTTCATTTAAGCCTGTGTTGTCACTGTCCCCTCTAAAAAGTGTTACATCATCAGATCTGTTCTTTAAAGGGGCAAGCCGAGAGGAAAGTGTCTTATTTGTGCACCTGTCTCTCAGAGCAATTAGGCTTTTGTTTTGTAGACAGTTTGTTGTCACTTCATTGCAACAAGATTAGTCAAAAGTGTGTCTGTTGGATCTTTCTGAAATTGTTATCTTGTTTGTGGAAATATAGAAAGATGTGTATTACAAGCCCCTATGAATTATGTCAAATTATATGCTTGTCTATTATATGCTTGTCTTCTAGATAGCATCCACTGTTGGCATCAGAAAACTAGAATTGAACAATCCTGTAAACTGAATGAGGTCTTTCAAGTAAAAATAACGTTAGTTGAAGTAGTCCTTTTGGTATGTGCAGGTTAAGTGTGTACCTGAATACATATAGTAGTGTTTGTGTATGCTGAGTCTTATTTGGAAGGTCTTGATCTTCTGGAAGCTCATAAAAGCAATAAGATTTAATTAGCAAAATACAGAATAAATATGTTTTTTGATGTTGTCTGCTGTTTTCTCTTATTGCCGTCTCCTGGTGGAAGTGATGCGTACAAGAAGCACGGAATGCATAATTCTCAAGTTTAGGAGCTGTAGGAAGGTGTGTGGATAAAGATGTATTTTATGTATGAGGTCTCATAATCTACTGCTTTCTTCAAGAGATAATGATAAGCTGTGACACTTTTTTAATGACATTTCAGTCTAGTGTTCAGAGAAAAGATGATGTGTTGCTTGGAGAAGGCAAGCTCTTGGAATTTGATGAGATGGATGAGAAGACTTGCAGGGCCCTTGGTAAAATGGAGGAATAAAAGCTAATATGTTATGCGCATCTTAGAAGGCAAAATGAGCAATTTCTTCAGTCAGTTAATGCAGTTTGGATGATGTAGTGCTTTTGGTCAAGGTCACCTTGTGCTTGGAGTGATATTATTCTTGGAATGAAAAGGAAGCAAACCTCTTTTGCAAGACTTTTCACTGAAGTATGACGCAGAGCAACAGCTTGGGTTACCTGTTGTATTAGAATCCAGCAAACAGTATACAAGGCATCTGTTTGCTTCCTGAAGATGACTATTAAAAGGGCGTCAGTTTTCATAGAATCATAGAATTATTTGGGTTGGAAGAGACCTCCAAGATCATCAAGTCCAACCCTTAATCCAACACTGTCATGATTACTAGATCACGGCACTAAGTGCCACATCCAGTCTTATTTTAAAAACCTCCAGGGATGGTGAATCCACCACCTCTCTGGGCAGGCCATTCCAATGCCTGATTACTCGTTCTGTGAAGAACTTTTTTCTGATATCCAGCCTAAACCTTCCCTGATTTTGATTTGTAGTTTTCTTGTCTTTTTTTTTTTTTCACTGTTGCAACTCCATTGCTGTCTGTTCAGTATAAACGAGCTGTCACAGTTTTTTCTCGTGTTCTCTAACTGCCTTCAAGCAAATTGAGACAAATGTGATAACAGCACCATTGTTCAGCTATAGTTGTACTACAGCTCTTCCTAATGCTGCAGTCCATGAGGCTCTTACACTGCTGGCATGGTTAGAGAAATTTGACCACATAGAGAAGCTCCAGGGCAGGAGGTCTCTTTACCCTTTAGTATCACTAAACAAATGGATGTCTAGTTTAAATTTAAATGGCAAATACACAGTAGAGGAAGCAATTGTGGCTTTGTTTTTTTCCTTGCTGATACCTGCCTTTTCTGTGAAGTTCTGATCAGGTCAGTTTTCTGTTGAAATAACTTTTTCCTACAATACAAACTGTATTCATTATGCTGTTTTCTTTCATTCCAGCATTTTTTTTTGGTTCATTAGCGAATCGTGAAGAACTTAAGAATTTGTTCAAGAGAAAAATTGGAAAAAATGAAAATGAAAATCTGCTTTGGGTAGAAGTAGCATCAGTAGTTTGTTTACAGGGGAGTAGAGATGTTTTCAGATACCATATAGCATTTGGTAACATATGCAAGGAATCTTGATCTTCCAAACTAAATAAGGATGAACTGTGACTTTTTTGTATTGTTTGGTTGCTATTGTTTTTTTTTGGGGGGGGGGGGGGGGGGGGAAGGGAGGTGGGGGTTTGTTTGTTCTTAAACCCCTGAACTTGTTCCTGTAAACTAGTAACATTAAGGAAAATGCTGGTGGGGCTTTTATTTTAAGATCTGGTGTTCAGGAAAGTATATGGAATTTTTAAAAAATATTTTCTTACTGAATGTTTTGCTGTGCCTAAACGATGTGTGTTGTAACAATCTAATGGTTACTTTGCATTTGTCATTCTGGTGGTTTTGCCTAGTATTTTAGGATGATCCTTTTCCTATGGCCAGGTTATTGTCAGTTTTCTCCGTGCATGTTGAGGCACATCAGGTTATTGAGTCTGTTTTCATTCCCACAATGTTTACAGTCCAGAATTACTGTAGTTGCTGTTCAGCAGGATGTTTTCTTCTGTGACCAAATAAAGAATAGCTACCCATGCAGCCCTTCTAAGAACTAATGCAAGTGTACCCTAAGGTTCCAATTTTAAAGTTTGGGAAAAGTATGAATATTTGCATTCAAGAATGAAGGAAATTTGGCACTTATGCTCAGGAGCCACAGTAGTTAATTGACTTCTGGCAACCATAATCTCTTTTACTGCTCAGTGCTGGCTTGCAAAAACTCTAATGCAATGTTCCTTTGGAGTTCAAATATTTGGTACCAGCCACGTTCTAGGATAGTGTCATAACAAAAATGTGTTTGGGTATTCATAAATTTGATGCATACTCTAAAAAAATTTATCAAGTAACAATGAAAGATGCTTCTTTCTGACCAACCTGTTTTCAATGTAAAATGTATTTAAAGATCTTTCTGCAAGGCTGAGGTATTTCCTAATTATTCAATCTTGTCATACAGAAACACCCTGCAGTATTATTTTGGAAGGTTTTCAGACTGGATATGCTTGATGAATTTGTCTCGAATTTCGCACTCATATCTATCTTTTTAACAGTTGTCATGGACGAGTTGGTAGAGGATGACATCTGTATTTTGAACCATGAAAAAGCAGACAACACTCATAAGAGAGACGGGGAGATTCCTGTTCCATCTTACAGCGGAGATGAGTCTGTTGCTTCACACTTCGCACTTGTCACTGCATATGAGGATATCAAGAAACGACTAAAAGAGACAGAGAAGGAGAACTCCCTCTTAAAAAAAAGAGTGAGAATTCTAGAAGAGAAGGTAAGAAAAAAAGCCGATTTACTAGCTTCTGGCAGCAGCTACATTTTTTGCTCTTGCTTGGATGGCAGAGCATATGGTTAAGTATTTAAAATATGTGCTTAAAATAATTTCCAAGTTAGAAAATTTTGGTATTTTTTTTTATTTGTTTAAGTGAATCACATTTTGTTCTTCTGGTAGTCTAGCTACGTCGTACTGGGATTTCTGATTCTTCCTGGGCGAGTATGTGATGCAATGCAGTAGTGCCCTGCAAAGACACTGGCTTTGATTCAGAAAGAGGTGTAGTTGCATCGGGCTGTTACTATATTTCATATGCCTCTTTATAGTGTTAATTAACTTGAGGACAAGTGGCTTAGTGTTTTTGAACAGTGAGATGCCAAGTCTGTTAGTTGTCAGAATCCAGGAATTGTCTATCAAGAGAATCTCTTGGGCTCAATGTATTAAAATTATAAGAAAAAATTGATTGTTAAGAATATCTAGCTAGGTTTATCTAAGTAGCAGTTTCAAACATGAAACACAAAGTTGCAGTTGCTGGCTATTTTTTGGCGCAGTAAATTCTAAAACATAAAGGAATGTAGGAGTTTGTTTTATACGCAGTTTGTCATGGCCTTAGTGTAGCAAAATTCATTAAAGCTAAAAAATTGCCCATGGTCCAGGCTTTTCTCTGGGAGTAAAGAATGCCATCGTTAAATGCATATTCATCATTTAGTAGTGTCTTCGTAGTGCAGAATGTCTTGACTTTGATAGATTGCATTTTTATTTCTTAGCTCCAATTCTTAGTGACTCTTTATCAAGGAGTGAAGGGATACGATGGAGAGTAATGGTTTTAAGCTGAAATAGGGGAAGATATTAGGAAGAAATTTTTTACTGTGAGGGTGGTGAGGCATTGGAACACGTCCAGAGAACTTGTGGATGCCCTATCCCTGGAGATGTTCAAGACCAGTTTGAATGTGGCCTTGAACAACCTGATCCTTTGGAAGGTGTCTTGGCCCATGGCAGAGGTGGTAGAACTAAATGATCTTTAAGGATCCTTCCAGCCAAAGCCATTCTGTGATTCCATGATTGTTGATATAAGATGGAAAGATAGATTCTAGAGTTAGAGCTGAGGCATTTATTAGAACTTAGTCCTGAGTATGCACTACTGGCTCTTAAAAGCTTACAAACTAGCTGTTATTTTGTGGCATTGGAATAAAGAGCTTGAGTCACACTTGGTACAACTTTGAAACACTTATTCAGAAGTTCTTGGTGACTAGTTTGATGGGTTTGACTTTCTGTCACAAGGCAAAACTTTCGTAGCACTTTGTTTATATAATGTTCTGTGGGAGTGATGGGAATAGGAATAACAGAGCTCTAGATTGAATATTCTCTGAACTATGCTGAGTGTTTGAGCTTTTACATGGTTACTCGAAATCACAATAAACAAAGCTTGATCTTGACAGTCCTTTTTAGTCATGTCTTTTGGTTTGGCCTGATTCAGCTTAATTTTCTTGAAGATGCTTTGTTTCCATAGAGAAAAGTTTGGTTTGGTATGTGAATACCATAAAAATGGTGCTAGGAGAGGGGAGCATTTAGAAGGCCTGATAATGTTAAAGTGACAGAACTGACTTACAGTCTTTGTTAATGGCTACTGTACCTATATGGTAAAAAAACGCATTGGGAATTACTCTTTTTGAGTTTTAAATTTTCAAGTGTATGGAATCTTCCAGAAAGTTTGGTAAGGATTATGTTCTATCTGAATGCCTTTATTTAGGGCAGGAAAATGTAAAGGACAAAAAACAAGCAGTACACATACTTAGAGGGCCAATACCAAAAACGAAGGGCAGAAGCTTCCTATATTTATGGCTTGCTTTCCCATACTTTCTTTCAAGCAAACATTTAAAGGAGGAGATATTTAAGGTAGTTACATAACTGTCACCTCTTTGATTTTTTTGTAAATTATTTTGTGTGTGTGTGTCTCTTTCATTTTTAAGAAAATATAAATCTGTTGCAAATATCTGCATTAGGTACTCTGAATTTAAATTATTCTAATTTAAAGCACGTGTGCAGGAAAAGCAGAATCTAAAGGATAATGCAATAGTTAATCAAAACAAGAACTTTCTATGTGAACAGATATAATTTGGTGTAAGACTTCTCTTCTTGCTATCTTATTAAAAATGCTGAATATATTTTAACTCTGTGTCCCTCTTTGTGACAATCTAGTTGGTAGTGTTTATTCTCCTTTGCTTGTCTTTTACCATACCAGGCAAAGAGATAGTGGTGCTCTGGAATTTAATAGTTATTTGTAAATAATTCTGGTATGGTTTTTCTTACATAAATACACTGAAATAAATATTTGTTTAAATTAAGAGTCATTAAAAAATTATGTTGGGTGTCCTCTGAATTTTGAATCTTTATGTGCTTAAAACTCTTTTTCCAAAAAGCGGTTTTTACATTTTCAGTGCCTAGAAAAAATATGATTAAGGCGTTGTCAGTGTGAGTAATCATGACTCATGGATGTATTTTAAATACTCATAGCAGTGAACTAGTGAGCATTAAATATGGTTAGAGACATTTGTACATGGCCTTTGTTCCACTTCTGTAAAATATTGGTCCATATGAATGTATTTCATTCACTTTCTAAATTTAAAAAAATGCTGTTGGTTTAAAATTGCAGGCTGTACTATTGCACTTTTAAAATTTTGCAGTTCTCAGTATAACATACAAAACTTATTTCTCACGCCTGTTAAACTTTTTAGTTGCTTGGCTCCCGACTGGAAGAGGAATGCAGTTCTGTTGGACGTGAACAAGTAAATAAGGCATACCAAGCCTATCGAGAGGCCTGCATTGACCGAGATAGTCTGAAAAGCAAACTGGATAAAATGGTATGTCTTTAAGTGATGACTTAAATGCGTGTTATATAAGTACTGCAGAGTTAGTAAATGTTTACTGTAGAATGGGTTTTATTTGCTGAAGATCTGTGGTGTCTTCTTATCATTCCTTTAGGTTTTTAAAATACTTGATGATACTTTATGTAGGAATGACAATTTTAAGTACTCGATTTTATTACTGGGCTAGGCTAGTGGTAAAAAAAAAATAAGGCAATATTTTTCTTGTTTTGTTTTTTAAAAAAGTTATTGTCAGACATGATAGAAAAAAGTTTCACAAATTAATTTTTGGCTTTTTCCCACCAAAAATAGATGAAAAAAACTGAGGAATCATTGAAAACCTTGAATGAACAGTTGCAATCTAAAGAAGTAGAGCTGTTGCAACTAAGAACTGAGGTGGAAACTCAACAAGGTATGCATTTGGTTAGTTCTCCTTAATGTATGTTGATTGGTCTTAGTGGTTATATTATGATCTCAGAGCATGAAGAGGTTTAACCCTATTAGTGACTAAGGGAGGCATATACTGCAGTGAGGTACTTTGAGCTTATATATGTGCTCATTCTTGTAAATGGTGGCACATCTGTTAGATTATCATAGGAGAAGTACTCCATGGTAAAGATCTGAGGCTGTTGTGTGTTTTCCAGTGTAGATTCCAGTGTTGTTCCACTATTGTCCTGACAGACAACAAGTTAACTGTGAGCCAGCAATATGCCCTCATGGCCAAGGAGGCCAATAGTATCGTGGGGTGCGTTAAGAAGAGTGTAGCCAGCAGGTTATACCCTAGTGAGGCCACATCTGGAGTCCTATGTCCAGTTCTGCATTTTGCAGTTCAGGAAAGACCAGGAACAACTGGAAAGACTCCAATGGAGGGCCACAAAGATGTTTAGGGGACTGGAGCATCTCTCTTACTAGGAAAGGCTGAGAGGAGATCTTATCAATGCTTATAAATATCTAAGGGACAGGTGTCAAGAGGATGGATCCAGACTATTTTCAGTGGTGCCCAGTGACAAGAAAAGGGGCAATGGGCACAAACTGGAGTACAAGAAGTTCCATCTCAAAATGAGGAAAAAATTCCTTTACTGTGAGGGTGAGAGAGCACTGGGGGTTTGTTTTTTCTTTCTGTGAACTAACATCCTGATATTGATTTGAGGCTATGACTGTCTTGGACTGCTTCTTACTAGTGACCATATGAATTTGTTCAGTCTTATAAGAAGAAGAGTTACTTAACTTCTAGGCTGTACCCTTTTGTTTTGATTGCATCTTTTGCTGTTTTGTTTGGAAAACTTACAGTAAGTCACGTAACAATACAAATCTGAAGGGGAAAAGGCTCGTGTGTTCAAAGCATGTAAGAAGTAACCAAGTTGGTGTATATATCATGTGTGTTTGCCATTAACTGATTTTTTTTTTATTTCTAGTGTCTTTTTCTGTTGTTACTACTTTTTCTTCATGTAAAATCTCCAGTGCATTCCTGGAAAGTAGGGCTCCATACTTGAAACTCAGAAAACTGACTACTCTTCTGCCAACGACTTTACCAGAGTTACTTTTTGTCTGTTGTCGTGCACTGCAGTTTCTTCAGGTACCGAGTTACATTCCTTGAGCTGAGACTGAAAACTGATTGTCTTCTTTACAGTGATGAAAAACCTGAATTGTACTCAGTCCAGCTGGGAAATAGAGAAGCTGAACAGTGACCTGAAAGTGTATAGTCTTGAACAGGATCTAGAAAAACTCAAGCAAGAGTGCAACAGTCTGAGAAAGGAATTGCAAAAATCCAAGCAGAAGGTAACTTTATTTTTAAGAAATTTATGTCTTAATAGATGATTTTAAAACCCATGTTCAAGGAAAATGAATGGTAAAAAAAGATATAAATTATGTAATTGAGTGAAAGATGAACATCTTAGCAAACAACCCTAAATATTATCATAGGCAGTCTTGTTTCTTGGAAATAGTAACAGGCTCACCAGGGAAGTTATCATGGCACCAAGCCTGTCAGAATGCAGGAAATGTCTGGATGACACTCTTAGTACTAAGATTTAGTTTTAGGTAGTCCTGTAGGAACAGGGAGTGGATTTCAGTGATCCATATGTGTCCCTTCCAACTCGAGATACTCTGTGATTCTCTGTAGGTGAGCTTTCCCAGGTATTGCCCATATAACAACAGTGAAAAAAGCTTTATGATTTCTTATAAGTAGCCATTCACATTGAAGTGTTCTGTGTTGGTATTTGTCTTGGGCTGGACTGCTTAGAAAGTTTGTGCAAAACCTGGTCTCACTTTTTTTTTAAACAAAAAACAGAATGCTTATTTTAAAAACACTCTTATTTTAAAAAGCTCTAACACTTTTAGGGTAGTTACGTGAAGCTTGTCAGCAAAATAACTCTTTGGTGCCCTTCTCTGCCAGTTCTGGGGCAAGAGTCTGTTTTGAGTGACTCAGTAGATCTTAAGACCTCAAAAAGAAAAATAAGATAGCTTAACAATAAAAAAAAAAATTGTGTGGTGCATGCTTCCTGCTTTTTTGATGAAAGGTAGAGTGGCAGTCTCTACAGCTCTGCAGTCAGGCTGAAGTCATGCAATAAAATTAAGATTTAAATGGGATTGTTTGAAGAGGCAGACTATTTTACATTCCTCATGGTCATGAACAATTATGATTATGTAATCTTGATTCGCATAGTATTTGAGTGAGTCAGTATTCAGGATGTGTAAGATTTGCAGATGAAATCCATCATCCATGACCATCATCATGCCTGCAAACAGGATTTGGTTTAATTTGGGAATGTTTCTTTGGCATGTTTTCATATGGGCCTATTTACGTTACTACAGAAATGTGCTTTTGAAGCAGATCACCACTGGCTATTGTGCCTTGCTCTGTGGAGCAGCCTGTGGTATAGGAACTTGATTCCTTTTGGATAAAACTACTTAAGGTGCACCCCAACTTGTCCTAGGCATTCAGGGACTAGACTAGAGCTAGCCTAAAGTAATGTCCTCCTCTCCTGCTGCCCTCAAAGCATATATAACTAGGGTATTGGGTTCTTAGCACTGAATCCATTTCTACAGATCTGCTGCTGCCACAACAGGCTTACAAGCATCGACTGTCTCGTCTTAGGTTTACTCTGTTTTTTCCACTAGGTGGGGATAAAGCACATTACGTGGAAGGCATGTGAGGTGTTAACTTGTTAACTTCCTTTACTATTGGTTGTTATTTTCACTTGTATCTGGAATTCTTTTAGGTATTTTCCATAACTTGTAAATTCCGAAGGCATATTGTAGCATGTGTGCAGTTCTAGTGTCTTCAGGTAGCTCTATAGAATAGAGTAGCAGCTGTATAAATAACTGAAGATTGCGGATTGTGTTGTATTAATATTGCTAGAAAGAACAGGATAAAATAGTAGTTGTAAGGACTAGACATAGTGCTTAAATAATGCTTATACCAGCAGCTTTTGTTGTGAAGAACAAATATAAGGAATATATTAATATAAATAATAATATAATATAAATATAAATATAATATAAATATAATATAAATATATAATATAAATATAAAGAACAAATATAAGCTTTTTTCTTTTTCTTAAATATTTTCTTCTTGATCCTCTTAACTACTTAATATAAGAAATAAAAAGGTAGATTTTCAAATCTGTGATCAGTGGGCAATGACAAATCAGCATTTTTTCAAATCCAGTTACTATTTTCATATTGTTTTTAATTACATTAGTTAACATTTTCAGATGTTTTCTACCTTAGACAAGTGTACTTTCTATTTTTAGATTTCTAAATACTCAGGTTTTGCATTGTAGTTGATGCAGTGTGTACCTTCTATTGACAAGTTGCTTGAAATGTAAAGGTTAATGTACTGGGGCAGGGAATGAACACCAGAAGACTGATTAGATTTTTATGTGGAATTCAAAAGCCTCCCTCAATTTTTGCTTTTCAAAGAATCACAAATTCTGAGAACTCAGCTGTTTAAAAAGAGAGGAGAGACAATATGGTGGTGGCTGAGCAATCACTGCAGCCAACACAAATGAAGACTACTTCTGAATTTTGATATTTGCGAACTTGCAGTTTCGCTGCAGTATTTTCAGATAGACAATCTGAAATTATGTTCATTCCTTCCCTATCTTCTCCTCACTCTGTTACACAGGACCAGGCTCAAGATGAAAATCCATTAAATGGGGACCTCCTTCAAAGACAAGGCATCCAAAGGTATGAAAATGCCAAGTGGCTTTCATGTTTTGTGTTTAGTTTATTGAGGGAGAGCTATTTGAATGAGTAAATTGCAGCCTGTTCAAATATGTTATTTCAAATTATGTTATCTCATGTCAAGTCTAGGTGTACTAATTTAGCAAGATCATTGTAATTTTATTCTTTGTTGTGGTAGTCTAGGATGATGATGATAAGGAAACATTTACATCTTCAGATTGTTTTACAGAAAATGGAGGCTAAATTATATTGGATTTAAAAATCAGCTTTTTAATAATTCACTGGATTGAGGTGGTAGATAAATTTGCAAGTCTCTTCCTAGCTATAAAATAGCTTCATTTTTGTGTATGGGGAGGTTTTTGTATTCACGTAGGTGATGGCTTCAAATATCTTGCTTACTGTTGGAACATACATCCTTACTCAGCACAGTGCAATAATATTTCTGCTAGAAGACATTTTAAATCATTTTTTAATATTGTGTAACCTATTCAAAAGGCAATGGCGATTTTCCAGAAAAATGCTAACATTCAAAAAGAATTTTTTCTTATTTTACAGCCATTCAAATAATAATTGTACTTATGATATAAACCCTTATATTTTCTTGTCTTGAGTATGTGTGCTGTATTAGAAAGTGTATATATCCTTTAATTCTTTATACAAAAGAGCAATTAATGAATGCATGACAGTTCCCAAATATTCTGTCTTGCAGAAATTAAATATTAACTGCATCTCTTATACCCAGTTGTGCCTGTTTGTGTACTTACACGATTTTCCACAAGAGGGAAGAGTGGTCCTTCTTAATGACAGCTTGTTTAATGTAAAACCTCCTTGTGTACTTAGCTGTTGAGGTAAGAAAGGAAATCATTCACTGAAAGAGAAGAGCACAACATTTTTTTTCATGCATTCGCTGGTGTAGTGGTGATGATGATATGCATGCTATGCACAAATTACACTCTTACCTTTCACCCTGACTGGACAGCTAGCAAGCTATAACACTTTTTCTTGTGGTTTCTGCTGGAGCTTCATAGTAAGTCTTACGTGCCTGAGAAAAGGTGTTATCTCCAGGTAAAGCAGTTATGTCTTTGATCTTCCAGAGCAGATTCATTCTACAAAGTGATGTTCATGTGACAGCTATCTGAACTAGCATATGTGGAGTATTGTGTTTATTTTGAATATGACATAATGAATGTGTAGTGTGTATTGAATATGTAAACCTGTTCAAAAATCCATGGACAAGCACTTGAAGAACCTCTCATGCAAAACATTTGCTGTAGCAAGCCATCCTGCTGTTTATGGGAGATGGAGGTGTTTGTAGTTAACTAACTTTCTGGCAAGTAATTATTTCAAATCTGCAAATCTGTCTTAACATTCTTGGTTTGCAAGTCTACTTTGCTGTAGATTTATCTAGGCTGTCATATTCAAGGTTTATATTACATGTTAGAAGACAGTATAGGGTAAATTTCCAAACATATGGCAACCGTGGCTTTCAGCTGCAAATTCTTTGAAAATTAGCCTTTGCAATGATTTTCTAGGTCAGTGTCCACAAAAACAGTTAAAATGTGTTATGTGTGATGCAAGTTTTGGAATTCTGGTACCTGCATCCCTTTGCAAGATGCTTTTAAAAGCACTAAATGCATGTTACAAAATTTATTGAAGCACTTTCTTTCTGGTTGGTGGTAGACACTGAGCTTATTCTTATATTTACCACTTTATATAGAAATTTAAATATGAACAGTTCTGTTTTGATATAACTGAAGTTTGCTTGATCGCATTTTTGAAGCCAAAACATATGAATAAATGATGCATGGTTGCAACATCACCTTAATTTTAAAATTGTCATCTCTTGAAAGTTCAGAGAGACAAATTGATTTTGTAGTAAACACCATAGATTTAGCTGAAGTATCAGTTCTGATTACTTTATCTTTCTATCTGTCAGAATTGCTGGCGCATTATAGATTACCTGTTAAACCATCAGCTTCCTCCATTTTTTTAACAAAGTTTTTGAATCTGACTTTTTGTATTCTGGGGAAATATTTCTGTACATAGAAGACAGTTTAATTTATTTGTTTTAAAGAAACTCTTAGTGTTAACGTGCAGAACAGAGTAAAGCTGTTTCTCAGAGAGCTTTTGAACACATGCCCGATAAATTTCACGCAGGAGTGATCCTAAATTGCTGTTTTAGAGGGATAGAGACCTGTATATGTGCATGTTTGAAAATACAGTTATTATATAGCTTTGTAGTTTCTAGTCATCTCAACAATAGTTTGAGATACTGAACTGTTTTCCAGTAAATGCCTTTTAGGTGAATATAGGGAGGAAGAAAGAAATATTCTGAAAACTCTCATCCATGATGCTTGTCCGCAATAAATGTGTTTTGTTATAATGTTAAGCATTATAATCACATTGTATCTTTTATATCTTTGACTTCATGTTTAAGTTGAAGTAACTGCAAGCTTTTGTCTCTGAACAGCAAGTTAATTATTAGTCAACATAAATGTATTCAGTGAGCCTTTGCTTGAAATTTTACCAAGAAACATATGGTGACACTGACTTTTCTGATTTTTTATTCTTGATTTTCTTACCAACTAATAACTTGAAGCTTCAATGTTGGAACAGTGCTGCTGTTGCTAAGTGTTTCTTATGTTATGCTGTCTTATCAGAGAATGAGTTGTGTTGCTATTTTCTACACTGTCTCATAAGGCAGTGGAGTAACATAAGTTAGATTACTTGAATATGAACCAAAACAGTATGTTCTGATTTCGTCTGTGTGGGGGTACTTGGTTTGGACCTCAAGCATGCAGGCTGAATTCATTGTAGCAAAATTAATGGTGTAAAGACCCAAATACAGATTTTGGTGGAATATTTAAAACTATGATCAATTAACACTTCTAGGATTATAAAATATGATGGTGCTGTTTATCAGAAGCCATTCAAAGTTAATACCCTACCTTGTTTGCAGACTAGTGTCTATTTAATATAATTTTTTAAAAGGATTCCTTGGAGATTACTGATTTTATAGTAAGATGGTTGGTTTTGAATAATGAAATTGGAGAGTTATGCTTCGTATTTTTTCCATTTGGGGAACTTGAAATTATTTATATCATCTAGTACATTGATATATAATACATTATATAAAGTAATATGCAAGAGTCAAATAAAATACACAAAGGTCCATCAGTTGAAGATAATTATCAGTACTGCTCACGAGTCATTTTGAATTTTGGTACTCCAGCCAAATTGGCATTGTACGTCATGCAAAAAACAATTTATGAACAGTCAGTGCCTGATAAGCACATTAATAGGCATGAGGATGCTTAATAGGGGGCACTTAAATATTTAACTCTTAACAAATTTTTGTTTTGAAAGTGTGCAACAAGCATATTGGGAGCTGAAGAGAGAAATGTCTAATTTGCGACTGGTGACTGACGTGCAAGCTGAGGTTCTACGAAAACTGAAAACAAACCCAACAGCAACCAAGAAAGGCAAGTCAGTGTTTGCAGTAGCAGACCTTACAAACACAAACCATTGATTCAAGCTGTACCATTTTAAAAAGAAACTAGCTATCATATCTTATCAAAATCTTATCAATTGAAGTTGATTAGCGAGACCGTATTATGGTTCCAGCCTACCCATTTTGTGCTTTTGCTTCTGTCTCATACTGGTCAACTTCACACATAAAGGTGTTGCTGATGTGTTTTTTCTTCAGTACTGTATTCTGTTCCCCTTGTGGCTTTTTTCTCAGTCAAGTGTTGCTTATGTGCACAAGGCTGAGGTGTTAAGTTTACTCGTATTTGACCTTTTACCACAACTACTTCATACTGGGGGGGAATAAAACCTTTTTTGCAAAGGCAGTCTTTTTTTTCCCAGTATAGAATATATGAAGTATTAATCTGGCAACATTTTAAGATCAGACTTTAATAGACTGAAATTCCTTTATTGTTGTATATATCTTTATGCTGGAATTCAAAAAAGTTGTCTTTTCTAGCAAGAGGATATACAAGATGACATTTTCTGAATGTCAGATACTGAGGCAGGAAAACTGCCTTATTTCTGCTGCTACATTGCAAATAATTAAAGGGAAAATAATTTCCACATAAAGTATGTATAATTTCTGTGAGCAGTTTCATCAGGTGGTTCTTCTGTTTCTCTCAAGCCAAATGCTTTATGAGAGAGTGTTCTTACTTTGGGGGAGGGTCAGACTGTCACTCTGACACATTGTCGCAGTGTTTATTATTTCCTTTGTTTTCTGCTCACTTGTGGTATTTACTGTGTTTGGATGTTTGGAATACAAAAGATGTCACTGAAAGGCAGTAAACTTGGTTACAATATATTGGTGACAATATCTGATGTCTCTATCCAGTGCAAGGTCAAGGCATTTTGATTCTAAACAGCTTTGATTGGCTCTGTGAGGTAAAGATAGGATTCACCTCCAGGTCTATCTGTGGCCAGCAGTGGTAAATGATCACTTTCTGGTACTTGGCTGGTAAATCATCAGCACATTTTATAGACTTGGTCATATTGTTATCAGGTGAATCTGTGTTCTTACAATTCTAAGACACATTTGTCAAAAAACTTCAGCAGAGAAACTAGTAAGTGAATGAGGTTTCAATCCTTAAGTCTGTTGAGGTTTGATGTGATCATGGATCTTTCTGCCTTATTTTTAATTTGGAGTTAACCTGTGTCACCACTACACAAGTACTTATTTTTCTCTTCTGTCACCTGGTGAACAGTATTTCTGCAGTTGCTAAAGCAGTGGCACATCCACAGCTATGAAAGACATTATTGATTTGGAAACAAAGAATTTTTGCCTTTTGATCTGTAAGGTGTTTTTCAGTAAATTTTCAGAAGTATGTAAGAGCAGACAGGTTCGGCAGAAATGAAAACTGTATTTTGTTGTTGTTTACCTTGCTTGTCAGGCACACTTATGAATGCAATGGAGATATATCTGTGCTTGTATTTATAGAAAAATCTTGGTTTATGCAAAATATAGGTAGAATTGACTTGGAAATTTTAATTCCTTTACCTGCAGGAATGGCAGTCTCACCATATGTAAACTAGTTGCTGCTGTAAGAAGTGCATAAAGTCTGCAGAGCACAATGTGTTTATTGCTGTATGTGTGATGTTAACAGTATCAGTTTATGCATGGAGTCTACTTAGCTGTCACTTGTGGAGGCATTTTCAATAAACCAGTGTCTACTTAGGGGAGGTTTTCTTACATTTTCAGTCCCTTTTCAGTGGATTCCATTTTTCTACAACTTCTTTCTAAATATCTATAGACCTCAAACTGCTTTTTTCATCTGTCAGGACAAAGAGGCCAAATCCAGTTCCTTAGTGTGTCTTTCAGATATGTCTGTGCTACTGGAAAGTGTTTTTGGCTGTCACTTGCAAATTCAGTACCGCCTTTCAATTTATAGTGACTAGAGGGCATGGACTCAAGCTTTGTCAGGGAAAGTTTAGGCTTGATGTGAGGAAAAAGTTCTTCACTGAAAGGGTGATTGGCCATTGGAATGTGCTGCCCAGGGAGGTGGTGGAGTCGCTGACCCTGGAGGTGTTTAAGGGGAGACTGGATGAGGCTCTGAGTGCCATGGTTTAGATGATGGTTGGTGTTAGTGTTGGGTTATAGGTTGGACTTGATGATCTCAGAGGTCCTTTCCAACCTTATGATACTGTGCGATAGTGTGAAATGGAAGTTCTGTTCTTTGACCAAGGTACTGGCTCCTCTTTCTGTCCTTGAAACACAAAAGTTACAAAACACAGTTCTTACTCGAGATTCACAGCTGTTCTAGAAAACCACCTGCAAGATGTGGGTTTCTTTAACTCCAGGAATCATTAATCTGCTCCCATTACATGTTGATGTAAATTATCACTACAATAAATGACCTGGTTGTATTTGGCCATCTGTTCAGATATATGTTGAAGGTGCAGTGCAGCTCTTTCATTTCATTTCAGTTCTATTTCAAAATCCTCCCCTTTCCATGCCAGGAGTTTAAAACTCCTGGAATTTCAGATGGCTGAACATTGCAGTCTGTTGTTTTACTTTCAGAAGTCAGACAATAGTGGAGCACACAGAACCTGTGAACACTGTGCATTTCCCTCTTACTGCTTCAGGGACAGTCAGAATTAAGGTTCTTGGCAGCCTGAGAATATAACTTGTTAAAAGAAATAGTAGTGCAGGAAGAAACATCCTCTGTGTAAGCAATGTTCTGAATCTGGTTGATTTCTTCAAGTGCATGAAAATCTTCTGTGTTCCAGCATTCATTCCAGTCTTGTCAAAAAGACTCATCAGTTCATTTGTGTTCAAGTGGGAGCTGGGAGATTACCTTGGTGTTGGGTGTATTTTAGACATTGCAGTTTCAGGATCTCTGGTTCATCTTGCCAAATCAGACTGAGGAGGATAGTAAATTGTTTGTAACTTTTAAGTAGTTACTGAAGTAAAATACAGTCTGAAAATTTGTGGCTTGAAAACACTGGGTTGAGTATCCCTGCTATACTGTGGTACATTTGGAGTATATGAAAAATGCATTAGATAATGTCATTTAAAAATCTTTTTTTATCTTCTTTCTTCAGCTGCCTCTACTGCACCAGTACAATGCATTGACTTGAACATTTCAAAGCTGAATTTGACATCTGGGGTAGTCTATAAAAAACTCTCACAAAATGACAAAATACTCTGCAATGCTGTGTCTCCCCCTCTGCCAAGAGATGTAAACATCCCATCTGAAAGGGTGACACTACAAGCATGGACAGATGACAGACCTATTCCAGCTGATAGCAAACCATTCCAGGAACACCATTCTTTTGGAAAGAGCTCTCTAGAAGACAATTCCTGGGTATTCCCAAGTCCTCCAAAGCCGAATGAGAATATGTTTTGGGAAATGAAAAATAAAACAACTTTGTTAAACAGCCCAGCAGATTACCTGGATCAGTGCAATCAAAACTGTCTGCACAAGAGTTAAACAATTTTTAGAAGGAACTGAGACTTCTTAGAATGGATCTGAATAGGCACCTTAACACTTGAACTTTTAAAGGGGGGAAAACAAATTGCCTGAAATGTTCTTTCTTTATTTTTAATTCTAGTTCCAGAACAGAAAACCTAGTCTTCCTCTGCTGTAAATCAGGACTGACTTCCTTGGAGTTAAAGCTGTGCTGGTATCATGTAAATAGAGAGAGATCTAGCGTGGTCCCTAGATAGTCTTGTACTGCAAACGGTGTACATTTGCAGTAGGTTATACTGAAAAGTGAGTTCTTGGAATAAAACAAAATAACACAGTTCTGTATTTGTTTGCTATTTGTATGTTAGCAAGAAAATACTTGGTATCCTGTGTTAAAACTTGTACCAGCTCTGACCTTATTTTTTGAGTGTTTTTTTTTCCAGAATAATACATAAAATGAAGAACTGGATTATCTCTCCCTTCCTCCTTTCAATTAACTTTCTGATTCCTTTGGTTTAGAAATACATTTTATGTAATTTTTAACAAATGTGAGTTGTTTTTTTTTTTTTTTTTGAAATCTTGATTTATATTAGTGGCAAGAGAAAAATCACTCCTAAGCTATCCTGTTTGGATTGCACCATTTTGGGCCTTATTGTGCATTATAAAGGATCAGAAGTAATGCTGCTGAACACTATGTGCAGTAGGAAACTGACTGAATTCTGCGCACAGTGGTGCCTGCTACAGAGTCACCCTGTTCACAGTGCAGTTACGCTTATTGTGCGTCCTTTGCACAGCACCAGACCCTTGGCTTTGTATTTGTGTGGTGGTGAAGGCTACTAACTTTTCTTTTATTGAAGAAACAAAGCCTTAATTTAATCAGGCTAGGTGTTGTTAATGTGAGAAGTATTTTGTGATACCTTTAGTATGCCACCGAGAACTAGAGCTGAATTTCAACTGCCTGCTTTATAGATTGTGGGTGTCTAAGTACCATTTAGGGGTTTTATTCCATCTTAAGGCCAAGAACTGTTTTTAGACAAATCTAATTTATGCCTTTTTTATCTACTCTGCTTCATATCTGGCTTAACACAACAGGGTGAAGTGAAATGCCTTGATTGCTCAATACATTGAAGAAAAACGCTTTCCATTTTAGATCCACGATACCTATCTTGTAATGGGTGAGAAGATACTTAATATGCTATTTACAGATGTGTGGGTGGGCGGGTGAAGTATTCAACTTCACAGGTCCAGCTTAAGATCAGTGTAATAAAAATTATTTTCACAGCTGTTTAGTAGCAAATTATCTTAAAATTGCTTGCTGATACAAGGGGAAGATATGACTGTAGCATAGCCATAATAAATGACGGGCTGTGTTACCAAGGTGCTACATGACCTGTGTGGTTCCAGGCACTTTCTTCCCTGTGGAGTAAGTACCTCACATGATGCCCATTTTCCTCTCCTTTCAGTTTGTCTATCAAGGTTGAAAAAAAATGCCTTCCAGATACCTGCTACTATATTAGTGAACAGCATACATAAATAGTGTTTCCCATTCACCAGATACTGGTTTTTTATCTTTCTATTATCTTGCTCACGTCTACTGGCTTGTCTGTGATTAATGGAAATGGTGTTGGATGCTGGAATTTATTCTGACCAATGAACACAGCTGACTCAGGGGAGTACAATCTCTTGGAAAGTAATAGAACAAAACCCAATATGCATAAAACAAATCCAAGTCACTAGGCTTTAGCTGATAGAACCAACTACCTATGTAATAACAAACCAGCAGAAAACATTTCTCATGTGGCTGCATAAGCTATATGGTATCTAGTTCTAATGTAGCTTACTTTTTGGGGTTCTCCACCTCAGCATTACAGAGGTTGTTTATTAAGTAATGTATTATCCAACAGACATCAACAGGATTAATACTTTGATTTGTGCAATGAAGGAATTCTACTGTGAAAGATTTTAAATAAATTTATTTTTGTTTGAAATTGGTTTCCCTTACAAATGTCCTTTCAGCATTTGGCTCAGATTTTTTTACTTAGTTTTAATTTCTTGATTATAAAGGTCATTCCAAATACAAACAGTTCAGTGTGAGGTTCATCCTCCTCCACTCAGGAAAAAAAAACAAACATCCTCTGTGGATTGTTTCAGCGTATTCCGGGAAATGTATTCTCTTGGATAGCTGAAGGACTTGGTTACCTTAAGCTATGGCATGTTCCTGTGGCTTGACTACTTGTGTCAAAAGGTTCCTGGTCCGTCTCTCCTGTCCTGTGTGACGGGGAAGTTTAATTTTAAGCTTCTCTGTGCAGTGCCTGAGAATTTCTGGACTTTGTCTTTGACTTGTGGTTTATCTTCTGCACTGCTTCCCATGCTAGAGAAAGGAGCAGTGACATCTGCCGAGAGGGACTTCAGAAGGAGTGCTGATACCTGAGAGAAGAGGGCAGGATGATGGAGAGCTTGCTGTAGGCAGCATTTCCAATCCAGTCAGTCATTGCTGCGGCCAAACCGTAACATTTGAAAAGGAAGTCCCCAGATTTAAAGTCACTTGGGAGCTTGCTGCCTTGTGAAGCATCTGTTGGTCTGAGGCACACAATCAAATTTTGACTCAAGAAGGAAAAGTCATTTAAATCCATGCCACTAGTGACTTACAGTGCTTTTTCCATTTTCAAAGTGAAGTCTTTTCATCGCAGTGGCAGCAAATTACATGCAGAAGTAGCTGCAGTAAAGGGGTTCTGGTGTTTTGTGTGCCCACACGTGGTATATAAAACGATAAAATTGCATAAAGGACCAAACATATGTTTAATGACACACATACAAAAAATACCACTTGAATGTAGACTTTGAACTTTTAAAACTTCACCCAACCCATAGATTTGACAATTTTTAATTTAAGAAAGCACTAATCCCAGTTAACAGAAATGGAAGACAGCGTTTGGGGCAGGAGGAAGGTTGCATTGCATGTTTCAGTGAGCATATGGCAAGCTGATGAATATGCATTTGGATAGTTGGAGAGCTGGACAAACCTATTAACTCACGTAAGGTTCCACTGTTTGATTAATTTTAAATATTTTTTAAAATCTGATCATTTTAAGATTCCTTGCCAGTTCTGTCAGTTTGCAACTGATAATAGTTTTCCTCTTACGTGAATGAGCCATATTGGAAGAAAAAAAACCCCTCCCAAATTAGCTGTGATGCACTGTCAGATTTTTACAGCTGGAAAAAGATGAGAGCAGCTCTAGACATATGGAGGAGTTACAGTAAGACAATACCTATTCCAAACAATTTAGCGCAGGCCCAAGTAGGTAGGGTTGGAAAGGACTTTAAAGGTCATCTAGCAATAATATGAACAATACTGGTGATATAAAGCGGATTTTATTTTAAAAACTATTGCAGTAGACTTGGAGAGTCCTGTGTGGAGACACCTGTATTTTTAATGATGCTGTGGCCTGGTAAAGGAAGAGTGAAAAGCTCCGGCACCCGACTGACTCGCCTGCGTTTTCTTATGATCTTCAGACAGGCCCCCAGAAGAACAGTGGCTGCGGAGCAGTAAGGTGTTTCCCTGTTGCTTTGTGTAGGTTGAACACAAAATGGCATGTGGGGCTTTTAGGGAGGGGATATCATTTGTATTGTTTTGGGTTTTTTTAAGGGTCAGACTTTTTCCCCTTTTTGTGTGCTACTTGCAGCTGTATGAACTTAAGACAGTGGACAACAGTATTTCATTTTTTAATTATCAGTACTAAAGGTAAACTCTAATTTTAACTCAGTTGCAAATTCACAAGTTAGATAACCAGTTGAACTTTTTTCAAAATCCATTCTCTATAATAAATATGATGTGAACTGAGATCAGTGCCCAGCAGAATTAATTTCATTGTATTTTACGAAGTAAGAGAACGTAAGTGGTTCAAACATCAAGGCCATACGAGATACCATAATAAAGTGGTAAGACGATGGCGTTTGAGTGTGGATGTTTGATATAAAAGAGAAGCAGGAAAGAAATAACCAGCTGCTTATTATTACTGAACTGATTTTTAACTAGATGGAACACTTCTGTTTCAACTGTATTTAAGCATTTTTGGACCAGCAGAGTAAAGAGAGAACAAAGGAATTATTAGGTTGGTGCAAAACCCATTACAGGTTTTGTCATTGTGAACTGTGATGCTTATTTTGGATTAAACTTTTATTTAACTGGCTCATGTAGTAGATGTTTTAAAGGGCATAATTTGCTCTACTTATTTATGCTGATGATTTTGTTTTCAATGTTTATTTTTTATTTTATGCTCTCAAATTAAAGAAGGAAAAAAAGCAAATTTGAGCGATTTTGTTGTGTGAGTTCAAAAGGGGATGTAAAGCAGCGGAAACTCCTAGCAATATCAACCATGCACTTTACCAGTGGACTGTCAATGAGAGTTCCAAAAACTTCCAAAATTGGTTCCAAAAATTTCATAGCAGAACCAAGAGCCTTGAAGATGAAGAGGGTCGTGGGAGTCCTTCAATATACAACAATCAGTTGAGGGCCAGTACTGAAGTGGACCCATGCAAAACAACTCCAGAGGTTGTAGTTCTTCTTCTAAACATTGACCATTCAACAGTTGTTTGACACTTGCACCAAATGGGAAAATCAAAAAAGCTCAACAAAATGGGTGCTGCATGAGCTGAATAAAAATAAAAAAACACTTCCGAAGTCTCCTATTTCGCACAACACAATCAATCTATTTCTTGATCGCATTGTGATGTGTGATGAAAAATGGATTCTATACAACAGCCAAGAGCAGTCCATGCAGTGGCTGGACCAAGATAAAGCACCAAAACACTTCCCCAAAATAAAGCTGCATCAAGAGAAGGTATTGTGGTCACTGTTTGGTTGGCAAGTGGAATCATCCTCTACAACTTCTTTAATACTAGTGAAAGCATCACAGCAGAGAAGTATTGCCAGGAAATTGACAAAATGCACTAAGAACTGCAACACTTTAGGTCTAACATCGGTCAATTGAAAAAGGACCAATTCTGCTCCATGACAGTGCCCAACGAGGTCTCGCAAATGACTCTTCCAAAGCTGCACGAATTGAGCTATGAAACTCTACCTCACCCAGCTTACTAAGCAGACCGCTCTCCCACCTATTACTGCATTTACAGCATCTCGACAACCTCCTGAAAGAGAAGGGTTTCCATAACCGAGCAGCAGCTCAAATGCCTTCGAAGAGTTCACTGGTTCCAAGAATCTAGTTTCTCTAGTATTGTAATAAATAGACTTTTCTTGTTTGCAAAAATGCATAGATTCTAATGGATCTTATTTTGATTAATAAATTCCATTCTAAGCTGAGCTACACTGCTTTAAAGTTGATGGTTAAAAACAGCAATTATTTTTGCCCCAACCTAACACCTGCAGGAATTACTTTATGAGGAGCACATCTGTATTAAATGGGTTCCTGGTTTACAGATTAATTGCTGCGTGAAGACTCAAGAGTCTGCAATGGTAGGTAGTTCCACTCCTCTTTGAAAACCCTGTCCATTGCCAACTGCCACTCATCTTTCCTCTTAAGTTTTCATTTTACTCTATGAAGGTGAACTTTTAAAATATGTATATGACACCTTTTTGCACCTTCTTTTAGGTTTCACATTTGTAGGAAGTTTGAAAAGAGATTTAAGACACTTGAGAGCGCAGCCTAAACTGAAAAATGTAGGTGTCTTAGGTACTTGCCAGGTTCTCTTTAAGTAAGTCCTACGAAGAGGCAAAGACAGGCCCCTTTACTACAGAAATTGTGACAGACACCTTGCTGCACTGTGTGAGGGTGCTAGGTGACAAATCAGTCTTCTAGTTCCAAGACCTTACTCCATCAGTGCTTATCAATAGTGCCACACAGTGGATGGTTTTAAGGTGGCTGAGCATGTGCTTCCCATTAAAGGAGGTAAGCACGGGATGCCAGCTTGTTATACAATTACAGTGAAAGCTGTGCAACTTTGTGAAAGCTTCCCCTTGTAACAGGCAGTCTTAAAACTAGAATGGCAAACTCTTGGTAATGCCACCTTAATTTTTAAGAAGGTCACATGTTAGAAAATATCAGGCACATGTAAATATCATCTATGAAGGGCTCGTGTCATTGCCACACTTGTGTTAGTGCCTGCCTCTGCACTTAAAGTCATTTTTATATTAACAGGCTTACTTGAAAACATTGGAGACACACCTAGATTGATTCCACCCATTGCCTACTCCTATGCAGAAGAATCATAGAATCATAGAGTCTTCCAGTTGGAAAAGACCTCGGAGATCACGAAGTCCAAACGCACCCATCTTCTGCTAAACCATGTCCTTCCAATACTCATCTACCCATTTTTTTAAACACCTTCAGGGATGGTGACTCAACCACCTTCCTGGGCAGCTGTTCCAGTGCCTCACTACCCTTTTGGTAAAGAAGTTCTTCCTAATATCCAGTCTGAACCTCCCCTGGTGCAACTTAAGACCATTTCCCCTTGTCCTATAACCTGTAACTTGAGAGAAGAGATCAACACTTGCTCTGCCACAGTCTCCTTTCAGGCAGCCGAATATGTAAGAATCCTGCAGAATTTATTTCAAAGTGAAAACAAACATACAAAGAAACATCTAGGGACTGTTAATTAGAGCTGCAATCCCTACTTTCGTTGGAGATGGCTAGGAAGTACTGCCTGTCTACATCCATGCCTGCTGCCCTTCCTCATCCCTTATATCTGGTTACTCTCAGTAAGTACAGGCAGTTCCATGTTTTGTTTTCTTGTGGACGGGCTGAGAGGAAGAGCCAGCCAGGCTTCCAGAGCTTTACCCTCTTGTCATTCCCCAGTAACTCCTGAAAAAACAGAAGTGGTCCTTTAAAAATACTCAACATGTAGCAAAAAAGCTTCCAGTTCACTGCTGAAGCACAGCTGAAGGCTTTGTCAGTACTATTAAGGTTTTCTCACACTGATTAGAATCTAGGGCTGCTTCCTGTTAACAGGAGTAGGAAGGAGTGGTTGCAGCAGAGGCAAAAACAAAACTGAAAGCAAGTGACTAGTATGAATTTGTCTCTTCATAGTACTCATTCTTTCATTTAAATAAAAATGTAAATGCAATTAAAATACATCATACCGCACAAGACATTAAGGAAGTGAAAGGTGTGAAATCAAGAACTCAAAACTAGGAATTAAGTCCACGGGTGTATTACAGAGGAAGCTGATGTCAGAGCCAAGGGCAAAGCCCAGCTTTAAGCCACAGCAAACAAGGGAGGAGCTGCAATAACCCAGTTCTTCCTTATACTCACAACAGTGTTGATAAAGAGAAATGAATGGCTGATAGGCTAAGTCAGTCCATGCAATTTTAGTCTGAAGAGCAGAGCTTGGTTATTGGTGCAGAAGTGAGTTGTTGCACTCCTTCAAAACATACAGCACGTACAGAATGGTGAGGGATTAATACCTGCAGGTTAAACTGGGCTTTGTTCCACTACAGACATTAATTCCTCCCCAGCAGTACTCGTCAGTGCACCACAGTTCCCCCTCACCTACTGAATGTACTTTCTGCTACACCAGAAAAGGAGAAGCACGTTGCTGGTGCTGTTGTCTGTATTCACCAGCTGCGGTGGAAACCTGAGGAAGACCCAGGCAAGCCCTCGCTGCAGGCAAGGGCAGCACACAGCCCTCACCTCCAAGAGAATGCTCACCCCAGCCCAAATCTTCTTTGGAAGTGCATTCCAACAAAAATTATAACCATTCAGGCTCACTTTCCAGAGGATGAGAATGGAGCGCATTTTCATAATGAGATAACAGAAGAGTTGCTGTCCTTAAAATATTTCACCACCTACTTTGGCTCCTCTGTTCTAAATACACTCAGGGAAATAACTAAATTTCCATTAAGCAAATCAGAATATTTTTGTTTTCCGAAATGCTTGAACTGAGGATCCAAGAGCAAATACGTGTGTAGGAAAGTTTATACCACAGAAGCTATTTTAAGGTGGTTTGTTTTATAGCTGAGCACCACTCAAGTTTGTTTAACAAGGCAGAATGCTACCCCTCTTTTCTGTATTATTTCATTCACTAATCCTACGGCCAACCTGCTGTGTAATAGCAGAAGCAACGTTACTATTGATTATTCCAGTAAGAGGCACAGAACAAAGAGCAAATATAAACCTGCAACATTAACTTAAGTACTTCACGTACCTGTATCTTGAACTCTGACCTGAATTTCCTACTGGAATAGAACAGTACCGGTCTTCTTGTGAAATGGTACTAAAATAAACAAGTCAAGTTTTGCACGTTCTAATGGAAAAGAAACAAATCCTGCTTCTTACTCAGGCAAAAATCTTTTTTTGCACCATGTGAGTAGGTTTTGTGAGTGCAGTCTTTCCTTACTTGTTAAGAATATTTTTATTTTAAAATGCTTCAGAAGATACTCCAATACAGTAATACAAAGTTGTATTCACTCTCTCTAGTGAAGCTGTTCATGAATTTGAGAGCTCTACTATTAAGCAGCTTCAAGTATCAGAATAAGAAAGAGCTTTCTAATGCTCCTTTTCAAACAGGGACTTGCTTACACTCAGCTTCTGCAAGATATGACTTGCATCTTACATACCTAGTTTCGATTACTCACCTCTACCCGTAATAATTTTGCAAGTGTGGTCACTCACTCCTCATGTGTGGAAGCTTATACAATCATTTTGATTCTGAAAGAGGAAAGTAAGGGAGGATGACTTTGCCTTCAGTGTGCCTTCTCCCATTCTCCAAGTAGGACTAGATGAGGTGACTTTTTCTTCTAGAGTCACAACGATTGGTCTGGGCCACACATGGGCAAGGGGCTTCCAGCTCTTCTGAAATGTAGACTTGAAAAGAGTCAACAGTGTTGGCAAAAGTACTACCAGACTCAACATTTTCATGAAAAGGTAACTCAACTTGGTTCAAGAAGGTTTCTCTTTTGTCTCTTCTAGTAAAAGCATCAAGAGCATCTCTACATGCTCTCAGCTTCAGATGACAAACAGACCCATTTTAATGTGCACCCATTTTGTGACCAGTTAACACAACCTCAAATATTCACTCTTAAGTTTTTATGTAGCCTGCCACACATAACCACACTTTTGAACTCAAAAAGGCTTTTTTTTAAATTGGTAATAAAACTTCAAGTTCAGACAGAGGAACAGACCTTTGCGAGTTCTCTTGCAAACTGTAACAGCTTTTTATCTTTAATTACTGAAAATTAAAAAATTAACTTTCAAGTTCAGAGATTATTTTATTCTCCATTCATCTCATTTTGTGTATTTTAGTTAAATTCCACACAGAGGGGTACAGATGATTTAAGTGTTTAAATCAAGTCAAATCAAAGCTGGATATAAAAGTTGACAAGTTCATTTTAAGTTTTAACTACACATTTGAAGCAAGCTTCTGCTTTTTTTTCTTAATTCCAGTTGCTCTGTATTCTTCTCTTTGCTTCAGATATTCTGTTTTGCATTCTTCATAGAATAATGGATCAGAATAGCTACAAGACACAGAAATACATAATATTGGTTTTTTTATCTTGAAATATGGAACAGATATTGCATGAGTAACACTTGTAACTGATCTTCCTTCCACACCCAAATAAAATTTGCCTGCCTTCAATAATAAAATATCTTTTTTTATGAAATACATAAGCAAAGTTATCTTCATAAACTCTAAATACTGAGTTGGTCTGCATCCTGTCATGATATTGCTCTTTCTTGAGGTATAGCCCCTTTTCAGCCTCTAGTGAAGCCGTGAAGAGGAAAGACAGAAAAGGGGAAAGACATTTGTTACTTCAGCTAAATAAATTGTTATTATTTGCAGTTAGCATCCTTAGCATGGGAATCTGCTGGAGTGAACTTGTATTTATGCACTGAAGCAACTACTGGAAACAGGTTCGTGTGTCTCTCCAGAACAATAAACATGTAGGTTCCTGATGATTAGATTTGATTCATTTTTCTCACAATTTTGATTTAAAGTAATCATACACACAGTAAACACTTCTTTCAGTGGTGTGTATTTGGTTTGGGTGGGTTTTGGGGTTTTTTTCTGAGGCAAAATTTAATGCATGGAGATAAAAACAAAATTGAGTAACTCCAGCAAGTTCTCACTGTAGTTAGGCTTGAACTCCTGCTTGACTGGCATATGTTTCATTGCTGCATACGTTATATCATCAGTTCCCAAATACCTGAGAATAACTGTCCTTAGTTCAAAGGCATTTAATCTTAAACTTGTTTAACAGGGCATGACACATATTCCACCAAAAACCAAACCACTCTCCTTCTTCCCCAGTAAGCCTCAAAAAACTTCAACTCTCACCCTGCGAAAGTCAAGAATTTAACACTTCAACCTGACGGCACTGGACTTCTAAAAGAGACAATGACCACTCTAACAGTGTCCCATTGCTGCTGCTCTTGCTGTTCGTAACAGCAGGACACTTCCAGGACAAAGACTAAGAAGCAAAATCAAAACAAACTTATCCTGTCTCACTAGCAGGCTATGAAGGTGCTTCTACTGTGCATCCCCAGCCCCACATACGTAATTCAGCACAGTGAATCCAGGGCTACACATGGTCTGGGCTGAAAATCCAGATCCATCACTATTTACATGAAGAAGAGAGCCTTCATAGCCGTAGGTCAGCTTTACTAAAGAAATAAAATCTTGTCAGGTAGGGCCCTGACCGGCACATTTTTTTCTAAAGTGAAGATACAGCTTTCAGAAAATACATTGAACTCATTAACCTTGCAGCATCCTTTTGAGAAGATTTAAGATATCTACTCATTTCTGGATTAGGATAGGCTTGCAACAAATAAACCAACAAAAACTCATGAGGAACTTACTAGCCCACCAGACAATCTTTCAGCGCTGTGTTCTCTTGCCGACACTTCACTACCATAAGAAGCCCAGTTTCTTGACAACATTTAGTAAATGCTGAGAAAAAAAAAAAAAAAGAAAAAAAGAAAAAACACAAACTAAATTAAAGTTACAAAAATGACAATTGGTAAAAAAATCCTCCTATTGTGTATACTATTCCATATTAAAAAAACCTCACACACCAGATCTGATTTATTAATATAATCATAGTTGGCCTGGAGTCTCATACTGTTCGGCACTTGTTTAGCAACAAGATTTTAATTGGGATTCTCCTCTCAGACATCACACTCACACACACACCAGTCCTGCTAATACCAACAAATCTCTGAAGTTTTTCTTGCAGCAAATCCACAATTCTTGTACCTGCTTTTCATACTTACTACTCAGGGCTATCACAGCAAAGCAAAAGGAAGCATGAAAAATTAGTTAAGCCAGGGTTGTTAAGAGTTTCTTCTACAATGAAAGCTTTTGAAATTACTGAAGCACATTTGTATCTCATAATTAAAGAGGGCAGTGATATTGGACAATAACTACTCTCTCAAAGGAATGCCACTGGCAATCTCTTCCTGTGAGGGTACCCTTGGGACAGGAGATAAGAAACTGTGACATCATGGTTCTCTCCTAGAGTTTCCAAAAGTGTCTCCTCTGGGAAGTCCAAGGAGAAAGCCAGCAGCTTATCAGCTCAGAGTGCCAGTGTATGGCACTACAGTGTTCCAAGAAGGACTGCTCTTTTCTCTGCATCTTCTTGGCATTGCGTAGTGTCCTGTGGCTGTTCTTCAATATGGAGTCTATTCGAAGTCAAAATGGCTAGTAAAGAGCATTACCCACAAAAATACTAAAAGGAGGCTGTAGGCAGGCAGGGGTTGGTCTCTTCTCTCAGGCAACCAGTGACGGAACAAGAGGACATGGTCTCAAGCTTCGTCAGGGGAGGTTTAGGCTTGATATTAGGAAAAAATTCTTCATTGAAAGGGTGATTGGCCATTGGAATGCGCTGCCCAGGGAGGTGGTGGATTCATCGTCCCTGGAGGTGTTTAAAAGCAGATTGGATGAGGCACTTAGTGCCATGATTTAGACAACAAGTAAGTGTTGGCATTGGGTCATAGGTTGGACTCGATGATCTCAAAGGTCTTTTCCAACCTTGTGATACTGTGATATTATTAATGAACACTTAAAACAGACTTCAACACAGCATCTGATGTTATATGCTGGTAACATCACCATACGCCACTTGAAAATGTACCAGATGAAAGTTGGCAAAAAATGGCTTTAAATTAAGCAGTTAATTACTAGTTGGGAAGACACTGTAACCTGTGCTCAAAGGTATCTATTAATAACCACACTCAATTTCTAAGATCCTGTTCGGTATGTGCTTTAGTTTAGACCTAAAATCATCGAATACACATGCACAACTGTGAGGATACTTCTGAATAGCTGAAGTTTTCCAAGCAGTGTAAGGTCTGAACAATATGTGTGCTACTAAATTATCAATATGTTTCTATAGCTTTTAAAGGTGAATCTGACATTTCTTCTCATTTCCTGGACTGTTTACACTGAATGTCCCCACATCAGCACCTCAGAAAAATCATTCCTATTGTCCCATTTCTAAAAATATCCTTTGTTTTTCCAGGAAAAACATCAGAAGCTTATGGTTTGCCTAGTGACTATTTTGACTTCTACTCTCTACAGGCGCTTTCTTAAGTGCTGTGTTGTTTGGGTTTTTTTTTTTTTTTGTAGTAATCATTCCTTCTGGAAGCTGTGAAGTAAAAAGAAACACTGAAGACAACAGGAGGTCCCTCTCACTTGTTAGCTCACCAGTCTTGATTGGTTAAAGGCGTGATGTCCCAGTGAACAAAGCCTGAACTGCAATTGCAAGCATTCCCTGGCTTCAGAAGGCTCCGCTTGTGGTACATGGCCAGGCACTGCTGCAGAGTGATAAAACTGCTTCCACTACCTAGCTTTAACATTGCTGATGCTTAACTACAGAGGGGAAAAAAGGAGTGGGTTAAAGCCTACTGGGCTCTCTTTCAGAGCAGAACTGATCATTCAGAAACCTTTTGCATCATCTAATCTTTACAGCTTTAGCAAGCAGCTTTCCATGACTTTACAAGCTCATGGGCTGACACAATGTTTTCTTTCTCCTTGCAAGCAGCAAGCTACCAAAACAGAACCTCAGGCAGCAGTGAAACCAGATGCAAATTTGGGCAGGTCTGCAAATTCAGTGCAGACGGCAACAAAAAGAAATGTTTCAAACAAACACTAACAGTTATCCCCAATATTTACAAATACAAGCTAAATGAAATGAGGGATAGAGCTCAGTACAACAGTAGTGAAAACGCTGTTAGAAAGGGGAAAAAAAAAGCTTGTTTTCCGCAAAACGATCCCCAATGATGCTTTGCCAGGGCAGCTACATATGTCTGTCACTGAATGCTCTATGCACAGATAAGGACAGACCCAGTACTGCGTCAAAGAGCTGCAGGTGCCTACCTGTTACCACGGAAACTGGCTATGGACCCCTCTTTCACCTGCATCAGTTATGGCTCATGACATCATATCTGACATAGGTTAGCCCCACAGGCTCTTCTCCGTGCCATAGGCTGCATCTAAGGAGACACATGCTGAGCAAAGAACCCTTCTCGAGGATACAGCTCAGAAATAGTTCACTGAACAGCGCATCACTGATTCGAGGCCAGATTTAGTCTTCCTCCTCTCTCTCATGAAGAAAGGTTTGTACTTCTCTTGTAAAGCAAATCCCAAATGAGCTTTGGGCACAGTTCTGAGAATTTTAAGTCTCATTACTTTTTAGTCATTACAGTCACATAGAGAGATTTTAACTGCTAAATCAAGCTTGTGACTTAGTGCCTTCTCTAAATCAAGAGATGAACAACTGTATTTCCATACAGAGCAATTCAGTTTTGCCAGTTCTCACCTAGCCTATAGAAGTGATCTTCCTGTGATGGGAAGACCACTTAGCTCCTATGATTTTTAGGGATGGACATGAGGGCTTTGTGGCCAAGGTCGGTGAGCCAGGGTACTGCCCATTTTCATCTTAGAACATACTCATAGGTTCAATAAATTATAGCTCCTATCTGATGTAAATAAAAACTTGTAGGATTTTGTCTCTAAGTGGCAAACCAACATCTGGCATAACACAGAGCCACAGCTCTGCTGCATAAAGATAATAATTTCCTTCCACACCATTAAACCAGACAAAGTTAAATTTAACATTCCTAATATCAGTGTCTGCAGACCTACAAACAATGGACAGCAAACACAAAGCACTCTATTTAAGATGCAATTGTTCTTTATGTAGTCTACAACACCCCTCTGCTCCCAACAGAGATAGGCTGGTCTCTTCATCATGCTGCATTCAAAATGAAATGGTTGGACTGCAAAAAATTCAGTTACATATAAGCAAAGAAAGACTTTGTGGAAAAAACCTGTAATGCTGTCCCAAAGTATCAAAAATAATCAGAAATGCTTTAAATTTTTTATTAAATAAAAGGCAACAACCAGTAAGCAGATTATAATTTTAGGGCATTTTTAAAAGTAATTTTAAAAATATTTAGAAATATTAGATTATTATTTCTTTCTGTAAACGTGGAATTCTGCCCATGTGCAAAGCAAGAAAAGAACAAAAAGTGTTTGGGACAACAAGCTGCCTGGAAACTGTGTTGATGTAACAATGCCAAGGGATCACCATTAGTATTTATAGTGTATGAACTGTATGTAGCATGAATGCTGTTTATGGAAGTTCATTTTTTGCAGATCCAGATTATAAAAATACTTGGCATTTTCCTATTGACTCATATTGCAAAGTGTTGTGCAATCATTTAATATTAGAACTGCATTTTTTTCAATCATAATTATGTATTTTGCAGATGTTCTTGTACACAAAATAAATGAAATATTCCCCATTATCAAGATAAATTGATCCTCCTCTCAGGCCTGGCTCTAGTTTATTTAAAGACTTTGCAATTTTACTACTTAAGAGAAAGTCCTACAGAGGTGTTATCTCACCATTTATATTTTCTCAACACTTATGATACTGCTATCACACTCTTAAAATAATAAAAAAAAGACTTGTATCATGATCCAGACCAGGTTTATGTTCTATTCCTGCGGTAGGTTTTTCTCTTTACACAAAAAAGGAAATAGTTTTGTCCAATGATTGGGCCATTCCTTGAGCTCTACCACTGAGTGGAGAAAAGATACCCAAGTAACAAAGGGGATCGGGGGGCAATGATGGAAGGAAGACGAAACAGTTCCCTTTTAGAAGTAAATAAGGACAAGATTTTAAAATCTATGTTTTTAAAATGTGTACAAAAACTTTAAAATTTTACAAACCGGTATCAGAAACTTTTTATGGCAAAGTTATTATGCTTTTAATTTTGTAATAAATTGTTATTTATTAGCTTGTTACTTTGAAGATTACCCAGGATGCACAGAACACATTACTGGTGCATTTAATGAGCCAGAGGAAGTAGTAGGATGAACATGAAAAGATTGCTTTACATTGCAGAGTACAAGCTATTTGATATTTCTAACACAGTACAAAACAAAGCTTCTCTGAAGATTGATCATGGTTCAGTTAACATCACTGAATATCTAATACCTCCAACTCAATTAATTCTCACCTGATTAAGATCAGTCTGATATTCAAACTAAATCATCTCTCCAGTCAAGTAGAAATCAATATTTCTGATTTTACTTTTAAATTACAATAACAAATAAAATACATGCATCGTCTGTATGCCAGGAGTAGCTTTCCTATTCCAGTCTACTATGGTATGCATAACACAGCTGATTAAAGAATTATTCTAATTTGAGCAACAATATATATAAGACAGATTAATTTGAATAGAGGGAGATAGCATGAAATAATTAAACGCATCTTATATAGGGCAAAAAGAGAATTGACACAAAATAACCTTGAGCCTTTCGAGTGAACCTCTGTTATCAGATCAAATACTTCGTCTCCACATATATTCATTTGCTATAATATAAAAATAATCATATATATATTCCCTTTTCTTGCCCATCACCACCTTTCACCTCCCAAAAAAAGCTATTCCATTTAAGCTTTGGTAGATCCAACATACTGCTGAGGGCGACTGTCCGGGGCAGATGATCAATATGCAGGTGAACAAATGCAGGACTGGGGAGGTGAGACGATTCCGGGAACCCAGGAATATTAGGGAAGGGATGTTCAGCATGTTAAAGATCTCTCCTCCTACCCAATCTTTTCCAGGGTACACTCAGAATGGAAAAACAGCTTTGTCTTAAAGTATACAATGCAAACAGAGGATCGTCCAGTAGACTACAGTGTCTCTTGCACTCTAGTATGAACGCTCTCATGACTGAGAGGTGAACATACAGCAGGAGAGAATTGTCAGGAAGGCAGATTGCAAAATTGTGATCTGCAGAGGAAGAATATTTCCCAAAAATCTAAAAACTGTTTCCCTAAACACATTCCCTTGGGGTAAAGAATATGTGTTATCAGTATCCCAAGAACAAATATGAAGACTTTGCTAGAGGGGACATTTACAATTAGAGATGAGAAAATAAAATTCTGACTCAGACAAAGGGCCCATTTGTCGTGTACCCTGCCTTTCTCAGAAGCCAGGATAGCTGCTTCAGGAAAAGGTGTCAGAAAACTTAGATTATGAAAAAAAATTTCTCAAGTTAAGTTTCTTCCTAACACCTAGCAACTGCAAGCACAGCTTATACCTTGAAACAGAAGGTTTTCAAGGGCCTTTCAAAACCCTTACATCTGCACAGCAGGTGTAAACTGACAAGCCTTCAAGAAAGGAGGAAGAACGAGGAAAAAATCATCCCAATACTGAAAAGGCATACAGTATCACAGTATCATAAGGTTGGAAAGGACCTCTGAGATCATCAAGTCCAACCTATAACCCAACACTAACACCAACACCCACATTAACACCAACCATCATTTAAACCATGGCACTCAGTGCCTCATCCAGTCTCCCCTTAAACACCTCCAGGGTCGGCGACTCCACCACCTCCCTGGGCAGTGCATTCCAATGACCAATCACCCTTTCAGTGAAGAACTTTTTCCTAACATCAAGTCTAAACTTTCCCTGACGAAGCTTGAGTCCATGCCCTCTAGTTCTGTCACTGGTCCGAGAGGAGACCAATCCCTGCCCGACTACAACCTCCTTTTAGGTAGTTGTAGAGAGCAATGAGGTCTCCCCTGAGTCTCCTCTTCTTTAGACTAAACAGCCCCAACTCCCTCAGTCGCTCCTCATAGGGCTTGTGCTCCAGCCCCTTCACCATCTTCGTTGCCCTCCTCTGAACACATTCCAGAATCCTAACATCTTTCCCAAACTAGGGGGCCCAGAACTGGACACAATATTCAAGATGAGGCCTGACCAGTGCCGAGTACAGGGGGACGATAACTTCTCTGGTCCTGCTTGCCACACTATTCCTGATGCAGGCCAGAATGCCATTGGCCTTCTTGGCCACCTGGGCACACTGATGGCTCATGTTGAGCTTCCTGTCAACCAGCACTCCCAGGTCCTTTTCTGCCTGACTACTCTCCAGCCACTCTGTCCCCAGTCTGTAGCTCTGCAAGGGATTGTTGTGTCCAAAATGAAGTACCCGACATTTGGACTTATTAAACATCATCCCATTAGAATCAGCCCATCTCTCCAATTTGTCCAGGTCCCTCTGCAGGGCCATCCTACCCTCTAGCAGATCAACCCTTCCTCCCAGCTTGGTATCTTCTGCAAACTTGCTGATGATGGACTCAATCCCCTCATGCAGATCATCAATAAAGATATCAAACAGGACGGGACCCAATACCGATCCCTGGGGACACCACTGGTGACCGGCCGCCAACTGGATGAAACACCATTCACCACCACTCTCTGGGCTCGGCCATCCAGCCAATTCCTAACCCAGCACAGAGTGCTCCCATCTAAGCCACGGGCTGCCAACTTCCCTAGGAGTCTACTGTGGGAGACAGTGTCAAAGGCCTTGCTAAAGTCCAGGTATACCACATCCACAGCCTTCCTCTCATCCACCAGGCAAGTCACATGGTCATAAAAGGAGATCAGGTTGGTCAGGCAGGACCTACCCCTCCTAAACCCATGCTGGCTGGGCCTGATCTCTTGGCTGTTCTGCAGGTGCCGCATGATTTCACCCAGAATTATCTGCTCCATGATTTTACCTGGGACCAAGGTAGGCTGACAGGCCTGTAATTACTTGGATCATCCTTACGGCCCTTCTTGTGGATGGGCGTCACATTGGCCAACTTCCAGTCTTCTGGGACCTCTCCAGTGAGCCAGGACTGCTGAAAGATGATGGAGAGCGGCTTAGCAAGCTCATCCGCCAGCTCTCTCAGCACCCTAGGATGGATCCCATCCGGCCCCATAGACTTATGAGGGTCCAAGCGGCTCAGCAGGTCTCTAACCTCCTCCTCATGGATTGCAGGAGGGCCATATTTCACTCTGCCCCCATCAACCACTTCAGAGGGCCAACTGTCAAGCGAGCTGACATCCTTGCTGTTGAAAACTGAGGCAAAGAAGGCATTAAGTACCTCAGCCTTCTCTGCATCTTTGGTTACTATATTTCCCTCCACATCCAACAAGGAGTGGAGGTCGCTGCCGCCCTTCTTTCTACCATTGATATATTTATAAAAACTCTTATTATCCTTAACGGAAGTGGCCAATTTGAGCTCCAGCTGGGCTTTTGCTTCCCTGATTTTCCTCCTACACGACTTAACAACATCTTTGAACATGACGTGGCTTACATCCCCTTCTTTCCAACGCCGATACATCCTCTTTTTCTTACTTCAGTAGCCTGAATTCCTTCAAGATCTATCTGCTCCAGCTTGCTTAAGTCCTGCTGAAGTCCCAACACTGCAACTGTCTGATTATTTGTGTCATTCCACAGATGCCTTTTTTGTCAGCAAGTTTTCAAAATCCTGCCGCAAAAATTAACTGGCCTCAAAGTATCTCTTGTCTGGATGCAGAATAGGCCAAAGCAACAGGGAAGAAAGGTACTCTGTGCAGATAAAAAATGTTTGGGTTTTTTTTTTTGTTGGGTTTGTTTGGTGCTTTTTTCAGAACAGTTTTTTTTTCAGAACAGAACAGTTACTTGTTCTGTAAATGCCATCTACCTTCACTCAGAAGCAAAAGCCTTCAGAGTTTTCCTCTCTTAAATGCACTAATATTACAAGTTTCTGGTCAACTGCTCACACGTAGCAAAAGCATTTATTTTCTGAAATTAAGGCTCAGAAGGGCCTTTTCAAATGAATATAGGAAATCAACAGCTTACTTAAACTTTGTTGCAAAAGTTATTAAAAAAATTTAGTTTTTTTTTCATTTGTGTTGTTTGTTGGTTTTTTTTAGAAAGCACAATACCACACCAATTTTGAAAACACATGTAAGGCATGTAGAGATTCTCCAACATCACTTAATTCAGAACAGAAGCCACTACGTTTTATTACAGAACTATTAACAGGGTTTCTGTTGTTTTCAAACCCAACAATCATTAAAGACTGACTTTCTGGAAAGAAAGAGAGGATTTTAAAAAACTACCATCAAAGAATGACAAATAAATCCCAGAAAGCTGTGAATGATGAAGACACAGTCCCATTCCCACAGGATGCAGAGCCTCACACTGAAGGAACCTCTCTCACCAAGCTCACGATACATACTCTGCATTCTAACATTTGCTCCCATTTGGACTGAGAATTGCAGATGTTTGTCAGAAGTATATCCACAAACCCTGAAGCAAGGCACAGCCCAAAGCAACAGCAGGGAAGTACCCGTCTGTCCCAATCAATCTACACTTGTCCGCAGCAGATTGTTGGACCTTTTCTTGCTAATTCCATAACGAGCATTAAGAGACAGTGAATGAAATTGAAAAGCTGCAAGTTGAAGAAAAATTGTTGCATTTAAAAAAAAAAAGACTGAGTAATACACTAATTTAAACTAATACAATCAGTATAAAAAGAGATAAATACTTCAAACAGATTAAAAAATATGCCAGGTTAATGTACTTAGAGTTAAAAAATAGAGTTCTGAAAAAAATATACACATGCAATCTCGTGTTATTTTCAGCAGCTCGTAGTTCTGCCACTTGGACAAGGATAGGTCAGCCCTCCTCATTCTGCCTTTCTGGGTCAGTACTACACACACAATATCTGATTAAATTACTTTAGGGGTACAAGGGACAGAATGATTAAAGTTAGGTTTTAGTTTGATAAGAATTCTGAAGGGACATGTTAAACTTGACTAGGGAAAATGTTTTCCTAAGTAATCGCAGAGACAGAAAAGATGATTTTTTTAAAAAAATGTACACTTTACAATATCAGCCAGTTCTTTCCTGACTACTGTTGAATGCTGACAAAATGCCATGGCAAATACAACTTATTAATAATATGCCCTACAGTAACTAGAATTTCAACAGAACTTACAGCAAACATAGCTTTGGTACAAGTGATGTAGAGAAATATCTATTTTAGATTTAATTAGCTTTAATGTAGTAGGCACAAGCTTGACCTGATCTGATCTTCCAGCCTGGATTTCCAGCATTTTATGTATGCATGTGTATACATACTATGTGTACTTTGCCCCAAACACACAGAAATGCAGTACAAAGGTCCAGCAACAGCAATCCAGCTCTTTAAGAGCTAAGAGACAAGTCCTCCTGTCCCTGACTAAGCAAAATATGCGTACCATAGCAGTACTAAGAGTGCTGTGTCCTCAGAAGACTGGAGAGAAATAGCAAGGGCACAATTATTATGCATAAGGCTTTGCAGTGACTGTACTTTGCCAGGCAAGGCAGATTTAAGTGCTCAAAAATGACGATCTGCTGGACTATCCAGGCACATTTGTTGAGAAAAGCAGATCTCCTTTTCTTCCCATTGAAACTAAAAAAAAAAAAATCTTTTTAAGGAAACATATTGATATTAAACAGTCTACTTGGGTAAATCATAATTTGTATGCTAAACATACTTGTTTTAGGAATATTCCTGTCAAGTATAAGCACTGCCTTCTATACAAGGTTTCAGGTAAAGCATGCCCAATGAGCACAGCCAACTGCTTAAACTGTGCTGCTTTTAAACAACTGCTTCCTTTAAGACTGACTTGATCTAATTTTCCTGCCACCCTGCAGTAAGTATCCCTGACATCAAGCATTACCATACCAGGCGCTGGAAGAGGCAGAACTGGAACAAATGCAAGTTCCCCCATGGCTACTGTCTGTCACTGCCTCCTTCTATATAAACAAGTGCATCCAACTTCAGCTGTGCAGAGCAGCCTTATTGCTGCTTATCCTCCCACCTCCTTCGGGAGCTGCTGAGCCACTCAGGGACAGCTGAAAAGTTAGCATAACAGACGATTAAAAGAAACAACATCCCCCTCCCTCTGTCCCATAGTGACTGACTCCTTAGCTGAACTCCAAAGCTAAAAAAAAATCAATCTATTTAGAAAAGATGGAGATTCACCGAGTAGCAGAAACAGCAGTAATGTCCTTCTACCACACGGTGGAGATAGAGCAGGTCATTTATGTAACTCTTGACCAGCCAAATACACAGCTGTTTCACCATGACACCAGCGCTAATTTATATCATGTTGCTCTGGGGATATTTTTTTTCTCCCTCCGTTCAATTTACTGCATTTCTAAAAGTATTATTTTAACTTAAAGTTCCAGTATCCAAGGTGGTGAATGTTATTGTTGTTATTATATCTCCCTCCTCTGAACGAAACAAAATATCCTCTAAGCAAAAATGAAACTGATTTTAGGGTACCACCTGGAGGGTGGAGGTGGGATGTGGTTTATAAAATAGGGTCGAAATTTCAGACCTGTTGGGCAACTGTTCCCAGCCATCATCTGAACATCTTCAAAGCAGACTGCCATGTACCGGCCATATATTGCTGTATATGTTTAGTCTCCCTTTTTTTCCAGAATTACTAGCCTTCAGCATATTCCAATGTGGAGGTATGGGAAGAATTCCTGCTGAACAAGGTACTCGTCAGCACTTGTAAGGATGGCAGAAACAGAAGTAAAAAAAAAATATGCCATGTCTGTATTCTGAACTGTATTCTGAAGATCAACCTGATGCTTTGCAGTGGTCGCCACAATGTGATAAAATATATTTAATCACTTTTTCAAAATTAAAATTTTGAAATTGATACTGTAGGCAGTAACAATTTCAGGCTTTCCCATTCAGTTTGTGTCTTTGAAGAGATAAGTTAATGACGTAACAAGAAAGCACATTACTGAACCTTAGCTAGATCTGGAAATTCAGTAGCAACTATATGCAACATTTATCTTCCACCTTCTGTAAATCAGTACTTGTTTTAAACCAATGACTGTGATAACCAGGTAACTAAATAAACCTGAATACCAGACAGCAAATAATCCAACCACCATACTCTTCCTGTATTTCTGAAACTGTTGCACGAAAGCTTTTTCAGATGACAAATACTACAACTCAGTATTTTCTTCAGATCCTTTAAAACACTACATGACCTGTGAGCACTGCACGCTGCACTGCAGGAATGGAGCAATTATGATTCTCCCCTTGGATCAGGAACTCCCCCATGCCACACGTCCTCCCCAACCTAGTAATACATGCTTTCCTCAAAGTTTTCAGAGACATTAAACTGATGAGATCAGTGCTGTTCAGAACAATGCAAGACTGGCAGCTTACTACAGCCATACTTACAGAGCAGTTCCATTCTGGACAAAAAGCTTGCATAAGGATAGCAGTAAGCTCAGGTGCTTCTACTCACAGATGGGAACAGATCATGAAAGGCAGGAAAAAATCCTAAAAACAACCAACATGCCCTTCCCTCTAACTTACTATGTCTTTTAGTCCAATGCACAGCTTCCACAAATCATTTACTGCCCAGGCAGATTGGGTACGGGCATCAAGCAACAGAAAGGAGGAGAAGGCAGAATTGATGACGTAACAGCTCTGCTGATAAAATAATTTGTTTTGACAAGGAAGCACCTGGCTGAAACTGTGGTGTCATGCCCAAGCATACAGCAGACTGAACCAAGAAGATGCTTCTGTGATGCTACTGGCTGTTGTGACCAGGCCAAAGCATCATATACATATTCTACTAAAAAAACTGATTATATAGAGAAATTAAGATACATGGCCATTTCTCCATAGCGAAGGTTAAAATACTGAAATGAAATACTTGTAGACAGAGGATAGGATTTACAAACAAGCCCTTGACAAATCCACAAAGAAAACCAAAATGCACCAGAACTCTTTGTCAGCGATTAAAGTCTCTCAAAGAAGAGAAACTGTTCTTCAGTGTAAAGTTAAATCAGAAAATGGCATAAAAATCTGTATAACACCATAAACTTTACTAGCATGAATCCAGAGTTAGTTTGATATAATGAAGCCTTAGGGACAGTGGTCTGACTTCTGACAGTCGACTGCACTGTGTTCCTCAAGCTGTATGCACACAGCTGAGGACACCAACAATTCCAAGCAGCATTTGGTGGGTAGGACACATGCAGAAACTGACTGAGGGCCTTAATGCTACCATTACCGTGGCCTTCTCAGCCAGTACCTTTCCATTCCCATGTAATCTTTTGTCTTCCATGTCTACTTAGGACTGAAAGCTCTTGGGGGTGTATCCTGGATTCTACATGAGGACCATTTCTGGTTGGGAACTCTCAGTGCTGTATCTGGATAACTTTGAGTACCTTCTCCACCAGCAAACTAAAATTACTGAAACATAGTCTGGCTAAAAATCTTTCCACCATTTTCTGGGTTCTGAACTAAATGAGCTTTACTCACTGAATGCAGATGTACACATGCTTCCACCACTACAGATTTGTCAGTATGTAAGATTTTCCAAAGAATTCTCTCACCTTTATTCTAAAAGACAAAAAAAAAAAACATGCAAAAGGCTAGCATATGCTGTATTAATGTAAAACCCCTAGAGGGCAACTAAGCTTCAATTTCAACCTGCATAAATATTCAGCTCCTTAACTAGTTTACAGATTATGTAAACTATTTCCTTCAACCTTGTTTTTTTCCCTCATTTAAAAGAAATGAATCCTTTTCACTCTCAAATCACATTACTGCTGCCTATTTAGTGTAAGTTAATCACCACTGCCCAACTAGAGACTGAGTTCTCAACCCAACAAAGCTCAAATGTGTGCAGAAGAGAACAATAAAGAAAACGTATGCAAGGACCTCATTTAAACCAAGACAGAAAACAAGCATATGAAAGTCTGAAATCAGTTTCTTTGCATTGAAGACCTTTAACAATACATCTTGTTTATTATTCAGCTTAGTATTAATTCATTGCATGGCATCTGTTTTCACGTACAGCAGGCTGTTTGCAAGTCTCAGATTTAAGAGTTTAAATTTATAGTGTTTGGATTATTTGCCTGTTACCCCCTACATACTATGATTTTAGCCTTATATATCGTAAGTATTTGGGGGTAAAAAGAAAAAAAAGTGGTGAAATAGGAAACAAGATGCCAAATTACTCCAGTACTAGAAAATAGTTTGTTTTAGTCTTCACTTTTCAGCTAAAGTTTGGGACTGCTGATAGTGGTGAAAGGAAAAAAAACATAATTGGAGCCATAAAAGTAAAAAAACTTTATTTGATTCCAAGTATTCTCCACCAATTTTAAAACTGGTAACTCTGTCCAGCTGAGCTTTGTTTGAAATGAAGTAACACACATCAACTCCCTCTTCCTTAATTTCCACCAAATCTATGTGGGAACTGAAAGGCACTTACTCTTCTACCAGGCCACATCTGCACAGAACTTGCAGACACATTGATATTTAACTTTAGAGGAGGCACTAACAGATCAATGGGACTCCCAAGTGATGTGGAAGCAACCTGAGATAGAGATAAAAAATCGCAGATCAAAGGAATCCTGAGCAAATGCTAACAAAGCCCAAGGATTTCTACATGGCTTTTGCAGGACATCAAGTATCCTAACAAAAATTCATAGCATAGCCATGCTTGCTTTATGCATACCAATGCAATTACACATATGCAGTGACCATGACAGTTCTCTTTTATAAACGGTCTTATCCTTATTTACATGTGTGAACAGAAACTAAAAATGACTACCAGTAGAGTTCATTTTATCTAATTTTAGCCAGCTAAAATTTACAACATGTGTCACCTAAAGCTGATTCTGGAAGTACCTTAATCTAGAGCTTCTTCTTGCCCTGACACAAAATAGAGAGAGGGTCAGAGATAGAGCAAGCATGCAAGGTACTTCCAGAATGCAGTTAGGTCCCACCTAAGAGATGTAAACAAGATGTCTGGTTTAGACTACATGTAACTTTCAGATGACTACAACCGGGATGAAATGCTTCCCATCATCCATGATTTAACAAAAAAATCATAAAGGGGAAGTTCAAGGAGCCAACACAAGTCTCCAAGGCTACTGCTCCTCTCTGAACACTGTAGAACAGCATGACCTAACTGCTGCTCCACTTTGGATATTTGAAAGACTGCAGAAGGGAGAAGAGGAGGGCTAGACACTGTATCTTCTTCAGATTCATCCCCTCTGATTGCTTGAAATATAATCAGCTTTAAGTGATCATTCTGACTTTTGCCACAAGTTCAGCCAAGACTTGAGAACTAGACAACTGCCAGTACAAAACCTGCCTAAGTGGTAAGTACTGATTGTTAGGGTCTGGACACACAAAACACTGGTTACTATTGTATCTCTTTATATGGATGCCCACAGTATATGGCAGAACCTAAACCTTGGTAACAACTTTGTAATCAAACTTAAAGCAGACTACATCACATTAGAAACTAGAAAAATTCCACTTGTTTCACATAAAGCAATTACAGTCACTGTTATAATCTACCTTTTATATGAAATGCATCTAGGTGGACCTGAAACATGGTAATGAAGATATTAAATTACCTCTAAGTACCGTTAACATACTCAAAGAGGTGATTTTTTTCTCCTCCATATTAGAGTGGCTGGCTTAGCTTTCAGGCAAGTCAGGAAGGACATTGTAGCTCAAACACTAAGACAATGGAGACAAGTAACATCCTGATGTTACATCTGGAACAAACAGCACTGCACTGAGACCACTTCTCGTGAAAATACTTTTGTGAACTATAGGCCTTAGGTAAGACCGTGAGACCAGCTCCAGGTTGCCCTAACAGAATTGCCTGTGAAACACTGCTCAGTTTTCTAAGCTCCACTAGCTACCATTTAGAAGACAACTTCATTCTGCAGTCATGACAATCCAGCAGTTTTCCAGAAACAATAATATATTTTTGCATTTAAAAATCCAACATGGAATCTTACCTTTCATTAACAAGAGCAGTAATGAGACACTGATTAAATTCAGGTACATAAATGCATATTTGAACATGTAAGTAGTTACCTAGAAGAAGACAAACCCAGCATATTTAACTTAGGAAAAAAAAAACAAAAAAACCCCTTCATGGTGTGTTTTCCTGAACTGATAATTAAAACAGCAAGAGTACAATAGATAAAGATGAGACCAGAACTATTAATCTGATCTACTAGTCTGTTGGGAGAATGTAGCTAAAGCAAAACTTGCCAACTCCATTAAATATCTTCCTTCTTAAGAAATGTAAAAATATTTGGGGGTTGTACGTTATAGAAGTATTCTCTAGCCAACAATGAATGTTTCTCAAAAGCTTATGCAGTCAGTAACCAGTATTTACATGAATTCGACGGCAGAGTGAAGAGGACAGATTCTCCAAACAATATTATGTTTTAAAACCGCTGAAGCTCCACAATTACTCAACAGAAGAAGCATATCAAAAAGAACTTGCACAACAGCCTTGCTGAAGCAAGAGGATTCCAGTCCAACCATTCTCAAAATGGCCAAAAAGAAAAGGGCTTAAAACTTTTTCAAGCCGTTTTAAATGTATATAACAAAAAAAATTCCCTCACGTATACATGTATATCCTTTTTATTTTCAGGAATAGTTTTCAAAAGTATAAGATGAGGACACCCCTATTACAAAGATAAAGATGAAGAATCATTAGTACTATTACTCAACAGTAATGAAGCTTCCTTAGATGTACATAGGCCATTGTACAGAAGTCATTGAAAACACCACAGAAGCTCTGAGCTCTGTTAGTTGCCTGCTAAAGATTAATTAGTTAGTTATTTACTTAATCATTAGTAATAAAATCTTTGGTTCTATATCCCTAAACAGCATGTGTTTTTTCATATTCTTCTCTTCCATATTCTATGGAAAGCAATGGTAAGTTTCTGTTCATTAACTACATATGTGTCGAAGCCTACATTAAGATAATAACACAGAACAGTGCCTTAAAGTAACATAAGAATGTAAATATTATGGCCTGGCACAATTTTATCCTGAACTCCCCAGCAGGCAGAAGGAATATGCGCATTTGAATTGGTGACAGTCTATGTGTTTGCCTTGACGTACTGAGTCTCTCACTCAGCGTGCCACGTTTCTTCAACCATGGTGACTTTTGCTTTCAAGTATCTCCCTCCCTGAGGTGCTCTACGATTTGGAAAGAAAAAAGCAGGTACATTTCCTGCACATCCAAATTTTGTGCAAGTTACCTTGTTGGGGTAGGAAATTTGTGTTTTTTTATGAAATGAATTGTCCTTCCATTTAAAGTGCTGCTTTTATTCAGACTACCAGAAAGCTGCCCAATGTCCCAGAACATAAATGGCTTCATATACAAAGGAAATTTAGACATTAAACCCCCCCTAAAACTAATAAAACCAAAAAACATTATTTAAACAGTAAAAAATATAAAAATATATAAAGATTGGAATAGCATGTCTATAGAAGCTGCAACATTCATCAGATTATAGGACAAACGCAGGTATACAAGAAAAGCTGATGGCTCTTCTAAAAGTCCTTTCCAGCCCTGTGTTCCTCTTATACTTGATAAATGTGCCCTCCAATGCAGAGGTAATTTTCTAGAACACTCAGGATTGACCATCTCTTTATAGAATTGAAGCTAATGCTATTAAAGCACAGTTACATTCATCTAAACTGCATCAGGAAGTCCTGCTTTCAGCTCTCTCCTATGTGCTTCCACATTATACACTTCCTATACATTCCCTACATATTAAATAATAGCATTCAGAAGTCCTTTTTACCAACATAAGCTGTGTCTCCACAAAATGACTTTTAAAAGGTTAGACTGACAGTCTACAGCCACAGGTGAGATTACACCTCAAGCCACACCTTTGCAATGCTTTTCACCAGCCTCCTTAGTATCCCATTCCAAAGTCTACAGGACATTTCTGTCACCAAGAAACAAAGCAAGATGTGTATCAACCTGGTATGTGAGTGCATTGATGAATTTACACACATAAGCAGACTGTATGATCTAGTGTTTCAAAAAGGATTATTCAAATATCTTCAAAATATGTTGTTTATCTGGAGGCTTGGAGGGCATATTTAGTTTACACTGAAGAGGAGGAAAAAGAATGACTAGATACTTCCTTGAGAGATTCTGGATCATAGACAGGAAAAAAGAAGACTCTAAAGTGCAAGACATTTTATGTGATAAAAGGCATGCAAGGAAATCCTGAACTACACTATCTTCTTCAAAATTCCACAAGTTCCTTTCCTACTCATCCCATCAGAATGATTATCTTTTATCCTTTACGATTCCTTTCAAATTCTCCACTAGTATTCTTCTCAAATCCAGAATACAGCAGCTAAATTGTTTTTCTTGCTCCCTGATCATAAAATTAAAGCCTCAACCATACTTTCAATGCTTTGTACAGCTCTACTACTCCGTGTTCATCCCCTTTCACATCCTCTGACCAGCTTTGCAGCTCTTGATTCCCCATGCAAAATACTTCTCGCCTTCTGTCATATGCTTACACTTCATGTAAAGGTATCTATTCTGATCTTAGGCAGCACAAATTCAGGCATTCTTTTCTGCAAGAATCCTTTCTTCTTATGTTTGCGGGTGATAAAATGTTAAAAATAAAATTCAGAGGGATGACAACAGAGCACAAGTGTTTTATGATCTTTTATTACTGTAGCCTTTGCTCCCTTCTCAAGCATCAGACCTGTAAGTAGAACACTTGTCAGAGGACAGAACTCCCTACTCTTTTTCTATGCAGCACAGATGACTATTGGAAAAAAACTACAATAGCAACAAAACTAAATCTTGGGGTAGGAAAGAGGGGAATTTTGTCGTTATTAAAAGGATCTGAACAGTAACGTACAAGAATGTGTTTCTACTCAGCAACAGAAAACATTATTTCTACTTTAAAAAAAAGTTGTGTATTGTCAGTGTTGTTACCACAGGATCCATTAACTTCCATATCAAAGAATAAGTGCTGGAAGGACAACTCACCCAATTTAAGATAACTAATGTTTATAATTAATGTTCCACATTGAAAAAGAAGTATAAAATGTTTTCGTCCCAAAACAGGATGACAATTCGAGGTTTCATTAAACACACTCTGATATTTCCAGGACACAAAAAAAGCATGAAGAACACTTAGAACACATCTCGTTGAAGGTGTATTTATTTGTTTGTCAAACTGTACTTCAATTATAACTTGCATTTCCCTATTGCCTGATAAGACCTGTAATTCTTGCCCTTTTTTTTTTACTGCTTTTGCTGACTCGTAATATTCCACACAAAGACGTATACAACAGGTATAGCTCTCCAGAGTACAGGCTATAATGGACATCAAAATTACAACTCTCATCATGCACTGCCTCATAAGATCAAAGCATATTAGATGAACCTACAACTACAATTCTGATTCCCATTTCGCTCAACTGGAATTAATACTTAATTTCAATTTTTGTTATTTGGATGAGCAATTTTCTTTGGCAAATACACTTGACAATTTAATGTGTTTTCTAAAGAATGGTGGACAGAACTTTTCCCCTATTACCCTACCCTGAATATAACACATTCTTTACAAGGTCAATACAATATTTGTAGCCTATCTGAAAGCTCACTATTGCATTTCTGAATACACAGCAACTACTTTTTGACCAAAGTAAGTTCCATTTTCCACTGCTGAACCTAATGGTATCTATGCAACACATTCTGACTTCAACAGTTGAAAAATAACCTATTTTCTATGTGAAAGTTACCCCAGGGTAATATTCATAATTCATATATAATATAAATATTTATACACATGAAAAGGGAATATAGTATGACCTCTTAAAAGTATTAGATTTATCTACACAAAGTGCTAACTATGTTACTGTTGAATGTAGTATCTAAGAGAGGCTTATAAGCCAAAACTGGAAAGCAACTACTTAATACATCATTAAGGACATGCAGTTAAAATAGCAGTTACCCTAAGTCAGATGTAGAGCCATTAACAATGCATTGCTATGTACAACTATGCCACAGCAATACAATACTGTAATGCTCTAATATATAAGCTATGGGTTCAGTAGGTAATCACCACCATCAATGAATGGATACAGAAAAACCCTACAGAATCCCAAGTACTGCCCTCATTTGGTCAGTGAAAGCAACTGACCCAGAAGAATCAGAAAGTATCAAGTGAGAAAGAAAACTATGAGAACAAGGAAACACTGTATCTAGGAAAAGATACAAAAATGATATTTATAAGGGTCTGCAACAACAACCACCCCAGCCTCATCCTTCTGTTTGGAGAACTTGACCATGTCTCCTCTATCCGCTGGCTGCTGCCCTATGGACTGTCAGCAAAAGCAGTTCTCTAAAGACTTCACTTAAAACCTACATAATATCTCAAGATCAGTAGCTACAGGCAAGTTTGTATTTCTGTTTTCATATCTTGCACCAAACAGACATCACCAGGACCCTAAGACATAGAACCAGCTATTCAACCTAAAATCACAGAGTTTACCAGTGGAGAACTGGAAGTATCTAGAGTACAGAAAAGACAATCTTAGCCTCAAAAGTAATAGCCCAAAGACATAACCCAAACAGATTCAATTCTTCAAAAGTCAAAAGATATACATTAACAAGCTCGAAGAAAGGATGTATGCTTCTCTCTGAGCAAGGAATTTCCAGGCACAGAAGTTGTCTGAACGGAGAAACAATGATCCAGATTCAACAGAGAGTTCATCAGAAATTAGCAATATGACTAAAAGGGTAGAAACAATTGATAATCTTGGATCTTCATTTCAAGTTCAACATTTCCAATAATCAAAGAAATGGTACAAAAGGACAAGGACAATCATTTTTCTCCTTTTATATACAAAGTACTTCCATTCTGCAAGTGTTAAAACAGTATTAATCCACAGTTTGGAAAAACAGTTTTCCTCCTGAAAATGGATTAGCGACTTAACATCACAATATAACAATTGTATCTCATCATAAAAGCTGCAAAAGAAGCAATCCTATTGTTCAATTATCAGTAGTTAGCTTGGTCAGTGCTCCTGTCATGGACATTACTACCATGTACCAAAGAAATTCAAAAACATGCAGACATCCTCTATTTAAACCAGCATTTGTTAACATCATGCAATTCATCTACACTATATTAATATATTTATGCTAGGCAGAAAAAACAATTTGAAATTCAGGATCTTAACTGGAAACCAATAAAATCCCTAACTTGAGAAAACCAATTTGAAAGACTGGGCAAAACATAGGTAACCTAGCGCGGTTGTGATCTATGAGCTCCAGGTTACCAATATTGCTTCAGTATCTATACATAAAAATCTCTACCAGGTAAGAGAATCAAAATTAAGACACTGCTTGTAGGATATGGCAACCTGGCTGAAATTGATATTCATTAGAGTACTCTTTGCATGAATAGGAGCATTTGGACTCTGTGGTCTTTATCAGAGCCCCAGCTGGTAATGGTTGAAGGTTAATGCCTTACCCCATTCTGTTCAATTTTCTGTCCTAATTAGTCCTCCAAATCTATAGCTGTGAGCACCAAGTGTCTGTGCTCAAAAGAAACTAATTAATGCTAGCAAATTAGATCAAGTCCAAAGATCCAACAGCCAAACTCTTAAATGCTCCTTGTTAATAGGAAGTGTAGCTGTCAATAACTGCTGTTGGTGGTTATAATGAGGCCTCTTTCTTTCATTGAAAGTGATTTCATTTCTCTTTGTCCACGTTAAAGCTGTTCCATTCCCTAATAAAAAAATAAAACCCCCACACAACTAAGTTGCAGTGGTAAAGCTAGCAGTCTGACCCATTTCTTGACATCAGCTGGGTTGAAATGACATGGAGGAAGGAAGAAAAAAATAATCAAATAGGGTAAGGTCCATCCCCAAACATTTTCTTCAAAGTCCTAAGAATAGTTCGAATACTTACATTTTCATCACCAAGCAATAAAACATGCTCTCATATTTCTTTTCTATAAAATCCTCTAAATTAGCTTAGGGCAGTTAATGCTGTATCATTAAAAAAAACACCACATCTAGGATCTCATTTCTGCAAATTGTAATTTACATGTAGCTGTTCTGTCTGCCCAGTTTGTTGGATCAAAGCTCAATATACTATAATCCCTCTAGAGATTGTATTAACTCACATAATTAAATGTGATGAGAGTAAATGTTCATTGCAAATATATAGAGCTGAATCATTTTTCCAAAATAAAAGCTATTGTGTGCAAACAAGAACATCGTAAAAAAATACAGCATCTTACTCTTGAGAAACACTAACCAGGGAAAAACACCTAGTAATGTATTATCAGTACTACATATAGCTGTATGGTATCAAAACATCTAAAATAATTTAAATAACTGACAACTGCATAATGTGTACAACAATGATCTCAATAGTTTTATATATGGTCATGGAGTCACAACATGACTATAAAGTACTTCAAATATTCAGATAATAAACGCAGCAACAGATGATCACGTTTTTCTCCATTTCTCCACCTGCCATTTTGTGCTGGATTGAACCTATGTTTTCAAACTATATTAATCCTCCTCTCACAAAAATGAAGTTGCAGGTAATAAGGCAGTAATAAGAAAGCTATTCAGTTATAAAATTTCCTCGCAAACAACATGAGGTCTCCATCAAAATCTGAACAATACATACACACGTACGTTTAAGGAATTTGTGGTCAGCAGCTGATTTAAAAAGTCATCATATTAATTCTTTGATTTTTATCAGTTACTTGATCTTCTTGCTTTGGTCAATAAGAAGATTGCTGTATTCCCAGATACTCCTAAAATATGTAAATTTAAAAAAAAAAAGTAAGGACTATATTTTCACAAGGAGGCAAAGCAGGCGAGCAAAGTTCAGTTCTAAATGGTGGGTTCACTTTTACTTTGCTCCAAAAAAATTAGACTCATCAAAGTTTTTAGTTGTGAGCTGCCAGGTAATTACCCACTAACATCAGTCTTAGCATCTGCTGATGTCAACCTGAGAACCATGACTGTAGCTACTAACAAGTTAATCCTCCCCCAGCGTTCAGCAAGAGTTTGCATCAATTAACAGACTTGGCCTGCAATACAAAGGGAAGTGAGCAATACCAGGGTAAAATCAAGTTGAAATTTGCTAAGTATTTCACATGTTTCATTATCTGCATTTCTGATACGAAAGTATACATAGTAAGACTTTTTTTTGAAGAAGGAATAACTAAAGGTCGGGCATTTAAATGTGCAGCATCACATGTTCAATCAGAAATGTATTTGGTTTTATGGGCCTTAATGTGTCAGGTGTAAGGGTCATGGTCTAGAGCAGGTGGCCCCTACGGGGACAGAGATAATGTCAGTGACAGGACTGTTGAGTAACTGCACATCATCAAAACTCTGGTTGACATTGGTCATGCTCTAGTGTAGAGAAGCCTGCAGTAGTGTTGCATCCCATCATTTTCACTAAGTATCAACATGAGCCCTGAGGAGGAGAGAGCTATTGGGGAAACTGGAGAATAGGAGGAGGGTGGCTGCTTGGAAATGTCCTTTTCCAGCCACACTTCCCAAACCATTTCTTAAAGCCTTGCCAAGTATCTTGGTTTTTTTTCAGCAATGTAAATACAGTTGCTCTAATTACACACCTCCTCGGGACAACAGAACCATCAAACAGTTTGCTCCAGGAAAAGTCCTCAACCCAGCACAGGTGGAAATATCCTCCTTTTGGCTCCCTCTCATTAAAAGAAAAATAAAAATATAGAACAACTTGTCATCTTGGCCAAATGAAAATCTCCGACGACAAGCTTCAAATGAGAAATGGGTGCATTCTTACTTACAGAGGCACAGGCAGGATTAGGTATTCAATCACTGAAATTGTTTCCCTTACTTCACCACTTCCCTAAGGGCAGATCCAGGGTGATCTGAACTATCTATCCTGGTATTCACTCTGAAACGTGTGTGGCTCAGTTTCTTATATGAACCCAGGAGCCTTAGAAATGAGTCACAACTATGGAAGACATCTGAAAGTCATTCTAGGTGATCTCTAACGACCCCAACCCAGCTCATGTATCAGTAGAAGACAACAAAATTTAGAAGAAAAAAGTTTAGAACTAAACCCCCTTGTCTCTGGAGCAAGACCTTTTTTCCTGGCAAAAAAAAAAAAAAAAAAAGATTGTAAAGTTTTAGAAACTGGAGAGAATTGTCTTATAATAAAACAAACATAGACAACAAATACAGTACAAAGTTATAGTCTCATGACTGACTCAATGGTTCAGTACTTTCTCTTTTGGGATCTCAACGTAAGACAACTTCTTCAGAGTCCAGTCCCACACCCTGTCAAAGTTAGTCAGCTGTTTCTGGTTTTATTTTTCAAGTCAAGTAACCCAAAATCACACTGAACTGAGTATACAGTACTTCAGGTTTATGTACTTCTGTTCTCTAAAGCTCTTCTCTACCTAAATCCATCTATTTAAATTTCAGGATCAGTAACTCTGAACAGAACAATAAGTGCTCCTAAGAAACAGAACAAACATTTCTGTAGATTTGATCAAGATCAACGAAATCTCTTGCAGGTTTTTTTCAGTGAGTGTCCCTAGATTCAGAGGAAAGAGGAGTCATGGAAAGTAGAGCACGGCCAGGTGAAACTACAGAGGTCTGGATAAGCTAAACATAACCTTTCTGGTGAAAAATGCTAACTTCAAGTTCCTGAAATTTGCTGTGGTTTTCTTTTAAAAACTTCTACTCAAATTTAAATTTTATAATTGAAAATTAAAGCAAAAAAAGTTGATAATTTTAAAGGAAAACAACTTGCTAAGAAATTATTTCATAAAAGCAATGGATGAGGCAATGGCAAGTTAACGTCACTTTTAGTCACTTCAGTGTGAAAGCACATAATTTACATGCCATGGATACACTGCTAGAGAAATAAATGGATTTAACATCACTTCAGATGAAATCATCCTATAGTTTGTAAAAATAGAGTGAAACATTCCTCTATAAAAATGTTGTTGAGGTTTTTTTTGGGGGGACGAGGTTGGTTGGTTGGTTGTGTTTTCTATGACACTTTTGATATTCCTATAATAGCCCATGATTTCACATATATACAGTGTGTGGATATTAATGCAATAAAGCATATTTACATAATCATCATGGAAACCTGACTAGTGTTTTGCAGAAAGCATGTTTACCCTCCTAACAAAATTACAAATACATCCACTTTCACTAAAAAAATTTTTGGAAATCTTAAACACACAGATTATACACTTAAACAAAATTATTCTGCAACTAAGACTATATTAGAACAGTCTGAAAAAAAGTTGAAAATAAGTTTAAATACTCTAAAATGAAATAGGACTAGATACACTACTTAATTGTTCTTAAAAACCATCAGATGGACACATTTTCATGGTCATTTCATCCCTAAGCTACTTTGGTATGCTAACACCCAATCACAGCAATTTAACCATGTAGCAGGATCACCTCTCGAGTTAACAAAACCTTTATTTTTTATTTAGTTTTTAACCCTTGGGGTTTCTTTTCCCTGGATGCCTCTTGAACACGTGCTGGACAGGCTGTCACTACTTGCATTATTAGCTCTGATAAGCACACAGCTCTAGGTGGTATAGCTGCAGGCTAAGGTAACGGACTGTATACAGATGGACCCCTGTGCTCATGCAGAGCACTATTGAATGTATAGGGGCTCCCCATAGGGACAGATACGAACCTAGTGTGATTAAGTAAATTGTAAAAGGCCCATACTTGCAGAATAGCTTTGTCTCCTACACTAACAATGCATTTACCACAATTTCCTAAAGATAAAATGAAATAAAAGCATAGTAATAGGAGTTGTTCAAACAAGATTAACATTAAGCAGAAAAATCCTACACTGAGAGCAAGTTCAGTGACTAGCTGTGCCACTTAGTGTGAACAGCGCAATTTCATGCCCAGACGTACACTCTGTAGTGCACAAACCAGATCGCAGGAGTTTTGATTACTTAATTACACAGCTTATGTTCATAGTTTATAACTGTTTACAGCATAAAAACCACAAGCTATTTACTCTGATTAACACCTATCCCTATGTACTAACAAGAAAAATTTACTCAAGCAATAATTTCACAATGGATTTAAGTGAAGATAGATTCTCTTGTCCACAAAAATGCTTAAGCTTCATTTCCCTTGGTTTTGTCTCTAATCTCCCATACAGATTAAAAGACGTGCAAAAAATAGCTGAAGTGATGCTACCACCTTTTTTTTAATAGGGATACGAATGTGAGTTTTGCTTCTCTATTTGATTATAAAAATTGCATCAGAAATATTCACTTTCTACCTCTAACTTCCACACAATTTGATCAAAGCTGGTTTACAGGTGACAGAGGAACGAGGGGGAGACAGATGCATCCGCTAACCTCCTTTTCCTAAAGATATACAATCAAACTCTATTCAGAAGAAAGAAGAAAAAATATAGTTTTACCTAATATTAGCAAAAAAACCCTCCAAACCCAACAGCATTTTGCTTTAAAATTTATGGAGTAAAAAACATGGAAAAGTTGCAAGGTAAGGGTCCACAACTGAAGAATCTACAATATTGGAAAAATAATTAAGAAGCTGAAACCAAAGTTCTCATCTGACACAGAGAAAGTTCAGAGGAGAAAAACAAGCATACACGCACCCCCCTACAGTCTACCCTCAAAGAAAATGATTAAAATAGAATGCTTCCAAAATATTTTTTTAACTGACATTCTTTCAGTTACCCACATCACTGTAATTGCTTTCCCTCTTCATTTTCTATAGAGTTCAATGCAAAAACGATTCAACTATCATTCAAATGAACAAAAGATATAGTGAGTCCTTCTGGAAGTACTGGAATTTACCTGTTATGTGATGTCACCTTCCTTCAGCAGAAATTCCCAACTCTTTTTCCACTTACTCATCTCTGAATAGTTTATAACACTACTCCATTACATCTTTTGGGAAACGCTTAAAAGCAACTGCTTGAAAATATGCTGGTCCACTTTAACTAGACTTTACACCTAGTGACAAATGTCTAGATACCTCCTTTGAAGTTTTCGCTTTCAATAAAAATATTGTTATTAATAGTAATAGTTTTGAGCAAAAATATTTTCCACAATTGATAAATAACATTAAAATTATTTTAAAGTACTATTTATTTCATCTTTATATCATTCTTTCTTAATTTCTATTTTTATGTTTTATAATGTATGTAATATACTAGTACAGTGGTACAGGTATATAATTTATAAGTAAATATACACATTTTGGGATTGCGCACTCAGAATTTTTTTTTTACTGACAGTGTGCGCAACTAAAAAATTTAGAGAGCACAGATCCAGATGACAAGAGGCAAGGACCTTCTACTGAAGGCATGCCACTTGTATACAACAATTCTGTAGCCTAATTTTTGTTTTCCATTCTTACATCCATCTTGTATAACTCCTGCCTAAGCAGCTCTACCTTTATGGTACTTTAAAAAGTTCCAGGTTCCTTCCAGGAATCTATGAGCGACTACATGTTAGAAGAAGTGGTGACACCCAGCTTTAAAGAGTTACTGTCCAGTACTCTTCTGAAGAAAATGCAAAAGAAAATGCATTTCAACATCTGTCTAATAGCACGTGTTTATGTGCATGCATCATTAAAATATTGGGGCAGGAAAAGGATGCAGTTAGCTAAGAACATTAAAATTATTTTTTCATGAAGAATGAGGCTGTAACTGAAGGCTCACATGAGGAAATTGCATTTACATGAGTTATCAAATATTATATAAGAATACAGTAACTCTTGTGTTACTCTGTCATCATACAGTCTAAACCAAAATGTGGAAAGTTTTGTATCATCACTCTAATAAATTCCACAGCCCTCAAGAATAATTAATTTTGAAAATAGGCCACATCACCAAGCAGCTAAAGCCAACACAGCAGATTTATATATTTTACTACTGTTTTCACAGTGAAGAGATAAGATGCAGTTCATACATATTAATTCTTTGACTACTTGACTTCAAAAACAAGGATTATATTCAGGTCACAAAAGTGAATACATCTGTATCCCAATGAATATTTGACTCTTACCTTGCACTTTATCTGAACACAGCTCCTTGGCTCGCTCTCTCATTATTTGTGGAATCAAAACATCTTTTTCTACATGTCTTAGCTTAGAATTTTCTGCAAGAGTGATAAAAACAAAAAATAGGAAAAATATTGTTTTTATCAATACATCAGAGAAAGTCAAACTAAAGAAATAACACAGCACTGCTTCTGTAAGACACACTAGTATACTAAAACTGACACAAACTAGCAGCTGCAAGTACCAACGTAGGATCACACAGATCAAAAGGCAGGAAAGTACAAGATTTAAAATTCCTCAAATACAAAAATGAAAATCCTGAATATTTCTGTTCTGCTTAATGTGCACAATGACCCAAATATAATATAGACAATTCTGGCAGCACATTCTAATTTCTGCCTTGCTAAACAGAAGGTCTGTACAGAGACTGCACAAAGATTGAGAATTACTTTTATTTCAGGATACTAGTACTCTTCTATGTACATTACCTGTACAAATCAGCTTTTTTTTTTCATTGTCATAAAGCTGAGAAATATAGCGCATATTAGAGCATAATGTGGAATTTGTAATGCTACACAAAAGACTTCAGTTCTTTAAAGAAAACCTAAGTAGCCTCTCAAATAGAGGCTTTACGAGTTCTTTCATTAAGAAATCCAACTGAACAAGAACAAATGCTGCTGCCTGAATTCTGTGTTTAAAAGTACAGCTGCTGTTTGCTTCCAGTTGTCTCAAAACAGAATTTGGTACAGTCAGTGCAGCTAGTGATTCTGAATAGTTGAAGCAACGCATTTCCAAATCCACTTTCTTCAAAGGGATTAGAATTCATCAAGCACTGCTTTTTATTCTTAGCTTCTGAGTTAAAATCCCTTTAAAGGACATTTGTTCAGAACATCATATAGTAAAATATGGTTACACCAAATACCTGATTTTCCTCCTCAAATACACTATTCACCCTTTGATGTTGATGTTACACTTCAAAACAGCATCAGTTGTGATGATCACATTATGAAAACTCTACTGTCAGTTACGCTGTTATTTTGAGTGGCAATCATGTCATTTAAAAAAATTGCTTATAGAAAGTTTTAGATTAAAGAAAAGAATTTAAAAGTGTAATATCTTGAAATTAAGGAAAGAAGCAGCATTTAATTTACTTACCACTTTCAAACACTATTTTTCAGGGTACCTGCAGTTACTTCCGGATCAAAACGCAACAGACTAACATTTCTCTAGTCATTTTGAACTCACTATGTTTTAAAGTTTACTAGCTATGACATTACATTGTGATGTTACACAATATCGAACTTGATATCACTAGGGGAACTTGGTAATAAAACGAGGATTATAATGAGCAATACAGAGAATTTGAACTAAAGACTTAATCTTTCACCTCAAAACTTCTTACTTGGAACTTCTAACAACAAAAGACTGAGAAAGACTGTCTTCTGTAAATAACACAAAAATACCAAACACAAATAGCTAAACTGTGATTTGCTTCTATGTTCTTATTTTCATGACTGAGATAAAAATAATTCTGATAAAATATCCTTCTTTTTAACTTCCTGCACTGCAATTACTGTACCGAGTATTTATCATGTTACAGACAACACAAAGCTGTCATAAAACTTTTAAGCATGTTTTTTAGAAAGGACAAATCAGTTCAGCTGTATGCCATGGCAGGAAACAGTACCACCGTGCTCCATGCCTCAGCTTTACTAACTTCACTGCAGCAGTCCTGGCCTATGACAGTCTTTCCCTTTGCCAATACAGATGTACTCTTCAGCCCTGTGGTGAACTGAAAGGGGAAATTAATTTGATTTAAAGGTAAATACATTTCTTGTCAGGCAATTTTTCAGCAAGGTTAATTCTCCAATCCAGTTCACTGTACAACTGCATAAATGGCCCATGTGAGGGAACTGCGTAAGACTCGTTCAGGAAGGAAGACTGAACTGTCATGAGCACCACGGGCTCAAATTATAGCCTGAGCTTCTCCCCCTTTTTAAAAAAATCGGTTAGAGTAATGCTTAGAGTACACAGAAAATAAGCTGATGTAGGAATGTGGAGACAGATAAGCAAGTGGGTTGCTAGCTGCCACCAAAAGGGAAGTTTTAATAGTCCCCCATTGTCGTCATTCACCCCCATCACATCAGCACTATTACACACTTATCCACACAGTGAGCGACAAGCTCAGTACAGAGAGAGGAGAGCTCAGTACATAGAGAGGGGAGCTTCCCCTATGGCAAAGAGAGCCTGTGCCAGCTGGCTCCAGGACAGACCTGCCACTGGTCCGAGCCCATCAGCAATGGTGGTATCATCTCTGGGGTAATATATTTAAGAAGGGGGGGAAACTGCTGCACAACAGCAACTGCAGCCAAAGAAAGGAATGAGAATATGTGAGAGTTACAACTCTGCAGACACCAAGGTCAGTGAAGGAGGAGGTGCTCCAGGTGCCAGAGCAGAGATTCCCCTGCAGCCTGTGCATCATGAGGCAGGTTGTCCCCCTGTAGCCCATGGAGGCCCACCATGGAGCAGATATCCACATCCAGCCCATGGAAGACCCCTTGCTGGAGCAGGTGGATGCATCCGAAGGATGCTGTGAATCCATGGGAAGCCTGTGCAGGAGTGGGCTCTGGCAGGGCCTGAGATCCCATAGAGGAAGAAGCATACAACCTACAGTGTTGAGAACTTCACTCTCTAATAAGGTTTTAAAGTGTAGGACAACATGAAGTGACAGAAGTGTTATAATCCAAGTGAAACAACATAAGCGATATCCCAAAACCCTGATGTAAAAGCAAAAGAGGCTGATCAGTGCAGCTTCTCTATGCAGAAGTCTTTTTTCTTTAAACATATAAGAATAAATTTCTTCGTATTTAAAACGTTAGAGCTTTTGAGATCATTCCACCTAATACTGACATGATTTTAAATTAAGATGGAGTAGAGGGATGACAACACCAGAGAAAATTTCCAAAACTTTAACTTCTTATCATTCTATCATCACCTCAAAGTCAATTTTCACCTTCTTCACTGACTGAATCTGTTACCTTACATTTTGCTTTGAGGCTCGTGTCCTTGCAGTATGACAGTACTGGATTACGAGAATACTAACATGCCTGTTTGCTATAAATCAACAATGGCTATATTATAGGAAGTCTGTAATATCTAGTAAGAAAAGAAAAAGCAGACCCAGCAAAACAGTTATTTTTTAATTACATCCAGATTTTGCATATGCTCATACATCTAGTGAGTAATAAGTAAAGCCAAGCATGAAGATGCTTGTGAAGATTTTTGACATGAGATTTGTTCTTGATCACACAAGAGCAAGTTACAGGGCCTGAAGGAAGAATCAGATCAGGGCTTAATATTTATTACTGAAAATAATGCAGGGTCACTAACACCTAGCCTGAGGTACTGCTCAAGTACGATAGACCTGTCAGTTAAAAAACTTAGGCTGTGAGCTACCTACAAGGGGAACACTCTCCCCACCTCAAATCCCTTCTGACAACTGTTGATGAAGATTCAGCAAAATGCATGAAACACAAAGTCAGTAACATGTAGGGCTGGCCAAGAACTGAAATATCACAGCTGGGCTTAACTCCGTCATTGCAAAGCTTCTGAATGCCTCACTTGGTAACTGATGTAAAATCCTCAACACAACTTTTGTCACTTAAACAAAGATACCATGCAGCATTATTTCAGCAACCAAATACATATTTTGTTTTTTTTCTGGGATGGCAGGAATATAGTAATAGCACTCATACAATTAGTTTCCTACACATAGGGTTCCATGCTTTTTAAATGAAGCTCAAGCTTTTTAGCAGCTCTCATATGAAACCAAGCGTACAAACCCTGTTTCTCCTGTGTCTTCTCTAACAGTAGATGTTGTCCAAGAATTTCTTACTTCCACCTGGAGTAAGATATAGAGAAAGGTCCTGCAAAAATCACAAACTATCTGAACTATATAAACCAAAGAGACCAAATGGAATAGAGCTATGCAGTGACCTCCATGTCCAAGAACACTAATTGGGGCCACAGCGCTACTTATTCCTCTTTACTAATTCTCAGAATTGTGTGATAAGGCGTAAAGAAAAACAACGCAAATCACAAATAAAAGTTTGATTTAAAAAAAAATTGCTCAAACTCCTTGAGGATTGGAATATTTGGCTATTTAACTACTCCTTTCAAGACACAATTTACACCTCCCATTCCAAATAATGAATACCGTACACAAATTAAGAGCAAATCTTTTGAATAACAGGACCAAATACCATTCTTCCTGCTTTTGTTTTTTCCCTAACTGGAAGTAGGATTAAGAGTCAAGAAAAGCAATGCCTACCTTTGATTTCTGTATGTATATATTTAATGAAAAATCAGTATGTATAATACAAATAAATGAAGCCATTAGAAACTAATATCATAGATATGAGCAAAAGACACCAGTGTTTTCAAAAATCGCAGAGCATGACAAGTTCTGACACGAAGAGAAGGCTGAAAGCCTTTTGGTTACATTTACACAAGGATTGCAGATGTTATTCTGGATTTTATAAAACTTGTTGGAGCATTCCAATATATCTTCCTTTTTTTTAGTTCTTTTCTTAGAATAGTTCTCTAAAATGTGGTGTCAAACTACTTCAGGAAACCATAAACATCTTTTCCCCTTGTGCTCCCAACACAGGTCAAAGACACTAAGAATATCAAAAAGGTCATTCCCATTCAACCCCCTTCAACTTATATTGGTGGCAACTTATGTTTTTAATCACAAATGTTGTCTAAAAGAAGTTTAATTAAAGGCAGAAATCCTTTTTCTTTTTACTTATATTTCTTTTGCCTTTAAATTCAACATTACATTATCTACGATTATTTTTTCCTTTCTATCTTTTAAAGCTATGCTTTCATTCCTTTCAGTACATTTTTCTTCTAGATCTGTCTTACCAGATATGCCATTTTGAAACAAGTCACAATTCCGGAGCCCAGTTCTCTCCTTCCACTGATACACTGCTGCTCTCCACTACGAGATCTCCATGTGACAGTAAGAAATAGACATTTCAAATAGCTTTGGAAAATCATGAATTCAAATCTCCAACCCCTCTGTTTTCAAGATTCAAAACAATGTCCAGAATAGGTACCAAAACCTGTATTGTGTATTTAAGCTACTGTCAATAACCCTACTTTTCTCTTCACACATTTGTGAATCTTCAGCTAGGGATCTAGACATCACCATCTGAAAATGACAGCTATACCCAAGTGCACATTAAATAGAAAACGAGTGTTCAAATAACCCATGACCTCTACTACTAAGAATAGCACGCTACAGAGTTTTGGAAGTGCTGCATGCAAAAATTAACTTCAATGCTGGGCTGCAGAACATTCATTCTGAAGAAGGACAAAACAAATTAGCGTAATATAAAATTTAGTCAACAAATTTATCTACCTATTTATTTAGGGGATGCAATCGCCTAATGACACAGCCACAGTTCCTTTCCAAACTGTGGCTGTCAAAAAACTCCTCTCATAAAAATCATTACATAATTCACCGGTTCTACGCTCTCAGTTTCGAAGGACTCCTTGATATTTACTCCCTACTGCCTTGCAAAGCCATGAGACTATTTGGGTCTTTTGTGACCATAAAACGAACCATCAGTCACAGTAACAATTTCCCAAACTGTGACTCTCCCTTTTTTTCTCATATGTGAGCCAAGAAGCAGTTAACAATGATGACATTAAAAACTACCACACCGAGGTATCCGAGTTAACACCTTACTGATATGAACAGGGGAGCTCACACCTCTTGCAGCTATTGTTCCAGTTTCTGTACAACCTCAATTAGACATCTCTACTTTTAGTTCACATTCTGAGGTTTTCAAGAGAGCCACAATGGCCAGGGACTGACGGGAGGGTGGGGGGTGGTAAGCAAAAGATACTGGATAACAAGGTAGCAGATTTAGAGAGGTGTCAGTAAGCAATGCCACTGCTCAGCAGATGAATCTTGATATTGGTGTCACATAGCATGTATCCAAAGCACAGCCTCAGTACACCTACCACAGCTAACATCCAACTACAACATGGATTAGGAGGGACATATAATGTCACTATAGACATAACTAGGGAAGCAGAACACTGACAAACTTCAGTGTCTAAAACCATCCTTTTTGCTATACACTGAATGCACAATAGCTTGAACTAAGCTAGTGTAACAATAAAAATTTTTCTAAAGCACAACTGGGAAGCAAAACTATGCTGTAGATGAAACAAGCACCACTTGAAATGCACCAGTAATTTTTATAACATTTCTTAATTTAATAATAGAGCAATGCTATGCTGATATGCTCAGCAAAACCAGAACTTGATTACTGTATGAATGCCCTGTTTGCAGGGCCTGGAGACCCAGGCCCAGGACAGGTTTCCATCAGAAATCGAGAGCTTGGCCTTGGTTAGCATCCTTTGGCTCTTGAAAGCAGAGGCCAGGGGTTGCATGTACCAAAGTGCAAACTCATGACTGCAGCAGCTTAGCACCAGCCGCAGCCCTCTCAGCACCTTGCGTTAGCTGAAGCATGCTGACACCTCACTGGGTTCTTTTTGCTGGAGCATCTGCCTTTTGATACTAACCAAAGGCACCAGCCCCAGGAATACTGTGTGGATGTAAGGAAACAGTGCCTCAGGAACAGGGCGGATAAGTGAATACTAAATAGGCGTAAGGACATAGGCTTAAATTCACTTTGATAGAAGAAGCAGTTACTACTGCAAAAAGTGGAATATTTTTATTTAAGCTAAAGTAGAATTAGTTTCCTATAGAATTAGTTTTCTAACTAATTTCAGTAAAGTTTCATATAAGTATTTCTGAAAGTTAGACGTCCCTCTGAAAGCCTGTTTTCTTATAGCATGTTTTCTTCAAACAGCATTTTCCAGACACTGTTCTTTGAGAAATTATAACATCTTGTGTTAACTATGATACGTGCTGAACAGATGTGTCTTCTTCTATAATCACCTCTGTCTGTAGTCTTTCCCTGTCTAAAATGCAAGGTCAGACAGAGAGCTGGCTCCAAAACGCCAATTAGCAAGAGATTGGGCTACTGTGAATTCATAATAACATTAAAGCTAGTCCTTGGAAAGTAGCAGAATATGCATAAGATTTCTGGGGAAACGTATACACATGCATGTAAGTGGGAAATAAATTCTGTGACCAGCTCTTGTCTCGTTACACATGATTGATGGAAATTACTCCCTCATGTATGCAGCACTGAAAGAAAGGATGCTAGCCTTCCAGAACTCCAAAACTCCTCTGGGAGATCTTACCACTGTCTACAACTACCTGAAAGGAGGTTGTAGCGAGGTGGGTGTTGGTCTTTTCTCCAAAGTGACAGGTGACAGGATGAAAGGAAATGGCCTAAAGTTGCGCCAGTGGAGGTTCAGACTAGGTAATTTATTCACCAAAAGGATGATCAGGCCCTGGAAGGGGCTCCCCAGGGAGGTGGTGGTGTCACCATTCCTGGATGTATTTAAAAGATGAGTAGATGAGGTGCTCAGGTTTAGTAGTGGACAGGTACAGTTGGACTCGATGATCTCAAACATTTTTTCCAACCAAGCAATTCTAGGATTCTAAACAAGTGTTAAGAGGGTTTATTCGCCAGCATTTTCAGTATCAGCTTCTGGGGATACATGGCTGTAACAGTCTGGACAAGAACTTGGTGACATGAGGAGCCATCCACAACTTCCTTTGGCAACCTCTGCCAGTGTCTCTTCACCACGCCCAGATAATGCACATTTGAATGTTAAACCAGTCTTCAAATACAAGAATGCCATTTATAAACAGATTGACTTCTTTGCTACTACAGGAGACGGGGCAGCTGTACAGCCCACATGCACCTCGATGCCACTGAAGTCAATCGGGTAGCTTTAGAGACCAAGACTGCAGGTGGAAGAGGTAGTGGGCAGCAGCAGGAGAAGGGGAACAGGTTGCCCAGGTCAGTTGTGGATGCTCCCTCCCTGGAAGTGTTCAAGGCCAGGCTGGACGGGACCTTAGGCAGCCTGGTCTGCTGGGAGGTGATCCTGCCCATGGCAGCACGGGTGGAACTGGATGGGCTTTAAGGTCTCCGGATATTAGTAAAAGGCTCTTCACCCCAGAGCGTGGTGGAGCACTCGAACAGTTCCACAAGGAAGCAGTCGTAGCACCAAGCCTGACAATATTCAAGCAGCATTTGGGCAATGCCCTCAGTCACACGGTTTGAATGTTGGGGTTGTCCTGTGCAGGGACAGGAGCTGGACTCGATGATCCTTGCGGGTTCCTTCCAACCCAGGTCATTCCACCATGATTCTATGACTCCACATTTCCAGTGTCAACAGCAATACAAAACAGGCAGGATACAGAGACCTTGTTTACCAGGAGACAGAAGTGCAACACTTTGAAAAGTTGGGTTTTTTGAACAAGTGCGTACAGTCTGCTCCCACCCTCAGGGGAGCCCTTCCCAACACCCGCCCAGCCCGCTCTCCCCGCTGGGGTGCAGGGGAATCAGTGGGCGTTTCCCAAAGGAAGCCCTGACACCGGGAAGGAGGCGGAGGTGGAGGGGGGAGCGCTCCACGGCGCGACCCGCCGCGCGGCGGCCGCCCCTACCTGCGGCGCTGCGGGCGGGCGGAGGCTGCTCCATCTGCGGCTCCAACGTCAACGGCGACTGCGCACACTACGCACGTTGCGTAGCTTGGCCCCGCCCCTGGGCGCGCAGGGGCGGGGCGGGCGAGCCCTGCCCCGCGCCGGGCGGAGGCGGGCGGGGCTAGGGGCGGTGTGGGGGAGGGTAAGAATGGGTTGGATTGAATGGGGCATTAAAGATCATCCGGTTCTAACCGCCCCGCCGTGGGCAGTGAAACGGAAAATGCTGGCCAATAAGCTCTCTGAGACTCGTTTTGGAGTTTCAGAAAGCAGCGCCCGTTTTTTTCAGCACTGGATGCATGAGGGAAGGATTTCCATCAGTCCTGTATAACGAGACGAACTGGGCAGAGTATTTCCCCCTTACAAGCATGTGTATAAATTTTCCCAGAAATTTTGTGCCTATTTTGTTACTTTCCATAATTATTATTATTTTCCATTATTATGAACTTAAAATGGCCAAATCTCTTGCTAATTGGAGCCAGTTCTCTGCCTCACCTTACATTTGTGACAGCAAAAGAGAGAGAAGCATCTGTCTAGTATATACCACATTTAACACAAGACTTTATCATTTCCATTTGGACCATGTAGTCTAGGAAAAATGCTATTTGGAAAAAAAAAGCATACTTTAAAGAAAATACGCTATTAGGAAGACACTGTCTAACTTTAAAAAAGTACAGTTACTTAGATGAAATTAACTCTATCTTAAAGTATTCCACTTTTTGTAATAGTAACTACTTTTATCAGCAGGGACACCTCCCACCAGACTAGGCTGCTCAAAAACCCATCCAACCTTGAACACTTCCAGGGAAGGGGCATCCACAACTTCCCTGGGCAACATGTGCCAGTGACTCGCCACCCTCAGCATGAAGAATTTCTTCCTAATATCTAATCTAAATCCTCCCCCTTCCAGCTTAAAGACATTTCCCCTCATCCTATCACTACTTGCCCCTGTAAAAAGTCCCTCCCCAGCTTTCTTTTAGGCCCTCTTCATGTAATGGAAGGCTGCTATAAGGTCTCCACGGAACCTTCTCTTCTCCAGGCTGAACAACCCCGAGTTTCTCAGCCTGTCCTCATAGCGGAGGTGCTCCAGCCCTCTGATCATCTTTGTAGCCCTCCTTGGGACCTATTCCAACAGTTCCATATCCTTCTTATATTGGGGATTCCAGAAATGGACACAGTACTCCAGGTGGGGTCTCATGAGAGCAGAGTAGAGGGGGAGAATCCCCTCCCTCGCCCTGCTGGCCACACATCATTTGAAGCAGCCCAGGACACTGTTGGCCTTTGGGCTGCAAGCACACATTACTGGCTTATGTCGATCTTCTCGTCAATCAAAAACTCTGTAGGGCTGCTCTCAATCATATCATGCCCCATCCTGTATTGAAACCACAAATTGCTGAAACCTGGCAGGGGCGGTTGGTGTGCGGGAACTATGCGCACATGCACCGTGCATTAGCTGGGGCCAGTAGTTGGTCGTTGCTGTTTCAGTTATGGTACCTTGCAGCAACTTGCATGCCCCTGCCCACCGTGTTCCTGCTGCTGAGGCAGAGAGAGCATGGGTGGGAGGGTTTGGTCTCAGTCTCTGGGAGTCACTGGGGAGTCCCCCGCAGGGCCAGATACGGAGAACAGCAGCTTCTCTGGGAGCCTTGTCATGAATGTCCAGAGATGGAAGGGACCTACAGGGATCATCGAGTCCAGCTCCTGTCCCTGCATAGGACAACCCCAACTTTAACACCATGTGTCTGAGTGAATTGTCCAAATGGTTCTGGAATATTGTCAGGCTTCATCATAACTGCTTCCCTGGGGAGCCTGTTCCAGTGTTCACCTCCCTCTGGGTGAAGAACCTTTTTCTAATATCCAACCTAAACCTCCCCTGGCACATCTTCCTGCCATTCCCTCAGGTCCTATCATTGGTCACCAGAGAGAAAAGATCAGTGCCTGCTCCTCCTGTTCCCCTTGTGAGGAAGCTGTAGACTGCAATGAGGTCTCCTCCTCTTCAGGCTAAACAGACCAAGTGACTTCAGCTTCTCCCCGTACAGCTTCCCCTCTAAATCCTTCACCAACTTTATGGCCTCTTCTGGACACTAGTTGCAGCCGTTGGGGTGTCTGAGGCTTTCCCAGCAAGGGCCCGAAGTAGAAGATGAGAGTTACACTGGTGGCCATATTTATCTGTTAGTTGGTTTATGCTGTTTATAAAAGACTTCCCAGTGTATAGGCAAAATACCTAAACTCCTGGCTCTGTATGGCTCTGGGACCATGTTCGTGCAGCAGGTGTTCAGCTGATGAAGGAATTGGGAAATATAATGTCCCAGCAGAGTTGCAGGAAAAATACTGTTAAGGAAATGCCTGTTTACATGGTGGTTAGCCCAGTGACATGAGGAAGTTGGGTTACTCTTTCTCTCAGTTACTTGTAGCTTACATTTTTTTTACCTCTATTTATGCAGATCAGCATCAATGGCTTCAAGTATCTCCATAATGTTCTGTGTCAGCATCCTGTCATTTTTTTCAAGCATTGTACATGTGAGAGAAGGACCTTGCCATGTCAAACACTGTATAATAAATGCTAGGATTCAGAAAGTCAAACGTGCTTTTGATATCCTATAGAGGAATGAAGATGTGCTAGTAGCTCCCTGGTTATTAAAAAGACGCAGATTTTAAGGCAAAATTTGAATAATAGTATAGTTGATCATAAAAAGCTTTTATACAAATCAGGAGGTCTATAGAAAGAATACAAAATGCTTTTTTTATGTAGTGTCACTAGAAGTTTGATACTGTTAAAAATTACTGATTTATCTGTGCATTCTTCTGGTCTGGCTGTGTAAATATGCATTGAGACATAAGTGGAGGGTACTTCAACAACAAAGGAATAATTCTGGTAGGATCTTTCTCTAGGTATTAGCAGCATGAGGCAAGGTTGACCACTTCTAGAAACAAAACATGGAATAAAAAAAAGTGAGAAATTACTGTACATTTTAAAACTTAAGAACATGATTCCCCAGAAAGTAAAAGACATGACAAACAAGGAAGCATAGTCATAAGTGAAACTCAAGACTTATTTTAAAAAATGCAATCCAGAATTTTCAGAAAGCCTACTCTCTTTTCCTTTCTTCAGCATTTTAGACTGACTGGCAGTATGGAAAATTAGTCATTTTGTGCAGTAGCTCTTTATACAAGGCTGCAAAAATTCTTACAAATACAGCATTTCACCTGTTACCCTGCATTGTTATGTCCTGTTCAGTGGAAAGGTGAGATTTAAACATTGCATTCCTAGGGAAGTGAGAAGTCCAGGAGGCTTCCCCAGACACCAGATAGACCTTGTACGCCTCTTGAAGGTAACAAAAAACTATCTAGAAAAAAATCAGTATAAAGAATTTTTATCACAGTTACTATGTTATTTATCCTTAAAATGAATTTTCATTAAAGGCATGAGTTTCAAGTCCACAGTTTTTTCCCAGATTTACATTATCTTCCCACTCTTCCGTCCCTTTATTTGAAAATGGATTGCTTCAACTAGAAGCCTCTCTAAGAGCCAAGTTCTTCATGCTGATACATTCACAGAAATTAGTAGAGCGTGATGTAGGCAAAATCTTCCACATGAATGCTTCTGGCTTTACTGATCTAGAGCATTTCTGTTATAGAGCATTGAGTGTCTGTATGCTTTTTTTTTATCCAAAAGTTTTATCTCATTCCTTTGAGTAAAGAGTGAATATTAAAATTGTTTTCTATAACTTTAAACAATACCACTTCAGTTAATGTTTATGTACTGATTTGAGAATTTTAATTTGTCAGGGCTGTGAAAATGGAACATATCAATTTCTTTGTGTTTGTTTTATTAAGGGTTTTTGGACTATGCTACTCCTGCAATGAATGTAAGAGAGGGTTAAAAAAAAGATACAGTGAAGAGTTATTGTATATATGCAATGAGAAAACACAAGAAAACACATTATATGAAAAGAGGCTTTCAGCATGAGAACCAAAAGGTAACAACAGTAAGTTGAATTTTTAAAAAATAGCAATAATCGAAGTTAATATATTTTGTTGCTCTTAAACTCTTGGCTACTGGTATTTGTTAATGCCCTGCAGAATCAGAACTGTGAAATTTCTTCTATTTAATATGATATTTGTACTTGAATATCAAATCTGTGTATTGTATTAATTTAATTGTTTTCAGGGATAGAATACTAGGCTAGACAGAACTTTGTGTTGAGGTAGTATTTCTGTTCTTCGATGAAGACCATAAATAGGAAGAGAAAAATACAAGAACTTAGTAACTCAGGAAGTTGTCCTTCCCTGTTTCTTCTTCCAGTAACAGGCCTGGAAAGCAGAAACAGGATTACCTGCAAGTCTTGTTTCCATGTGTGAATGCTAAGAATGAACTGCAAGGGAGTAAGAAACATCTTGGGGGAGTGAAAACAAATACAAAGGAAAAAATTAATAGAATTTGTTGTGGCGATTTGAGGGGTAAAAATAGTTTTTGAGTGAGGGAACGTGCAGTTCTGGGTCTGATGATAGTCTCATGCTATTTGGGGCTATTAGAAAGACTTGGAAAATGAGAAAGTATGGAGTGGTATCTTGGCAGATAAGTAAATGTAACTGGTGTTATGTGGAGCAGGAATGGCTTAAGTAAGACAGTAAGACAGAAACTGCCCACAGAGGTCTTTAAGTTAAGATAAATAGCTTGTGTCTGTCTTGGGAGTCAGTGCAGTGATCACCAGAGGTGGTACGGTGGCTGACTAAGTCACACTAGAAAATTATTTTCTTAAAACAGAATATAAGCAGAAAATTTTCATGGCCCGAAAGGAGGAGGTTACTATTAGAGACTTAACTATTAGTTAAGTGTTAAGAATTGTGTAAATTATTTTAGTAGCATAGATAAAAAAAATAAACACTTTGTAAATACATATTCTGCATGTTTTTATATGCAGTCCAGATATAAATAAGATCATCAACCTATATATAGACAAAAATTAGATGTGAATAGACTAGAATAGACTGTTTCAGTTGTCAGGGACCTACAACAATCATTTAGTCCAACTGTCTGACCAGATCAGGGCTGACCAAGTTAGGGACATTGTCCAAATGCCTCATAGACACTGACAGATACGGGAACTAACCACCTAAGTAGGAAGCCTGTTCAAGGCTTGCTAATGTCCAATCTAAACCTCCCTTGACGGATCCAGCTCTAAACTTTTCTCATGTGTCCTGTCACTGGATCCCAGGGAGAAGAGATCCACAGCTCCTTCTGCCCTTCCTCTCCTCAGAAAGCTGTAGAGAGCAATAAGCTCACCCCTCACCCTCTTTCTCTCCAAACTAGACAAACCTGATGTCCTCAGCCACTCCTCACAGGACATTCTTTCCAGCCCTTTCACCAGCTTTATTGCCCTCCTTGCATTCAAGGACCTTCACATCCTTCTTGAATTGTGGGATCCAGAACTGCAGACTGTACTAAAGGTGAGGCCGCACCAAAGCTGAATACAGTGGAATAATCGCCTCTTTTGACCAGCTGGCTATACTGTGTTTGATGAAACCCAGGGTGCAGTTTCCCTCTTAGCTGCCAGGGCACAGTGCTGACTTATGTTGATCCTCCTGTCAACCCAGCTCCCAGATCCCTTTCTGTAGAGCTACCCTTCAGCCACTCCTCTCCCAGATTATACTTGTGCCTGGCATTACTCTGTCCTAGGTGCAGAATCTGACATTAATCATAGCCAAATGCTCCAGTCTACCCAGATCCCTCTGCAAGGCATCTTTTCCTTCAAGACAGTCAACAGCACCTCCCGGTTTAGTATTATCAGCAAACTTGCTACTGGAGCATTCAACTCGTGAGTCCAGATCACTGATAAATATATTGAGCAGAACTGTCCCTAGAACTGAGCCCTGAGGAACCCCACTGGTGACTGTTTGCCAGCCAGATGTAGCCCTATTCACTACAGCCCTTTGAGCTCTGCCCTGGAGCCAGTTCCTCACCCAGCACATTGTTAACCCATTCAGTCCACATCTGGACAATTTGTCCAGAAGGATGCTGTGAGGGATACTATCAAAAGCTTTACTAAAAATCCAGAAAAACTACACCCACCACCTTCCCTTTGTCCACTAGGTGGGTGACCTTATCATAGAAGGATATTGAATCAGCTAAACCACACTTTCCCGTTGTGAACCTGCGTTGACTGTGCTTGATGATTGCATTATTCTTTACCTCTTATTTACTGCCTTCACTCAGTGGGAGAACTTGTTATGTGAACTCCACCTGTAGGAGCATCCAAGGGTTTGAAGGATGATTTTAATAAAAAAGGAAAAAAAAGGGAAAAAAAAAAGGAGAAAAGAAAAAAAAAAGAGGAAAGAAAAAAGTGCAAAGTGGGTCTCCTTAAACATGAGGTCTAACTTGTATCTTATCCCAGGTGAGAGTATGTAATTTGTGTTTAGTCAAATCTTTTTTTTAAGTGAACATTGCACAAGTTCTGCAGCCTTGTGAAGTTACAGTGAAGTGTGTGGAACTCTTGCTATGTAGCCCTTTGATACAAGTTAGTTCTGTGTACTTTATTTAATTGACATACTTATCCAGAAAACTTGCTTAGTTGAGACATTTCCTGAGGCACTGATATAAGACCAGTAGTGCTTAATACACACAACTGTTACTTAGCAGGGCCTTAATGGGACAGCGGCTACTGCTAACTGGTATCTGTCCCTGGTTATTCAATGCTGCCTATGTCATCTGTCTGTTATAGTATCTGGGAACTTGTCTATACAAGGAAAATTTTCCCTGCAATTAATTCCCTGATGCGCTGAGTGCTCTAGTGAAGATAGACAGCTTTCTGCACTGATTTTTACAGTGGGGAAGATCTGGTAACTTCCCTTATAGACTTGAACGATGCTTGAATTAGTGTTTTTCTTATAAAACTAAAAATAAAAGTATAGTCATAAGTAGATTTGGATTGCAGTCATTTCTGTTTTTCTAAGATTCATATTGTCATTTGATTAGTTAATCGTCCATTTCCAAGAGTGTGAACATATTTTCACACTTCAAGCAAGACAGTGTTAACAATGAAACTATAGATAGCAATAGAGATTAATTATCTATCACACAAGTCTCTGCACCTTGTTCTTGCCGGATAAAGAGAGCCTATCTGTCTGCACACAGGTGTGATTTTCTTTTTTTTTTTCAAACTCCAAACAATAGCCTTGGTCAAATGAGTTCAAAGGAATATTTTCAAATCTTCAACATTTTTGCCGTTGACATTTTTGATCTTATTTCATGAAATATATCTTCCGGTAAAAGGCTGTGATTCTTTGCTAAGCTTACCCACATGAAGTACATTCACTGGTAGGTGAGAGTTGTGGGGGAATGTTAAATGACAATTAACATTTACAATCAAAGAAACATTTCCTTCCCTTCTTAAGATAGCATACTCTTACTGAAGCCTCTGTAAAGTTGTTCAGAGCCTTATTTGCAATTGCCATTTGAGATTGTCACTGGCTGGGGACATGTCTTCCGTAAGAGGGGAAAAGATGAAGAAGGAGTTTGTAGAGCCTCTTTGTTGTGCAGATTGCAAGATTTTATACTTATTCCCCCATGTAAAATTTAACCCAGCTATATGTCTGTTTCCTAAAGATTTAAGGGTTGTAGGTCTTTACAGCAGAATCCGGTACTGTAGGAAAAGGAATTACCAGGCATGTTGAACTATTTCTCTCCTGTCTTATTACTCTATGATTTTGTTGTTCCAATGAGTGGGTACTACTAGCTTACAGACCTCTGAACCTGTAGCCTGCCAAGTCTTACATAACTGACTTTTGCAGTTATGTCACAGTGCAAGCATTAGCACTGTGTTGCCTTGGCCTCTGCCATGCTTTAGAAGAGCTGCAGCTATTATGTTCCTAGGTGGCACACTCCATGGTGGCAGTGCTTATGGCAAGTCCCACGGCCTATCTCTTACCACTTCACTGAGAACAAAACCTTTGTCTTCATGGTCCAGGCCTTTCCACTCATGTTGCAGGGGAGATGGAAGCATCCAGTCATGGTGACTACCATAATTTGTTTGTTGTCTTTCTAGCAAAAAGGCACTGAAGCAGTATCTAGGGAGCTGGCCATCTGCACAACAAGAAAAATTGCATCAAATAATAATTATGTTTGCCAGTCATTACTAGATCTGATTGGCAGAGTGAAAAACACTTCGATTCTCTTCCTTTTCCAAGGTCTGCACACAGCAGCACCATCTTTCACTGGCTTTTGTTTCCTTAAAATATCCTCTTTTATTTCAACATGTACAGATGTACTCCAAAGTTATAAACTGTGACCAGATGTAGATCACTTGACCAGCATGAAGATTTTTGAATAATAGTAGTTCAGCAATGTAGATAGAAGGGATTCTCTTAGGAATCATTGTCTGTTCCTTTAATTCTGGAAATGTTTTCTTCTTATAGGTCACTCCACCTTGTAATGTAGGACCTTGAAGTTCAACTATAGGAGTTGCTTTTTTCATCTGTAAACCTCAAAAAGCCTTATAGAATGGGGAAACAACAGTACAAAGAGCTTAAGCGATTTGCCTGACTTTGCAGTCAGAGATTTGAAGATCAAGCTGCTCAATTTATAGTCCACTGAGATGACATTAGATCTTAACACTACTCATAGTTCAGGAAATCAGGCCTAAGCACAATCCATCCTTTTTCTTTTGGATTGGTGTCACTGGAAACGGTAAGAACCGAGTTACTGGAGCAGAAGACAAAGGAGATGAAACAAAAGCTACTTAATGTAGAGAAGGATGCGGAAATAAATGCAAAAAAAAAGTGGCTGCTAAATGTGATCATGGTACTGTCTAAAAACCATTTATGTCAGCAGATGACTAGTTTTTTCATGCATTAAACTCTCAATATTTAGTTTATGGTAAATCCTCATCTGTACACAAATTTACTGTAGGATAGTGTTATAAAATAATCTGTGTTGTTATATTTGCATAGGTCCTTAGTTTACATTGTTGAGAAGTCTATGGTTGTTTGTATCCTTCTCCATAAAATATAAAAACCAATCTGAGATACTGAGATTTATGTTCATTAAGATTTAAAATAATTAAATATTTTCACTACACTTTCACTTGTTTCAAATTCAAACTTGGCACAGACCTGATAAACAGGATGTGAGTAGAGGAAGATACTTTTCCTACCATGACAGATACAATCAAAACATGTTATTTTATAAAAGCTTTTTCCCTCCCTTTAGTTTGTAGGTGTATAAGGGTGATGCGACTATAATAATGCTGAACACTTAGCTTCTCTGTATTCACCAGTCTGGAAAATTCAATCTAAATTTAAATTTAACACTACTCTGCTAAGGAGCCTTAACTGACCAGCACTGATTCTGTGGTTTTACTTACTGAGATATGGATGTTATCAAGCAGTAATATTGACAGTCATAGAACTCCGTAATCTGAAGTTCAGTAAGGAGAAAAAAGTTTTATTTCCTTCTTTGTGTTCATCCATTGCTTTGGAAATCAACTTCTTATTTCTTAGTGTCTTATCTATGTTGTGCAATTATACACTTGCCTGTTTGCAAGTACAGGAGTCTTATTGTTGAATGCAGTGAAATTATCACATCATATATTTTTGAGCCGAGAAATTCTCATTGTAGCTGCAAACAAATGTGATTTCTATCCCCGTCTCCCTTTCTCATGTTTTTTATGTTGCTGAGTATGGTTTTATCGATGCTATAATTTCATCTACTGACATTCATTTCAATGTTAAGGCAGCACTGAATGCAGGGAAGGGAGCCGATTCAAAAACTCATATCTTGACGTATATTTCACTGCCATATGATTCTGATATGTTCCTAATTATCTGCTCTACTGGGATGTTTGCGTCCTTAAGTAATACAGGATTTGTGTAACTGCAGTTCTGATGACTGATTGTTGGGGGTGAGTTGCTGTTAATGTGGCACACCATAATATCATTGTGATATCTCAGAATCCTGAGATATTTTTCAGACCAATTAATGTGACATGTTGTAATACACAGAATTCCAATGAAAACTCACAAGATTTATCCAATTGATTCCAGTTGTGTTTAGCAGGTCATAAGATCCTGACAACTTCTACATTCAGACACTTTGCTGCAAAGAATCTCATTTGCTTTATCTGCATATCTCTTCCAAAAATCTCATAACATAAACAATTGAAATGACATAACAGGCAGAGCTGAGTAAGGGCAAAAGGAGCAAGAAGACATTACAAATGTCGTAGTTGGTATGAACACATCTACTGCATATCTATTATGATTATACATATATGATATATGTGGAATGTAGCATGTCTTTTACATATATAGGCATTTAATTCTCTTTCCTACCTATCCTATAGAATTAGGAAGGAGTATAACATGAAAAAGACATGATTGAACAATAATGTGTTAAAGAAAGTGTAACTAAGGTTTAACTTTCTGTCATGTTTTTACATAACTAGGGCTAAGTGTTAATCAACTCAGAAAAGCAGGGATTTTTGGTTAAGCTCTTTCGAATTCATTGTTTCTTGGAGTTTTTTTACCCCACTTTTTATAACACCTTTTCTTTAATTTCAGTGACTAATTCACATTTTAGAGAAAAGAATAGTCAGCGCTCTAAGCTTTTGGTAAGGTTCATAACTTCTCTGAGATTTCCCAGACCTTCTACAACAAAATTATAGGAGAGCAAATTTGATACTTCTTTTAAGTCAAAATCTTGAAACAAACCAAATTATTCTTTTAAAAGTTAACAATTACAAAATTTACACAGAGAAGTACAAAACCAGAGAAAACAATTAGAACGCCCATCCTCCCAATCTTTCTGCTTTACTTTGAATGGGAACTTGGAAATGTAACTAAATCCACTGGAAAGGATAAATCAACCTTTTTTTCCTGAGCGTTGTGTTCTATGACAGAAACATGTAAATCTCCCTCAGTATCATAATTTGTATTCAGTTAAGAACCAAAAAGTTGATTGCAGAGTGTGATGAATCAATTCCCATGCTGGGATAAGCCGTAGAAAGGGGAATCTAAAGTTTCAATTTCATCATTATCTGATATGGAACAACAGATTATGACTAACAGTAAGACTTAAACTCCTGTGTTCTAAAAAATGATTGCATTTGGAATTTCAGAATAACTCTTTTTCACTTGGTTATGCTATATACTCTTGCCAGCATCTTTAGAAATATAAGTTCTGTTTGTTCTAAGGGTCCTTTCTCCCTGTTTAGAAAAAAAAAAAAAAACATTTTAAGATGTGGAAATTTGCATAGCTTGGTTTGTATTTCCTCAGCTAAGAAATCTTATCAAAATGGAGACAACTAGCTTTATATAATTAAAAGATTATCTTGAACAATTTAGCATTAAACTAAAATGACTGTGCAGATGCTCATTAAGACATCCATCTATTAAATACAATTTATATTGTATTCTGATTTACAAAGCCCAAGTTCTGCCTGAGCTAAAGCTTGGCTAGAACATGAAACTGCAGAGACATAATTCTTTTGATATCAGGGAACATACTGGCCATTTTATTTACTTTCTATTTAGAAAGTCATTTTCTGCTTTGAACCTGAAGATCCGAAAATGTCCACTTCAGCATAAATTTTTCCTCATAATTTCATTCCATTGATATAGCAAGAAACCCACAGTGTACCACCATCTGCAATTTCTGAGTACCAACCAGGTTAGGTCCCTCAGTGTTTGCAGCTGAGGAGCTCTAGTTCCTTGACGAGGGTGACAGTCTCCAGTACGGAGGCCATAAAAGGCACCTCAGGGAGACCTCCTGCTGGTGATGAACCAGCACTTAGGAGGCTGAGAAGCAGCTGCAGTGAGAGCTGCTGGCCAGCCTGCCTGCTGGAGGTATGGGGCTATGGCAGCACAGAGCCAGGGTGGGGGAAAGCGGCAGAATCTCAGCAGCACGGTTCTTGCCAGGTTAGGGAATGTGTAACGGAGCAGCTGTTGGATATGCAGTGACAGTTACCACGACCACCATGGCTTTGCTGGCTGACAGCATGTCTCCCAAAGGGGGGTAAAGCATGGGCTACTCTAATCAGATGTTCATTCGGAGAAAAATGAACTTTCTGTCATTCAAGTCCTTGTGGGTACTGCAAAGAGAACAAAAGAATACAGTCATTAAAAAGAAAGTCACTGACTACTGACCTACCTATCAATAAGTGTTAAAGAAATGTGATGCTACTGCTGAGAAAGTATCAAATTTGCTTTAAATAGCAAGGCTAAAGCCAAAGATGAAGTCACAATTGGTGTTGATTTGTAACAGTTGTGCTGGAAACCAAGAGATGCTTTTGGTTTTATTGTGAAGGAAAAATCCTCCAAAACTTGCATTGAAAAGGGAGAAAATCTGCTGCTGAAATAGGGAGAGAATAGAGGAAGAGGAAGGGTAGTTTTTCGTTCCAGGCACAGTCTGGATATAGTATATTCCTCACAGTCCACAACAGCAATTAGGCTCTGGAAATTGACAGTAAACCCTGAGAAAGGATGAATATACTTTCAAAATATTTTTTTTTTTAAACAGATGCATTCAGTCTGACTCCAGGAGGAGCTGGAGTCTGCAGTGAAGGGCAAGTAGAAGCTCTGATATCCTTTAGGGCTTTGATTTATGGCTTCTCATCAGAGTTAGAAGCTGTGCTACTTTAAACCACAATTTTTCTCAGAAGCAAGACCCTCCTCTGAAGAAGACATGCACACACCAGTTCCATTTCTTCAGACTTAAATTCATATCCTGTTTCAGAAAAAAGAAACATCTTTGCGGTCTCACTTCAGCTTTTACTGTGTTTGATGTGCATCAGAAACACCCTCTTAGCTTTTCACACACAGTCAGTCAGAAGACTACCAAAATTCTGTAAGTGCTGTGCTGTTCTAGCAAGGTGGTTTTGCCATAAACTCCTCTGAGCACTTTTTCATTCATTTTCTCTCTCCTCTGTCATTTCCCTCAGACCGTATCTCCCTTCGGCAGTAAAAAACTTCCAACTTGAGGTGTATATAAATTTGAATGACACTTGCTTAAAACAAGTGGGATTTTTCACTTCAGTCCATTTTACAGTCATGTTTGAAGATTCTACCTTTTTCTTATATTGTAGTGGTTAGTCAGAAGGCCACATAGCCATTTGGGCCTCTGGGAGAGATTCTTCCTGCTTTTCATTTGAAAGCAGGTCACTGCTCTTATTGATTTCTGGACTACCAGATATTGTATCTGTCAGTGTCAAGTTTTAGGTCACCTCTTGTATTGGTATTGATGAGGAAGTTGGGGTTGTATGGGGTACATCTAGGCCATTTTAACAAAATTAGCAGAGAGAACCAGAAATGCCCTAATGTTTTCAACTGACAAATCTCAACGTTGTTCAAATATATTTAGAAAGTTCATTTGTATAATTGCTTTGATTTTGTTTGTTTGTTTGTTGTTTAACATTTCCAGCAAAAACTCGTCAAGGGATTTCTTTTTTTCTTTTACTGTTCTATACGAACTGGGCTCATTCCTGAAGCATTGATGTCAGTGTTACCCATCTTAGAGAAAAAAAAATAAGATTAAGAAAGAGTTATTTTCTTGCAAAAATGATGATGAATAATGGCAAGAATGTCCATAGGGAAACATGTAAGACTATTAAGGTGTGTAGGAATTAAATGGTGTTTTATTTAAGCTTTTAGTCTGTCTGAACTTTTAGCTAGAAATGTATTAATTTCTGTCCAGATCTTATTGTAAATGATAAAATGAATTCTTAATCATATTTGAAAAGAAAGATGTCATATTTTTCATACTGAAATTGTTTATATTTTAATATTACCAAGAGAATTTATTGATAAAGCTTATGAAACTGAATACTGTTTTGGCTGGGAAAACTATCTTCTCCCTTTAAAGTAATACTGGATATTTAGCTAAATACAGAAGCTCAGACGAAAGCAGTGTGAGGATCTCAGAAAATTCAGACCCCTTAAAACTACTCAAAACTTCCCATGAAACTTAGGAATACAACCCACAGAATAAAGTGGGTATGTTTGTTAATGATACTGGTTTTTTTTTTCTCTTTACTTCCACTGTCTGGAGACTGCAGCAGAAACTGTGTGACAAGATAAGTGCCTTTCAAATAAGGTATTAAATTAACCTTCTGTCCCTTCTGTCCTTGAAAACATAAACAAAGCTATGAATACCTTAAGCACGCCCAAACATTTCCAAATGTGTATATACATTTGGTGTGACAGGCATGTGCGACTTCTTCTAAGCATAAATTATTGTATTACAAGAGGAAAAAATAATCCTAATCCTTGTATGTGTAAATTAATAAATAAATCCTTGGAAGCAATCTAGGAACTGGTCATTCAGCTGACAAGGTTTTTGGCTGAAATGTGCATATGAAGTGCAATGTGCTGATTTTCTGGTTGGAAGTTCAGGAAGAAGAGAAACTACTTCAACAATTACCTTCAGATTTGGAGAGAGAAATGGATGCATTCTTACTTGACTCAGTCGAGCCTGGCTTTGAATTGGCTGTTTTTAGGCTAGAGGAGCAAACTTTCTCCACTTGTGCCATATCAGTTTACTTGGCCCAGAATTCATTTTTTTCCAGAAGAAATGGGATAAAGTTACCAGTCAGGTACTCTGTAAGCCATCTTTATGTGGTTAAATTGATTCTTTTGTCATATTAAAGCACCTTTCTAGACTGCCTGGGAAAGGCTCTGACAACATTGATTTAAAAAGTCAAACAGCAGGGTAAACTCCGCTTGCCTTTAGCAGCTACCTTCTTTAGATTCTTTCAATCCCTCTTAAGCAGAGTCAGACTTTATTTGCCTCATTCCTGTGACCTGCAGTACCCAGTGATCTTCTCTTCACAGTCACAGGCTTTGAGAAGTGTCTCTGAATACTCACTGTCCTTGATCTGTGCAACTGTCCTGATGCAAGTGGCTTAAGGGCAAATATGATTATTTCAGAGTTTTCTGAAAATCTAAATTGGAACATTCTGGGTAGTTTTTTAAGATAGTTTTCTTTAATGCTCTGTTATCTTTTAAGAATATCTGCCCCTTTTTTACGTCAACTTTCTGATGCACCTGTTCCATATTTGCCAAGGGATTGTTCTTCTTCATCAGGGAACAAAAGCAGGTTCTGTAATAAAGGTTCTGTCTATGAAGACAGGTTCTGTAATAATCTTATAAGTGTGAGTCTAGAGGACATGAAAGAAAGTTCAGCAAGGAATGAAGAAGAGTAATAACTGACTTATAAATTCACCAGGATATCACACAGCTCTTGAGATAACTAAAAAGGCTACTAGCAATCACTTTGAAGAGATCATTTGGACCCTGTGCCCCAGCAGCAATTACAGTGGCCAGACAGCTCTGTTTTCTGGTGTATGAGCACCACCCATCCCGGTCCTGTAGGGCCTTTTACTCAGCTGGAGGGAAGAACAAAGACAGCTGCTGTCCTGATACAAGCTTTAGTATTCAGTTGTTTTCATAGGGTCTTAGATATCTCTTGGAAATGTTCCTATTTATTGCTGAAGTGTCTTATTTTTTAAAAACAATGAAATGTTTAGTTTATTTTGCAAAATATCCCCTCTGAACCCCAAAATCTGGTATCCTCCACTAGATTTGTAAAATTTACCGGCAATTAATCAAAACTCTAGAACTTGCCAAGGCCAGAGTATTGATGAAGTTGCAAAAACTAATGTAAGGTGATGTGTTGGTTGAGTCTGGCATGTTGTCAGTGCTCTCAATACCTCCCCTTCACAGTTCAGCACCTCAGCGTGCTCTGCCAGAACGACCAGGCAAATACTCTGTTTGTCCTGATGATTAGTTCCTCTCTCCTCCTGTATTTTCACAGATGCTCTAAACCCAACATGCATCAAGAACAACAGGAGTGTCTGTTCTAACTGCTACGTCAGTCCACCAAACTACTATGCAGTATGAAGCTACAGATTTAGGATTTCTGCATCCCTGAGAGGAGGCCTATTAACCTGCAGTGCTTTGGGAAAACATTTCTGGAAACATTGGAGTGGCCTGAGGAATAGAGGACACTTGAGATAAGTTCTCAAATAAAGGTTCTGATTTTTGCTTTTAAGCCTCTTATCCTAAATAAGAACATGCTATGTTGGTAAGGAAAGTCAACATTTCATGCAGTCTGGTGAGTTTAGACCATGGCTGTATGTCAGCATAAATGAATTGACAATTTTTTTCTACTTTAACTGATGGTTTCAGTTTGACTCATTACTACTCACCCAAGACCTGTTCATGGCACCTTAAGTGATGGAAACCTTCAGATTTATGAGATGTTATGTAACCTCACTAGTCATTTTGTGTTTTCAATATACACTATCACTCTAAGTTTTAGCAATTTTAATTCTTTATAGCTAAAAGGCCAAAGTAACTGGGGCACCTATCGATGTTTATTTATAAATCTTTACAAAATGAATAAGTTACACAAAGCTGATTAGCAAGGCTTGTGGAAAAACCTTTCGGCAAGAAGATAGCTTAGGACATATTTTATGGGCTTGCCCAGAGGTAGCGTGTTTTGGTAAAAAGATAATTAGGGCAATTAGGAAAACTGTAAGTAAGACAGGCTATTTGTGTTGAGTAGCAGCATGGGAAAAAATAGTGTCTCATGAAAGATGGCACAATTTTTCTTCTTACTAAGTTTCCGAAATATTTTGGGTTTATGTTGCCTCAAGATAAAAGTATATGAGGCTGAGAGATTTTTCTTTGGTGCAGGAGGAGAGAGGCAAAGGAAGAAAAGTGAAGATATTGGCAGAATATATGTGACATAATAAAATCAGTTATATATGAACATCCTAGTTTGAATAAGCACACATTATTTTCATAGGTTTACTATTTCAAATGTTTGCATTTGAATGAGAATGACTTTTCATATCTATCTGGTTATGTCTGGTCTTGTATTTTTTTACAGGAAATATTTTTATCTGAACTTTGGAAGTTATACCCAAAGTATGGTGACAATGGTGGTTTTGTGAGGCTTGCTGCAATTGTGTAAGCTCTGTGCCCTTTGGATAAGATAATTTTGTGAATCCTTGCCTGTTTTCTTAAAATACTGAATACCCTGTGTCAAATGCCATTCTTCAGAGCAACAATAGTCCCCTGCTTTGGGTTCATTGATTTGTCATGCAGTACGGAGCAGAATTTGTTGCTGTGTGTTTGCCCCTTCTGTCGCTGTTCCTTCATATTCTGTATGATTTATTTGGCAGCACATTAGGAAGTCTTATGTAGTGGTTCATTTAAAAGAACAACGTACTTGAGTTTGTTGAGGAAATTATCACTACTTCTAATTCGAAGATCCTGGTTGTCCCAAACAGAGTCCCCAGCAGATGGTTGCCTTACACACTGATGCCCAGTGGAAGAAGAATCTGTGCTACAGATTGTTGCCACATAAGAAATAATTCAAAACTGCAAGAAAGAGAAAAATAAAAATAACTGAAGCTCTGGACAAATTGGCAGACTGAGTCGTGTAAATAAAATGACCAACTAATTGTATTCCCTCGTGAATCCAGTCCAAATGGACCAGACGGGCTGAGTGCATAATAGAACACATGCACCACTGTTTGAAAATCTCTGGGAATACTGAGCTGTCTTGTGCCACCACTGATGGAGCTGAAATTGTAGTGAACAGAATGCTGGAACCATGTTGTATTATCAGAGGACGTGGAACCACTTATTTGAACTAAACACTTAGTGCTGTCATGCTGGTGTGACAGAAAATGGCACTAAAGCACAGCTGAGTGGCTATTTTTGTCTGGATAAATACTCCAGTTTGTCAAGCTCTGTCTTTGGATCCACTAAAGCACAAAGGTACAGTTCAAAATTAGACGTTAACAACTTTACTTTATGTTAGCTCAGGAAGAAGTATCACCTCCTTTTTTTTTTTTGCTTTTTTTTCTTTTTTTTCCTATGTGCAAGTCCAAATGCCTAATAAATAAAAGTAATGGATCTCAAGCAATTCAGAGAGGACTCTTAAGCCCATGTTTCAAGCAAATTTTGTATAAATTTAATTGTTAATTTATTTCAATTCATGAGTTTCTTGACTTGCTGGTGATGGATGTATTCTCAAGTTTAAAAAGCATCACTTGTAAGAGATAGTCTTCATTATGTAAGTATGACCATAGTTTCTGCTGATACAATTAACCATATTGTGCTGGAGCACTTAGGGTGTTTGCTTTTGTGTCTCAAGACTAACACCAAAATTTTAAGAAGATAGAAGTTATGAGCATAGAGATTAGAGTCTTAGTGGCTGAGCAACCAGGCTTAGGATACAAGTGGGAGTTGAGGTTTTCGATTCTTGAACAAGAAGTTTAAATTAAATACTTGCTTAATTCTTTGGGGGCTTTTTGTCATCAAACTTGGCTAAAGTTGGTGTCTGGATAGATCAGGGGAAAATCATAAATTTAGAGTTCATGATTTATTTGAAGCATTTTCAGCAAGTGTGTAAAGATGGATTGTTATCCCAAGACCTGTTCATGGCACCTTGCAGCTGGGGAATGCTCTGTGGCAAACTGAAGAGGTTCTGCATGAGGCAGTTGTCTAGTGTTGGAGAGAAGAGTCAATAAAGAGTAGAGAGATGGAAGAGAAGTACTTCAGGCAAATCTCAAGGCACCCCAGGAGCATAGCTGTCACGATACAAAACTGAAGAGGGAGCCTCAGTACATGGGCTGCCTGTACAGAAGGACTCTACTTCTGTGCCGGAAATCTCCTGGCTTTCTGGCAGACTGCTTGCTTGCTTGATAGTCAAAACTACAATTTTAAACTGAAGTAGTACATAGAGCTTAGAGAAAGGGTTCAATAATACTGTCTTGCATACAGTTAATTGGTGTTACTGCTAGGCTTGTGCTTGAATGCTGCTGATGTTGCCTTGAAGTCAGGAGCACTATGGGAGAGCAATGGGAAAAGATGAAAACAACATTTTGTCTCTCTGGTCCCTAAAGGCAATGTTCTCGAACTTTCACTACCCTCTTCCTGCATATAAAGAGAAAGTGATTTGGTCAGTGAAGAGTAGTTCTCTCTTCCTCTTTGTTCTCTTTCTTTTCATTTGAACTTTACCTGAAACTGGTGTGTCATGTAAAGAGTGGTATCCAGGATACCAAAGATGACTGTTGAATACTGCTTTAAGAATATGGCTTGTTCAAAACCTTTTACACTTACAATTTTAAGAATTTTTAAAGCTATTTTTAAACTTTTCATTTTATTCATACCGATTCACAGGATTTGTTTCTGTATTTTTAGGTCCCAGCATGTTAACAGGTAGGATATCTTCTAAAAAGTTTTGTTTCTGAATGAGGCATACATTGTACAACCAGATTGTGCATGAATACCTGTAGGGAAATGTAACCAGGTCAGAGAGAGGAAGAGAGCAAAGAGGACATATGGTGGAATATCAAAATAGTTGGTGTCCTTTTCAGTTGCCAGTATTTTTTAATGTTTAGAATTGGAAAGGAATGTTAAGAATTGGAAAGGAATTTTAAATGTCATATGTATATTTGACAATAACGATGCCTGTTTTATAGTGAGGGGTTTTAATATTTTGATATATTTAGCGTATCATAAAAAGGCAACTAAGACAAGAATTGGTCTTCACCACCATGCAGTAGAAAACTGGGAGAAAATATATGGTGATTCATGCTGTATGCACATTAGAGAAATGCATTACAAGATTCAGAGGCTAGAAACAAAAGCAAGACAAATTAAAATGAGCAGCATGGTCCAATTTTTAACAAGCTAAGTAATGGATTCAGTATCAGTCACTTTTCCAATCAAAATGTTTATTTTCTTGCTGCATATCCTGTAACTCAAACAGAAACTGTAGTCTCTTTGCTCAGAAGGTCAGCCACAGTAGTCAGAATGCTTCCTTCAAAATATATGTATAAATACATGGAACTAGTGGAATGTGCAAGTAATCTGCAATAGGTTAACCATCTAAATCAAAAGACCTTAACAGCACTGGTGGAAGCAGCAGTGGATCTGCAAGAATGTCTAATTTGAGAATATCTAATTGTACTCCTATCTCATATACGTCATTTTTCACTATTCTACATTGTATTTAGGCAAAATGCTCTTTAGTTAGACTTTAACATTTATCCAGGTTATATTACAGTCAGAGCAGAGGTTCCATTTTGCTGTGTAAATATGCTTACAGTTAGAATGGCATGATATGCCCTTAGCTTTGAGATATAGGAAAACATCAGTTTGAAATTCTTCCTGGTTGGAGCAACAACAACAACAACAACAAAATCCATCTGTTCTCTGGAAAAAAATATAGGGAAAAATATGTTGTTTTCACTGTATTTGTTTGCTCAGCTGCTGCTTTGCTGAGAAATTTTGTTGCCTTAATGTCTACAAACAGCACTTTGCAATTTTCAAAGATTTTACTGTGTGGAAATCTATTCAAGACCGATGACATTTTAGTTAGTGCATGCATCTGTGGAATCTGTACTTTAAACAAATATGTCTTACCACTTTACTTTTTCCTGCAATGCTCTCTTTCTAATACAGAATGTTATTGAAATAAACTGGAGTGTGTCTGCCTGTGGGATATAATCACCTGTGATTATCCACACAATTCATTTTGCTACATGTCAGAAAACACAATGCAATTATTTGAATAAGACCCTGATCAATTTAGCTTTGATTGATTCTTACGATCAGATCAAAAGAGAGTGGCCTGAGACTACAGCATATGCACGTCTGAAAAAGTAGATTAAAAAACACTGATGTAGTTATGGAATTTTTTCCTGATCTGTATTTTTAATGCCAACATACACATGAAAAAAGAAATGTTTTTAATTTATTCTGATAATGCAGTTACTTACTTATTTTTAAGGAGAACCAAATGCTAATATTTTGAGACAGTTGATGTGTAATTATTTATTTAAATTTTCAATTTCGCCTTGAAACAGGCAACAGACTCCTCTGCTACCAGACTGCATCTTGTAACTAGTAACACTGACAGATACCATGTCAGAACTGCTGTATGTTCCTCAGGACAAACCCAAAGCAAGTGTAAACTTCATTATGTATTGTGCTCTGTACACAGTTTTACATAGCTTTTCCACAGGCTAGACAGACATTTCCAAATGAATTTGTTGAGATGGTTCACTCTTGAATTACATGATGCCAACCTAGAAAATTGACAGGAAGCAATTATTCAGATTCTTCTAAATTTTTAATTTTTAAAGCACATTGTTATGTATTTCTCTACTAGGTAGGGTAAAGTGTCTTCCTGGCAATGCTGGAATGCCCTGAGGATCCCCCAAAAGCCTTTTAAAGAATATTTTATTTACTGTGAGGAGAATTTGAGCTAACTCTTTTAGGTACCTGCAAGATTTGTCAAGTGTGGTGAGAACAGAGTGGCAGTAGATGCCTTCACGTTACACTTTACTGCATAAGGTTTACTCTGTGTGGTTTTAGGGTTCTGCCAATACTATGAACATTAAGAGTGCCTTCGTAACATCAGTGTTGACAACATGGGAGAGAGTATGCATGGCTGAGGTTGAGTCCTGTAGATGCTGATCCACCCAAAACTCAGAAGCAGGTTTCTTTCTTTCCTGCTTCTCTGTGTTACATACTAAATCTGAAGAAAGACGTGCTGGGCAAAGCATTATTGTGGGGCTACTGGTTTGAAGAGATGTCATGAATGTAGTTTGGGTTTATCTTTTGGGTATTTGACAGTACAGACAGAACTTGTGGCAAAGCATTTATTGTTCATTTGCAAACAAAGGAAGCTTGTGTACATTTTATATCAAGGAACAAATTGTCTTACTAGTGTTTAACTCTTGATAGCAGGTAGAAGATCTCTGTGAGGAAGAGTATGGCAAAATAGCTGTCTGAGCTGGCACAAGAAATGGTATTGAATTTGGGCTTGCATACTACTGGAAATTAAAAGGTTTTTAAATTTAAGAGGCAAGAGCTCTTTAACAACCTCTTTAAAATATTAATGGAAAAAGGAAACTGGTTTAAAGATGACATTACATCAGTTCATGAACAGGATTACAGGGCCCAGCTGCCTTCAACAGCAGGATTCTGACATGTGTACCATAGGAAGACACTTGAGATTTGTGAGTTACCATGTATTATAGTTCTGATTCTTCCTCACCTGTTTGCTTCCACATCTTCTGTTTTGGGGATCCCATTTCAGTTGAGATAACTCAGTGTTAGACACATAACATTTATAATTCCTAAATGAATACATTTTCACAAAGGAAAAAGTTCTGCATAGCAGGATCAGAGTAATTCTACTGTCCTTAGGTCTGTTTAGCACGGAGTGTGTTTCTTTCTCTGGTTCATATGAAAATCCCTAATCCAGGGGTTAGGCTGCTGGTTAACCTTTGGTGAGACAATGAAAACATAGACATTCTGTTTAAATGGCATTCAGAACCATTAGACGCAGTTTTATTTCTGTTATTTGAATACAGATTTTATGAAATATATGGGTTTTAAGTAGCAACTTCATATTGGTCTCTCTTCTATGAATGAGTAATGAAGTCAGAAGTTGTTTGTGCCTTATAAAAGTAGGGATTCATTCAGTTTAATTTCAGGGTGATAGAAATGTTGTTGGGAAGGAGCCTATGGAGGTTCCCTAGTCCAGTATCCTGCTCAAAGTGGAATGATTGTCAATGCTAGACCAGGTCAGTTAAGGTGTTGCTAACTTAATTCTTGACAACATTCAAGGATGGAGATGCATAGCCTGAGTAAACTGTTCCAGGGCTATATTGCCCTGCTAGTAAAAAAGTCTTTCCTAATGTCTTTAATTAATATTTTAAATAATACTTGTGTAGATACAAGTTAAGATTAGGAAACTGTCTCTCAGGCTTGTTGTTTCTTTCTAATTATGTTAAAAATTAGGAACGAGTCATTTCCTATGTGAAAGTGGTCACTTGTCCTTAAAATGCCTATGGCCAGACAAAGTAAGTTACCAGTAGTACATAAGTAAGTTGTCTATCAATGAAAAGGAAAAAAATCAAAAGAACCTTGTATTCAACATATTTAATCTATGCAACATACTGCTAAATGAAACTTGATTTGAAATATAACTGAATAGGTTTTGAAAAATTTGATGCATCCAATTACGCTTAATCTCTGAGGATTTCGTTAAAATAACTTTAACATGGTATGTTCTTCTTAGCACATTAGGCTGAAGTTATTAAGAAAAGGAAGAGATATAGATCCCTTCTATAAATCTCCTCACTTGCCCTTATCCTAAGCAAGAATCAGTTTCTTATTTTCCCACAAACGTTTTCTGTGCCAAACTTCATACAGGTGAAGCACCACAGTTTTTTGCACATCTATAGATTTTGGGAAGTCAATGATTCTTGTCTGCCTGTCCTGTGTGTGTCTAGGCTATAGCTGTATTCAGCTAGAGGATCGATTGACAATGTGAGCTTCTAACTGAAAGTATGAAAGGAAGCATACAAAATATGAAATAAAAAGTAGAACACCTTCCTTTACAAAAAAAGCAAGTGCTTGATAAAATATAGTGCATCTAAATGTCTTAAGCACGCAGTGTGGTAAAATACTAACAGAAACAAATGTAATTCTTTAAACAATGCAGGCCACAAACTCTAAATCTCCACCATGAGCATGGATTACATAATGTGTTTTCATTAGCTGAGACAATTTTGTAAATGAGCAGAGACCACGAGGAGATACCTGACGAGACAGCGATAAAATAAAGAGAGATTTAACCACTTCAGACTTGCAGTTTGTATCAGTATGCAAACTGATTAACTGCCTCCTGTATTTGGAAGTGTGAACATGCACATCTTGATATGTAGAATTTGAGTAGATTGATTGGGTTCACAATATGCAAAATGAGGAAGAGAGACCTATTTAGAATAAGTGCTTGAACTTTTTGTCCAAAATTCAAACTGAAATTAAATAATTTTTTAAAGTTCAAAAGCATATAGTGATCCTTCTCAAATGATACATTCTGCTTTATTTTCACATGAATTCTGTGTAGAACTAAGGAGAATGAGTGGCAAAAAGTTATTCTGATGTAAGCAGTGGAACAAATGACCTGTCATCTTGCTGGAAGGTCTCTTTCTCTTCAGTTTTGTAGACCCAAAAGATTTTGTAGTTTGAGTAAAATTCACAGAAGTATCCCAATTATGTAAATATCTAGAACAGTTTAACTCTGGTTATAACTCTAAAATTAGTAAAAGTTAGACATATAAACAAAAATGAAACAATAAATGCTTTACAGGTATGTTGCTTCTGTTACAGTAAATATTAGATAAACTTATAACCGCTGTGGAAATTACTGCTAGCTGTAGCTGAACTAATTTTAGAGTTAACAGAAAATCAAGACAGTCAACACAAATTTAGCCATCTTCAAGTGTATAAAAGTTAGCTAATCTATTTTTCGGTGGCAGTCAGTCAAATTTCATGTATGTATTCAAAGTGATATTTATAATAAAAACACTTATGAAAATCACAAATATATATTAAAAAAATAAGAATTTCTCAGTTGTAAACTTCCAATAGTAAAAGATGTTCTCTACGTCTTCTTTGAAATGCTTAGATTTTTTTTTGGAGGAGAGTTCTATTATTTAAAGGTTCAAATATCCTTTTGTTCCAGGTGGTAAATGTTACTTCATTTACATATCTAGTCTTGCAAAAACTGTGTACCAAGAAGGGAAAAAGACAAAAAAAGTGAACAGAACTTAGGAAGTCAATAATATTCAAGGTACAAATGTTCTTTGGTTTTTGAAGAAGAGTTTGAAAAGAGTCAGAATACAAATCCTTTCACTTTCTTTACAAGTAAATGCACCCTTTTCTTTTTTCTTGTTCATAGCTCTCTGAACCATTCACAAGTGAGCTTCAGAACCACAAATTCAGATTTCTGTATTTTCACAAGTGTTGTATGTGCTGAAATTTATTCTAGAATATTAAGATTTATCAGTACTGCCAATATATATTAGTTATTTCTTTCAGTTTAAAAGAGAATGCCAAAGAAATTCTTCTCCCCAATTTTTTGAATAGACACCAGTTTTAACTGTGATATGAGTAGTTCTAGATCTTGTTCCACAGTAATTCATACTCAAGTTCCATTTTAGTTCAGATATTTTATTTCACTCCTTATTTTTCAAATATGTATGTCTGCCAATTAACATCATAAATATATTCTTTCTTATTCACAGACTTGTGTATTAACACTACCGATATATTCCTTCTCATCAGATGATGGTGAACATCTTTCGTTTCCAAATTGCTGTCTGTAAAAGATTTCTTTAATTATGACTTTTAAATAAGCCCTTGGTAATGACAATCACCAGCTGAATAAAACATTCCTTTTCTTTAGCTTTGATATTTTCCCTCAGATGGCTTACATGTACCATATGAGTCAGATCTAAAAATAATTTTTTAAAAAAAATAAAGATGTGCAAGTTCTTTGACTCAGGCTATACAGGCTATACAGCATATGATTGAAGTAAAGAACATCATCTCCTTTGTTCACTGGGGTTTTTTTTACTATTATTTCTCCCTGGTCATCTACTTTTCTGCTCCTCAAATAAGGCTAATTACAAAGGAAAAAAGTTGAAACTGATGGAGAGAGATCCTTTAAAGCCCTTCCTTTCGCAGAATGGAACAAAAGAAAGTACCAAGGGCATGGATAGGCCTTGAAAAAAAAGAAAAGAGAAAAATCATCTAATGAGGATGTTGAGATAAGTGCTTGTGAAGAAAACTGGCAAAAAAGGGCTTTTAGTCTAAAATCCATAAATAAGTGGGCATTAGATGGGTACTAGAACATTTTTAACAAGAGAGGCCACCAAACTGTATCATCCTATGCAAGAGCTACAACCCTAAAAACTCTTCTTCTTAACAAGATAAGGGTTTCTCTCTTTGAAATATTAATTTGCAAAAGAAATACTTGAAAATTAAAGAGTATTATTCATGTCTGTGAATCCATTACAGAGGAAGACACCATAAAAGCTGCTTTAGATATAATTATGAGTGCTGTAGACTTTTTAAGGTCAAAGATCCTAAACAGCATGAAGAAATTGTTCACAGTGTACGATAGTTCAGACAGGATTTGACCTCCAATCTCACTTTGGGTCTTCTAGACTGTGCTAAAGAAGAAGCATGTATAGCATGAACGAGAGAAGAGTTTAAGAATCAAATCATTTGCCCATCCTCCAAACATATTTCTTAATACTCCTGGGTAATTGGGCACTCGGATGTGCTTGATATCCATAGATGTGCAGGTCAGGTGTATGAAACTCAGTCTAATTACCAGAGAATGACTGCCAGCGAAGCATTGTCCATTTCAGCTCTCAGTACTCCTCTTGTAACACATAAAGGAGAAAAACAAATCTGAAAAGGAGAGAAGATAAAAGGACAGAGAGAAATAAACTGTAGGATCTGATCCAAAGACTGTAGAAGTTAATGGAAAGTCCCATTAGCTTCAGTGAGGTTTAGATTAATCCTGTTTTTTAACAAGACTGGCAGTTCTTTATCCCGTCATGCGTTAGACCTCCTTTCACCCACGTGTACCAGAGAGTTTGCATTGAGTACCAGCCATCTGATTTTGAACATATTCTGACAGATTTGGTATTTCTGAATCAGTCAGGGAATTATTTACTACAACTTTGTTTTTTCAGAAGTTTCTCTTAATTGACGTTTTGAAGGGCTCTGAGGAAAGATTACAGGACAACAACAGTAGTCCCCCAAAATATAATAATAGCTTGTAAATCCCTCTCGCCATAACTGAAAATCTGACATTTTCACTGCCTTTGGTGCATCTTGATTGTGAATAAGAAAAGTAACAAAATACTTGGTGTAGATTCATGAACAGTGTTCCCTAAACATATGATACACTTTACGCTGCTGCTTTTTTATTCAACTTTAGCAAAACTTCTGGCACATATTCTGTGCCGCAGATGGGCCAGCAAGATACACACATATCTAGTGATCAGCTGTTTGAACCTGATTGCCAGCTAGCAGCTTTTGGTGCAATAGGGGATTCACCCACAGGTGTCCTGCACACAGGAGAGTACTCTTTTGGCAGCGGGCTACCTGTGTGCATGATAGCTTTTGGCCCTTTTGTGTGATTTGCTACAGCATTTCCCAAATTCTGAGTTAATAATGAACAAATACAACAGGATGATACCAAACAGTTTGATATGTATGCTGCAATAATTCTGTTTTTTTAACTATAGTTTACATTTGATTTACTAAAAAGTGAAGCTGAATTTATATTAGGTGGGTTTCTTTGTACCAATATTTTTCTGAGCTATCACTCATGAAACAACATTTTTGAGCTTTTGAGAGCACAGATATGATAATTTCTTCTGTGTAAAGATTAATAAACTAGCAACAGCTGCATAAGAGATGGTAAGAATATTTTTGTGCTAGATTCAAGCTAGAGAGATTTTTTTCTTTACTTGTGAGACAGTCTTTGATTTTGCTTTATATGGCACACTCAGTATCAGTGAAGCATCAGAAGTAATTCCATAATTAAATTCTGTGATACTGTCTTTTAAAGTAAAAATTATAATCCTTCTGTTTCACACATTAAAGATTGAATTCAATCTCTACCTAACACAGTAACTCTTCAGAGGACACTTGAGTTTTCTTTATCACATTTTAAGAAAAATATTTACTGACTGTAGCAGAAAGAAATATGTATAAAAGCTCTCTTGTTGACATTTTGCACATTTTTCTCACATATCTCTCAGTTCAATTAGCTAAATAACTACAATTCCCACAAACTGCAGACTTCATAGGCTCAAATAGTGTCTTAAATATAAGATGCTTTTGAACTATGAAAATTGTATATTCGGAACTATTTCTCTTATTCCTTGTAAGCTACATGAGTTTGACCAAAGCTATTCAATGGAGTTACTGAGAAATTACAATTGCTTACATTTTCCATGGTGGTCATGGTGGAAACCCTTTCTTGGCTTTTTTTTGTCAAAGTGTTATAGAAGTTACATAGTGAGACTGAATTTCACCTCAACAATCTGTATCCATGTTGTGTTGTAGACCATAGAAGCCCTAGGTGAGTGCCGGTTGTCTAAGACGGAAGGGAAATACATGGACTGAGTGGAGTGGATGATGCTAATTAATGTTGAAGAACAATTAAATGAGGAAACTGATAAATGCTGTACCTCCATTAAATTTAATTTAATCAGGAAAGGGACCAAAAGGCATGTTGCTAATAAACTAAGTAATTTAATAGATCATTTCTTTTCCTGTTATAGTTTGTGTGGTCCAAATTTGGGGGAGTTGTACAAATTGTGTTAAATTGTTAAATTTCTCTTTTGTTGAAATACTGTGTTTGTTGTTGCATTTCTTGACAAAATGGATTATAGAAGGCTGGACTGAGATCAGTTATTATTTTGAAACCTTTATAAGGTAGTGGAATAAAAAAATATTCCTGTCTTTCTGCAGGTGCACAATGTTTTTCCTCAATAAGGCATTATTTTACAATATTAGCAACATGATTTTTCAGAATTGTGGAAATGGAGCTGTGAGTTTTGCAATAAAAACATTCTGAAATATATATGTAATCAATTACTTGAGTATTTCTCAGTCAACTTTAAACGGAATGGCTTTATCCAAAGTTGCGTCTGCTAATAATTGTTATCTATCCACTGTGGTGTTTGTCTTCCATATTTATCTGTATTGCATCATATCATGTTTCATTCACTTCATGCAAAAGAGTTTCTAGTACCTAATATAATTCAGGATAGCAGCACATATCAGATAAAAATACATTGCACTTCTGCTTAGATGGCTGCTGTCTTTAAAGGACAGGCAGCAACTGTAGTTGTATTACCTACCTAATATTGATTCAGTTTACATGGAAAAATACTCAACCCACTTTCTGATGGCTTCCAATCTAAGTTAAAAAGGAAAAAATGTTCTGTTATTTTATCTTCTCTTCCTAGCCATGAACACTTGGCTATCTAAAAATAAATAAAAATTACTCATTGTGGCTACAATAGTAGTCTTCTTTCAATTTAAGTGTTATAAAAACTTTGGCTTGAAAAATTGCATATTAGTATGGATTACTAATCTCTGATTTTGAAATGTGGAACTTCTTCCTCATAGTGGTATTTATTTTCTTAAAAGTGCCTGACATAGCTGTAGTCAACTCTACTCACCTCAACCAAACGCTTCCAAGTTCACCTTAAGAGACTGTGCTCTCAGCAGCCCTCCTGTCTCAGTAAACCATTGTGACCCATGTTTGAATTACCACAACTCAATGCCTATATTTTTTTGAAAGGACTCTTGAGTTTCCAATTATGTGGTCATTTGAATTTCACCCAAACAAGGGGAAAAAAGGACACTTTGGATTCTGATATCTTTTCCTCTGTACAGAAGAAAACGTAGCAGGAGATGGAATTGTATTTAATATGCTTTTTATTTATTAATCTTTGTGATTTTGATAATGCTTCCTTATTTTAGTCTCTTGAAATAGCATTATTAAGGGTCTGCTGGTGTGATTTGGGGGGAAATAATGAAGCTGTTCTAAATTCTATATTAGGCTTTACCTTTCCTTTAATATGTTTTGGAATACTAAATTTTTACTTTATTCTGGGTATTCTGGGAAGCTGATGCTTCCCCATCTCAGCTCTCTTCCTTTCATTATATTTCAAATTTTCGACACTGAGTGATTTTCTTCACCTGCACAAATTACACAATTTTTTTGGTATGCTCAGGTGAAACAATCTTTTAGTCTCAAGCTGAGAAAAAAAATGCAAAATCATCTCAGACTTTAAGACTCTGCATAGTAGGAGCAATTTCCTCAGAAATACCAACAAGTTTATGCACATTTGACTTGGATAAAGGCCTAGTTCACTAAAATGCAGCACTTAATTGGGAGCCATATAAGGCAGATATGAACAATAGTGAATGCCCTGGATATAATAATTTAGTGAGACGAAGGATGCATTGGGGATATCTGAGAAAAAGAAATACTGATAAATTACTTTCAATAAACAACATACAAACAGTAAATTAATTATTCTCAGCTCTTAACTTTTTGTAAGTGAAAAGATCTACTTGTGTTCCCAGTTCAATTATGACTATATCCCAATGTCAGTGGAATCCTACCCATTGAATGTGACATTTAGAAAACATATTTGCCCTTCTTAATGTGCCTAAGATCCATTATTTTGCCATAACATGCGCTGTGCTTTATCTTACTGCTTGCTGAAGACAAACATTTCAATGATGGTTGGAAAGCTTTCTGTTAATTCTGTATTCACACTGTTTAATACTGAAGAAGTGAAACCAAGAAAAACTAGTAAAAAGATACATGGAATTGGTCACAGAAAATGAATAACTTCCCAAAATAATTCATTTCCAGAAACAAGTGTCATCTGACGTTAATAGAATGGTGCAATTATCTCCTGTTTCACACAACAAAATTAAAAAAGTAAAGAAGTTTTTTAAAGTGTACAAATTTTATTATGTTAATTCTGTCAAAAACCTTCTCCTGGAGAAGAATACTTGCTGTGTTTGGAGTATCAGGAGACTTTAAGCATCTGAATGATGATGTTGTCTGAGAGTCTCAAATACCACTCTTAAAAACAATGTGGAAAAGAAACATTTTGGCTTATTCCATTCAATAAGTAACACACAGCTGGTCAGCAGTGAATCACTGAGGTTCAAAACATTAAGCATCAAGATACATTGTCATTGGATGTTTAGAGCATTGTCAATTAAATTATTTATGAATTACTATAAAGCATTAATATACTGTATTTTAAGAGGGCAGTCATTTGGGTAAAACAGTATTCATATAAGAATATAAATGCCAGTTTGTGATAAGTCTGTTATCTAGTATTACAAATTTTTATTAATTTAATTAATATAGTCTCCTTAAGCACAAGTTTGATGACAGGTAAAAATGAATTAAAACTCTTCTAGTTGCTACTTTAAACTGCTTCTTCTACCCCCTACCCTCTTCCCCAGTTAGCCACTAGCTGTCTTGGCTTTTACAATTCATGCATGAGTTGTAGAAAAATTACATTGAATATAATGCATTTGTAGTGATGACTCTTGTGGAAAATATGTGGGATATATGACTTTAAAATGTACACTGAAGCTGTTGTTTAAACTACCTACTTCTTGAATGCATTCACAAGGAAAAGTGAAGATATATACAGTTTAATGGATGAGTGACAGAAGTGCTCTTGCTGGAGGTGTGGTTTGACTCTTGGCTGTAACCCAGTTAATGGAACTCTTATAGAGACAAACGGAAGTTCTCTGATAGTAAGAACTAGACTATGTTCAGTACTGCACTTTGTGCCTCCAGGGTAACTCAGATTGCAAGCTCGCATGTTTGATTCCAGATCTTGTTAAGTACCCACTGATTGCTCACACTGAGTCTTTTCCATGGTTAAAAACAACAAGCTCCTGGACAAGAAAGCTTTAACTGGAAATGTGGAGCGTATGTGGTAGTTGCTCAAACTTTTGTGGCTCCCTTAAACCTTGAAGAGGTGGATCAGTAAATCTGTCGTAGGCCCTCTGAGGCCTATCATGCCAGTCTCAGGAGTTAGTCTAGATCTAGACAAATGTGGAAGCATCCTGTTTGCTGGGACTGTATCTAGACCTAGCGTGATTAGAGTAAAGAGCAAAGAAATGCTGGGTCCTGTAGCTCCAGAGACGTCAGCTTCAAGGCAGGGGAGCCAAATGACCCTGAAGCCTCCTATTGACATCCCAGATTTCACCAGCTCTGTCACACAGTTTGCTTGTGCTGGGAGTTCTGTCCTGCCTGAGCCAATCAAGAGCTGATGTGCCAGGGATATTCTTACAGAGTGTGCTGGGAGATCTAAGACGTGTGAAATGCACAAGAATTGGTTTGTGTTTAATCCTGGGACAGCCAGTGCAAAAGCAGATGAGCCCAACAAGCCTGTTGAAGCAAGGTGAATGCAACAAGCGTCAGTTGTGAATGCATGTGGGATGACAATGTGGACATAATTTGCTTTAGCCTTTGGTTTTGGGAATGAAAAACACATAGACATGCCCATAAAATGCACCAAAAAGATATAAGATTACCAGCTACCTTTTCCTTTGTGCAACAGATTTACAATGGCACACTTGTACAGATTGTGTCCAGCCATAAGGAAAATCTAAACATAATGTGTTTTAACAAGTATTAAATTGTACTCAGAGTTAAATCTGCTTTGTTCCATTTTTTCTTACTAAAATGATCAGAATTATATAGCTGATATGATTACCATATATCTGGTAAGACACGGGCAGGTTTGATATTCAACTTTATCTAACATAAGTAGAATTTTTAGTTTCCTATTTTAGTTGGTGTTAAAGGACTTAAATAAATACTAAGAAATGATAGGAAAGGAAAAATCAAGGAACAAAGCTAAAGTTGAGGATGGCAAAGCAAAATGAAGAGGTACTGCAAGGTTTTAGTCATTGTAGTTGAGTCCCTGCTTCTGAGAGAAGTTGGAGTGGATTAAGTATTCAGAGCTAGGACTGCTTTACAGAGTCACAGAATTGTTTAGTTTGGAAAAGTTATTTAAGATCAAGTCGAACCGTAATCCTAGCACTGCCAAGTACACCACTAAACTATGTTCCTAAGAACCACTTATAGATATAATTTAAATACCTTTTTTATTTAACTGACTGTAATTGTGTGAATAAACAATATTTGTGGAAACAATGTGTATCTATATACACATGCTGTTGAACTAAATGTGTCACATGGATAGCTACACCACATTTGTCGTAGATGAAGCATAAACAAGGGGAACAAAAACTTTTTCTGAACACCATTTGGCTTGAAGACTCCAGAAGGCATAGATCCTGGGTATAACAATGCATAATGAAAACGTGTCTTCCAAGTATACAGTGCTGCATTTGTCTACAGATACTAAAAATATTTGAAATAATCAGACTGGATTTTTGTTTTAGTTGTTTAGTGCAAGGGGTTAACAAACATTACAGGGCCGAAAGTACATCTACATTTATATAATATATAAGTTGCATTTTTAGTCAGTGAATCACCGTGTAAATGAGGCCAACATATTTAGGTGAACTTTTATGCTTATATTTATACAACCAAAGGTTTGAGAACACCATTGTATTGGCATAGATTTTCACTGACTGTCCAAATATGACTACTTTGAAAACAGAATGATTTGCATCAACATTACACAATACTGTAGAACAGAAAGTGAAAAAAATGCCCTGTTAATGGGTCTGAAGAACTTTCTCTTTTAAAATTTACCATATATTAATTATGTATGACATTTCAGGGAGTGAGAGTTGTTTGTAGCCTATGGCAATGAGTTAGTGAAATGAGACATTACTGAGACAGGAAATAAAAATGTGTCAGCATATCAAATTACACAGCTACTGGGAGCCTAGATGTATTTGCTAGTTTGGAAAGCTATGTTTGATATTGTGAAATTAAAGCTCTGCACACTGTTTTATATAGCAGCACTACATTTCTTTAATAATAAAAATATTGAAGTAGTTGGGTGAAAAGAAATGGAATTCTTATCTTGCAGCATCACTGCAAATAGAAGCAATAAATCAAATATTTTCTCTTAACCTATTCTGCAGTTAATAAAAATTATGATAGAATATTGAAATGCATTTCAAAACAAAAAAAGGCTTAGCAACCTGTATCTCATTCAACAAAATAAGGATTTTTCTGTTATATGTAAATATTTTATTTGTTTTTCCTCTCTTTTTGGAACAATATCTTTCTCTAGTAACAATTTTAGCTACAAGATTCGAGAGGAATTTTGTCCTTCACATAGGGGAAGGAAGAATCCCAGACTTTCTGGGGTTCAGTTATTGTTTTACATTAATAATGTTATGTTTTACAGTATCTTGGTTGTTACATACTTTTTTATCTGTATTTTTACTGTATGTTTGCTTGTTCTTTTTATATCTTTTGATTCCATGGAAGGTCTTTCTCGTAGCCAAAGACAAGCTGTTCAAATGGCTGCCAGCAGAACCATGGTGTCAAAATAAAAAGAAGAAAACCAAACCAAAAAACATCTTGCAGACTGGAAATGGTTAAGCCAGTGGGAAGTCTTTTAACATGCCTCCTGCTCTACCCAACCTGGGTGTCTGTCTCCCTTCTCCCAAAGCATGGGCTTCATGTGTGTTAAAACAGCCACTTTTCAAACAGTATCTGAAGATTTCCTTGCAGCTTCTCTGATATTTTAAGGATGTAACCATTTGTATTGCTACAGCTTCCATTGTTGTCTTTAGTGCAAGGGAATTCGAATGGGAATTCCTCAATGTTTCAGGACTCACTGCTGCACGGTATAGAATGATCCATCCCAAGCCTGTGTAAACCTCCTCATCTGTGCTGATATGCATTATTGTGAAGGATTTTGCAGTCTTTCAACTCATCTCAAGGTTAAAACAGGTAGGCATATATGGTGTTCAATAGACTTCACATTTATGAAAATGTGAAAGAAACACCCTTTATCTTAGCAAGGAAAAATTTAAGGTGGGTGTAGCAGTTTCTACAATACATGCAAACTGTGGCTATCAGGTAGAACATCAGTGTCCATCTACTTGCTTTGTAGTGTTTTGTTTTCCCTGCTGCCCCGAATTTGATTTCTCTGGCTTGTGCTGTCCATATTCACTGTTTTAATAGAAGACTTTAAAATTTGTAGGAACACTAATAAATTTCATCATTATTGATTTTTTTTTAGATTGTGTAGGATTTTCTAGCTCATAGTTCTCATTTGTTTTAAATGTATTTTCTTTAAAAAAAATGAGCTTGCTGCAGATTTTAATTATTTTAACTGTTTTCAAAGTGCTTCACATTTGTTTTGCAAAAAGTGCATATTATACTGCAGTATTTATAACATTCTGTACTGAGACCACATGCTTTACAGCAACTGTAAGTGCTTTTAATTTGGATTGCTTTGCATTCAGTTAACCTTTACAGAGTTTTCTCTGCTCTTATGTTCTACAACGCTAATTCATTTCCAGCCAATGAGTATTCTGTTTTCTTCTTCACAGTTTTTACCATTGTATCCGTGTGCCTCCCATCAGTGCGTTAAGCAGTGTGCAGATGACTAATGTCTGTTGTGCTTGTTCTTGGACTCCAGAAAGGCAGCAGTGTGTTCAGTGAAGTGGCTCTATTTTGAAAAGGTTACATTAATAAGCTTGAAAGTATGAACTCTAACTTGAATAGGCAAACATGAAGTCTGTGATGATCTGTAGTGCCTCAAAATACAAGTATTCCAAAAATCTGCATCTTCTATGTAGACAAGGTTTTTCTGTTTATTCAAAGCTCCACTGAGCCAAGCAGAAAATTGTTGTCAATCATCATCTTCATCTGTGTGCATTAGGCCATATTGATACACTTTATGCCAGCAGATGAATGCCCTAAATTTTGATATTCAGTGGCAATCCAGAACAAGGAGTGAAGGACAGGTTTGATGCACCTGATACACCATTTCTGAGAACACACCCTGCAGTGTTGTGTATTTGCTTTGTCCTGCATGTTTTATAGTATTGGTATAGCAATCTAGCAACCCGATAGATGAGATTTTGAACAGCAGATCATGGTGTAGCAGGATGGAGAACTCACCTAGCCAGCTGATGATATTGTTCAAAGAACTTCTACGCAAAAAGTTGGTGTTAGCTTGTCAGTTTTAGAGAGCAAGCCCTGTTTTGTGAGGCTGGACAGGTAGTGGTTCCTTTATAATAGAAATGTTTGTAAGATATCTCTCTAAAAAATGGATTAACTACAGAAGTCTTTCACTTCATCCTTAACTGAATGCCCCAGCTGAATGAGAGGAACTGTGGAGATGGAGGAAGTAGTAGTAAGAGCAAAAAAATGGTGTGATAGCTATAAATTCTTAACAAAGTACATCTTTTGAGAGAATGTAGGTGCACACTGTAATTACCCGATAGCAAATGGAATTTAGTAAAATTATTGCTTTTAAAAGTGCAAATCATGGTAAAACATGCTATTGGTTCTTTAGAACAACAGCAAAAATCTCTCTTCCTTCTTCAGCCAATATAAAACAAAAGAAAATTTGAATAAAATATGGAAGGAAAATTGGCATTTAGACTACATTCATCTCTGTCTGCTACTGTCTTCTCTATTACCTATAATAAATAAAAAAAATGGAGCCCGGTTTTGACAAAAGCTAGGAAGATATTCGTGAGGATTGTTTTTTCACAGTGAAAAAGGAAAAATGGGTCTTGCTTACTTAAGGTTCCTAGTGTTTTATGTCTACAAGGACATGCATTACTTCAGTCTTGTTACCATGTCATCTTCCTCTTCAGTCCCTGTTAATGTCTTCTTCTGGTCTTATCCTGCTGTGACTGAGCATTACAAAGTTTTTCACGCCTCCATGCGTAAGTCCATCAACCAATTAGTTTTCAGAGCACATGATACCTATAGATGGCATGGCAGTGGGTTCAGTCCTAGGTCAACATACTCCAAGCTTTCAGTCAATATGAAAAAAGTATAGGTCTGCATTATCAGTTGTATCGATTTAGAGAGTGGATTTTTTATTGTGTTCTTTTTTTCAAACTTACTTCCAGCTGTGATCACTACTGTTATTCTGATATTTGTCTTGACATTCACCACAGAATTTCTCACCATGAGAAACACTGATTTTAAACAAGTATCTGAAACATATCAAAGTATGGGTCTCATATTGACTTTTCATAGATTTTTGCTGCACAACCTGCAAACCTATCTTTTAGGACATTACAGTAAGTTATCTGATTTTTACATCTAATTAGGTTCGCTTCTGAAAAGGTTTGGAGACTTGTTGGTGAGGAATTCTGTAGTAAGTCTGCCTCTAAAATAGTTCTTGCTTGTAAACTAACGTAGAACACAATGGAGAATGTATTTTAATTGAGCTAAAGTGTCAGATTTTCAAAGTCCAAACTAAAATAATTTATTATTGATTATGTTTAATGTAGATTGAAACAGATGTGGGTAAAACAGTGAGACATCCTGGATTAGAATGAACCCACCTTGCCATTAGGTGGAGGCCATGAATCATTGTGCAAATATACTGAGGATTTGGGATCAAGCATATCTCAGCAGCAAAAAAAGCGAAAATGCTTTTCTGAGAAATAATAGTGTCTATTTTTTTTTTAATTGCTATCCACAACTTCAGGAGTTATGAAAAAGCTTTTCTCTTGGTTGCTTTGTCTTTTATTTTATAGCGAAGAAGGAGATTAATCCTGCATAATCTATTTTATTTAGTATGGTGATGCATAAATCTGTTTGTCTGTGATTGACCTCTGTCTTGTATTAATTTGATTTTTTTCTATAATTTCTGTTTTGTCTTTATAACTAAAATGAGAAGTAGGCCTAAGAGTTTAAAACAAATACAGCTTTATATTATTATAAAATTTTGAGTATTAGAAAATGAGATGATACTAACTATTGTTAAAGCAACATAAAACCAGAAGCAGCTCCATTCAGCTGCAGTCTGAATGGAGATAAAGTGGGGTGTCTGCAGTTGGAAAATTCTGTTTAGGTAGAAACTACTGCCTCTTCATTCTCTTTCCTTTCCTTTCTGTTTCTTCCATTCTTCTTCTGCTCTGAGGTAAATGAAATTACAACTCCTCTATAATAACAAAAAAAAATTGCAATTATTTATTTTAATTATGGAAAAAGAAATTCTGTAATTGGAATATACTGATATGAAAGCTACCCAGGGTAGCTAGAAGTATTACATTTATTTGTATTATTGCTTTGTTTTTATTCATATAATAATGAATCTCCAATTATTAAACCAGGTCGCACTATTATTTGTTTCAGTGGCACCAGAAGCTAAGCTTAGATTAGAAACTTTTTGGAAATCTGCTTTTTGTTCTCAGTTACATGTCTTTTTGTACAATCAGTCTATGAAGGTCTGTGTGACAAGTCTTCTTGTGCTGAGATACAGTCCCTCTCAATTTCAATTAAAGAGCACAAGGATCTCCTTGCAGGTGTTAGGTAGTTTAATAGGTCATGCATGTATGTTTAAAGCTTACATAATTTTTGTTGTTCATAAGAAAAATGGTTACAAAAATGGAAAGCTCACTGAAACACATAACTTTGAATTTGGAGTATGATATGTACAAAACCATTAGAGCCTTTCCTTATACAGAGAATTTCAAAATTCCTTTCTAGTCCATATGTAAAGGGTACCCATAAGGAAGATGAAGGTATTCTTATGCTTCATGAGATTCTCTTAATAAATCAGAGTTTTAAACAAATTAAATATAATTAGGGTCCCACAGATCATTTTAAAATATCCTCAGGCATCTGACATATCTGTATTTCTATAGCTACAGCTTTAAAGGAAAGAACAAAACAATTCCTCCAAATCTAAACAGTGGTATATCATAACAAAGACTGCCTGCCTACATAGAACTAAAAGTGAGCATCTACAATCAGATACACAGCCAACAACTCCAAAATACTTCTGGAAAGCCTTTTCAACTTCAATCTCATTACCTTCACTAAATATTGATCTGCTACTGTATGAGTAGCTTCAGGTTAAGGAGACAGGAGCTTGAAAAATCATTGACCCTCACTACATACCAGGTATTTACCATGAGTTGAAAGAGTAAGCTTACGAGGAATATTGAATAAAAATCATTTCTCAGTTTTTCAGATCCCAAAGTCAGTCTATCAACATCAATGGATATCCATCTTTTCTATACAAATAGCCTCTGCTTGTTCTACTTTCTTTGACAGAGGCTGAGCTACTAGAAATCTGTGTCATACACGAAGTACAATGTAAGACAATACAAATTTTAAAATTGTTCTGATACTCTCAAAAAAATTAATGTTTTACGTTATCTTTTTCTATGGGAATGTTGATTATCAGCCACTGTGATAGAACGAGGTTGGTAAAATACACTTTCTCTGCAAGTTAAATAAAAGATTACCTGAGATAAAAATCTCAAAGCACCCATGCTGTCTTACAAGTAATGGTTACTGCGAGCAAGGTAAATGGAAGCTGCTGGGTAACCAGCAGTGTTGATTATGAGTCTGCTAGCTAAGCAGTACAGTATAAAATACAGGTGTTAAACTTTCAACATTAGTTAGAACTAAAAATAAAAGGTCTTTTGTTTCCTCCTTTATCATCAACTGTGTCCTGCTTTGCCTTAATTACCAAATCCACTGAGCTGGATAGTTGTTACCAGCCATCTCCTGTCTGCATGAACATAGACAAGTTGTTCTTTTCTGACAAAAAAAAGGTGAATTTTGCCCAAGTAGCTACAAAAGTAAGTACAGAATTCTGAGCTAAGTAGGGTATCATTGTGGGAATGACAGTCTGGAGACAGTTTACTAAAGCCTTTTTTCTTTCTCTGTTTACTTTATTTGAACTATTGACCTTGCAAAAATATGCAGCTTTCTATGAGGTTTTTTTTTTTTTTTGAGTGGCTTTCGATGCCTAGGCTTTGAAACATGTATGATCAGATCCAGCTTATCTCTGAGGCTGCTGGGTTTTCTAACTCGCCCTACTGGAAAACACACCAATCTTGGGAAATCAAGCTAATGTCTCTCAGCTGTGCAGAAAAAGTGTGAACAGCTCTGTCAAATGAGCTACCCCCATCTCGTTTTTTTCAGGCAGCATCTTATACTCGAGCAGTCACTTCACATTTGCCATTTGAGCAGTTGTGATATAACTGCTGTTTTATTGCCTATAGGAGAGTTTCTTGAGGAATCAGAAGCTGGTCTTTCAGTTACCCTGGCCAAAAATGGTTTCAGTCACAGGACTCTATTACTGGTGAATGAGTAAGGAATCCTGACAGGATTACAAGAAGATATGAACACATAGCTCTGGCCTAAAGGTTGCTAACTGAACAAGTAGTAATATGAGGGGAAGTATTTTCCAGCCTTGAACCTCTTTACCCACAGATAAGTGTATTAAATGCCATCAGTTAACCCCTTGAGTGCAATGACCCAGTGCTGCCAGGGACATGTCTGGTAAAATAGATCCTCGCACTTCCTAATCAGTGGTGATGTACAGTCATGAGTCCGGATAAGTCACAGGTCCATTCCTTTGTTGAATGGAAAGACATCTCTGGGCATTTAAACTTTTGAATACAAACATTTAATTGTATGGCTACAGTGGCTTAAAAACACATTAAAAATATAAAGTAAAAGAGCAGTCAGGAAATAAAAAAACATAAAGTGAAAAAGGAAACCATGGCAATTTTGCTTTGGAATTGACTTGATGCTTTTTGGGTTTCTTTTCATTTGTTTTCTCCAGATAGTTTCCTGAAGAATGAATGTGCTGAGTTATCTCCAGCTTTGTTGCTTCCCATACTTGTTCTCATATCGTGGACATTACTAAAACTCATTGAAAAGTATCAAAGCTATTAGTAGGGATAAACTTATGAATAGTAAGTTAGACTGTAAAACAATTTCCAGTCTTATAAAATATGTTTTCTCTACTTTTTTTTTTTTCCTGCAGCATTTTTCACTTTAATTCCAGGCAGAATATTTCTGTTGTCAAGATGTTTTCTTCTAAATCAACGTTTTCCTGTGATCTGTATCAATTTATTCACTGTTGTTGTCTTAGATGTTTAAAGTCAAAATTGTCCATTCTGGAAGGTGAGTGCTGCCCTCTCAGTTTGGTAAAGACTAGAATCTTCTTTGTGCTTACATTAATCAGGACTTTACCTCTTGTCTAATTTCACTGAAATTACTGGGATTACTCATGTAATATGATACCAGCCAGAAGATATGTCAATGGCAGACTCAGCCATGTGGAAGCTGTAGTTATTTAACAAAGGTTTTGTCTTCATTGACATGTTTATCTGTATTTTACAGTGTGATGACTAATTCTGTCATGATGGGTGTTTTACAAATAATGTATATTTGGCCACGAGAATCCTTCTCAGTTGTCTTGAGGCACCTCACATTGTTGCATTAATAGATGAAAAATTATATTTGCCATTTCATAATTTGTTTCAGGGTTTTCGTGGTTTAGCGTCAAGTCTGATAAACTTAGAAAGCTGTAGCTCATAAGCTACATTATTGACTCTTGAATGTGAGATGTGTTACGCAGGCTTAATCACAATCATCACTCCCTGTCAGGAGTATTAAAAAAGTCAAGTGCAGGTTCTCATGGCTAGGCCAGAAAGCAGAGCTGGAAGGCAGGTCTTCCCCTGAGATACGCAGTCATGAGGCATTTTAGGCTTTGCATGTTGCCTTTGAGCATGACCTAGTACAGTAATGGATATGGTAAAGGAACACTGAAAACGGTAGGGAAGAGAGAGATTCGAGCTGTACATTACACAAAAGTACGCATCAGGGGTTCTATTGTGTGGAAGTCTTTTTAACTTTTCATTTAAAAAAATCCTTTCAAAGCACCAGTCTTTCCGGCTTTGATCACTATATTAACTGAGGCTGGAACTGGCTGTTCCTTAATCTGATTCTATGCATCCACATTGTTTTCAGTATCCACACTGTAGGAAAACAACCTGAGCTGAGACTTTCGATAAATACTAGCTGACAGTCTGGCCAATGATATTTTAGGAGAGGTCACTCTGTCATGTGTCACCTGCATACACTTTAGGCTTATATATGCTTAGACCCAAACTAAAAGGCTGCATGAACCTGAAGTTTTCTCCTATGTGGACAAGTCTGGACTTTAAATGCATATCTAAATCCTGGAGAAGCTATACCACCCAGTTTCCTTCCTATGATCTTTTGGTATCTTATAGCTCCATATATACACTCATAAGAAGTTTTACTATTCCTGGAAAGAGCCGAGGAGCATGGCAGCTGGGAATCCACCCCTGAGTACTCACCAACTGCAGATGAGTTGCCACATCAAGTAAATATGTTCCGACCCCCTACAAAATGTAGCACAGGGACCAAATAAAAACTACATATCCCACCTACAAGGGAATAACTGTGCTTGTGTTTCGCTGTCTGCTTTGCTGACAAGGTCCAGCTTTACAACTGCAGGTGGATGAGATACATGGTTCCCTGCCATATGGCTGTTTGTAGTGGTTGGTTGACTTGGAGACATAATAATGATGCAAAATTGTTATGTCATAATATTAATATCCATGTTAACTGTAACATTTTTAAAAGGTGTGCTTTGTCATTAGAGTGCTAATAATTAATACGCGTATTAGTCCTGTCTTTAAGTTGCATTTTTTCTGATTAGGAAGAAATCACCATTTTAAATGTAATCGGTGGAACTGGTAGTGAGGGTATTATATAGGAGGAATAAAATTATTCCCCTTTTGAAATGGTGAACTTTAAGCAGAACCACTCCTAGGTTTGTCTTGCATACTCTGAACTCCAGAGCTTCCCCAGAGCTGTGTTCTGCCTACCAAGCATCGTACTTGCACTACCAAGGTCCCTTTCTTCCATGAGACATCAGAGCAGACCAGTCGGAAGTCATACTTTTTATATTTGTTTTAATCGGTTTTGTTTTCTGCATTATAATAAATTTAATCAGATTATGGTCACTTGACCCCCAGGGGCTCAACACTAATTTGCTCCTACTGCCTGATTGTTGGTTAACTAGATCTAGACATGAACCTTTCCTGGCAGGGCTCCCTACACATTAGTTTAAGAAGCCATCATTTTTGTATCCGTCACCCTTGCCTTCTTTCAATCACACCTCTAAGATTTTCCAATTATACAAGAGGTAGAAATTCTCCATATCAAATTGCCCTTTACTGTGTATGCCATCTTTATCCCATCATGTAGTACACATCATTCTGAACTCCCTCGTTTTTCCTGGGGGTAGTGCCATTCCATGGGCCAGCAGAATTTGTGTGCGTGCATGTTCATGCACTGTACCTTGCTCTAACTATAGAGCTCTTTGTCCATCACTCCTTTGAATTTATTAACACAAACTTACAACTGTACATCAATAAATGGAGCAAATAGACAGCCTCTAAATATTTGGGCCTGTTTTTTAAATATCTCTTTTAGCCTCATTTTCTGAGGAAACAGGACTTCCGCAATTTCACAGGGAATATGTATATGAATTTTTCTCCCTTCCCTGAACCTCCTGACCAGCTTCAATCAAATCTGTTAGAGAAGTCTCAAACTGTAACATTCTTCAGGTAGCCTGAAACAAGGCTTCTGCGTGGTGCAATAGATCATGATCCACAAGACAAAGTTTGAAATGTAAATTCAGCTAAGATTAGATCACAGAGAATCCACATAGGGAAAGATATTTTAAAAGGCATATCACAAAAGAAGCTTTAATTATTGATAAAACACAAAACCAAAACAAACCAGAAGACATCAGTTCTACCTTTTATGGAAGGAACATTATTTTTTGTATGAGTAACATATCTTAATATTTCAAATAAAGCTACGTGGGTGATCAGTGAAGAGTATTATCCCCAGCTTTACTGTAGACTTGGTTACATAGAAAGTAGCTTAAAAGATGACCTAAAATGTGAAAGAATATTTTGTCTGCTTTTTTATCCTTCATTGTTAAGAACACTGTACTAGAAGGAAATGTTTGAATTCTGGGTCCATCCCCTGAAAACCATGGAGATCATTCTGTGTAATCCTTTTAAGTTACTGGCCAAGGTCCACATACAGAATAACAGTTTTTATTTCCATGCATCTTGCTCTACGTCTAGCACACGATGCATTACAAGGTCTAGTTGATTCAGTGAAAAAACATCATTTAGTAAGGCTTAAAACTGTTTGGTTCATGTTTGCTGCTAATGCTTTTTTTACCCAAAATATTAAGAGGGATGTTTGCTGTGTAATAATTCCCACATTTCATCTCTTCATTTCAGAGATAAAGCTCAGTTGCAGGAAATTATCATCAAAGCTGGAGTTGCAGGAATACTTCCAAGGTACAAAACAAGCACTCTCAAAAATTAGGAACTGTATACGTGAAGATATGGAGACTTGCAGTGGAGACTGCAAGAATAAGGGGGAAGTAAAGGACTTGTGGTCACATAATATGATGAAACAGTCATAGTTTAATTCTTTCTTTGTTCCTAAATTCTGATATCCAGAAAAAGGATGTCCAAACTTTTTAAAACTGTTTCTTACTTCCTTCACTGCCGTTTTATGCTTTTGTGTCACGCAGTACAAGTTTGGTTTTTCTGATGTGTTTTATTACTTCCTATACCAAATGCAATTAACAAGCACGAAATGCTTTGCTCTTTTGTTTTCTTTTCTCCTGGAGTGAACAGTTGAAAAAAAAAACTCCCTGTTTCTCCTAGAACAGTCTGATTTCATTTGTTTAATTAGTGTTGTTCTTGATTTATGAGTGTTAATGTATTTATTTTCTGATAGAGTTTGTAATAGATCTTAACACAGTAATGACCATCCGCTATAATTAATACGCCTGATTATGTAGTAAGAAGATAACTTTGTTATTCTACTGCAGCAACTGGGAGGCCTTTCTTACTCCTCTGTCTTCTCTTTTCTTTTGTCTCCCCTCCCTAATTATAAACCTACTAGTCTCTTGGATTTCATTATTTCTCCCATCCAGCTGTTCTGCATTTCGCTCATTACTTTGCCCAATTTTGTTCCAGATTTTCCAGGTTTCATTCATTAAACACAGTTCCAGGCATATACAACTGAAACTATCTAAAGCATTGTATTCTGGTTAGCTCTTATAGTCCTGAGGTTGCGGTAGTCATCTGTTCCCTTGAGTACATAAAATAAATAAATTTCTCACAGCAAAAATCAAGTGATTCTGGAAGTATTAGCTGTAGGTAGAAAAAATAACCCACATTAGGAAATACAAAATGGAGTTGAGCACTAAAATCTTGCCCAAAAGCTTTCAGAAGCTTTGTTAGTGTGTTTTGTAACATATAATAGAAGCCAAAAGGCTCCTGGGTTTTTTTTTTTCCTCTTTCTGTACAGAATGCAGAAGAGATTTCAAAGCAATAAAATCTCTTAATATTGGGCAATTTCAAGCATGAAATACAATTGTTATAACAACTATGGTCCTCTAGATTATGAGTCTAAAATCCAGAACTCAAGAAGATGGGAATAGGTTTCGGAGGCACATCTTAGTCTTATCAAATCTGGTACAGATTTAGCAAACTGGTACCTTTCCAGTTCGTTGTGAGTTTGTTCAGATCTAAACAATGCACATAAGGGGGCGGGGAGGAGGGGGTTGAAATGACAAACAGAGCTGGTTTCTTAAGTATTAAAATAATGTAAATTAAATATTAAAACAATGTAATATATAAGTAGTAGAGTAAGTATTATTAAAATAATATTGATAGTAGTACTCCTATATGTAATTCCCATTCAATTACCAATATGTGGGAAGTATTTAGAAGATACCAATATGCTACCAGGCTTGAGGAACTCTACAGTTGCTTTGGGCTGCTATTGAGGACTATTTTAAAAGGTTATGGATACGATTCCAAAATTCTGCTTGAAGCTTTACTCTCATTTTCAGATAAAATCTATTATTTTGTACAGTGAAATCAGTTTTAGCTTTACAAAGAAGTGCTGACAATCTGACACTCTTAGGCCTGTTCATTTGTTCATTACTCCGTTCAAAGCCAAACAAGAACAAAAAATAAAGAAACTCCAGGGAAAATCTTGAGGAGACGAGGGACTATTTATATCACAAGACCCAAATCTCATAACCACTTGCACATGTTTTGATTCTTAATCATGCAGGTAGAGTTACGGGGCTATCTTTTGCAGGATTCACCAAACAACAACATTTGTCAAATACACCTTTTCCGTGATTCTCAATTATTTGATAAATAAATAAAAGTGCGTCAGCTGTATTAGCAATTTCTTTCTCTTCCTTGAGCTTTATTGAGAGTTATAGTGCATGATAGTTTGGTGACAGTGCTAGAAAAAAAGTGAAGACAGAACTGACCTCTCATAGCATTTTTGTGACCATGGGGCTCACACAAGCAGCTTGGCATCTGCCGGCACATCTTTAGCAAGTTGGCAGCCCCAGCGCCCTTTGCAGGTTGCAATCAAACCTGCCTTCTACAGCAGCCTCTTTCTGGCTGATTAAGTTTAATGTAATTTTAATTAAAAACCACAGTGTCAAAGGGTTTAGCTGCTCGAGAAATGAGCACAGATTGTGGCACAGTGGCAGCAGTCACTTGGAAAATGGAAATGCATCCTGACAATATTGTGTAAGGGCCAGATAAACAAAGCTGCAGCTACTGTACCTTGCAAAAAGCTGGGAGAGACCATCATTGCAAGGACCCTTATTCAAAAATAAAGTATAGAGCTGTCCTGGTTCTTGTCTTTTAGCATTTTAAAAATGCATCTCAGCAATTGAGTAGCATAATAATTGCCAAGAATTAATTTCAGCCTTTCCTCCCCATTTTAACATTTGTTCAGTGGGATGTACAAACATAAATTTCAGATTTCAGTACGTATTTTCTTTGAAAAACAAAAGGTTTGCTTCACACAATAGACTAACACAACTTTCCTGCTTAGGTTATAAATAAAAAAAAATTACTAGAGGTTTTGCCAGTGCTGAAAACAGGTTCCATTTTAGGGAGCTTTTTGCTTTTATCTGCTTCCAGCTTTTCTTGTCCCTTGAAGCAGATCACAAAGAGATTTTAATACTTTACATGCTGCAGATATTCAGCAACATTTGGAGAATGACCAAAAAACTCACTTCACTGCCAAAATGTTGCGTAGTATCTAATATGTTTAATTTCACCTGGTCCCAGTATAAATCGTAGAGATATTGTTGATGGTTTCCCAAAGAAGTAACATTGTAACATTTTATTTTCTTAGATGCCATATTTTTGAGGGTAAAGAGAATTGCTTTGGAGTCATCAAAAACCTTTGTCTTGACAGAAGTTGCTATTTTTTAAACCTGTCCTTTGAACGTATGTATTTCTGAAATGAAATCTTGATCAAAGTCCATTGAGATCAGTGGAAAATCCCCAGTGACTTAGGCTTTGGATCAGGTCCTGAGAAGCATACATGCAAATAGGTAGATATTGTGGTAACATTGTTCACAGGAATTCCTTTCAGGAAGAAGCCTTTTTATTGTTCGTAAATGCTACTGATGCTCCGGGGCCAGAACCCCAGGAGAATTCCACCTAGTGACGTCAATTCTGTAGAGGAGAACTTCCTTCATCCCCTTTTAGGTTTGTGGGACATTTTCGAACAGATGGAGCCTATATAGGTGGGACGGGTTCCATCTGAACAGAAGGGTCACAAATGCACCGACTGAGAGGATAGACAGAGCTATGGGGGAGAGTTTAAAGGAGTGGAGAGGGGGATGGGAAGTCTGTACAGAATCCAGCAGAGAGGAAGAAGCAGCTAAAATAAGCAGATGGGTGGACAAGGAGAAATAATATTAAAGACAAAAATATATAACACACCTACAGAAAAGGTTAAGAGAGAAAATCAGAAGACAACTGCTGTTGCAATACAGTTAGGATTCATAGAAAAGTCATGAATAACTGACACTCATAATAGGTCTGACACAGAAAGCCAATTTTTAAAAGTAGTAATATTCCAAAAGAGGGGTTGTCCTGAGAATCACATGATGGATGCAGGTACTAGAATGTATTTACAGGCATTGAAATACCTTTGCTATGTAGGGGGCAACATGGTAGCTCAATGAAGACTCAGATTAGGTCTCTAATCTACAACTTGCTGACAGGTAAAGCATATGCAGACATAAAAGTATGATGGATTCTCTGCCTCTGAAGAGAACAGAAGCAGTGAGGGATGAAAAGGAAATAGCAGTAAAACAAAATAGCATCCCATCACCAAATCTGAAATGCAGAACACTCTGGAAGTAATAAGCCACGGGATGCAGAGAAAAAGATGACTGAGTATAACCAAATTATATAGGAGATGCACCCCACAAGGTTATAAAAAAATAAATCTGAACTTCAGTAATACAAATAAAGAAATAATTCACTTGCAGTTACACTGACCCTGGATCTAAATGGAAAAAAATAGAAAAAAGTACTTGAATGCAGTTCCATTTACCAAAGATTTTAGATACTGGTTTAAAGAGGACTTCCTCCCACCCTTAGCCTGCCATCATTATTATCTAAATGAAAGTTTAGGTAAATATAATCAGGTTTAATTTTTTAGCAGTTATGATGTGATAATACAATTAACTTGTTAGTATAATTTCACCAACTGCAGCATTTCTCCCATAAAGCAGCTATGAAGTCACAAGCTCTTTCAAATTCAGAGGTGCTACCATCCATTACACCTGCTGCTATTACTTAAGGAATGAATATACAGTATTTTGTTTATTTCTAATTAAATGCTTTTAGTCCAAAGCATTTATAACTTGCAATTACAGATTATTCTGAATTATAGAATTGTCAGTCAAGTTGAAAATTAGTATCTGGCTTTATAAAAATCAGCGTGAAACCCCAAAGCAGAGCACTGCCAAGCATTTAAGAACAGTAAGCTATCTTCCATTATTTGTGACACATCGCTATGTACACAAGAACCTTTTCCTCATGGTTATTATCTCAGAAATCCTTAGGGTGCCAGAACCACTCAGCTTTGCTTCTCAATTCTCTCTGTGTTTGTGAACAAGGTTCTGAGGATATTCCATATGGAAACATGCAAGTGGTGCTTTTATGATCACCAAGGGAAGATGTTTCCCTGAAGCCTTTATATGTTTTCAGGAAAAATCTGAGCATCTGCCTGGAGCCCATTTGAATCATATATGCAGTTCACTTCTACAACAAAATCTGACTGTGAATATAAGGGAAAATGCCCAAAGGGTTACACTACACAATAGCAGGATATATACAACATTTCACTAGCATACATATAATCCTTCGATTTATGAATCAAGACTCACATGTTTATCTGTAATTGTACAAATAGCTAATTATACGTGATGAAGGAATGAACTAATTAAAACCTTAGTAAAAACAGGAATATTAGAACTTCTGAAGTGTCAAAATATTTGACTTTCAAAGCATGCTGAAGAAAAATGCTACTATTACCTTGTTAAGAATGCTAGGATAAAAATAGAGCATAATCAATATCCTTCTTTATCTGGTTATAATGGCTAAACAAATATAAGACATAACTAATAATATAGATTCCAAAGGTCTGACTGGATAAACTGGTAAACCTATGTATTCTATAAAGTCCCTTAAATTTTATTAAAAGGACGTACATAGTTCTTTATATTTCCAAAATCCTGTAGAAGCTAATTTGTGCAATATAATTTTGGGTATGCCCAGTCCCTCCAGTTCTGTTGCATGAGTAAGGCAAATACAAGTTAAGTGGCTGACTAACCATTATTTATTCAATGTATTTAACATCATATCAGTTGCATGGAGTAACCATCAGTGAAACCAAAAAGTAGTGGTGATGCAGATCAGTGATTAAGATGGGCTGTAGACATGCATGGCAGAGTGCAAAGCGGTACATTTCTTCTCAGAGCTGCACTTTTTCAACATTCCCAACAAATTACTTGATCTGCCTCCTGTGTTTGTACAAGCATAGCATTTTAGATTGTGGTAGATGTGATTGTATAAGCAATAATCTACAGAGTATAAATAAGGCATTTTTTGGGTGCTGATTCTTGCAGAAAGTATTTGTTAAATTGTTTCCAGCTTTCTATAGCCTGTAAGATTTTTAAAATACTCTACTGACATGAAGATAACAATACAAGTACCAAGTTTAAGCACTAGGTGACTAAAAATGACAAACTGACCAAAACACGTGACTTCTACAAAGCTTCTTCATTGAGGGGTTTTAGTTTGGTTTTGTTTTTTTTTAAAGTCTGCAGTTCTACCTTCTGACTGTTCATTTCTACTCTAGCAAAGTATTTCAAATTTGTTTAAAATGTTAAATGAGAAGTTACTATAATTTTATTATCATTTGTTTCATAGGTGCCTCTGAGAGCAGGCTTGATGATGATAACTTTTCTTTGGTTAAGCAAAAAATTTGTTAGTGAGTTCCCTTCTACTGCCATCATAGAAATTCTCTGGTATGCTACTTACAAGGTGGACATTGTATAACTCTGCTCCCATTTAAATGACTGTAGAGGCCTTTTAGACTAGTTATGCAGCTTCCTTTCTGCCTTTCTACAACAGTAACAAAAAGTTGGAAGATTGGAAAAGTGTGTACTATGTACTATTTTTTCAGCCCTTCTAAATTAAATTAAAACCACTCAACATAGCGAAAGAGCCCTCAGGCATAATTCTACATACTACTTATTTGCAGTATTAAATATTCAGTATTTTTCCTTTTAAAAGCGTATTTTTACAATTGTAATAAACTTCCATGCTACATTATATTCAGGTTTGCATTTAACCATGTTTTTTTCCAGGTTGTCAAAACTAAGCTTTTCATACTGAGTCTTTCTGATATATAAAAAAATAAGTCTGTATGGAATGAATTTTTTTTCTATACTGAGTTTACATGCAAGTGATCTTTTTCTATAATGTAGAAGAGTAAGTGGGTATGTTAGTCCAAGTTCTTGCATTAGTCCAATAGGCTCATGAACATTCATTGTTCTGTTCCATTGGCTGTCTGTTTGGGTCAGTCTGAAATACATTTCATATATTTGGTTGACCGAAGGTCACTACAGTATCCGTATTGTAATCAAACAGATATTTAGAAGTGTAAAAACACCTCCATAATAACATTAAGACATTACAGTGACAACTTAATATAACTTAATTCCTAAGTTTGAGTCATACATGACTTTTATTTATGTTCACAATGGCTGATTTCAGTAAGGATATTAAGCATCAATTTGAAAATGTACCTTCTGATTTACTGTAATTATCTTTCAGATATCATATTAATGGGACTTCTAGAAGCAGTCAATAGCTTGCCGATTATCATCTTTGAAACAAAAGACTGCTAAACAGGGATATGACTTGGTTAATAATTCCACTTACATTTATTACAGAACTCGTGTACACTGTCCAATTAGAATGGGCAACTACTATCTATTGCAAGGATACAAGTAATAAATTTTGAAAGCTTAGCACATATCAGAGTAGTTTAACAGTACAGCATAAAGTACCTGGTGAAATCCCAGATTAACTCATTGCCGAATTTCGCTTGCCAAATTCAAAGTATGTAAACAGAATTCTTCAATAAAGCCTTCTTAACATTAGTGTAGCTAATTTTCCCTCTGCCCCCATCACAGTTCAGCCCCACTCCAGCCAGATCAGCAGCTAAACACGGGCAGTTGTGATCTCAAGTGTTCCTGGAAAGGGAAAAACGAAATGAGAGAAGGAGACTTGTGAGTTGGAATCTAACACATCTTTAATGAACATAAGGAAAATACTATTAATAAGAAAATATTAATATATACAAGTATACAAAAATCAAACCCTCCAATGACTACATATCACCAGTGATGCTGCAGAGCAGACAGAGAAAGAGCTGGACTGGATTCAGTGGCAGACAGGAGCTGGACTCAGGAGCTGGTATCAGGTACACACTGATCCAAGATCATGGGCAAAAGGACAGATACCAGTCATTGAAGAGCCTTGACCCTCGTGATCCCTCAGCTTTATATCAAGTATAAGGAACAGGATACTCTTGGTCAGTTTTAGGTCACCTGTCCTGTCGAGCCCCCCCCACAGATGCAACCCTTTTCGCCCCTTTGACTTACAGCATTCCACCAACTTGATTATGGCCTTGGTATGCATGGATAAACAATGGCCGTTCTGCATACCAACGCTCTGCTACTTTGGTAATAATCTTAACTTTATCAATTCTAGAGACAGACACTGTCTGAAAACATGCAGTTAACTTTCAGAAAATGAGTTTACTTAGATAATGCTTAGATAAAAAGTTAGAAAATAAATCCTGCTTTAGTTCAAACCAGAACACCCTCTTAGAATTTATAAAGAAATTCTGCCATTGATCCACTGAAACAGAAATTAGATTTTCTAATTAACTAATTATTCATTAATTTGAGTATGTGGTTTTAAAACTTTAATGATACCATGTTCCAGCAGTGGCCAGGGCACTGCTGGCCAGCAAAACAGGGGCCTCATTAGCCAGAGCCTGTCCCACTGCTCCCATGATGATGGCCAGGTCCAACCAGCAGCTGAGATTGTTGTAAAAGTTCATGCTGAGAAGGCAGGTCTGAGGTCAAGCTCAAGGAATGAGTGAATGCCCCAAACTGAGCTTAAATAGAGTTCCTGGGCCATGGGTTAGGCTGGAGGTCCCAGGTGATGGAGGCCAAGGCCATTAAATCCTACTTACGTATTGAAGTGCACCTATATAGAAGTAACTATGAAGCTCCCATGTTCAGATGAGCTCAAATTTATCCAGTTACAGGAGGCAGGTTCCCCTAAGCCCCTCGTCATCCCTATCTCCTCTTAAGCAAGACTGCATTTGCTACTGGGTCGTCCCACTTGTTTATCTTGGTACATCTACCCTGAGCATTACTCTCTCACGGTGGAGGAGCCCTTGACCTTTCTCATTTGCTGTTGCTGTTGTTTACAAAGCTGAAGATCTATCAGGCAACATCACTGTTGGAGACCATAAGGTGTTGAATACAGCTGGAGAGCAACACTGGAGGCCTATGGTGTGCAAAGGTGGTGCGAGGTGTTGTGGGAGTCTGGAATCTGTGAAGGACAGGCATGGTGCATGAGCAATGGAGAAGTTTCAGGATATAGTTCAAAGATTGAGAAGTGAACCATACTAACTAATGCAAATCATGCAGGAAATTGGGGTTGTAACAAAGTCTCAAATACAACAGGCCCCTACATCCCTTTTACACACCTGTACCTCCTCAATGATCTGTCCTTTGAGACTACAGTCTGTCTCGGCTTCCGAAGTTCATTGTCAGCCGTAATAACTTATGTATAATGAGATCACTGATATTGCTGTCAACTGGAGCCTTGCAACTAATTTGAATTGGAACATGCTCAGAAACTTAAAGATACCTCTACACTTCCCTCATATTACCAATAGAGCAGCAGGTGAGTTAGTAGACAACTAGATGCCCTCTTTATGAATGTATGTATGTATGTAATAATAGAAACATACTTGTTCAAGCTAGATATTAGGAAGAATGACATTACTGAAGGGTGGTCAGGCACTGGCACAGCTGCCCAGGGAGGTGGTTGAATCACCATCCCTGGAGGTATTTAAAAGAAGGATGGATGAGTTCCTAAGGGACATGCTTTAGCAGATGATGGGTGCGGTTGGACTCGATCTCCAAGGTCTTTTCCAACCGGAAGATTCTATGATTCTATGAATAGATGCTTCTGATCAAAGATTAGCCTGAGCAGGAAATTAATAGCTGCTACAAAGTACTGAAGTAGCCAAAGGACAGAGGAATCGCCTACCATAAAAAGATATGAGAAAGCAGTGCTTCTTACTAAAACACTGGCGCAGAAATACAACCTTATACCATGCTTTAATAGCTCAGGTATTAATATCTGGCAATGATAATCATCTCATGTTCTTCTTGCTTCTAGGTACAGAATTTATGTATTTTCATAAATAAATATATTAATTTATTTTTATACATAACTATTGATTGGCTGTAAAATACACTTTGAATATTGTTGAGTAATACACTTATTCTTTTTCAGAAAACAAAAGACCATCCTCAAAATATTGTTGACCTGTGGCCTTCTATCCATCTGCAGCAAGGAGTGGAAAACAGTAAGGGTCATCCCAAAAGAAATTTAATATAGAGATTTGAATGTTCCTTAGTATTGTCTTATTTTGATATTATGATCAATTTGTTTTCATAATGCAGAATCCTGAAGATAAACAGAGATATTAACACCTTTGTAAATTCATAAAGCCAAGATCTCTCTCACAGTTCATTACACATTAACTTCCTGACCACAAAGGAAGTTGTAAAGAGATAAATTTGTACGTTGGTTTTATTTTTTGAAGGCTTTTTTATTAAATTCTTCTTGTAGAGTAAACCAGTAACATTTGGAAGTTGAATCCTCTTTATGTGTATAAATTTATCATAGTAGCAAGCACTGAACAGTATCAATGCTATATAAAATAAAGATGAACCTCTCTCCCAGGATCTTATATCAGAATTTTAGTCTGCAGTGCTGGCTCTTACGCTATCCAGTTCAATTTGTCTGTCTCCTGCCATGATCTTGATGTGCTCTGAAATTGCACCAAAGTATAGCTGGTCGCAAATTTCACACTTACCACTTCAGACAAGTGAAAGGTCAAGGGCTTACAACAGTTGAGCAGCTCCTTATCAGTACCACAAAGCACAGACAGGCATGGAAGTGACTGCAGGTCAGATCAGCTGTAATTTATACTAACTATGTAAGACCATACAGATCCACCCCGCTAGAGCAGAATATGAGAATATTGCTTACTTCTCATTTCTCATTTGCTCTGTGCAACACTGGAATCAAATATACATGCACACTTTCACTTAGGGCCATCTTTTTGTTTTCAGAATAAACAAACTTTAAGTAACTCTTTCAATGAAAATTCTTTCTGTATTTGGAGACACCAGTTCAATTCCTAAGATTGAATGAAGACTTCAAACTAGCAAACTAACCAAAGGAAAAACAGGAGATGAATTTGGAGCCGATCTAATATCTTGTTGGGAACACTGCTATAGGGAAAACATATAATGTCATATTCAGTACATTTTAAAATCTGAAGAACAGGTAATGCTATTATTCTGTCATGGAAAATCATGATCAGTGTTGGTTTGAAAGTTATAATATGGGATAAAGAAAATCTAAAAAGTAGTGAAAAGTACTAAGGATTAATACCCTTAAATCATATTACCAGGCGTCATTAAGAGCTGGCAACACTGGATTTATATATTTTCATTTACAGGAAACTTAGCTGTACAGTATTAGTGCTATATTGTATATAGCGTACTGTACTACTGTTCATATTAATGTTCATGAGTTGCAGAACTGAATTATGGATGTCTCCCAGATAGGGAGAAAAAGCAAACTTGACATTGATGAGTTCGCTTTCATTCCTGAATAAAATAAAAACAGTGATGAACCTAAAAACATTTTAAATATATAACTTCTGATGTGTAGCTACTTTACAATTTGATTTTGTCCTACAAAAGCCCAGTTACAGATTCACAACTAGTCTTGGCCAAAAAGAAATAAAGACCTCTTTGTCCTGCAGATTTCAAACTGGGATTGTTAGTGTTACAATTTTGAAAAGTCAATTCATTTCTGAATTAATTGTTGTATTTTAAAAGGAATTTAAATATATCATGATCATAGAATAACTTTTTTTAAATCCCTTTTTGGACATGCTCACACTTTGTTTTGTTTTCTAAATTTGATGCTGAATTCAAATAACTGACTCTTCCTCACCTTATTTACCCAGCACTGCAGTTCAGCACATCAGTTTATTCCCGATTAACACATTCTGTTTTGTGGATATATAATATTTGACTTTGAACATACTGATCTCACTATTTGGGGCCTATAAGTATTATATTATACACTATTATTGTAGCATAGATTATCATTTTTGTGCCATCAGTTTTGCAGTTATCATCAGACACTATAAAAACCATGAAAATATCTTTGGAATAACTTTTAATCAAATGGTATACCAAGAAGATATTTTTTACATAAGCTAAGCAAAAAGCACTTAAATCATTTGTTAAGTCAGGATGAATTAGTCCTCCATATCCAAACTAGCTCCTAGTGCAGATAACAGTGATACCTTAATCTTTCAGTGCCAAAGTCTGATAAAAAATTGGGTTTGGGTCAGTTGGAATTATTGGCTTGGTATGCAATACATCCAGTCTGTCCATTGCATAATTCTTCAAAAACCTGTTCACCGAAATATATATTTTTTCTCTTGGACAAGAAAATAATTTTGAGATTTCTTCAAGCACGATGTTGGCATAAGCTTTATCGTAATATCTTTGGGCTATTGCAATACGAATAAATAATAATAATGATTGGCCTATTATGTCATCAGAGATTTCTGATGGAATATGGAAGATCAATTTCAATGTATTGTATGCATATCTTGAATAGCTGCTGTAATGATATATCAACAGAAGCAAAGCAGAAACCATGACCAAAAGTGAATAACAATGAGCTACCCAACTGACGTTGATCTTTGGAACTCGAGGAGAACCAGATCTTTTGAACACAACTGTCCATCTTTCACATCAAAATGAAGGCATAAGTACATGTAGGAAAATATCTCCTAAGAGAAAAGAGCAAGGATTTTCCTTAGGTTGTTGCTCCATTCAACATGAATTTTAACTAAATTCAAAATGTGAAATAATAAATCTGGCAGAAATTAAAACTTTATTCTTTACCTCCCAGTGCGTGCAGTAACTTAAAGCCAAACACCAACAAACAAATTGGCAGCTGGCATTTTAGCCTGTGAGGTGTTAGCCATCTGGTACCACAAAATAAAACATTTATTTTGGTTTGTCTTATTTATCTAAAGTTAAGAGATTACCAAGATGCAAAGGCATTATGATTTTGCTTTCAGAATGTTGGAAGACGTTTTCCTTGGAATTTCATCAAGAGTATGCATACTCATTACTATGTATTTGTCTCTGCTAAGGAATTCAGAATAAAAATTGTCTTCAGAAATTCCCATATGGTTTTGAATAACAGCTGCTGTAGCACAAGCCAAGTGGCACACTCAGCTTTACATAACACTACCTATATTGTGCTTTTTGTTTCAGGGTTCCTTTTGCTCATTCCCTTTTCTACATCAAAAACATGGGTCCCATCGGTTAGAAGACCCAAAGGAATCTTTTTTATTGTGAAACTTGTTTGCTACTGATTTCTGCAGTACTCCTGATGTCTCAATATTAGAAGCTTATTTGAAAACGTTACTATTGTTAATTTTGTCTTCAGCAGCAAAATAACTTGAAGATACTACTGCTGTATCTATCCTTCATATGATATTGAAATGGTTGAATATCAGCCTAATATTGACGTGATATCTGAACTCTACCAAGAACATTTAATATTGCTCTGTCCTGAACACACCATTTGACTGGGACTGTGTCAATTCTAGATGATAGGGGATAAAACTAAAACCCATCACTCCAAGCGAGACTTAAAATAGCAGCAAATTCTCCTTTGGTAAGATTTGCAGTGCTCTGTTTCTGTTCATCTTGCTCAGTGTTTTGGATATGCACAGGAGGACATCAGTGGTACCCTTGCTTTCTAACACTAGAGGCTTTATGACAGAGGAAACCAAGATCTTCTTTTAGTGCCTTTTCACTGTCTGAGATTCTGTTGAAATTAAAGGCTTAGCTGCTCAGCTTCATGGAAGTTCATGTCTGGAGACCCTTAGAAGTATTCTGGGACACTGCTTTTCTTTAAGACATTTATGCTTATTTGCATAAAGTCATTCAATCCTAGCCAGGACTTTTTTTCTAATTTGGATTATCAATCAATAAGAAATTACCACATGCAAACGAATATAGTAGTTTAAGCTTACTTACTAGTGAGCAACAGGAGAGTGTTTATTTCAAAATGTCAATGGGAAAAAAAATAATCTAATGGTAAATCCCAACTCTAAAAAATAAATTCCATACAATTTCCAACTACAGAGATCCAAAGAACTTAATTTAATGGTGTCGCACACTTCAGTCCCCAACCCCCCAGCCAGGTCAGCATCTGAATGTGAGCAGTTGGGGTCGAGGAGGTTGGGACCACATATCAAAAACATACTACAAGGTGGAGTTAAGGCTGTTGGTTTCGTAAACTGGTTGGGTTTGTCTTTTTCTTACCTTGTGGTGAACCTGGAATCCTTTCAGATAAACTGCAGATGTGGAAGGGGTATGCACCATGTTTGCTCTTCAGTGTTGAGGGGTTATAAGACACATTCATGTCCTCAATTGCCTTGTTGTGCTCACTGAGGAAAACAACATACAGAGGGAATCAGACTACTCTCAGATCTGTTGCAGTGCAGAAACACCCCAAAACTGAGGAATGATGATGGGTTGTAATATACTATACAAAATTTCTTCTTCAAATTATATGAACTATTAAAATTTTCCACAAAATATCATAAGGTATCCCTTTCCAAGGCGGAAATCATCAACTCTGCTAATACAAAATTAAAGTCCTCCAATTAGGGGGCTATCACTTATCACAGCAATGTGGTAAAGTATAACAAAGCACTGCAGAGAGAGGATAATACAAGAAAACTAGTACTTAAATAGAAGCTTTCAAAGGTACTAGAGAGATCAGTACATAATCAGGTTAGTCAGCAGTCTACAACAGTAGGAAAAAAACTGAAAGGGAAAGATGCTGCTTTTAAAATCTTATCTTTCCAGTAAAATTCTGCTGTATTCACAGTAATATTTAACTACATGCTTAGCTCTCAGTACCATGCCGTCACCATTTTTACAGTTTTCATAATAAAGCACTAAGAGCCATGGTCATGACTCTATGACTTCGTCATGGAGCCAAGAGGAATAACCTGGTCAGCTAGACAGGGACCACCTCACAGTACATGAGCAGGGCAGACCCAAAGACAGTAGCCAGGTCCAACTAAGAGCTAAAATCACCAGATAAATTCAGGTTGATGGAGCAGGTCTGAAACCAAGCCAGGAAGTCAGTCTGCAGATCAGAGTCAGGTCCAATAACTGCTAGACAGACCCCAGGTCAAGCTGGGAAATCAATCTACAGAGGCCAGGGTTAGCTGAACATATTGCCAGGCAGGGACACAGCTGCAGCTAAACTGAAAACCAATGCTCATCTAGAGAAGCTCAGAAAAACAGTAAAGGTGCAGGGCTGAGCTTAAGTAGAGCTCCTGGACCCACGGGTGTGGTTGGAGGCCCCAGTTGAGGTAGGTCAGGGATGTTAAGGCCTGTAAGTGCACTCAGGCACGCTTCCTCAGTGCTGTGTGCTACCTAAAACTTTGGTACCTGCTGTGTTTATCACGTCTGCCAAATATTGTTGACCCTTGTGCTGGGGTAGGAATATTTTAGCTGGTTTTGCTTTGTCTATGCTGAAGCTTGAGCGCTTCTTAGCTAGATTCTGTTGGATCCTACTTGAAAGAACTGAATTTCTTCCACACAAGAAGACCCTTTTTCAAAAAACCCACTAAAAGTGGCATCTAAAATACCCTTTCTGTGCATTTATAAAGAACACCTAGGTAGATAATGGTCTATTCCTCTGTTTGAATGATCAATATAATGGTACAGACTGGAAGGACAAGATGAGAAATAGACATGACCAGACAGAAGCAGTTGTGAGTCTCAGATTCAGACACTAAAGGCAGGATTTAACTGTCTAAACACAAGTACTTTCTATTTGAGGTGCCCTAGAGTATCCAATATATCCGCACATATGATTTTTGCCAACAGGCTTTAAACCAGGTATGTCAGGGGATGGTGATGACAGCTTGCAGATAAGTGAGGGAACAGAAGTCGGGGCAGTAAATGCATGGGACAGGGTGACGGGAGCAAGAGAGCCCTCAGGAAAGATAAGACAGGTTAAAAGAAGATTTGCCTCAAGTGCTTGTGCACAAATATGCACAGCCTGGGAATCTAACATCTACATCTCTGTGTATGGGCACAGAACCAAAACATCATGAGAACAACTGAGATGTGACAGGAGCTCTGCATTGTAAAGAGCTTACAGGCTTTTTAGGAAAGGCAGGGAAGACAAGGAAAGGTGATGCTATCTATGTTATCGAGTTGCCTAGATGTATGGAGCTGTTGTGTGGAACAGAAGTTTGGGTAATTGAGGGCTTGTGGGTCATGACCAGAGTAGAGTGGGGTAAGAGCAACATTGTAGTGGGATTCTCTACAAAGCATTTAGTCAGTATCAGGAAATTAATGAAGTCTTCTGTGAGCAACTGAGGAAAGTCACCAGATCACGAACCCTGGTTCTTATGGATTGCCATTCCAGAATTGGGAGATTCTGCTGAAAAGGACCTGTGGGTCCTGGTGGGCAGCATAATCAAAGAGTGATTATTCCCCTATGTTTGCCACTTGTGAGACTGCATCTGGGATGCTGCCTTCAATTTTGGTGCAGACAGTTCAAGGAAGGTGCTGGTAAACTTGAGAAAACTCGCACAGAGCTACCAAGTTGGTCAAGAGGCTAGATCACATGCCCTGTCAGGAGAACACGAGGGATCTGAGCTTCTTTAGAGAGCAAGATTTTTCAGGGAAGGTGTGGGACACCTGGTAGCAGCTTTCTGCAACCTAAGAGGAGGTTACTAGGAAGACAGAGCCAATTTCTTTACTGAGAAGCACAGCGGGAAAACAAGAGCCACAAATTGAAACAGGGAAGGTGATAGCTGGAAACAGAGGAAAAAATATTCCACTGTGAGGATAATTAAGAACAGGGGCCCAAATAAATTATGGAGTCTCCATCCTTTGAGGTTTTCAAGACTTAACTGGACAAAGGGTGGAACAACCTTATGCAAACATGATGTAGTCCCTCCCCTTTGAGCAGGTGTTGGATGGGAGACCTTTTGAGATTCCTTCCAGAGGGATATACAGTTCTACTCTGTATGGGACATGTATGATGCAGAAACCACAGGAGACTCTAGCTCTTCTAGAATGATGGATATAGGATACATGGAAAATCCAGAGCCGTGTCAGATGCCTTTAAGGGCTTGTGTTTTGTTAAATAAAAGCCTGCTTGACTTTGCAAAGTGGGCAGGTGACACATTGACCTTCTCATTACAAGTAAAGTATGAAGTGAAGCGTATGCCTACCTCTTCTTCTTCCATCTCTTTTTAGCTGTTTTATAATTTCAGAAGTCATTTCAGAGGAGTTTATCGTGGTGGTCTTTTGACTAGATTGGAAGACTTTTCTGGCAATTACAAACAAGCAAAATTCTCTTCCTAAAATGCCATTCGAACTAGAGACCATATTTCAAGTTCAGATCAGCACATTCTTGATGAATTTCAAGTTCATACTAAAATAAACACCACTGAAGCTAAAAGTAGGATAGGAGTAAAATAGACTTTAAAATGTTCAATCAAATATATAATAATCTGGTGGAAACCAGTCTGACTTAAAATACTACTCTGGACAGCTCACAACAAAGTATTTATTCTGCTTTAATTTAAATTCTGATGGACTTGTGTAATATGTTACTATACCAAGAGTATCTCTGACACAGACTCCTTGCCACAGGTCTTGTCAAGGTTTAGATTTCAGTTCACATACCACTGTATACCAGTGAGGTGGATTACTACTTTCAATTCCTTTTTGTTATTTATGAAGATGTACGGGAAATGAAATGCAGAGCAGGGATTTTCTAACTTCAACAACTTAATGCAGCTCAGAGCAGATTTAAGTTTTGTTTTTGCTATCTATATATATTCTGCTGTAGTATTGCCTATTAAATTCAAGCCGAGCAGAAGAAAAGGACAAATTTGCATATCCATTTTCATTCAAGTTATGGACTTTTAAATATCCACATTGCTTGTGTCTATAGACTAATGAGTGCACCATTAGTATGTCACTGCACTTGGCATGTCCAGGTTTTTGCTCGGCATATAATATTTTGAGAGCCATTTTTTTCAAGCATAGCGTAATAGGCTTTAACTTTGCTAAGCTTTTTTGCCAGGCCTCCAGTGCCCTGCTGTTCTATTATATTGAACTTGTAAGCAGGACGCTCTGCCAGGCTCACCCAGATTACTGCTGCAATAAGGGCCCTGCTGAGTGACTAGTGTCATGATAAGTGCTAGGGAGGGAGTTCACCATCTTGGCATACTGTTCTCATCTTATTAAATTCAGCTTTGTGGAAGCAGGGAGTCTGCCTCTCGGCCTTCACTGGCTCTGGCTCAGTCCAACTGCTACTGTCAGACAATATGAAAATAGGAACCACCACAGCTAATGGCAGGTGCTGCACCACCACAGCTGAGGAAAAAGAGAGAGCTTTTTCTTTCTTTTCTTTTTTTTTTTTTTTTTAAAAAGGCATTTGACTGGATTGATTTGAAACCGTTTAGCTTTTTAGTATTACTAGTTTTGTTGTAGCTCTCATACCCACAGATACTTGCTGAGCCACTGTTCTTTTTGAACATGTTTATTCTGTCTGCTATATACAACCTCCTTTGTTCTTGTTTACTTACACTCAGGAAATGTAATACAGCAAACAAGCCCTGGGAATGGGTCTGATACTGTTCAGATTTGGTACAGGATAGTATAATAAACATATTGTCCTGACATCCGAATTCAGGCAAAACTCTCTACTGGGTATTGCCTGAGGAAAATTTCCTGAATTCCAGTCTTGGGTTTCTATTGAGGGTGAAGCAAGGTAGCTGTTTAAGCCTCCCTGCACTCAATGACACCTGCTTCCCTAATCCTCATATTTCTTTTAAGAATCTAACCTTGAGTGGAGGATTCTGAATCTTCCCAGAGCCCTAAAATAACCAGCTGTGTTCTGAGTGTAAGGTATGTTGCTGAATGCAGCAGGAAAAGTGCAACATTCATAGAAAAATACAGAAAACAGAGGAATATGGTTTTGTGAGCAATCCTTATGGAGATGAAAAAAAAACGAAAATCACTCATATTGTGGTATGAATTTCCACAGTAGTAAAACATGGCTTAGTTCTGAATATCAGTTCCTGAAAGAGTATTTGCCCTTTATTTTTGCACCTAAGGCTCTTTTGAGCTGAGAATGAGAAAGCCCTTCCCAAGGGCTTGTGGAAGGATGAATTAATTACTTCAGAACTTGCTGATGTCTGACCACATATTGAGTCTTCCCTGACATCAGCAAATACATTGTTTCTCACTGTTAAACAATAAATGTTCACATAACCCCATTATTGTCACTTCAACATTTTGTAAATTGGACATGATCAACACATGCAGTGTAACCTTTCTGAGAGATATATCAATGTGGTCCAGCTACAAAAGTCATTATATAGCAAAACCAGGTCAGAATCTATAACAAATCTAGATTTTCAAATGCATTTGTGGCAGGAGTTGCTAAATCTGGCAGGTTGCAGTTCAGCAGCACACTTGTTGGCCACGTCAGTCTTCATAAGAGTGGCAGGTTTCATTAGACTCTTTGAGAGAGACTGATTCAAGTATTCAGATGAAGTAAGACCTTTCTGCCAACTTACTGGATCACATTCACAATCCATTCCAGACTTATCAAAGATAAGGCATAAAAGACTCAACATTTTAAACCCCTCCCGAGAAAATGAATAAGGAAATTATGTCTTCAAAAAGTGTGATTTTATTTTTTTTTGTTGTTTTTTGAAAAATAAGAGTGGAGAACTATTAGTGCAGCTGTCTACCACAAATATTTTGTGTCAGAACTTTCAAATCCCATGCAATTGGCATGCAAGGGTATTCTTGTTAAAATTCAAGGGCAAGTGAAAGGATAAAACATCTCTATCTGGTCAAGTTCATTTGTTAGACAAGTCCTATTCTACCTGTTCTTCACTTCTGTATCACTTTCATGAAGTTGCAATTTGTAAAGGTTTTAAAACGTTTCTTCTAAGTCACACTTCTTATTCCTTTTTGTTATTATTGTTAGTCCTGAAGTCTTTCTTTTTATCCTGTTTCACTGTAATGGTATTGGGTGCAGTGGGTTGGGTTTTTTTTCCTCTGGTCACTGTGTGGTCTACACAGAACAAATTGTCAAGAAAACCACTCTTCGTTTAGAAGTGGTATTAACCTTAACTTCTGTCTTTTCATCCACCTCTTTCACTACAGACTTAAGTTTACCTGAAACTCAGAACACTGCAGCTAGTGAGCGGATTATAGTGGTTTCTGGAAATAGTGTAACCAAGAGGTAAGCAGAGAAAGCTAACAACCTCAAGTGAACTTTTTCCATTATATGAAATCAGTTTTATTTTGTTTTACTTTGAGAAAGCACAAAGATCTCAGGCTTAGATCTCTGCCATGGAATCCAGGCTTTGAATCAATAAATGTGGGGGGATTGTGGCAGAGGCTATTTTATGAGCCATGTATGAATCTATTCCAAGTTAGAAGTGACTCATCTCTAGCCATTGTGCCTGTGAACATGAAACAAAGAAGGTGTCTATTAATGCTAATCAAATGGATTTATCTTTAGGTTTCATACTGCAATTTAAGTGATTCAATGGGGAATTGCTTCTCTGCCAGATTCTGAGGTTTTAAATGGCCTTAGGATATGACTTCTCTTTGTGAGAGGGAACATCAACTCAGGATCCAGTGGTTTCAGATTTTCTTCATTTTAATATAGAAGAAGAATGCGCCTCACATAGTCCAACTCAGAAGAACTGTTACGGAATAGCAGAACTGGAACGGCTTTTTTCTGTGGTGAATATGGATTGTGAAACTTGATTCCATCTTCAGTGATTTTGCAGCTGGAGAGTCTATAGTGCTTTTAAATTGTGGTAATCAGGTGGGCAAGACATTCTGAATGAAGGTGACACTATAAAAAAAAAAGCATTCATGCTTGTCTTCCATTCATCACATAAAAATAACGTATCGTGCATTACCAAAGACAAGTGCACCTTACCATCACACTTCAGGCATCCTTTGTCCTGGTCAGCTGACAACCTCTTTTTGCAAAGGGCTGTTGTCAGGTACAATAGTTAGATATACGCCAGCTATATAAACCCAGCTGTGCCTGGGAAAATTGATCAACATAAAAAACTGAAACAATGGACCCATTGTGCAGTCATTTTAATAAAGTCAAGTTATTTATGTATTTTTACATATGCATATATTTTTTTCTAACTTTATGAAAACATCATTTTTGGATATGGTAGTTTGTAGATAATTATACCTTTGCAGTGTTAGAAGAAGAAACACTGAATCATTATGTTGGTGTACAAAAGTAAAAAAAGAAAGAGAAACTGATTTATTTTCACTGTCTGAGTTGAATGAAATGTGAAAAATAAACAAACAGCACAGATGGTGAAACAGTTTAAATTTTTAATACTCTTCTAGTGTTAATCATTTCCGATGTTTATACCAGCATGGTAGCAACATATATTAAAATATGTTATTTTATTAAAAAATATTTAAGCAGATGAACAATTCACAGTTTTCAGCAGAATCATATTTAAAAAAAAAAATTCTTGGAACGTAATCAGTTTAAATATTCCTGCATGAGTATTAAACAATCTGTTCAAATGCTAGACCTTTGTCAGGATCTTATTTCTGACTACTGTGGAAAACATAGCTGAAAATGTAGCTCCTTATGCTCATTTCTTGTTCTTTATGAGTTTGCTAAGTTCAGAAATGTAAGTGTAGGCAATCAAAACTAGAATTCTCTGTAACTCTCTTCATCATTTTCAGTATTCTCACAAACAAAACACAAATTTTGGAGAGAATCCCAAATGGCAGGTGCTGACACTAAGTAGAGACAGGAACAGCCTTCTTGTTAACATATTATCTACTCCTTACCTACCACTGCTCTGTTACAAAACTCATTGACAATGAAAGCTAAATAAAGTAACTGAAAACTAATTCAGTACATTTACAAATATTTCAGACTGCATTAATCTTTCTGTTGCTTAAATGCAAACCAAGCAAAGAAGCTTTGAAATCTTCTCTATGCCTAGCAACGTTGGATAACATCCAAGCAACTATGTTTTCTTTCCACAGCAAATTTAAAGCATTCTTTGCAAAAGGTGGTGTCCTGGAGAGATGAACTGGGAAAACAGAAAGACAGATGGAGGAAATCGAAAGAATCAGGTACTGCTGCTTGCACAAGGAAATGAATGAGAAGGACAAGCAGTTGATATGACCTTAGTAGATCCATAGTGGTGTGTAACAGACCCATTAATAAATTATATGATGTTAGAGTTTTCTCTGCATTAACAGTTGATCTAAATGTTCTCATCTTAAGTCCAAGAGACCTCATCTCCTTAACTACCATCTCTAATATCTTTCTTTCATCTCCCTGAGGGTTGTCGTGTCTCCTAACTTATTAAAAGGATAGATTAGAAGGAATATGTTAGTTTATATAATGTTGCAAGTAGTGACTGTAAAGATATATATCATACTTCTTTAAATTGCCTTTGCTTTTGATACAAGGTGGCAAATACTGAGAAATCAACATTTAGGTTCCCTAATTAAGAGAATAATACAGCTCTCGTAGGCTTTGTTCTTGTGTTCAGTAGTTTCCTTCAAATCTGGAGAAACAAGAGGGCTTTCAGGTCTGTTACTGTTTTACTGCCCTTCCATTCTACAGATGACCATGGCTGCTTGGTAAGTACTGATAGGTTTATCTGGAGTATTATGGAGCCAGCTCTGTGGAGATGAAGTTTTCTAGTTAGAAGGAATGGAATGGTTGATTGTGTCCCCATTAAGTGAATATAATATTTATCAAGAGCATAGCCAATCTTAATAGTTCTAAGGTTGTCAAAGGAGGGGAGGGAGAATTGTTAGACATTTCTCAAAAAAATGTTAGTTTTTAATTTTTAGCCCCAAAAATTAACTGTAGACTTTTTTTTTTTCAGTGAGAATTTTGATTTATCACTTCCTCATTCATATTCCTCCTTTCATTCTTTCTTTCTCACTGGAAAAAAAGAGAACAAATTTAAAAAAAAGAGATGGAAACTGGAGATCTTTGAACCAAATTCATGCCAATGACAGATGTAATAGGAAAAAAATTAGAAAGGAGAAAAGCTCTGTCAGTTTCCTACAACTACATGAACTTCCTTTTCATTGTTCTTCCCTTTCTTCCATCAAAACCCAGGGTGTGCCTCTTGTTCTCCTAGTCTGAAGAGCCAAAGAGCTCTGCAGTCAGTTCATAGAGCTTTCTTTTTTATTTTCTCCTTTAACTTGTGGATTGATCTTCCATGTTAGCCAGCTGGATAGTGGCACTGACTCATATGAATTGTGTAGCATTTTGATTCTGCTGTTATGGAGGTGCTATGCCTGTTTAATATGCCTTATCTTTCTTCTGAGGGAGCTAACATCCTTGTTTTCCATACTCCTTATGGAAACTGCAACCCTGTGGTAGATGCCTTCAGCTTTCTAAGTTTTGCACGGTAAATAAGAAATTGTAGTCTTAGCTTGCTTCTAGGCAACTGGTACGACGAGGAAAGGGTGTTTAACATGTACTCCCTTACTGGTTAGGAACATTTTAAGCTGCCAAGATTTTCCAAAACAGTTAGTGGCTGAAGGTGTTTTGGCTGGTGGGTGCCCCAGCTGAGATACCTTATAATGAGCCCAATTTTTGGAAAGTAGCCTTTGAAACCAGGTCTTTAACACCAAGCACTACTTACTCTCCAATGCTTGGCAATATGCTCCCTTATTTTCCTCATTGTTTCTTGCAGCTCTCACTGTGGACCATCTCTGGTGACTATCAAAAAGCCTGTCTATATTAAAAGATAATATAGCTGGTACCTTTGATACAGTCATATCCTTTACATGTCAACCACAAGAGGGGGATGTGGAATACTCACTGAACAGTATGTTTTAGCCCACTGTTTCTGACTGTTGTCAGTGTTATTGATAACTTCTGTGATTTTTACCATCCGACCACTTTTAGCACCAGACTTATTTTCCTGGAGATAACAGCTTGCAAGAGTCTATTTTTAGTTAGGAGCAACCTTTTGAGGGGGTTCAGATGGAAATATTCTGTCACCTAAATTTGACCCCCTTTTGCTTTTTGATAGAACAGTTACAGTTGCTTAACCCTTTCAGAGAACTAAGCAGCTATCTCAACCCAGGAGAAGGGGTTACCGGTACAACTATTTTTTTACAATCAGTAAATTCTAGTTGATGTGCAGATTCTAGTCACAGAAAACCTGTTTTACAGTAACAGTGCTGTGATAGGTTATTTTAGGGGCAGAGTGGTACAAGAGGAATAGACAATTGCTTTTGGGGACTGTGTAGATTAGTACATCATTGCATACTAACAAAGTGCTAATTGCTCCTTTTGACCAAGGGCCCAGTTTACAGAGCTTTAGCACAAATGTGCCCTGTGCACTAAATTACAAAACTAACACTCCATTATTTCTTGGTATGGCTTGCAAATTCTTATAGGGCAGTATGCATCAGCCATAATTGGATGCAAAGAAAAAGGACGGCATAGAGATACTCACTTACAATTTAGAAAGAAAAGCCCTGGTGCTAATTACACAGGTTGCAAATGTTGTGTTTGCTTTGTGATGATAGTAGTCAAAGCAAACACTATATGTATATTTATACGATTTTAGGATTCTTTAAATACTGTATGTAATAACTACACAAGCAATAACTTGTCTCTATATGATGTTAGGTAAAAAACAGATGTGAACTGTTTTGTATACGTTGTTGGTACTGATTCTAAAGAAATTTTAAAATAGCAGCTGTTTAGAAGGTTTGCCAATTAATTAATGACCATTTCCCAGTAACTGGGAAGGTAGAACAGAACCATGCAGAATAATGTCTCTTCTTCATCTTTGTTAGAATTGTACTCGGAAAAATACATGCAAAAATAGTGCCTCATCTTTCTGCTCCTTTTCTAGAAGTCCGGAATTATTTGCTCACAGACTCTTTCCACTCCCCAAAGAGGATAGAAAGAAGCATCAAAACTGGATACATGATGAGTCAATAAGAGACTTTACTTTTTTGGAAACACATATATTTACAGGTGTCATTCCCATTCTGCTGAACATCACTTAAATATTTCCTGCACCAGACTCTTGATTTTGTTGTTGTGCAAACAGGAAAATTTGAAGATCGGGCTTCATTCACATATTTATTTGGTCCCTTTCATCTTTTAATGCAAGTGTTATTATAGGTTTGACACTTTCTTTAGACAGGCAGCCTGGCACTAACTGAATTTGATTTCTATTGTAATTTAATTCTAGCTCTTCAAATTCCTCATTTGGTACTTGAAGACTCTAGTACTAGAGGCCCAACCTGGGACTTTAAGCATGCACTGTTGTATTTGAGGTTAGGGCATGTATTACGGTATTTTAGCAAGGAAAAGGTATTTGAAAAGGGGGGGAAAAAGACGCTATATGGAATGACCCAGTGTTGTGAAAAGAACGGACTAAAATTTTGTGGGGTTTCCTTTCACACACTGTAAAGACTATATGAAAACTGAAAAACACAAATTCCACTCTCTAGTCTGTCCTTTATAATAAACGAACTGGTAAAAAAAAAAGTATAAAAAGCAACTGAAAAGAACAGGTATGTGTCACCATAAGGGCAGTCTGTGTCACAAAGCAAGTACGCCTCAGCGCCAGCCAAAACAACCACCCACTCAGAGCACTGAAGGGTAGGCATGCTGCTATGACCCAGATTGAAATGGTGAGAGTAGGAGTGGGAAAGTGAAAGTGTTAATAATACTTCAAACACAGAGCTAATGCGAGGGGAATTTCTGGGATTCCCCTTTCTTTCCTGTTCTCTTTCAAAAGAAAACTACAGAGTTCCCTCCTACAAAAAAAAAAAAAAAAAGAAAAAAAAAAAAAAAGAAGAGGTCTCTTTGGCTTGTCACCAAATGTTGACTTTTTTAGGCTGAATGATGTGCAGCAGAACTGTATATCTGTCCTGGATGGAAATACATGTGTGAGTACTGAGTAGGGACAGATGAATTGAGAGGTATAAAAAAATTTCAAAGGGCTTGTAAATTTGCTAAGTGCTGAAACACTTCTTAATGGGAAAAGATAAGTAATTTAAAATACTGACATAGTTTTTTTTTGCTGCAGCTGACATAAATTTGAAAGACAATAAATCCATTACATCTATCAACACCAAATCCAGCAGCCTGCCCCACCAAATAGATTGAACAATGCCTTTTTGGAGAGGATGGAACATATGCTTACCATACGGCTGCAAAAAAATCCTTTTTCTTACTCCTTCATGTGCCTAACTCCGTTCATTCTTATTAGAACAAGCATTGTTATGTTGCTGAAGTGTTCAATATTTTATATTTTACAGAAAGTTAAGGAAGCCTTCCAACTCAGATAGGCTTTGTATCATATTAACCCCAAATGTGGTTAAACAAGAGTTAACTTTAGCAAATTCGGGCATTTTAAAGTGGTTGCTTTTTTAGGTTTTAATTAAGAATAATAGTTAAGAAGCCAAAGCTTTAGCAGACTCTAGCAGCTCCTATGTTGAACAACACTCAGATACAAATTACTGGATCTATTGCAAGCAGGTGACTCGTAGGTAGATTCTGTATAACAGACATAAGGATTGCAGCATCAGGCTCTGAAAACCTCTATGCCTCAGAAATTCCTGCATTCAATGCGTTTTCACATAATAAGTGTAGGGCAGTAAAGGTAATCATATGGCAGTTCTCTCTTTAACTTTTTAAAACTAAAGTGGGTTACAAGGCTACCTCCATCTCTTTCTGTTAATGTTTTCTTCCTTTGATGTAGGCAGTTTTTCAGTTGCAAAGAATGAGAAACGTCAGAATGTGGTTGCTTGCTTACCATATTTAGAATGACTCCAATAAATATGACTTTTTCACAAAAGAGAGATGATTTATTTACGTTATCAATTGCAGAAAGACTCCCCTAAGGTAGAGCATAAATGAATTAAAAGTGGGGCTCAGGGGAAATTCATTAGCTTGCCTTCCTCTGAAGCTTTCCAATGTTTGCAGGAGAAGGTGATAGAAGGCTGAGGAGGAGAAGGATGAGATTATCTTCTTTTGTGATGCCACTTGTCAAGGCTTTTTCTCCCAGTGACTGAATGCAGATATTGAAAGTCTGTTCTATCTCCCCAATGTCTGGTGTCAACATCAGATGTCATCCTTAGCAGCAGCAGCAGCAGCCACTGTGACAGTAAAAGGCAACAGTGGAAGACATAGCCAAAATGTTGAAGTCCCTGCTTCCCTCCTCAGGGCTAACAAAGCATGCAGAGACCTACATTCTGAACTTGGGACACAGCTGTTAAAAGCACTTTAGTTTTCCAACCTGCGTGTCTGGAAAACTTCTTGATTGCAAGTGATTCAGACAAGTCTGGCTTTTGAAGCAAAGCAAAAACTGGATTCTGAAAGTTTGAAAATGAAACAACTGAGTAAGAATGGCAGAATTTCACACCTCTTATTTCAGATTTTCAAAAGCAGCAAAATAATGTACCTGGTATTTTAACCCATCTCTGTTTTTAATAAAATAAAATAAAATATATGGAAACATAAAACTATATGGATGGAATTAAATGAGCCGTACAATATACCATAACAAATTACATCTGTGTAGAAATCTTCATTCTAAGGGGCATTCTGAAAAGTATTCCCTTCATATAAAAGCTGTTTATTAGTCTCACCACGTTTCCTCTTACAATGGAACTGTTAGTAATATTTAGCAGTACCGGAAAACACTTTAAAATTACTGTATCCAAGGACTGGAGAGAGTTGCCTTACAGTAGGTTGTCATGCTGTTTCTTTTTCTTTTTTTTCAACTGCCATCTGTGCTTCACAATTTAGGTTTTCACCAAAGCAAAAATCAGCTGCAAGAATTTCACTGTCATTCACATTAAAATCCCTAGGAACAACTGAGAGCCTGATCTTGCAGTTACAAAGAAAAACCCTGAAATTCCATTCCCTTCTTTTCCAGTTCGTATCTGACCCTCATCAGTTTAAAATCTGGGCAGTTCTAGACCTGTATGGAGTCATCTGGAGGCACAGAAATCAAATACCAAGTGGTGTAATGAAGCTCCCTTACCCTTCTGCAAGCATGAAATTGCACCCCTGAGAGGTCAGAAATATCCTGTTAAGCTCAATGCAGTGTCATTGTTGAAACCTAATGCCACTAACTTAACCATCAACGCTATTAACCACTTAGTTTTTGATTAGTGTGACATTAGGTGGATGGGGATTGGCACATGTAGTTCTATGTCATAAAGGTGAGTAACTGGAGAGATAAATTCCCAGCAGTCTGAATTGCTAATTAAGAAAAAAACCTGACATTTCCTGTGATAACTTTAAAAATATGCTTATTTTAAATCCATTGGATTGGTTTTCTGGATTTTTTTTAGGAGCAACTGTGCATTTTTTCCATCTTTGTGTGTGTGTCATTCTGAATTGTAGAACTCGGGTAGAAAACAAAACTTACTAATAATTAATATTACTATCTCCATCGATATCACTATCCAAAATGTTGAGGGGAACTCAGTAGTGGTTTGGATGTTGGTTTTGTACATCACTTGAAAGAGGCCACCTGGTGGTGCTGGGATCAGCTTATCTACAACTTGTCAACAGTGCGCAGGAAGTGATGCCATCATGAATTGTTACACGAATAACTGTAGACTGAAAACCAAAATAATCAGTGAAGTAAATTGCCTTCCCTCCTCCTTTCCATGTTCATATTCTTTTTCACATGTTTTAATGAAAATTGTTTGCATTTTTTTGTTGATGTTTGTTGGTGGTTTCCCATACAAAAATATGGCTTTCTTACTGCTTCAAACTTTTGAAAATGGCATTGACAAAAATAGGCTCAGTATAATTCCACAAAAACGAGAGCCTTTTGAGTCTTCTGAAAATTTGTTTTGTGAAACTGTTTCCTCTTTTTCTGGATAGCATTATTCGTTGGATGTCTTCAATAATTCCCTTCTGAACTTCTGGCAAAGATAGGAGGGAAAGTCTCCATTCAGAGTACTAACCAGACATGAACTGATTTAAGTTGTAAAAAATGAGATTCATGAAGCTTGAATTAATGTTTGCACAGCCCTTGAAAAGTATATGGTGCAGTATAATTGCTGAGCACATCATAGTTCTTAATTATTTTGATGTGGCTTCAAGCAACATAGAAACAGCAGTGTGCTCACACTCTTCATCTGCAGGAGCCACCAGAAATCACAGGATTAAAAAAAATACTGTATTGTGTAGGCCAGTTAACAGGACAAAAACTGCATGGGGGAGAAATCCTGGTATTCTGAAACACGACTCTGCTAAAACTTAGTCTTTCATGGGAGATTTGTGCAATACTTTAAGGCAAAAAGTTATCAGTTACACTAGCACTAGTTAAAGTGAAAGGACTAATGGTTAAAAAACTGTTGAGAATTAGGCAACACCAGTATAGGGAAAAAGAGAGCTTTGTCATCAGAAGAACCGGTGTCTTGACCAAGTGGTGGTGCAGTTAGTGCATTTTCCAAGTAGATTCCTTAGAAACTGGTGTAATCCGTGAGTAATGTTTTACTTAATTGGTCTCTTTATTAGTGGAACAGAGTTAGAAACTGCAGTATGTGAGTGCCAGCTGCATGCTGCAACTGCAGTTCTTCATGAGACTGGGTTTAACTTGCTGAATGAAGTGTGGAGATGCAACAGAGGCTCAAAGCTGCTGATCCTCTGTGCTAACCTGTAACAGAGATCATGTCCTATGGTGAAACACTGACTCTGTTAAACGGGTGTCAAAGCTCTAGCTGCCTTCAGCAGGAGCTGGATTTCATCCTGGGTTTTGCCTTTAGAAAAGTAGACACCATGAGTGCACTTAGGCATCTTTGTGAGAATCATGTTTTGTTGTGGCTGTAGGTGGGGAACCTTTAGTAAACATGGGACTGTGTTTTTTATCTGGAATTGAAATCCATGTTGCGTCAGCTCCATGTGTTATCTCTCGGTTTCCTTGCCGTGAGGCCATGACAGAGCTCATGTGCTGTGAGAAACTCAGTCCTCGCTCTCCCATGGGTCTCATCCGTAGAAATGGAAGGAATTTGCAGACCATACTCACTGCTGTGATGAGTTTCTCAGGGATATGGTTTACTAAGTGGACAGGTACTGTTGGACTCAGTTATCTCAAGGGTCTTTTCCAACCAGAAGATTCTATGATTCTATGAAATAATACTCAGAAAGGATTTAATTCCTCATCCACACACACCAGTGCAAAATTGAAGAGTAATGAAAAGCTGTTTTCATATAGCCGGTATTGCTGAGAGTATCATTTCACAGTACAAAATCACTACAGAATTGCCAGGCCTTGTATTCATTTGGTTTATACCATACATAGTAATGTGCAGCAGTAAAAAATAGACAACTGGGTAATTTCAAAGGGATGGTACATATTACTTATTTGTGGGTTTATCTTGGAGATATTTTTTCTGATATTGGAGGTACTTTCATATGCAAAACTTCACCCACAACAAATGACTCAGACCTAAGAAAGCAACCCCAGGAGAAGGCTGCTTGGTAAATGATGAGCTGGCAGAGACATACAGAGTTTATAGAGAAGGCACTTTGAAGGCATCTCATGACTAGTGGGATATGCTATCACTCACAGTCTCTGTATTGAATACGATGTATGTGCAAATATAAAAACATGTTATTTCACAAAGTTTTTATGTATATGCGAGATATTTAGCAGCGCATTTACAAAACTGGTGGAAATCTTTTCAGTTAGGTTATCTTTGTTATCTTGTTGCTTGTCCCACTGCAAAGATTAACACAGATCCAAAACAATGGTACAAGGACACATGTATTCAGCTCTTAATACAGATAATAAGTTTATATTAGAACTATATACCATTGTGGAAGCTTTTTCTTAGCCACAGTAACTATACCCCCATTTCATGTCGTGGTAATACCCTCTCAGATTACTGCATTTATTGGAAGAACCAAGGGGGAAAGTATCTAGAACACTGATTTTCTGATGGGTTTAGAAAGTGTGATATTCAGGGGAGTTTTAGATCACCTTCTCTGTTTTTTAATGTACAGCGGGACTTTGAATGTTCAACTATTACTGTAGGGATATTTATATTAAAAAAAAACCTGAAATGTAGCTGTATTTAGTATGCAAAATACTTAAATGTAGGTGGACTCACAAATTACTCAGATCAAATAGCTATACAGCTTTAAATAATGCCGAAACCAAATATGACCCATATGCCGCCTAACAGTTAAGGTAGATAAGAAAATACAGAAGAAAAATGACTGACTGACCAATCCCAGGTTAAAGAACTCAAACTTCTATTGGTGATTTAACAAGATATAAACTGAGATTTAATTATGCTGATACAGAAAGACTATGGAGAATTATTTGAGAGAAAGAAAATTAAATGCTACCAGAACAGACGTTCTTTGACATTCCTTTGAGAAATATAAAAAGCAGAGATAATCAAACTCATATCACAGATTTCGAACATACATGCCAACTCCAGAAGCCATTCTACATTTCCAGAGACAAGTTTTTCTAATATGGTGATTAGAAAAAATCTTTGAGTTCACTCTGGACTTAAGTGGACGGCATTACTCATCCTTTATAAAAAATGTTCTCAGATATTTTAGAAATCTGATGAAAAGGACTGAATCCCCATGTGGAGAAATACACCAGCCATATCAATACAGCAATCAAAATGGCTATTTTAAATTGAAATAGGAAAAAAACCTGTCTATTTGTATGAAAGACAAAAGGTATTAAAATACTTTAAAATAATAGAATAGTTTAAAAGTCTTATTTAAACCATAAAATGAAAGTACTTTTTTATATAACCAAGTATATAACTGCTTTTAAAAGAATTAGACTCCAGTGGGTATGTCAGCTCAGTTATTGCTTAAAACATGAAGCTTAAGTTATTATGGAAGAAACAGAAATCCTTATTCTATGTTGGCTCCTTTTGGTTCTTTTCTACTGGATTCCCTCGGGATGTGAATGACAGGAAAGCAATACCAGAAAAAGCACACTTCTAAGACAGCCGAATTATAAGCCAAGAAAAATGAAATGCCAGTTGGCCAAACACAGGAAGTATAACTCTTGTCAGTTTGTTACTCATAGTGTCTCTGTCACGAATGAAAGTAGTATAAAGAAAGTCTGTTGTTTCTAGCTCCTGACTACATTGAAATATTGCTCCCAAATGGTAATGTTGAAATGGTTATCTCTGCTATGTTGTGGGTGGTATTTTCCTTTAACTTTGGTCGTGTTTCACATGTAGATTCAACATTTTATGTTCCAGCTTTGGTCACGGAGAGCTAACCTGCAAGCATGCCTATTTAGTAGTTCATTGTCCAGGCCATGTTACCCTACCCGACTTACAAGATTGTCACAAAAAATAGTGGCAAAATGTAAGTGATGTATAATTTTAGCACGGATGCTACTTCTGCCCTTCCTAAGAGGCCTGTTACTCGTCTCGGATGAAAATCAGGTTGGCCTGACCTGATTTAATCTTAACTAATGTATCCTAGCTCTGGCTTATAAATATCTCCTGTGATTATTTGTTGAGCTGAATCAGGCTGGCCAGTTGCTGGATATGATCATGAGGTTATGTTACCAAAACGAGCTTGGGCTGGGATGTTTTCCTCCTTTCACATCATTCGGTTGTTCCTTTTTCCTTGTGTGACATTGGTGTCCACACAATCACAAACCGTATAAAATTAAGGATTTTAGCCAACAGAACTAACCCAGGTAGGAGGAGAGGGTTAGAGAGGGAGGTGGGAATAGTTTTCAGACAAATTGGATCCTTGACCTGACTTACCACACAGCTACAAAAATGCCAGTGCTAGTGCTAGGGAGATGGCCAGATACACGAGACAAAGTGTGACTGCCCTGCCCATTGACTACCTATACATATGTTGGTTTAAAATGATTATCAGCTCCTCTTTCTCCCCATGCAAAACAGCATGGTGGTTGCCTATTTCCTGTTTTCAGAATGTCTTGTATCCTTGAGGTCATACAAAATACTTGCTAATGGCTTTAAATTCTTATATCCAGTTACTTGTGAGGTCATAGCAAATTTCATCAGGTGTATACAATCTAGAAATCTCTAACTTATCAAAGTAACCTCTAATTTATCCTGCCCTTTTTCTAGGCTGAGTTCTTGCTTTACATCACTATCTTCTCAGCTCATAAATAATGCCACAAGGCTGCAGTTTCATGTTTGTTAACTAAATAATATTCCTGTCCTGGTTGCTCTGTTGTTTGTCATGGGACATCACCCTCCAAGTTGTGTTGGTGTAAATGGTTGGGAGTCAGTTTTGTGGATGAAATTGGGGAACTGATCCAACTTGAAAAAGTCATGTTTTATTAATTGTTTTATTTTAACTCAAAACCTCGAGGGGACAGCATACCAATGAAAACAAGCCAGGGACTGAGAATACCTTAATGTCACGCTTTAGCCGCTGACCACTTTCTATTGTGAAAATAAGCCCCTGCAAAGACTTCAGCAAAATGGCTTCAGACTTACATGATCACAACTGAGATTAAAATCTGGCCTTGATGTATCAACCATCTGTTTCCATCCCAAGAAAAGAGACTCATCAGGAATATTTGTAATTTTGAGGACAGGATTATGGTTTCATTCCTTTAGTTATGTGTCACAAATAACTCTACTGATGGTGCTGAAGTTATTTTCTTGTTTATTCCATTGTATACTCTTTGAGAACCTACTCTTCAGAAAATTATAGAATTAAAGGCTTGCGTTGGGACATACCTGGATTTCTGTCTCTCCAGGTTTGCACCAGCATAACTCCAGTGGAGTGTTCTGGATTCATACCAGTCTAGTTCAGAATATAGCCTTTTTTAAACAATATGAAAGGCATATAATTTTGTCTCAAGAACTTCAGAGGAATGTACCTCACCTCTGCTATCGTGGTAGTACTAATTAAATGTGACATTTTTTCACTCCTTGAATTTTGTCCATACTTGAAGTGACCTGCACAGGGAGTGTAATAAACCCATGAAGCAAAAAAAAACATGTGGATGCTGTGTTTTGATTTTCTGCAAATCCGATTAACAACATACAAATAGAAATAAAAAAATATATAATGAGATTAATTTCAATTAAAATAATCATTTCTCAGAGATCTTATCTTGCTGACCATTGTGTTTGCTTGTAGTTACAGAAAAAATCTGACTCTTAAAAATATGGATAAACTTTTTGACTAGGGTGCTGAATTTTCTGCTCTTCTATTTGTTTCTATTACTTACATCTGGTGCACAGTGGTCCACTGATTAACATCACCACTTGTATGATGAAGTATTCACTCTGATTTCTTGGTAAGAATTAAAAGAACTAGGAAAGAGTGGTTTTAACACATGCAGGGGAAAAAAAAATGTTACATATCTGCTGACTTAATAGCCAAAACAGTATAGTAAAAGATCAGAAAGATGAAATGCCCTGATTTTTTGTATCAATCTGTGGGCTCATGTTTACATAAAACATAACACACAACTTGGAATACTTCTAAAAAGTTTTACCTTCCTGCCTGTTTTGCATACCTCTTCAAATGTTAGCTTAGCGTAGGATATATTTGTTCAGTATATCTTTTAGTAGTGTTCTTCTTTTGTCACACTGTTCCCCTTTCCCTCCTATCAGAATCCTGCTTTTGCCTCAATTTTCATTTTGTACCTTCCTACTTCCTGTTGTGGAGTAAGCTTGCATATAAAGCCAAATTAGTAAACACATCACAGAAAGAACATCATGGTTTTGGTGGTCTCTGCTCTGGAACCCAAATAGTGGGGTTACTTACAGATGTTCCTCTCTTTACATCTTCTCTTCCTGCAGCATCAACAAGTCTTGTTGCCTTCTGCATGACCACACAGGAACCATCTGTCTCTCTTGCAGGCTTAGCTTCAGTCTCTTCTTCGGCAACTTCAGCAAGCATATCCTTGTTCAGCCTGCAAATTTACAGCTCTGATTCTCTGCTCTACCTGTAAAGGATTTCCTAAAAGGCACCATCATCAGAGCTGGCTTCTTCTTTCTTTAAGCACCAAGGGAGACACTTCAGTAAGTCCCTGCATCTTACTCAAGGTTCCCTCATAACATAAGGAAACATTTTTTTGTTATGAGGGTGACTGAGCAGTGGCATGGGTTGCCCGGAGAGGTTGTGGTGTCTCCATCCTTGGAGATATTTGAAAGATGTCTGGACATAGACCTGGGCAACCAGCTCTAGGTGGCCCTGCTTGAGCAGGAGCATTGGATCAGGTGACCTTCAGAGGTTCCTTCCAACCTTAGCCATGCTGTGGTTCTCGCATATGCAGCAGCAAATCCACTAGAGGATCAGAAAGAAGGTTGAAGAAGCATATGTTGTAGAAGACGATCAAGAAAATCATAGTAAGTGTGGGAAAACACTGGAACAGGGCTCATGGTATTTCCATCCTTGGTGATATTCAGAATATGACTATTGAAAACCCCGAGCAACCTGATCTAACTTACAAGGTCTGATTCACATGTTGATCCTTTAGGAAATCTTTATGTTGGTCCTTAAGCAACATAAAATATTCCATGATTTTATGTAAAATTTAACCAAGACATCTCCCTCTCTCAGTGAAATGATATTTAAAGAAAGGCACAAAATAAACCCCAAACTGTTAGCAAAGGTTAGTAGTCTGAATATATTTTGATACCTCTGTTATGATTTTGCTGTGTATTTGTGGAGCAAGGATCAAAACTGAAGAATATGCTGCATAGGCATATGTGATATGACCAACATCCATTTAGATGTTATTTCATAGAAGAGTGCTCTGAATATGTGACTATATGAAGTTGGCACATGCTTTATGCTTTACGATAGGATGTTTTGGTTAAGGGTTAACACAACAGATGTTAAAGATATGACACGAACACAACTTTCCAGAGAAAATCTGGATGCTTCTCCTGCAAAAGCAGCTTAGGATAAGATCCATACCCTCCTGCTAATTCAGCTGACCCTTTTCTCCACTGGCTTATAACCATACTTCAGTAATGAACGTGGGGAGAGCAAGTTTCCCTGCACAGCAACAAGAAGTTGGTGAACGAAGTTCTTTGCAATGCCTCTACTTGTAAGCCTTGTCACAAAAGTCAAGACAGGATTGATGGAATCAATACCTTCCCATAAACCTGTGTTAACTCTGGATACTATCTACAGACCAAGGAGGGGAAAAGTAAGTGCTGAGAAGACAGTTAGTGGAAATTTCCTTAGGATAACATCTGTAGACAAGTAGGAACATTTAATTTGCAAGAACTAATAAACCTGAGGCACTTTAAATCTGCTGAATTTATACGAGGCGACTAGCACACACTGGCATCAACAGTGGGTTGCGCAACTTGGATCACATCCTGGGAGGCAGTGTCTGTTGTATGAAAACACCACAGGATTATTCATATGCACACCTCATGAAACAAAGGACTCTCTTAAAGACTTTCTGAACAACTACCTAGAAGCCATTAGTGCTTCAGTATGTTCATCTGCTTCCAAGTACACAGTTGAGCTGGTCTCCCAACTATTTCTCCGACTGGTGATTATGAGGGCTTGTGTGAGCAAGTAGGTGAATGTGTTACATAAATAGTTATCTGCTATCAGTAGTAACAACCTGGCAGTCAAAGAAATATTCGTTGTGATCTGCATCTCCCCCACTCAAACCTCTATCAGGGAAAAGGGAGTTTACAATGCTTCTTCTGCAACAAATTAGAAATATGAGGAGGTGGAAAAGGGTTCTGTGCTGCTGGTTTCCTTCCTTTTTATTTCCAGTTATAAATAAGTGGAAAGAGTTCAAGCAGCAAAGTTTTAAAATAAAATCATTCAACAGATAGGTTCAATGTCAATAGGCACTCTGTACAATACTAATAATTTTTATTCCAGTAATTATCCATATAAGTGTTCAGAGTAAATCAGATCCAAGGCATATTGTCTTACCTCAAACAGTATCGACTACTAGGTATGTCAAAGAAAGTGCAGGAAGCCTAGTGGTGTATTACTAGGGAGCTGGTTGTCTGTGTAGAAGAGTGTGCTTCCAAAAGATCTAAATGCTGGTTGATACATATCCCTGAAATAATTATCTGTTATTTTATATTTAAAATTATATATAATCTTGCTTTGTGTGAAAAAGTTTCCCATTGCCACTTTGAAATTGCCAGTAAATTTCTGTTTCAGGTCTTTTTTGATCTATGCATGGTGTTAAGTCTTTTTCTGAAATGCGGTCACTTTAGAACCCAGAAAAGTAACCAGTTCCAGTGATTTCCTTTAAGCTCTGCCAACATCTGCCATCATATTTTCTATTCACTCAACTTGCTTAAGGCCTCCAAAGTTTTTCACAGCTTCTCTGGTCAACTTAATTTTGGAATGTCAGCAAAACACTCTCCATATAGTTGATAAACAACAGATGCCCAAGGATGGAACCTCATGACACACTACAGATAACCTCATGCCATAGCAACCATTTTTCTTTCTTTTTTATATCTTATTACTTCACCATTTTTGATCTGTGAAACTATTTTGTCTCCTCCTCCCCCCTTTCTCCTTTTTGCCGCCTTAGCTTCTTTCATTGCTTCTTATAAAGAGTGTAGACAAAGGCATTTTTGAGACCTTCATAAATAATGCCTTCTTTTTTGCCATCTATATTACTGACTTGCTCGAAGATTTTTAACATATAAAGTCCTTGCAGAGTTCATGGTGTACAGATCCCCCTATATTCTAAGTGTTTGACAGATACCAATGCAAATACCTCAACCAGCTTTTGAAAACAAACTATTGGTCTGCAATTCACTGGATGACTGCATACAATTTTACCTACCTGCATGTGCAACTCTGACTGTCCTTCAGCCCTCAAGTATGGTAGTTGTTCCTATCCTCTGAGCCAGGGAAGTGACATGTCGTGTGTGTAAATGTATTGTTTTTCAGTACTGTGTGTTTGTATAAGCACATGGTACTATCACATCTAATGCAATGTACACAGCAGACCATTGAGATATTTGGTTATGTTGGTGTGATTGCATGTATTGGCACTAATCTTTTACTCTTTCCATTTGAATCTCAAGTTTCCTCCCTTTCTTCCCATATTATATTCCTAACAACTATACACTCTTGAAAACTACCTGTACAAGTGATAGCACTGCGTAAGTTATGCCAGGCAGAAATTTACACACACAAATTCCCAGCCGAGTTCAATATATTCAGCCACTTTCTGTACCAAAACTCTTAATTCTGAACAAATCTACCTGTGATAAGCTTCCTATTCTCTGCTCTTTCTGAGGGCAACTTTCCCAGTTTGTCTCTTACAGTTTGTCAGTGTTTGCTTCTTTAGCACAGATAACGTAATGTCCAGTCTCTCCTGACTACAGGGTCTAATCTGTCTGTAAGAGAGCCTTATGTACTGTATATCAACCAGGCTGTATTGACTTCAGTGCTATTAGATTAGTCTGTAGCACCAGATGGCCTTCTGTCTTTCTGGCACTGTCTCAAAATGGCCGGTCTTACTCTGCTGCTCCTGGGATGGTGAGTATTTGTGCATTGAGGATGACGGCTGCACTCAGGAGTCTTTCCTTTTCTGCAAGGTTGTTTTAGATTTAGAACAGGTAGAGTCCTGGTAGCACACACAGACCCAGTCATCTAGTTTCGAATCAAAGAAGTATCCCTCAATGCTGCAGCGAAAGAATTTGACTTGACTTTTCCAGTGTGTCTGGAAATGAGGCTGTAGAGCTTTTTCTTCTGGACACACCCCTAGATATGCCAGAGCTCAGAGTAGCAAAGATGTCAGGAACGTGCAGTAAACAAAGAAGGAGTAAAACTAAGAAGAATTTGCTGCAGACATCTGGGGATTGTTCAGCTTTGTGTGTTTTGATCTGACTATAGATTATGAGCTGAGCCAAATTTGCTGTCAAAAAGTGACTGTAATAATCAAAGTCATTGTCCTGGAGGATCTGGTGAGAGCTGCAACTGCTGTGACAGCTCCTATGCAACCCTAATTGCAATTTCTGTCTAGGAGCACAGAAGCATAGCTCATTACATTGTCCCCTATGGCTGTCCACCTGCAGCAGCAGCTCTTTGATTTGCTGCTGTAAGCAGTTAGCATGGGTTACTGCAACTTTGAGCGTCTCCGTTCCATGGAACAAAGTGAACTTAGCTCTGAACAAGACACTGCAATTACATAAGATGATTATGAGCAGTAATAGTGACATGTTCCCCCTGCATGATCTTTTGTGAATTTTGGACATTTCTTCCTACCCATCAAACTGAGAAGAGAAGACCTCTAGCAAGGAAGATAAATGGGCTAAAAAAGATGGAGATATAAGTCATGACAAGGAACTTATAAATATGTAAAACTTAGAGTGCAAACTTTAGTATTCCCAGGAGGCAAGATCCTGAACTCTTGCACCTTGCCTCTTCAATGACCCTTACCTCAGCAGTCCTCCTTTTTCCAAAATGACCTCACACTCGTTTTCTGGTCACCTTCTGTCGAACCAAAGCGAGAAAATAAGATGGCATTAGATCTATTAACACATTTGTTCAAGTGAAACAGAGAGATGAGGAGTCAAGGCCTTGTCATGTTCTGTGCTGAGTTGATGCAACAGGTCCTGCTGGGGTGCTGAGGTCTCGAGCAGTACCTGGCTAAGAACAGTTAAAACTTTGTTGTATCTATTTTTGTGCACGGCAACAGTTTTGGACATTTGTGGCTTCCACAATATATGACAAGATAAATTATTTGCAGTGAGCTCGTCCTGTACAAGTGGTCAACACACATTTCATTACAGAGACAGCAACAAGCATATCAAAAGTGAAGACCTGGTACTTCATTAATTCACTTTCCTTCGTGTTTTTTCCAGCTGTCCTTTTTTCAATATTTAGTCAAATATTTAGTTAAAGAAAACTATTTGCTGACTTTATGGAGAGATGACTAGCAAGGAATTCCTGATCTGAGTGCACAGTAGAGGGCTCATCCTTGGTCTAACTGTATCATGTGTTAGTGGACTACTCTCCTTGTCAGCTTCCCTCTCTTCATTCTTGAAAGATCTTGAGGTGTTTCTACCACAAAAAAAAAGGCTTTCATAACCTAACTTGCGGTTTGCCTTCTTTAGAGCTGTTGAGGTTGAAAAAAATAGCCTTTAGGAACATATTCTTTTCATCTTGTATAAGAGGTAGTGGTTGATATCTCAGTTGAATTATCTGAGATAAATCAAATACTTTTGGAAGAGAAACTCTTAATCCTGATGATAGTTTAGGCAGATTTATCCATCATCATGCTCTGGAATTTCAGAGAGCATATAGGATATTCAATATCCAAGTACGGGGAAGTAGCTGTTTAAAACACTCCTAAGGCTTTCATAAAAACTGCACTCTACACACAGCCAATGTCATCAGAACAATTTTTCCTTGAGGGAAAGAGCTTAGCAGAGAGACTGTGGTGTTCCAATGTTCTGAAAAGTTCACTGAGTTATTTTCCCTCTACAGGGACAAAGGTGCTGAAATAACTGTATTTTAACATCAGTGTTTCCTAGTTTATTTGAACAATATTCCATAGTGATTTTCTGTAACTATTGCTATTTGCCAGTACTTCCTTTTTTTTTTTATTGCCTACTAGATGAAAGTTCAGTACCACCTGGCAATTCTTCTCTATCTATTAGCAAAAGCAGCTGTTTGAAGTTCATTATTACAGCTTTCGTAGTGTTTCTGAAGAACACACAAAAAGTATTTGGAGCACTGTTCTGGCCATGTGATCTTAAATATGGTCAAAATCCCCTCAAGCTACAGAAGGAGAACTGCTCATCCGGAAACGAAACTCCAGGCTACACAGAAAGGTAATCCCAGTTCTCTGTATTATATGTTTAAATGTGGCCTAAACAAGCCTCTTCAACCATATTTAGAAATCTCAAAACAAAGAAAACTTTGCCACAAAATACCCATCGTTTGCAAAGATTATTTCCAGTTACCACGCTTCAGCATCTGCTTGGGTCAACTGTGGAAAAACATTTGCCTTCCTCTGTTATAAACAAAGGAGGACATTTTGACAGCGAGAGATAAGGATTGGTATTGTGAAGACGGGATACTACATGAAACTGGTGTACTGCATTATTGGTGTGAAAATTTACTCCCAGCAGCTGGGGAGCTGCACAAGAAATTAAATAGAGACTTCAGAAAGTTAATACTAAAAAGCTGTGCAATAAAGAAATAATTTATTCTTCTGTCAATCACATTCTTCGTAGTAAAGGCTTCTTTTGACTGACTGGAAGAAAAAGGGATCGTGTTATCATTGCCTTCAAATCCCTATTGCTTAGCTAAAGCAGAGCACTGAAATGAGAGGGCAATTTTTTGCGTGTTGTAAGATTATGGCAACTGTGTGCAATGGAAGATTGGATGTTAACTGGGTGAGTGAGTAGATTCTGAACAATAAAGCATTGGTGTATGACAGCAGAACACAATTTTGAAGAGGTATCATATCACATGGTCTTCTCTAGACCGGAAAGGCAATGTAGGTTAGATAAAGTCAAACAGACATTGTTCTTTGCTTGTTGCAGCCTCAGAGAGAAGCTGCTGGTAGAAGACATTTTTCTGAAATGCTCACAAGCTGAGTTATTGATTAATGCTAGATATTCAACTCGTCAGATAAAATCTGAGTTTGTTTTGCCTGATAGTAAGCAAAAATTAATTAGAAAGCTGTTTTGCTCAAATCTAGCTAAATAAATATTTTTAAAACTAAATTAATAGCTTTTCTATGCCAAGATTCCCCCCACCCTTTTTTAAGCATTATGGCCAGCCAAGGATCACCATCAATAAGACAACTATCCCTATTTAGATCAACAGGCAAACATAAAACCCATCTGTGTGTTGCTTAACAGGTGCCATTTTAGATCCATGGGGAGCAAAGCAAGCTTTGTACAGATGGACAGTCATTCATTGGACCCTTGCTAGCAGTAGAATATTTATTCCGCCACCGCCTGCCTACAGGCTCAATATTTGAAAGAGCCAGTGAAAAATGTTTCTGCTGGAATATTTTTGTGAGAGGCAAATAGGAGAAGGAAGCAGAGGAAATTCCACTAAAAATTGTTGGCTTACATTTGCCAACAGTCTCATTTTGATCAAGAACTGCAAGTTCTGCCAAGTGTTCTGGGGAGTCACTTGATGCTACCCAAACACTTTAATTATTAATAGAAGTACTATTAAACTATACATTTCATGGCAAAAGGAGGACAGCAATTAAACTTTAACAAAAACTCCAAATGTGGCAGCCAAAATTTTCATTTCCTTTACTACTATGGTTAAGGTAAAAATATTATCAAAGAATTTTTTTTTAAACTCTGGGGTAAAACAAAGGTACCAACCTTTGCTGATTTTGTATTAGTTCTCTAGAATCATGGAATGATTTGGGTTGGAAGGGACTTTCAAAGTCATCTAGTTCCCCCCCCCTGCCATGGACAGACACAGCTTCACTGGACTGAGTTCCTCAAAGTCTTGTTCAGCCTTGAACACTTCTGATGATGTGGTATCCACAACTTCTCAGGGCAACTTGTTCCAGTGCCTCATCGCCCTCATCATAAAACAGTTACTCCTTATGTCCAACCTAAATCTACCCTCTTTAAAGCCATTTCCCCCGTCACTACATACCCTGGTAAAAACACTCTCTCTTTCTTAAGAGCTCCCTTTAAGTTTTGAAAGGCTGCAATAAGGTCTCCCTGGAGCCTTCTCTTCTCCAGGCTGAACAATTCCAACTCTCTCCACCTTCACAGAAGAGGTGTTCCAGCCCTCTGACCATTTCCGTGGCCCTCCTCTGGACCCACTCTAACAGGTCCATGTCTTTCCTGTGCTGTGGACCCTAGAGCTGGACACAGTACTCCAGGTGGAGTCTCACCAGAGCAGAATAGAGGGCAGAATCTTCTCTCTTGATCTGTTGGCCATGCTTCTTTTCGTGCAGCCCAGGATAAAATTGGCTTTCTGGACTGCAAGTGCACATTGCTGGCTCATGTCCAATTTTATCACACTTTTTTTCTCTACAAAAGTAGCAACCTAGGAATTTGGAAAAGAAAGGTGTCACATTTACATCAGGCCACACATAGTCTATAGACAAAATACTTGCAGATGAGACTGAGTAAAAAAAAAAAACCCAAACAACTCCAAATCTCACTTTCTGTTTGTTTCTAAATTTAAAAAATAACGTCAAACCACCGTACAACAAATGCTAGCATATAGTACTCATTTAGCAAAAAGTTGTCCAGGAAGGGCGTAGAATTTATTCTGAAAAGAAAGTATTCAAGGTTCAGTTTTGAAAGTGCCCAAAAAGACACAGTTCTCATTATACCACAAAGAGCTGTCAGTACTGAAGTCATTGTCCAGTCCATTCACCAGTGTGCACGCATTACGGTGGACTCTTAGTACAGGTGGGCAAATTTGCCTATGCTTTATTCCATGGTTTAAAAAAAAAGGTTCTGATCAAAATTATCACTATTTACACAGGTGTGGCTATTAAGAAAAAAATGTGAATCAGATTTTTTTATAAACCAGTAAGTCAGAGCAAGTGGTAGAAATAAGGAGCAACCAGAGGCTTCCATGTTACGTTTTAGAAAAAGTACTCCTGAGAGTATCTGTAAAGGACTTAGCTGTGGCTGACATGTTTCTGAAATTGCCCCACTGAGCTTTTCTAAACCATATGCATTCATTGGTCAGAGATAGAGAGGAGGAAGTTGAAATCAGCACTAAACAAACATTGTAGCTACAACAGTTGGGTTTTGATGGTGTTAGTAATTACTTTTTACTTACAAGCTTCTCCACAACATTCTGATCTGCCAAGGATCATGCCTACAATGCAGATAAAAGATAAGGATGAATATGCACACAAAGATATTTTCAGGTTGTTCTGTCTTCCTTATTACAAGGAAGATTGTTGCTTAAGAATAGCATTAGGAAAAACAAAAACTCAAGAGGCTGCTGGTTCATCCCTGTAGGTCATCGTGAAGCATCCTTTCACAACTGCATCAGATAGTCTGGCCTCCAGACAGCTCTGCTCTCGTCCTGCTTTTCATGGCTGCCTCTCCTGACCAGACTCCTTCTCTTGTGTCCTGTTCAACATCATCCATATAGTCTTGTCTTTCTGTTTCTTTGCTGTTTGACAGTCAGCCATCTCCCACCGAGCATGTATTGGGGGATGTCTTTCTCCTGCTCCATCTCATGACAGGTGTGAGAGAGCCCTAATTTGCTAAACGCTCCTCTTAACCACCCACTTCTTTTTTCCATGGCCTACTCTGATTTCTTTTCCTTTGGAGACCACACAAGGTTTTCTCTATATGCTTCATTGTATTTTATATCAAAGTTCATTTCTTATTTTGTATTATTAATTCATTTGTTTTATTTGGGTTTGCTAAGTGCAGCTAGTCTGTGCATGGCTCATTAAGTTGCTTCTAAACAGCTACAGCCAAACCTCAGCCAGAAGGCCCTGTTGAAGAAGGGGCATTTTTTCTTGCTTGTTCCTTCTTCTCAAAGAAAGTAATCATGTTTGTAGAATTCATGTTCTAACTTCATGCAATAAAAAAGGAGATTCTTCAACCTGTTTTTTTTAATCTTCCAAGTGTGAAAATTAGATTTATCAGTTATTAACTTGTTTATTTTTTTAAGGTATCTAGTTTTGTGTCACTGTTGATTTCACTATTTGCAAACTGGCTTTGTCATTTTATTGATAGCACTTGAGTGAAGAACTCTCTGATAATATATGCAAACTCACAGCTCTCAACAAGCTTTACAGCTCCGTTAATGAGGGGATTAACAAGAGCACTGCAATGTATTTAACCTGCGGCACTAGCTCTGTTTCAATAAGACTTCAACAGCCTATTAAATGGAGTGGGGGCTCAATTAACCCAGACAAAGGCCACTCTACAGAACATGGCAGAGAGGACCACAGTTAGCATCTGCCTAAGCAGCTTGTTCGGAGCTGGAAATAAAGAGGGTGACATGTTCTCGCCCGGAGCTATGATATAACTGAAATGGTGATTCTAGTTCATCTGGGCTGACTGAATAGGTGACGGCATTGAAACCCACCACTATCTCGCCATATGACAGTTTGTAAAATCAGAGTGCACTCAACGGTCACCCCAGAGCCTCCTGCCTGATAGGATGGAGGTATTGTTCTGGGCTTGGTTGGTGGGAGCTCTCACTTGCACAAGGCTGCGGTGCCAGCTTGGTGTTATGTTTGGACAGTCAGGGAACATCGTGTCAGTAGATCTTTTAGGGAGTGTTTTAACAATCTCCTGCTGGAGAGGGATTGGGCACAGAGGTGTTATTAGTCTTTGTGTAATCTGATAGTTTATTGGGGGTTAGTAAAAGAACTAAAAAAATGACACACAATAAGGGTGAGAGAAAAATACGGGGTTTTAAAAGTGCAAATAGCAATATATGTTTCTCATTGAGTTCTTAGTTAGATTTCAAGACTTTGTTTTGAAAGATACTACTCATGCTTATGGTTAAACATGCTGAAAATGCTTTGCTGGGTAAAGATTTAAGTATGCCCTTAGTTTTGGAATAAGAAGAAAGGATTCTTGCTTTTCCTGGGGAGGAAATAAGTGCAGAAATTAGCTAGTTTACTAATGCTGTCTATTATTTTATTTGGTATGCCTAGGTTCAGTTTTCTCAATAGATATGGTTATAATCCACAGCTCTTTATGAAGAAATCGTCATTAGGGTGTTATTATGGTATCTATAGGCCATGTTGCAATTATTTGCAAGAGAATTGAAAATAATGCAAACCAGGATTTTTTTCTAGTGGAAAAAATGGAAAATAACAAAATTTCTAGCTAACACCCAATCAAAAAATGGAAAATGCTTGTAGTTTTCTACTGCAGATTGTGCTAGAGAGACAGAAAACAGATAGGGGTCATCCATTTGTTCCTAGATTAAATGTAGATTCTTTCAGAAAACATAACACTTTTTGTGTGTGTGTAATGCTCCTATAGCATGACTCTGCTCAAAAGGGTGAGATAGTTTTCTTTAATTTCCTCCTTTTGATGAGGATTGCTGCATGTTCATTAGAAAAAACACGTTTGTGAATGTACATCAAGCATCAAGCCTTCTAGTGGCACCTGCCACAATTTGGTGACAAGGGCCAATAAAATTACTGGGATTATTAGCAGAATTAGCTGAGGATCTAGGTCTACCAAAATAATTTGGAAGAATTATACATACTCTCTAGAGCACATAGGTGAGTGGTAAGTCTATGGCTTAGCTGAGGATATAAATGAATATAAATGTAACTTACCCATTTTGGATTTAACAATCCAAAATGCATCTGTTTCTTATAGACATCAAGCATATGGATTTTTTTACCTACTTTGTGTAAAGTGATAAGCATGCATACTACTTTTTCCCATGGCCATTTATTCTAGTGCTCTTTTATGCAAGTCACTTCCAGGTTTTTGACTCTTGTCAAGTCTCAAGTCTTCCAAGGCATAAAACATGTGCATTCATAATGCAGAAAACAGACAATTTTTTTTGTATCCCCGCCAGTAATAATTAAGAGACACAAAGAGTAGAAACCCAATTACTTTTGCTTTGAGTTCAAGTTTAAGTACTCCTGATTTCTATAGTAAGAACAAGTGCTTCTAACTTTATACTTCTCTATGGAGGGTAATTTTCTTTCCTTGTATCTGCATGTTATTATGGTTTGAGGATAAAACAGATGAATTACCACAACAATGTATTGGTTTCCAGCACAGAGTTAAAAATAAAGGGAAGCTATTAAACACTTGTTTTCTGTTGGGATGTATTTGCTTTACCTTTTTAAGTCTAACCTAAGGTTAATAGGGCATTATAGCCTCTAATCACGCCTAACTAGACATTAGTCATTGTTAGTTTGCATGCGTTATCAAAAGTTCTAGATGCTATGTTGGGGTTTTTTAAAAGAGAGGGGGGAAACTGGAACAAATTGTTGTCAAAATATTAGAAACTACATCATGCCTTCAGAAAGCATGATATGTAGTTTCTGAAGACCTGTGTGTATCTTCTTAATGTTTATTTTGTTTCCTTGTATCTTGGCATAGAGGCGTCCCTGTTGTGCCTGATAGAAATCAGTTTATAGGATGTAAAGGTGGTGTTAGTGATAGTGTAACCCAATACGGCAATTTTTTAAACTCTTTTTCCTGTCCAAGGTGTTGTCCCCACAGTGACAATAACAGAAGCTATTTGGTAACAGTATGCAACCCTAGTTACTCTATGTGGCCCTTGTATTTCCTCACCATCCACAACAGCTGGATAAGCTGTTGTCCATGAATTTATCAAGTCCTCTCTGAATGTATTCTACCTCTGCAGCCTCCTGTGGCCATAGATTCCAGAAGTTTGTTCCTGTTATTTAAAAAAAACCTAACTATTTTAAAAATATCATTTTTAGATGTGTTTCCTATTTGCTGTGCATCCTCTAGTTGAAATAGTGTGGAAATTGCTGAATGACCACTCGCCTTGTCTACTGCTATCATGAGCTTATAAACCCATCCTTTGTTCCTCACTCATCTGCTGCCCAACTTGAGGAGTTCCAGCCCATTCAGTCTCTTACAAGAGACTGAATAATTTTATTTGTTATTCTCCATGCTTTCTCTAACTTTGCTCTGCCTTTTTGAGGCATGGAACTGCAACTCAAGAACTTTCCACAGGTAAAACAAAGTCTTGCCTATTGTGCATCCTTTCCTGCTCATTTCTTTTTAATCATGGTTGTTCAATAATAACAATTTAATCATAAGAAGACAATAAAGCATTAGTCAAAGTGACATAATAGGAGGAAAAAAATGCTTAGCACACGTTGCTATTGCTCCTCTTCCAAACTGTTTTTGTCATTAGCTAAAATGTGTGGAGTATTTAAGTAGTGCATAGATCTTTGCTCCCTGTCAGTGCCACATTAGATATGCTGGCTTCCAGCCAGGCCAAGATAACTGGAACTCAATTAGCATCTTTAACACTTTTAAGTAGTTATTCTCTCTCCTATGGTAACCGCATAAGACTGAAGATGTCTGTTAGTTTTTTAGCTTAATACATGTCTTTCAGGAGAAGACAAAAATCAGTGTGGTATTGGAGTTTGTGTTGGACAAATAGTAATATTTTAGAATGTAAATAATATACAAATCAAATAAAGTGTAAATCATTGGAATAACCATTAGGAAATCCACCACATTCACTGCTAAGGAAAACTACAAACATGTTTAGCTTTAATTCTTACGAAAAGTCATAAAACAGGGAAGTATTGGAGTGTGAGCATTTAAATGGGGGGGGGGGAGGGAGGAGAAAGAGGATGAAAACAAAATGGAGAGTGGTAGTTGAAAGGAAATACACAAAACCCAGCCCATTAAGGTGTATCTCACAGCCAATTTATTCACTCAGTTAGGAATTATGTTTTATGGAATCAAAACAAAATTCCCTTATTTCTGGCTCTTCAGTTGAGAATTGTTTCCTACAAAGGATCACCAAGCCTGGTGAGAGGTTACGTTGTGCAGCTTTTTGCTGTCACAATAAACCAGGAGTTCAGGAAGAGACTGGGAAGCCTTTGAGCAAAGAAAATGAACATCTTTCTGGGATACTTGGACAGCTGCCAGCTCACACATTAAGCTCTGTTTTCCAAACCAGTTGTTCTGTTGTTTCAGGTGCAAATAGTCTTCATCCTCTGCCTGGACTTCTTGTTTTTCACAAAACGAAATTTCCAGCCTAAACACGTGGGTTTTTTCCCTATAACCTCCTGAGACATCAGCATTTACCATGGCAGATAACTTTGTAATGTCTACCTTTTTCTCCTATTTATGCAATTTGTATAGAGATACTCAGGAAACACTTTTTGATCATGTTATTACTTCTTTGTTTGTTTGTTAAACACTGCCATTTACAATGAACGTGACAGCAATTAATTATTAGCTAATACTTATAACGCTGCAATATTTCAAAACTAAATGCTGCTAAATCTACAATATTAATATCTGCCCAGAATTAAAGCTGTTACTCAGTGTGAAATCTGTCATTAGACAATTAATCACTCTTATCCTGATAAATATTTGCAACAGCTGCCAACCATGTTTTTAGGTCTGTGCCAGTAAAGCATGGCTTATGATGACTTTCAAATGCTGTAAATTACTTTATGATTATCAGAAGGATATGCATGTGAGAAAATGTGTGAATGAGCCTGAATCTTTCACCCTGATAAGAAATACAGAAATTGCTTTACTAAGTCAGACCTACAGTTAGAACACAACATTCAGTATCGACAGTGAATGACACCAGGGTATATCTTACCCTCTAATCATTAAATTCTGGTGGACTAAGTTTAGCATCCCTTTGAGAATTTTAGAATTAGTTATGATATATCTGGATTCTTTTGATATATATGTGATAAAGTCGAATGCGCTATTCCATCTTCTTTGTGTTCCTGATTTCTTGGCTTCCTGTGACAGTTCTACAGTCCAGTGAGACCTTGTGTGAAAAAAAATATCCCTTGAATTTTTTTAATTTTTAGTATCCTCGTATGTAGATGGATTCTCATCTTTTCCTTCTAGAGTGGAACTTTCCCCTACTATGAGGGATATGGTTTAGCGGATGATGGATGTGATTGGACTCGATAATCTCAAAGGTCTTTTCCAGACAGAAGATTCTATGATTCTAAGCAGGTTTTTTTTATATATATATACTTCCACATTTATATTTATCTTTTCATGGTTTCTGCAGTCATGAGGACCTGAATGTCAATTAGATTCTTGTATTTCTTAATATTATCTCTGTTCAGGTAAGGAGGATGCACGGATTGGCTGAGTGTGTCACAGTCGTTTCTGTGATTCTAATCAGAGAATATACTCAGCATTTTATCAGTTACCAGCCTTGTACTTACAGAGAGTTTATGTCAAGAGGAGCTAGGATGATTATCACTGACTTTGCTTTTGTGCTTTTATTTTAGTTGAAAGAAGTGAGATGGGAGAGAACAAACAAATGTACTCTTCCTCTTAGCTTTATTGAACTATTTATGATCTTTTGTCCTCACTGAACCTCTGTCAAGTTTTTGTTCAGAAAGTTTTGAATGTTTATGAAGAGAGACATGAGGTCTGTTGTGCTTATGATCACATAAGTGATTTTAATTCCTTTAGCCACATATCTATTGAATGTGAGAATGGATTCTAACCTATGTACGTTCAAATTATCACCTTAATTAGGCTTTGGAGCACTGAGCACAATAACAATAAAAATTAATAACTCACAGCTAAATTATCTCAGGCAATCTGATGGAGCAATGGTAAATTGATCCACCAGATTACAATGTTTTCCAGATATGTATAGACAGGTACATTGGAGATCTCTGGGTTTTGTAGATCTGTAGGTGGTAATGTTCACTCCATAACAGTTCTTGTGCAAAGCAGCACAATAGGCCCAAGTCTCTTGGTCTCCTCTTGCCTTTTAAGGATCTGGCACTACCATGTCATGGCCTGATTACAGATGAGCATTGCTGGAACAAGCCCTGACTCCGTTAAGCTGAATCCAAGTCCTGCATTGTTTTTAGTTTGACCAACTCAACTGTAATTTGCCGTCAGGAGGTAATGTGGCTGAGACACGAGCAGGAGAAACATCAGTGATGAAACTGCCAGGCTTAGGATGTTTGCAGAGGGCAACTTGTTCAGATTTAGTAAATTTTACTTTATTTTGGCTTAATTGATTTGTACTGTTACCATATATACTGCTGCACTCTCTGGCTTTCTATGTTGCGTGCTTCATTGGTAAGAGTGGATTATTTTTTTATTCAAACAGTTTTCCTGTGGGTCAAATCTGTGCATGGACTTTTAGAAGCAAAAGCTTAGCACTTGGATTCAAACTGAGAAAATACTGCCGCTACTTCTTTAATTTTAGATAAATTTCCTTGGCTCCTGTAACAAGATTTTGCATTAACTGTTACAAAGATATTTTGCATATATAATGCTACCTCCAGTTATTTCTTTCTGGGGAAAATGGATTTGTCCGTTGCTGCAGGCCCCAAAGTCCCTGCTCAGCCCATCTGGAGCTGCTAACTGCCAGTATAATTTTGAGTGTAATGTCAGAAAGTTAGTTTGCAAGTTCTTAAATTTGAGTAGTCCTAGTTTTTCTTTTCTTTTGTTTCTTTTAATTTTTTTCTTATATATCTATATCTTCACCCCCTTTTATCAAGGAACATCTGCCTCTATAAACATCTCAGCAAGCTAGGGGTATCACTGATGCCAATGGAAAGACCAATAGTGTGTTTAATAGTGCTTAGTTAAAGATCTACAGGGGGAAGTTTGCATTAGGCTTAAGCTTATGTTAATATAGGGGTTTTTTCTTCTTGTGAAAGACATTAAATTCATCCCTGTGAACAACACTTCAGAACTTGACACAATAGAGAAAACTTGTATTGGAGACTTCCCCCACTTCATGCCCAAGCTTTTAGTTGAACACAGATCTCTGAAGATGAAATGCTGCTTCGCTCAGTCTGCCTTATGCTAACTTCTGTTCTTTCAGTCTGTTGTAAAAAAAGGATATTCTTTTAATCAAATAATCTAGATATTCTTTTAATCAAAAGTGTTAACTGTAGCACTCTTTCTATTAAAGGGAAATTGTCCTATTCATTTGACTTAAGAGGGAAAGACAGCAATTATAAAGTAAATAGTTACTTTTTTTTTCTTTTGTGACAACAGCAGTGACTGGACCATCATGATCCTAAAAACACTGAAATACCAACTATAAGAGTAGTTTTCATACACGTTTAGCTTTATAAAATGGGGAAATGCAGATGTTATTTTCTGTCATCAAGGGAAAAGAGACTGACACTTCTTAATGTTAAGACAAGACTGTCAGACTCCACTGGAAATAACGATGTTTGACAGTTTCTGGGTTAATACTGCAAGTACCAATCCTGTAAATTTCAATTAGCCCTGACAGCAGTTGGGTTTAACGTGATGTTTATGTGAAGTGGTATGTTGGTAGCTTCCCTTCACACTTAGGAGGGAAAGTATCTCTCTCTCTTTCTTTCTCTCTCTCTCTCTCACACAGAGAGTTCAGCCTTCATCCTATTTATTTCTTGAGATCTCATAAAAATATTTTAAGTATTTCAGACTATCTCTGTGGACAAACTTAGGACTCCAGCTATTCAGAACGTATTTATCAAGGTTGGGTGCCTGAAACTTGCCTCAAAATATACACATTTTAGCATTTAAGATTTTCACAAATGCTCTACTACTTATGCTCTGTGGGGTTCTAGAGATGGCAAAACATCAACATGAGACTCACTTTCATGCATAAAAACCTGGTGCTGGTGTAGCCCCACTGCTGCCCTGCCCCTAGGAGATGGAGATTTTACCAGGACTAGTATCTTTGCCAGTGGGACTGACAATGCTTTGTCCCTGCAGTCCCTTCCCCTGCGATGTGAACCAGTCCAAGATTTGTGCCTGTGTGACGTAATGTGATCACAGCTGTGCACCCACTTGGTTTAGTACACTATTGATGTCTACCCTAACTTCTATCAGTAAAACACCATTTTGTACCAGTTCCAAGAATGAAATAGTCTTTTACAGGCAAGAAGTAGTTTTTCTAACTGTGTCTGTGCTAGTACTCTTGCTGACATTAGCGATGCTGCACTAAAATCACACCTCTAACCAACTCTGTGCTACACACTGCTTTATCGGCAAAAGTTTCTAGTGCAGTCCTGCTGTCATGTAGCCCTCCATGTCAATTTGGTGCTAAATATAGGTGTTATGTGCGAAAATTTTGGCCTACCTGCCGTGCTTAAGAGGAGTCAACGATAAGCCTCAGCTGGGCTAAAGTTCCTCTAGCAAAGTGCAAACATGTTCCGAACAAAAACAAATCGTATCTACCCTTGAGATGAGCAGGGATATTATTTTTTTAGGCAACAAGCAAACATAACATATACAAAAGTGTGGGACAATAAAACACTTAGAGGGTCTTAGAAGGCACTGAGTGGTGTAGTTCTGTCAGCAGCTTCCCTGTTAGCTGTCCGGACAGACATTTTGTTTATATGTGGTTGTGGAGAGCCCAGCCTTGCCGGTATTTCCCTCTGCTTCCACTGAAGCTGGTGGGAGATGAAGATGTTGAATACACTGAACAAAAGACAAATAGCTCTAGGGCTGAGTTCTTTCTTAACAATTAAAAGCAGTAAAATATATAAAATATATGCATTAAAGATATGCATTAAAGATAACAAGAACCTGAAAAGAGCACCTAGTTTTTAAGTTATTTAATACCACTGAAGCTGACCTATTGGCACCCTTTTCACCTTGCACCAGCTCTGGTGGTCTTCTGATCCCATACTGCAGTGGCCGAACTCTCCAAACCAACAGAATACTATGCAGCAAAAGTACCAATAGTTTAGTGCTGAACTTGTGAATCAAATTTGCTCCCAAGCTGCTGCCACAGAGTGGGAGGGTAAGGCTGGAAGAGGTGATATGGGATGGGAGTTACCGGTAGCAGTACAGCAAGGGGAAAGCAGATCTCTCTTTTCAGAAAATAGAAAGTTATCAGAGAATCTCAGCCAGGAGTTTTGCCCATCTTTTCAGCAGTCTTGTTTGTAATTCTGCAGAAATCTTATTTCAAAATACAATGTTATCAATCACAGAAACAGGGAGGTAAGCATAACATTTTATGATGATACAATAAGCCTAGGCTATATTATGAGTGTTCTTATTTTTCCATAGGTCTTGGGTACCAAATGCAGCTGACAGTGGAAAGATGAGTTTTTCGATGAATTGGTTTTGTATTTAACCGAAAACCTTGCCATTTTAGAATGATCACTGCATGGATGTAAGATAATCAGAATGAGATACTGCAATTTAAGGAACAAATTCTTAAAAGTCACAAATGCGGAAAAGTGAGAAATGTAAATATTTTGGATTTGAAATGAAGTGATCTGATGTTAGAAAAGAGACCAAACTTAAGGCTGACATGGACCATTTTCTCATTTCGATTGAATCGGAAAGGTGGAAAGATCAGTCAAAATCACCACTTGCATGTAGAAACTGCGAAAGAAATATTTCTGATGAGGAAAAAAATCAAATAGCTTAAAAACAGATGCACATATTCATTATGGCATTCTGTGTTCACTTTAATTCATCCTATAGTCTGTCTGTCTTGTATCCTTCCATTTGTCCTCTTTCCACCTCCCTTGTTACTTGTTAGGTGATTCACTTAACACTTTGCAAGTGCCTCTCCTGTGCTATGCATATTCAATTTATCAGAGCTTCTCAGAACAGGTGTCCTCAGGAGAGGAAGTCTTTTTCTTCCTAGCCACACTTTCTCTATACAAACAGCAAACTGCAGTAATTGTCTCAAGAATTTAGAGAGTCAGACTGCAAAGGCAAAGGTCCTCTTTTTTGTCTTGTCTAGCAAATGTGCTGATTGACTGCCATTACTTACTTCAGAGCATTAGTTCCTCTTCAGAAGAGAAGTTCCTCACTGGCGGTAAGAAAAGAGGGTGCTTTTCCTTGCTGTTTCACTGGGGACTCCCATTGCCCTGGCAGTCTCTAAGCTGAGCTTCTCTTGTGAATTGAATTTTCAGAAGTACACAGTCCTGTTACAGCTTTACTCTGCTGAATCAATGAAGTGTTTAGAGTAAATTTCAGTGGGAAAAAGTCAAACCAACAATGGGTACACTACAAAACCCAATCCTGTATCTTTTGTATTTTCACTGTTGTTTTTCTGTGTTTCTCCTCACGCTCCCATTTGTTCAGCCTGCTTCCAGGAAGAGACAACCACTAGACAGTGAGAGGGGAGTCTTCAGCTCAGAAAGAAATTTCCGTATGTTTTCTTTCACCAGTTCAAATATATTTTGGTTTTCCAGTCTCTCTTGCACCAGCATTGTACTGCTTTGCAGTGCCAGTGTTCTGGCATTACTCTTTCATGCTTGTGCTTCAGTCTCTGTCTATGGCACGGCATAACACATGGTAAAATAACTCATGCAGGTTCCTGACTCAGAGAAGCTTAAATCTTCCACCATTTTATTCCAGAGATTCCAGTGAGGCATCTCATGTGAAAGCAAAAAGCTGTTTCTTTCTCAGGGGTTTTTGGCATGTTTTAACTTTAGATTCTATCATGGTGTCACCCAATTCAAAGCTTTCTTACTTGTAGACATTTGCGCTATATGGAGTGTGTTGTTTCTCTCCTTTGCCCCTCTTTTTTTTTTATTCAGTAATTTATTTTCTTTTTTTTTTTTTTTTGCAAAGACAAAGAAATAAAGATAAATGAAAAAGTAGCATGACACAGATCGATTACAATTTTTACCCAGCAGAACTGGTTTGCTTTAAGGCAAGCCTGAAGTTTCTTACGCTGCATCATTTTAAAAGAAATCTCTGGTACCTCACAAAGCCCATATATCTTCTTCCCAAATCATTTTAGTGTCCCTGTAGTTAGCCCCATGAGTCTTTTTGTTTGTGAGACTCACAGTTAGAGGGTCCCCTCAGCTTAGGCATGAGAAAAGCCAACACTTAAGAGTGCTACTTTGAGAACACACTATACTGCAAAATATCCCTGTGTGTGCTCAGCTTGCCACAGTGTGAGTCTCATTCTGCAAAACAATGAACACCATTGCTGATACAAGAAGTCCTGTCTGTAAGCATGCGTACCAACAACGTACTTGTTATATAGGTGTAGGCTGAGAGCTTCATTCTGGGTGAATGTCTGGACTGAAGGTGGGACATGTGAGACTACAGGATTTTTGTAGCTTGTGGTTCTTCTCAGAGCTGCAGTGCTTGAGCAGCTTTCAGAAACCAGTGTCAATTTCCACATCCGGGCATGCAAAAATTTAGACATCAGAAATTGGAGAACCTTGGTGAACCTTGACGATGCTGTGTTTTCCAGTGTGCTATAAGATCCAACTGGAGAAACATGTTTTACATACTGAAAAAGAAATCAAATATTTACAAAGTCACAGAAACAACTTAAGGGATTTCCTTATCAGAACCAGACAAAAAATTGACATAAAAAATTATTATATTAAAAAAATATATATTATTGCATGGCCTTTGCTAAGAAAAAACACATTGGAAGTAGCATTACTTAACACAGAGGTGGCAAACTCATGGCTCAGGCCATTCTCCTGCTCCTGCACCATAACACAAGTCACATGCTGCACATGTGACCAGCGCTGGCAGGAGCATAGGGGCAAGGATCTTGGCATTGCCACCAGGGAGAAACAAGGTGCTGAGCTGGATAAAACAAGGGGGAGGGCTGGACTTAAGGCAGTGAAGATGTTAAAAGAGAGGATATGGGGAAAGCTTGAGACCTTTTGGGAGGCGGGCTCTGATGGATTTATTTAAAGTGATTTAAGACACTACTGACCCAAACACCTGTTCTGCTCTTTGGCTGGAGTTTGTATCTTCATTTGTAGGTGACAGAAAGGAGCTCTTGATCATACTTCAGCTCTGCTGGACCTCATTTCAGCATATGGGTGCCAGCCCACCTCTTCTGATAAGAGAGCTAATGAGAAAAAACAGAAGACTGAGAGATAGGTGAGAGGTCTGAAGGAAAGTAATTTAAATCAGTACTGTCCTATATCTATCAGAAAAGAAATAGAACAGTTTTGTGCTGTGAAGATGAAGAAGAACGTGTGCTTATATTCTTTCAGCGTTCAGGATCAATATTCTTCAACGTGTAAATGAGCAGTTTAACAGAGAGAATTAAATGAAAGACCAAGCCCTATAACACAGTGTTATTCTTTCACTTTAGCACAATATGATTTTAAAGGTAGCTGAGTCAGTTCCACACAGATCTCCTGGAACATTATCAAACTCTGCTGGTATGGAAACAACTTGGTGGTGTTTTCTATTGTATTCGGTAACTACCAGTATAAGGTTTTATAACAAAGAGAAACTGGTGTGATTAGGAAGCAAGGGCTTTAGTGACTGCCAGCCCCAGTTCTGGCCCTTATGGCTGTAGAAGCATGGCAGATCTCGCAAGGACTGTAAACTGTCACTGAAACAGTTCTGCAAGAGAAGCATCCGAAACCAAGCTGAGTGGCAGCAGCTTTATCTCCTCCTGGAACATGTAGTTCCAATCCGTTCAGTGAGTTTTAATGGAAGTTTTACTGGAGTCAGGAAGGTGGGAACCGGCTTCTTGAGCTCAGACCATATCTATCTTCACACCATTGCAAAAATCCCGATATGCTTTGATTGACCATGGTGATACTGTCACATGGGAATCTTGCAGATTTTAGGACAATAACTTTTGTAATAAGACTTGTCTATCTTTACTCTAAGTTCTGATTTTACTGCAAAGCAAACCCTGATGAAGTGGTAGGGATGTGAAGCTTCCACCTTTACTTCATGGTGGAAGGGAAGAACAGAGAAAAGGACAAAGAGGGCACCTGCAGCAGGAGACATTGTGTGGGAGAGTACTCATGCAAAGTGAGGTTTCCTTTGTTATGTATTTGCTCAGGGTGGAATATCTTCTGTTACACTGTTTTATTTTAAGTAAGTAAATGGTGGAAAAATGACAAGACAGGTCTTGCAACAATGTTCCATATTGTTATTTGAAACTATTGATTTGATTTGGTCATCTCCTGCCACATACTCATTATGGTACTTTACAATATGGTGTTGAAGCCACAGACAACTGCCGTGATAGAGAAGCTACACCTTCCCTGTCCTTCCCTCACCACTTTTCCTGGTCCGTGTCCCTTTCCTTATCCAGCTGTAGCAGTCATCGGGCAGCTCCCATGAGCCAATTTAATATAGTGAAACAACAGAAAACTTTCCTGGTAGTTTTCATTTTTCCTGGTTTTTTTTTTTCATTTTACTGAATTAGACTGGCTCACATTAGACTGGAGCTGGTGTGCAGAATAGCTGGTACAAAGTCATACCTGTCTTGCAAAATCAAGCTCTAAAAGCGTGTCCTCCTATAGATATCTTTTAAATTATGTGGATTATTTTAAATGATGGGGGGGGGTTTCCCCAAGTGTTTGAGAGTCAGCCTTCTTTTCCTCTTAGGAAGAGAGAGTTAATGGTATTGTGTCAACCTTTCTACCTATGCCTCAAGAAGCTCCAAATAATCATCCATTATGCGCTGCTTAGATGTCCTGACATTAGAGAGACTTAGTTCTAATATGAAAGGAAAGTGACTATGTTGATGTTCCTAATGCCCATGTGGCAACATTAACCATCTCACAGGGAAGTCAGTGCCCACTTTTGGCAGTAATCAGTTGCCAGTTGGCCAGAAAACTGATCTCTGCATACATGCAGAGAAGCGTCTGTGGCTTTTCAACATGTCCTAGATGCTGAGGTTTCACTGCACATGTGGAGTAGATGGATCTGAGCATGTGTGAGAATGTCAAGAGTCCATGCATGTATGCAGAAAGGCTGATTCACAGAAAAACAAGTGAATTCAGAACAGTCTTAGTTTTAAGGAGCTAATCAATATTGCTTGCATAGTAGGTCTCTGCTGGATGTGGTCAGATTCCTCTCACTTTGTTCATGACAGATGTTGGTAGGTATCACTGAGTTCACTCAGTAAATGCAAGCTCCAGTTTGACTATATTCTTCTGTACTTGTTATCAACACCCAGGATTAGGGTTTCTCTTGGATATAAACAAAGTCTTAGCTATCCTCTTGCCTCAGGAGACGGTTAGGATGCAGTTAGTGAGCAAGTTGGGGGAATTAGATGGAACAGGTTTCCCTGATATTGGGATAGTTAGATTATTTGGCTTGCTGATAATAATGATCACATGTTCTTCAAAAAATGTTTTTTGAAAAAGTGAACAAAATTCCCACAGGAAGAATACATCTAGGCATTTATTCATTCATTGAGGAACAATAAGATGCAGTAAAGTGCCTATATTTTTACACAGCTGTTGACTACAACAAAAATTTAGGAGTTATTCCTCTGCCAGTAGCCTGTAGATACTGACTGAAGGAGGAAGATCTGAAAAATCGGTGGTAAAGCAAGTCACCAGGAATTTCATATTGCTATAGAAGCCAAGCGTCACTTTATCCTGTACAAAAGAACAGAGCATAGCAGCATTGAGGCTAATTTAGGTAGTTATCCAGAATGTGTGAGGAGGGTTAAAAACTCATAACTCCTTCTCTGAATCACTATATCAGAACTCAGTAGCAAAAACCTTTAAAACCCTGAAATCAAGCAAACCTTGGTCCCTTCTCAGTCTGACACTTTTTTCCAATACCTTTACATAAAAGGTTTTGTAAATCCCTCTGAATTTCAGAATTCAAGGAAAACATTTGTTTATGCAAGTTAAATAAACATGCCTGTTGTTTGACAGTAAATTTTTTCTGTCCACAAATGCCTGTCAGTTTATGTCCTGATCTGCGAGTCCTGTTTCCACACTGCAAACATGTTGATGCAAAAGTTCCTCTTGACACTATTCAGTCTTGCTTGTTCCAGTCTGTGCTGCATGAAAGAGACATTTTCCAGCACCTGTGTTCTCACTGGTGCCTTCAGCAAAGCCCTGCAGATGAACCATTAGAAATACATGCTGACCTTAACAAAGAAGGAGCCGACATACTTCACTCATAAAACTCAGAGAGCAATCAGACGGCATCCCAGTGACATTCATCACAGCTGCTGGCAACAGCCTTTAATTCATCTGGTATTTAACCAGGGTGAAATGCCCTGTAGCTATATCATGTTTGTTGGTGTTAGATGAACCCAGCTCATCGCCTGCTCACTAAAGTTCAGGATTTAACACCAATCCATGGTTTGCAGGCAGTTCATCTCCTGCACAAGATACTTGTCTCCTCTTTGTCCTTTATTACATTTTACGTTCCCTGTAGCTTGTTTTCTAAACTCTCCTTTACTCACCTCCAACAGGTAATTGAATACCTTCGCCTGGTTTTGAGAGCTATGTTACATTCTGGTACAAGTCAAGGATGCAGCCCATCAGTGACATAATTAAGCTGGGGGATTACAGGGAAATTTTCCAGCTTACATCATTAAAATTTAAGAATATTCAAGATGCGAAAAATGCAAGTTTTTTTTCAAGATTGACTGCTTAATTTTTCAGTGATGTGGCTGTAGCATCCTTTTAAAATGATGGATGGGAATGGAAAGTAATTAAGAACAATAGCCCAGATAATGAATTGGTTTATGTGGTGTACTCATTGACTACTGAGTCTTTAAATAAATTAAATTAATTGGGCATTTTTCAGTGTGATTCTAATTCAGAGAAGTGAATGAAAGTTAATGCCTTCATTGGGGGCATAGAGCAAATCTAGTATGTATTAACCATGGCCTGTTGCAATCCTGTAGGATTATGTCCCCTGATTTTGTGAGACTCATGTCACATCCTACTGCCTATAGGACATGTTCTAGCCACATGCTCTAATGCTGTAAAGTCAGAGAAGTAAAACTTTCTGGATTAAATCCTGATTCTATTGACATCTAAAAGCTCCTGCTGATTTTTATGAGGCTGGTTTCATGTCCTGTACAACTCTAGATACAAACCCAAATGTCAGTGGGATAAACTTGAAACTTCTACTTCACATACACAACTTCCTCTGCTTTGGACCTAATTTAGCTTTCAATATCTCTAAACGACTCTAACAAATATTTTTTCCCTTAAAATTAGCTTCTGTATAAAAAAAATTCTCTTTAAAGGTTCCTCCTTCATCCAAAGGCCGTCTTCATCACTTTCATTAGATTAACTGGGAGGCCTAGACTAGTAATCTTGAACTAGGACACGAGAATAGGGACAAAATAACTGTATAGAAAACACAACGAGGAAGTTATGGATCTTCTGTGAATGATGCTAGAGGCAAATGAAAATCCATATCACTCAGAGGTGGATGAGTTTTTCTGGGCTATGTAAAAAGCTAAAAATAGTAAAGCAAATTTTTACGGTTCCTAGCATTCAAAAAGTTAAGTGAAGATCTCCAAATTATTAGATTTTAAGTAATAGTAAATCTTGAGTACTTTTTAAGCCAGTGGTAACACTAGATTTCTGTTTCAGACTTTTTCATCACAGTGTCAAAGGGTTGAAATCTTATATGTTTTATTTTTCAGATGAAAGAATGTTGAGGTTTCTAGGTGATCACTTGACACTGAGAATTTGATACACAGACAGAACACCAGGTACACTGAGATTTGTGTTAAATCCATAACAGGTAGCACAAATGGACATTGATAAAATAGCAGAATTAACTTTGGCAAAGTAACAAGAGAACACAAATTGGCATGTAATGATAAGAGAAAAATTAAGTTTATCTTTTAATTGATAATGATGCTTAACTTAGAATTATTGAACAATCTGTACCTCATATAACTGACATTCTGAAGATCACGCATAACATATCATTCCTAATAATTCACTCTCATAACCAAACTCCGCCTTGGCATTTCAAATATGTCTTGCGGCTAATTCAGTATGAAAGTGTTTGGGGGAGTCTGAGAGTGTTGATAGCTAAAGAAAGGATTCACAATTGCAAGTTGTGGTCTTTAAATATCATAATGAAATGTGCCCAGCTTCCAGGACATTTATCTCTTGAAAACAGAGAGCTCTGTATTTAAAACCTGAAAAAATGATTTAGGTTCTTCTTGCTCACTGAGCAAAACATCCACAAAGCAAACAGACGTGACTGCAGAATGAGTTGGTGTATACCTCATGCTAGCTTCAGTCTCACTTGTGCAGGAAAGCTCAAAGAAGATGTGTACTTCAGTGCAGATTGCTAGCTTCACTGCTGCTGGATACTCTGCTGTTCAGCATAGTTTGTCTACTTGTGGTACAATTGCAGCCAGCATAGATACAGAACCATGCTTTAACAGCCTTGGTGCTAAGGGTATATTCCTCCCCCCCATCAGTGCTCAGCAATCATCTGGCAGTGCTGGATCAGCCTCTCTCACTCTTCGGTTGGATTAACTTCGATGCAAGATGTGGACTTAATGCTATTTAGGGACGTGCAGAACTTAGTTAATACTGGGCGCCCTGGGACCCCGTGTGTTGCTTTGTGTCCACTCTCTTCAACTGCGTTGAGGCTAGGGGAGCTCCACTGGTTAGCTGATCTTTGTATACAGCAATATAACTGAGGCCAGGATAAGCGGTTTATAAACTGCTATCACAGATGAGGTACTTAGCTGTATAGATTGTCACTAGTATAACTCCTGTGGTGTAAATGGCCCCTCATATAGTGCTAAAGGCCCAGACCGACACCCCCAAGGTGAGTCAGTTGTTGTGGGTGAAAGTGCTGTTACCTTTGACTTCCTACCGTCTGCTGGAGATGTTGGCCCAGAGTAGGAAAAGTACAATAGAGTTTGCTACTCAGACTAATTCACAGCCTGGTATGTTGACCTAAAGCAAAACCACAGGTGGGTTACATAAATATTACAGCCCCTGTTCTTAAGTAGCAGTGCAAATCGCTGATTGACCATTCCAGCACCCCTGCAAGGGGGACCTCTGAAAGGAGGGCAATGGAGTGTGATAACTGCTGTAGCTGATCCACCGGAGATGGAGACAAAAACTTCGAGGCCTCTGCCCTTTAGATGGAACACTCTCTCTCCTCTGATGTTCTGCAAACACAGCTCATTCAACACATCCACAACAGGAAAAGTGATGCTGTTGTAGGCAAGCTCTCTGTGTATGTGTACTGGTGGATTCAGTCTTGTGTGTGACACCCACACAAACAAGTTCTAGATGATTTGACTCATTATAGAATCATAGAATCTTCTAGTTGGAAAAGACCTTGGAGATCATCGAGTCCAACCGCATCCATCTTCTGCTAAACCATGTCCCTTAAGAACCCATCTACCCTTCTTTTAAATACCTCCAGGGCTGGTGACTCAACCACCTCCCTGGGCAGCTGTTCCGGTGCCTGACCACCCTTTTGGTAAACAAATTCTTCCTAATATCCTTTCTGAACCTCCTGTGGCGCAACTTATGGCCAATTCCCCTTGTTCTATCACCTGTCACTTGAGAGAAGAGATCAACACTCGCTCTGCCACAGCCTCCTTTCAGGCAGCTGTAAACAGCGATGAGGTCTTCCCTCAGTCTCCTCCAAACTAAACAACCCCAGTTCCCTCAGCCATTCCCCATAGGACTTGTTTTCCAGCCCCTTCACCAGCCTCGTCATCCTTCTCTGGACACGCTCCAACACCTCAATGTCCTTCTTAAATTAGATATGACTACTTAATATACTGCAGGTAAAACAGATAAAGTAGCTTCTCTGCTAGCATGAGCCCTCTACTCTCTGTGTGTTGACACTTTCCATACACCGGGATTAATGCTTTGCTACTGTGAGTTCTTCTAAGTCTTGCTGTTCTGAAATGACACTTTTAAACCTGATCGGTGCTGAATGAAACTTTATTGAGCAGACAGGTTTGAAATAAACACACTTTTTTTCTCATATGTATATGATAGATAAAGTGAGCATGAGAGAGATCTTCTTAAAGTATCTTTAACTGCACATGTAAAAACTACATATAGAATGCATATCTGGGCCCTGTGGTGTTTTCTATGTATTAGATAGCATGTCTGAATATTCTGAAGGTGTCACATAAATGAGGGGGATGTCAATGCAATGAAAGATGCATTTTTTTGTCAGAGATTTACTGTAGCTAAAGTGATGAGTGAAATAAGAAACAAAACCTAAATGTCAGAGCACCTGTCTGGAGGTTTTTGAAGCTGTATTTGACATTTAAACCAGAACTGGTCATGGAGTTTTGTTTTTAAGAACCAGGACACAGCATGTTAAAAGGAGTTGATGTAGGTGGTTCAAAGAACATTCATGTTAAGATCAACTTCACAACAATCCTGCTTCATCTTAGTGTGGAGAAGTAAATTGTGTGGTTTTGCAATACTAGGAGTTATGGAGGATCTGTTAGTTTGAAGGACATTACAAAGGAAATCAATTGAAAAGATAATAATTACTTTTGTCCTTCTTACTGTAATTATAGCCATAAAAATGGTTCCATATTAGGATAGATGGACACATAACATTTGCCAGTAATTACTTCTCTTTCACCATTTTTCAGCTTGACTGTTGTAGCTGCTTTGAATTTTCTTGGTTTTGGTTTTTAAAGCTCTCACTATTTTATACATCAAATTATTTTCTCTTTGAAAATATTGATAAATATTTTTGAATCTATTGAAAACAGAATTATTTTGTAATTGTATCTGAATAGTAAAAAGTAGCTATATTCACATGGAATAATAGCCTCAAAAAATAACTCCACTAGCAATTACTCTAAACAATACAGTATAACTAACAAGAAATATGAACCACGTGGCCTGTCTGAGTTTATCGTATTTATATCAATGTACACTCCATCTAATGACAAGAAAAAATGTTGTCTATCATTGAATTCCCTTTTCATTTTCTATTCTAAAGTTTCATTGGGAATTTTTGTCTTCATACAACTTCCCTACCTCTTTGCTTATCCCAGGTTCATATGCTATTTGCCTTGTCTTCAGTAACTTAGGTCCTAACAGTAAGGACAAAGGCACTGTCAGTTTTGCTTAATGTTTAAAATACCAAATATGCCATTGTGTTTTACAATTAATTGTTGTCATTAGAAATGTGGGCAAAGGTCTCCATTTCTTTGTCTGTGTGAAGGGCCAAATGGTCATGGGCATTTCTACAGCCTTCACAGAGAAATCCCCTGTGTGCAGGTAGACATACATGAAGGGGTGTGGGTGAGCGGGTGAGTGCAACATTCCCTAAATTTTCATGACACAAAGTGACACAATGGCTTGAGCTTATGTGTAAGCTGTGCTCCAACTGTGGCTCGAGGAACTTCAGCGCTAATCTCTTTAGCCTCTTCTCCAGGAGAATCACACCCCCACATCCCCAAGAGGCCTTCAGAATATGGAGCCCTAGGAATCTCAATGAAATGGGGGAAAACAGTAAAACAAACATGAGGAATGTTTCCAAAAAGCAAGATGAGCAAAACCCAGTCAGTCTATTAGGAATAAGAGCTCTCACATCGATGCTGGTCTGTGCGTTGTTATGGTCTAGAAAAGCTGACAGTCCCCACTCCCTTCACGCACACCCACAAATCCAGCTAAATTCAGTGGTGGTCAGGGAGGTTTTCCCCTCTGCCTGTCTGCTTAATACTGCACCATATGCAAAACACTCAGCCGTGCCAGCCCCTGTTTCTATGTGCATCCACACAGTCCAGCTTGGCAGCATCTATCCTGCCACGTCTGGTCTTGGAAAGTCAGCTCCGGGAGTCACTAAGCAGACAGTGCTGTCGCTGCTGCCACATCAGCTCTGATCTAGTCTGATTCAGCCTGCTGCTACAGAGTCACTTGAGGGGACCCTTGCAGGGATACCAAAGCAAAAACATTTCTTGCTTCCAGGATGATTATTTCTATTTTGGACACAAGGATCTCTCCTTTCCTCTTGTGGGATTTGGAGCAAAGACCACTGCCAGTTGTACCACCTGCTGGATGGAGCTGCTCGAGGGTATCATCTCCCCAGATCTGCTTTTGTGCCATTCTACTTACAGTCTGCTATAATGTATGTAAATATATATATGAAAATAAAAATGTATATATACATACACACTGGATGTTTTCCCACACAACACCAAAACACTAGGTGTAATTACAGGAAAACAATATTTTACTTCATGGAAAGAAGGTTGGCCATGTCGTTCCATTATTGAGGAATCACTCTTTTTAAGCCAGGTGTGGCACATGAATAAATCCTGCCCAAATGCCAGACATGTGATGTCTCCTGCATTCTTGCAAGATATCCTGCATTTCTTCCCACTGTGCTGGAATGCTGAGCCACAGCAGCAGGCAGCATCAAGCTACCAAGGCACAAATGACCCAACAGAACAACTGCTTCCTGCTATCAAACTGTAGCTATCTATAGACTAAATTGTCAGTGGCCTAAATTTCCTAATTTTTCGTGCAGATTTCAACTCTGGGAGAACATCAGGTATTGTACAATTTACAATGGCAGACAAAAAAAAGACTGTGGGGACATACCTGCTTGAAAATGAGTCATTTGTCAGGTCAAACTTTCAAGCTCTCATCTTTGAATTGTGATCCTGTCAAAATATCAGGGCAAGGGAATTGGAGTTGGTAATTCTGTCACAGTTCTTTTGGGTAGTAAACAAGTTGGTATTTTTCACTTGACTGCTCAAAGTTTGTTTTTCCTGTATGGGTATTCCTCCTGGGATGGACATTGCCTTTGAATTAGATTTTGCAATTGTCATTGGCTGAGTTCTTGATTGCCGAAATCAGACCCTTATCTAAAAAGTGCAGGGCGGAGAGCTAGGTAGATGTTTCTTCTCTGACCTATCTCCATTGCAGTTCAGGGAGGGGTTTGTTTGCCTAATCAGCCTGTGATCTGAGGGTTTGTTTTGCAAAGGAACATGTGAGGCTGGTTTCCTTGGGTTCCCAACCCTGAGGCAATAGTGCTGGGAAACATGTAACTGGGGCCCATTCTTAATTTCATAAAAAGCATACCGACTTTTCTTTTTCTTTTTATAAGCAAAGCTAGCCATACAGCAAAGCAAATAGGTGTTTTATTTATAACTCAGTGCCTTAAAAAAATAAACAAAACCAAACATAGTCCAGTTCAACTTTTGTTTTATGTCACTGTTTTGTACTTGCTTTGCCTCTTCTCAAGATGACAGTCCTGGGATCTTGAAGCTGACCTGTGGAAGATGGATTCCCAGACAGAGCATCTGGCTCCTTGTATGAGTCCTGAGGCAGTTGGTTGTGTTGGTGGCTGTGGAGTTGCCTCTGGCTCTGACATGTGGTTGCATTAGTCACTTTACCGGGCTCTGTGGCTGCTCTGCCTTTCTGAGCGATGCCTCGTTTTGACTTTTCAATCTGTGTCAGTTTGCACTTCTTATTTTTATAGTGACTATTCCCCTTAGGAGGTGTTGTCCCTCCCTCCCAAACTTTTCTACTCCTACAGCTGGGTGCATTAATAGCGTCACTGTAAACAGCAGATTCAACCTGCTGCAAGGCTCAGCCTTTCCCAGTCTTGTGTTCCTAAGCTTGTCTGATAGACAGAATTACTCTCATTTTTTAAAGCACAATTCTTACTGCTTCTTCTTATCCGAGGAACTTAGAGAAACTACACAAGAGTAACTGTATGGATGTTGAGGGTGTGGGGATTTATATACAGGAGTAAAGGAAGAAGGAGTTAAGGATTTGACACCTGAAAAGGCTTTGATTGCTAGCAAGACCAGAGGAAGAAAAAGCTCAGTGTGTGCTGTGTACCACAGCTTCTGCTGATACAGTGTGGGAAGGGTATACCACACATACAACACTTTGTAGGACTAAACCACTGTGGTCTCAGGGCTGGATATTACAGGTAGACCCACACTGGCACAGAATTAAAGACAGACCTTCCCATTAGTAACTGGTAATGCAACAGTTTTACTTGCTAGTTAGATTAATGTTGATGATTTCTGTCTCACTCATTGGCAGTCCCCAGACTTCCCCAAGAACACAAATTTTAATCCCCTGCCCATCCAGCCTGATTCATTACCATGAAACAGAGCCTACAGCCATTAAAGCTGCGAGTGCACAAGGTGTGTAACTCAATTACAGGAGCGAAAGCTATACCCAGCTGAAACTGATGTGGAAATTGGGTATGGCTACTGCAAGCCACCATGGAATTATACAAGCTGGCGTTAAACAAGCAGCAGGACAAATTAGTCCTGCACTGAGCTGCATGCTGCTGTGCTTACACAGCTACTGGAACTGGAGTTAACATGTTTTAATGCAGCTACATAAACCTTTTTGCTAGTAGCTTTATGTAGTGAGAGACTAAAGAATAGGAACTGCTTAAAATAACTTCTCTGCATCTATGCAAGTTTAGCATCCTGTCTCAAAGCCCGAAAGTCTATTCTGAAGCAGGAGTAAATCCTATTTGCTGTTAACCAGCCCTGACTTGTGTCCCTGAGGCTGCCTTCCTGCAGACTGCTCCCCTGGAGCTAGAGCCAAGTAGTGCTGCATTTGTGCTTCAGGCTGGGGCACACTACGGTTGTAAGTAAGTCCTGCATTTTTATTTGTTAGAGAGTATGCAGCACTCTCCCCACACACAGAGGCATTGGACCCAGGAGGAGGCAAGAAGGTCTTGACCTGAATTCAGTTCCATTCAGTCAGGCTGATACTTACAGAAAGAGTACGAAAGGTGTATGAAAGGTAGCTGGAAGGGTGATTAGGAATGCAGAAGAGAAAAACAGTTTACAGGCAAAAGCACTTTTATAAAAGTAGACAAAATAACAAAATAAGACACTGTAGTAGGTACTTTTAACACCAAGTAATTAGATGATCAGGACACCTATTTTCCCCAAGAGAATGCTCATCCTTTTGCGTAATGCATAGCCTTGATATCTATTGTCGGCAGTGAAACAGAGAGATACTGAACACTTTTTTTAAATTATACTCCAACACTGGATGTTGGATCTTCCAATGACATGTATACAAGCACAGCCTGTTTGGTGGAAGTCATAACTAATGTCAAAAGTCTGTTAATAGCAAAGCTTCTTGTCCTGCTGTAATTAGCACTGTGTGGTTTCGCTTTTGCTCCTTTTGCTCCTTTCTCAAAACTAATTTACTTCAGAAATAGTTGTAAAAGGCAAAATATAAAAGAAGAACTAATGACCTTTCTGTATGATAATAATGGCTGGCAGGTGGCTTGAAGCTTATGTACACAAATATTTCATCAAGAAGCTACTTTGGGTTGGGCTTGAAAAATGTATTTTGCAAATGCACACAGATTCTTTGTCAAATGCTTTATTTTCATACCATTTTTGACTGAGCGGAGAAAGACCATCTTTAAGGGGCTGCCTTGCCCATCTGGGGTCAGTGCAAAAGAATGGAACAGATTTTTTTAATAATTATTTATAAGATGTCTGCTTTCATAACACTGTTCCTTGAGTGTCAGACGACCTCAGGGGCCCCTGACCATCCCCCTCCATGTGTTGGTCATCAGTAATGATTCATTCCTTGAAAGGCGTAGAGCAACTCTTAAATCCATGTAGGTTCCCCTCCCTCCCCACGTTATACATCTTCTTTTTGTATGCTCCAACTAAATTGCCAAGGATGTGGAATTCAAGACTTGAGGAGATCAGGGACACAGCATTTCTTCAGATCTCTTTAGGAGTTGCATGCTGTTTTCAGATGAAACATCATTTGCTATATATTTGTACTGGTTTATTTCGATCCTACAACCACACCCTGCCAAAAAGCTCATCAGAGGTGAACTCTGGGCACTAATACTATCTCACACACAGTCTCACACACACTCTCTCTGCTCCTTTCTACTATAATTCTTATTCATAGTTTGGTGACTCTAGTGGCTCCAATCATTTTGCTAGGTGCTGCACAAAGCTTTAGAGTTTATCTAGAAAAGATTTTACATTCCTAGTTTAAATAGCTTGGCTGATTGACTGATAACGTAACAATATACTAGGCTGGACAGGCCATCTACCCTCATTCCAGGATCTGAGTGTTATTGGCTCTCTTTACATTTACTGTAAGTGCTCCAGAAACTATTGTGTCCTGAGAGAAAAAAAGTGCAGGGTCTAGCTCTTTCAAATATATTGGGAACAACCAACATCAGCTCAAATGTAATCTAAACTGCCAATCTAGTAGTACCTTTCAAGAATTGGTAAGTTTTATAGTCTAAGACCATAGTTAAGGATCCTCTTGCAAGGCTACCTAATGTAGTATGAGTCATCACTACTCCATGTCTTCATTAAAACCCTGGGCAGAATTTGAATATGCAACTACACTAACACTCCTCCTCTGTTTCACAGTGCCAGCTGAGTCAGGTTCATAATTCCATCCACAGTAGCTCCTTAAAATGCTAGAGCTGTACTTGCAAGAGAACATCTCACTATGGCTGGGATAGAAAATACAGGATCAGAAACAACCGCAGAAAGACTGGTGGTTTTACCGTCATTTTCTTGATGCAGTTGCTGAAACTAGTAATTAATGTGCTGCAAGAGTCTCAGGTAGTTCCCCTGGTAAGGGGAGAAGAACTGCTTTCTAAACATGGCCTGATGAGTGGCACCTGCCTGCAGTAGGTGACGTGAGGGTGGTGGGTTTTTTGGCCTTCTGTACACTATCATGGAGTCATACCAAGTTAAATACTGGATGAACACATCAGATTGGTCTATATATGCCTCTGTGGCTAGAACCATAAATAAAATAAACTAGAGTCTGCTCTGTACTTCTTGGAGCACATAAATACATTGTGTATACTTAGCTTTGGTTATATCATTTTCCAGCTGCTCTACAGGAAACAAGGAACTGTTGAAAATTTTCCATCAGGCTCCCATCTTTTCCATTGCTAATGTTTTGGCTCGCTGGCATTGTCTGAAGGTCTCTCGAGATCTGTCCTTTCCACAGGGCAGAATGGCCTGTTCCCAGTTCCTGACAGAGTCGAAACACTGGCAGCTAATTGTTGGTGACTGCTGCTTATGGAGAACCTGTCTGAGAAAAGAGGTCAGTGTTGGAAAGCAATGGGTAGACAAAGAGAGTGAATGTTTGTCAAGGAAGGCATGAGATTGTAGGAAAATACATCCTTTTCTGAGAACTGGAAATTGTATTGCATCTGGTCAACTTAGAGGCGCTTTTTTTGTCATGAGGCCTACTGGTTTGAAAGGTCAGCAAGCCTGGAACAGGGCTGTCTCATTAAATGTCACATCGCAACCTGGCTTTACACAGAGATGAATTTATATACGCTGTCCTCTCTGTTTTCCAGCTGCACTACGGTTTGGCTACCTCATGTAGAGTACAGCAGAGGAGGGCACATGGTCCTCCATTTGGGGGAGCATCTTTAGGGTGCAACAGCAGAAATTTAAAAGAAATACACCACTAGAGGGCATCGACACATTCGCACCACTGTAATGTAAACCTGTTCACAATTGCGAAAAGGTCAGTGAAGCATTTACAGCTAAAGTTATAAGGTGCTAGAGCTCACAGCCTGCTGCATATGATTTCTTTTTTTATGGAAAAATCTCTCTGTTTTGTGTCCTCAAAAGAAGAGCACATTGAGATGCAGTAATCAGCAAAGCTTAAGATGGTACATCAAGCCCTGAAGGTGACTAGACTATTTGGTTTGAGAAAATTCATATTGCATTAAAAAAATGGTTGTTTGCTTATTTACACTTTGGAGCAAGTGAGCTGCTATTTTTGATAAAACAATATTCCCAAATACCAAAATTCACAACCTTTCATACAGGAGAGGATTACTCCATAGCAATTGTGTGCCCATCTTACTTGTATTCCTCATGGCCTGGATTACATTGTGAAAATGGAGCCTATCAACTGTAAAGCTGCCAAGTGTGTGTTGAACTGGGTATTTGTACAAATGGATCATTAGTTCATCTGTGCAATCATAGTAGCACAATTTTAAAATGTAGGTACATCTGTAGGAGTGGATGAATACAAATTCCATTTAATGTCAGGCCTTGAAATAAGGGATCAGGTTAAAAAAGAAACACGCAAGGAAAAAAAATCCTCTCAAGCCATAAATCACTCTGCAGTTTTACAGAAAATTTCAAATGGATTTGAGTGACAATACTTTGCTATTAGAAGTGATATGTATGTTTGAGACAGAACTGTAAAAGACTTCATTCAGTAGTATGTTTATTCACAGGAAGGGCCAAGTGCACTATTTCAATTTAGAAATACCGTAAAATATATAAATAAAACTTAATATTGGTAATTCTGTGTAAATTCACATTGTAGATTATCCCTAAAATATTAGTCATGGGAAGTATAGCAGAAACTAACATTTTCAGATCCCGTTGTTCACATTTTTTATTGCAACAAATCACAGCTTACACAAAAGTCAATTTGGCCATGCATTATGAGCGTGTCTCTTCTCATGGTAATTCCAGATGTGCACAGGTAAGGTTAGGATAGAGCTGCCTCCAAGTTGGATTCACCCTGAAGAAACTAGAAAGAGAGACAAGGAAATTGATGCTTGAGAGAGAGGAGGGGGAAGTAGGCATGCCCAGGTCACCCATGAATTTATCTATATAGAGGTGCTAAGGGAAGCCAGGAGAGCATTCTCCCTTTCTAATACAGTGGCCTCTTTGCCATGACTTATTTCTCCCTGAGAACTAAAGAATTATATAGTTTATGTATTTTAATTTAGGAGTGCTGATTTCACAGGTTTTGTTGATTTGCCTTTGCTCTTCCAAGTATTGCATGTAGCTGTGGCTTCACTGTGGTATGATAGGTTTTACAAATCCTGGGGAGCTTGTTCGGTAGCTACAGAGTGGTCTCTGAGCCACACCACAGCTGGAGGACCTGGACACTGCTGGCTGGATGTTAGACACAGCCCAGAACACATCGGTGTGGCTATGGGTTCATCCATGTTGTTTTCCCTTGAGCGCGTACCTTCTCTCCTCCTCTCTGAGTGAAAGCCCCACGCAGGGCACTTTGGCCCTCCTCTTCAATCCAGCCATCTCCAGAGAGGAGGGAGAGGATTTGATTTCAAGTGTAAAATAAAATTCCAGTGACTCCACTTGACAGATACGATTCCAGGATAAAGATGATCCAACCCTTCCTGTCCAGACCTCCCCAAGCTTGCTTTCTACAGCTGAGGTGATACAGTTCTGCATTAATGCATGATAAGCCTCCTCCCTTCGTCCACCCTTTCTGAGCAGAGATACTCAGACATGCCATACTATGACAAAACGTTTACAGTGGTTTTGTGATGTGAGCTGGTATCTGCTGGAGATGCCGAGCTGAGACATGAACTCGTTTCACAGAAGGCTTGACCTGAATCCCCTGAAGTGAGAGTCTAGTCCTTTTACTCACTGAGCTCCCTCTTTTTGTAGTTAATCAAATCCTAAATCCTCTGAAGTGAAAAAATGCACATTTTGTTTTCAATGACTTGCTGAAGCTGAATGCTTCTCACAACCAGCAAGGCCTATGAAACTGGTATTTATTAAGGATGAGTGATTTCTCACACTTATTCTGTTTCTATCCAAGACTGCCAACTTGGTCCACCTGGGTTTCAGAACTGAGATATCACATTTCCCACGTCTCATGCCTTGCCCTGCATTATTTATTACAGCCCTGAGTGCTCCTGGGGTTCACTGTCAGGGAGGGTCAGGCTTCTTTGGGCTCACCTCTGCCGCAGCAGCACTGGAAGGCTGCTGCATCAGCCAGTTTATTGAGCAGGCTTGTCCTGTAGCTGGTGCTGCAAATTAGAACTTAAAAACCACTCAGGGGAAACTTGGAGTCAAAGCAGCAGTGAGGGCCTGGAGTTTCTGACTCCTCAGGAAGAAACGAGGGAGTTTAATTGGTGTCTCCCTTAGAGCTATTTTGGCTATCAATTCTTTCAGAGCAGGTGAGGGTGAAATATCCCTTCTGGCAGTAACACCCTTAATGACTGAGTTGATCAAATCAGTGTCACCCATTTGGGCCTTTCTTGCCAGGTTAGGAATGTCACTTGCAAAAAAGATTTCAGCAACTTTTCACTCCAGGGACTTTTTGCAAATTTGTTGTACCAACTTTTTCCTGTAGAAACAAGACTTGTCGTGGCAAGGCCTGCACGGACACTTTGTTTTCCCTGTACCAGTGATATTTCTGTATCTCAGAAGGAACAGTGGATGATTATGATAGAAGGAAAAGGTAAACAGACATTTATGTCTTGGGAAAATAAGCTCTAGAAAAGATTACAGAGCTGTTAGTTTTCACAGTTTTTATTTTAGTATAGTTCTGAGAAATATGCAGTGTAGCCCCAATCTCCCTGTGATGGTGAGGAGTGTGAGCTGCTCCACAAAAGTTGCTGTTTGGGCAAGACTTTAAACAACTTCTAGCAACAAAGGAAGATGGGGACATGTGACTCATCCTTGGACTGCGGAAGAGGGGCAAACACTTCCCAGGTCTTTCAAGGCAAGTTTCATATTTTAAAATTCTGAGTCAGTTCTTTAATTAAAAAGTGACGCTTTTAAAAATGTTTCTAGTCAAATGCACTGCAGTACTGGGAACTGGACTAGTTTTTTTTGTCTAAAGACTGTATCATCTATCAAAACATGCTGCATGAAAACAGCTGGATCTTGTGTTTCAGTTTTCATAACTGAACTGAACATTTAAACTGTCTTTTTCCATCAAATGTGTGATTTAACAGTGCAACCATGAATGAATCTAGGACAGTCTCTGAACTGCAGATTTCTAAACTAACCATTTGCAAAATAGGAAGAAAAAAAAAGACAGGCTGCTGGCAGAAAATGCAATGATACTACAATAAGCACAATTTATTTTATGGCCAGCAGTGCCTACTCCCATAGAAAAGGGCTGGGATTTATGTCGATTAGTTCCTCTTGAAATGTGTATAGAAATCCAAGTATTCTCTTCTCAAACACGTTGTTTGCCGTTCTGTGTTTTTCTGGTCCCTTACTAATATTAGAAGTGACAAACTGTGAAACCAAAGTTGAAGAAAAAGCATTGTCTGTTTGCAAAAATGTTAAGCCTGTGTGGGTCCATCCTTCAGTCTCTATTCCTGCAGAGCCTCCTGTAGCACTGTGTGTCTGTGTGCATGCCCATGTGCGTGGGCTTATGGTTACTGTAAATTGCTCTGTCCCTTTTCTTCAAGATCTGTCAGAATGGGAGCTTGCCCAGTGTTCGGCTCTGCACTTAACTGAAAGCTTCAGAAGTTAAAAGTTTTCAGAAAAGTCTCAAAAACAACATTATACACACATAACTGAAAACACATGAGAGATGAGAATAAGAGAAATAATGCAGCATGCAGTAACATTTGGAAGCTTTCTCTCTTTTTAGCAGTATCAGAGAAGCTCAGCAAGAAAGGGACCTCTGTAATCCACAGGGCGTCTCTGAGAAACACAGCAACAGCTGAACAGTGTATGAGAGCTGAGGCTTCAGGGAAAACCTCCATGAAAAATAAAAGGAAGGGAAAGGGAAAAAACCCAACATTTTTAAAATGCTCTGTACAGATGTAATGATAATTTGATGAGTCCTTCAGCATTTTTTGCTTTCATGCAAATTGATAGGCTGCTCTTGGGAAAGGTCTGCAGTGCTTATGAGCATCTTATTGTCTGCTTGAAGTTACAAGTTGACTGGATAAGCTAAGAAAAGCAGCATTGTGCAAAAGAGAAAAGGTGTTTGTCAATGTCAGCAATTATATATTGCTGGTGGGACACACAATCAAAGTAAGGACTACAAGCAAGTTCACACTATTAAGTAAAGTTGCAGTGGAACCAGCGTAGTGTCAGTGCTTAGCACTCAAAAAGCACTAAGTTTTGCCTCCCGGAGCCATGAGACTCTTGTAAACCTACATGGTTTTGCCAGACAATGATGTGCTGTTGTGATTTTCTTTCTGTTTTTTTGAACTTCTGTTGGCTGTGTTCTCATAGTTTACCCTGTAACCACAGGGATATTTTTTTTATTTTTTACATTAAAGCTGTTCATTCAGCTTCTTCAAGAAGAAAACTGGGAGCATGGCTTTTAAGAAAACAATCAGATAACGTGACAAGTCTTGCAGTAAAGTCACAAACACTGTAACCACTTTTATTATGATGATGTCACTTCTTGTGGATAAGAAGACTCTGTTACACTTGGGTTTTGATTGCTCTCTAAGGTCTCGTATATATAAACCTTTCATTTTCTGCCATATCTGCTCTGCTCTGACCCCAGAGAGGACAGCTGCAATAGCCAGGTACAGTGTAACTGGTGTTGCCTCTGTTGCCTTACTGCCTGTCAATATGGGAACGGATTCACTGAGAGCATTAATCTGGATGACCATCTAAGCTTAAACTGTTTTAGGGGGTGAGCAGTCACAGTGCAAAACCACGCACAGGCACTGTGAGGGCTTCTGAGGACTTGTCCCCTGAAATTTATGAGTGTGGTAAACTGAAGTGCTCTGTGATCCTTCCCCATCCTGCTGTGAAAGAATTTGTCTTTCCTTTCTATCTCATCAGACCAAGCTGCAGAAGATGGAGGGCTACTGGCGACATTGAACAGTTTTGTGTTCACAATCACTGCAGAGTAAGGGGATTAAGATGCCCCTCGTTGAAGGTTTCACTTGGGAGTTCACACCCCAAGGCAAACCAGGGGAGCTGGTGGTAGTAGCTTTGTTGTGGGGGGACACACCAAATTAGAGAGCATTAGTTAATTTTGCAGCTAAGATATGTGCTTGGGAAGAAATACCTGTGACCATATTTCACACTTTATTCACGTAGCTTCTCTGTTGTAGAATTACTGTATTTCTTTGTGGAATTACCTTTCATTGATTGGATCTGAAAGAATACTTTGAACCTGGCTATACAATGGAGTACCCTTATATATGTTTTGGTCCAGAGCGTGTTGGGTCTGGATCTCTGCAGTCCTGGGGTAAATATGGTTGTTTACACCTATAACAAGTACATGAAGGGAGTGCAAGACAGGACTGCTGTCATGTGGTAGCATTTCACACCCACAGGTGTAACAGGTGTAAAGTGACTGTACAAGAAGCAGCACAAGGGAAAACCAGGATGGTTGTTATTAGGTTCAAACCCCGAGTAGTGGTCAATGACTTGATGTCCAAGTAGAGATCTGTGACAAGCAGCATCCCTCAGGGGTCCATACTGGGACCAGTGCTGTTTAATATTTTCACTGATGATATAGACAGAGAGATTGAGTGCACCCTGAGCAAGTTTGCAGATTAACACCAATATGAATGGGGCATTTGTCACACCAGAAGGATGGGATGTCATCCAGAGGGACCTGAACAAGCTAGAGAAGTGAGCCTGTGTGAACCTCATGAGATTCACCAAGGCCAAGTGCAAGGTCCTACACCTGCATTCAGGTAATCCTCACTATCAATACAGGACGAGGGGGGGATGTGATTGAGAGCAGCCCTACAGAGAAGAACTTGGGGTTGCTGATTGATGAGAAGCTCAACATGAGTTGGCAATATGTGCTCGCAGCCCAGAGGCCAGCTGTGTCCTGGGATTCTTCAGAAGAAGCGTAGCCAGCAGGGCGAGGGAGGGGATTCTCTGCTCTGCTCTGCTCCTGCTCTGCTCTGCTCTGCTCTGCTCTGGTAGGACCCCACCCGGAGTATTGTGTTCATTTCTGGAATCCTCAATATAAGAAGGAACTGTTGGAATGGGACCCAAGGAGGGCTACGAAGATGATCAGAGGGCTGGAGCACCTCTGCTATGAGGACAGGCTGAGAGAGTTGGGGTTGTTCAGCCTGGAGAAGGCTCCAGCAAGACCTTAGAGCAACCTTCTAGTACCTGAAGGGGGCCTACAAGAAAACTGGGGGGGAACTTTTTACAAGGGCAAGTAGTGATAGGATGAGAGGAAATGGCTTAAATTGGAAGGGGGAGGACTTAGATTTGACACTAGGAAGAAATTCATGCTGAGGGTAGTGAGGTACTGGCACATGTTGCGCAGGGAACATGTGGATTCCCCCTCCCTGGAAGTGTTCAAGACCAGGTTGGATGGAGTCTTGATCAGCCTGGTCTAGTAGGAGGTGTCCCTGTCCATGACAGGGAGGTTGGAACTGGATGGTCTTTAAGGTCCCTTCCAACCCAAACCATTCAATGATTCTATGACTCTAAGCTTGCTAATTGCTAGAAATGTACTATAAAGCCTTCAGTGGAAACTCAGCAAAAGAGCTCCTTTACAAAACACCCTTTTATATGAGTTCAGTCTTACACATACAGCACCAAGAATGAGTTTGGTCTGGGGACCTGGGTGACAATCCATCCTAATCAGTTAAAACCAGTTGCTGTGAGGCCATGAACGAATCTGCTAGTAGTTTCCTCCTATAAGCACACTAGGGGTTGGGAGTGCGGGGTGTGATTGGCAGTGTTTTAATACAGAAAATAGATAAAATCTAGATAATGTTTGAAACAGATTTTCTTTGTGATTGTAGCTGCCCACATTAAACAAATAAGCTATGATGGAAAAAATGTTGGGAGTTCTACCTTTTTATTTTTTAGCTTTTTGCCAGCATGAGTTTTTCAGCTCTGAGCCAGCACAGCTATTCCAGCAAAGCCTTTCAGTGGAAACCAAAACACATTTACTTACCCCATGTAGACAAGACATCAGAGAAAGGCTTGCAATCTTTTGATCAGCAGCGCAGCAGTCTGAAAGTTCACAAGGTGAGAAGCACTTCTCACCAAGAATATACTCTGCAAACTGTATTTAGAAATAACATTTTTAATTAAAAACAGCATTTCTGATCCTGTTGGCAGTAGCTATGGGCCATAAGTGACGATATTTTTTTTGACAGGAGATGTTTGGGATCCTAATGAAAGAGGTTGCAAACCAGTCTCAAGCCTGCTTAAATAATCAAATTAAGAACTTCCCTTCTTAGGCATACATTTCTGAAGTGGCACGTGCAAGTCTGGCACAGAGCACTCATTATTGCCGATAACAGAGGTGACATCAAGGGCTTTCCTATGTTACGGAAACTGGTAAAGATGCAAATATCTTTGTGTAGATCCTGGCTGTAGTTTCACAAGATGCTATTTTTGGTGGTATAATCAGCTTTAAAAGTTCCAACTCTTTCTGGTTTCCAAAACCTTTTCCTGTCTCTGTACTTTAGTTATCCCTCTCCTGTGCTGCCACACTTTAGGATCCAGGCAAAAAAAAAGAACAAACACTTCTATTTTTAGCTAGTATGATTTTCCTGATCTACTTTGCAGCACAACCCCCTCATCAGTGATAAGATATGCGGTGGTGAACTGTAAAGGTGACAATATATCATTAGGAGTGGGGTTGGATGTAGGTGGATCATCTTCCACCCGCTTCACAACTCACTGGTCTTGTAAGAACGCATACTATCGGGGAAAGCCTGTCGTTGCAAACCCCATCATGATCTCCTTGACTCTGGGGCTTGCAACCCTGGCCCTGGAAATTACTGAACAGGAATGCCTTGCTTGGCTGCCCTAACTGCAAGCCCGTCTTACCCAATCTGAGAAACTGGATCTTGGATCTGTTGCTCCTTTATGTTCTTTTGTGAATACAAGCACCTGCTGGCTGCCAGACCCTTTCTGATATAACTTCTGCTTCTGTCAGGCTCTCGGCATCACCTCTGTTTTCAGCAACGGGCGTTACTGATACGGCCATTTCAGGGTCACTGCTGCCCAACTTCAGGCATTGCTTATGATGGAGATAGCACACAAATCTTCACATGTGAAAAACAGAGTACCTGCCTGGAATCTAAAATAAAAACTCACGTGCGTAGGAGCAGATGGACCTACGGCTGGGACTTCTGTCTCTGCTAGTGACAAGTGGAAAGTAAAGGACCAGGGCAAGTATCTCTGCCCTTGCTGCAGATGTGTGAGGCTCAGCATCTTCCTGTGGTCCAGAGAGGTTGATATAGGAGGCAGAGGGGTATCTATCCGGCATGGTGCAACACCAGAGGCAGGGACAAATCTGGGCAAGAGGGATGGTCCAATCCCAGTCAATCACCCCACAAGACTCCCTACATGCCCCAGCTAGTGCAGGGGAGTAGAGAGGCAGCAGCAGGCTACCAGGCCTCAGCCCTTGCTCCTGCCAACAACACCTGTTTGATGAGGGAAGCTTTGGTTGCTCATCTTCCCCAGCACTTGGATGCTCACTTTGTGGCTTCACTGCTCTGGTACCCAAACAGCTGGCAGCAGACACTGCCTCTCCTGCCTGCCCCCCAAGCAAGGGCCACTCAGACCTCTCCATGCACCAGTGAGGCAGCTCCTGAAGGAAAAGTCAATATATATCCTTGCCAGTGAGACTGCAGTTTATTTTATGTTGCTGGTTTGTCTCATCACTTGTGATGCCACATAGCACGGTGAACACTAGAAAGCAGGCTGTGTGGTAAAGAAAGGCAGTAAAGTAGGATCTTGCACATTGTAGTTGCTTCCTCATTGATCTTAGCGCATCTTGTCTTGCCAAAACTAAAGCAAAGCACAATACTGAGTGGCTCTGAACAAGCTGTCCCTGTTTTGCTTGTACGGAAATTTTAGTCTCTAATGGGACACACATTAGAAGGAGGTAATGGAAATCCCCCCCATTTTAAAGAAAGGTATTTTGGGTTCTTTTTTTGTCTCTCACTCCAGCACAGCCACTGGTCCGCTGTTCTTATTCAGTGTCACCATCTTTATTGAGAATTCATCTTGTTTCTAACACTGTAAATTAGAGACGTGTTTATTCCATTCAGCTTCCTGTGCCCAATTCAGAAAAGCTACAATAGTTACAGAGAAACCTGAAGCTCTCTTTGCTCCTTTGGAGTGTGTCATCATAAATCATCCCAGCTAAAAGGCCATATGCCACTTTGTGCTACATTCTCTCAGCTAATAAGATGTGTTAGGTCTTAATGCCTCAGGGCAAAAAGATGAGTCTTATGGATCATGTTTTATCTATTCGAAGATATCAGGTAAACGGATACTTATGCATAAATGATGATTGTTTTCAATTAATTCGCACTGAAGAAATGGTTAAAATATTTTTGATTGCTATTTAATGGTTTCAGCCACTAGCTCAAAAATAATCAACAAAGGAGTATATTCAACTAAAAATCATGACTTTTTGCAAATGCATAAGCAGACATATTCCACCACCCCCTTCCGAATACAGACACATATTTAGGAAGAATGTTTTTTTAAGCCTTTCAAGTTCACCTTTTCAAGCCTTACAAAAGGCAGAAAAATTATTTCGTTGAAAAGAGCAGAAGGGGATAAAAAACTCTGTTTAATCACAAGAGTTGAAAAATAGCACTTAATCAGTAACTTTTAAAATCAGCCAATAGTACCAGAGCTATTATAAAGTTGCAAGTCTTGGCAAATATTATCAATACAAATAATTTTTACATTTTCATCTGAAAGGTAATCAGTGCAGACCTCGTTTGTGTTGGATGCTATAGAAATAGAGAAGAGGCCTGTTGCTGCTTGAAAAGATTCTCCTAAAAGAGACAGAAAATGTTATCTCTCTGGCATCATTTAAGGAAAACCTGGAGCTTTCTATTAGCTCAAGAAAGGCAGTCTAGGATACAGGAGTGTTCACAGATAAGAGTTCTTTTTCAGTCACACACTAGCACTGAAGGCAAAGTGAAAATTAATGTAGGTTCTCCTGACAGGATTAAACAAATATTTTTTTTTATAGCAGTCAGCTCATTTTATCCCTGAGCTATTAACCAAAATAAGTGACAGAGAACAATTAAACCATTTATCTCTATCTAGGATCCTAATGCACACCCATGGTCAGCAGCACTCCTAAGTCCTTCATTTTCATCAGCATTCATTTTTTAAATGGTTTAATGCTGCCTCTGGTTGCCAAGTGCTAAAATATGAATCTTCACACTTCTGAGTCACTGATGTAACTAAACTGTGACTTCGGCACCAGAGAGTTTCCTGGGAGTAATGCAAGCTGGGGCCATGAAAACATCTGAGTCACGATTTCCAGGGCAGTTCAAGCCCACCTTTGTCAAAACTGAACAAAACTCCCACATTCTTTCTCTTTGCCGCACCAGCAACCCGTGGTAACTTCCTTTGGTGGTAGCTGAGTGGCTGATGCCTCAGTTTTGGGCTTTTTGTCAGCCTGAAAATTACTTACTGCTCCTGCCTTTTCTGACAGCATCAGCATGGCCTTCCACAAAGGCATTAAAATACATTTTCTTTAGGTAAGCATATTCCTCTTGACTGAAAATCCTCAGCTGATGGATGTACAAGTGAGTGGGAATAGGAGCAGGTAAAATTTTTCTTCAGGTCTTGGACCTGCTAGCTGTGAACATTCCCCCAGCTAGATGTGTTGCGTAAAGGGCCACAGCTACATCCTCAGCCAGACGTTTTTATAAGCAAGGGGCTGTAAATCAGAAAAGACAGAAGGTATAAACCAGTAGAACAAAAATTGTCTCTGGTGTCGGTATAATGAGTTAACCGCTCATTTTCTCCCAATAATAGGGGGATATTTTGTCACATTGAAATGAATAAGCCAAACATCTTTCATCTTTCTTCCATGCTCTTCAAATTTAACCAAAAAAAAAAAAAAAAAACAAAGAAAAAACTGTGACGTTGAAGGAAACAACTTTCCTTTCTTTGGTTTTGATTTTCTCAAGTCTCAGCTTCTTGATTCTTCTAGAATTGCCTGGGCTAGATAGATGTCTATCATCTAGCTGATTTTGTGATTTAAGTTTTTCTTTGCCTTAGAGGTCTAGAAAACCACAAGGACGGAGGAGATAGGAAGTGAAGATGCAAGGGGGTGGGTGTTGTCCTCCAAAGGTCATTCTCAGTCTGTGCACACCTTTTCTAGTGAGGCCTTCTTCTGGTACAACTGCTGTTAGCATCTAGGACTGGCAGCACAGCAGGCTATCATGCAGATCCTCTCCCTCAGGAGGCACAAGCAAGGGTAGACAAAAACACTCCATTTCCCTCTTCTTCCTGTCAGTCATAACAAGTTCTCCAGGTGAGATGCTCACCCAAATGCCTTCACCAGTTCTCAGTGGAAGTCTTCCTTTGGGAAGGCAGACTTGAAGTGTTCGCTCTCTGACTGGCATTCCAGCGTAAAGCCTCTTTCTTTGACAGGGCTATGGCTGCAGCCCGCCAAATTGACATTCCTATTAGGTAGGAAAATCATGGAGGAAAATGCTTTCAAAATACCTTCTCTCCTCAACAAAAGATCTGTAAGTGTCATTAGCAATTATAAAACTATTCACCGTCCATGTTACATCAGTTATTATTTTTTTCCATTTTTTCTCACACTTGCCGTATTAATTATATCTGCTTACGTAAAGATAATGAGCTTAACATCTCAAATTTTCTGTCCAGCAAGTCAGGCATAGGACAATTTTTTACGCAAATAATTGTGTAGTTCTGTTTGTTAGTATTGGTATTCTCACCAGAGCCTGAGATTAATTGTGCTGTTTCCAGGAATTAACCTATACTCCAACTCTGCTGGATGCCTTTCTGTACAATTTATCCCCCATATATTGTTTTTATTTGAGTCTTGCAGAGCCAGTGACTGTAGAGAGAAATCTAAAATTAAGGGTCAGATGAGAGAGGAGATTCTTCACACTGAAAATAGATCACAGAGTCATCTGTATCTGACAGAGGGTTATGTTCAGCCTTGATAATGTCACCTAGACCAGGTACAGATATGGAGAAAAGTTTTATAATATTAAACATAACCAAAGGATTCAACAAAGCTTCCTCTAGGAGCAATTTCTCAAAGATACAGGCTAGTCTCTTGCACTAAACAAGCCCACATCTTTTACTGAGGCCTTCAGCGATCTAAACAAAATCTGTATTGCTCCTAAAGGACAGCACTTAAACCCTTTTTTTTTAGTACTCAACTGCTTGCTTCAAGTCAGTCTATTCATTTAAGAAAAACAAAACAAAACAAAATCAAACAACAACTAAACCAAAACAACAGTGCAGTTAGAGGGAGCAATTATTCTGGAAGACAGACTTTTCCATCTTCCATTGGCTGACACCTTCACATTGCCTGGGCAGAGGACACCAGTAAGATATTTTTTATTGATGCTGAACAAAACTTGTGTCTAAAATCAAACTACTTTTTTCTCTTTGAGGGCAAGCCATACCCCAGAATTTTTCTCTGTGTTTTGATTGGTGGCAAATTTTAAAGCAGGTAGATTAATAGCACAATTAAATTGGTTGCACAACTAAAAGAAGGCCAACTATCAGTTCTACTTAGGCTGGAAATGAAGTTATGCAGAATCTTCTGTGGTGAAGCCCCAGATTTGCTAGTCAGTTAAAAGTCTTTGAGTGGAGGTGCTGGCCTTTGGCTACATTCAAAACTGGTGCAGGAGAACACGAGAACGCTGGCAGTAGCTTTACCTTAATCAAGGTTGGGCATTTGCGTTTCAGAGCAGGATGAGGTGATCTCATGAAAAAAAAGAGGGAGTCTTCATATTCCCCTGAAACTTTCCTCCTAGTTGGGACTCTGGAACTACATGAGAAGATAAGTCTGCTTTCAGTGTTGATGGAAAAACAGCTTAAACTCACGGTGTCTTGTACAAAGCAGTCTCCATGTGGCTATGCCATTGCTTCCTGCTCAGCCTCCTCCTCCTTTTGGAGTTCCTTGCATTTAAATGGCCCTAACTTGGCTTTGAAGTTAATATTTTTCTGAGGGGAATGAAGTGATGTACTTATGTCTTCAATTGTTTTGTTTGGTGGCGTTTATTTGCAAGACTGGCTTAGTGAGGAAGTGGAATCCGGGGAGTTTTACATCGGCAGTAATAACCCTCGGCACTTCTACAGCCCCCTCAGTCTTCAAAGTTCTGTGCAAATACGACCCGATTAATCACACTGATGAGCGCCTGATAGGCCGTCGTTTCGAAAAGAAAGCGTTTTGTTCTGTACGAAACAAACGGTAATGAGGAGCTATTAAAAACACAATATCCATTTACTCCCCCGGTGTCTAAATAGACTGAAGCTTCAAATAACTCATAGGCAAACCCAAAGGTGCATAAATTGGTGATTTAAGGAGTGATTTTCCCCCTCCCAGTACCTCTAATATCAGACTGGTTTTCTCATTGTCTTTACATGATTTCCTTGCATTTGAAAATTAAGAAAAACAACAACAACAACAACCAATAGCCCAGGAATTCAACTTCTTATCCACCCGGCTGTTAAGGTAATCACTGGTGAAATGCACTGCTTTTTCGAGTGGAGAGCCAGACAGGCTGAAACAATAGCCGTGTGTATAAACTTTCCTCATTCACCTCAAAGGGCTTCGGTTCTAACACCTCATTAAGGTGGTTTAAATGTTAAAGCTGCCGTTTTGTTGCTGATTATCATATCAGAAACATTCACCTAACATATTTAATTAGTACAGCTGCAAGCCCTGGCATGTCTTTATGGAGGAATAGGTTTCAAATTTAACCTATCTAAATATTGGAGTCACAAGTCAAGTGCTCCTTGAGGCTGGTGGTCCACAGCTGGTTTTGTCAATGCTTTGCAATCCTTCTCTCAACTTTTTTTTCATTCTTGTTCCATAAACCTAATTTTGTTTTATCTCATGTTGAATTTGTTCCCACACAACACTTGTCATTAGGATTACAGCTGTACTCCAGCAAGAAGTAGTAGTTAATATTTTCATGCAGTTAGGTGTGATGTATAATTTTGAAGAGTGAATTTCTTCCTCTCTCTCTTTCATTGCTAAAGGTACTGTTAACTTCTTCCTCCGCATCTTGTTAGTGTGATTTCAGCTCAGTTAAAATGAGGTTTTTTTGGCACGACAGGCTATGCAAGCGTCACCAAAGTGTTAGGAAGAAAAGAATGTTGCTGCTCTGAGTATGAACAGATAGCAAACAGCACAAGGTCAGGGAGCTGGACCCTAGTCAGCCCCCAGCTCTGTGGTCTTGCTGGGGACTAACCTGAGGCAGCTCCTTGTGAGTGCTGAACTGAACCCAGCAACACTGGGATCTAAGGTGGAGAGGGGAAAAGACGTGTTGAGCCAGGCCCGTGACACCTGCACTTTAGTTTGTGAATTCCCTGAATTGCAGTCAGATACCATCAATGCCAGTGGGTTACAAATGCCTAGGTAGACAGTTTAGGGGACTGGAATTCATTAGTTGCCTTTAAGTAAACCAGATAGACAGATAAGATCTCTACCCCACTTACTTTGCCTATCCCATAAGTGCTCTCATTCTGGTTAGCCTGTCCACCTGCATTTCTACAGAACAGCACATCTAAGCTGGCATCTGGATGTCTCTGAGAGAAACTGTGTATGGTAATACTAGATTTTTTACCACAATACCTTGCCCTTTTCTGTACTTGCATCCCCAAATTGCTTAGTTTGCATTCAAATGCATGTAGTGCATTACCTCTACCTGGCACTTTACTTAAATTCAAACACACCCCCTCTGGCTCAGAGAGTCCCTGCACCGTGCTGGAGAAAGGCTAGCTGTATTGTGATACTTATACTCTGCCTTAGGTAACCACTGCTGCCTCTATTGGAGGAGAAACACTGGGCTCAGGGGGCTTAGGTCTGAGCTGAGAAGACTGTTCTTACATTTTGTGTCAGAGTGACTAACACAGGTGAACAGTAATTCTTGCTGCTGCTGAGGTCAGTCACATTCTGCTAATGCTGATTTGACCGTGCCGGCTCCTGCCTAGGTTGAGTGTTTGAAACAATAGGGTCTAGCACAGATTCTTGGGGTTGTGCTCCAGCACAAGATTTTCCCCATCTAAAGGTACTGCAGCCACCTGTTGTTAGCACTGGCTAGTTTATCTAGCGTAAACAGAAAGTAATTCTATTCAATCTAATTGTCAGCTTGTCTGTTGACTCTGCTAACAGAGAAATCAAATAGTGGCAGTTATCAAAAATATTTTCAGGGGAGAGAAGTGGGTGGGGGAGGAATGAAGCAGGTATATGAGGTTCTGTACAGGGACCACTGATCCCTCTGATATTGTGCACAAACCACACTTCAAATACAAATGATCTTGCCTGTAGCTGTTTTCTTACAGTGGAAGACTGGGTTATCCCATCTTCCTCTTCCCATAGGGACAATATCAACCAAAAGAAAACCTGCTAATAGGCTATCTGTTGTCATGGTCTTATATGTTCCTTTTTCCCAACTCACACTGACCGACTACAGGCTGGAGTTTAAGCAATCAAGCATACTGTGAAAAGTTACACTATCTGGCCCTGTCAAATGCTGGTGCCATGAGTCTCATTGTAACCGAGTGATGTGATAGCTGTGCTGCTGAAATGAATTCTGCTGAAGTGAACTGTTATACTTTTCCTACCTTACCTGAAAATGTTCCTTCAAGCTCACTCATGTTTACAGTGCAGTTTTCTCTATGCTGTAAGATATAATTTTACCTACTGGACTTGAGTAGTAAAACAGTTCAGTGATATCAGATTACTGCAGACATGAAGCAAATGGAAAAAAAAGGCCCAGACAAGGCAATAAACTTTGTTTCTTTAGCCAGCTACTGTCATATAGGTTGGAGTTGACCTGTTGTTGAAGAATAAACCAGGAGGATTTTTCTTATTATTGTATATGTTTTCACTTAATCCCCACAGACCATGAAAGAAAGTTAAGAAGAACAAGCACTTTGAAGTAAGACTTTCATACATAAGGGTTTTTAGGACTGATCCAAAGTAGGGTAAAGCCATGCTTAGACTAGTTCCTAGTTATTAACCCTTAGGGCACGAATTTCCAGTCCTTGCTCATGTTGGGGAGCACCTGTGTGAGTAGTGTCTTGTTTGACTAGAAGGGGTCCTTGGGTGCTTCATCAGTATGACTAAGGGTTATAGTCCTGTCCCCAAACACCAAGGAAAGAATATGGTATTCTTAGTATTTCACTTGTGTGCACAACCTTCATTGAATTAAAGATGATCAACTGCTAGTCCTGCAATGAGAACCGTTTCCACTTTGTAGGTGATCTGTAAGGAATTGCTTCTCCCATGAGGAATAGCAATTTGCCGTTGCCTCATGCACTAACATATGGGTTTCTTAGACTGATTTGGGAAGAAAAGCTGTTCCAGGAACATTCAGACTATCACATTTATGAACTAATAACAAAGCAGGAAGAGCAAGGAAATATAAAGCAGATAAAAGCAGAATTTAACGTACGTCTTATATGGTATAGAACATAATTAAGAGGTTAGTAAACATGTAGATATGGTCTGTTTAGGGAAAGGAGTAAAATCAGCAGAAGAGAAAGATTGTTACACTTCCCCTTTTTTGTATAATGACTTCTTGTAAAAGAGATGGAAGGACTAAATTTGCAAAGAAACAAAAGAGAAACTAGACTGAGAAACAAGATGGAGAGGAAAGAGAACTTTGTGGTTATAACACTCATCAAGGACCAGTTCAAAAGATCTGGGTTCATTTTCTTGATCTCCCAGAGGTTTCTTGTCTTTGGGCAAGTCACTTGCATCTTTGTTCTCTATGCAAAAAATGGAACACTTTGCCTGCACTGGGCTTGCCTCTTCATCTATGTGTACTTGTGACATGTAGAATGGTTATTTTACAAATAATACATCCTAACATTCTTAGAGAGCTTTGATAACTTGTATGTAGGATCATCCAGTACTAGTGTGGTGGTGTCATTTCTCCAAAGCCCTCAATGCAGTGTCTCATGAAAATGGAGATCTTGGGCAAAGAAGGATCCATCCTGATACAGATGGGGAAACACAGGAGGCAGAGTAATTACAAATCTGTCAGAAATTTATTTTTTTTGCAAAGTATGTCTCATTTATGCTTCTCCTGCACTTCCTGGAGCAGTTTTTTCTAGATACCAATACAAGCCTTTCTGTTGAAATACATTGACAAGATATAGAAAGGGAAAGCAACAGCCTTCCATAATGAACAGGTGGAACTGAAGCACAGGCTACAGTCAAACTCAGATCACCTGGGAACCTGGCATACAACCAGGAACAGAACCTAACTCTCTCCAGTCAGTGTGTTACTTTGTTTTCTAAAAGTAGGTTTCAGCTCACTTAACTTCAGACAACAGGCTGAAAAACTTAGTTGCAGTAGGGACCCTCTATGAATGATGGAAGGAATCATTTTGCCTAACATCTAAATCACCAGCACTGGAGGAGCACGTCTCTCACCATTGAGTATGGAAAGAACCTCAGTGAGATGTTTAAAGTTATGTAAGTACTTTGCTATACCATTGAATTCTTCATTGCGTAATTTATTTTTCCTCAGAAACGTTATTTGCTGTGAAGCAGTGGTATTAAATGCAGTAATCGTGCATTAGACAATGATGGGTGGGGTTTTTTTTCCCTTTTGGCATTTTAAATTGCTGTTATACTTAAATCGTTTGTCAAATCCCAGCCACAAGACATTCTGAGCTCAAGATTCTGGGCAAGTGAAGGAAAAAACCTTGAGATACTTGATTTTTTTTTTTTCACATAAGAATCCCAAAATACTCCGTTAGAGACTGGGAATTATAAACATGTTGATTGTGTGAACTTGCTTTAAAATTCATTAATTATTGGCAAAAATAAGGTGGCAGGAAAAACATAACAGTAAGAAAGAAAGGATTTAACCTGATGTTATCAATATGGGGGGGGTAAGAAATGAAGTTGTATCCTTTGCACTGTCTGACGCCTCCACTGTGTTCTGTAGAGCTCCCTTGGTTTCAAGATTGTCTCGTGTTGATAATTCCTACTTCTTTTTTGTTTGTTTTTCTTAAAATGATTTCAGCTAAACTACAGTCCATCTTTTATCAAAAGTATTTTATTTCATTTTCACTTTGTGGCATTTTGAACTAGGCTTTAAAAATGGCTCTGAATCATTGTGGGCACATGTGGATTGCTTTCAGTAGTGTGTAACCACTCCATTAAAAGAAAAATAATATGATATTACAGAATTGTATAGTGGTGTAGCCCTTGATGTAATTTTCATCTTCCATCAGACTAGGCTCATCGCTGTGTGAGATCCCTATGCAAAATAAAACAATAAATTAACTCACTATGGAAATAATAACATTAATTACGAAAGCTCCTTGTAAATGGAAAAAAATCATGATGAGGGAGAACTAAAATATTTAACATTGTTTCTTGGAAAGGTGAACTGACCGTAGAAAAAATGTAAGGAGAAGCAGAAGCAAATAAATAAGAGAGGGAAGAAGAGTGAACACCAGGCAGTATTTAGTATGCTTGCAGGAATAATCTATTTCCAATGACAGTAACTTTAGTTGTTAACTATGACAAGATTTTGTAAAACAGCACAATTCCAACACAATTCCATTTTATGTTTAATACACAGAATTCTGCTTTCATTAAACAGAGTTTTTTTTCTAACGAATACTGAGGATCAAAACAGTAGCAAAGAAGAGAGCAAACTCATCTCTATATTGATACAATAAAATAAGGGGCAGGTTAAAACATCTTGGCTTCAATGACTTTTCTCTACTCTTAATCTCTTCAGGTAACAACACTTCATGTAGCCTATATTGTTGTTTCAGCCCAGGCTGAGAAGTTTTCCCTCTGAAGGCGTCTTTAAGCACATCCTTAACTGAAGTAATTTAGTATTAACTGAAAAGCCTTTCCAGATTTCCAGATTCTAGACAACATTTATAAACAATATTTTTTTAATTTATATATGAACAATCTCCCTGTTGTCACAAGAGTAGCTTCATAGTGGAGCAAGCTGTGGGCAGCTGTGACCTTAATCTGGGCTTTGGCTGAACCAGTGCTCACATATGAGCAATCACGCTGAAAAGAAATGGGCAAATAATTGGCTCCTCTCTGGTGTTTCAAGGGATCTGTTTGGTCTTGTGGGGCATATCCCGTGACTCCTGGCCCTGCAGGAATCTGGTCTGTTTGGGAAACTTTGCTAGCAAACTACCATAAAACATGCCTGGTGTTGACACTGGGAAAGTCATGGAAAGGTGCTAGAGGACTGTTAGTATTCCAAGGGGTTAGTGGCCAGCTTAACTGCAAAGTGAGCAGGTTGCTAACTCAGTTAGGAAAATAAAAGCAAGCTTTAAGATCTTCAGTTTCATTGTTAGCTGGAAACACCAAAAACATAGCTAAGCTCAGTTCAGAGGTTACTGTGTGTTGATGGGGATGCATGAAGGCCAAAAATGGAGCAGTAGACTTGTTTAGTTCTGCAACAAAAATAGGTGAATAACATGCAATGAAAACCCTGAATGGTGTCCTTAATGACCTAAAGCATCTTCTGCCCCCCGGGTAGTACAAGAAAAAAAAGGGTAAATCCAAATGGCTACATTAAAGACATGAGAAACCTAAAAGGGAAACCAAAGTTACTGCACAAACACCACCACGTGATTCATCTAGTGAAAACGCAGTGTCATGTCAGTGCTTTGCTTAATTTAAGAGACAAAAAAATCCAGAGGAAAACCTTTGGAGTCCCCAATGACTCTGAATGGTGCAATCCAATTCCCTGTGGTCTTCTGTTGATAAAGCTGATTTATCTTGGTTCATGTTATGTCTAGAAATGCTTCTGGTATGGTTTCTCTGACAAACATGAACTGGGGTTTTTTTGATTTTTTTTTTTTTTGAGAACTGTGTTAATCAAAGCCTATTGAGTCTGTCTTTACTAGACTTTTATTCCAGAGAATAGCAAATCCAGTCACAGGGCTCCTAGTAAGAGATCCACTTGTTGTGCTTACTCCGCAAGGATTAATTTATTCAAGAACTGTTGTAGGTAACTATCCTGGCAGGCTTTACACTAGATTAGGTATTGCCTGTCATGTCGCAGCTGGTGTGGAATCACAGCTAGCATCAATGTTCCACGTATCCTAGCATCCTTTGAATTTACCGTGGGATAAAGGTATGGATATACACAGCTGGTGTGGACTAGATGATGAGTTTAAAGTCCACACTATAGTATGGGCTCACTATTTCACATATGTGTCCTGTGTATCACAACATGTTATTTGTGCGTCCATACCTCAAAGGTTTATTGTGTTTTAAATCAAGATATGAATTTTAACAGATGCAGTTAAAAAAATGTGAAAAGCTGTACAGACTTTTCCTTAAGAAAGGGCTATTTTAAGTTCATGGAAGTTCATGTGAAGCAACTTTACTCCCAAATATGCTAGTGCACTAGAATAGTGTACATCATTCCGCTGCCTACATTGCAAGAATATGAAAGGGGCTGGGTAAACCACCTTCCAGTGAAACACTTTAAAATCAATATTTTAACAAAAGAAAAATCAAGATCTACTTTTAGTCTGTATTTCTAGAAGATTTAACCTAATGATCAAATAAATAAAAAGATTCAGTGACTGAAAAAGAAAGCCAAGTACCTTTGCTCTAGGAATAAGATGTGTTGGTTGGTTGGTTGAATTGTGAAGAAGATAAATGATTGATGGAAACCACCAGCAGCAGTTGTGGAGTTTCAGATTATTGATGCCTAAGTATTAAGGCCAAATGTCTCTTTAAAAGATTTGTTTAACCAAATGCATGTTCTTAGGGTCAATTTAGATGTAACACTCTAAGTCTGAGCAATGTTATACAGAAAGTCAGTTTGTGTGATAGGATAGCCTTAAAATATATAAAAAAATCTACTGCAAATACTTGTCAACTGGATGAATATTGTTATATGATACCCTAATTTTATATTATAGTTGTATTACACTAACTTTTGCACAGCTCAGGACTGTGTGCAGACAGGCATAAGCCAGTCTGGTTACACCTGTGTGAAAAGACCTCATAAGTACGTTTCCTTCAGAGGGGGTTTTGCCTGTGCAACTCTGTAATTTTGCTGCAACTGGGTCTAAATTCTTATCTACTGCATGGAAGCTTTAACTCTGGCTGGCAGAAGATGGAGAATTAGCATGATCCTGCTTGTGTAGTTGTGACCATTTGAAGACTGGATGAATATTGAGGTAGATGTAGGAATCGACACCTAATCTATTTGATTGACAGTCATGCTACAACTTGCTATGACAGTGTACAGACATTCCTGGTCATTTTGTTCACGTGACTCCTAGGAATTGCCTTCTACTCCAACAGGAACATGCCATTATAACCTGGGGCATCACAGTGCACGCAGCTGAATTCTGACCCGCATCCTTGCAGGCACTGTGTTGCTCACGACACTAACTGTGTATCAAGCGCCTGGCCTCTGCCATAATTTTAGGCAGATTAGGAACTATGTTCTATCACTGTGAGAAATTCTAGTGATGAAAATACTTCAGCTTCATCTGCATCATGGTCTTATCTACTGCTATCAACACAAAAAAGCATGTAATGATGAATGACAGTTAAATGTTTGAGCTCGGCAGTGAGAAATGGGCAAATTTTGTTTCCAGGGAGTAGCTCAAAATAGAATTGAGAATACTCCACTTATCTGCAGCACTGCCCACTGCTGTTCCTTGAGGATCTGGCAGTACAGGCCCTTAATGCAAGGTAAGGACTTGTGTTCATAACTTCTTAATCATCTTATTCTTACTGTTCTGTAAAATATAAAGTGTGAGTCGATCTTATTTTATGATACTTCTTGTGCCTTCTAAAGAAAGCAAACTCCTGGCAAAGGCCATGGAGATGGAAAATTACAATAATCAAGCCTGGAGAAGACAGAAGTGTGAATAAGACTTTCAGCAGAAGTGTGACTGAGACAGTGTTGAATATAGGGCAATATAGTGAAAGTGTTAATAAGCAGATTTACAAAGACAGGAAATGTGAGAAACAAAGGTAAGCTCAGGATCAAAAAGAGCAGATGGATTTCTTTCTTCAGACACAAAATGGCATCAAAGGCTTAAAATCGCCAACACAGAAGTTAATGACTTTTCCACAGTGGCCTTCACTAAGGTGAAATTGAAAAGATAAGTTAGAGAATAATAATAAGAAGATTGATCCTTGTAACAAGGCAATCAAAATCTGCTGAAGTTAAATTACTTTGCAGTTAATGGTTATATACCTGCTTGTAATAGGAATTGGTGAAGATTTCTGAGCCATGATAGAATAAAAAGTTTCACCAACCCAGCAGATCTCCATGAAAATTTTGTGTCCACATATTGACATTCTGCAATAAGAAGCGTTTCAGAAAATAGAATTCCTAACTGACCTTTTTTTTTGCATTTTCAAAATGTTGTTCCATTTTCCCATCAGTTTGCACTGCTTCAGGTCGCAGTGCAGTGTCTAGAAGTGTTGCTAAGGACAGACTACACCCTCAGCAGCAGGCACATCAAAGGCATCCCGACCTCCAACACCTCATCGCTACTCCTGAGCCGTGCTTGGGATTGCGCTGGTACGGCTTTGTGTGCAGGAACCCATTACCTGAGTAAGGTCCCAATACAGCTGATACAGCATTTTTTCAATAGGATCTGTTTCCCAATCTGATTCATCACATTGCCTTACAAACACTGTGCCAGTTGAGGTGACTGAGGAGAGTTATGGAGCAGTATTTCTGCATTTATAGCCTTTGCATAAAACTATTACTTCTTCCAGCCACATACATCGTGTTTCTATTGAATTTTTCTGCATCTAGCAGGAATATCTGATTTTTCTCATCTAGGTGCAATGCCTCACAGTATATTCAGGCCAAACAAAGCTGATAAGCAGCTATTTTAATATGTCAAAATATTATTTCAGGAGCTAACTCATAAGTGGATCAGATGGCTGTATTTTGACGAGATCACAGACACTAATGTAGAGTAGACTATTGTGAACAAAACCAGCCCTGGGTATCCAACTTAAATTTGCTGCCCAATATCTGTCATCATTCTTGGAGAGAAATCTGTTCCCTGGGGGTCCTTTTAACTGTGGTCATGATGTGGCTATCAAATCATACTAATTGGTTAGGACGTGAAACACTCCTGGGATACCCCAGGTTTCCTTTAAAAGAGGGTTTGTATGGGGAAAAGGAAGATTTAGAAGACAGTCATTACAAAATTGAGTTATATGGGGTCTTGGAGATTGTTTTTACCCTCCGAGTTTCACCTGACAAGGTTGGGAGTTTGACAGTCACATTTTCCTATTTTTAATATGTTTTTCTCTCCCCTGTTTCTGTGTGAAGCCACACAAATGGTGGGCAAAGCTGATGGCGCAGCTGTGGTGGGGGAACTTGAAATTGATGGTGCACAAAGTGATGCCAGATGCACGGCACGCCCAAATGGAAACCTTGCTTGTAACAGTCCCCTGTCCCCCACACTGAGGCTAATGTTCAGTATTGCCTTTTATTGCTGTAAATGAAGACTTGCCTGATAGTGAGTGAGCTTCAAGTGTTAACGGCTTTTAAGGACTTTTTTTCCAAGCAGCTTAGGTGGAGATCACAGAGGAAGTATGCGGCCCTGGCAAGACTTTTGACCTTGTCAACATAGGGTATCAATCCAGGTAAAACTTAAAAGGGCTGTGTAGAGCCTCCCAAGAGCCTTGTACCAAACAAGACTTCCAAATCCAGTAAAATAGGTTTCAGCTCAGAAAGGGACAAACGAGGAGCATTACTCCATCACAGCCCTAGGTGCCCCTTGCAACCACTACGTACCCAAGCAAGGAAGGAGAGGCAGTTCCTGACATCGCAGAACTGTAGTATATTGGAGGAAGAATGAGTGAATTGTGGTTGAACAGTGTAAGAATGGGATAACTCTCCAAGTGTGTTGTGTCACATTATACATCTTTGAGTTTCATGTTGATGCTAGAACCCATAAAGGACAAACTCAGGAAAGGTGAAGCCTGCACCTTGCTGGAGTCAGAGTTCATTGCAAAGTGGGCAGCACCATTTCCCACAGGTTCCCCTCAGAATGTTATAGCTTGAGACCCAACTTCATACCCACCAAAACCACACTCATTTTTTAGTTTGCCATACTCTACCAATCTGTAGAACAGAAGGGACTTGTGTTGCTATTGGATGTCTTCTGTCCTTTCCAACTTCTGAGCTGCGGCAGTCCCACAGGTGTCTTGTACCAGACATCGTTGCATGTTGACACATGAGTTTTCCCAGAAAACAATCAATTGTATAAAATGGGTATTTTCTCACTCCCTAGAAGGATACTTCTCTCCATGGATTTTCAGCAACTAGGTCTTAATCTTAGAATGACTTGACAAAAAGGTATTAGCTGTGACAGTTACTTGAGAAGAAAACAAATTGAAAAAGAGGGCAAGGTCTAAGCTTCATCTTGGAGGTCGCCCTTCTGAAGCCTGCCTCCTTCCTTCCTTGAGCATAAAAACAAACTGAGTTTGCCAATCAAGATTTTGTAGCGGGTCCTGCCTTCAGACAAATATCTGAATGCAAAGCAGCAGTGTATTTTTTATGGCTTACACCTGGACCATCAGCATATCACCTGCTAGTTCCTGCTGTCTAAATTGGCCTTCATCAGTTTTCCATCAGTTTATCAGTTACTGCTACGCTGCAGTTGTGGGATATGCACCCTGAGCCAACAGGCAAGTATAAATGCCATTTCCTGTTGAGTGTGTAGCTCAGCTATGACAAGTATGACCACAAAAATGTCTACGTTCTACATCAAAATAGTAACACTGAGTTTCCTATCTAACCCACAGAAGCCAGGAAATTCATAACCTATTCGAGGTTACGGAATAAAAACATAAAAAGGGGATTAAAAAAAAAGAATAATAGTAAGGAGGTATCCAAATGTCAAGACAGAATTTTACTCAAACTGTATTAAAAATAATTAAAAGGGGTTGGCGTGGGGACAGGTAGAAGAAAGGATTCCCAATAGCCATCCTAAAATACCATGCAGCATCTCATACCTTACTCAGGAGATCTCTGAAATCAGCCACAGTTTCGCTGATGAGTGGATTGCAGAAGCAAACTCCCTGAAAGCCACAGAACAATCCCAAGGCTGGACGGAGACAGCCCCAGGGAAAGCTGGGACTGCTTTGTTCGCTAAACCCTTAACAAGGCCCAGTCAACACTTAGTTCCCATTTCTGTCTGTTATTTGTTTATTTTTGACATTTTGTTGTTACAAGACCTTCAAGGATTTTTTTTCTGTCTTTCCAGTTCTTTCTGGGGGGCTATTGACAGCCTTTGGTGCATTCACATTTCTATTGTTTTCTCTGCTTAACCAGTTAGTCACATTTGCCTGGTTCTTTTGTGGGTTCTTCAACTGGTGACAAAAGAGATATCATTTTAATATATTATTTTTTGACAAAGGAAAATGTGATGCAAAACCACAAACATTATTAGGGGGGATCCAGGGACAGGTGTAGAAACTAGGGCTGCTGTTTAATTTGTTATTGAAATGGTCTAGATTTCAGCTGTTTCTCTTTCTTTAAGTGTTGTGTTAGAGTATGAACCACCAGGAAGGCAGTAAATGATTTCCACTTTCTAGTTATAAACAGAGAATGAAGAAAATTCACTAGAGCCAAGAAGAAAAAGTATGAGGAAAGAGAGATGAGGAAAAGTTAGCCACTGCCTCTGCTTTCCAGCAGAGGTAGAGATTTCCATTGAGATAGGCCTTCCAGCAGTTTCTCCAGCAGTGCTGACTGGTCCCTGGGGTGTAGGCATTGCTGGTTTTGTGTTTTAGGATGGGATGGCACCTGGAGACGCCTGACAGTGCAGGTCGGAGATAGTGCTGGGTGAATATCACATGGCCTTGGAACACAACCATCACTTCACCCTACACAGCTTGGTTGACTCTGCTATGAGAGACAGTATCTAACTTGGCTTATGCAGCTGCAGCCATAATTTGATTTGGTGGTCGTGAGGAACAGCTCACCCTGAGGTAGAACACGTTCATGCAAAGAGTCTAAAAAAAGCACAGAATTCAAATAATAGTGTCCCCAGTAACATCTGGATTATCTTCAGTGAGTGACACTGAGGTTGCTAGAGGGCAATGAGTATCTTGCCCAGGGATTTTCCACAAAAAAGAGACGAGGGTTTTAGGGAAAGTGGCAGAGGCACGCAGCAGATGGAAAACCATGACCACTTTATTGTAGGAAGGTGACAGAACTGGCATGATGACTTTGAGTGTGCCCTGAACTGCCTTGCTTTTGTTTGCTGGTTCTCTGACTGTGCAGAATCCAGACAGACCAGGGCATTAAGTCTCTAGAGTCAGTGTGATTTGTCAGCAATACAGAGCCCTGCATATTGATAATGTTCAGGGGAGAACTTGGGGAAAGATCAGTCTCTTTAACACAGGTATATGCATGTGTTTGCGTGTGTTTGCCTTTGTGTATGTACATTAAGCATAAATTGATTAAACACAAATTTAGGGAAACCTCTAGTAATGTGCATTCCATTATATGGCTAAGCATGTTAGATAGATACTGCAGAGAAAGCACAGGGATGTGCCAAATGCTATGTTGTATTGCATATGCACATGCTGAAGCAAGACCACAGGCACAACCATCACATCCATTAGCTAAAATGCGCAGAAGAAATTGCTACCTAAAGAACTGATCTTTAGGCGAGAGCGCTGGCTGTGTGTCTGCCACTGTAAGATGCAAAGCGGAGAAGAAATAAGCAGCGGAGGTACCAGGGGCGTACACAGTCATATGTTCCTCTTTCTAACCTCAGTAACCTCTTTTCTCCCACTCGTAGCCCACATACCTCCACCCTCACCCTGAGCAGCCAATGACTATATGAAATGTTTTTTAGTTGCATGGTTCATGGTGACTAATGGAGACTTAGTTGAATAAACTAGAGGGCTTTTTTTTCTAAGTTGGTGGTAAAAGTAAATGAAGAATTAATCATGAGCTCCCTATGGGGACTCTTTGAACTTAATATTGCAGAAATGAATTTTATGTGAATGGGTGAGCCAAAATGAAAATGATCATTTGGAATCAGTTTTAATAAGCAGAATTTAAATTTGAAAGGCTGTAAACCAGGTTTTGTTAAATCGGCTATCAGGTGACTAGTTCTCGTAATGAGAGTAGGCAGGGAGAAATGGACAAACTGGGGGAAATAAAATTCAACAATAAAAAAATCATTTAAAAAAATTAATAAAGATATACAGTGATCTTTGAGGAATTATTCCTTATGTTAACGTAAAAGGGACCATGCTTTTCTTTATACATATTGCAAGCTTTTTTTCATGTAAATGATAATCTATATTCCTTAAAAAATCTAGAAAGTAACATGATGAAGATAAATGGAAAAACTGTAAAGATCTCTGAAACAAAATGTCTTCAGCTTCTTTTTTTCTTTTCCTTCCTCTCCTCACCCCAAATTTTGATTATTTTTCCGATCATTTTTGGCTTTGTGATATTGGTAAATTTTATAAAATAAAATTCACATAAGCCAAGGTCCAAGCAATACTGTTATAAACATTCTGGGTGGGCTGTTGCATTAGCATGAGTGTATGTGGGTCTGCATTATGATATTCTGTACAGGCTGACAATGCTGAAAGTCGGCAGGCATTGATTGTGATGCACAGACCCTAACAGACCAAAATGCTCATTTCCAAGTTTAGGCTCTTTTCAGAGTACTTATATTTACACTTGTCTCTAAAACAGTGCTTAAATTCCTCGGAAATCATGTTAGTGTGAACACTTGATTCTAACATTTCACATTTACGTGAAAAACACTGTGGCCTTCTTATGAAACCCATACTGCAGGGGCCATTAGATGTGTTCCTTGAAATCCTAAAGATGTTGATGAACTCGTGTACTTACTGAGCACTTTGATTTCAAGGCTTTCTGTGGAGGACTTCCTCCTGGTCTGGAAGTGGAAACATTGATGTATGCAGAGAAAACCTGTTCTCACGTTGTTTCCTGCCTCTCTCGCAGCAACAGCTCAGAAATTGTGTTCTCCCATCTTCATGTATTGTTTAAGCTGTAGGAGACTGAGACAGCTCTTTGGACAAGTGCTCAAGTGCCCCAGCACTCAGCCAGACCAACCCTAGCCTCCTAATCCTATCAGCCCCGGCCATCGCATCTTTGCAGTTGGTGAGAGAAGAGCGAATGTTTTTGCTATCAAGTCAAAAACTTAGTGTGCTTGTGCTTTTTATCTCAAAAAAGAGGTGCAGGCAGGGAAGGGAGGTAGGATGGGGACTACAAGCCTCAAACAAATGCAAAAGGTGAGGTTTGCATTTCACTTTTCACTATAGTCATGGTAGCAGTTTACAGTGAATGAGTGTCCTTAATTGCATGGACATAATGACATTTGACTGATGGACAGAAAGGGATCTCAGGTTCCATCACACCCATCTGAGCTCTTGGCCTCGGGACTGCAGTGGATCTATTAGCTGTGTGCTCTTCCATTTTTGAGGCTGAGTTGTGGTTTTAGTGTATTCATCAGATGCTGGGCTGATCTGGAAATGGACAGCATTTCTGGAAACTAGGCAGTGACTGCGGAGGCAAGGGACTTGCTGACTCATTTCTGGGTATGGGGTTTCAACCCCCATGTCACATCCAGCTCGAGCAGACATTGCTGCTCCCTGAAAAGGAGGAGGTGGAGGAGGCATGCAGACAGGAGCTGGCACGAGAGGGCTGAGATTGCAGTGGGAAGAGATGCTGAACTCTTGGCAAAGAGGCCGGTGGTAGACACAGCTTTGGCATAGCCTGAGCTATCTGCAAGCAAGGATGGGCTCGATGCGTGCTAGACAAAAGGGCTGGCAGAAGGCCGGGGGCTCTGTGAGGCAGCAGCGTGTGCTTGTCCTTGGGGGTGACTGTCCTTGGCACAGGGCTGGAGGGGCCCTGCCATTGTCAGCCTTCTCTTGATTGTCCTGTGGGCCTGGAGGGGGATCTGCTGTGTGTTTTGTTTGTCATCATTTGTTTGCAACTTGAAGCAATCTTGTAGAGGCTAATTGTACTGTTCATTTCTGACAGCCCTAGCAGAGCATCCTCTGTTGTTCATCAGGCCTTTCTAGTGTGCATGGGAACCCGCAGAGGGAGGCCAAGCCAGCCACAGGTCCCCTTGCCTGCACATCTGAAGCCCCGTGGTGCGTCCACACCAAGTGGATTTGGGGCAATGGCCAGCCCTGGTCTGCCAAAACACTGCTCTGCAGCCAAGCCTGGCTCCTTCCCCTGGAGGCTGCCTTGCTGAGTAGTCCCTGGGAAGGGCAGGGGAGGACCCTGCCAGCTGGGTAAAGATGAGCCCGAGCTGTCCTGGGAGCTGTGAGAGCAACAGCCCAGGGAGGCTGCATCTCACCACTGCAGTGTTGCCACCAAACACTTCATACCATGAAATCACAATAATGGGGGGTGAACATAAGGCCCAGCTCCAGATCATCTGCCAAAGCTGAGCCTTTATGGTGGCTCTGCCCATCCCTGGCTTTACATCCAGAAAGGGAGACAGTCCTGCTGGGAGTACCTTTTGGGGAAGAAAAGAGGCGTGATGGGAAAAGCCAGTACTTCCACATAGCTCAAAAGGCACATAATGGTGCCCTGGGCCTGCTGTGGGACCATATTGTCCCACTGCATGCCCACAGGGTGCTCCAGCCCTATCTGAAATGTCAGGGATGTTAAGGTTACCATTCATGGCCCAAAAAAAAACATCTCCTGAATATCACTTCATCCCTGACGAGGAGAGCTGCCAGGTACCTCATGTTTGAAAGCTCAAACCAGATTGCTGCATGTGGCTGCAGACCCCATTGCAATCGGATGGTCGTGTGTGCCAGTGCCAGCTGTATCAATTGCCAGAGACCCCTATCTCAGGCTCACATGGGAAGCCTACTGTCACGAGAGGGCTGAAAATGGTCACATCCCAAGAAGTAAGAGCTGCTTTCCAGTTTGCAAGCAGCAGGGTCCCCTCAGTGGTTTGCACCTCTCTGATTATTTTTAAAAACATTTTGATATGCTGCCAGTTTAAAAAGGTGTGGTTTCCATCAGCCGTCTGCTCTTTTTGACACTGGGATTTTTAACATATTGATGTATAAATGGTTTGCGTTTTGATTTAATGATTTTTCTCCCCTCAGCCCCCATCCCCTCTCCTCTCGGTTTTGCACAGAACGATGCAGCTCTCAGCCATGCACCCATCCCCTGTGGCTTGTAGTCTGTATGAAAGGCATGAGGAGCATTGCTGACTTACCAGTTGAAGGGGGCTCTCATGTACCATTCTGTTAATGCAGGGACTGTGTGTGCCTGCTTCTGTTCGCATCACTTGGTTGCAAAGACCAAACCTAATTCAGAGGCACCAGGAAGTAACAGGTTTTGTACTTATTTTCTGCAGCACTTGGAAATCCGTTTTGAACTTTCCTGCCATAGAGCTCTTTACTATTTCACTTTTCTTTTTTTCATCTGTTAATCTCCAGCCTGTAAAAATCAACAGTGAAAATCTGTGCTATGTGGTATTCCTGTGCCATTGCTGTGTGATGCATGAAGATGACTTGCAATTTTCCCTTTTCCTGTTGCTTGTTTCTCCATAGAAAGACTGAGGGTGCTCTTTTGTTACTTAAAAGCATGTTTTACTATGATCTCACCTTAAAGTGCTAAGACTGGTGCATTTCTAAGATAGATATCCCTTCTCTGAAGTGTTAATTTAGCATTAAAGCTTTAGAAGTATTAAAAATAAAGTCATGCTGGACTAGACTGTCTACTTAAGGCCCCATCCACAGGAGTCAGGTGTCTCCCTTCTCCTATGCCTCCTGTGAGGAACATTAGTGGTTTTCTAACCTCAAAGACTAGAAAAATGCATTTTGAATGCAGAAGAGAATCAGAAGCCTTACTGTCTGCCTTTATGTGTATATTTTTTCAATTTTCCTTTTCTTGTGTGCTTTCCTTACTGCCTACATCATATTGACTCAATGCAGTCGAACCCAGGACCAGCTTTATAATGTTTGTATGACCTTTCTTATACTTACTCAGAAAACCATTAAGCCCTTTGACTCCTATATGTGTCTTGTTCCGCTCATTTCAGTGTTCCTGCAGTTTGAAAGCATCAAAGAGATGAGAAACCCAATATAGTGTGTCTCTTTTTTTATTGTCTTTTTGTACAGACTGAAAACCAAAATATGTGTGTTGATAAAGCAGAATGAATTTGAAAAAAACATTTGATACTATTCCTGATAATCTCATATTCTAGCTGAATATAAGAATCTAATTACTTTAAAATTACTTTCAAAAATATGTGGATTTTTTAATGTTTCTAATTCTGTTGTGGAAAAAGTCAAACTTTTGGCATGGTCTGTATTTTAACTGGACAAAGAGAAAAAAATGAAAACCAGAGTTTTGAACTCCTTCAAATTTCTAAGCATTGTGTCTATAAGTAAGTGACAAACTGGTTTGTGAACCTTCAAACAGTTTATGAATATTAAGAATCTGCTTTTGCTTTAGAATCCTCTAGGCAAAGGATCAATTTAAATGAAAAGAAATGACAATGGGGTTTTTTACTGGTTTAATTCTGTTTCCACATCTGTTTGGTTCATGTTTTGGAGTTTCTGGGAGCTGAAAATATTTTCAAACTTTTTTTTTCACTGTGGTTTTGATTCTGGTTTAAATGCAGATTACAAAGAAAGAAAAAAACAAAGCCCCAATAATCTTGCAGGTTTTACTAGAGATATAGGCTATGTCTTGTCTGCCTTTCTGTTTTCCAAGGCAGCTACTTCACTGGTTTCCTTGCCTTTTGAACCTGAAAGCTTGTGGGAGCAACAGATTACTTGTCCTGAATTTTTAAATCTAGATTCTAGTTTAATGTTAGTCTTGCTATACTTTCAGTCTGTCGTCGTTTAGCCTGGGAGTGTTTTCTGAATGTCTTTATATCTTTGAGAAAGGACTGGTGATTGAAGATATCCTCTGAAGGGCTTTTGCAGTGCTATCAAAGTTTTGTTTTCTTTTGATGAAAACTTCACTTTTGTACAGAAACCACTTTTTCAGACATAACTGAGGAAACTTCTAAGCAGCACAATGAAGAGAAGCCATAGGACTTGGAAAGATGGCTTTTGAAATAACTAAATTCTTGCTATTGTATTTAGAAATGCATCACCTTGCTTGACACCATCAGGAAGTGTATTATTTTGCAAGGGAGCTCAGATGTGTGAGGGGAAGGTGGGGAGGAGCAAAGGAGCTCCCCTTTAACTTACTTCTCTGGGTAGGTCCCAGCCAATGCCCATTATCTCAAAGAAAAAAAGTGCTGAAATCCACCCTTTTGTTTCACCTCTAGCATATTGTTGGTCTTCTTCCATAACTACTCTTTTACAGATATAACAATCTTCCAAGATTCAGAATCTTCTATAAAGCAATATATTCCTACTGGTTATTGCTAGCCTGAATGAGAAAAGAGAAGGAAAAAGTCAAACTTTCTTTAATCTAAGTTCTACACCTACTCATAACCTTTTGATTGAAACCAATAGCACAAACTGAAAAATCCTGCTGTATGAAAATCCCTCCTTGCAACCACGTATGCATTGCTGGGGTAGTTCAGTTTCTGAACTCTCTGCAGCTAATTTTGTCCAGTCTTCAAACACAGTGCAGCTTTCTGCCGAGTTCTGGGTTAGAAGTCAAGTTCAGAAATTACTGTGGAGGTGCTGGAGGGCATCTAAACTGGGGGAAGTCACACTTCAGCTGTCTAGTTTCCTCTAAGGGGCAAGTGAGAGCAGCCTTAGGCTCATAGAACTTGACATTTGCTACCAGGGATGTAGGATGGACCTCCTTGGTCATTACCTGCAAACTTCCAGTTGCTTTTCTTAAGGCTTGTTCAAAAAACGTATTCTCAATGTTGCATTAAATGGTCTAGCACTAGAGTGGTGAGTTTTGCTCTTACCTTCCAGTTCCCCTTAGATTAATAGACGTGACATCAGAAGGACATTAGAAGTATCCTCTAATTAATATCCGGTTGAAACAGAACATATTTTTCAGGTATATTGTTTTGAGGTGAAAAACTTGAGTGTATTTTCAGTTCATTACCTTCACTATTGCAAGGGGTGCATGTGTCTAGCCTGAATTAAAGCAACTAATTTTGCCTATCACCTGAAAAAGAAGCAAAAAGGAAAAAAAAAACCAAAGTTAAGTGCCCTTCCTCCCATCCTTTCACTGGTGGTTTATAATTCCATGGTTAGCATATGGCCACACAGTGGGTTCAAGCAGGCTTTGGCCCAAATGAGGAAGCAGAAATTTCTGCAGCTGCAGTGAGACCTACCTCCACCAGATGAGCTGGGGCTGCTGTAGAAACTCCCTCCATGGATAGCCAGTACTCCACCCCCAACTCCAGTCAGGGTACAGAGGGGTGCACATGGACAGAAGGCTCCTGAAAAATTGGCAAATGAAGCATACTGTGAAAGTGAGTTTTGGAAATCCAATCTTGTTTAGTGGTTTTATCTGAAAACATCAGCCCTCAGCTCTTAGCTGTATGGTATCGAGCCTTTACAAACTAAACTAAAGAACCCTCTACCGCTAAATTTCTAGTTGACAAGGTGCTTAAACTGTTGAAGTATAATAAGGTCAATTTGTTTAGCTGAAGTAATACACCTCACCTGCCAAGTCTTGGGTCAGGATAAATCTTGTAGAAATGTTGTAGCAACTCTGGTTGAGGAGAGAAAATAACATTTATGGCGCGAGGTGTGTTTGTATCACTATAGCTGCATTTGCATACAAGGTCTTCCTTAGATATCTGTCTGTGAAAAAACCGACTGCTCTCCAGCGTGGTTACCATTTCCAGTTTTACACTGGGCTTCAGAAGACCCGACTGTGTGGACAGCTGTGTGGGAAACCAGCTGCTGATGTACCTGCTGCCATCTGTCTCTAGACCCTGGGCATTCTTCTATTGGATTTTGCTTGCCTTTTCCCTAGACTGTGCATCCTGGTAGCAAAATGCCTTCAAACAACTGTGAAATTCTTTTAAAACTATGTAAGAGCATAGCACGGGGTCAGTTTCAGAATGTAATTTCTTAAATACAAACCATCTAAAGTAGCACCATCAGTCTAGAGTCTCTCTGCACTGGTTTTATTTGAGCTTGCCGGCACTGATGAGCAATGAATTTGCCGTTCATAATCACTTCATTTACTTGGGGCTAGGCTGCTGTGCCTCTTGTGCTTGAGCTATGTTACCAGAGTTCAAAAGCATGGTTATGACAAAACAGCCTATACCAGTACTGTTATGGTGACTCTCATCAACAATCTTCTGCCCTTGAACCTTAGTGTTTGGTATCCTCATCTTGGACAAAATAAAGGGAAACCTGTATCCTGCCACCCTGTGTGCTTAAGGGAAAGCATTTGTCTTGAAATAGGGATAAAAGCAAACACCATTCCCAGTTACATCTCCTGTGAGAATTTGTGTCTGTGCTTATTGAGGCTCAGGGGCTGCTGCTGCCAGGCAGCTGAGGCAGAGCACCCAGGCTGCCTGATGTCTGCTAGGGGCTGCCAGACTGCTTTAGCTGTGTTAGGTAACACATTATAGTTTAAAACTTCTCGCTTGTGCTTTTTAAATGTCATAACTGAAATCCTCGGCCAGAAGCACACTCACCAGAAGCAACCTCTGTGGTTTCGATAGACAATAGTTAGGCCAATTTTCAAGATGACCATATTTTTATTTCTATATCTGCACTTCTGTCATTGCTGTTGTTCTTCATTGCCTCTGGGCCTGTACACAGAAGAGATGGAGGTGAGCATTTGACAGCAGTATTTCACCAGGACATGTGAAAAGTTGAATACATTTTAAGGAATATTTCTCCTTTTATCCATCGCAATTTGAGAATTGCAGACAAAGGTCAGCCTGTGGAAATGGTGCTTAATACCTAATTCCTAAAAATATGACTAGCAAAGGTAAAAATGAGGCATGGATGACAGAGCTGTAGGCAGGTTGTATCTGGTGGCAATTAACATTTTCCAGCTATATAAGTATATAAAGCAGATTTCCTTGCGAAAGGTCAGAATTCCTACTTCCTCTAATGAGAAGTGTGTCCAGTTTGCTGTTTACCTCAACTCTTTGTTGAATGTTCCCTTGCTTAAACCAGAATAAGTGTTGCATTTCCCCTCAAAGGCATGGAGAGTGAGAGCCTCCAGGCCTGCTGAGAACCTAAGGTGTCTGGACTTGAGCCATTATTTCAGCTGAAGAAATGAGGGCAAGAGGGGACTGAGGAATCCTATTATCAAATAAGTAAGAGTTAAGCACTTAGTCTGCAAAATGCTAAGCGTAGAAGTTAGCTGTTGTTCACTGGTGCATTCAGATTTTCAGGATATGCAAAAATCGTGTCTAACAACTTTCAGAACAGAAATGTAGCAGCTATTTTGGGTTGGGAACATTATGCTGCTGTTGAGTTTGTATGGTGCAAACAGGTAACTATATCCTGAGAGAGGAATCATTGTGTTCAGAAGGTATTTATTTTTTACTGTGAGAACCTTTAAACATGCAGTGTTTATTTATCCTTTAAACTGCTAGCGCATCTCTTCTTCCCAGCTAAAAATTGTCCATATGACATTGTCGTTTAGCACTTCCAACAGTGTTTGTAATGCAGTACCTCTGTCATGAACAGGAACACAATTTGGTTTCATACTTCTGTCACCTCTTAAATCTTTAACAAAATCACAAATTGTGGGCAGAATACAAATGTATCTATGTTTTCTAACCATTCAAGTTGTTTCAGGGCTTCCTAAAATCCCAGCATGAGCGCAAGAGCCCTGTCAAGAGATAATAAGGCACCCATCTTGAATTAATTCTGACCTAATCAAATCTGATTTGATCTGATCTAATCTAATCTCCTGTCTGACCAGTAGGACTTTGTTATGCTATCTGCAGACATGATGCTCACACAATGGCTTGGGAAGTTACTCCCTGCTTTAGCCTGATAGCTCTACTGATTCGTCCTCAGTTTTTGGCTTTGGGGATTACGCCACAAAAAGAGAGGTAAATTGCTCTGATATCAGTATGAAGAAGTTGCATCATGTCCAGAAGCAGCAGGTTTAGTTGGTTTAGGTGATCTGCTTCTCTGCAGACAGAGTAATTTTAACAGCAACAGCCAGGCTGCTATAAGCAAAATAGCAAGGGCGAGGCGATATTTGTTACTAGCTCAAATGATAACCAGAAAAAAATAGATACCCTTTCGATACATCTTGGTTTTGGGTTGCTTCTGGTTTTTGTTTATTAAATTGTGTTAAATCTGGTTTTGCCAGCTCTCTTTTTTACTAAAGGGGCAGGTTCTGGTTACATGCCATGTGGCACCACAATGTGTACCACACATACGCTGCAAGACTCCTAGAGGCATCTGGAGGATCTACATTTGCTACTACTCTTCCATTTTGCTACATCAAAGCACAGAAACAAGGCTTGTTTATCACAGTTTTCAGCTGATTTATAGCTAAGCATATGTGTAAATGCTTTGTTGAACTGTTGTTTGTGAAGACTGTTTGCTGACCTGAGCCTGTAGACTCCTAATCCTTCTGTGCAATAACCTAAGCAAAGATCTTCAGTGCATGTAATACTCTGGGCAGACACCTTTTTTGCATCCCTCTGAGTCACAAAACAATGCAAGGAAAATCCCTGGGAACTTAGTCATCTATGTTGGTACCCGATCCAAGCAGGCAGCAGCTCTCCCAGCAGGCTGCAGGCAGTGCTTGGGAGCCAGTGTGGGCTGTTCCCAGTGTCCAGACCGGAGGCAGTTCCGTGGTTTTGGAAGAGAAGACCAGCCAGTAGCATAGATGCAGGCCATCCTGTGCTGGCTGCCCTCAGTGGCCGAGAGCAGTCCCGGGCAGATTTCATTTTAAAGCTGTATAGGTACAGCTTTAAGGTTGAAATGTCTTTGTCTGACAGTGGGGTGGCAGGTAGTTTCTCATGCCAAAAATTGATGGATATTTAATATACACTTTGGGCGCATGCTGTGACCAGGGAAGATTGCCTACTGATGTTGTGTGAGTGCTCCCGATTCCTGCAGTGCCGTGGTGCGGTATGAGCATGACAGAAGAGAATCACAAGTGTAAAGTGCTTTAAGATCACAGTCCAGTAACTTTTACCAGAAAAATACTCTTGATTAGAAGTGTGATTTTTTTAAACAGCATTTCTGTACTTCCAAAAGCCCTGTGTGGATGTGGTTACACTGAGGGAAAAGTAAAAGCTTTGACCAGTATAGCTCATTAAGTTTGGAGTATCTGTGTAAGATGCACTGTCCAGAGCCTGGTGCTATAAGCAGAAGCAACTCTTCTCATGGAGGACATACCAGCCAATGTTGCCTGACGTTCTCCCAGGACAGATTTATCCATTCTTTGCAGCACTACTGAATTTCCTATTATAAGCCATTTTTGCATGAATTTTCATGGGTGGCTATAAGGAGCTGTCTGTTACGAAACTGATATCAGTGCCTGTGACCATCACTGCAAACAGCAGTCATGGGAATGGTCTGGGCACAGGAAGGTGTTGATGACTGCCACTTGCTTCTACCTGTATCAGCTCATATCCACTACTGCTAAGCCGCATAGCAGCATCCATCTTCTCTGGGTGGATAAGACCAAGTCCCTCACTAAATCATCCGGAGGGAGGCAGTTATTCCAATTTTGCCTTGCAGCAAAATTATGTTGCTTGATTTTCCACGCTGTTGATAACTTGCATAAACTCAGCTATAGTAGTTATTCTGAGATCAGACTGAAGACAAAAGTAAATAGTGAAGTTAGGAACACTTAAGTGAATAAATAAGGGGTGGGATGCGTGATCTGAGCTACACGAGAGTTTGAATTAAAAGAGGAGTATGAATTTCTGACTCCATCAGGTCACTTCATTTAGTGTGTGCCCACACAGCCTCAAATGCAAAGGCTGGATCTAGGCTGGCAAAACAGTCATCACACTGAATTCTCAGTTCTGTTATCTCATCAAAGAATGGCTTCTTCACTGATTATGGATGCTGATGGAACTCCTCATGTATTTTTTTCTGGGAAGAGCTGATAACATCATATCTCTCCTGCAGGTATGAAGGGCGCTTAGGCCAGGCAGCTTAAGATGCCTAACATCAGGTAGATGAATCCTTCTCTTTCTCTAAGGAAATCCTGTGTGCAGTGGAAAAGTCCTTCTGAAAGTGCACTATATGCAAAGTAAGAAAAGAAAAAGATCAAGACACAAGATTACTGATACTATATTCTACTAGAGATTACATAGGATTTAGTAGGCAGGCACCATGAGTCTATACACATGCACACTCACTTGTGCCTCTGGTATGAGCAGTAGAAACTCAACACTCATATGTCTGGTATGAAGCACACAGAGCATAAAAGGAAAACTATAAGCAAATTTGTCAGTGTTTGGATCCTGCATTAACAACACTGTGAGACTGCCAATAGGTAGGTGGTCTCAGGAAAAAAAAAATGACTGTTATATTTCCTTCTTCTGAAAAGGCAAATTGATATCCCAGTGCCAATGCACCAGTGCCTGTGAGCAGGCAAACATCCACTGCACATGCAGGAGATAGGGCACAGCAGGGAACTGCAATGCTGGCACTTAAGAGATTGCACATCAGCCTCTCCTCAGTGGGCTTTGCAAGCCCATCAAGGACAGAGATAGAAGAGAAGGGATCTTACCTCCTACTGAGAGGCTGTGAGAATATAATAAAGCTACAAGAATGCTGTTCTCCTCTGCAGCAGACATGTTGCGTGAAAAAAAGAGTCTCAAGAGTAAAGGGTAGTGTTACCTAACTTATGTGAAATGTTCATTCCATTGAATACCATAAAAGAGCACTTCAGAGAAAATTAATTGAAAAAGGGTTGGGCCAAATTCTCTTTTTCTACATGCTCTCTACATAAGACATAAAAGATGGGTCATGGGTCAGGATTCCACTATACCAGCAGATTGATGTATTCCCAACAGAAATACACTCCTCACCTCAGAGAACTCATTTTGACAGCTGGATGAGAAGTTTCAAACAGAGAACCAGGTTATGCCACCCAGTCCAAAATAGTAGGCCATTTCCACTCAGTGCTCTGACTGCCTACTCACCTAATGCAGAATTGTGGGTTGAAAATGAAACTGTTGTTCTTTGCTGTAGTGTTGTGAAAATATATCTAATCAAAGCACAAAGCTGAGAAAAGAATGGTAAGGGTGCATTCTGGGCAATTAATTAACCAGGTCACTGTCATGCAGGACATCAGGTATGCACCTCAGCAGCGAGAGAGTTACAAGCCCCAGGGGAGGCGGTGACGTATACGTCATGTGGTAGTTTCAAATTTGAGCTGGACGTGTCTCTGGCATTTAGTGTGGCTTAAACGTGCCCTTGTGCTGGACATGGGGAGGGAAGCTGACTCTTGAATAAGAGTCAATGTCAATGATTTTGTGAATTAGAGAAAGGATAGCTACAGCTCCAATTTAAAGAGACCACCTGTCTTTGTGGCTACAAGCAGGGGATGTAGAACACAATGAGCTGCACAGGCACCTGTATGACAAGCCTGCAGTGTTGCAAGTCCAGTGAGCTGCACTTGGCTGTCTTTTCTCCTGGCCATAAATCCGTTAGATCTGAGTCTTCTGGCTTTGCACTCTGCGTAATCATTAACGCTGCTTCCAACAGTTTGGTTAGTGGGTGTAAAATACTACCAATTAGTACGGCATCATTTTACCACCACTTCACACCACTGTAAAATGAGAGTGTACGCTATGGAGGAGCAAAGAACTGAGCCCCGGGTATTCACTTTATTAGGGAATCAGTTGCAGTTGCCATATGAGTGGGAAATAAGAAGGGCAAATCTATATGTGCTGGAATTGCACAGGCTGCTTGAGCTTGGAGTTTAGCGGAAAAGGGGAGCAACAGAAGAGGAAAATTATTAAAAGGCTATGCAGCACTAGTGAATTTGGAGCAGGGAGTGAATTTTACTTCCCATTTCCCTGCTCCTATGTGAAAGTTCAAACAATACCCTGGTGTAATATATATTTATACAAGTTGTTGTAAACATAATACATGTACATACAACACATGTCTGTGTAGGTAGTGTAAATGTATATTTGGACTTGACACTGTTCTCAATATGTTTTCCAGGGTAATTCTGTTTGAAAGAAAAATTCTTTTGCCTTTTCATGTGGATTCTCACGTTCTTTGCATGTATCTTGTCTGTGGAAGGTAGGTACTTTTTTTTTCCTAGTTTAGTTTGGGTTTGGATGCTCTTTTTTGTTTTTTTAGGTCTGCTTTGCCGTAGGCCCTGAAAACAATAATAAAATACTGTGGCAGTTGTTTCCATGTGGCTTGCCAAAGGGGTGTTAAGAAATTTTCCTGGTTGTTCTGTATGTGTGAGCTGCAAAGAGGTGCTAAATTGCTGAAGGAAATTAAAGCGTGGGGTTGAAGCTAAAGTTTGGTAGTCTTCTGATTTGGGCAGTCTTGGATTACAAACTGCTGGTTGTGTTGGAAATCAAAAGGTTACTTGCTCGCTCTGACTTACCCAGGAGTGCTGCAGAGACAGATTAATAGATAAAAAAAATACCACCAAGTCTCTGGTGCTTTCAGCGCTTGGTTTGCTTAGCTGCTGGAAAAAGAAACCATATAAAAAAGAGGAGCGTGTAAAGTGGTGATCATAATGCTTTGGACAAGCAGTCATTTCTAATTGTGGAGATTCCCACAGACTGGGGCTCTTGTGCTGTCCTCCCCTTGCTGCAGTTTGGAGGCACCCAGCACCTACACCCATCTGATGTTGGCTTCTCCTGTGACACTTACTGGTTGACAGCAAAAGCAGCTGAGTATCAGCTTGAAAGTTGTTTCTTGGATTCTTTCAAAGCCGTTTACCAACGAGCACCTCTTGGTGACCAACACTTGGCTGCGAGTGGGGATTTTGGGGCTGCCAGTGTGTTGGTCACAGCTCCGTTATTTCACCTTGCCTTACAGTGCCCTCAATGCACTCTCCCTTTCCAAAATGAAGAAATTTTTCATTTATGCATTAATTTTTTGTGTTGCTTCACAGGGCCACAGAAAGAGGTTTTCTTTCCCTCACTGTTTCTCCCACATTCTGGGCTGTTGCCCTTTTGCCTTGAGCTATATCAGTTGAACAAAAGTAACACTGGTTCTTAGCTAAAGCTTTGGGCTCAAACTTTTTGCAATGCCTTACAAAGGAAGAGAAGTCTTATGAGCTCTTGGTTGCAGTTGGGCACACAAAGGCACGGGACTATGGCAGGATTAACCCTATGTTATTCAGCAACAGGTAAGAAAACCTGGTCAGGCCAGGTGATATCTCGGAGCAGTATGTGGTTGCACTGCTAGTGAGGACCTTCAGGGACCTTCAGTCTATGCTACACTATCTTACTTTAAATCTATCTGAAGCTTGCTTCAAACCCAGTTCTAATACTGGCCTGAGAAACAGTTGCTCACAAGCTGCCTGCAGCCATTCAGAACGTCGCTCGGATGGCTGCCGTCCTGCTCTGCAGCTCAGGTGGGTCCTTGGCCACAGCAGCACTAGATTGAGACCAGCACCTGCAGCCACAGTTCACAATCCAGCCCCTTTCTGCAAGCTAGTTTTGTCTACCCTTGGTGGCTGTGACCTGGGAGCCAACGAGGTGCAAGCCGGCATCCTGCTACGTGGAGGCTTAAAGACAGGGGCAATAATGCCTACAGCCCAGACTGTGCCTCTGATGTCTGTAAATCCCTGCGGTCCACCTTGTGCAGGTTTTCCTGTCCTTGCTGCAGCTGGTGGGATCAAAGAGGAGAGTGGGATGCGTCTGCTGAGATCAGCTGGATGTAGTGATGCAAAGGCACGGGGGTTTCCCAGGTTGATGTTCAGGCTGGAGCTGCAGTGTTGATAGCTCAAGTCTGCCACTTTTTGTGAGACTATCACCACTTGAAAGAACCATATTTTTTGTTTGTTTGCAAGGCTGTGAAAATACACACGTGCATAAACACATATCCGGATGAGGCTGAAGTGAGACCTTAATGTTCCCCTTTCTACAGACGTGTGCGAAACTTAGGCACCAGCTTGCCCTTGTGTAGCCTGGCATGGTGCACAGCAGCACTGCTACCAAACGCTGCCAGGCAAGGGGATTCCAGGTACTTTGTTGTCAGCTCCAGCACACAGCAGTGCGAATGCTTGTACTGCCCAGCTGCAGAGAGGGTGCATGAAGGAGGAAGAGGATTGCATTTTTCTTTCTTCCTCTCAAATGGCTTAATCCTGTGAAACACCCCACAGTGCTGCTGCCTGACAACAAGTCAGATGAAGACCCAACACAGTAGGCTGTGTGGTCCAGCAGGTCAGGGATGACCCTTGCAGAGGTTAGATACCAACACAGAAACTGGCATCTCTTCCATCCCTCCAGGAAAGAGAAATTAAAAGTCAGGGAATTGCCCTTAAACCTATCTGACCCAAACCCCTTTGTTAAAATTAATATTACCATTTGACAAAAAAGTGCTCTATTAAGGCAAGCTTAGAAAGCTATTCAAAGCAGCAATGGTAAAACATAAAAATTGAAAGTAACAGCATACTGCCCTCAAATTGGCCTCGTTTACTGTTTGCCTCTGGACCATGGGTCCTTGTGAAACACCAGCTGCATGGGGAGAACCTGGCAGGAAAGGGCAGGATTTTCTGTGAGCACAGACAATGCTACACAACCACATCTGCTACACTCTCACTGGATATGGTTGTGGACCATCTTGAAGGGTCTGGGAAGGCACGTCTGATCATGAAACATGAAAAGAAGATAATTGAAAAAACGCGATGATGTCAAATTAGATGGCGTCAGATCATCCAGCGCAAGTTATAAGTACAGTTGTAAGTCTTAAAGGCATAAAAGCAGGCTGTCCCCATGTGTCATAAGAGGAATTGGCAGGGAAGATCAGCAGCCTGGCTGAACAGGGGAAAAAAGGAGAGTTTGCCACTTTTGGAAGAAGGGGCAGACAACTCAAGAAGAGTACAGGGATCCTGTTAAGCCATGCAGAGAGAAGATTGGAAAGGCAAAAGCCCAGTTTAATCTGACCACTGTTGTAAGAGATAACAAAAAAAAAATGTTTTACAAGGACACTGACAACAAAGAGAACCAAGGATAATTTCCATCCCTGATTGGGTGCAGGGGGGAACATTGCCATCAAGCATGAGGAAAAAGGGCCGGTATTTTTAGATATCTTTATCTATGTTCTGGATGAGGGGATTGAGTCCTCGCTCAGTAAGTTTGCAGGTGACACCAAATTGGGCAGGAGTGGTGATCTGCTCAAGGGAAGGAAGGCTTTACAGGGGGTTCTGGACAGGCTAATCAATGAGCTGAAGTCAGTTGTTTGAGGCTTAACAAGGCCACATGCCAGGTCCTGCACCTGGGACACAACAACCCCATGCAATATTACAGGCATATTATTGGGGAAGAATGACTGGAACGCTGCCTGGCAGAAAGGATCTGGGGGTGCTGGTTGACAATTGGCTGAACATGATCCAGCAGTGTGCACAGGTAGCCAAGAAGACCAATAGCATCCTGGCTTGTTTAAGAAATTTTGTAGCCGGGAGGAGTAAGGGAATGATCATCCCCCTGTTCTCAACACCGTGAGGCTGCACCTTGAACACTGTACAAGAAGGACATCAAGGTGCTGGAATGTGTCCAGAGAATGGTTATGAAGCTGGAGCACAAGTCTTATGAGGAGCAGCTGAGGGAACTGGGTTTGTTTAGCCTGGAGAAGAGGGGACTGAGAGGACACCTCATCAACTCCTCCTGAAAGGATGTTGTAGCGAGGTGAGTGTCAATCTCTTCTCCCAAATAACAAGTGATAGCACAAGAGGAAATGGCCTCTAAACCAAAAGAGGTTTAGATTGTATATTAGGAAAAATTTCCTTATTGAAAAACTGGTGAAGCATTGGAACAGGCTGCTAAGGGAAGTAGTGGAGTCTTCTTCCCTGGAGGTGCTCAAAAAATGTGTCAGTATTGCAGTTTTGGATATGGTTTAGTAGGCATGGTGGTGCTGGGCTGATGGTTGGACTTGACAATCTTAGAGGTCTTTTCCAACCTTGATCATTCTATGATTCTACAATTCTACGTGTGGTAACCAATCCACTGACAAGCCAGAGTTCACATATTGTTTACAACCTGATTAATCCAGCAATTGCAAATAACAAACAAATATAGTCAAAATTAAATTGTTTCTTCATTCAAAGAAATAAGGGAAGCTTTGTTTTCTTAATGTAGCACAAATATTGCACCCTGACCTTGCACAACGTGGTATAAACTCACTTGCAATTTGCGCTGGAGGGGGAACGTCAGCTCCATGTCTCTACTTCATTGTATACTTGAAATCTTTTCCTTGCCTTGATCACAGCTTTGATATATATAAGTACACACTCATGACATCAATCCTGAATAAGCTTACAGTCATTTGTTATATTAGATACTAAAAGACAGTCATGAGACCATGATTCGATAGTGTTATCTCAACACCTTGCATGGAGATGCAAGGATGATTTGGTGACATATCATCCTTGACACATGACACACAGAGACCATGCTTCAATCAACATACTGTGCCTCCAGGCAGCGTAGTGTTACAGCTTCTGCAGGGGAATGCCACTGCCTGTGAAAGTGCCTGCCTTGCAACTAGTGGTGATGGCAGGGCTACAGATACTCTGGGAAGCAGGAAACCAATCCTGATTCAAAAATCAAGTTAGAACCTGCTTTTCTTTTAATTATTTATTCTGCAAAATAAATTGAGGAGTAATAATCCTAGTGGCTCTGTTGGCAGTAGGTCTAGGCATAAACTCATCATAATTTGTGTCATTGCATTTTAATTCTGCCTTAAATCACTCTGCTTAATTAAATTCTAGTTGTCCTGATTTATTTGAGCACGATGTACCCATGCAATGTACCTCAAAATACAAGGTGATAATAAGCAAATACCAATGAGGTGATGTTGTGATCAATAAAATTATGCTAGGTATGAAAAAAATTAGATGATAATTATTTTTTTAGAATTGGAATGAGGATGTATTTTCATAAACAGTAGTTCAGTCTGGTTTAGCTGCAAAAGCAGGATTTGGCTCTAGCTTTCCATCAGCAAAGAAACAGCAGGTTTCAGCTGCCCCACACTGATGTCCTCCTTTCCTGGCAACCAGTGAGACTATAACATGGTAGTTGAGCAGAAAATATTGGTGAAGGTGCTTCTTCGTACACACAAGACTTGAAGCTCAGGCTCCTTTTCAATCTGTTGAGAAGATCGTGTGTTTTAGCGACGTGGACGTGCCTGCCATGTGAGGTGAGTGCTGATTTTTGACTATACCCATGGTAACGAAGGGTTACAGAAATGCTGAAACTCAAAAATACAAACACAAATATCAGGCCTTCAGCTCACCCACTGGCATTTCTAATTGTCAGGTGAATGGATGAGAACTGTTGTGACAAATGTCATGTATCTTGTGGGCTGTTACACAGTTGTCATGGGTAAAAAGAGAAGGCAAAGAAAGAAGAAAGCTTGGGCTGCCCATCTCTACTTGAGAAAATAACAAGCCTTTTATTAAAAGTGCCTTTAAAATATTATCTGTAATTTATAATTCAGCGTGGTCGGTCCTGAGAATACTGGAGTTTGATGCATCACTGGTGAATATCAGACTGCTACCAGGCCTTTACATGCATTGACACTTCAGGCTCAGTGACAAATAGGCCAGAATGCAGATAAAGTTTGGGCAGATGAGAAGGTAATCCTGCGCTCAGCCCACACTGGTCACTGCTGGCAAAACAGCTTTCTGTCTTTGCAGACAGCTGCAGGCTTTTATTCACAGTCTCTAACATTTAATTGCAAAAATGAAAGCCATATTTATAATTATTGTATTGCTCAAAATAGCATTGCCTATGAACAGCAATATTAACATAAGGTAGGATCAATAGCAATTTAATATTCCAGGTTGCAAATTGTGGTGACAAAGGTTTGCACACCATTCTCACTTTTTCTTAATGCCTCCATGTAAAGGCAGACAACAACAAACCTCCACTCCTCCAGAGCTGACTTGCAGGAGCCAACATGTCCTCAAGGATTTATAGCACAGCATGCAGATACCAGAACTTGCAGAAGCAGCATTGATCCTGATAGAAAAGTTTAATTAGAACTTTGGACCTACCTAATTATTTACTTTAGTAAGAAAACTTGCACGCTTGATGTAGTTTTTATAACTTTGTGACTATTCTCACATGACCATTTCGAGGGAGTCTCTTCTAAAGTCTCCTCTAAATGCTTCCTGCAACTTCAGGGTGGCAAACCTCCCTACATGGCACAACATAAGCATCAGCCAGAGCTCCACATGTGCGTGCAGGCTTTTATCAGGTACATTGACTGTGGTAAACAGCAGCAATTTTGCTAATACTGCGCTGCTGTGTACGTGACCTGGGAGTTATCATGGGCTCGTGCCAAAATTTGCAGTGTCATGGGTAGTAAGTAAGTCGTAAGCCTCGTGTACTCAGGGAACTTTCAGTGGTTGAACTTAAAACAAGTTTCATACTGGGGAAAAAATGTAGTAGTATGTGGTTTCATTTTATACACTATTTATTTTAATATAATCTCTTGGGAGGAAGTGTTGGGTTTTTTTTCTTACCAAAACAGGTGAAATGAAAGGAAAGAAGTCTGTCTAAAAGCAATGTGCTGGATGCTTTGTCGTGGGCATTTGAGCCTTCGATTTGCATAGAGATGTTGTTTTTCATTAAAGTCTGAGAGAGGCATTGCGGTCAGAGGTGAGTACCAGACACACCGTATCATCACAGGACGAGGGATTTGTCCTTGGGAACCACAGCTGCAGCTGCCGAGAGAAGAAGAGCCAAGAACAGGATGGGCGTGCAAAAGCTCTTAGTCAAAAACTCTGTCTATCTCCAACTTTGGCATCTTAAATTAAATATTCTCATTCTTTGTAACCTATCTACTCATCTTGCTTTTGTGTAGTGCTCAGCCATGAAGTTTTGGATATGCAAAACAATATTCTTGAGCTGCTGCATGAAGAATGAACCGGTCTTAGAATGTGTACGCACTTGTGAGGAAAGCCACCAATACTTCCCTCAGAGCTGATGATTTTTTTCCATGTCCAGTATTGTCTCAGCTTTATTGTCATCACTTCACATGTAAGAAGATAAATTAATGGAGGAACAAAACATCACACAGTGAAGTGAAACCGATAGTTGAAGTAAGGATTTCCACCCTAACAAAAGCTTTGCCTCTCCAAATTTTGACCCTGTGTTAGAGTCAGTGTTTCAGTAATACACATTTTAAGAACACATGCAGTAGCATCTTATGGCTTTGTTAATGTGTTTATAATTATTCTGTTATATGCAGAGTGATTGCTTTTCATTGAGATACTAAATACATGAAAAAAATAAAAAAACAGAAGCCTTTTCATTGATAGCAACTTTTAAAAAATAAAAGTTAGCTTATTTCTTGAAGGACAGCAAAGGCCATGAAACAGGTATTTTTACTCTGCAAAAGAGAAGATTTAATTTCTAAATATGCAAAGACTATATCAACGACCACAAATGTGTGCTGATGATGCAGCCAACAACACTTAATTATCAGTTCTACAGGAAAATCAGGTGAGAAAATTACTTGTCTTTTTATATTTATTTTATTTATAAAAGAACCCAAAGACGATGACAATTCTCTTGCTGCAGCATGTTAGACATAGATGGCTTCTCTGTCTTATTCTTCTCCCTTGGTGATAAAGATTGGTCAATTCCTTCAGTGCATACAACTTAATTTATGTTACAAAGTTGTTTTCTGTACTTTTCAAGGAAGCTGTTTTGATAGTGATGAAGCAGTCTCATCTTCTATAGCGTCTTAGGTGAGAAAGGTTTGAGATACAGGAGCAAGAAAGCTATCTGGTCCAATACATTGACCTTCTTTGCAATGCATAAGTCACTGGTTTCCTGCATTGACATTATTTGTGTATGCATCTTGTTTCTTTATTCCTCCAGAAATCATTTGAGGCACTGAGCAATATCTAGACATGAAGGTACTGGTCATACTAGTGTGGCTTGATGTGTCTTTGGTAGCTTGGTTTTGTGTGTATTTTTGGCCCTAATGATAAAGAAAACAGCTTTGGTGCATGCTTGTAATTTTCCTTTTTGTTTCCACCAGGTAAACAGCAGAAGCGTTCTTGTGCGATGGTGTTATGATGTAGTATTTGATAGTAACCCTACTTCAAATTATTCCTTGGTTATACCCATCCTGAATATTTCTTCCCAGTGCAGGGGCAGAGATAAGCAGCCATGTTTGGAGGGAAGAAGAGGGCAGAGCATAGGTGGGGCTCCAGCAATACCAGAAGCCTGTTTTGATGATGAACATTGTGTATCATAAGATCACAGCCCCATGGAGCATGGGAACAACAGGAGATGCTCACGGTTTTCGAGTTAGATCAAAATTTGATCCATGATTTGATTCTGACTGTGCTAGGGATGTTGAAGCACACAAGAAAAACTTTGCCTTCTGAAGCTGCCTTAATATATGATTTGTTTCATGCCCCAGGTTGCGCTTTACCTTCTTCATGTCAAAGAGTATGCTAAAAGAGGAGACTGCTTAGGCCCACAGTCCAGTCTGTGTTTGTTCCCCACTGCTTCTTCTGTAGATGTTCTCTTTTCCCAGACGGACAGAGGTCATCTAAAATTCACTGGAAGACTTTGCTAGCAACACTGGTTTGCTCCTGAAGGAACTCTAGAGAAGGCTTACTTATTTCGGCTTTAGAAAGTTAATTTAAATGGCAATGGAAGAAGCGTCTCATCCTAAAAAAAAGTACTGGAGCAGTCAGGGATGGTTCCACAAGTGGTTGCTTTTTTTTCAGCAGTAAAATGTGCTGAAGTGGCATTTTCTTCCCCTCTGGCTACCTGTTTCTGCTGCTGAGCAGCACTCTTGGTTATGACCAAGCATCACGTTGTCCAGTCATGCAGTGAAAGGTGCCTGGGAATTCATCACTCTTAAGGGCAATCTTTACCTTCTTTTGCTTAATTACATTTAAACTGAATTGGTTTCTTTGTCCAGGGGGCCATACACAAACAGGGAGTTGGTGAAGCACAGGAAATGCTGAAGTAGCCATTGCTAACGAAAGAAATGTTCTTTAAATGCCAGTCTAGTCTTTAAATGTTCCATGTTGGAGGAGAGTCTCTGAGAGAGAAGCAACAGCTATCGTGAAATGTTTACTTCACTTTCTGAGGAAACGATCCCTGAACGATCCCAAGTGACTCTGCTGTGTGGGGCAAAAGATAAGGCAAGCTAAGGAAGCAGAAAAGCAGGAAAAGAAATCAGTTTTTGAATACTGAGGCAAGAAATAAACCATCAGGGACTAAACTGGTTTTAATTTTGTCTCTGGCAATGTAGGACTCTGGTGCACATCTGTCACCATGGCCAACGTAGCTGCTACATAGGAACATAACAGGAAAAATCTTGGCTAGAAAAATCTTACTGCATGTGAGTGATGGAAGATGAAAGAGAAGAGCAAAGCAATATTGAGAGAGAACAGATGCCTATCTCTCAGCAGTCTGCAAGATTCCGTCTGCAAGTGTCCATACAGTGTATCATTCTATATGAGTTGCGACTGCCTGATGACCAATGGTGAGGGGAGAGTGCCCCTGGAAGTGCATGACATTTCAAGGAAAGCAGATCATAGACCACATCCTTTTGAGGGCAGGTTTCCTTGTTATTTGTATAAAATGGGAAGAGTAATGGCTGGGCAGGAGTGCAGTGTTCCCTGGGGGTGGAGAGTTAGGGAAGTCGTTTAGAAAATGTTGGTATGTCAATTAGAAGGAACATGTTAATTTTCCCTTGATTTCCATCAGGTGCCAAACCATTAAGAGTGTATCTGATGGATTAAAACCGGAAGAGGTGAGAGAAAGAGGGAGAGGGGCAAATCTAGCAAGGGAGGAAATGTAAAACCACAGCAGGCTTCCTTCCCAGCAGCCTTCACTCCAGGGTGCTTCAATGAGTTCACTGCTAAGACAGAGCTGTTATTCCTTCTAGTAATACTTGGTGACCCCCTCCAATAGCATCCTTTTGATCTTGCCTGGCCCACAACACCTGGAGCACTTCCACTTTGAGTGCTCTGCCGCCTACCTCCTCCAGCAGCAGAACAGTGTGGACACCCCTTACTCCAGCTCAGGGCCACGCCAGGTCAACCTCAGGTTGTGGAGACATATTTATAAGTGGTCAGTATATGTGTTGAGAGGTCAGCGTGGGCTTGGGTTTGAAAGGTGGCAGGATGCGGCACTGGAGCTGGCCCTGCTTGGGCAGTGACCTGCTGCTTCCTGTGCACAACCCACATAGTGCTAATGGGTCTTCTATCTGTTATCTTTATTATTGCTGTTATATGACCTTGCTCCAGCTGCAGAAGACAATGGCCATATACTTTATGGTGGACTGTTGAGGAAGTGTCAAACTATCAACCGGATTTGTTTTCTTGTCTGATCATTTACAGATTTGTTTATGCTCTAATGTCACGGTGTTTCTATCCTGATATGTCTTGCTGTCTAGGAAAGAAAGCACACACAGTGCCTGCCACCATGTGGGTATCCAGTTCGGTTTTTAGTGTTAACTGTAGGCTATAGAACACTAGAACAACATTTTAACTCTTAAAACACTAGTGTCCTTGATAGTTTTACATTATTTCCTTCTTTATTACTTTGAAACTTGCTCTTGTATTTAAAAGAAAAAAATCTTACATGTCATTTTTCTAAGTAGGGATACTTCAAAAACAAAGTCCTGATGCTGAGTGTCATTCTAGGCTTTCAGACACCACCATATTTCTTTTGGAGCTTTTGGAGGTTCAAAAATTGTTATGCAAATACCCAATAGCTTTTTGCATTAACCTCATTAAGGACAATAAATATTTCACTTTAAACAGCAATGCCCCCAGATGGGAGAGCTGAAGGTCCAGCCTGCTTAACACTTTTCAAACAGGTGAGGAGTTATCCCTCTGAAAAACTGGAATATAAATTTTTGTCTCGTCTGTAACTATTACAGGCTGTGATGCAGAGTTGTCAGGATTCATTTGTTCTCTTTTTCTTTGGTGGCCAGTTTGCACCAAATTCAAACACACTTTCTTAACAGTAATGTTCTCCACTTTGCGTTCAGTCTAGAAAACTCTATAGAGATATGACAGTCAGTCCCAGGGACAAAGCAGCTGTGGCAGACAGACAGACGTCCTGTCCATGCACTACTCCATTGAAGCCAGGTTGCTGGTCAGGTCTTCCAACAACACTAGGTTTTATAGGGACACAAACAACGCGTATGCCAGGACACATGGGTAGAGAGAGGGTGAATGAAGGGGACACCGCAACAAAAAGCAAAGGTACACAGTGTTGGAACTAAAACAGAAAACTGAGATTTTGTGCTAAGCTTAGAAAAGAAATATTTCTCTCGACATCCAAGGAAGAAAGATGGCCTGCTAGCAGTGCAGGAAACAGAGTCAGGACAGACTTATGGATATTATATATGACTTTGTTACTGGCTGTGATAAGACTTCGCATGTGCCCCCATTTCCTATCTTTAACATCAGGGTTGTACTTGCTAAAATGGTAAAAAACAATGGCTCTGCAGGAGCTCTGGCTGATAGAGAAACTACTTGGGACCTCTTTAAAGTCACTCAGCTGAAGAAGTAAATGTCTACATTAAATAAACTTAACAAATTTTAAGCTAGTTTTAGTACAACAGCCTTTAAAAACAGTAGGACCTACCACAACATTTGTTTTTCACCCGTATTTTTTGTGCTAAAATAAAATATGGAAGAACTGTAAGTAGGAAGAAGAGAGGAGACAGTGCCCCTTCTGTCTTCCATCACACTTGGAAACAGAAACTGAGATTCAAATGCAAATGCCAGTACTCTCTAACTCTCCAGGAACTTCTGAGCCTTGATGTCTTACACCTATGTGATAACTTTAGGTGAAATTAGAAATCAAAGAGATTTCCCCTGGAGTAAAATCTTGCTTGTCATGAGTGAGGACGTCATAATCCAAGCTGCCAGGAGGTTGAATTTGCCAAAGGAGACTTTGAGATTGAAAAGCACCAGAGTCCAGATTTTCTGTTTGTAGTCATCCCAGCTACCACCTTCCCTGATCCAGATGTGTAAAACAAAGAAATGTGCTTCAGATTCCGTTTAAATGCCAATACACCTCTCTCTTTGCTTTGAACTTGGTGGATCTGGGAAACTGAGACTGTGCCCTGGCTCTCACTATGCTTCTGTGGTGGCTCCTAGGTGAAGTGAGAGGCAAGTCTTGGGTGCGGTTGCCAACTGCCAGGGTGTTGCTCCATCTCCTTGTCACATGTCGTCTGACTGGAGCTGTGTGATGTGACAGATCAGGGTTTCAATTGTAGCTGCCAGTCTGCGTACTTTAAAGCTTTGATTCCCCTGCTGCTTTTCCCTCCCCCTAAGCACACACACCTGTCCTAGCCAAGTTGGTAAATGGGGGGAAAAAAGCTCTTTGGTAATTTTAATTTAGCAAATCTAGGATGGGACGTTCAAAGTCAGTAGAAACACAGAGAGGGTTTAATGGCAGAGGAAAACTTTTCTTTGGTCTCTTTACAACTCATCTTTGCCTTTTCTCAGTAACTCAAATGACAGTCAGAGTGTCTTTGAAGAATACATTATAGCTGGGGATCACATTCAGGTTTTCTGCTATATGTGAAAATTCAGAACCACTTTTTTAATCTAAATCTTGGCATGGACAATGGCTTGATTTAGTCACAAGAATCATGTGAGCATGTAAAAAAAAGATAAAAGACAAGAGTTAGAAGACCAATACTATTTGGGAAAGAGCATAGCCATCAAAACTTAATGGAGAAATCTCTAACAAGTTTGCTGACTTCCGTAAAGTAGCAACTTTTCAGCCTTATTCGCCTATGATACATTGATTTTTGTCATAAAAGAAAGGTGGTTGAGGAGGAAAAACTTATCTGTTTGGGCAAAATGTTTTTCCGTGTTTGACATCATTTGGAAATTAACCATTTGACAGAGAGAGGGAAGAGGTTTGGTTTGTTTTTTTGAAAAACAGAAGAAATAAACCTCCAGAGAACAGTGATAATGGCGAGGACCACATTAATTAATTTCTAGTCACTGGGAAAATTTTCTTTGGAGTCAATTGACTGATAACTGGCACCTTGCAATAGATATTTTTGATAGCAAATAACAAGTGTCAAGTGCTCGCATTTTGCAATTGGCATTCACTTTCACCTGGTGCAAATGACAGTACACAAGATGGTACACAGAGAATCCAACCCTTTTACAATGAGGACCAATAAGTGTACCAATAACACCTCACCGGTGGTGTTTCACTCTGACCCAAGTTAAAGCCTAACACAGACGTGTGATTTAGGGGATTCAAACCACAGATAACTTTTTTTTTTTATGGATACATGTGCATACACTTATCTGGATCAATCCAAAAGTCCATCCATCCTCTCTTTTCCAATGGCATACACACCACACTGCAAGCACAGAGTTTCAAGGGCTCCCTGTGTTGCATGAATATCCTTGGCAGCCCCATCTGAGTGTATTTTACCTGGGCAGTTCCAAGCCATTTCCCATCTCCCCTGCATTTTATCACAGTATTTTATCACCATTTTTACGATCGTTACATTTAGCATTGTCTTTCTGCAAGTGAACAACGAGGCAGCTGAGTTTTTTAGACAATATTAAGTATTTTACCATAAATATATTTTTTCTTGCACTATCAAACCTTCTGCTTGCCTCCTTTCCATTTTCTATCAAGTTCTCACTGTTGCATTGTTACACATGAATTGCAGGAGTGTCAGTGTGAGAAGGCTTCATGTATATACATCCCCTCCTTCTACTTCCACATGGTAACTACTGTATTAGCAACTGGTTATGATTTTTTTCTATTACTGCTAAAATGATTTTTGGAATTGGAGGAGCTGTACGTCTCTTTTGAAGAGAAGAGAGCAAGCTTTAGAAATATCTGCTTTGTGCAGGAGTTTGCTCTCAGTCTTCGCTGAAAAGTTTATTTTTCAGATCTCACAGGAAAAAGATATTGGTGCTGGGATTGTTCAGTTACATGAGAACATCCCCATTTAAAAGGACGTCATGGATTGCCTGCTAATCCACGGGCTAAAACTTAAGTAAGCAGAGGCTAATGTCCCTTTAATTAGCAACGATTACTTGTCTAAAGATAAGGTATTTCCAGTTAAAAGACATCTCCTTCAACTTCAGATCAGCTGAGAATAGTTCAAATTAGTTTTAGGGTAGGGTCAAAGACAAGAATTTTAGGGTTTTGAAGTTTTCTAGCTGAGCAGATCAACACGTATCTGCCAGGGGAGAATCCACATCTAAGTAAAAAGAGGGAGGCTGGTATTTCCATCTGCATGAAAGTGGATTGTTTGGGGGCTTTAAACAAACGGCTTAATGAGGTGGCTCTGTCGCACACATCTGTCCTCTCTGGGATATCTGAAGTTCAGTCCATTTTAGTGTCACTGTCAGAGAAGTGAAGCTGGAATAAAGCAAAATGAAGCTTCACATAGTGCTCTACAGGCTCCGGGGTGATTTGGCAAATTCCAAATCTCTGCAACCAGGGATAGAAGCAACATTTAGAAAACAAGTGGAAGTGTGCAAGAGAAAGAACAAAATAGCAGGGAAAGACTGAAAGTTCCTTTGTGCTACTCTGAGCTGAGTTTGGGCATCAAGGAGGTAATCCTGCAGATGCCAATGGTGGCAGTCCTGATTGGAAGGGGTTGCCTTGACAATGTTTTGAAAATGTCCGGTGTGCAGCACCGCTAGGGAAAGACTCATTTTGAAAAAAGTATAAATCATCACTCTGATTTGGATTGTCTTTGAATTGTCTCTCATGGCAGCCCTCCATCACTAGGGGATGAGTAAAAAATAACTGCTAACATTAGTGCTGCAGCCTGTGCTGGCTGAAGGCCTCCAGTCAGGCAACCCAACCTCATTTGTCAACAAGGCAACTCAGCTGCATGTGGCTGGGGAGGGTTTGGATATATGAAGCCTGTCTAGCTCTGTGCTTCGGCTGCACCAAGAAGCTCACATGCTGCCTGAAGGTCTGTCGGAACTAAATCTTGTAGTTGTATCTGCAACTCTTCTTGACCTGCAGGGCAAAAACATGGAAACTTTGGCTTACCCAGGACGCTACCCAGCCTCCACACTCTGCTCTGGCTTTGATCTCAATGCTCAGAGTCCACAAGCCTTTGTACTTCCTGCAATAGATGTTTCTGGAGATGTTTCTTCAAGAGGCGATCTTGAACCCAGGGCAAACTTCCTACTGATCTGCGTAGCTATGGACTAAGGAAAGCAAGGACAAGGACCATGACTCTTCCACACTATGCTTTTGCTGGTTCTGGTTTATTGGCTTGCAAAGAGCCCAAAGTGATGGCTGAGGGCTCATGCTATTGGTTTTTTTTGTGGGGATTTGGGTCCACAGTTTTGAAAGTCCTCTTCACCTTAGGATTTGGGTGAAATAATTTTTGAAATTTAGTGCTGGATCATTTAGTGGATTTATGTGATCTGTTGTCATGCTGTTCCCCTGTTCTCCTCAGTAGTACTGCTTATGGTGTTTGCTGCCTCGCGGGTCAGGGAGGACTATGCTATGACACAGCCAACTCATGATGCCAAGCTCAGGGCTTTCAGGATCACGGGCCCCTTTTTGTGTCTTTCAGAGGGGAGGGAAATGCACAGGTTGATATTGGTAGAGTAGAGTTTTACTGGCCCATCAAAACTTTCCCCTGGTCTCTAAAATATTGCTTGTTTAAGGGAGGTTGAAATGGGGGGATGAAATCTGCTCCTGTTTTATTCACCCTGGTGCAGGAATGGATAGTTCCCTCTTGGCAGCTTGTGAGTGTATGAGGCCATGGATTCTGAATTTTTCAATGCAAGTTGACCAAAGTCCACCTTGGACCACTCCAGACAGTCTGCACCCCTCATTCTGGAGAAAACTAGCCCCTAGGGTGGCTTTACTTTGTCAGATTCACATAGTCCAAAGGACCTTATATCTTTTCCTGGCGATATCTTTTTACACGCTAAGAACTACTGAAAATGGTACCTGAGAAATTTCTTTATCTTTTGTTCACCTCAGAAAAACATCTACAAGGTTTTTGCCTCCTTTTTCCCCAGTTGTATTAGGCAAAGCCACAGACAAATAATCATGAGTAAAAGGAGATATAATGGTCACTTCTTCCCCTCACCATTGACCTGGTCTCTGAAGTGACATCAGATTGAATTTACTTCCTGAATGCGAATCCTAGGGTTTGTGCTAGGGATGCTGGAGATTTGATGACATGTTTTCATATACAGAGCTGAGCTTGTGGGCAGTGGGGCATTTGACATGTGCATACGGCAAAAGGAAAGGACCGCTTTTCCATCTCTAGTTTCGAGTTTGGCTTGACCATTGTCTGGTGCTGTTCAGTGAAAGCTGGGTGCTGGGCAGGAAAGCAGCAGTCGAATGCTCTAACAAGTGTCTTGTTAGTGAGGAATGTCCTGCGGTAAGTATGGAGCAGCCTTGTCACTTCTCAGCCAATCCTCTGAGGACAATAAGAAAGGAGGACAAAATGAGTGCAGCCCTCCTGGGCCTCCCCTTAAGAGTTTAAAAGCAAAATATTGATTTTGAGTTACCCTGCTTCAACTCGGCTTCACTCTCTTGATATTTTTATTCCCTTGTAGATTTCTGACTCCATTTGTTTTTTAAAGAAATCACTGGTGAAATTGTGGTGTGTCCGTGTAACATTCCTGCGCCTAAAAATATGGTCAATTGACACCTTGAAGGTTTCCATGCAACTCTAACCATTTGTGACATCTTTAGCTGCATCCCCAGTATGTTCAAAACAGATGAAGTGAATGAATTGATTTTAGCTGTATAAAGCCTTTGGCAAAAATCTCTTTGTGGCCATCCAGTTAGTCTCTTGATGATTTGTAGAGTATTTGCTTATGCCATGAACTTGATCCTTCCCACCTCTCTGCTTGTTTTTCAACTAGCTCTGCTGTGAGTTCCCTGCTCCTGAATGCACTGCAATTGCCTTCCCCAGAGCTGGAGCAACAGCCAGAGTCAAACAATGCTCTACCTACAGCCATCATGTCATCAGGTCAGACTTGAACATTATACATGCCATAATGTATCACATGAACAGCACTTGATGGTAGCAAGACAAAAATAATCAACTTTCCTAAGTGTTTTAAACAACACCAGTTTGCCCATGAAAACCAGCAGATTCATGTAACATGATTCAAAGCCCCGGCAAAGTCAAAATGACTATTCAATTTACTTAAGGAACAGTGGATAGAACAACACAGTAAAAACCTTTTATTTTGTCCCCAGAAAAAAATTAAGCATCTGCATGTAGTGAAACATGCAGTAGGCCAGGAATAAATTAAGTGCAGAATCGAAACTCCTCTAATCAAGTAATCTGTTAAACTGACATTTATGTGTGTGATCCAAAAGATACTGTTTTGAAGGCATATGATTTTCACTGTACCTTATTTTGGATCGAATTCCATTATATTAACAAATATACAGATAAGTTGTTGATGAGCTTGATTGGTTTGGGGTTTTTTTAAGGTTACCTCTGAGTGTTTCTAACCTCAGGAATTCAATCTTGTCCAAGCACAAAGCACAGTAACCACACACAACAAGCAATAATTTCAGTGTTCAACATTTGGTGTCTCAGCTCCCCTTGACAAAAATGGAAGACTGAATCAGATCCTGCTGGATACACTGCTGATGGGGCTGAAATGCTGATAATAACACTTCCTTCAAAACGTGAGAGGTATTCTTGATTAATTACTGAAAGACTTATCTGAATCCAAAAAAAACAGCAAACACTTCTGGCAGTGACAGTGTGCATCAGGGTGTGAGCAGGACACCAAGATCTGACTGTGGCAAGGTGTTTGATACCTACAGAAGAGTTATGCCCATGTCTCATGCCCTTGGATGGCTACACTGGTAAGAACCACCTAATGCCTCTAACCTTGATTCTCCACAAAACAAGCCATAGAGGTGTTTATACACCCTGGAGGTGTTTAAAAAATAGGTAGATGAGTTTTTGAGGGACATGGTTTAGCGGATCTCCAAGGTCTTTTCCAACTGGAAGATTCTATGATTCTATGATAGGATTTCTTTGGTCACTCCTGTATCAACGCCAGTCTTTCTGGTTCAGCAAGAGCATTTTCTGAAGGAAAGCATCAAATCTAAAGGTAAAGTGACAGAAAGTCAGGTAAGATGATCTACTAGTATCAAAAAAAAAGCAAGAAGATCTCTAAAGTATCTGTTATCAGAGGAAGTGAGGTGATGCAACTGAGCTGATCTCTGTCATTGACAGGAAGGTGTTCTGTTTGTTTCCCCTCATCCCTGCTCTTCTCTAGATGTCTAGTCTGCACCTCAGACCCTGCTGTGATACAGCTCAGTGGAATATTAATGCAGAGAAAATTGAGATTTTCTCCTGTGAATGGCCACAGGAAAATCACACAGATGATCCTCCATCAGCTGAATGAATTAAAGCAAAGAGCCACATCAACACTGAGACCAACCAACAGTTCAAGGTGGGATGAAGGAAGACCATGAGCCAAGAGCCGGGAAAGGGAAAAAGAGAGAATGGGAGGAAAGGGGGTTGCCACTTGAGACAGAAACTGGTCAGCTTTAGCTTCTTTGAGGACTTCATTTTTAGGGGGGGAAGAAAAGGATACTTGCGTAATGTATGGAAACACAGTGGAACCTATATATTCTAAAGGTGGCCATAACAATATGAAAAAGATACCTTCTCTCCCACTGCATGTGGTGTCCACATTACTGGTTCCTAATGGTATGCAAGAAGGCAAGACCTTGGATTCTGCATACTGCAGGTGTGCAGCTGTGCTTGAGACACAGCGATTCAGTCCCTGGAGCGTGGAAAGAGAGCTGCTTGAGGCTTTACTCTGCTCATGGTGGTATTGCGCCATCCTCCTGTACGCCTGACTGTCCCTGGCCATATGGGGATATGCAGGCTGTATGACACTGGTATCCAATAGCCCAGCCAGTAAGGGAGAGCTGAAAGAGCCTTTCCGCATGCATTGGGAACAGAAGCAACAGCAGCCATCAGATGTGGCATCTGATTTATTCTGCATTGCAGAGGTAAGTCTGGATTCCAACAGAAGCGATGACACCGGCTTAGGCCAGGGAGGACCTGGCTCCAGTTCTGGTCAGAGAGAAGCTTTAGCTGAGAACAAGGAACAACACTGCAGCATGGAAGTGAAGTATGCAAGGCTGCTGCAGATGAGGATGGAGGAAGGGAGAGTCTTTGAAAGCCTGTGGGTTCATCCTACCACCTGCCCCATCACCCACAGCTTCGCCTGCAGGGCCAGGGGGTGCAGCATCATGCCCCACATTTCTGGCTGCTCTCTGGTGCGTGTGTGGCTTCCTGCGGAGCTGCTCTGAATTTGCACTTGTTGGGAACCTCCACATCAGCTGACAGCATGCTGAAAAGCACCATTGGGTTGTCTTGGCTTTTGCAACATAAGCTTGTTTTAAAAAGCTGTGATAATGTCAGCAAACACAGCCTGTCACATTCCCCCTACCCTCCTGCTGAAACTGCAGCAAATCTCATGCTGACCACCCAGCACAAGCAGCGTTTCCCCCAGCTGCCCGTGTCTGTGTTTCAGGACGGTCCTAGGAAGCCTGTCTCTCCCCTCAACCTTGGCTGGGCAGGCCAGGAGTGCACTGCGGGGCCACCAGAAATGGAAGCTGAGGAGAGCAGTCTCGGCTTAACCCTGTGGGGCTTGTTGGACTTGAGAACAGGTGCTTAAGTTTGGAAGTTTGCTGGGGCAGGTGAGGGGAGTGGGATTTGCTTTCAAGTTGTGCCAATGGACTTCTGAAGCTTTTCCTTCTTTAGCCAGCTGAAGTGAGCCAAGGCAGATTTGCTCTGTTACTGCTGCTTCCTGCCCCTTGTGCCGGCACATGGGGTGAGAGGGATGGTGCTGGGGGAGCCAGAGCCCAGAGAAGGCTCCCTCCCCATTTGCGTGCACAGGGGAGCCTCCCCGAGGCTTTTGTGAGGGTAAGGAGGAGGCCAGAGAGCAGCTGTTTCTGTTTGCTGGGTTTCTGGCAGGGCATCTTGGGAATGGTGGAGCAGTGTTTCCTCTCTGACTCCATCCCCACCACAGGGGAAGGAAGATCAGGGAGGCCACAGACAAAAGCAGGGCAGGGTGAAACCATCTGATGCTGCCTGCCAACACTTTTTGTTTTGAGGACTTCACAGCAGTAGCCTTTCTGCAGCTGACTCTGGAACACGTGCAGGAAGACCTGCCACGTGCATCACCCAGCCCTCTGCCAGGGTGAAAGGGGGCAGGTGGAAGTGCTGATTCTCACTAGAAGGACATCTGCACAGTGGTGCAGGCCAAGCCCCGAGTGATGCTCAACTCTGACCCAGTTGCAGACACAGTAGGCATCCTGGGTGATTTCTTCTTGGAGTTTTGTTTGTCTTGCCCACACTGAAAAACAAGAAACTGGAAAGGTGTCACTGGGGAGAGAGGATATTTGGGCTACTGAGCCAGCAACTGACAGATGTCGGGAAGGAGCTCTGCAGGGAAACACAGGGGCTAAATTTACTGGAGACATTTCAGCCCTGGTGAGTCTCTGTGGACTTCACATGAGTCACAGCCAGGGAGAGCTGGTCTCATTGCTGTTGAGAAATGTTGAGGGGAGAAACTTGTCATAATTTTTTTTTGTTCAGTCATTGGTTTATTTTCCTGTGAATGGTAGTAACAGTTCAGCCTACAAAGCTGATGTAATTGTGAAAGTTTTTTTCAGCTGAAATGCCCCTGCATGTGTGCTTTAAAGCAGATGCCCTTAACAGTGGTTTGGCTGTACCTAATATTTTACATAATCTTTTTCTTTAACTTTTTTTTATAATGATACACTAAGGATTTACACTAAGGATTTTTTTAGTGCTCCTTGTTACCAACGTTGTTTCCAAATCTTGTTTTTTTTATAAGCATTTGCAAGCTCTATAAAGTCAGAATTTCCAAAAGCAACACGCTATGGTAAGTCAAGTATTCAATCAGGATTTAATAGAGTTTGCTGTGCCGCTCTTTCCTTCTGAGGTTGTTCAGCGTGACTTTCAGGGATTCATTACAGCAGAGGTGGGCACATTTTCTAATTCACAGATCTTTAAACATTTTCTATGGACTGCTTTTCATAGTCAAGTTTTGAGGATGCCTTAGATATGTTATTTGAAAATTACTGATGTTTGTTAAGGTAAACTCTGGATTAAGTTAGCCTTTCACATATACCTGCTGCTAGATGAATGAATAGACTGAGACAAATTCAGCTGAATGGCACTGTACAAAATCCACGTCCTTGTAGAGAAATAAGTCTCTGGCAGACTCATATTTATTTGGAAGGAGAGGATGGATAATGGGGAGCAAATTTAAAGACAATTCTGGCAAATCCTTTGCTTGGAATACAGGCTTACAGTCCAGCCACTGAATATGCAAGGTTGTGGTTTCAGTTAGGCAAGCTTTAGCAGTTGTATGGGTTTATGGAGTTGCCTCTCTCCTCTCCTATGTGTTCTGGCTCCAGTAGCACAACATATGAACCCTAGCACAACCACACACAGATCTGGGCTACGAGCATGAATTTTAAGAACTGGTTTAGGTTTCTGGCTGACAAGGACATCTCACGAATGGTTGGGAGAGCCTAGCTGCAAGTAAGAGTGATGAAAAGGGCATGGCCAAAAGCAAAATGCTGTGAATCTGCAGCCTGAGCTGCTTTATGTTAACTAAGCCATAGTAAATCATCATTCTAGCTCTTAACAGTATCAAGAATTACACTGTGGTGAGAAAGATAGAAAGTGCAACTAGGCTTGATCTGCTGCTGCCTATTACAATGCTGAACTGGTAAATTATTAACTCAAGGTTTTATGTAAGAGAGTATTGAGGAAGGCAGGCAACAGAGTTGGTTCAGAGAGGTGTAACTGCTTCTGTTCTGGGTGTTTGAGAACAAATGCGGAGAGAGGAACCAGTGCTGACTGCTTTAACTCTCTAATTGCTAATCTGCTTAAAGCCAGGAAGGCTGAAAACGTCACTGCCCCTGCCAGCTGTGCTGTGGCCAGACTGTTGAACTGCCAGAGCTGAGGGTGCAGCACTTTCAGGAAAGGAAAATCATCGTCTATCTCCACATTCCTTAAAATACCACTGTGGGTCAGGAGCTGCAAGCAGATCAGACCATGGCTCAACAAATCTGGTTTTAAGAGTCTTAGCACTAAATCAGAAATGCTGTGGCCATGGCCCTCGATCGGTACACCCACACCCAGGCTCAGATTTCTTCAAAACACAACAGGTTGGCTGCACAAGCAGCCTTAAGCTGAACTGGGTGCTGCCTACTTGCCTGCAGCTAGCTAAACCCCCATCGTACGTGTGGACCTATTTGACAGAAACGTGACCACACGCATGAGCCTAAACTGGGTCAGATGAGCACCGCTGGGTGCTACACTGGTACACGAGTCTACCCCTGCTGAGCACAGGGCCTCAGCCCTGGGAAGTTGTGCTGCAGGCAGGCGGCAACCTGGCCAACCTGCCCCACCTCATCTGCCAGGGAGGGTTCAACAGGGTTGCTGTGAAACCAAAGGAGGAAGTTTCTACCCCACAACTCTTTGTTTCTGTTCCCATAATGCTGGTTGTCACCTTCATTGTGCTGATGCAGCTGTTGGTAAGACTGTATGCTGAACCTGAACACCGAAGTAAGCAGGGTTAAAAATGCTCTTTTGGGAGGGGTTAATTATTAAGCAGAACTACCTCCGAGGCTTGATTTATAGCAGTCTTCCAAATGTTCATACAGACCACCCTGAGGGGTGAAGACCTGAGTCACAGTGTTGGACAGACAGCCCCTGAGGAATGGAAGACTTCATGATCTGGTTTTGTCAATAAAGCAAAAACCTGGTAGAACTGCAGCCAAAGCCCTTTCTCTGCTTCCTGCAATAGCTATTCTCTACCTGACATGCTGCACTTGGACCTTGGCCCTTCCATGTGATGCAGAACCATGGTCTTGTACTTACTTATATTCCACATCTGAGATACGTGCAGCATTTTGACTCTTTCCTCTTATGGGACAGGATTTTATTGTCTTGCAGTTTGCATTCTCTCTGACACAAGTTTTTAGCATGCAAATCAAAAAGTTGAAAGGAAGATAAGGTGATGAACATGCTATGCGTGGAAAATGGTATATTGTTATAGTTATGTTACAGTGCATTTAAAGCAGAAAACAATCAAATACAAATATTGCAGAACCAAAACCCAACAGTTCTTCATCAAAACATATGAGAAAAATGATGTGCTGCTGAAGGATTTAAAATTATACTGAAAAAAAGTGTTTGTGACTTTAAATTGTTACTGAAAACAAGTGGCTATAATCTGCATATTTTTTAGGAAAAGAAGAAATTATATTCCATATTCTGGACATCTCCATCTTGTTGCAGATTCCTCATTTAGAGTGCTGAGAAAGGCATTGTTATAAGGTCAGGTGAAAGGACATGAGGAGGTGGAAATTTCAAAATAAAACTGCAGGAAATGTTAGAAAAATGTTGGTTTTTACAAGTCTATCAAGTCAGTAAATCAAGGCATCGTCACAAGGGTTTATCCACTCATTCAGTACACGATTTCCACATTTCTCACTGCCCAGCCTTGAGCACCAAATATGTGAGAATATCCCCCTTTTTATTCATTACTGCACCCCTGGATTATGGTTCAACTGGAATATTGTCCCAGTTTAAGGGAACTGGTCATGACTTATGCCCCCCTATAAATGAGATAGCCATAACCAGAGGATCACGTGCTGCCCTGCCCTGGTTCTGTCTGAAGGTTTTCCTGCTTCACCAAGACATAGGTTCTAGAGGGAGCAGGGCTCATCTGCAAAGCAACCTTGATGGTGTAACACTCCAAACATCCCACCTGAGACATCATCCTTGGGGAAGCAAAAGAAGAGTCAGCCCCTAACTGAACTGGGCTTCTGTGGGAGATGGGCAACAACATGCTGAGCCCATGCAGCTTGGTGCGGGAGTGCAGGCAGCCAGGGATCTGGGTTAGGGAAAGCTGCTGGGGTGTGAGGAGTTAGGTAAAGGCTGAGGACTGCTGCTTTTCATGTTGGAGCCTAAACTCTTCCAAAGAGTCATTGTGGGAATGATGACTGTCGCCCTGCTGACTTGCTGCAGTCCTGGACGTCACCACTTTTTCTCCTATCTTTTTCTTAGTGCCTTCTTTTCTTTCCTCTCAGCCTTTCAAGACTTCTGAAGGAAAAGAAAAAAAAATCACATTCCAAAAGGTAGCATCCATTTTGAGCTTTCTTTGGTACCAGTTATAGAGTGATTCTCTTGTACAACACAATGTGCCTCACCAAGGACCTAGATTTTGCATTGTCACGATTCATATGTATTTTGTATCTTTTTTTAAGAAATACTTTCTAATTCTTTAAATTTAATCCATGCATTGAAATCACTTGAAAGGCAATGAAATCAAAAGGAACGTAGAAAACATAGCAGCCTCTCTCTCCTGAAGCCTTTCAGAGGTGAGCAAGACAAAAATTATTGCTTGCTTTTTTTTAATCTTTCTCCCAACACATTCCTAATCATATTTGGTTTTGTGAAACTGAGTCTCTTCTTGCATTTGATAATCAAATTCATTGTTTTTTTTCCTAGGTGATCCCTACCACATCAGAACTAATAGTAAAACTGGACTTCAGTGGAAGATTTTCCTGAGTGAAGAATTAAATGATTGTGGCTGCTGTTGGAAGAGAGCCTTTAGATTTGTGTGTGTGCCTGATGTGCATTGTACAGGTACATATATATATCCATGTATATATAAAAATCTCTGAAAGTGCATAATTTCTTGGCTCTCACCCTAACCTTTGTGCAACTGGGTGCTGGGATCAGGATATTCGGTGTGCTTAGCAGCACTTTTTAATGAAGAGGTGTTTTCCCCCTTGGAGCTGTCATTCTCTGCCACATCACAGACTCTTTCAGACAGAAAAATAATTGGCCACTTTGTCCAAGCGTGGAATGGGAGAGCCCCAGGGAGCAGTGGAGTGCTCAGTGCACTGGGACAGCTGCTCACAGTGGTGCCCACTGGTGTCCCCCTAACCTGTCCTGGTGCTACTTCCCACATGGGTCCTGCCCTCTGGGGCACCAACCTTCCCATGGCACTTGAATGAGGGATCTGGTGGATGGTGCCATGAAATGTGACAGGCAAGACCCAAAGCCCCAGAAGGAAAGAGGTGAAACAGAATGGACAGTTTTGTTCTGCTACCGCATGGAAATGCAGGCTTGCTTTGATTTCTTTTTTTTCTAAAATATGTGTAATTGCTGCCTGGTGGGATGATTTCCCATGCCTGCAGTAGGGTTTGTTTTTTTTTTTTTCAGTTGCATTTATTCTACTCAGGAGATCCTAACATCCACCTTTCAGCAAATATTCCCCAGAGCTGTTAGCATTCAGGAAAAAAAAGCAATGCAGTAAAAAATCATCCCTTAGGACATCCCATGTACTACATGGCATGTAGAAAATTGGTGAAATAAATGGTCAAGGTATCTATGCATTCTTTGAGCCCCGGGTGGACATTAAGAGCACTTGCCTGCTAGGAGAACACCAACTAGCTGCTCAAAAGCAAATGCAACACAGTTTCCCCTATGTAGTTTCCCCTATGCTCTGGGTTCAGCCCTGCCACTTGCAAATCATATTTCACTGCCCTGATCACTCTTGTCAAGACAGCACAGATCATGACCCTGTGACATCCCAATTCTTTTCCCAGTGGCTGGTAACTGAAGCAAGGACAGCCCTGCTCTGCTGCTGGTTGCTGTCTGTCCCATGAGTGGAATGTTTTTGCTCCTGTAGCCACCATGACCATAAGAAAATTGTGTCTTTCACCTTGATGTTATACTTAATGGGCTGACCACTTAGCTCTGACTCACTCACGTGTCATGTAGGAGAAAAGGCTGGACATCCAGTTGGAGCTGCAGAGGCAGAAGTTCCTTCCGGGAACCAAGGACAGTCATTCTGTAGGTCCCAGTATATTCCCTACAACCTGGCTGGCACTAGGAGCACGGGTTTAGGAAGACGTCTGTCACCACCCCACTGAATGGAGGAGTAAATCCCCCCCGCCCGATCTCTACCATCATGCTGGGGCTCTGTATTTTACCTGCCCCGTTTTTCCACAGCTGCCAAACTCTACGCCTGAGGCTACATAAAAAGGTAATTTGAGATGGGATTTTAGCTTGAGTAGGGCTAAATAGGGTGTAAACTAGGCAGAAATTTTGCCGTGATAGTATTAAGTTTACCAAGGCCTCACCACCCTATGTACATCATGACTGCTCACCCAGAGCCACTTGCTACTTTTTAATGAGTCATGCTAAGGGGGGTTGTGTTTTAATTTAGGTCAACACCTAAAACAAAAGATCAGAGGACTTTTTCTTTTTCCACATCCTTTTCATATTCATTACATCCATTCCTTTTCTGCCTTTCAATCCATAGCTGAGGGCAACAGGAGGATCAGTAACTGCCTGAAACGTTAATACTGGAGAAAGGAAATAACTTTGTCCAAAAAATTAAAATATGCATTTGAGAGATGGTTTAGAGTTCTTCTATGATGTTGCTCATTTGTCTGTTCTCATCTGTATAACTCGAAATCTTCAAGCTAAAATTTTCCCTCGCTAATGTGCTAAGAATCAACACAATTGTCTGTGCTAGGAAAAAAAATACACTGCTCATGCTCTACTCGTTGAAGTTAATTGGTGAGAAGAAGGGATCCTTTCACATCGTCCTTGTGTCACGGAGAAGAAAATTATGGGGGGCAAAGCAGAAATCGGTTCTGTTGTGAGGGGAGGTTGAGGGTTTTTTTTTATTTTAGGGGGAGTGGAGGAATAGGTCACATTAGTTTTAATTTCTTCATAACGTGACTCCGTTCTGTTCTACGTGTGATAAAGAAAAACAAAAAAAAAAAAGAGACGGACAGTTCGGCAGGGCTGGTAGCAATAGTAAAAACTCTTCCTCTCCGGAGCGAGGGGGCATCACACCAGGGTGTTTCCTCCTCATCTAGTGTTTTTCTGATGGAAGGGGAGTTGTTTTGATTGCTTTTTATCTTCCTGGCCATTTAAGCTAAGCAGGAGGGCGCAGGGCTCCGCAGGTGCAGACACCTTTGAAACTCCGGCTTCTGCAAAGCGCTTTTCCGAGACGAAATTTACGTGGAAAGAAAGTGCCCATTTGCTTCGATTATTTTCTAACGACCCTGCTCGCCCCTGCCTTTGGTCTCGCTCGTATCCCAGATGGGTAATTTTGGAGCTATCTGCGTGCATAAACTTGTTTTGAAGGAGCGGGGTTCTGCGAGCTCAGGTACTTAAAAATGCTCATTGGGAATTAACAACTGAATGGGGAGCCTTAAGCACCCCAAGGTGGGATCAGTTGCGACTCAGGGACTTCAAAGTGCCCAGAGTTAATCCGGCTGGATCGCTCGCCACCGCCCCGCGCTTAGGATGGAGCTGGAGCTGCAGCTGCAAGTGGTCTCCTCCGCTGTGGCGACTGGTCCCCAGTCCCCGACTGGCCACAGGGTTGGCAACACGGCTCCCTCGAGGGAAATGAGGAGCAGTTTATGCCGACCCTTGTCGCGATTTGTACCGAGGAGCAAGGGATGCTCGGGTTTTCGGAAGATTTTGCAGTGATGTCTCCAATCAAGATGGTTTAAAAAAGTGGGAATGGAGGTGGGTAGTGGCATCGCCCCCCAGCCTGAAACTCCCCAAGAATCAGCGAGGATCCACCTCGAGTTCTGTATTCAGTTTTGAGCCCCTCACTACAAAAAGGACACTGAGGTGCTGGAGCGTGTCCAGAGACGCTCAACGAAGCTGGTGAAGGCTCTGGAGAACAAGCCTATGGGGAGCGGCTGAGGGAAATAGGGTTGTTTAGCCTAGAGAAAATGAGACTGAGGGGAGAATTTGTCACTGTTTACAACAGCCTGAAAGGAGGTTGTAGGGAGGAGGGAGTTAGTGGCAGGCGACAGAAAGAGAGGAAATGGCCTCAAGTTGCACCAGGTGAGGTTCAGATTAGACATCAGGGAAACTTTATTCACCGAAAGGGCTGTCAGGAACTGGAACAGCTGCCCAGGGAGGTGGTTGCTTCACCATTCCTGGAGATGTTTAAAAGACGAGTAGGTGAGGTGCTCAGGGATATGGTTTAGTAGTGGACAGGTACGGCTGGACTCGATGATCTCAAAAGCCTTTTCCAATCAAGTGATTCCATGATTCTATAGCTGATACTTGGGGCCGCTCCTGGCCGGGGCCCCTCCCCGTCCCTCCGCGTTCAGGAGGGTCGGGGCTGTGCGGGGCTGGAGCTGCTTCTGCCCGCTGGTGGAGGCCCCTTCGGGGCGTGCTCCTCACCACGTTCCGCCGGGCTCCCTCGTAATCCCCTCCCTTGGTCCCTGCCCTCCCGCCAAACACGCCTGGGAAAGATGCTGCTCCATCCCTTCCCACCTCCGATAGCAACGGGTGGCTGGTGGGAAGTGGGGCCAGCAGCTAGCAAAGCCAAGCCTTCCCCAGGAGAGGAACCCTACAGCTACCTTCTTACCTTCCCAGAGGGTACATATGTCGTCCCCGTTCTGCTTTCTGCTTATTTCTACAGTGGACTCGCCTGCCACGGCAGAGTCGTTTAATATGTGGCTCCCTGCTAGGCCTTCCTGTTTGATTGCTGTCACAAGTGATACAGGTGAAAATCCTTATTATTTCCGCAGTTACGCGGTAGCCCACTGCTACTCCGCTTTTCCAGCCCCTCCAGTTAATTGTTTTCCCACTGTAAACCTCATCCCTTAGGCGCGTGTAGTAAACAAAACACCAAAGCCTCCAAAACTAATATTTCTCAGCTATTATGTTATCAGCGGGAAATATTTCATGGTTCTGACATCATAAGCCCCAAGCAGCATGAAGTTTATCAGGGCCTTCACATGATGAAATTGAACTTTTTAAAGTGTTAGAACAAAAAAGCGGAATAGCTTTTTTTGCGGGATTTGAGTTGCTAATTTTAATTGCAGCGATTTAAACAGTGCTCCTTCAGTAGTCAGTCTGGGGCAAGAAACCCCAAATTAGCCGTCTGAAACTTTCTGTAATAGATCTATAAATACAGATAGGATCGAACTGACCAGATCTGTGGCCAATCACACCCATGTCACGGATCCTGTTATGTTCTCACATCTCTATTGCATGACTGTCAAGCTGACAATGGGCACAAATCTATAAGCCTGTAAGGGGTCTTGCTTTAAAACCAGGCAAAAGGTGCTAGGCATCCCTCGTTAAGCCTATTGGAAGGTGAAAAGGCAAGCATTCAAGAAGAGCTGTTTGGAGATCCCTATGCAGGAACAATATAAAATATGAGAGATTGCTTGTGCTTACCGTTGGGTTTATCATTCTAATTTCAGGCTTTCCCTTATATTTCTACAGTTCCTTTTGGAACAAGGAAAATCACCTGGAAGGTAAAGACAATTTATTACTTCTCCCATAGTCCTTCTTGTAGGTTTCCTAAATAATTGTCGAAATAAAAAAAAATATCTGCTTAACAAAGACTACACTTTCTTGAACACACTTTTTTTTTCTTTCTTTTTCTTTAGCCAATAGGGTACCATAGGCCCAATGACAAAAAGCTGTTGTGTGTTCTTACTTAACAAAACTATCCATTGACAGGAATTCACTCCAAGAACTGGATATATTCATCCTTATCTGTGCTTATACCACCACATGTTACCAATTAGGATCAGACCTTGTCTGGCTTTTACTAACTATTGCATTTTGCTTTAATTTAAAATCGCAGATAATAATTCTAGGTGTTTTTTTTTTTTTCTTTTAAGGAGGAAAAAGGAAGTGACCAATAAGGCTGCTTTGAATACTGCATTCTTTCCAAACACTGAGTTGTTTCTTCCAGCTTCTGATACATTGACTCATAACTATTTTCTCTATTTCACATATCTCAGCTAGAAAAGGCTGTTCTTTACTTTCTCATTTTTATAAATTATGCATATTTATGTCCATTTCTAATGTTTGTGTCTATATGCTGATGCTGCCTTTTAAAATTGGTTTTGATAGCTAAGAAAGTGGCATCTGAATTGAATTAATTACCAAAGGGTAAAATTACAGTTGACGTAACACAATTCCCGGTTAATATTAAAGACAAGTTATTTAGTTTTGTAGGACTATTGATTTCTTCTATTTAAAGTCCATATATATGGGGTTCAACAACAGTCAACTCTAGTTTTTAACCCTTTGGGTGTTGTATTTTTCACAACCTCAAGGCAGATTTTAAGCTACTCTTGTATCTTCAGGACTAAACATGTCTGCACGCTGAAAATCCCACATGGCATAAACTGAAATGTATTGATGGTCTTTGCAGCTACAGCAGAACTTTCCTTCATTAGAAAATAAAGAGCATTTTCAATTAATTTAGTCTTTTACCATTGCCACAGAAGAGATGGTTGTCTTCATTTGACAAATGAAACAACTTGAGCACTGAAAGGGTGTAACTGGCTTCATAAAAATAGTCCCTGAAGTTAAATGAGAAGCTGAAATGCTGAACCTTGCACAGGCATATTTAATACCTCCTTGATTTGTCTGAGTGCTCTAAGTATTCAACAACCTTGAAAAGAAAGGTATCAAGATTTTTTTCAGGAAGCACTGTCATGTCACTAGCCACTTCTGAAAAATTTCTAATTTAGTGGGTTTTAAAGTAACACTGAGAGATGGTGCAAGAGTGGCAAGTCTTATGAATGCATTTGAAGCATCTTCCTTCCTTTGCCTAGCCAGGTGCTCTGCAACACTCTTCAAAGTGGAAGGAAAAAAAAAAAAAGAAGCCAGGCTGGATGACTGGAAAAAACAGAAAATCTGCAAAATCCCAAAACAAATTTAACATAAAGCTGAATGTATTGAAGCAGACATCCAGAAACCAACAGTTATTTTCTAACCTCAATCAGGACAAAGAAAAAAATTAACTTCAAACATAGCTCTCAGAAAATATTTGTCAATCCTGCTGTGGCGGCAGCAGGACTTCAGGGAAAGACTACAGTGATGGAACAGCATGGCAGGTGATGCTGATAAACAAAATTTTTAGGGTGTCTGTATAGAGCTAGTGGAGTGGATGCGTGTACCATATCCATATTTACAAGGATAAAGGAATACTATGGCTATATATGGTGATATATGGATTTCCATATACATAGGTACAACAGAATAGATTTTATGGATCCAAATTTCTTTTCCCCTCTTGGACTCTATTGAGCTGGGTACTTCAGTTTAGCAGTTTCAATCCCACGAGTCCAAGGAATTGGTGGAACGGTGGGAAGGGGGTTGTTTTCCTATGAATTGACCTCGACGAAAGAGGGAAGGTCTCAATCCCAGAGAAAACACGAAGGACAAATTACTCTGGTACAGCGTCACTCCACTGTAACTTGGACTGCAGAAAATGAGCTCTTCTGGAACAGGTTTTTAAGAGTCAGAGACACTCCCTATTTGAATAAACCTCAGGAGTATATTTGAATAAAGCACAACAAAACAAGATAATCTGTAACCCTTCAAAGACCTGCATTTTCTTTCAACATTCTTTTTGTGGTTTGGAGGTTATTTTAGTAGATCTACGAACCCAGCGCTCCTTTCCATTTCACCAGAGTCTGCTGTTTCTGCAGCCTTATCTCTAAGATAACATCTAAATGGTTGCGGGACCCGTTCAGAAATCACCAATCCCACACGTGACTGAAAATCCCGCAGTTTCTTACAGTGATGATCCCCGGCCAGACCTCGGAGAAGTCGGGGGCAAGGATACAGCGGGCTGGAGGGGGGGAAATCCCCCGGGGAAGGGGAGATTTGAAAACTAAGGGAATGACAAACACCAGTCCCTGGTGACTGTGACTGCATCGGTAACTTTATCTTGAGGATTGCGGGAGTGGGCTTTTACACCTCTTTCCGTAGCGTACGGCGCGGATTAAGAAGGCCCCAAGCCGCAGGAGGTTCCCTTAAGCCCTCGCTGAAGGTCTCCGGGGAAGCTTTGCCCGACAGGATTCCCGAAGGGAGCAGCCTGACCCCGGCCTCTCCTGCCCGGCGAGAGTTGCAGGTTGCAAGGCAGGGACGGAGACCAGGCTGCTGCTCTCCCGAGCTGCGCTGAAAATGACCCCTGAGTCTGGAAGATACTGGATGAATCCTTCCTTCGTTAGGGAAGCTGTATTTCGAACCAAACTGAAAATCTCTCCCTTTCCCAGACGGCCACGGTTTTCCCACCCCTCCTCGAGACAGCGTAATCCTGAGGAAACCTGAGCAACTTAGAAAGCTTTTCTACCTCTCTGTTAAAGGCAAAGTTAGCCCAACTTCCGAGGGAAAAAAAAAAAACCCGCAGTGGCCTTGAACTAAGTAGTACCTGTCCTGCAGGGATGTTTTAAATCTTGGAACACTTTCTGTCCGTAATCTTCTAAAATTAACTCCCTTAAATCCTACAAAGTAGCTCTGTAAATTCTCCCTCCATCTCTGCTCCAGCCTAGGAAAGACAGAGCCCAAATGGGAGCGGGATATGGGAGCCGAGCCCCAGACAGGGACCCCCAAGAGCCGCACCGGGAAGGGATGCAGCGGCTCAGCATCCGCGCCTCTCAGTGGGATACTCCTTGTTTTGTTTTTCCTTTTAAAAGCAGGGCTGCCCGGCCGGTCTTCTCACCCTTCTTCGTCCCGCGGTGGATGGAAACACCTCGCCGAGATGCATCCCCGGGAAAGAGCAGGAGCTTCGTGCCGGAGCGTCGCGCTTAAAATTGTAGTTTGGTTTGTTTTGGAAGGTAACTTAAGCTCCTTGCCATGGACAGGGACACCTCCCACCAGACCAGACTGCTCAAGACCCCCTCATGCCTTCTCCGTGGCATTTTTGCTGTGTTTCTCGGGTGGTCGAGATCAACGCAAGAATTGGGGCAAGTATCATCACGGAGAGAACAGGTGGTTAGGGCTGGGAGTGATGCTGGCATTTCGGTGCCGGCTGTTAGCAGCCTTTCCTGGGCTTCTGCCTGTGTTACCGCAGCCGGAGGTGGGCGCAGCAGGAGCCGGTTCCATCGTCCCTCGGCTCCAGTCAAGGGTAGGGACTGGAGCCCAGAGTGATTTCTGAGCCTCCCGTGCCTGTCTCTTGCCGGGCACCCACTGTCACCCGCACCAGTGCCGCATCCTAGCGCCAAGTGCAGCATCCCAGCAGGGCTCCGCCTGCACCTCTTCCCGGGGGTTTGGTGGCTGTGGTCAATGAATTGTTGATGATTAATTTGGGTTGTCCCAACGTAGCCCGATGGGAGCGAGTGCTCGGCTGCTACAGCCTCGCCGCTTCCCGGCGGGTCGCTTCGTCAGGTAACGAAATCCTGGGTCTGGATTACAATCCAGACTTGAGGAGGAAACAGATTTTTTACAACGCTCCCTGCGAGCCGGCTGGCGGCGAGCAGAGAGCGAGGGGCTGCGGATTTTGTAGAAGCAAATCGTTCTCTCAAGCTCTACTCGCTCCGCAAAATCACACAGTCATCTTCCCAAGTGCTGTTCCCTTATCCTTTGGGGCAAAAGGCTCCGATTTTTTTCGCTAAGAGAAAACGTCAAACGTTCCTGGCATCCGCCCGAATTATAAACCTGCCTTCCCGGTAGGAGATGCAGAAGGGGAAAAGCGAGAAAGCGACTGCATAGTTCCTGTAAACCGAAATTGCGAACCGAGCCCGCCGCTTCCCACAGAGATGTCCCTGAGAAGGTGAAATGTGTCACACCCATGATAACGATGCTGCCCAGGGAGCCGGAGACGTGAGGAAGGAGGCTGTTGGGGACAATTGTTGGAATGGCGGGATGGCCAGCGGGGGGATGGCGGAGGTCGTGTTGCCCGGGGAGGCTGATGGGCGCCCTCCTCTCCCTGTGGTACTGGTGGTGAGGCCCATGCTGCCGCCAGTTTTCCCTTTCATAGAATCCTAGAATCGCCTGGTTGGAAAAGACTTATGAGATCACCGAGTCCAACCGTACCTGTCCGCTACTAAACCATAGCCCTGATGGAATGCTAGAATCGTCTAGTTGGAAAAGACCTTTGAGATCCTCATCCTCATCCCTCTCTCCCCACTTTGTCGGAGCAGCCGTGCTCTCCGGACGACGGTGCCACCTTGGAAAAATGTCTTTTTTTGGGGGAGGAAGGGGAAGCCAGACCCTCCCCCGCGAGGTGATGCGGGCGCTCTGGGGCTGCCTGTAGCCCCTACGGTACCCGGGATGCGCGGAGGGGAGGGAGGGGGGACACACAGCGGAGTCACAGGTGACTTGTTCCAATTAGTAGCTGTCTAATTAAATTAGTGTCACGCGGCCCCAGCCAATGGGCCGACGCGGGTGGAAGGGGCGGTGAGGAGGCAGCCCGGCTCAAGCCCCTCCCCGGAGGAGCCGGGCGCGCCGGTATAAAATCTCCACGGCGGAGCCCCTGCCGTAGCGATTGTGGGTTGTGTGGGTGCTTTCGCCGGTCTGAGGATGCAGCTGGGGGAGCCGTTGCTGGCGCCGCCGGCCGGAGGGGCTCTGCCGAGTACCCCGTTCTACCCCTTGGAGAGCGGCGGGCGCGGCGGGGGGAACGGAGCAGCAGGAGGAGGTGCCGGCGGGTCCCGGGCATCGCCGCCGCGCCTCGACCTGGACAAGACACCCAAGAAGTTCGGGGCAGCCCCGGCCATGCTGGGGGAGACAGAGGCGGGAGAGCCGCCCTTCGCCCCCCCGAAGCCAGACGGCCGCAAAGCCACCCCCTGCGGGGAGGAGGAGATGCCCCCTGCCACTACCACTCGCTACTCCATGGAAAGCATTAGCCCCGAACGCTACTACTTGCAGTCCCCTGGGCCACCGGGAGCAGAACTGGGGGGACCCTGTGCCCTCTTTCCGTATCCCCCGGCTGCCCAGCATGGCACCGTGTACCAGCCCCCCGGCGGGCATCGCTACCCCTACGGCTCGGTGCTGTCGCCGGGCGGCTTCGCGGGCGCCGTTTGCCCTCCTGGCGGCCGGGCACAGTTCGGAGGTGGCAGCGGGTACCAGTACGGGCAGACGGCAGCTGCCGGGCCCCTCTACGGGCCGTACCCGGCAGCCTCGGGCTCTTGCGGCGGGATAGGGGCGCTGGGAATGCCGGCCAGCGGTGCGGGGCTGCGGGCGCAGGTCTTCCTCTGCAACCGGCCCCTTTGGCTCAAGTTTCACCGGCACCAGACGGAGATGATCATCACCAAGCAGGGCCGGTAAGTGGGCAGAAACGGAGGAAAGATCAGGGGGCCGGTGTTCTTGGGGTCGCTCCATGCTACGCAGTTCTGCGCGTTTCTCTGGGAAAGAGATGCTCGGGCGGGTGCCTCCTGGAAGAGCTCCCCAGGGAAGCAGTCACGGCTCCAAGCCTGACAATATTCAAGAAGCACTTGGATAAAGCCCTCTGACACATAGCGTGAATGTTGGGATTGTCCTGTGCAGGGGCAGGAGCTGGACTCGATAATCCTTGTGGGTTCCTTCCAACTTGAGTCGTTTTGTTATTCTGTGAAAAGTGGCTCAACTCTAATTTAGCTTAAATGAAAATTTTCCTCTTTTCGTAACAGTAACTATCACTCGTATCATTCCGATTTTCTCATGCTGAGGCGCGGGCATCCGTTGGGGTTCCTTGTTCTCAGTGCTGGGAAAGAAGGGGCACCCTGTGGCTGCTTCCAGCTGCCGCCGGAGCCCGCGCCTCTCTTGCCGGCCCGCCTCGCATGCCGTGTGTTTTTCTTCCCTTTCCCCAGGAGGATGTTTCCGTTCCTGAGCTTTAACATCACCGGCCTCAACCCCACTGCCCACTATAACGTCTTTGTCGAGGTGGTGCTGGCAGACCCCAACCACTGGCGCTTCCAGGGGGGCAAGTGGGTGACCTGTGGCAAAGCTGACAACAACATGCAAGGTAGGTGCGGCTTCTCCGGGGTACCCCCACGCGGCTGAGTTTCCCAGAAAGGCTTCCCCGCTCCTGCATCCCGCTGCGGGCAGAGCTAAGTTTTTAAAGGCTTTTTTTTTTCATCTTTATTTCCCTCACCGCGCTTCGCTGTGTATGAGGCTATGCGGGAAGAAGGGACGTAGAGTCACAGAATGGTTTGGGTTGTAAGCGACCTCAAAGATCATTCAGTTCACCCCCTCTGCCATGGGAAAGGACATCTACTGGATTAGGTTGATCAAAGCCTCATCCAACCCGGCCTTGAACACCTCCAGGGATGGGGCATTCACAGCTTCTCTGGGACATGGGGGGACCCGAGGTGCTGCCTGGGCCGCTGCTTGCCCCTACCCCGCTGCTCCAAGCTGCCGGCGGTGGAACAAAGGCTTTGTGCCCGGCAGATGCTTTAACAAGATTATCTTCCTCAGGCAACAAGGTGTACGTGCACCCCGAGTCGCCCAACACTGGAGCTCACTGGATGAGGCAGGAGATTTCTTTCGGGAAACTGAAGCTGACTAACAATAAAGGTGCCAACAATAACAACGCACAGGTAAACGATGTGGGGGAGACATGCTTGAGGAGAGGCTTTTCGTGGCTCAGCTACGGGAGTCCTGGGGTTTGGGGGCTTTAGAGCATTTAATCAAGCTGCTGAATCACTGTTGTTGTGACTTGTTTCCTCGAAGTGGGTTTTAGATCTGGTTTTCTTTGCTTTTTCTGACGAAGACAATGAGAAATGTCACAAATGGATATGTGAATTTCTTGGGTTTTAGCCAATATATCTGTTTCCGGACTTTCTCAAGAAGTGGGGAACATAGCTGATAGCTCTTGATTTTTCCCACATTTACTGATTTTAGCATATTGGTTATCTAATGAAACAGGGCTATAAGTTGTGAATCATCTCCTATTAACAGTAAAATTTCTCCTTTCCCAAGTCAAAGATTAAAATTTATAGGAAAAAATTAAGCTACAAAATGTCTTTAGTGTTAGATGCAGTTTGTCTAAAGATCTTGTCTTTTCTATGGTTCCTCTTAGATGATAGTACTGCAATCGCTACACAAGTACCAGCCCCGGCTTCACATCGTGGAAGTGACTGAAGATGGTGTTGAAGATCTGAATGATTCCTCGAAGACTCAAACATTTATTTTCCCTGAAACACAGTTCATAGCAGTTACAGCATATCAAAACACTGATGTAAGCTTGGATCTGTAAAATGACAATTAAGAATAAAAATCTCTTGTGGGTTCAACATCTCATCGTAACATTCTGCTTTCACTTCTAGATTACCCAGCTCAAAATTGACCATAATCCTTTTGCAAAAGGCTTCAGAGACAACTACGACTCGTAAGTATACTTCTCTTGCAGCTTTCTCTGTCTAGGAGGCATAATTCTGGCCTGATTTGTGTGGAAGAAGAGGGTTTTTTTAGATACTATTTCAGAAGTAGTAATGCTTCAACTGGCAGCTTTGCTAGCTGATGTGCTCCTTTCAAAGCTGCTAAATGTCTGTCTAGAAATATTGTCTGTTTGAATAGCTACCATACTGTTGTGATTACCTGCCTTCCAGCAGGCTTCTGAATTTTGGTGGAAAGCTTATACCAGCAGAATTTAGCCGGCCTCCAGATTGGCAGTAGCTTATTGGGTATCACCACAGAGCAAGCAGCTTCTTCAAATTGTCAGTTGTTGACTTACCTAAAACTTACTTTCTAGCATCAAATAGTCCTTGAAAAACTGGAAACATGGTATATACACAAGTATAGCTTCTGTGCTGCCCATAGCTTGAAATGGGTTGGCTGGTATAGATCATTGTGTACCTGTAGCAGTAATGTCAGAAATTTTGTACTGGTCTTGGAAAAACAGACAGATCCTAAATAGGATAAAATCAAACAGCCATCCAGTTAAACATAGTTGCAATTCTAATTCAGAAAAAACTCTGCTTCTTTCTTTTTTTGTGTTGTCTTACTACTATATTGGAATTGTGAAGAACAATGCTCAGTATTTCTCTTTTGTGTTGTAGCATGTACACAGCTTCAGAAAATGACAGATTAACTCCATCTCCTACGGATTCTCCTAGATCCCACCAAATCGTCCCTGGTGCCCGATACAGTGTACAACCATTCTTCCAAGAACAGTTTGTCAACAACCTGCCCCCGGCCAGGTTTTACAACGGTGAGAGAACCGTCCCTCAGACAAATGGCTTGCTCTCCCCGCAGCAGAATGAAGAGGTGGCCAGCCCTCCTCAGCGATGGTTTGTTACGCCTGTACAGCAGCCTAGTGCCAACAAATTGGACATGAACTCCTATGAGACAGAGTATTCTCCAAGCACCTTGCTCCCTTATGGCATTAAATCCCTCCCCCTTCAGACATCCCATGCTCTGGGGTACTACCCTGAACCGACGTTTCCATCCATGGCAGGCTGGGGGAGCCGAGGCTCTTACCAGAGAAAAATGACAACAGGATTACCTTGGACCTCCAGAACAAGTCCTCCAGGCTTCTCTGAAGACCAGCTTTCCAAGGAGAAAGTGAAAGAAGAAATCGGCTCATCCTGGATAGAGACTCCACCCTCCATAAAGTCTCTAGATTCAAATGATTCTGGGGTCTACACAGGTGCTTGCAAGAGAAGACGGCTTTCCCCTAGCACCTCCAGCAATGAAAATTCCCCGACTATGAAATGTGAGGACATAAATGCTGAGGACTATAGCAAAGACACTTCAAAAGGCATGGGCTACTACGCATTCTATACCAGTTCTTAAAGTATCCTTTTATTCCAATTGGCTAATTTTTTTTTTCAGGGTGGCCTTGGTTTTTTTGCATTACAATTGCCAAAAAGACTCTTGCCTTCCACCTTGAATTGTGTGCAATTCTAAAGAAGGTGCCAAAGTTTTTACTGATGCAGGTAACAAAGTAGGGAAAAATCGAACTATGGTAGGATTCTTCCCTTCTATAACGAATCACATGTGGAAGCTGTAAGCAGAAGCCTAGGTTTTTACAATGTGGCTTATTTATTGGAGACACTAAAGTGTACGTTTTGGCTTGGCTCAGAGGCCTGATCAAATCTATGCACTCCTGAGCAAGGAAATTAGGGGGGTAGGATCCCAAATTTAATTTTATTCCCTGACTGCCCCTCTGATACAAGGGTGTTGGTTGCAGGGAGCTGCACAAATGCTATGTTCTGCTTTAGACTGAGCTGGCTTCTTGAACCCTTGTCTGCAGCACAGTTGGCTGAGTTTGGATATCGCTCAGCTAAGGCTGTCTTTGTCGGAAGACTGCCAATATGAGGCCTGCTTGCTGGGCAGGATTTTGACTTGAAGGTCTTGTTGCTAACAATGGGGTTAGAATGACCAAATCTGACTCTTCTTAGTTTAGAACTTGCATTTAAAAAAAAAAAAAGCATCCATCCCAAAAGCCTAACCTTTATTGAGGTGGCCAAAAATAAAAAAGTGTACAGTTGTGTTTTGTCTAGGTACACTGTAGAATATTGTGGAACAATGTATAAATAGCTGACCTATAGCTGTTCAGTCAGGACCTCCGGTGGTGCTCTGAAGTTCAAAAGGCATTTTTTTTTTGGTTAATCAAACTTAGCATATGGAACATTGCAAAAAATCATTTGAGATTTCTATTTATGTGTATGTAAAGTGACTTTTTTCAGCTGCCCTGTATAAAACTGGAAGTGATGTAACTTACCCATTCTTCTTTCATATAGTTTCAGCCATTTCAAACTGATCAGCCCTAGTGCACTAGCACAGAACTTCTCCCAACAAAAATTGGTTCTGTTTTCTTTTTCTATGTACATAGTAGTAATTTTTAATAAATATGGTGGTGCCAGGGATGAGAGTGGGAGTCGTTCTCTGTCTTGTCTTTACTTCTACCGGCTTTCCCAGCTGAGGGGAGAAGGAGAAGAGAGGGAGGCTAATTTGTCTCTCAATCTAACCACCCCTTGTAAAGCAGCTTCTTCCTGCTTTATCCCTTGCACGGTGGTCATTTGGACACTGCCGTGTGGGAGGATTATATCTTGCGGTTTGCTACCGTTCTCCCGTGCACCCCTCAATCTCTGAACACCCTTGGTCCGAAAATCTGACGGTACCTCTTTATTTCCTCCACACCACCCCCTCGGCTGCAGGAGGCGAGGTGCGAGCTTAGCCCGCGTCCCGAGGATGAACTCAGCTCACCCTCCCTCAGCAGCGGGGCTGCCCTGCCCGCCCCCTCGGTTTCCAGGAACACGGTAAGAAATTTCCCTGCCGCTTATCTGCCCCTCCTGGCAGAGCAATTGAATCCCGGCTCCCGCGGCAGCGGGATCTTTCCTGAGGATATGCAGGCTGTAATGGGATTAAACTGTTGGCTGCAAACAAAATAAACCGGGGGCTCAGCACGGGGCTCTCCCTGGAGGAGGTAACTCGATCGAGGGGCTCCCCCAATCCAGAAGGGAATATAGGGTTTTCCTGATCGGCTCTTCCCATCTCGGTTTGAGGCTTCTGCTCCGCACCTTGGCAAGAGAAACAAATCGGTGTCCCAGTGGCTCTCCCACAAGGAGTCGCATATGATTTGTGACAGAAGGGAAACTTGTAGTTTTTACACGACTTGAGAGGGAATATCTTCCCCCCTTCCCCTATTTATTGTCCCTGTTTTTTTCTATTTTTTTTTATTTCCCCCTTTTAAACTTTTCCTCTATTTATTTTCCTTATCTTTATTTTTTCCTTTTTCCCTATTGTGTTTATTTTCTTTTTCCTTATTTTTCTACTTTTCCATTATTTTTTCCCCTATTGTGTTTTAGTTTTTCTTTTTTTTGCCTATCTTTTTTTTTCCCCTATTTTTTTTTCCCACTAAGTAGGCAAACGGTCCCCCTTTTCCAGCCGGGGATGCACTGACATGCCTGCTGCACTTCTCCTGCCCTTCCTGGGATGCAGACACTCCTGAACCAGATCTCGGGAGCGCGATTCCACCGAAGTGCGGTGTTAAAAGCTGTATGTTTTTGCACCGCACGGTAAAAAAAAGACCTTGATACTTGTGAAAAGTCCTCACACTGTTTAATAAGCAACATAAGTGACTGGCTGGCCCCAATTAACACCTTGTGATTATAATGCATTCCTAAAATGGGGTGTCAGACGCCAAATTGTGAATAAAGGTACCTAATTAATCTTCATAGGATGACACTGATAAACAACTCTATATTTAAATAAAGATCAAGGAGTTGAATGCTTCTTATTTGTTTACATCAACAGCAGATAAAGTTAACTACCCTTGCACTTTGCTTGGTAATGTGATTTACTGAGACAAACACCAGGCTCCGGGTGGGGAGCCCCTCCTCGACTCGGCGGGCTCTTTATCGCGTGTTTGGAGGGAGGAGGGGACCCGGAGGCTAGTTGCCCCTTCCCCTGCAGCCCCGAAACCTTCGGGCAAGGCGGGCGTGTGCCAGCAAACGTGCCTCGCAGCTTGCGGGGAGGAAGCGCTGTGAGGAAAGGCGCCCGTCCCTGCGAGTTTCGGTAGCTCTCGCATGAAAAAATGTGCATGCGACTATGAAAAGGGGATGGAAGGCAGGTAAGAGAGTGTAGCTAAATATAAAAATAAATCTAAATAATAAAAGAAATATGAATTATAAACATGAATATAAATATAATTGATTACTATAAATAGTTCTTTACACAGTTCTGGTGAGAAGTGAGAAGCTAACGGTGATGCTCCAAAGCCTGGTTTCTCAGTGAAGGAAGATACGGGATGCTGGCTCGGAGTCCCACCTGCTTCTGTTTCGCTTCGTGCTTGCAAAGGCTCTGCCCAACCTGTGGGTCCCGTGAAACGGGGGTACAGCAGTGTAACATTTTGAGGCCGTTCCCCGCAAATTAGTAGTTTTCTGGGATAATTCCCCACCGAGGTGAGGAAGCCTACTCTGCGTGCATCGCATTTATCTGTTTCTAACGGCTTGGACGCCCGGCGGGTCAACAGCTCCAGAGGAGATGGGCTCGTCCCGGGACAGGGGTGACAGCTCCCCAGCAAAAACTGTAGTTTTAGGTGTTTTTTCTTTTTTTCGTTAAAGCAGAACCAACAGGTCACGGCCTCACCTGCCCGTGCTCCTTCCAGCGGCACGACAGGAAGAACCGTGTGAGTGTTTTGTTCCAACGAAACCCCGTCCCTCGCTGCTCGCCCCAAATTGTATCTCTAGTCCTTCACAAACCGAAAACGAAACGACCCCAAAAACCCCTTCTGCTTCTCTCTTCGACACCCTCGAGAGAAAGAAAGGGGTTCCTTCCCCGGGGTCGGAGGTGTCACTGATCCTGGGGAAGAAAGAGCAGAGTGTGTGCTTTGGGGTTTTTTTTCGGTGTGTTTTGCTCTTCGAGTATTGCGATGAGGTTTTACTTTCGGTCTGAATTTTTTTGCTCCCACTTTCCTCAACACCGCCTTTTCACCACCTGCTTGCTTGTTTGCTTCCACCTCCTTTCTGAGAGGAGCGCGGTGTTAATGGGGAGGGGAGTGGGGTGTCACGGGACCGCTTATTTTCCGCGGCCGAAGCAAGAATAAGCTCACGATGGCCCCTGCAGTACCATTATGCTTCAGAAAGGTCCCTTTTCCATCCGGGAATACTGGGAGAGCCAGCGGTGGGATGCTGTGGAGCTCCATCCCTGAGAAAAAAATTATACTGAGGGGGCTGAGGGAAAGACTTCCCTCCCACCTGTCCACCTCAAGAAACTGGGTTTTGCCACCATCAGTGCTATTGTAATTATTGTTATTGCTACTACTATTATTATTATCCACTATTCACCCCACTGTTTTGTACATACCAGCCCAATTCCCCAGCCCTTTCAGGTATCTATATCCTCTCCTTCTTTCCAAAAATCTCCATAGCCCTGTTCATGATAATACGGGTATGTCTAAAACAAATATTAATCTAATCCTTATTGGAAGGATTTTAGTGCTTGCTGGATATCACAGATATGTAATCCAGGGGAGAATAACATTAGGCTGAAAAGAGTGGAGTGCAAAATATGATTTGAATAAAATGATAGGGTGGTATCTAATATTTCCTTTAGGGAGTACTATACTCAGAGCTGTCACAACCTATTGTGTAAATAGACGAGACTGAGGGCTGTGATCCTAATCATATTGATGAAACATTCATCTGAAAGACTGAGCGCAACCAGAAGGGACTCACTAGGAATACAATTAAATCCTAATCTGGGGAGGAGGAATCCTCTGCAGGCTTTCATCCAACCTGCCGTTCTTTCCCCTCTTTTCATTCTGAAGTCAAATAAAATACAAGGGAAGAAGAGGCAGTAAAGAAGACATGGAGCTCTAGGTGGATTGCCTGCCCAAAGGGCTGCATTAACACAGAAAGTGCTGGATGAGAATGAGGTAAATCTCCAGTCCTGACCTTGCAGATAATGATAAATAAAAGCCCAACTTTACTTACAGGTTTAGCTACCTGCCTGCAGAGGGTTTCTGCCTGTGAGTGGTGCTACAGGTGCAGAGGTTTGTGTGTCTGGAGGAAGAGTCCTTCTTCCACTCAGACTTTGAGCAACAGCTAAGTGCTAGGCTTGTGAGCAAAATTTAGGCTTCTAGCTGTTGTATGCCATTTAGTTTGCATCTGCAACAGAGAACTGATTTACTGCTGATAATATTTATTAGCAATAGGGTTATTTTCTGACCTCCCACCAGCTGGTTCCCGCCTGACCTTCGTTGTTGTGTACTTAGACTGCTTTTCTGTAGCATGGTGCATGGGATGAAAAGCATCAGGCAGTTTGTCTTCCTGCACGTAGTCATTATCCCCTCCAATCATGAAAGAAATAGGTTAGCTGCTGCTGTAAGGGGAGCAACCTATTTTGATCATTGTGCCTCAAAAGATGGTCTGAGAAGATGGAAGGGACAGGGCTTGACTTGGGGTTCCTAAAATAGTACTAAAGCCAGGCTGACTGCACTATATTGCTTCCTGCTGTTGGGAAAGGCATTGAACAAGTGCATTTTCTTAATGCATTCCACCTTTTGTCTTACACTGCTAATATAAATTCAGTTTATGGATACATAAATTCACACAAGGATGTTTAAAGCTTGAAAAACAGCCTATCTTCTTCATCTTGCTGCTGTTTAAAGTCGGGCTTCTTTCCAGCGTCCAAGACCCAAATCTGATTTGAAGGTTTTAGAGGTTTTTCAAAGAAGACAGTCAAAGAGTAAGGTGAATTCCTTCTGCTTGGAGTGTTCTTCGTGGAAAGAAAGGCTCCAGAGACAACATTCAGTCCTCTTTTAGTGGGGCACAATGTCTGTAAATGAGGGAAGGATGCATGGAATGGAACATCAGTTAAACCTGTAGCAGAAGCTCCATGTAAATCCATTTTCTCTCCCACTGAATTATGAGTTCTGCAGTTTTACCATTTCCAGAAGGACTCTTACGGTTGAAGTAGGCACTACTGAAATGACTGTAAGGTAAAGTAATATAATTTTAACAGATTTGGAAGTGGAATTTCATGTTAGGATTCTTCTGTATTGTGATTGTATATACTGAGGGCAAAGGAGTCAGTTCTGTTTCCATCTCTGATTTTGTCACAGTAGGGTTAGGTTTTTGTAGAGTAGATAGGGCACTAATTGTTAAACTTCATGAAATAGTTATAATCCCATTTGTCCATAAGGCAATACTGTCTTCATAAATTGCTTGATATAGTTGCAAGCATCCTTTGAGAAAGAAAATAATCTTTCTTCAGAAACTAACTGGTTTGTAATGTATTAGTACTTGCTTGTTCATAGCGGTGAGTTCTCAATAGCACAAATGTTATTACTTTCCTTTCTTTACTTCCTATGCTGAATAAGAATGTAAGAACATGATATTCCTCCCCTAATGAGGGTGTAAATTGAGCAAGAAGAGTTCTTAAACCGATGCTTCAGAGGACACGTCAAAGCAAAGAAGACTTTTCAGGAGCTTTCAGGTAAATTTTATCCTATCTCTTATTCAAGGTAGGACACACAAAGCTTCACCTGTGTAGCCTACTGTCCACTGATATATCAAGTAACTTATTTTCCATAACTTTGTGTTTTATGTCTGGAGATTATTATTAACCCAGTTTTTTTTTCTTTCAATAAAGGTGGGATTCTGCTCTGCTGCTATTACATTGCAACTCATTTGCAGGATCATTTGAGAGAAAAGATTAGGTGAATTACTTGTCTTGAGTGGAAACGTCTTTGATCTCGAAGATAAATTATGACAAAATCTCTGACATTTGAATCATTTTGGTTTTACTCACAGAATGAGTAATGTTCCTAAAAGTTGTGCCAGCAATGACCTGAGTAGCAGATAAATCTGCATTGTAAAGCTCTGTTTCTAATGTGCAATACATTTCTCTCCTTGATGTGCTTAAAGTATACGCACATGACAGTTAATGCCTGGATGGTGAAGTCAGTGCCCAGATTCATGTCCAGTTTAGGTACCAGTCTTTAAAAGCATTTAAAGAGCTTGGTGCAAATGTTCTGTCTGGAAAATGGTGAGGAAACTTTCTGGTCAGGTAGAAATGTCACGGTAGTTCTATCATTTAGGTAGCTGTGAGAGTATGGTGAAGAACAGCTTTACAGAACCTCTCCATACTGCACAACAGCTGTCTGTGGGCACGCGCTTTCTCCCTAGTGTACTTCATAGTCCTCTGCCTATGGTTAGGTCTAGTTCCTTCCTGATTTTGACGACAGGAAGGAAAAAACATTCCCATAGGTATTAGAAAACATAATTCTGTTTGTGCTGTGGTACAAAAAGCTTATTCATTGGCTAATGTAATGGAATGTGTGTGACAGCCTGAATGGGGTTCAGTTCTAGTTTCTGACATTCCCATTGAGTGAAAATCCTTAGGGACATGCAAGTCCCCTGGAAATGTCCTGAAATATTAGGAGTTTTGGGGCAGCATCGTTTACAAGCGGCTGCGGGAGGAACACTCTGTGGCAGGCTGCTTTCTGTTTCACGTTTAGAAAAATTATCTAGAGGAACAAGGAGTGTGTTTGGCTCTAGTACACCACACAGGAAATGAACAAACAAAACGTATTGAGGTATTTCACTGGAGAGTTAAAAAAAAAAAACAAAATGCAAACCCATTGATGAGATTGCTCTGAACTGTGGGGTGATGACTGATTTCTGCTTAACTGAATAGTGGTTGTGTTTGATAAGTGGTGAAGGAGTTGTCTGTGACTCCTTGTGCTCTGAGTTGTACTGAGTCTCTCTAGAGAAGCATGGAGAATACCAGATGGGAGGCAATGGCCTTCTGGTGTTTTATCAACTTACCCAGGCACTGGAGATCAAAAATAAATAATAAAAAAGACAGCAAAAAAACCCACAGATTCCTTTTCTTGCTGGTGGAATATTCTCCAGAGAGGGGTTCCAGGGAGAGCCAAAGCACCAGCAAACAAGGCAAATTTTGTTCCTCCACCCTATTCACTTCAATCAGATATGATCTGCATCGTTCTCCTTCCTGGTGGTATTAATGTTGTTATGCTGAGAAGTGCTAATGGCCGCCCATAACATTTAAAGGTCACTGAACTATAGAGTGAAAACTTTCTATAGAAAGACTTAAAGATTGCCCATAACCACACCTAAAAAAAATCCTGATGGAGACTAAGTGGATTAGCTCTTCCCTTTGTCTAACGGCTAAAACCTTTAGTCTTCTGTCTTATAACAGCTACAGAGGTTAATAGCTAGGCCAAAGCATCTCAAGTCTTATGATGTGTCTTTACTGAGGAGGAAAGGTGAAACTATGACAGGGGTTTTGAGCTGATTTAAAGGTCTCTCTTACTGCTGAGCAAAGAGAAGGGTTCTTATCGCTGCTTAGTCTTTCCTTTTTATGTCTTGCTCTGGGCTCACTTCTTACCTTGCACCAGCTCTTAAAGCCACCCTGTGAGCCTACTCATTTTAAAGACGGCAGAAACACACCCAGGAGAAAAGAACAATCGCATTCGGCTGGGTTCATGAGTTGAGTTGGCTCAACTAAGACCCAACAAGAGGTAAAGACAAAGGAGAGGGCAGCATTACATGGCCAGAACTGGTGGAGAAGGAAATTGTAAGCAACCTTCCAGGGTCTGTACAAAGAGGGCAGAATTTCACTTTGATTTAAACTTATGTTGACTTCATTTGTGGAATTGTGGAATTGTAGCTTTATCGCTCAAAGAGAAAAAACTCTCTCCTTCAGGTTAAATGGTGTTTCTCTAGGCTGTTGGAATAAATGCTTCATTACTGCCTTTCTGATCCTTCTGAGTATCCAGAAAGGCCAAGATCTCTGATAGAGAATTGTAAAGTCCCTCACTGTGTCATGGCTTTAAGAAATTTGGTGTGATCACGTAGGAAGAGGTGACTGAGAACACAGTAATGCATATATCACTTGGGGAGTGTGACCTTTCTTGTGCAGTCTAGTGACCTTACCATATAGTCACGATCATCCAAATTTAGCTCTGCAATGAATGACATGCCTCTTAGGATAGATTTCCTGGGGCTAATTTGGGAACAAGGACATAATTTGTTAAGTTAACACTTTTTGGCTCTGGCTCTGGAAGACTATTTCTTCAGGTAAAGCACGCTTGCTCAAGGAATCCACAGGAGTGGATTGTGTTTGTGTCATTTTCTCAGGGAAATAGAGAGCTGAATGTATTTCATTGACAGTAAACTACATTAAGAAAAAGTCTTGCTTTGATGCCTCTGCTTTCTCCTCTGGATAAGAACATTCAGGGTCAAATGTGGAAATCTATTCCTGCCTGTTAACGGGGGAAAAATCATCAACTTCAGACAAAAACTTGATGTTGTCAGTGCTACCAATCATGATACATATTGCTATGTGAGACTTCCCTGTGTAGACCTGAGACCTCTTAGAGTTAAGTACGAAAATTGCTAGCATTTGCAAGATGAAATTGTAAGCAGTCCATACCCAGCTGCCAGTGCAGGCACTCTGTAAGCTGGAAAAAAAGGTTAAAAAGATAAAACACTGAAACAAGTGGACATGCCCAAAAATTTTGCAACACTGGATTTCAAAAGGAATTTTGCAAAAGTGAAAACCATTAAAATTGGTTTATGATATTAACAGCTCATTATTTTAAATCCATTTTACTAACCCTCCAGCTACCTTTATTGGTAGGGAAGAATTTCCTCTGATATTTTTACTGTTTTAGGGAAGTCTTCTCTACTGTAATTATAATGAGTGGAGGAACAAATATCTAATTTTCTGAGAACCTATACATTTATAGCTAGGATAAATGTAATGGAAAATGAATGGATTGGTAAAATATACCTTGCCTGAAAATGTGTGTCTCATTGGTGAGAGAAAGCTACAATCCAGTATGCAAGTAGCAGATTGTGCTATGAAAAGTGGTTTGAGAAACTAAAAGGTTATTATTAAGCACTGCCTGATTGAGACATGGTATGTAATGTGCTCTGTAGGCAGCATCTTGTTTGTTGACTGTCATCTCACAGGACACTTGGAAACTTCAACCAAGAGTAAATGAGGAAAGAGAGAGATGAATTGTGTGGTGGCCATGTAGCCAGTTTAAGTGGCTTGAAATAGTCTTGTCTTGTTTCAAAAAGACAATGAGTGTATTGAGAATCAGAGGGCTGAAATTTTTTTTCTTTTTTTTTTTTTTTTAAGGCCAGCAGTTATCCTTTGTCCTTGACCCAGTCTTGAAAACTGTTTGGGAAGTGGTACAGAGCTGAGTCTGGGTCTGGATAGGTTTAGAAAGGTCTGTCACTGTAGGTGTTATCCGTAGCTATATAAGTATTCCATAGATACAGGTGGAATTTACATGTGTTGCATTTCTGATGCACGCTCTAAAGAAGATCTGGATGGATCAGGATAGACAGCAGTCAGGACTGATATTTCTTCTAAGATGAGGCGAGGGTTTATAACCTCTCATTATAAAACTCAACACTGGAAGCAGGGCCAGAAACTGCTAAATTCTAGGCTGAACACGGAAGTTTCAAATGAGAAATTCAGTAAACTGAACTGTTAAAAAGGTCTTCAGATAGAGGCAAAATTATATCTTATTTAAGCGTGTGATGTGATGGTTGGTGGTTGTCATGGGCATAGCCATCATGAAATAATAGGGTTTTCGATTCTTGGAGAGGTGAGGAAGAGGGGTCAGCAGAGCTACCACCTTGGACTTCAGAGGGCAGACCTCAGCCAGTTTGGGAGCCTAGTTGACATAGTACCTTGTGAGGTAGTCCTGAAGTCCTGGAAGAATGGACATTCTTCAAGAAAGAAATCTTAAAGGCACAGGAACAGGCGGTCTCCATGTGGCAAAAGAGCTGGCAGGGAAGAAGGATGGCCTGGCTGAACAGATAGTTTTGGATGGAATTTAAGAAAAAAAAAAGGAGAGCAAATGAACTTTGGAAGAAGAGGCAGGCAGCTCAGGAGGCCTACAAAATGTCATGAGGTTATACTGGGAGAAACTTAGAAGGGCTGAAGCCCAACTAGAACTTAACCTGGCTACTGCCATAAAAGACAATTAAAAAATGTTTCTATAAATACAATATCAATAAAAGGAAGGCTGAGGAAAATCTCCATCCTTTATTGGATGCAAGGGGACACACAGTGACAAAGGATGAGGAAAAGGCTGAGATATTTAATGCCTTCTTTGCCTCAATTTTTAATAGGAAGACAAATTATTCTTGTGCACTTTTCATAGCACAAATTGTTCTCAACTCCCTGAGCTGGAAGAAAGGGACAGAGAAGAAAACCCTCCCCCATATAATTCAGGAGAAAGAAGTTAACAACCTGCTACACCACCTAGACACAAACAAGTCTATGGGGCTGGATGGGATACATCTGAGAACACTGAGGGAGCTGGCGGAAGAGCTCACCAAGCCATTTTCCATCATTTATCAGTAGTCCTGGGTAAAAAAGGGAGGACCCAGTTGATGGGAAGTTAGCAAATATGATGCCCTCATCTACAGGAAGGACCAGAAGAGGGATCTAGGAAATTACAGGCTTCTCAGCCTGACCTTGAGTCCAGAAAAGTTATGGAGGTCATAAGAGTGCCATCATGCAGCACGTACAGGACAACCTGTACGATCAGGCCCAGCCAACATGGACTTAGGAAAAGAAGGTCCTGCCTGACTAATCTGATCTTCTTCTATTACAAAGTGACCCGTGAGGTGGATGAGAGAAAGGCTGTGCATATTGTCTACCCTAGACTTTAGTAAAGCTTTTGACACCATCTCACACAGCACTTTCCTAGAGAAATTGGCTGCTCGTGGCTTGGAAGAGCATACTCTGCTGGGTAATAAGATAGTTGCATGGTGGGGCCCGAAGAGTAGCGGTGAACGGAGTTAAATCCAGTTGGTGGCCAGTCACAAGTGGTGTTTCCCGTGGCTCAGTGTTGGGGCCAGTTCTGTTCAATATCTTTATCAATCATCTGGATGAAGAGATTGAGTGCTCCTTTAATAACTTTGCTGGTGACACCAAATTGGGTGGGAGTGTTGATCTGCTCAAGGGTAGGAATCATCTACAGAGGGATCCTGGCAGGCTGTATCAGTGGGCTGAGGTCAATGGTATGGGGCTCAACAAGACAAATTGCCAGGTTCTGCACTTGGGTCACAACAACTCCATAGAACTTGGGAACAAGTGGCTGGAAAGTTGTCTGGCAGAGAAAAAACCTGCAGATGTTGGTTGACAACCGGCTGAGCGTGAGCTAACAGTGTGCCCACGTGGCTCCCTGGAGCCTTCTCTTCTCCAGCTTGGACAATCCCAACTCTCTCAGACTTTCCCCACAGCAAAGGTGCTCCAGCCCTCTGATCATCTTTGTGGTCTTCCTCTGGACCCATTTCAACAGTTCTATATTCTTCTTGTGGTGGGGATTCCAGAATTGGACACAGTACTTCAGACTAATGCAGAGTCTTGGTCTGCATACCATATCATTTGTGTGTATCTGCTCTGAACTTGACTTCATGTCAGTGTTTGAGCTGAAAGTTTCTGAACTTGTCAAGAGCCACTTCATCTGTACGTAGTGTTTCTTACTGTTGAAGATGTTCTAGCTTGCTTCATGTTAAATTCTACTGTGCATCGTATTGATAATAATCTCCAAATTGTGTAGCTGTGGCTGTTCCTAACTTGTAAGAATTACCATGTCACTTAGCACAGGATATCCCTCTGAGGAAGTCCTCCCAGTGCAGAGGAACGCTTCAAGTCACAGCCTTGAAGGATATACCTGACTCTTGTAAGCATGTAGCCTCAGTTTCCAGCTTCAGTGCAGTAAGTCTGACGGGTTTTACACACCCAGTTTCTGGCCTTGTGACTCCAGCACTTCTGATAGCAAATAGGACAATTAAAACATACCCCATGTGATGGAGTAATGCTTGTGAACTGTCTAGCATCCTCTGAAACATGCAAAGGGTGTGTATATGCGTGAAGCATAATGACATAGCATCCAGTCTTCCAGATGCAATCTGAAAAAGGCAAATAAAGGAGTGTGAGTAAGAGAAAGATGCCAAGACTCTGGAGATACAAATAGGAAAACATTTCCTGTAGAAGCAAGATACTGACTGAAATCAGAGAATTTCCAAAGCTAAGGTGCCTTCCGGTGAGGTAAGAGAGACACCATCACAAAGGACCAGATATGGCAGTCTGCACGCTGAGCAGCGCTTACCATTATGAGTCTCACCAAATGCTATTTATTCATGCATCCCTATTGAAGTTAATATGAGTAGAATATGTTGAACTTGGCCCTAGGTTAGTAACATAAAATTGTAGCTCTTTAAAATGGATCTGAACAGAGAGATGTAGCCTAATGCTGCACTAGATCTGAGAGTTTGTTGGTTTTAGGGGATTTGGGATTTTTGCCTTGGCAGGGTTTTCTTAGGTGTGGGGGGTGGTTGAGGGAAGGACAACATGATTATTTTTCTTATAAATCTAATAAGAAAAGAATTAGCCTAGAAGAGAGGAAAAATAATCTGCTCCCTTAGATGATATCTAAGGTGCTGCCTTATTCCTCTAAGAAATAGAGCTTTCATGTGCTATATTACATAGGAGCCCCCCCAAAAGATGCATATCTTTTGCCTGGGGTGAGCAACTCCTGAGATTTCTGAAGTCAGGCTAGTACATTAACACCTTAGATTTAGGTAGCGTGCGGCTACAAGCAAATGTCTTTGGATGATAGAAGCAAATCAGACACTGCTTTTGTATGTCACAAGGGATTATTCTATTTTAGTGCTATGCCCTTTGGCTTTACAAATGCACCTGTAGTGCTCCTGTGGTGAGTGCAAAGAATCTTGGTAGAATTAATTTACTATAGTTGTTTTGTCTTTGTAAATAGCAAATGTTAGAACTGGCTGTACACAAGCAGCTTTTCAAACATTACATGTATTGTTTGCAGCAGTTCATAGATAAGAAAGGCTTCTGTTCTTTAATGCCAGCACTGAGTTCAGCAATGTGCTTTTCCATTCAGAAAAGGCCATTTTTGTGGAAGCAAGAGGAATTTTCTGTCTGTGTCTGGGCATAAGGAAGATGGAAGATAAATTCTAGGAAATATAGAGGTGGATCACCACATAGTGCTTTTGTGAATCTGAAAAATTCTCATCTGATTTCATGTTACAGATGTTTCATAACACATGTTGCATTGTGTTTTATTGGAATAAATGGTTGTGAGAGCTCATGGTGTTTATGTGGTACTGTTATCGTACAGTAGGAAGCTATTAACCGTTCTCTAGTATTTGAGGAATGGAGATACTGGTATATCGAATACCGTGGCAATAATTGTAATTTTTAATATTTCAAAGAGATGGGGGTGACTAAATGTTCTTAATATCTAGAGGGTTTTAATTTTGCCAATATCCCATATTTCCCTTTTATTAGCTATATAGAGGATTTTAAAAAATAATTTTTTCCCCCAATTTTGACAATTTTGTAGTTCATGAGAGATTTTTTGTTTGCTGGTTATGGTTTGTTGAGTGGTGGTGGTGTTTTGGGTTTTTTTACCATGGCAAAAAATGGTATCTTGTGTTCTGATGTTACATGAAGTTTGCTCAAACACTCACCATGGTTGTTGTAGTTCAAATCTGCTTCACAAAAACAGAAGACAAAACTATAAAAGTGAACTAAATAGAACAGGAAAGAGAGACACTGTGACAGTGATAAGACTAAGTGGCTTTCTAATAGTCTTGCTATGAATAGAAAAGCAAGTCCAGCATATGAACTTCTAAGATGTTTTGAGACCTTGCAAATCTAAATCAACATCAGCTGCTGAAATCGTAGGGTTTTAGCTGCCTTTTTAACCTGAATCTTCTAGGAGACGACTGCATGAAGCAGTCTTACCTAATACAAGCTCTTGTTTTGGAGTTTTAGTAGCCTAGGAGTTGAAAAAAGTGAAGCAGAGAAAGAAAAAGAGATACAAGGAAGGTGTTAAGAGCAGGAAAATACTTGGAAGTTTTGTGCTTCAGGTGTGTTAATGTTTAGATAAAGGTGGTAGAGAGGTAGACTAAAGGCCTAGACTGCTTTCTCAGGTCAGGGTCAGTATGGTATGGATTCCTCTCTGCAAGATGGATCACAGGAATATGGTGGTTACATGGTATTAGGCCAAAGGTCCATCTTGTCCAGTGTGTTGTCTCTAGAGCAGCTAATAGCAGAGCATAAAAATGAGATTGATATTTCTCCTGAGAGCTTTTGGCAATTGGCTTTAAGGATTTCCTGAGCTATTTCTGGACAGTCATGCTTAAGAATTGTTGGTTGGTGTGGTTTAATCCTTTAAGCAAACCTCATTCTGCATAGGAACACCTTAAAATCTGCAGTCTGACATTGCAATGGTTTGCTTGCAGATGTCCCCACAAGGGATGGGGAGGAACCAAGTTGCTGACATTTGTTCTTTTCAAATCACTTCTATTAATCATCAGTGCCAAATGGAAAGCATTAAAAAATGCAAAAAATATTATTTTCTTCTCTTATTATTTGGTTTATCAAAAATGGTCCCCCTTGTATTTTAAATACGATTTTGATCTTCTAATTTTCCCAACCTAAAATCCTTTTTGTTGTATAGCTTTTGTATCCACTCAGTGCCTGAGCTGGATCAGAACATAGATGTAATTGTATGCAATCGACTTTTCTTACTTTGTTTCTAGAGCTGCAAACCTCAGCTACTCTAGGGTACTGAGTTAGGATGTTAAGTATTTAACTTTTTACTATTTGTTATTTATTATTATAAATGCAATTTAAAATACGAAGTGAGGATTCTACAGATGGTAACTCAGATATCTCATGTTAGAGATGGCCTAATATTGTTTGGGGTATATTGTGAATTAGTGGGAATGACAGGCCATTAATTTTGAAGCATGACCATGCTTGAAGGTTTACAAAGGCAGACACACTATAAAACTTTTAATAGTTTTTATCTCAAACTGCCATGACTTCTCTTTTTATTGTCCTATGAATATCTGAGGTTTATGCTTGCCACTATAATCTAAATATTCTCATTATTACAAGCACAGAAGATTTTTCTTTCAACAACATGAACTGGGATTTAACTTTCAAAAAACAAAATCCTGTGATAGTTTCCCTGACTTCAACTCCTTGAGCACACAGGTAAACAGTAACTGTCAAATTTTATTCAGGTTTGGAACTGGGATAAATTCTGCAAAGTATATTTTACCACAGAGCAATCCATCTGCCAAGTCTATACCATTGCATCATGTCAGCACATACTGCTGTATTTGCTGCCAGCCTGGATGAGAAGACAAGGACTCTTCAACTCAGAAGAAGTGTTGTTTGAAGCCTGCTCCTGCAGATGAACTTGCTTACTGGGCTGAGGTGCTCTGCCCTCATGTATGTGGCTAGAGTGCCCTCTTGTGCAAGTGAGCGATGAGAAACAGCGGCTGATTCAAAAGATCTCTCCAAAACACCTGGCTCCCAGAGAAAAAAGGAAACTGAAGGCAAAATCCTCTTCCTGCCGTGGCCTTTGGCTGCTATGTTTTCGTCACCAGCAATTCATTTGGTTCTGTTAAATGATACAAATATAAGCACAGCTTTTAGGCTTTTACAGCTTAAAATGTGCTTTGTATTCTGCTAGTGTTTTGAAGATGAACACTTACTATTTCTGTTGTGGTGATGCCCATGGGACCTTTTATGGAGTGGAGCTCCTGGTTGTGCTCGGTGCTGTCACCACACTCAGAGGTAGGGCCCTTCTGTGCTGTGGATCTTTAATTGTGTGGGGAACATAAGTAATCAAAACTGGTTATTCTTTTGCTGGAATAAACCCAAAAGTCTCCTTCTGCCCCTACTCCAAACTTGTCAGCTGCACTTCATCTGCCTCTGAAATTGGTGAGATTGAATTAATAAGTCTTGATTGGAAAAAAGAAGAAAACTTCAAACGAAGAAAGGGCACAGTGATCAGAACTAAGTGAGCAGGACAGACCCAGGAGGGTTTTGACACATTATCGTTTGAAAATGGCAAAGCAAAAAATCTGCTGTGACCACAGCGTTTCAAGATTACTGTAGGCCAAGAAAAATACCTGCCTGGGCAAATAAGTTTAACTGTGACAGAGAAAATCGAAGTATCTGTCCCACTCATTTGATCAAATGTTTTTTGATCATTCTAAAATTGTAGCTACCCTTTTGAGGGTATAATTCATGACAGAACTGCAGGGGGTGTAAGTGACAGCTAAGCAAGAAAATTGTCATTGTATCACTAAGACTTAAAATGTGTAAGCAAGAATGTCATAACATTAAAAAAAAAAATTGTAGAATCGTAGAATCATAAAATCACTTGGTTGGAAAAGACCTTTGAGATTATTAAGTCCAACTGTATCTCTCCACTACTAAAGCATATTCCTGAGCACTTCATCTACCCGTCTTTTAAACACCTCCAGTGACTCAAACACCTCCCTGGGCAGATGTGCCAGTGCCTGACAACCCTTTTGGTGATGAAGTTTTTCCCTGATGTCTAATCTGAACCTCCCCTGGCACAACTTGAGGCCATTTCTTCTCATCCTATCACCTGCCACTTGGGACAAGAGACCAGCACCCACCTTCCTACAACCTCCTTTCAGGTAGCTGTAGACAGCAATGAGGTCTCCCCTCAGCTTCCTCTACTCCAGGCTAAATTACCTCCACGCCCTCAGCTGCTCCTCATAAGACTTGTTCTCCAGACCCTTCACCAGCCTTGCTGCTCTTCTCTGGATGCTCTCCAGTGCCTCAATGTCCTTGTACAGAGGGGCCCAAATCTGAACACACTATTCGAGATGCAGCCTCACCAATGCCGAGTGCAGGCATTGTACTTTCCTTGGTCCTGCTGCCCACGCTGTTTCTGATACAGGCCAGGATGCCATTGGCCTTCTTGGTCACCTGGGCCACTGCTGGCTCGTATTCAGCCAGTTGTCAACCAACACCCCCAGGTTCTTCTTTGCCAGGCAGTTTTCCAGCCAGTCTTCCCCAAGCCTGTAATGCTGCATGGGGTTGTTGTGTCCCAAGTGTAGGACTCGGTACTTGGTCTTGTTGAATCTCCTCCTATTGGTCTCGGCCCAACAATCCAACCTGTTTAGATCCCCCTGCAGAGCCTCCCTACCCTCAAGCAGATTGACACTTCCGTCCAGCCCAGTGTCATCCACAAACTTATTGAGGCTGCACTCAATCACTCATTCAGGTCATTGATAAAGATGTTGAATAGAACTGGACCAAACACTGAACCCTGGGGAAGCACCACTTGTGACCAGCCTCAAAATGGATTTGACTCCATTTACCACCACTCTTTGGGCTCAGCCCTCCAGCCAGTGTTTTACCCAGCACAGGGTGTGCCTGTCCAGGCCAATGGCAGCCAGTTTCTCAAGCAGAATTCTGTGAAAAACATTGTCATAGGCCAAATCCAAACCTGATTTCTCAGTACCAGGCTATCAAACTGCATAATTCTACAAAAAGAAGGATTTGGCACAGGTTTTTCCAAATGTTAAGTGCTTCACCTTCAGTTGAAGTCCACAGGTGGAGGATGCATGCATGATTTCTGCAGTCTGCGAAAAAGCAAAGTTTTTTTTCCTACCATGCTTTTCTCTGATTGGCATGCATATTCAGAAACTAATTTTTGTCTCATTTTAAACATTCCGTTCAAAACCTTTGCTCTTCATATAATAAACTCTGAAAATTCCACACTAGCTTTATTTGATAGAGACTCCACAGAGGGGAGGGTGGAGGGAGGTATAAAAATGAGGGGAGAGCTGGTAAGGTGAAGTGTAAGCTGATCTGATCTGCACAGAAGGGAGCAGAGAAACGGGGAAAAAAGGAAAGGATGGTATCCTGGGTAGAAAACAGATGCAGTGTGCCAGAGGACCTGTATGAAAGTAACTAGTAGCAGAATTTAGATGTTAAAGTGCTGTCATCATGCACTCATATTCCAGTCCTATTGATGTGTCCCATTGCATTCTCCAGTATGTCCTTGCTGCTGCTTGCTGGTCCTTACTGGGCAGTAGCTTTGCACCTGCAGATACCATCAGCAGCCCTTAAGCTAGGACAATGTGAGGTTCAACTGAAGCTGTGGAAAAAATCGTGTCTTCTCACTTACTGAAGTAGACAGTTCTCATTTTAGGGCCCCGTGGCAGAAAAGAAGTGAGTGCTCCGTAAAACTAATTCATTTGCCGCTTTGTTTCGGTAAAGATAGGTGTTGTTTATTAGCCCAATGCAAGACATTAACCCAGTTAATAATTACCTTAAATATCACAAATTTGCCTTAAGTTAGTCTTTTTTTTTTTTTTCATTTAAGGATCCTATTAATTAAATGCCAGTGCTGCTCAGCAACATGAAAAATGTAAAAATGTGTTTGTTACGTTCCATACTTACTGATTGCATTTTTTCCACCTTACATACACTGATTTTATAAACACAAGTTGCTGGCAAGCCTCTACCTGCTGAAGGCTTTCCTGAAGACCCGGCTTACTTATTTCTGCACTACGAAGGTGTAAAGCCTGACTTGAGCTCTGATTCTCCTGGGATAGTGCTTTGTCTACTACAGAGTGCATCACTAGAAGGTTCAGTTCTGCCATAAATACATGGGGGTGTTTCTTTTACAATTGAATGAGATCCTTCTGCATATTTTCAGGTGCAGTGCTTTCTTACCCAAGCATGTGGTTGTAAGCTTACTTATAAGGATTTTTCAGAGGTTTCATTATTTCTGAGCTATTTTCCAAGTGGTAGGTGAACAGTCATATGTCTTGAAGTTTTTGGTTTTCAAATATAGGATCATCACTGTCTACATGGACACGTTTATTCTTGGCTGCTGTTGAAATTGGAGCAGAGTTAAGTACAGCATCTGGAAGCCCCTGCTTTTCAGAAAAACAAAGTGATTAACCAAGTTATCATTTTGCTCTTCATGGTGGACACTGGCACCAGTTGGAATAAGAAGGAGCAGAATAAAGGAGCTCCTGTCCCATGCAGGAGAAAAATACAGAGAACTGGTTGCTCCAAGCAAGGCTCCATACTTTTACCTTGTTGCCAGGGATTCTGTGGACTAAGCTGTCACTGAACACCCTGCAGCTGTGTGAGAAGGCAGCTCCAGAGGAGCCCAGCCTTTACAGGGAGTGACTGGACACCTTTGCCTCAGGAGTCAGCTAGGAGAGATCTATCAGTCCCCAGAAAGTTGTAGTCTGAATATACGTGCCCTATGAAACTATGAAGATGGCTAAAAGTATGTTCGATTGCCTTACATCAGTTGATGTTTCAAGTCCCACCTACCCCACTGGAGTACCAGGTTGGGGCATCTCCAAACATGGTTGAACACAGTTCTGCAGATTCTGGGATATGTGCAGTGATACTGTTTGCAATTCATGGCTACAATCTTTTAACTAACCCTGTGTTTATGCAGGAACACCTTGGTACTGGGATGAAGCCCACAAAAAAAAAAAAGCCGACACTATAATGTAAGTGGGCCTGGAGCTCATCTCTTGGCAGGAAATGTTTTTTGAGCTTGTCTTTCATAGCTTCTACTAGCAACGTGCCCAGGTTGGACAAGCTGGGTAATGAAACTGAGGATTTAAGAACAAGCCACTAGTTAGCACTATTCTGAGAGTGGGTGGATGGTGGAAGAAGTAGGGCTTTTCTTTTGCAATAAGTGAGTGATACCTAAAAACTACGTATTTGCAAAACACTCAACATCCACAACTTTACTTGATTTTAGTAGGTGAGGGAGCAAACACTGGTCATTCTCATTGATTTAGATTGGGTGGTTGTTTATTTGCAAGGACATTGAGTTTTAACAAGATTATTCTATTTTAGACGAAAAAATATGGTTTCATAGCAGGTGTAAGGGCCTTAAGGGCTTATTTAATATGCATTGGTCTTTGTGTATGTGAATACAGTACATGCTGGAACTGTTCAAGCAGGTTTTTGGTTTTCTTCTAAGGCAAAAAAATAACTGAGAATAGGCAGAAGTGGGACAAGACACCAATGGTAGATGTAGCTTCCACAGGCTATGGAGGGTGAAAATATTAGAGGAAGATGAGTATTTCCAAAGGTGTGGTGCACATGTGCAGCTAGTGGAGAATTTCATGAGGAAAGGAAGAAACATATTTTTATCTGGTCAGTGCTTCCTGCAGACTCTTGACGGTACCAGCATTTGTCTTCTTGCATAGATTTAGGTCTACGCAGAATCAGTAAAGTTCTGTTGATGGATGAGATTATTTGAACACTGTCCTGTAGCACTGAATAAAGCTGATTCTTTGGAATTTGAAAAATTAGTTCGTTGTCATTCAAAGGAAAGAGAACATATAATGTAAAGAAGTGCTGTTTGTGTACGAAAAACGTCACAGGTCCCTATCCCTTTCAAATTATATTGGTATTCTCTTTTGCATTTACCATTTTCTTGTACTTCCAGCAGAGGGCGGGTTTGCGTCGCAGAACCTGTTTGCTCATTTTGTGAGAATCCAATGTGAAGTTCACCGGCCATGTTCAATCCCGGCCAGAAAACGTGTGTCTTATTCTGTAGTAATTTTCCCTGAAAATTACATCAGTAGAGTTTTTTTTTTTTAGTTGATTTGTTTATGGGTTTTTTAGAACAAAACATTAAAACTACATGGAATCCTATAGGTAACCTTGAAGCTTCCTAAAAATTTAGACTCTGAACACATTCTTCTCGTTTCTTACAATTGTTGTGAAATTTCCATTGGTTCATCTCTCCTAGTGCATCATTTCTTCCCTGTTTCTATCATATTGGAATATCTAAGATGTTTTCAGCGTTGGACTCATGTGAAGACAACCAAGTGATGTACTTACTGTTGCAGAGACATGAAAAGGTGGTGTTACGTAGCATAAAATACTCTTGTACCAGCAAAATGCAAATATAATTAAGGCCTGGAGGCTAAAAATGGTAAAAATTTTATAATCCTGGCATGCAAAGCACTGAGGGAAAAATCAGGTGGTTACATCATGGTAACAAGCCTCAGCAGGGTTAACCACATGCCCATGTTTGTGTAATTCTTCTCAAAGCCATTTTGGTTTCAAAGTGACATGTTGTGGCAGTGCCAGATGGGAAGTTCTGAAGCAAAGAAGGCAAATGATTTTCTTGTTCGTGTGTCATCCTCAAGAATCCTGTTCTTTCTGCTGCAACTACTTCCTCTTGTGCTGCTTAAGGGTGCATCAACAGGACAGCTTGAACTCATCAGTGGATGCACCAGCTTTTACTTCTGCTTCTTTAGTGTCTCATCACTGCTTATTTTGTCTTCCATGTGGTTTTAAGCTTTGGATTTTACTTTTTTTTTCAGATGCCACTTTGCATCCTGTGACCTTAAATGACAATGTGATGAAAATACACATATTTTGCAGGCATTTATGCCCATTAGTCAGTGCTGCTCTTGACTTTACTATCTACTATACAAATGCACACTAACACTCTTTAAAAAACCCATTTGCTTTTCATACACTGTGTTTTAAATTTGTGTAACTTTGAAAAGTATTGACTAACACAGAGTACTGTATTCATCATTATAACCTAGTATTTTGACAACCACTGTGAAACACCACAAGCAGTCTACTGCCAACAAGCTGTGCATCGCTGTTAGAAGCTGCTATTTGACAGTGTTATCCAGAGCCTCTTCCTCACCTTCAAGCTGGTTTTGCAGTTTCACATTGTCTATTGTTAAGGAGATGGCAGCATTTGCCTTTGCATTTGGAAACCAGCTCTTACGCCCCCCAATCTAAACATTATTATTAACTTTACTGTCTGGATGATTCAGTAGTACCTAAAAAGAGAGTGAGCTGCATCAAGTCTGGAAGCATAGCCTTTAGTTAACTGGTGAAATATTAACGAGGACTCTTAGCAGCCTCCAGCATATAACTGGCGTGGCCAATATTGAACCCTGGTCTCCAGAGGTGGAAGACTAGAAAAACTAGCCCTGGGGACAGATACCTTTCCTAACTCCCATCACATTTCTAATAGTTACTAGGGCAGAATAATGTTTCATGACCTTTGGGTTGTCCCATTACCACAACGTAATTTAGCTGTGCAAGCTTTGCAAAGGTCACTGGAAAAATAAAAATATTTCCTGCTGTGATCCATACCCTCAAACACAAACGAAAAGAAATATCTCAATAAATGTAGTGACATTTGCACTATAGGGCACAGTGCAAAGATCATGAACCATTATTCTGCACTAGTAATAATGTCACCATTTTATTCTTGCCCAGTGGTTACTGTATGGCATTTGTGCTCACAGGGATATTCCTGTGAATATCAGTAACTTAAAATGCATTGCCTCAAGGCCCTGTCATTCTCCCATTGAAGTGAATGGAAGCTTTGCCATTTGCTTACCAGTAAGTGGGATTGGGACTGACCTAGCATTTCTCATGATCAAAATTGTGATAGTTTTAAACTGGGTTTGGTGCCAATTTTTTTTTTTTCCATTAAGAAGTATTTGTTCATTCGACCCTTGATGAAATATGTTTTTTAGAATATAACAGACCATTTTATTGCATCTATGAGAACTGCCACAACTGTATTTGTAGAAGACAGATTTCGTGATGAGTCTTTTTTTGAAAAAAAATATGTCCTAATACTCCTTGCTAGTTTTGCAATGATTTATGACATGGGAGACAGGTGTTAGCTGATATTTCTTCGCTATGATCTTATATGATAGGTAAATATCTGTTCCCTCTGTTTCTCAAAGACATATGTTAATTCAGAATTTTCTGACTGAGATGTCTTGGAATGCTTTGACTCAATCTACACAAATCTTAAAAATAATAAGAATGAAGGCTTGAGTTTCGCAGGTGTGGAAGTTCCTGGTTTTGTCTTGATGAACTCTGGGCCTTACGCTAGTTATTTGCAAATGCCCTGGAGCCAATTTTTTTTAAGCTGAAGTATGTCAGCCTTGATCAATCTCTATGAGATTATGACTAAGCTCTTGAAAGGAGGAGGTGAAGAGTTTGTATGCAACTGCAATCCATGTTGGCATTGGCCACTGTCTAGAAACACACCTTAGCAATCAATATGTTTAATGTACCTCTGATAATATTTACAAGGCTGAATAGAACTCCACCCCTCCTCCTTTGTTAAGGAGAAGCCTATCTATCTGACTGAAAGGAAGTATCTGAAAGCTTAGTAAATGGTAGGATCACTTTATTCATTGTTTTGGATAAAATGGTGCCTGCCTCTAGTCTGGCTCCACTGTGGAACAGATAAATGTTTCCTTCCCAGCCTCGGTATGTGTCTGTATCAGAGCAAAACACAACACCAGTTCTGAGAGAAGTGCATAGGCTGTTATTTCTTAAGAGCTTGTGGTGACTAAAATTGTCCCCAGCTGCATGAGATGGTTCTTGTTTACAAGTTGAGGAAGAAGGCAGCATTGTATCATCCAATGTGCTGCCTCCTGATTTATTCTCAGACATGTTCCTCAGCCAGGCTTGTGATAGGGGAAGGTTTCTGCTGCAGCAGGTTGTACAGGTAGACAAGGGGCCCATGTTGATGGGGTGCATCCAATATTGGGACTTTGTTGATCATGGGAACCAGTAGGTGGGATGTGGTGGCAAAAAAGCTGTAGCCTCTTTGTCTTTGTGATCCCCTAAGCTCACCTCAGCTGTCATGCCAGCCTGTGGCTCAGTTCGGAACACAAAGTTTAACCCTGGCTTCAGACAAACAGGAAGTGGGAACAACTTATTTGAGCCAGCATGTCTAGTGCATGAGACTGAGCAAATTCAACAGTGCAGGGCTAACGTTTGAGGTGTGTTCCAGGGAGCTGGAGAAAGACAGGGTCTGCTTCTCAAAGGGATAGCTACTAAGCAGCATAGTCTGGTCCTGTGCTTGGTTTCCTATACCTTGAGCAGACAGGCTTGCAGTCTGTAAATAGCTAAGTACAATTTTTCCTGTGGGTGGTAGTGTATTTCAGATTGCTATCACCTCCTCCCGATGGGATTAGGAGCCTGGCTTCACAGGCATTGCACAATGCAGCCCTGGCTTTCATAGGGATGAGGTGGATAGCAGTGAGAAAACAGGATGGATGATGGCGTTGTAGCTGTGCTAGTAATCTTTGCTTGGAGGAGGGGAGTGAGGGAAGACATGGGGACAGAGTAAAAAGTAGTAATTTTCACCCATAGCAGTAATTCCTTTAAACATTTGTAGGAAATGGTCAGGGAGCAGGCATCAGTCATGCTTTTCTGACTCATTCTCCTGTTTTCAGACAGAATACCCCTCCAGTGGCCAGCTGCCAGTAGTGCTGCTGTCCAAATTTATTTCTGTAGAAAGTTATCACAACAATTTTCCTCTTTAAAAATATAAGTAAACAGTTAGTGTCCTAATACATTAAGTTTTGGAATGTAGTAAAATCACTGGGAAAACTGACTCTCCTTTTTGAAAAATGAAAAGCAACAGCACTCACATTATTTATGACCTGGGTCATCTGAGGTCTTCTCATGGACCCCTTACTTCTTTAAGAAGAGTCTGCCCTTCCCCTCAAATGATCTTATCACAGGCTACCTACGGAGGAGTATAAAGTACAGTTTGATCTTCTAATGAATGGTAAACTGTCTTGCTCTTCTCCCTAGCTTTTGAAGAACAAAAACCAACAGAGAAGAAATATTCTGACTGCCAGTGGGATCCACAGAAGAGCAGGAATAAATGGAGTCTGCGACGTACCAGACTGTGTGGTTTTTTTTCTTCTGAATCTGCTTGCTAACTTTGTTACTATTGTGCTCTTTGAGAGTACTCCTGCCCCTTTCCAAGTTTTTATACAGTAGAGCTTGGACTTGTAACTTTGCAGTATCCTCATGAAACTTGCTATAAAGGCCAATTCTGCCAAAGGTACTTTTGAAAACTTGAGTTAGCCTGTTTTCAGCAGAAGCCACAAATACTTTCAGCACTGGGTCCAGAGTTTTAAGAATCAACTTAGTCAGCAAGGGAAACTCAGGCTTCTCATTTGATAGCCTTTAATTAGACATGGATACATATATAAATGCATAGATTATCTACTACCTCCTACTGCAGATGTCTCACTGAAATTAATGAGGTTATTCAAAGAGTAAACTATGAGTAATAATGAATAACATTAATACTCAGCATGACTAATGGTGGTAGGAGGGAGAATCTTAATGACTTAGACAAGGAGGGTCTGCTGGGAGCCAGTGTCTGATTTGCACAAACAATTCCTTTTCAGAGTGGTGAAGCTGTTTCTCTCTTGGTACCAATCATTAAATTACAGCCCCCATTTTATCAAAGACTTCTTGATCTCTGTCTTTATGCCTTTGTGCCTTTCTCAAGGCAGCGCTTACATGTGTGGCAGAAAATGAGTCATGCCCCATTAGCATTTCTTCTGATCCCTTTTCTGTTTAGTTTTAGTGTAGTCCACATCTTTGCAGTAACTTTTAATTTAGAGATCATGTTTCAAAAAGCTTGCGACAGAACTCCTCACAAGAGGCTTTTTTTTCTTTCATTTAATGCGGGTGAACAAGCGTGAGATGATGAACTGGTTAAGCAATTCGAAAAAAGTAGAATGAGATCATATTTTGAAACAGTTAACGGTTCCTGGTGCAGTGCCTCCAAGTTTATCCGAGGTTAAGCCATATTCTTACATATGTATGAAGGGTCTGGAAGAGTGGGAAAACAGATGTACAATTAAGTGAGAAAAGCAACATTCATGGATGTATTTAGAAGAACAAAGCATGGAATTGTTTTCCCTAATACTGGGTGTTAGACGTCCTGCTCTCCATAGATGTTACTGAATTTTTAAAGTCACTAAAACAAACTGGTGTGTGTGTGTGTGTGTGTGTGTGTGTTACCGTAGCGTGATCTGCTGCCATTCCATTCCTCCTTACTAGAATTGCAAATTCTTGGAGAAAGAGCTGCAGTGTAAATAAGGTTGGGAGGGAGAATGAAGAAATTAATATTCCTCCTCAAGTACAAAGCAATCTGAACTTCTTCTGAATGAATGCTGAAGGGATTATTCTTTTTTGGCAGTCTCCAAACTCAAATGAGTTCCTTTCTAGTTCTTATTTCCAGTTCTTGCCACTACCTTCCCATCTGTGATAGCCTCTACTTCTCTCCTAACAGATTTTTCAATAGTTTCATGCAGCTAATACAAAAAATCCATTAAATGTTAACAATTTAGTCTTAGAGAGATCCTTGGTCAGGCTGAATTTAGGAAAATGAAGTCAAGAGTTTTGGGAAAGAGGCAAGGTTATGTAATTCCAGGATTTGCCCTGATATATAATTTAGATTCTGATATGCCACCTAATTTTAACAAGCTGGACTGGACTATTAAATTAACCAAATAGGTGTATCAGATCATGGACATTGAAACAGAGGTCATTTCAGGCTGTCTTAATTGAAAATGTTGTCTCAGGAATTTATGATGCAGGTCTGGACGACAGTAATATTTATGTCTCCTGTTGGTTAAAGAAAAATATATGGGTCAAGGTGTGAAAGGATTAGTTCCATCAGAGAATCTCTTCCAGATGCCATTAATGTATAATTAAAGCTCAGATCAGAGTAGTCTCTTTGTTAGGGCCACATCAAAAGCCAGAGTCAGCCTTCTCTCCTAGCAGTTTTGCAATGTGAATAAATGCTCACCAGAGGCTTACTTGAAGTCAATTAATTCATTTTAATCCTACTTTTACATCTTACCTGACTCCAGTTTTCAGATGCTGTAGGCTAGTGTAAAATAATCCTTACTCTGCCTGTCCTAAAGGAGAATACTACTGTAAATGTTTTTGAGATGCTGGACCATAAGCAGCACCTAAGGGATGTAATTTTAAAATACCTCTTGCTTATACTCTTCTCTTTACAAGAAGCCTAAAGGCCCAATCCATTTAACTGCAGTTGTCAGCTGCCTGGCTGTCTGGTTACTGCAATATTGCCTGTTGTGTGCTAGGAGGTAAGAGTTTTAAGGTGATATGGATCCTGAGGTTCAGTAACTCACAGTCTGCCTTTTGCATGAATTTGACCAGCACAGCTACTCCTTTTCTGTTTGATAGATCGGATGAGGTGCTCTTTACAGAAGACGATTCAGCAGGTTGATTGTTGCATGAAGCAATGAAGGTCAGGTGGAGGGGCATTACAAAACTGATGAATGATTTTGATTGATGGAACTTTTATTCCTAGGCATGCAGGAATGGAAACCTGTTTTCTAAGAGCTAACAGAAGGTATGCCAGCATAACAAGACTGTTCTTGTTGATTTGTCTGCAAATGGTATTGGGTCTCCATTGTTGCTCGTATGTTATATAAATAAATAACATCTCATAAAGTCAGCAAGCATTTGCAAATGTGACCAACAGCTTTCAATTGTGCATCAAAACTAAATCCAGACTTCTGGAATACAAACTTTATATGGACTGTATTTTCATGTATCACAAAGATTCACTACAAACACTCTCTGATCTCACCATTGGTATGGTAAGTTAAATGCACTGTGACTTTCAAGAAGAGTGTAGGCTACCAAGTAAGTTGCAGTTTGGTGTTCCAGAATCTTCTCTGAGTTTTAAATCAAAGCCTTAATGTGAGCAAAGCCCGTGTGTGTGGTAATTTATGTACCATCTGCATGTCAGCTAGCAGCAAACTAAGTTATCTTTTAAAGAATGTTTAAACATTTGAATAAATTATGGGGGGAGTTGTTTGTTTTTTATCTTGCTTTGCTTACCCTGTTTTATCTTGATAAACTATTGAAATGGGTTCAGGAATCTCCGTTGCAAAATAATAATGTGCAATTAACTTTTATATGTGACAGCTGTTAATTGCATCCTTCCCCCTTGCAAAGGAGATGCTCTTGTGTGGTATAGCTTTGTTGATATCTCCTAAGTTAGCTCTTTGTTGTATCCTTTAAATAAAGCAGAAGAGAACAATAATGCGAACAGAAGAGGTACCTTTTTAGAATTTAGTCATCTGCTGTGTTGGAAAATGTGAAGAAATCTTTCTTATTGTGTATTCTTCTTCATCTATTATTTTGAAAGAAATAAGCTGCAATCAGTGGGCCAGAATTACCACTCAGGTCTTGAATAAGTAGTTTTTAGGAGTTTGGTTTAGAAATGAGACAGACACAAGAAGAGGGAAAATATCCACTCAAAGTGGATTGGAAGAAAAGAGAGCTTTTAGGAGGTAGAATTTCTTGTTTTCCTTTCTGCAAGTACATTATTGACAAAATAGGCTTTGTATTTCAGAAGGGAAACACTGCTAGTAAAGCAGTTATGGGTGAACTGTTCTGTCAGGGTATTTTGTTAGGGCCTTTTCATGGTTTAACCCTGGTCCAGCCTGTTTCAACAGCTAAAACCAAGCAATTGGGCTCCCAATTCCCTTACCCCCAACCCCAGGGAAAGGGGAAAGGGAAATGAGAAGAAAAGACATATGGGTTGGAAAGTGAAACTTTAGCTTTAATGAAATACTTCCACTACTGCTATTGCTACTGATGATGATGAAGAAGAAAATACTATTAATAAGAAAATAATAAAATATATACAAATATACGAAATTGTGCCCCAACCCATCATCGCTACAAGCGCTGTAGAGCAAGCACAGGGAAGAAGGTGAGTGGCAGGAGGGAGCTGGGCTCAGGAACTGGATTTAGGAACACATGTATCCAGGATCAGGAGCAAACAGGTAGATGAGGTCCTCGCTGGATATCGGCCATCAAAGAAGAAAGTGAGACCCTGATGATGTCTCAGTTTTGTACTGAGTATGATGTGTATGGGATGGAATACTCTGCAGGTCAGTTTGGAGTTACCTGTCCTATCCGCCCCTCCTTGCAGGTGCAATGTTTTTTCTTCTTTGACTCACAGCATTCTATCAGCTCGAGGATGGCCTTGGTTATTATAGGAATAAGTATAAGCAATGGCCTTTCTGCATCCCAGTGCCCGTGTTATTACTTCTAAAGAAACACACTGTCTGAGAAACCTTCAGTTAACTTTCAGAAAATATACTTAGACGAGACTTAGCTGAAGTTAGAAAACCGATTCTACTTTAGCTCAGACTTGAACAAACCTGGACATGTTTTTTATATCTGTTCTGATTTTACTTTGGTGCTGATACTTAGGCCAATGAAGTTTTGCTCTTAGCTTAATTGTGAACAGGCAATATTTCTTCTCCTTAATGGTTTATGAAGCTGTATGTGATAGCTAAGATCTTCCAGTTGCTCTCCAGGGAATGTGCCCTTCATAAAAAACTGACCATCTGATCCTGAGGTACTCAGCTGAATTTTTTATTTTGTCAATAGAGTTAAATGAATATTCTCCAGATTTAATACTCTGGAATTCCAGTAATCCACACAAGCATGTACGTTCTAACAACTGGATAAATAAATTTTGGAGAAATGACCATGTTTACTCAGAGCAATTTTCTCATCATTCCGGTGCTTGCACAACATTAACTATTATATGACTTCCTTGCACTGACTGTCATCGCAGTCTTCAAAATAGAAAGAAAACAAAATCATTGCAACTAGGTTTGAATGGTTAGTGATGAAGAAGCTGGACTGAACAAAATAACTTGAGAGAAGACGAAGTGTTCACTGATTGCTGGTTGTTTGCTGACAATGAACATTGGTTCAGGCAAACACATGATCCAGGATTAAAGCCAGACAAGACTTGGAAATGAACTCATTTTTATTTGAAGCTCAAACATGTTTATTATTTGTCCGTTTTCTTTTCCATGTTCTGTCGACTTTTTTGCTTGCTGTTCATTTCTCTGTGTGGTCTCATCAGCTTTTCAGTTCTTACTTGAAGTAGAAATGGAAATATCAAAATAATCTGGCAAGATGCCAGATTTCAAACACAAATTAATTCCCCCCAATCAGTTCACTGTATTCACCTCTGCCTGGCATGGTTATATGGGATGGCTCCATGTGCTTGGGAGAGGTGATGTGAGAGTGTTTACTTAACCATAAATGAGAGAAAAGTCTCCAAAATCTGGCTTATGGATTTCTTGGAGTCAAGTATTGATGGAGGAAAGGAGTAGGGCTCAGAGATCGGGAAGTCTCATGAGTTAATGTGTTAAATTGTTTTTGAAAATGTTTTTTTTAGAAATATTACTTACCAAGTTACTTACTTTGGCAATGGCGATCACCTAAGTGGCTCCTATTTCCAGTCTCTCTTCCTTTGCAGGTCTCTTTCGCCACCCTTCTCGTGTGTCCCTCCAAGTTGTGCTGCTGCAGTTATGTGTGGAGCAGAATTGTGGGCAGGATCAGAAGACTGATCTGTCTGAAAAATAACCTGGCTGAAAATAGTTACGTGTAACTTGGATCAGGTCCTGGAGTCGTTCACGGTGCAGCCCTGGTGCAAGTGTCCTGACACAGGTAAGGGGTGGCCTAGGATCAGGTAGGAGCAGACAAGGGCCACATGGCAAACTGCTGCCCACCAGATTTCTGTGGTACAGTGCCCTGAAGGAATGGCCCCGAGGTAGGTGGTTGGAAGTGTATTGCTTGGGGGCTTTGCAACAGGCAGCTTGCGTGCAGTATGAGAGCACTGTGAAGAAATGGGCTTGTGTGTGTTTGCTTGGCAGCTGCCTACACAATGGGTATCTTGTCTCCTCAGCTCTGATTTCTCTGCACAGGAGAAGGGAGGTCTGGGAGCACCTCAAATATTACATAAGATTTTGCTTTTGTGCTGCTTTTATCTTTGACCGTTTAGAGCAGGGGTGACTTCATTTGACTTCTGAATGGGCATGTACTGAGGTAAATACACGCAATACTGGTGGTAACTGAGCAGCAGATCTCTGTAGCAGAGACAGTCTGTTCTTAAGATGGTTGCTGTGGTCTTTTTAAGGTAAAATCTTTCTGGACGTTGTGACTAAGAGAATGAAAACAATCATTAACTGCGGCTTGAGAGGAATACTTGTCTGGACTCTTCAGAATCCCTCCATCCTTTACATTTTGATTGTAAGTAGAACTTTAAACTTCCAGAACACTTTCTTCACTAAGTTTAGACTATTTTACATATTTATCCTTTTTTTTTTTTTTCTCCCACAACTCCATAAAGGAAACACAGTATTTTTTTCTTCTTCCCAAGTTTTTTTCCTCTTTCCTTCTTGCATTTCAAGAATGGGGATACTTTGAATGGGGAATTTTAAGAACCTGGATTTATTTTCTAGGTATGGAAATTTTCTTTGTGATGTTAGGACACTGTCTTAGGGAGTTTGCCTACAATAGCATGGAACTGGATTGATAAATCCAATTGTATATGTAAATCAAGTACATGCACAAAAACCTACATTTGGCTTTAACTTTTTTATCAACCTAGATATCCTATGCATAAATATGTATAAATATTGAGAGACTATTTCCATAGTGGTGAAAAACTGACTGGAATTTTGACTTTTCAGAGTGAAAGACAATGTTTATTTAGTGATATTATGTATAGTGATCTTTGCTTACTGTGAAGTTGACAAAACGTGAAAACAAGCCCTCTGAAAATACACAACTTCAACTGATAATACAAGGAAAGACAAAATATTGGGTGATTCAAGGTATATACCTTTTGGGCAGAAATGTTGATCTTTCTAGAGGGATTGCTGTTTTAAAAGACTGGCGTTCAGGTGACAGTCATCAGTCTGGTTGCTTGTTTTGGCTTTTGCTCATGGAAACGTTGTCCAGAATAATTATCTGCATTACAAATATATTTGTAGTAATTATGCCTCTGCAAGCCAGATGAGCTCTTACCTTTTTATTGTGGCATAAAAATCTTTTTTAAATCTCTATACTAAAGTAATTAACAAAAATAAAAAGGGAGATCAGAAGGGGCGAAATTTTTTATTCCATTAATGTAATGGTTGGATTTGCTATAGCAAGTCGGAGAAGGCTGATGTTTCATTATGACTTTGTTGATGTTGTAGGTATAGGAACAACCATGAACACTGTGTGAACTGACTAATGGATTTACTTGGGTGATTAATGCCTATTATCTACTTTACTTCAGAGTTTGATACTGACTAAACTGATTTTACTACCTTGAAATATGCTGAAATCACCTCAATTTCTTGCAAAATTGCTTCTCATGAATAGGGTGGTGCTTAAAGCAAGCTGGAACATGCAGTAGGTGATAACATTAGGGAATGGGCCTGCAGAGAAAACAAACCAAGCCATCTCTGAAAACTATCGTAGTGTTTAAGGCATAGCATGATTTTGGAGCTCTCTGGTTCCAGATACAGAGTGATACCGTGTTTTTTGTCCCTATACCTGGTATCCTTTGTTGGAAAGAAGCACTGTCCCAGCCAATGGCCTTATCTGTACTTCAGTACAGGCTTCTGGGAAATGCAGGGAGGTAGAAAGTTACCAAATCCTGGTTAGATGCAGAGCTACTATTAAAGCTAATGGGAATGAGATGCCTAAATGCTTTCAGCGTTACTGTGTGTACATGGCCTGTTGCTATCCTGCATCAAGATTTGTGATGCTGCAGGAGCTTCGCAGTTCCATAAATGTGTTATATTAAAAGTCATTATATATCAATATTAACATATTTGGCTGTTATATTGTGCTTCTTTTGTATTCCTACTTTCCCTATCCCACCTGTCTTGTTTCTCTTCTCAGCCATGACCTGTGTTACTTGCACAGACTTTGTTCTTCAAGGAGGCCACACTATTTTTACTTCCCTTTCCATAACTTCATATGACAACGTTTTCCTCCTTCTCTAGAAAAGCACCAGAACAGAGGGTTGGAGCACCTCCCACTTGTCTATCCTAGAGAAGAGAAGGCTCTGGGGAGACCTTATAGCAGCCTTCCAATACTTAAAGGGGGCTACAGGAAAGATACGGAGGAACTCTTTATAACAGCATGTAGTGATAGGACAAGGGTAATGGTTTTAAGCTGAAAGAGGGAAGATTTAGATTAGATATTAGAAGAATTTTTTTGTTGTGGGGATGATGAGCCACTGGAACAGATTGCCCAGAGAAGTCATGGATGCCTCATCCCTGGAGGTGTTCAAGGCCAGGCTGGATGAGACTTTGAGCAGCCTGATCAAGTGGAAAGTGTCCCTGCCCATGGCAGGGGGCTTAGAACTGGACGATCTTTAAGGTCCCTTCAACCCAAACCATACTATGATCCTATGAATAGAGCTGCTGCCTTCCCAGTGAGAGAAATGGAGTTAAATTTTGCTAGAGAGATCATTTCCTAAGAGATTTGAGGAGCATCAGCATTATCTTTACCTTATGACCCTGTGCTGGGGACATTTGCCAGCTTCTATTTCTCTCAAGGATCTTGAGGTTAGCGGTAGAAAGATCCGCAGATGGTGTCCTATAGGACAGATCCTGCTTCTTCTCATCAGGGCTAGCTGAGCCAAGGTACCGTTAATGTACTGCTAATATGAATGCCTTCTCCGTCTTAAGCTAATCTTAGAGGTAGCTCAGATATTTCAAAGTCTTTCTAAATTATACTGTGTGTCTGTAACCTTAGAGCCTAGCTCTGCAGACCAGTGGAAGGTGCCTTTTAGAGAAAGGCTGGTCTGTTTCCCTGTTATGCATTGTTTTTTGAGTGCCTTGTTCCATCTCACAAGGGAAATCAATTGCTAAGCTGTGAGTTGAACTGAATCTGAGTCCCAGTTTCTGCAAAAGTATCCTTCCTTACCACTGTTTGCAACAGGGCAATTTTCAAAGAACTAATGGGGACTTTGCTGCAGGTGTCTGCCAGGCCTTTCTTTCAGGACTTGGCGTGAGTGGTTTAAGCAGGTTCATTGAGAAGGAAAGTGAGTGTAGGCACTGCTGGGAAAAGTCAAGTGTTGTGGGCAAGCTGTCCAGACAGTGCTATGCAATCTCTTCTTGCCCTTGGGGCTAAAGGCTTGGGTTTCATTCTTTTTCCCATGCCTTTTTAGACACAGTAGATTTCCAATATGTGCTTGTAACCTGGAGAACTACAATGAACTTTTTTTCCTCACAGCAGATGAAGGCAAAGCTGCAGATTAGGCTGCCCTGCGTTGGAGGTTATAGCCTGTGAAATGAAGGATTTGAATGTAATGATTGCATCTTTTCAGGAGAAGAAGTACTGTACAGGGAGGAAGGCATGTGGCAAAATGCCCTTGATGGCAGAGCCTCAGATGTGGGCTGAATCAGCTGTGCGTGCGCTCAGGTGCTTAACAACTGCCTGTATGAACACAGTGACCTGTGGTCTTTGCTAGGAATCTGAGAGCCAAATACAGTTCAAGCAACTTCAGGAATATGTCTTTGCAAATTCTGGCATGTCTTGGCCTTTCTTCTTCTGCCAAGCTGAGACTCCAATCATCTACATGATGCTCCCAGCACAAATTCACCCTTTCAACCTGTTAACACACCTTGTGTATGTGCGTGCACATCCTCACGCTCTAAGGTGAAAGGGAGCCAGAGAGGGCAAGCACTTCTGGAGAGGATAAGTAGGTACAAGTTGGATGAATCTTCAGCGTTGGTAGGTAGGCAGTTCAAGCAGAGAAACAATAACTGGAGAAGAAGGAATACTTCAGTACTCCGTAAGCAAGCTATGCAGGTATAAGGAAACTTCCTATAGTCTGCAGAAAAAATCAGCTCACAGAACTTTGTCTTCAGCAGGTTTCTAAATCTGTAACTGAATAAATGTATTTATATCCCTTGGCCTTATTTCTGAGAGCGGAGGAATGGAAAGAAAAAGCTTGAAATAGCCTCAGAAATCTTAATTTTGACTCTGATGTTAACCTGATATTGTAATCAGCAAGTTTTTAGCTCTTTGGGTTTCTTCCCCTCCTTCTTTTTCTCCTCTCCCTCTTTACTCTGCTGTTTCATCCTCTGAAAACTCAAGCCTCACCCAAGCCTCTTGCAAACATTATGGTTAAAATAAACCATACTGCCTCAAGTATTATTGACCAGAGCTCTTTTGTTGAGAGTCTGACCCATATGGATGCAGTGATAACAAGAAATCTGCTATTGGCTCTTTAAGCTAGTGGAAGATAAGGTTAGGCATGTTTTGTGAGAGCTCCATACCTTTAACAACCGTATGACATATATCCTCATGTAACATCTAAATACAGATTTATTTATTTATTTGTTTCACGTCCACTGCAGTTCTGGGTCAGGGCTAAAGTCTAGGATTTCTCCCTCTTCCCACAACCTACCCCCGCCCATAGTTCGTCTACTTGCTGTCACTTCAGCTATTCACAGCAAGATCAACACTTAAAAGATTGGTAGGCATGTTGCTTTTTCACTTTTTATCTGCATTGCTCCACTCACAAAAATACTACCACAAGTGTCATTATACTGCCAAAACACTATCTATCATTTTCTGCCCTCCCAGCCACTTGTTTTGAGTGTCTGTGTTTGTGGCAAGTAGCAGAGCAAAACAAGACATCATCTGGGTATGAGTGCATCTGTGAAGGGAGATCTGTTGGGGAAGCACTTGTGTCCCAGTGTGCCCTAAGTTGAGGTCACTTTACAGTCTGAAGTCTTCCCTAGCTATAAGGCAATTCAGAAGGGTTTCAAGCAGAGAACACAGAGGAGTATTGCACTGATAGTTGTAGCCTCATGTTGAATGTTAGGTGTGTGACTTAGACAGCTATAGCTTACAGAAGCTGCCTGGGTGTTTGGAGTTGGCAAAGAGCTGGTCTTCCATGTACTCATGCAGGACTAAAAGTAATGAAGTTCTGTCCCTGAAGTCTGTTTAATGCTGGCTGTGATAATTGCTGTTCAGTGAGTAGCAAAGGAAATGTAACAGGGTTGGGCACAAGTAATTTTAAAAAAGCCCACTATAGAAAAATGTCACTCTTATCTTTTGGCTTTAGGAGTTCTATAGAATGGGCTATACAATAAAAAGCTTCCTGAAGACTTCCACAAAGGGGGCATTAGCCAAGACCTATTCATAGAAGCATATGTCTCCTCTGAAAAGGTAGCAAGGGTCCCTTCTGCAGTGAGCTCTCCCACAGCAGCCAGGAGTTACTAAGCCTTTCAAAGGCAATAATGCTTTCAGGCTTTGTGCACCTCCTATCCTCATAAACGACCCAATAGCTTGCTTGAGTACTTAGAAGAAAGTGTTTCAAATAGCCCATTTTCCTGAGCTACCAGAGTGCTAACAGTTTCCCTGACAACTTGACAATGGTAATTTCTCCTGCTTTTTTTTTTTTTCTATGCCCATTTCCCAAGAACTAGTAATTTCAGTTAATTCCCTCCTGAGAATATGGGAGTGAGATGTTTGTTTTCCTGTGATGAATTCTACATGAATGGTTTCACCCTGCATGCAGGATGCGGGAAAGGGCAATATAGAAAAAGCTTATCAAACAAAGGAAGGAGGGAAATAGAAGGGAAGGATGGTGAATTAAAAAGGCATTTAAAAGATGGAAAACAATGAAAAGGATATCATTCGCTTGCAATGAATAACTTAAATCTTTCAATTATTTACTTTGTTTACAATGCTGTGAATTTTGATAGAAAATGTAATTTGAATTATTTGTTGAACTTGACAATCTTGTAGCATGAAAAATAATAGCGTCTGTAGCCTGTACATTGCAAACATATGAATCTGTAGCGTAAGCCACGTTTCAGAAGGGTTGGTATGAAGTGTAGTCTCAAATTTTAATAGAATGTGTCCTCTTTTCTGGTTTTGTTGTCCGCAGGAGATACATACGGCCCACTCTGACAGCAGCTGACAAAAGAGCAGGTCAACTTTAGACTGTCCCAGCTTAATGCCATTTAGCGTTGGGGTATCTGGGAATTGTACCCTCCTCGTTGTAGCCTGTAGGCTCTGCAAGGACCATGAGTTCTCCAGGATGTGAGAGCGTGCTATACAGTGCTGGAATCTGAAGATGCGTGTAAGCACTGTGTGTCGTGAAATTGTGACAGAGTATTCCAGCTTTGCTTTGCCATCTGGAGTGTATATGTAGGCTATTGTTTCTCATTCTCACAACACATCAAGATAATTTTTCATCAATTCTGTCAGCTGTTCAGCATTTAAAAGGAATACAGACAGGATCAGATACAAAAATACTGTTAGTGTGAGGTACAAAATGACACTGATTTATGGCTTTAGTGGTTTTCAAAGAGTAATGAACTGAGATTTAGTAAAGGTATTATTGTATTTAACTACTGGACTCGGGTTACTGAAGAGACTTAAGGTTCACTATTAGGATCTAAGTTTTCAAAATCACTTAATAAACAACATTGCTAAATCAGATGTTGCTCTGGAGTCCAAGATGAAAGATTCTGCAAGGCATCTGTCCCCTTTAATCCTAGTTCCCACGAATGGCCCCATTACATTTGTTCAAGTCACTTTGTCTCCAAAGCACTTCATGAGCACTTGTGCACCAAGGAACAGTTTCAGGTGAATTGTGTCCAGTTCATCATTACCTGCTCCATTACATGAACCTTGTCTCCTTTACTGCTGCAGGAGAGATTACAAATGTGTTTAAGAACAAGAGGATGGGAGATGACCTCATCTCTGGATTCTTACTCCAGAGAAAACTTCCTGGTTAGGAATTAAAGTATTCCCACGGTTTTAGCCAGTAGAGGGAGATGTTATACATGCATAAATAACATACTCTGCATGAAATAGCTGTGCCCTTCTTAAAGAGGGACACCAAGCCCAGCTCAGCACACATAAACAGAAGGGTTCCTGTTACCCTCTTATATGCTGTGGGTTTTAGTATGTTTTCCCAAGGTGCTTTCTTCTAGAAGAATCTGAAAACTTGGTATGGAAAATTCTGTAAAAAAGTAAGTTGCTGTAAGCATACACTGAAAGAAGCAAGAGTTTATTCATTTATCCAAGCAAATAAGTGCTTAGCAAAATAGGTATCAGCATTTGCAAAGACATATGAATGTTTTCAGGTGCCTATTACAAGACCTTTAGGAGCTGTTCTGATAACGTAAGTATTAATATTATGAAGTAATGATCAATAATGATAGCAGTGAGCTGAGTATATGAAACAGCTACTAAATGTTATAATATTAGTGCCATATAATAATGTCAGAGACATTATGGCACTCTAGTAGCCATAGTTTGTGGCACTCTAGTAGCCTACTTCCCTGCACAGGTGTACCACCTGGGCACGTAGAAACCCAAAGTCTTTAATATAGTTTATTATGTTTTTTTATTGTATGTAAATACCATTAGCCATTGCAAAAGGGAAAAGGGAAGTGAGAGAATGGTGGAAAAACACTGCAGGCCTAATAGTTCTTGTCTATCTTTATAGTGGGATCAAGATGAACCAACATGGTAGGGGTATTGATCTGGATCTGACTGCTTTCCTCTCAGATGTCTGTCTATATGGGGACACAAAGGTGTTATTTAAGATGCATTGTGGGATAAAGAGCTGCTCTCCATCAGACCTCTTCTTGGGAAATATTCTCGTATTTCTCCTTATGTTGAGCAACAAGATTCCAGGTCAGAGGGATGAGTTGGGGATTTGGGCTGATAGAGTCACACCTCTCTCCTCTATGTTAAACAAGGTTTCTTGGGAGATGAGTGGGCAGGGTTGCTTCAGTGCATGCTACCTGTGTTAGTTCGGTTTACGCCACAAAATGAATTTACAGGTTGAGAAGCCATCGAACCTCTGTGGGAATTGCTGTGTTCACTTCAAACATGGCTGATATAATGGCAGATTGATTAAACTCTCTTTGCTTTGTTTATAGCAAGATTAGATTATTTTTGTATTAACAAACTTTAGACCCAAGTATCTTTTCTTTTTCACTGGTACTGAGAGAGCTGCTTTGGGGCCACACTTTGAAACGCAGCTACTATTCTGCTGCAAATGTGTGTTTGAGTTTGGTATGTCCTAGAGTTCCGTTCTTGGACCATCTTATCAAAAGGGAAAAAAAAACCTGGAAAAGGTCAGACACTGCCTCCGGCTTTACTTTAACAACACCCTCCTATTGATGGTGCCTGAATAAAGGCTGCAGGATATGACCTTGATATCTTCTACTTTAAATGTCTGTATTGAATGTATGAAGTGTTCTTTGTGTATAATTCTTTCCAACTTGCTATTTTAGAGGCTTTGCTTTTGTTCTTTAGATTACTTTGGATGCTGACTTAGTACTGTAACATTCTCGTGGCAGGAAATGTCTGTATATGGAAATATTGCAGCTAGACTTTGGTAATTCCCACACAGACTGTCAGTCCTATGCAGTGACTATGTATACTCTGTCCTCATGTTGGCAAGAGAATTCCATTGTGTTCCTACAATGGGATAGGATTTAAAGCTTTTAGTTGCTTTTGTTTCTTGTGGAAACGATGGCTTCTGGCCATTCGAGTGGAGAGTGACATGGCCTCTTACACAGGACTTTTCCCCATGTTAGGGAATTGATCAAGCCTGATTTTAAACAAAAATTCCAATCTGATACAAAAGAGGCTCTAGGGCTTGATCTCTTCCCCTCCCTTCCACCTTAACTATTCAAACTCTAATGTATTCTTACAGAAATCAAAGGACTTGGTGGACACTGAGTAAAATGTCAGCACAGCCAGACAGATTTAATTGCTTTCTGACTATCTCCCTCCCTCCCTGGCAGACAATAACCAAACATCCATGCAAGCCAACATTTTATTATCAAGATAGCACAATTCCAATGGGGATTGTTGCTTCTAGTATTTATTTTAAAATTCCCAGCCAATAAGAGGTGAACGTACTTGGGACAACTGGAGTTTGGAACTTTCCAAGAGGGTAACAGTTAACACTATCTCATGTAGCCTGTGTTTTGATTTAAAGAAAAGCTATAAAGTTAAGTGAATCATAAAATGTTTGACTGTGACATATTAGACCCTCTCTGTAATTGTTTCACTACTTTACTTATGAAGTTCAAGCTTATCTGACTTTGTTATACTTCCATCCCAGTTTGCCCTTATGCTTTATATCCTCCACCCACCACTTAGTCTTTACAGGCTTTTTTCCTAACTGCTGTCTTTGGTCGTATTTGCCCTGTGGAGTCAGTGGATCTAACATTCTAAGATTCTAACATCAATGAAACTGGACTAGACTCTTTCCATTTTTCTTGTCCTATCTAATTTTTTTGCTCATGGTATCTGTCTTTGTGAGGATCACTGCTAGTTCTCATTGCCTAAGTGGCAATTCTGTCTTTTTTTTTCCAAATTTCACTCAGGAGTTATTTCAAAGTTTTATGTTTTTATTCAGAAAAATTGCCTATAATTATCTCATCAGCTACAGATGCTAGTAATCTTCAAGAAATTTATTTCTGCTTTCATTGTGTCTGTTGGTTAGGTGTGTTTTGTATTAGATTGTTGGCACAGTGACCACATCTGTTCTTATCACCCATGTAAAACATGATAACGTATGAATGATGTATCTGAAAAAAACAACTCTGAAATCTGAAGAGCAGAGATTTTCTTTGTTTACTGCTCAAGTTCTAAGATAACTACTCAGAATGTGAAAGGACATAATTGTGCTAAATTGCAGTTACCTAATTCCAAAAAAGCCAAACCAAAACAATATCTAACATGTACTTTGACCACCTTGCCTGTATTTTCAGCTTTAATCTTTCTTTGTTAGGGATACTGCTTCCGCAGATCCAGATCCACTTGTCATATTGGCCTTAAGAGTGGCATCTAGATACAGATAAACCACACAATCTTAAAAGGTTACAAGCACATCAAGATAGTCCTCTCTTTCCCAGAATTATGTCATTTCAACTCTTGGCAACTAATAGAGCCTGGATACAAATTAGCTAGAAAACAGTCCCAACATATAACATATATTAACAAAAAAAACAACCCTCTCAACATCAACTCTTAATGTTTTCCAAAACAGCATGATGCAAAATTATCCCATTTCTTCTGGCCTATTGCTTACAGCTGTGGCCTGTTTCATTGTCTCCCACTGTAACATTGTAGGACTGGTGGCAAGTGACTTACCCCCTGCAGATTATTAGAATATAGGTCTGTTGCTTTTCCCACTCCAATGCTTCCATCCTTTAGAACGCATGCAGATATTATTCATAAAAAATGATGAATATTTATTTTTGAGAGTAATTTGCGAGACTACATTTGGGTTTTTCATAGAGAAACTATTTAGCAACTCAGCATAATTTTCATTATTTTTCATAACTTGTGGCATGCTGAGGGCATGAATGGCCATGCCCAGCCTCCCCAAGGGACTCCCTCAACCCTGCATAGGACCCAGGACCCCACTTCAGCCCAGTCTGGGGCTTTCAGACCCTGCCCCAGAGATGGTGCAGAAGGGTCGGTCTCCAGCTCCTCATAAGCCTTACCCTGCCCGGCCATGTGCCTAATGGCACCTTCACGCTTGGAGAAGAGGAGGCTGAGGGGAGACCTCATCGCTGTCTGCGACTGCCTGAAAGGAGGCTGTGGCAGACGGAGTGTTGATCTCTTCTCTCAAGTTACAGGTGACAGGACAAGGGGAAATGGCCATAAGTTGCGTCAGGGGAGGTGCAGACTGGATATTAGGAAGAATTTCTTTACCAAAAGGGTGGTCAGGCACTGGAACAGCTGCCCAGGGAGGTAGTTGAGTCACCATCCCTGGAGGTGTTTAAAAAATGGTAGATGAGATTTTGAGGGACATGGTTTAGTGGATGATGGGTGTGGTTGGACTTGATGATTTCAAAGGTCTTTTCCAATCGGAAGATTCTATGATTCTATGATTGACACAAGTCACGGGAGTGATGAATTTTCAGGTCTGTTTCAGCATGATAATTCCTCTTCTCCAGCAGTGGTCAGTATGGGATGGTGTAAGGGAAAGGACAGCATGCCTTTAATTAGTATGTGTGAGATAATCTGTTCCTCAAAGGAATCCTCCTCTTGATTGCAATGCAATCTCTAAATAGGAAGCCTGGGAGCATGTAGTTAGTTGGCCTTCCCCTTTGAAAAAGTGGTTACTGTCACTTTGCTTTATAAACACATAAACTCTGGTAAAGTCTTGCCTAATTTGTAGATTCAGCGGCACTATCTGACTGTTGGGTTTGGCTGAAATTCTTATGTTCTGTGTAACAACTTTCTTACAAGCTCTGAATTTATCATCTTGGAGTTTGCTTCAGCAGTTTCTTGGTTCTTTAGTTATAAGGTCACAGAAGTTTCCACTTTACCTATTTTTTTTTTTAAACCAACCAACCATTTTATGGACTTGTATCACCTTGCCCCATTCATCTTTCTTCTAAAATCAACTCTAACAGGAGAACCAAGACGCTATCTAACTCACATCTGGGAAACGAGGCAATAAGATGTGAAAGCCTCACAACTAGAAAGGCAGGTGCCCAACTCCTCTGTGGCAGTGGCATTATATGCGGAAATATCTCATACAAAGCCTGTCAACAAACAAGCCCTTTAAATGTCTTTAGTTCTTAAAATCGCGCATAACACTGAGTGCTCCTGATCCTGTGCAGCATCTGGAAGCCTCTGGGTTCCATCAGTCTGGGTTGCACTGTCATCTGGGATATCTTGAAGAAGAGTGGCTGCTTTGCTGTAGTTTAACGAGCTGCCAGCTGTTTGTTGAGCAGCAGTAACTGACCGTGACATGCACCTGTCCAAATCTCAAAGAAATCATACTGGCTTAGACCTGTGACAAACAGATTTTAGCAGTGTAATGCCCAGTCCTTGCTTTCTTAAGTAAGTGTGTAAATGCCATAGGGTTAACATTTTGTGGCATTTGTTTCAGTGCATTTAAAAACACTGAGCTTGACATTTCTTTCCATGCAAGTTGTGGAGTTTTGAACACACTGTCAAAGGATGTGGGATATGCCAAAATGCTGGTCCACTTGATGCTAACAAAGGGAGCTCGAGAGGATGTATGAAGACAATTCTTCAGATAAGAGATGGACCTGGTGAGGTTAAAGCTCCTCACTGGTATTTTCAGGTGTGCTGTCGCACACAAGCAATAATAACGCATTCTACTAAATTACTCCGGTTTCCCCTTTGTTATTGTATACAAAAGTAAACAAGAATTACACACCACACCTTCCTGTTCTTGCAGGTGGAGCTATTCTTCTGATATCTTTGATGTTAGCTCGCTTTTCTGTTCTTTAGAACTTTGTTTTCCAGTTTCATTTTTCAGTCCTCTCTGCTTGTTTTATTCATTCTTTGCCCTTTTTTATTTCTGTTTCCTTGGGCCAGACACTAGAAGAGCTCAAGATAAACATTTGAGGGGATTGCTATCTGGGCAAGGCAAACCTTTTGTGGCCAGGAAAAACATTTCAGCTGTATGAAACTACTGTGGCTGAAACCATAGAACTAGAAGGTGACATGCAGTGAAGTAACCACACGGATATTCTACACAAATACCAGGAAATGTAAACGAGTTACCTTTGTTGCAAGGTTAACACAAAATCTTGCTTATGTGGCATCTCTGCTCTGCACTGATGAACAAGAGAGACTTTTCAACAGCTCCAGGACTTCAGGCTGCCTTGCATGGTCATTCTGGGGTTCCTGTGTGTTACCCTAAGCTTTGTTGGCAATGCAGTCTCTAACATTTTGTACTTGGTGTCCAGTACAAAGCGGTCAGCTCAAGGGTGCTTCAGACCTGTCAAACCCTGGAGCTGTCTCTGCTTAGCAAATCACCCAGTCTCATTCCCAGAGAAACGGGCCACGGCCATTAGAGATTCTGATTCATTGTGTCGCCTCTGCATCGTCCTCCCTTGTGTGCTGAAGGTTGTATTGATCTCAGCAGCTGAAATAAGTCCCCTTTCTGAGTTGGACCCGTGCCTTGAGACTGACTGAAAGGAAGCCCACAGCCAGAAATCAAATATGTGCCATGCTGGAAGTAGTTCACTTTAGTGAACTTGTGGTCTGCGACCACCTCTGCTTGTGCTCAGGGAAGCTCTCCAACAATAGTTTTCAGATAAGTTCAGCTCAGTGCAGCTGTATCAAGAATTGCAGGATGTAACCCACTTCCCTGATGCTGGATAGGGTGTGGATGTGGCTGCTTCCACTTGCCTGAGGCCAACTGGAGTGATCTATGGAGTGAAAACAAAGGAACTGCTTTTATATCCTTATCTTCATTCTTATGAAAAGACCAAATTCTGTTAGCTATGTACCTCAGTATTATTCCATGGCTTCTATCTGTCTGCTTGCTGAAACAGGGCCTTCTCTGAAAAGAAGCTTCTCTGTGTCTTCTCTGAAAAGCTCCCACCCATGAAACACAAATCTAAATTGCTGAAACAGATTCACTGTTCAAAGAAGCCTGTGGTACAAATAGGTCTGTTGTCATATGACAGTATAATCTTACCCAACAGTGCACTGACAGGATATAAAAAGAATATACATTCTGTTCACATAAGGACTTATCTCACTTTGTTTACTATAGAAGATGGGTGATCAATATTAAACCCACTTCTTAGTTCAGAATAATCTTGGTGAAGGAGTATTTACTGATCATCCCTTCTCAACTTCTGACAACTTTGAAATAAAATACAAACAGTGAGGACTTTCTAACATTATTTTCATAGAAACATAGAATGGTTTGGGTTGGAAGGGAACTTAGAGATCATCCAGTTTCAACTCTACTGCCTTGGGCAGGGACAGTTTCCACTGGATCGGGTTGCTCATATAGCTTCATCCAGCCTGGCCTTGAACACCACCAAGGATGGGGCATCCATGACTTCTCTGGGGAACCTGTTCCAGTGCCTCGCCACCCCTACAGCTAATCTAAATCTTCCCTCTTTCAACCTAGAATCATTCCCCCTCATCATATCACTGCATGCCCTGATAAAGAGCCCTTCCCCAGCTTTCTTGTAGCCCCCTTTAAGTACTGGAACGCTGCTATAAGGTCTCCCCAGAGCCTTCTCTTCTCTAGGCTAAACAAGCCCAAACCCAGATGCAGGACCTTGCACCTGGCCTTGTTGGACTTTATGGGGTTCGCACAGGCCCGCCTTGCAAGTCTGTCAGTCTCTCTCTGGATGGTGTCCCTTTTCCTTTTACGCATTAGAGTAAACATTAAAAAAATAAAAAATTGAAGGCATCAGGATTCAGTACTGGCAAAATGACTAGTGAAGATAATTCACCAGGCCTATGATGACTGACATCTCTGACTTTCTTTAGGTGGAAAAAGTGGAAGAAAATGAGGACCTGATAGATTAATGATAGCTTGTCTGCACTTGAGTTCTGTCTCTCTGGAAGAGGTGCCACCCAGTTTACTGTGCCATTAAGGTTCAGAACACTTTCCCATTGTGGCCACAGTTCATGACAATTGAAGCTATGTTTCAGCTTGTGCAGATTATTCTAGCCCGCCTCAGCAGAACAAGCTCTAGATATCAAAACTGAACTTCTGCTGCTGATGTCTTAACAGAGTATAGCTACGCAAGGAGGGATTAATTGTAATTACACTGTACATCATCTTAGATCATTCTTCCTCTGTTGTGCCGCTGCCTTGCAGTCAGTTCTGCATTGATGCCCTGCTACTTTCAAAGGAGGAGATGATGGCAGTGGTGTATCTGAAGCACTGCTGCTGTCATCTCGGCCCTGCCCCTTGTGTTCTGCGGCCTTATTGTGCAGTGTGGATAGTGAACCTGGATAAGAGCCTTTTGGCTCCTGTTTCATGCTCTGCTGTGCCTTGCCTACAGAGGAGCTGGTGTGGTAGATGAGTACTGCAGCTCTATATGTCACTTCCTGTTATACAGTCCAGAAGTATTAGCCTAAAAATGGTTATTGTTATTATTCTTCCATGCCAAAGTCAAAGGTATTCTGCTGTAAAGCACTTTTCTGGTGGGGCTACTTCAGTTCCAATTGCTACATAACAACAAAACCTTTAGACTGACTCTACAGAGGCTGGTACGTGAATGTGGGTTTTGGAGCAAGCAAACTGCAGAGAGGAAAATGTAAGAAATAACACATGGTGTCCAGAACATTTTCCTGTCAGATGTTTTCATTAATGAATTAACTCTTAGGATTTCAATTTCAGCCCCAGTTTACAACTTGATTTCTGAACTGATTTTTTTATCTTCCCTCACTGACTTTTGAAGATGTCAGTCGGGTAGGCTTGAAGGCTCTCGTTCGATATTGATATTGTGAATCACTTAATGAAATTCAGCCAAAGAATTTGAATAATATGCTCAGAATCTCAGAGCGTATTTGTCAGTGATAAAGGCCAGGTTTCTTGAGTGTCAATCCTATGTTTTGACCATGGCGTCATCCCTTCTCAATTTTGATAATTAAACCACAAAACATTACAGCAAACAGAATTCAGGCTTATTTTAAATCCTTCATAGACAATTTTTTTTATGGCGTGGCTTAGGTACATTTTAGGATCCAGTGTTTCACTTTATTCCCTAAAAAAGCATTTTAAACCATTAGGAAACCAAAATCAGATCTGAATTCTTTTTGACAGAGGCAGTGAAGAGGAGTGGCATTGCAGTATGGGGGCTGGTCCTTCAAAGACTGTGAACATATGTATTCATTTGGCTGGGAGTTTGGAAAATACCAGTGTGATGAGGGTGAGAACAGTCTGTAAAAGCCTATGTGATTTTATTCTTGGCTTGTATGTTTTCACTGTCAGTGAAAATACAGCATGTGAATCAGCTTCTCTGAGCTGAGTGAAAAGGCCATAGGTGATAAATTTCAGGGTGCTTTTTATTGCCACCTTAGATCTAGAAGCCCTAACTGTGGAGGTTGTGTAGGTGCTAGGGTAGGAACAGCAGTACCTTTAACACAGGGGAGCTCCACCTCATCTGCTGCCTGGAAAGACTTGACAGTGGGTGTCTGCAAAAAGTAAACTTCCAGATATGAGTAAATGGGTCTGAGCAGATCTGCTGGACTGAAACGTCTTTGTAGCACAGGAAATGTCTGGTTTCATCCTCTTTTTTCTTGTGCCCTGTGCTAAACCCCAAGTCTGTGAGTGCTTATGCACATACTTAATTTTACTACTGTAAATAATTCCATTCAACTCAATAATGTTATTCATAGTCAAGCTGAGCATGTGTGTTCAATGTCTGCAGGATCAGAGACTGCAGAAGCTGGCTGCTGCACCATTTAGGGCTGGTATTTCCATCCCTTAGGCCCTGGTGTCCTTGTATGGAATGATTTCATTTTATACAGACTTTACTTCATTTTCCACGTGTCAGCCCTCAGTGCGTGTGCTGTTAGCGCCCAGTACTGAATACTCTTGCCTTAGGTATTGCATGAAAAGAAAGCAACTTAAAAGTGAATGCAAATTGAAATTCAGTTCCTGTCCAGTATGCTACCGTGTTCTAAAACATTAAGAATATTTTAATGCTGGAAACAGCAATCATCACTTTTGACAAGGAGGCCTGTCTGTTTTATTTCCCTTTCCCTTTCCCTTTCCCTTCCTTTCCCTTTCCCTTTCCCTTTCCCTTTCCCTTTCCCTTTCCCTTTCCCTTTCCCTTTCCCTTTCCCTTTCCCTTTCCCTTTCCCTTTCCCTTTCCCTTTCCCTTTCCCTTTCCCTTTCCCTTTCCCTTTCCCTTTCCCTTTCCCTTTCCCTTTCCCTTTCCCTTTCCCTTTCCCTTTCCCTTCCCCTTCCCCTTTCCCTTCCCCTTCCCCTTCCCACCACAGCAAAACTTTGGGATGTGCTAATACAGAGAAAAACAACCCTGCTCCCAAGAAGCTTGCAGTCAAGCAGCAAGTCGTGACAGCCTCAGAGAAGGCACATGATTGTCTGGATTTGGCCAAAAGAAGTTGGATGAAAGCACCGTATGGATAAAGGGAAGCTTCAGGAAGTGTCAAATTAGGGGATTAAATCTTGTGCTTTGCATAACACTTAGATATGAAGAAAAATGTAGTCATAGAAAACAAGGCTGAAAATGACCTAGAGCAGTTACTCTTTGCTGTCCCAGTTGCTTTCAATTGTCATCTTCCAGAGTGCTCATGGCTCCCCCCAGTTTGACACTATTGGCAGATACAATAAGTGTCTACCAACTCCCAAATCACAAAAGCCTATATGGACTAGCTGGAACCCTGGAGCAGCATCTGCATAACACAGGTTGATATACTTTCCAGCTGGACAATTTCTTGTTGGTAACTCATCATTCTGAATATATTTTTCCGTGTTGTTTTGCATATGCTTTACAGCGTTGTCGTGGCTTGCCTCTGAGACTCTTACGTGATATAGGGTTAAAGTCTTAACAAAACAATGATCAGTCATATCTTCACTGGGTTTTAGGCTTGCTGCTTGCCTTAAAGGAAATTAACTTGGACTGAAGTGACTTATTACAGGCAAATCCCTGCTGATGTGTCCTTATCTTCGAGGTGCTTACATAAGAGTCGACTGATTAATTCTGGTGTCTTTCCAAGAACTGAAGTGTTAGGCTTAGTGCTCTGTCATTTCTAGGATCCTCCTTTCTCTCTGTTTTTACAGATAAGCACTGTATTCACCCTTTGCTGTTTATCAAAAGCCTCATCCTTTCTCCACAAGTTCTCAAAGATAATTGTTAATGGCACTGAAATAGCTTCAGGCAGCTCCTAAAAATATTCTGGGCAAACTTCAGCAGGTTCAAGTCAAGACTCTGGTCTGTTCTCTTTCTTTCCTTGCTCGAATTATGTCTGCTTTGTTGGTTATATTCTGTCTAATCCCAAATGACTAAAGTGTCTGCTAAACAGATTAGTGGCCCACGGTGTCACTGTAAAGGGCTTACGTTGTTGCTGAGTTTATGCAGTAAGTCAATAATATGCTGAACTAATAAAGAGCCAAGAAATTGTGGGAGGTCTTAGAAGCCAGAATAAGTAGAGAGTACCGAGTAGAAAAGAAATGATAGTGGAAGGGTTCAAAGGTAGGAGATGTCATGAAGCAAGTGTTTTACCAAGGGTATTCTGACAGTGGAGCAAATCTACAGTCCCAAAGACCACAAGCTGGAAAATCACGGAGTCTGTAGTACTGCATAGTTAAACATTGATGTCTCTGAATGCAGTGGTGTCTTAGTTTATTTGCTTTGGAAAAAAGGTGAGGAATTCAGCGTAGCCTGGATGCATGGATCCAGAGAGAAGATTGTGTCACTAATTCCTGTTATGGGTTTGAGAGGCTGGGGCCAGTTCATGAGTACCACACTGGCTCCTGCTGACCTTCATATGATGCAAGGGTTAACTCTGACCAGCTCGGGTATTTTAAAAGCAGTTAAATTCTGATGTTTTAATCTTTTATCTTTGTTGAAATGCACTGGCTGTCACTCAGTCTGAGTGGAAATAGGAAGAGACAAATATAAAAGAGAACAATACGTGACAGTGTATACAGTTATGTATGAAATTGTTCTTATTCCATTCTTTATTCCCTGCTTTTCATGGAGGGAAACATAAAGCTCAGTGCTATAGCTCTTCTCTATGAACATTCTTACCTGAGTGGGAACCATTGAGAGACAAGGTTTTGAAGAATCAGGTCTCTAAGTCAAGTCCACTTATTTTTGAACATTTTGCTTAGTTACAGAATCTGCTTAGTTACAAGAAGCCTCTTTAATTCTTTATCTTTGTCAAGGTGAAGTAAGAAAAGCAATGTATCTCTCTTCCCTTTGCCCTTTGCCTTTCTAAAGACATTTAGTTACAGTTTAATTAAAATGTCTGTGTCTAGCTCACAAGCAAGAATATTTAGCCATTTCTCTGCGGTCAGTTCATGTGAAAAAGGCTCGGAGGGCTAACACCCTTCAACGAAAACATACTCAGACATCACACCCTCGTTTCAGCTAACTTTGATTATTTACAGTACTACCTTTCTAACAGTTAATTAAAGTGCATGATCTTGTTACCAAGGATGATGAAACTGATTCGTCTGTCTACTAAACAGAGAGCTTTGTGGTTTGGTTTTTTTTTTTTTTTTCCACTTGCTTTGTGCCAGTATTACTTTATACTGTCAGTGTGTAATTTGTTCTGTTTTATTCCATTATTATTTACCCATGCAGGCTGCAACGTAGTGGTCATTTTTTAACCAGGGGCATCTGAAGTATTCCACACTGCACCTTTTACTAAAGGATACCAAAGTTTAAGCACTAAGTAATTTTTAAGGCAGGCACACCTTCATTTTTACTATGGCACACCTTCATTTTTACTATTGAAAAGTCAGAAACTACATTTTTGGCTAGAGTCATAAAGTTAATTAATGACTGGGGTAATTTTCTTGTCCGTGCACACTTCCTGAACAGATGTAGTTTTCTGTTCTAATGGGTGGTTTATCAGTTGTTGATATGGAGAGACTGTACGGGTGAGCTATTTAATCAAAACATTGATAAAGACCAGATACTGGAAAAATTGAATGATGTGTTTGTGAAAAGGGAGGGGAAATTATTTTCTATTTCTTCATTTTGCTACTGGTCAAACTATCTTGACTATGGTCACTGTCAGCAGGTGAGTGTGTGGTTGATTAGAGGAATGGCATAGCCTTCTCATACATTGTAGACAAACATTACAATACCGTGATGGTTGCAGTAGTCTGGAGAGCTGCAGAATTTGATTTTAATAAAAATTCTGTGCACTGACAGATTATTTCTTCTCATAGCACAGTGAAATAATACATTTTGGCCATACACAAAATTAATATATTTACCTGTGAAGAGACAAAATGCTTGTTTGTATATGGTGTAATAATAATCATAATAATTTTGAAATCCATGATAATTAAATACATTTTTGAAAGGCAGAGTTCTTCAGACACACCAAAAAAATTGTCAGTATGGCAGTCAATTACATGCTGTGCCATCCTCCTGCTGGTAACTCAAGGTGCAGTTAAGGTCTACAAGACAAGACTGAAAAGACGTCATTTCTTAGTCCAGGAAAGAGAAATGGGAAAGGTTTTAAAAGTCACAAAACTCAAACAAGATATCTGCAAAATGGAAAGCAATGAATGATTCCATACATTAACCATGCACAGGACTTGAGCTGCAGTGACTGATGCTGAGAGTGGATGCTAGCAATGCCTCATTTAATATCTGAGGGAGGCAGCACTCACACAGCAATTCTGAAATGTTTAGGGAACAAGAGAAAAACTGCACAATCACTGAGTCAAGAATCATATAAGTATTGCTGATCCTGTCTCAGGGCAGGAGAGAGATTCTTCTAGATGAAGTTCCTCTGGACCTGTATTCTATGATATCCTCTAAATGAGACCAAATAAACCAGGCAATTAAAACAGTGAGGGCTTGCTGAAATGCAGCAGCATGCTGTGCTGCTGAGGAAGGCCTCTATGTCTAGGGCATCCCCAATTAGGTGGCTAAACCTCGTCTCATTGTCTTGAGTCTCAGGAAGATGTATCACGAGCCAGGATCATGTCTTAGTGAATGAGGAAATAGGCATCTTATGAGATTCTCCTTGAAACCTGTGGGGAAAAAAAACAGTACAAACCAAACAAAAAATATTAATTGCCATCTCCCATATCAGTGTCTTTTTAGGACTCCTGCTGAAATTTGCTGGGACACTTCAAATCTACTTTAAGGAAGAAATTAATAGGATGAGTGAAATCAGCTAACCTTACGATTATCAGCTAACCTTAACATGTTAATGTTGTGAAAGGTGCTGCTCATATTCTTCAGCACTAACTGCTTTGGAGCCTGAGTGTTGCTCCTCCACTAACAAGTCTCTCTCAGGCAGGAGAATTGCTGGTTGAGCTACATGATATCTGAACTCATTTCTGAGACATGAGCTCACAACTTGAGTGCTTTTGTTTGTGAAATCCATAAGACAACATTGTATCCACCAGCAGACAGAGGTGTGGAACCTGAAGACAACCACAGAAAAAGAAACATACATATGCTCATCACTGTAGATAATGGATCAGTGCAAAATATACAACCTATCTATGGTAGGTTTCTTACCTTTTTAAATTTTGGTTCCAAATGTTATGAAGAACACTGATATTTACATCATAAAACTGAAAAAGATATGTTTTGTTAACCAGTGATGATCAGGTTGATTTAGAATATTTTCTGAAACAGGCATTCATGACTTTGTAGAGAAAGATTTTCTTCTTCTTTCTGTGGTATATCTTGCATGTTAGGCTAATCCATAAAGCTTTCAAATTTATTTTAAGTAGCCCCCAAAAAATAAAATGTTAAAATTTAATTAATAACATCTGATATACAGTGCTTGGTATGAAAGATGCGTCCTTGACCAGCTATAATGAGATGTCTAATGATTCTTCTCCTCTGTCCTACTTTGTAAGTTCCTTAGAAGCAGATGTGAGAATCATAAAGTCATTTAGGTTGGAAAAGATCTTTAAGATCATCGAGTCCAACCGTTAAGCTACACTGTTAAGTCCACCACTAAATTTTGTCCCCAAGAACCACATCTACAGGTCTTTTAAATGCCTCCAGGGACAGTGGCTCAACCACTTCTCTGGGCAGCCTGTTCCAGTGCTTGACAACCCTTTCACAGAGATGAAAGATCATAATGAGTAAAACATTTCCTCCTCAGAATTCATAGATGTCTTTATAAACAGTGGTGCAGTTCAATGCAAGAAGACCACTTACTGGCCCTTCTGTGCAGCATTGTTTCCTGGAGCACCTGAAGAGAAATTTACCTGGGAATTGGCAGGAGGACTATCACACTGAGTAACCGTGGCTGCCTGCTGTATGCTGTAACAGGTGGTGGGGAAGTGCTGCCAATGTCTCAGCTTCACACTCAGAAAGTTGCATATGCTTAGTGTAGCGCCAGGCATTTTCCACCAACTCACCTGCTGTCCAGTAAGGAGCCAGCTGTTTAGAAGTGCCAGCTTTTTGGAAGTGTAAGTAATTTAGTTATTTGTTACAGGAAATTTTAGGATGTGCGATGCAGAGGGCCAAGGGAACAATCTGAATCTGGTATTGGGACTTGGTAAGGATGTGTTCCTGACAGGGTATGTTTTTCCAGTAAGTGTTTAATGACTCAGGTTGAATCACTTGATATTTAATGAAGCTTACATTCGGATCGTCAAAGATACAGCTGCACAAATCCCTCAGAGTAGGAATTAGACACCATAAAAGATCTAGGGGGGATATACTGTTGACAAATACTGATAAGTAATTTTCTGAGCAACTCTGTGTGGCTGATAGACATGCAGGTGAAAATTCACTGGCAGGTTGGAATATAAGGGAATGTGTTTGCTGCATGTATTTGAATGAGCTGTTCTTGGCGCTGCTCTAAGTGGAGCATGTTTTTACCTGCTCTCACTTATTTTAAAAGTATCGCTGGACTCAGCTCTTTTTTTTTTATTTATACTCATATTCCTGTGGGATCATACATACGTGACATGGTGAAAGCATGATAACTCTGTAGTATCCGCTCTGAATGCAGCTGGCTGCAGAGGAATTCTGCTTCAGGTATGCCTACCTCAGGCAACTCTGTTTATGCCAAACATGACACTCTGTACCAGGATTTTAATACATAATTACATCCTTTTTCTTTCTTAAAGGCAAGAAGGCACTTTAAGTGTAAAATACAAAAACATTGTGGTAGTACCTCTGTGTCTGTGTTGGAGGAAGGAACGTTTTTAAAAAGCTTATCAAATACGTTTAAAGGAAAGCCCAAATAAATCTTTCTGTAAATAGGACTGTGAGAAAACTCTGTGGTTCCTAGTTCTGGTTTTGCTTATTTGTGCTTATGTAAATCTGATATATGTGCACTGAAGCCATTGGAGCTGCACTGAGTTAAGCAACTGTAGAATTTACACCAAATGTACTCCAGAGCTGTTCATGCTGCTGTAAGCAGTTACAATTCATAACAGCTAATATGTGTATGGGAAAATCTTTTTGCACAGTGTGTGATACAGAGACTGTCAATTTAATTCTCATGAATTGAATTTTCTACAGCAGCACTGAAAAATCTCATTTCTACCTAGTGGAACTTGGGAAACTTAAGGATACAGGAAATTCACTTATACCTAAAAAAATGTAATTTGTTAGTATCTGAGTGATATTCTTGTGATCTTTTTACAGTCATGAATTAAGGCATGAAGCTGAGAGTCTTTCAAATCATTTCTGACAGCCCAAATAGGCCTAATGTTAAGAAGCCCTGTACTAGAAAACTAGCCTTTTTTTCTTTCTGGTCCAGGGAGCAGAAACAATATTTTATTTGGATTGCCTGATATCTAGGGAGATAATAACTTGCACATATGCCCTTTGAACTGGTTAGGGATTTGATGCAACTTTGAGATAAACCACCGGCATTCTATGCAAAGCATTACATTCATTGTATCTAACATTGAATGTGATGTGTTCTATCACAGAGTTTTCCTGAGGCAACAGCTAACCACACAGCTAAAGGAAATCAAAGCAAGAATTGAAACATTTTATGGAAAGCCATCAGTATCTTTTTTCTCTTGCATAGTCTATTCCTTTCTCTGATTAATACACTTCATTCATTTATTATTCTAGTGAGTCTTCAGTCACCTATCCTTAAGCTAAAAACAACCTCACCACATTGCCAAATATACATTTCTAGGAAAAAAGATATTGCTGTAAGTCCAAGATTGCTATTAATTTTTCTTTCTCCCTCATTAAAGTAGTGTAATGTGTGTCCAGTACTGTTTTTTAAAGTGCTAAGCTCATAAAAAGTGTTGCAGTTGTTTGCACTTATGAGATCCAAAATGTATACTTAACATATCCAACATATATAGCACATAGCGTGTGAAGATGCCATTTAAACCATACATTGTATTAAAATTGATGTGGACATGAAATCATGATATAGGAGGAGGTATATCCAAGTACAAACATATCTACTGGCTTAGTTAGAAAATAGTTAAACTTGACTGACTACTTACAGGAAAAGAAATTCAGAGTAAATTCTTTCATGGGCATAGAAATAAACAAGAAGTAGTCGTTGGTTGGTCAGATTCCTTTTTCACAAATAATATCCTTTGCAAGAACAGCAGAAAGATAAAACCTGGCTTGAAATTTTGATAAAGAGTTATTAAGTTCCTTATATTTCTACAAAGCTCTTCCAATAAGAAAAGATAAGAAGCAAACATTATATGCATAATAGTCAATAACCAGAAAGTTGGTTTCAGTCTAGCAGCAGTGGTCTGCGTGACACAATCTCAGGCTGCCAGCATGTAGCCATATGCTTTGGGAGGACACAGAACAGTGAATGCAAATCAATCCCTGTTAGCAGAAGCAAAGAGAGAGGCTAAAGTGCTTAGGCTAATTCCAAATGGAAGAACTCAGGCCAACTGTTCGATTCTTTATGCCTGTTGCCAATCCTAGCCAACATGAGTAAAGCCAGGTCTAATGATAAAAGCTAGAGCATTTAATGGCCTTTAGCTGCTTCGCTGTTATGCTTGTTCTCAGAGTCTTTGTGATATGTCATTATTATGGGAGCATACAAACACAAAATACACAAAGCATTGCGAAGAGCATCCTACCACTGTCCAAAGTACTGTTCTGTAGGCCCTCTGGGCTCCATGTCCTACAGATACTGTACTCAAGGTTGAGTTTCCAAGTTTTTCATTGTAATAACAATTGTTTATTCAATAAGTCTATTATCATTTAGAAACAATCTGTCATTGTTTCTCAACTTTGTCACCTTGCCACCTTTCCATTAAAATGGAAATGGTGTAATTTTACGTCTCTTTTAGGAATGCCTTTATCAGAGAGACAGTTAAGGAAATGCACTAGTGCTATTGCGACTGTATGTGAGATGAGTACAGGCTGCTGCTAAGTAGTCCATGTGCCCATCAGGAATCATGAGGAGTATCAGCAGAACTTAAAGATCCAAAAGAGATGTTTCTCCAGTGCAAAATAAATTTATTTGTACACACACTGTGAAATCTTGAAATCCTGGAAAGTTCTTGATTAGAAAGTCATTGCTTTTTTGAAGAGGAGACATTGCCCAAGTGGGAAGTAGCCCCTTCAGTTGAAGGTGGTGGTTCTAGATTTCGTGCTAAAATCAGGAGGCATTTATGAAATAATGGTTTTCCTTGTGGGCCATCAGAAGTGAGTCCTGCCTTACCCGGTTGCATGTGACTTTGCCTTAGAGCACGATGAGGAGGGAGAACTTTGCTTATTTGTTATGGCTCTCCAGCGACTTTTTTCTGAGCACAGAAAGAACACAAAACCACACCTTTAGAAGTACAGATGTTTTAAAAAAGCTGCAAGCAAGGACCTCCTTCTCTGACTGGTATGCTTAAATTGATAACAATTACAGTGTGAGTAACAACATCAAAGGTTCTGCTTGCACAACCTTCCTTGGCTCATAGACCCCTACACTGGATAGACACAAGGATTAATTTCATTAATACCTAAACAGGCACAGGATGTTGAGTTTGGTAGGTTGACAGGCTTTCAGTAGGCCTAGATTTTGTATTCCCGTTGTACATTACCTTATTATGTTTTGCACATATAGGGGGAAATGTAGTGATGAGTGGAAGAGTCAGAATGTCAGGATATCAGAATATTTGTAATACTTCAACAGCCTTTGTAGCTACAAGAACACTTTCAGTACAGTAAAACTGGGTGAGGCTTGAAAAGATAATTTAAACTAGGATTATAACTTGAGTAGGATTGTAATATACTGATGTTTGTGCACTAGCTCAAATATTTGTCCGTGTAAATACAGTGGCAAGGTGCTAACTTTTGACCTGTGACATTTTGCTTTATTTGATCATACTTTGATTTAAAAATAAAAAAGGAAAGTCTAGCAGAAACAAATCAGGAGAGATTTCACTAACAATAATAAATTTCAAGCCCTATCAATTCTCACATATTCATTTGTCTTAAAATACATATATTTAAAAAAATATAGAGGAAAATTCACAGATATTGACATCCTCTGTATCAGTCTGTTTGGTTTAGGTACAGTACAGACAGATAAGAAGGGAAGCTATGTGGTGCCATGAACACCTAGTTACCCATTGACTGAGTAGACATTGGTTTTGCAACTGTCTGGAAAATGTGTGAATGCTGTCCAGTGAGTACCTTGTCAAAATTCATTGATTGAGAAATGTATTTGGGTGAGGGCACTTGCAAAGCAGTGTTAGCAAGTGCCTGTCATCTGCACTCTGGGAACTGGTCACTTGTGTGGTCTCTGCTTGCCACAGTTGTGAGGTGAAAAGTGTTAGGTTAAACTGCTTACTTGGATGAAGTAGGGATGAGTATAGCTAAGTCTTGCAGATGGGTTGACTGGCTATCGCACTGTACTTCCCAGTGTCAGGATCACCTTTCAGTGTTCTGCTAGCCTCCTGTTTGCTTCTCAGTGCAAATTCTTGGTCCTTTCCCTCAATCTGCTTTGTCAGGACATGCCTCTGGAATAAATTGGCCTTAAAAAGTCAAATTATTACATCCCTAGCCACCTGTATACTTCACATACCCTGAAAAGGAGGGGAAGGAATATGTAGATTGCAGACTTCACAGTATCACAGTATCATAAGGTTGGAAAGGACCTCTGAGATCGAGTCCAACCTATAACCCAACACTAACACCAACACTCACATCAACCCATCATCTAAACCATGGCACTCAGTGCCTCATCCAGTCTCCCCTTAAACACCTCCAGGGTCGGCGACTCCACCACCTCCCTGGGCAGCGCATTCCTATGGCCAATCACCCTTTCAGTGAAGAACTTTTTCCTAACATCAAGCCTAACTTTCCCTGACGAAGCTTGAGTCCATGCCCTCTAGTTCTGTCACTGGTCACCTGAGAGAAGAGACCAACTCCTGCCCGACTACAATCTCCTTTTAGGTAGCTGTAGAGAGCAATGAGGTCTCCCCTGAGCCTCCTCTTCTTCACACTAAACAGCCCCAACTCCCTCAGTCGCTCCTCGTAGGGCTTGTGCTCTAGCCCCTTCACCATCTTCGTTGCCCTCCTCTGGACACACTCCAGCATCCTGACATCTTTCCCAAACTGAGGGGCCCAGAACTGTACACAGTATTCAAGATGAGGCCTGACCAGTGCCGAGTACAGGGGGACAATAACTTCTCTGGTCCTGCTTGCCACACTATTCCTGATGCAGGCCAGAATGCCATTGGCCTTCTTGGCCACCTGGGCACACTGCTGGCTCATGTTGAGCTTCCTGTCAACATCATCCCATTAGAATTGGCCCATCTCTCCAGTCTGTCCAGGTCCCTCTGTAGGGCCATCCTACCCTGTAACAGATCAACCCTTCCTCCCAGCTTGGTATCATCTGCAAACTTGCTGATGATGGACTCAATCCCCTCATCCAGATCATCAATAAAGATATTAAACAGGACGGGACCCAATACCGATCCCTGGGGGACACCACTGGTGACCATTCGCCAACTGGATGAGACACCATTCACCACCACTCTCTGGGCTCGGCCATCCAGCCAATTCCTAACCCAGCACAGAGTGCTCCCATCTAAGCCACGGGTTGCCAGCTTCTCTAGGAGTCTACTGTGGGAGACAGTGTCAAAGGCCTTGCTGAAGTCCAGGTATACCACATCCACAGCCTTCCTCTCACTTCCTGAGTGAGAAAAGTGTGTGCCAGCCCTTGAACTGTCTTCTCTCACTCTTACTGTGTCTCATTCAAAGTCTAGGTTTAACCATAAATGGCATATCCCCTCTTCAGTGTATATGTGCCACCAGGGACAATCCCTCAATTCCATCCTTAGTGGGCACTGTCAACAGGCCTCCTTCTGGGTCTAATGAAGCATGAGTGACAACAATGGAGTGGCATCATTACAAAGTTTGTCAAGGACCTTTCTGCTGTGGAGGAGAGCAGCATGGATTGTGTTTTCCTCACTTCTCAGTCATGACCGTGCCATGCCTTTGCCTAGCGTGTTTATCAGCAGAGCCCAATTTTGCTTCCTGCACTGAGGCAGCCACATAAACGTGTTCTACAGTGGGGTGCAAGAGGCAGTACACTAAGGGATCCAAGAATCCTTTCCGAAGCAGCAATATAATTTTGAGCTAGAGACTGTGTGGCAAAGTGGGCTAGGAGATCAGCTTTGCAGAAAAGGGTGACAGCTCTGGCATCTGGCTTCCTTACTGGTGGAGTTCTAATGGGTGACTGAAGTAGACAGTACTTCAAGAACAAAGACACTGTGGGATAGTTGCTGGAGGATTGTTCTGATCAGAACCAGTCACGTAGCATCTGTGCTGGCAATCTACTCTCAAAGTATATCCTAAGAGTATTTAGTTTCTGCTGTCTTATTTTAGTAACACAGTCTAGACTTTGTTACCAGGAATCATGTTTGGGCCTGTTAACAAAGGTAATTAGGGCTGGCAAAGATTTATAGTATGCATCTTTCTTGAGGACCGTAGGAAGGATAGAAGGAACAGCCTTTGAATTTTTCCTACCTTATTGCCTGAAAAAATCATGCTGGTACTGCAGAGTCACCTCCTTTTCATCCTGCAAGCTTGTTGTTCTTGAGGAACATTTGAAATAGGAAGGGAGGCAGAGAGGCACTTTGTGTCAGCAGCATGCAGGTGACACACAGGGCTTTTTCACCAAAGCCAAAAAAGTATGGACTTAATTTTCTAGAACCAGTCTGAAAGTGGGCTCAAGGTCAGAATATACATCTGAAGGCAGAGTGGAAGATCCACTGTCTGGTATTAAGATAGTACAATAGGAAAGGCCTTCTGGCTTGTGTCGCTCTACTGGTTCTGAAAGCACACCTGCAGCTGTAGTGGCTGTAGTGGCTTTTCATCATGGAATCTTATTTCTCTCTGCTGAGCCTCACAATATGTTTCCCTCCTTCGGACTAGACTATGGAAGTGTAGGGACAGTGAGCATGCATAATGGCTAGTTTATTTAGTACTGTAAGCTCAGCTGTAACGCAAGTGCTTCTTACCTCACAGATCCTTCTTTTTGCTATTTATCATTCATAGTAACAGCAACAGCAGCAGGTACCACTACTGGAAGAATTGCTGCTGATACATACACCACATTGTCTGTGAATGGCTGCTCTAGAGGATCTAGGATACATAATTTTTATTACCTTTTGGCTCCAGCTGAAATATTTACTCTCTGTTTGTACAGCATCTAGCACAGACTTAGCCAGCACCTTGAAGAATATAGTTACATAAACAAGTCTTGCAAATGGGCAGGGTAAGTAAACAAGAGGGATATTTTTGATCTATGTTTATAGGAAGTTGTCACTGCAGGTTAGTAATTTCACCAATGTTGAGAGCAGGGGTAGTGGAAGGGGAAGAATAAGATAGGTCAGGGGATGCTTATGGAGAGCTTTGCCTAACTGTGAAAAGCTGCAAGAGGAAAGCACAAAGCTCTGGTTTGAAAATCTAATGGAGGGTCAGAATAATCTGATATGACAGGCAAACTAGATATGAGACTAAAGGTGCAGTATTGCAGCAACTGTAGCTGACCTACTGGGGGCCGCCATGGTCCTCTTTCCTTCAAGGGCTGAGCCAGCCAAAATTAATCCCTGGCTTTTTTTTTTTTTAGGATTGGTTTTCAGCTGTCTCACCTCCCTGAGCAATTGCAGAAGCAGCAGTGCTAGCACTAGAAAGGTAAATGGTAGCATGTAGAGGAGAGCAGGACTGCAGCAACTCAGATTCAGATTAAATTATGCAGCTGTGGGACCACATGCCAGCCTCTGACGCTGAGTGAGAAATGATAGGTGCAAGGGTTATGAGTTGATTTTTCCTTACTGTCAGGAGCTCTGCAAACAGCTAATATGATCTCACTTTCAGGAACTAGGCTTGAATAGAGCATCTAGTGGGTGAAGTAAATCCTGGGACATTCTCCTTTGAATGGAGCAATGTGCAAAACTTGAAACTTGGTAATAGCTTTAAGCATTAGGTTTGTAACTTGTCTCTTGCAAAGACATCTTGAGAGGGCAGTGTTATAATAAAACACTTAAGGTATTTTGGGTGTAACTTCTCACAGGGGAAAATCCTTTCCCTCTATAGCCAGAGGGAATGTATAGTAGCCAAAATTGTCTGATTACTCTTTCTCCTTACACGAGACATAACAGCCTATCATCTCTGTCATGAAGCTGTCCTTTTTGATGGAACTGGTTTTATCCATTCTGGGGCTTCTCCAAAAACACTATTGGCAAAAGAATTTAACTAAAAACTGAGAAGAGAGAAAGCCAGATGTGCTCTTGAAAGCTAATCATTCTGGCTCTTGAAGGAATTGTTTTCTAAATAACATAAGTCCTTGCAGGCTGTTCCTACTAATGCCATAATTTTTAGGGAGTTTCAGAGTTATTCTAAACTCTAGTCCTTAGCAGAGTAGGCAAAGTAAGCTTTCCTGCAGCCAAGTATTAGAATTAACATCCAAGCTTTATTTTTATCTCCAGTTTTCTTGGCAAATTATGAAGCTTATATTTGGCATTGTATTTCCCTCAAAGATCTTCTGTCTTTGGTTTGTATTACACTGCACAGAACACAGAGTTTATAAAGGATTTGGGTGGGTGATATAAATTCTAATAAGTTTCTATATAACCTGATTTAGAAGCTTAAACAAAGAAAGCCATATCCTGTATTGGAGAGTTGTGCAGAGCTTTGCTGCACTGATGTTAGAGTTGAATGAACAACTATATTCAGTAGTGTTTTGGTTTTTTTTTCAAACGAAACTGTAATGGAGAAGAAGGTGGAGTGCATATTTCTTACGGAAATATGCAGTACAACAATAACACTTGTTACTTGGAGGATCTGAGAGTAGAGGGCAAATTAGGCGTGCAAACATTGTCATTATTATGTACATTTTCTTTGATAAATCAGATACTAGAAACGTTGTTTTTACAGATCATTTTGGTATGCTAGATCTCTGGAGTGTGTTGCTCTGCAACTATCATAGTAATTTTATATTACATAGAAAAAAGTGTATATAACGACTGCAGGACTGTATGTTCTTATTGTGTAATACCTTGCAACTAGGGAATGCAAAGTATGTTAAAACATTGGTTGTACTAAGTCAGAACTGAATCTGTAAACTGAATTTCTGTATATGCTCGTGTAAATGGATGCTTTACTCACAGCTTAAGCAGGATTTATTATAAATGAAATTGCTAAAAGTGCTCCCAACCACATCACACAGCTGAAGATAAGAAGAGTGGTCTCTGTAGTTTTCACTTTGACAGAATAATATAAAGATTAAGACAAATGCTGATAGGGAGGTAAGGTGGAATACCAAACCACTGACAGTGCCTGTTGCCTTCAAAGTTCAGCGGGGTGGTGGCAGTTTTAAACTGGCAAGACTCATATGGGTTTGTTAAATAGAGTTCTAGTACTGGTTGAGATCCAGAAACTGGGATGGAATAAAGATCTATTTCTTGGCTATAAATGGCAGCTCTCATAAAGGGCAAAGGAGAGTTATAAAATGTCAGCAACTGTCTGAGTGTATGTTTATATGGACTATTTCTCACCAGGGTGATCAGCTCCAGCAGAGTGCCATGTTAACGTGCCAACTTGTTTCTCAGTTCAGAATGGTCTCATGTCTGGTCAGCTTTTTTCTCTCCTTGCCCACTTTTGAGGTGATATAATGCTATTGCCTAAGCTGCATGTGGACTGTTTGACACAGATGAAGTCAAGCCTGGGTAGCTAAAATGATTTACATGATCTGCAAATCTTTATTAAGGAAGACTTTTGTTCAGAGTATATCTTGTTCAGGGAAGAATGGAACAGCAGAGACTGTATTTGGTTTTTTCTATCCCTTCTACATTCAGGCCAAGATGTTAGTCTTTATATTCAAAGAGTGTTGGCATATTAGAGCTATAAATATGGAAGGGAAAAAAAAAGATTTTCTAAGCTTGAATAAAACAGGTAAACAGCTTGCAGGTGAGTTGTGTTGTAAATGCGATCTTGAAAGTGAGTATATGTTAATTTTAAGTGCAAACATGCATCACTGGTAGAAATCATCAAAATCAACATCCTAAAAATCAGCTTAGCCTGGGATGTTTTAGGTAATACTGCTGTTGTTCTGTGATATTTTGTACTTATGGCAACATTTTTCTTTTGGTACCGTAGGAAATTCGATTGTCCCAGCGATGGTGATAACATTTGTTTCAAAAATCCTCTTATAGCCATTGACAAAATGCTTAAACCAGGATAGATAACATTTTTTTTAAAAAAAAGAAGAAAAAATCTGAAAATTTATATAAAAACTAAAGGTGAACAGAAATTCTGTGCAACTTATCATGTAGTACTAGTGAGTCATCCTGATGCATCTCAGAGGCACTGCATTTAGTTAATATCAAGGCTAGGGAAATAATGCATCACTTGTGGATAATCCTGTGAAAAAGCAAGCGTAGTGTTCAGTGGTGAGCAAACTAACCAGAAGAATGTTGAAAATTCTTAGGAAAGGAATAGCAAATAAAAAGATGATGCTGTTATGTTAGTATTAGAAACGTGCGTTTTCAATACTGTACACAGCTGTGCCACAGAGTACCGCAGAGCTGGACATGGGGACGAGGGTTCAGTGGTACAAACTGAATTTTATGTAAAGGAGAGATCATAGTGACCTAGTTTCATCAGTCACCCCTGTCCTCAGGTAGAGGTAGCCCCTTTGTCAGAGACATAAAATGACAGGTTTACAAAATTATAAGTGACACTGTGAAAATTAGCAAGAAATGGCTATTAGCTATTACTTGTAACTGAACTGGAAAGACTAACTTCTTCAGTTAGAAGGTAGTTTAAACACAAAAGGCAGTTGTTTGCTCAGCAAAAATATAAATTCATTCAAATATTTGTTGGAGAAAGTCATGGCTGATTTGTCTGTTGTCAGCTCTTGAGCATGGTGGTCTGGAGACAACCTTCAGACTAAGATATCCCTGTGCTGGTTGTTGAGAACTGGGAGGATGTACAAGGGGAAAGATCATACCAAAATTGTTTTATTTCTTTTTCTTTTTTTTGCTAAGCCTTTGCTGTGAGCAAGTTAAGAATCAAATATGGTTTATAACAAGCTATGATTTGATCCAAAACCAGCAGTTTTTACCATTTTACAATTTCTTCTTACAGGTACTCTGAAAAATGAGCCCAAATGAGGTGCATGTCCTACGTGATACCATACCTGAGGGAGTAATACGGGTATCCTTACTTTGTTTTGTACTTCAATCTGGGAATAATTTAGGAGATGGCAACAGTCAATGAAGTAAGCAAGAGTTTTGTAACTGACAGCTGACTTAAAATGAGAATCATAAGTTAGGTTCAAGATTTACGCCTATTGTCTTATTTTTTTCCAAGTTTGACTATTTGAAATATAGATTGATACATGTGCAGTAAGTAAAGAATTTTCTTAAATTTAGATTTCTTAAATTTTAGAGTAATTTGTGTAATCCATTTAGCATATGAGGCAATCTAGTCACTAACAGAGACATCTCGTTAGAGATTTAAAGCATTTTAAGTTAGGTAGCCCAGTTTAAGAGATGTAGGTAATTTTTTTGTGTCCTGTACATTTCTTTCCCAAATAATTCACTTCCAATGTATTTCATAAATGATCTAATATCTTATTTTACTAAAGTCACTTTGGATGAATTCCTGTGCAAATGTTGTGTACTAAATTTTCTGCTATGGTCGGTGAGCTGCATGATCACAAAGAGAAAAGTTTTGTCTTTCAAGAAATTCTCTACCTATAGTTAGACACCTTTAAAACAGACCATAGTAAAGAAGTAGCATTGTGAAGAGTGTAAAGAGCATTTTATCAGCACAAAGATTGTATGGTCCATCTCATGTATTTGCAAAGCTGTGCAGAAAATCTTTTTGCAATAAGAAATAAGCAAGACATGAAACTCATAGTACAAAAGAATTTTGAAGGCACTTGTGTAGAAGCTGAACGCGTTAGTATAGCCAGATGATTTCTGAAGATCGGGAGACAAGATAAAATTTTAAATTTGCAAATTCAGAGGAAGAAAATCCAAGAAGGTTTTTAATCTTTTCTGTCTGAATTTTGATATGGATAGACTCCAACTTGCCTCCTTTCTTCTACTCCGAGTAATATCAATCGACTAAAAAAAATACAATTTTGAGATAAAATATTTACATTTTACTAAAAATGAAAACCCATGTGGTCTGGCTACAAGCATTTTAATCCTTTGCTAGACAAATAAAAGTACATTAGCAAACTTTTGATGAACTTCTATTATTTTTTCCCAGATTGGCCTGTAACTTGGCAGACAAATTGCTTTGCAATAGCTGCTGAATTAAGGTGAAGTCCATAATTCAGATCTGCAATCTAAAATGCAACTTCTCCATAATTGGAAATTCAGTGCTTAAATGTCTGTCAGGGACACAGCTATTTGCATCTTGCCAAAAACAACTTGGTTGTTCACAATCACAAGGGAAAACGTAGTTTCCCAGCTGGCTGATGGGATGTAATTTGACTCCTCCTCAGTTGCCAGAGTGCTGCAGAAACACGTGTTCCATTTGTTGACAGAACAGCTGTCCTGGATAGCATTTACTTACATTTTGGTACTTTCATAAATATTATAAGAACTTATGCTGTACAGCACAGAAAGCACAGGTAGCAGTTCCCATCTTCACTGTGATGGCCTAGGGCCATCACTTCAAATCACAGTCAGCTCACTCAGTAAATCCTCTAGACTGGAGTATAGGCAATTTAGGGTCTGAGACAGATCATGCTGTACTTTGCTTTCCTTAGCTGGCCATTCTAATTTCTGGCTGTTTTCTTGCTCTAGCCCTCATAGCTTCTTTGCCCCAAATTGCCTAATGGGTGGCATTTGTGCAGCAGCTATTTTCAGACTGGAAGTAAAGTAAGTCATTAGAACAGAAAGCACATGCATAGAAAAGTCGTAACTACACGAAGAAGAATGCACTTTGACAGTGGCTCACGAAAATATTGAACTGTGATCTGATTTTTCTAGACTGTGTTGTGGATATCCTACTCTTAGTGCAATCTGATGAATGCCTCTTCATTAAGGAAAGAATACAAGAATAGATAGGATTGCAAGGACCTGGGAAGTATTACTTTGTTTTGTGTTACCTATTGGTGATTTGTGACGGGTTATCTTTGCTAAGAAAAATATTCCAAGGGACAGTAATCACTGGATTTGTGCTGTAATCACTTTATCTCCAGAAAAATACAGCTAAATTTACCATCAATTCTTTTCCTTTTCAGGTTAGAATCTCAATGTAGTACATTGTTATGATATTTACTCTGTTCTTTAGAAGCCTCAGATAGGAGGGTTGAACTTTCTAGAAGCAGCGTTTACACAAAGGACTTTGACAACAGTCCCCTCATGAGGAGGTTATAACGTCAGTAATTCCTAATCTGATTTGCATTAGGGAATACATGCAACTTATTAGCAGCACTGTCGTCTTAAAGTTAATTACAACATAACAAAATGTGGCACATAAATTTGACTTGTAAATAAATGTTCCTTATATCCATGCTCCTCTATCAGTGCCAGAAACCCCCAGACAGTGGGGATGATGATCTGTGCAGTAAGTATTTCTCTTTAAGTGAGAGAGGAAGTGAAGTAGGCCACCCACTTCCTCCCCCAAAATATCACAAAGCCTAGTGGGACATGCAACCTCATTTACATCAGTCACATCCTTCATCAACAAACATATTTTCACTATCCTTTCCATGCCCTCTCAGGAGGCCAGTAATGAAAGAGTTGTTTCCTTTCTTATTGACATATTCTTGCCAATTCCAAACTTTTTCCTTAATTCCCCTTTAAAAAGAAAGGTTTCCTAACTTTTGTGGATAAACCAGAAATATATAGCATCATGCTTGAATATAAAGAGTTGGAAAAGGCAATGTTTAATGAATTTCATAGTATTCAGTGGAACACAAGTTGCGATCTGTAATTAGCTAATATTTTTTTATAATTTGATTTATTATAATGATTCTTTAAATAGTAAAGACCTATGACTTTGTTATGGTGCTGTTTTCTCTCCCTAAGTACCTTAGTTCTCAAGAGCTGACACTTCTCAAAGTATCTGAAGTTAGATGTGCTTTTTGGCTGTGTTGTTGGTCAGAAAGCAAGGACCACAACAGCAAATTGAAAACTTAGTACGTAGTAAAGACATTTCATTTGGAAAGGTAGAGGTTGCATAAATATAGTGTCTATTTCTGGTTTTGTTTTAGCCCAGTTACATAATTTCATAAACAAAAATTAAGCTACTGATAGCATAGCGAGTAAAGGGGCTACTGATTTAAGCTACTGATTAAAAAGTTGAACCCCCTCCACTTTTATGTTTAAACTTATTATTGAAAGAAAGGAAAATTATGTTAATGCAGATGATGTTACAACTGTTTTTAAAGATATAGTCACCAGATCCTAGGTGAAGTCCTTGTGGTGCGACATTGTGAAATAGAAATGCCAACTTTGAAGGCATTTGTATGTAGATAATTGGCACGTAGTTAATTGGGCGTTTTGGAACTGAGTCCAGAGGGTGTCCAAACTCATTTAGAAGCTGTCTTTTCATCACAATGGGTATGATTAAACTCCCTGGGGTGATGGAAGAGAAATTGTGTGGGAAGAATATGAACATCTAAAGAACCTTATGGGAAAAGAGAATTGGTGTTTCACATTGCACAATTTACCTCAGCTACTTGGAACCCAGGATATATAAAATATCTTTGGTGTTTATTTGCTATCTTCTCTCTGTGCATGTGAAAAAGTTTTACAGAGGTTGACTAACCTTTAATATTCTTCCTTGGCTGAGGAATGGGTTAAAGGTTAAACTCAGGACTTCAGGCTACGTAGTGCTATAATAAAGAGTGATCATTGTTTTGATGCTCTGAAGACCTGCATAGGTGAGGTTAAAATATTACTCTGCGAGTCTATATAGATAACAAGGGACAAGCGCAGATATGAAATGTCTGAGAACACAGGATTGGAAAGAACTTCTTGGAAGCTTTTATCGGAAGAGTCCTCTCTCTACTTCAAGGCCTATGACTACTTCAAGGTCTAAGTAGTTTCTTGCTCTCTCAAGGTTGGCCTAGACCTGTCTTAAAAGGGTTCCCTAGCCCTTCATACTTCTGGTGCCTAGAAACTTCTTCCAGCCAAATCATGCCATATCATCTTTGATGTAAGTTAAACAACTGTTCTTTGTCCTAGGGAAAAAGTAAATATGATGGTTACCATGGAGCTAAACAATGTTAAGGTGGAATGTCAGGAAGGCCTCTTCTTGTAGTCAGCTGGCCATGGTGATGCTGAGGTGGCACCCTGATCCAGTAAGCATTAAACATGTGATTAAGTCTGAGGATGAATTCCAGTTCTTTTCCATATAGGCAGATGAAATTTCTTAAATATCCCACACAATCTGGATGGGAGAAGAAATATAAATTTGTGTTAAATATCAGTTGTGTATATTTTCACATGTACAGAAATTAACAAAATTTTCATTTAAGTATACTGCTGCTACTGTTGATTGCCAAATTTCTTATTTGTGTTGCTGTATTTGGACAAGATAGACACTGTATGAGTAAAGCTGGTACTAAAGAGGGATGAATAGCAATAGGTGGGCACCCAATCAAGACATATGGTATTTTGCTACAGACCTTTCATATTATCTGACCATGCCTTCTGAAATGGCCAGGTTCCGTACACTGAAGTCAGTATATATTTCCCTTCTGTCAGAGGTTTGTACTGATTTCAGTATTATGACGTACCAGAAAATTGTTAAGCAGTAGATTTTTCTTTTATTTTTTTAAAGATAAGTTGAAACAAATTTCCCTAGACTAGAAACACTTTTTTTAACTATGTAAAACAGTATCTGTTTTAAATCTGTATTTTTCTTTCTCTTTATATGGAAGAAAAAAGAAACATAAGACAATTGGTTTTCTAAAAGACAGGAGAATTGAGGATAGAAAACGAAATGGAAACTATTTGATTTCCTAAGAAACCTGTCTTGACTTGCTATATACCTTTCATATCTACTTCAGTCATCTGAACCTGTTCTTATTCAAGCTAGTGACTGTAATGATGGTGACATCACTGTTCTGTTTACGCTGAAATGTCTTTTGAGGGCATCACAACAGAGGTGGTTTTAGGAGAGGTATTGATTACGCCTCAGCTTTGGAATTTGGTAATTCTGGTAAACCTCAAACATGATGCACTTGTCCTCTAGTCCTTAGCTATAGATTATGAACTCCTCAGGCCTGTGATTATTTCTTAATAAGCATTTAAAAACCACCTAGAACAATAAATCTTCTGGAAAAAGCAAGAATAACTTTGATCTCTGACCATATTAATATACAATAAATATTTAGTCACAATTTTGCATTTAATATTACACCCACAAACTGTGTGGAGACTTGCACTCAACATCTGTAATGCTCAGTTTAGGATCTGCCCAGAATGCAGGTTGCTATTAGTTTTGACTTGACCCTGTTGTTCATGTGCCTTATGAGATGTTCTTCATTTACGCAATTGCTTCCATTTATTTGTTTTATACAAGACCATTCTTACTGCATTTAGCAAACAAAAAAAATACAGCATTCACTTAATGAACATCTTTTTAGTGTTTTATCTTAGTTGTGCAGACCCAGGATGTATTTATTACTTTATTATTGACTGCTACAAGGTGAAATTATTATTTTTCTTTTGTGCTTTTTACTAGTATTCAGCTTTGTAGGTCTGGTTGTTTTATAAGCACTGGATTTAGTGAAAGTTTTCACAACTAAAGGAAGGAGTATTTACCCTTTTGTAGAGGGCTAGCAAAGCAATGTCATGAGCTTCAACTAACCTTCAGTATTCAATTTTAGACACCTGCAGCTAACAATTCAAGTGTTGTGTGTGACATTCATCTAAAAAATGTAATATCCTCTGGCTTTATTTGCAAATGTCTTTGGCTTTTTTTTTTGCAATCTGAACCTGACAAACAAGTATGCATAATGTAAAGAATGCATAGTTTAGTTGACCACATGGGAGAAATTTTCATTTTCTAAATTGTGATGTAGAAAGTACATTGTCACGAGTCTTAAGGCTCTTCAGTTTTTCTGCTATACTATGCCTCCTATCAGAGAACTCTTCTTTCCCTAGAGTCTTTGTGTGTCAGAACATGAGGAATGCCTCTTTCTCCTTTTGCAGCTCTACTTTGTGTGTTACTTTCGTCACCCCTTCTTTCTCCCAATGCCCCTTTTAATATCTGATACCTTTCTGATCCCCAAGAGATCAGCATTTTTCTCCACAAGCTTACTCCACATCTTTGAACCAGTCTTCTCATCCTACCAAGGATTTTCTCTTGCCTGTTTCCTTCTGTACCTATGGTTGGTTGCACTACTGTTTGTGCCTCATTGCCCTTATCCCTTTTGTTTGACTTTTGTTACTCCTATTTAAATGTTTTTTGTCCTAGTGCAGCTATAGAAGCTGGCGGATGGCATATTACATCCCTCTCCTGGGATTCCATTCTTGAATTTCTGTTTGCTTCTGCCAGTATCAGATGCTCTAATGGGAAAGAAGGGCTAGTCCCCTATCTTTTTCAGCCCCTCTCTCATTTTCTCTTTTCATTGATGCTTCCTCAGACTGACTCTGTCCTAGCCATGGAAATTATTTCTGCTTTCTATGGGGAGGAAATGTAACAAGGACTATGGAATACTGACTCCTGACATTCTCTTTCTTTATCGTTCTTGAAGATCTTGGGGGACACTACTGCTGCCAAAATAATTTGTGATTATCTGCACCAGCTGCTCCCCACCATTAAAGTTGCCGATGTTTTCATCAATGATATTGTGTTAGCCTGTAAGAACAGATAGTATTAACAGAAAAAAAGATGAGAAGGAGTCTGCTTCGGTAGAGGTAATGGCTGTTGCAGTTATCCCACCAAACACCGTCTTTTCATCCTGTTCATGAGGTCTGTGGTAACATCCTGCCAGAGGTCATACTTGCCAGAGCAGCTGATGACTGTAGTGGATCGGATGCTGGTGTCATGCTGAATGGAAGGTGCTTTTATCAGCCCCTAACTTCCTTCCTTTGAGCCCTCTAAGTGCCAGTTGGCAAGAAATTAAACAGCATGAGAGTAAAGCGTAAAGCTGACACTGATGGCTCTGCCTTAAGCAGGCAGGCAATTTCCTAATCAGAGATCTGTCTTATCCAATGATTTCTGCCTCTTCCATCCATGTCCAAGAATGTGTGTGGGGGTGGGAAGAGTAAACGGAGGACGAGGACGGGACGTAAAGCACGATCAGGCCCCTCTTGGTGGACCAGGTACATTATCTTATTTAAAATACTGATGATCCACTTCTTCAGTGCCACACAAGCCCTATCCATCTCCTTTCCTATGTCACCTGGTGTGTCAGTGTCTGTTGCATTTACGCTTGTATGCACAAAACTAGCCTGTTTCTGTTTCAATAATGGCTTTTGGAAAAGGTAAGTTTTGAACATTATGAAGTTCTGGTCAATATGTGAACAGAGGCATCACTTTCTTTTCACTTGGGCAGCATGGCATGGTTAAGACATGTTGGCCTTTTCTGCTGTAGTTATACATACGGTGACCAGATGGAATGCAGTAAGCAAACAAGTTTTTCAGCTCAGCAAATGACTGGGTGCTCACCTGGAGATCTTGTTCTCCGTATAGTATGCCAAAGGAAATACAATGAATGAATGTAGGGCCTTACTGCCCTACTGCACCTTGATCTGTCTATTGGGTACTCTCTGATACCAGGGAAAATAGTGCTAGAGCATCTTATCAGAGATGCCTCTTCAGAGATCAAGAGGTTAATGGAAAAGGAACATCATTTAATGCCAAAACCTAACCGACATTCATGTCAATAGGCTCTTTTTTGATGGACTAAACATTCTTCTCATTCTGGTTCAGTTTTTAGAAACATTGTGTCTGCTGTCCTCTGAGGAACCTCGGCAAATACTGTAGTTTACTGCACATTATGGGAAGTCCTTACTTTAGATATTACTGTTCCCTGGGCTGAGTCCACAGAGAATGGAGAAGTTCTGTGCTTGTGAAGATGGGTTGTGTTCACCCAAATACCAAAGGAGGATCTCTGTGATCTGCATCTTGAAGCACCTATTTAGCATTAATTACGTGGGACTTGAAGTTTCAATCCATCCCCGCGCTGACTAATGCAAGATCATTTTCAATGGTTTATCTGAGTTGAAACTCTGCCAGTCCTGTTCCCAGAAGAGGAAAGGACAGAACAGGTTACAATTATACTGCAGGTGTATCAAGGCACTTGATATCAAGGCTATTGTTTTTGTGGTGGTTGTGCACAGTGCTTTATTTCTGTCTATTATCTGTTCAAACTCAGCTGAGACCTGACCCAGGTCATAATCTTTGATTGAAGAGCGTGTTAAGATTGCTCCCATTTCAATCAGTTCCATGCAGCCTGCCTTATTTCATCTACTCAGTACAACTGGGCAGGTGCAGCTTACACTAGTGATATGTTCCTCAAAGTACAGGTTACAGTGACCTGGTGTAGACCCACATCAAGTCCTTCATTTGAAAGCTTCCTCTGGGCTGTATGGATCAGGAGCTCTGGTCTTAGGGCTGGGATTGCATCTGTGCCCAGTGCCATCCAGAAATGTATGTGCTTTGCTGTTTTTTCAAGGATATCTGCTTTCTGTTCAGAGAAACAGTTCTCATCTGCAGACTGATCTGTCTCTGTCAGTGCCTTTCCTGAAAAGCAGATAGAGAACTACTGGATACTTAACCAGCTTTTCTTGCCCAACCTTAGGCAAAGGTCCAGAGCCTTTTGCTCACCTGCGGCCAGCCTCCAAGGCAGGCAGGTCTCTATAGCCATACTCAGTCTCCTTGCTGGCAGGCAGGAGGAAAGGAGGCCTGGTTTGCCTCCATAGCCAGATTTACATTTTTGTCCATGGACACTGCAGAGCCTCCTTTTATAGTGTTCTTAGTCCAGCACAGTGTTTGCTGATGCATGCGTCCCTTTCATTTGTTGCTTCTAAAGCTACTGATAAGACCAGCAGCTGTTATTGCCATTTGAGTGTTTGAGACCGAGTCTAATTCTGATCCCATTGTCCTGATCTGTCTTGACCATGTCACAGGTGTCAGTTAGCCTGCCTTCTCTTTTATGCTACATCTCCTGTGATCCAAGTTTGACCCCCAAATCTCTGTGCCTCTCTTCAAGTGATCCACCCAGACTTTGTCAGTTTCAGAAGACAAGCTGGGATGGAGCTGGCAGTGAAGTCACTACTATTTTCTTCCTGACTCTTCCGAACCATTCAGAGTTCACATGCTGTATGAAACAAATAAGCACCAAACCCAAGGCATCCCTAAAGTGGTCCCAGGTATTGGCTGTATTGCATACATTGTGGAGCTGTGCAACATCTCTGCCCCGCTGGTGTGCACCAAGTCGTAACAGTTACGGTATTAGAGCGTTGTTGACAACTCAGTCCAGAAATCTAGGGCAAATAAAAGGTGCCTCCTGGTCAGGCCAGGTGGGGTTTCAGGGACATAGCATGCAATACCATAGCAAAAATGGGACATAGCATGCAATACCACCCCTACCCCCCCCCAAAACTGTAGTGGCTGTAGTTGGAAGAGGGAACCCCAAGGTGATGCAAGCACAGGGACCGTGAAGGGGCAGTTTGCCTGCGGGGTGTGTGTGTGTTCAATCATAGAATCATACAGGTTGGAAAAAGACCTCTAAGATCATCTAGTCCAACTGTCAGCCCATCAACATCATGCCTACTAAACCATGTCATGAAGTGCCAGGTCTACATGCTTTTTGATCACCTGCAGAGAAGAAGACTCCACCACTTCCTTAGGCAGCTTGCTGCAAGCTTGGCCACTCTTTTGGTAAAGAAATTTTTTTCTAATATTCCCTGGCGTTTTCTAATATTCTTGAGGCGTTTCAGCATTGAAAGTGTCCAAGGAGGGTGACATCTTCAGAGACAGACAAGGCGAAAGTGAAGATGCTACCAGACAAGTTTAAACAACTCTTTCTTTCTTCTTGTGTTGGGCTGACAGTTGGATTTGAGGCTTAGAGGTCTCTTTCAGCCTCAATGATTCTGCAATTCTAAAAACTTTTGCTGGAGCAGAGCTTTACACAGGCAGCCAAAAGCACAACCTTGACACTACCCCCCCAGTCTTTCAATAAAGGATTGCTGGAATATTTATTCAAGGGCAAATAATATTATTTTTGGAAATGACTGAATCATTTTGGTTACTTTTTTTCTCCCACAAAAAAAAATCAGCCTGAGGCAGTCACCTGGCATGGAAAATTTCAGCTTGCCTGGGAAAAGCTTGGCAGAAGTCACCAGCAAGCCGGAAGGGGTGCTGTGTGAGGTGAGCCTCAAACAGCCACAGTCACCAGCACTGCCAGGACCTCACTGCTCTCCTGCCGCCTGAGCCCCGCAAGCACAGGACTTAATCATTTGCGTTTGAGATGGAAGGGACCTTAAAGGTAATCCAGTTGCAACAACCCTACCATGGGGAGGGAACACCTCCCACTAGACCAGGCTGCTCAAGACCTCATCCAACCTGGCCTTGAATACTTCCAGGAATGGGGCATCCACAGCTTCCCTGGGCAACCTGTACCAGTGCCTCACCAACCTCAGTGAGAAGAATTTCTTCCTAATGTCTCATCTAAGTCTTTCTTCTGATCTAGGGCCATTCTCCCTCGTCTTATCACTATAAGCCCTTGTAAAAAGTCCCTCTCCAGCTCTCCTGTAGCCCCTTTGGATACAGGAAGGCCACTATAAGCTCTCCCCGGACCCTTCTCTTCTCCAGGCTGAACAACTCCAACTCTCTCAGCCTGTCCTCACAGCAGAGGTGCTCCAGCCCTCTGATCATCTTCGTGGCCCCCTCCGGACTCGTTCCAACAGTTCCATGTTGGGGAACCCAGAACTGGACACCAGTACTCCAGGTGGGGTCTCACGAGAGTGAGCAGAGCGGGAAAATCCCCTCCCTCGAACCGCTCCCTCCTTTCCCCCCAGCAATGGGTGCCCCTACCCGAGAACTGGGGGGTCGGGGGTGACAGAAGGCTCCGCCACGCGGCTCCGCGTGGGACCGCGCACCCCGGACACGCCCCCGCCGGGCAGAGCCTGCCGCGGGGAGGGGGGGGCGGAGGGGGCGGGGACGCGCAGGGCGCCGCGCTCGCTCCCATTGGCTGGCGCCGCCGCTGGGCGCGCGCGGGGCGGGGGCAGCGGGCGCGCCGGGTCGGTCTGGGCTCAATTTCCCCCCCCCGCCCACCCAACCGGCGCGGCTTCAGCAGTCGCGGCCGCCCCTGTCCCGAGGGCAGCGGCGCCGCCTGCCTCCAACGAAGCAGCTTTGCCGTTCCGCGTCTCTCCTTCCTTCCTTCCTTCCTTCCTCCACGGGGGCCGCGATGGAAGAGGAGCGGGCGGGCGAGCAGATGAAACCGTTGCTTACCACGGTAACGCGGGGGGTGCGCACAAAGGGGGCGCAGCGATGTAGCGGCGTCCCGCTGTCCCCTTTGGTCGGTGGGGACGGGGAACGCGGGACACGGAAGCGGCGCCGCCACCGGTACCCGGGCTCCCCCGGGGTTCCCGCGGGGCGGGGGCGCGCGCACGCGGGCGGCACGCGGCGCACGCGGGCGCGGGGCCGGAGCCCTTTGTTCCCGCCGGTGGCGGCGCGCGCTGCGCTCTCGCGGGTGCCGCGTCCTCCCCCTCCTTCTCCCCTGCCTTTGCAGTCCCCGAGCCTCGCCTTTCTCCCTGACTCTCTCTCTGTCCCCCACCCCCGGCCCCGCTTCCCGGCCCCGCTCGCTGACGAGTTCCTGGGCGAGGGAGAAGTGCGCACACATGGCAAGCGGAGAGCTTCCCCCTCGTCCTCGTGTGGCACCGCCGCGTAGTCACGGAATCACAGAACGTCCTGAGTTGGAAGGGACCCACGAGCATCATCGAGTCCAATTCCTATCACTGCGCAGGAGAACCCCAACATTCACACTCTGTGTCTGAATGCATTGTCCAAGTGCTTCTTGAATATTGTCAGGCTCGGCGCCGTGACTGCTTCCCTAGGGAAGCTGTTCCAGTGCTCCACCACCCTCTGGGTGAAGAACCTTTTCCTAATATCCAACCTAAACCTCCTTTGGGACATCTTCCTGCCATTCCCTCGAGTTGGGTTAAGTGGTGGAGACGAGTTCCCTGGTGGATGTCTAGTCTTTGTGAAAGGGAGGTGCGAGAGTGGTGATGGGAGATGGATAAAAGTAGAGAGCTTGGGTTGATTTCCTTCCCGGAGTGGTGGCTGGGTGAAGCAGACATGAGCTGCCTTACTTCCTGTGCTACTGAAAAATGTGGTTCCACGGTTGTAATTTCCCTTCCCTTCAGATGACTCAAAGTCTGGATTTTGTTAATGAGTCTCTGAGCCCTGACTCTGATGCTCTCCTTTCCAGAAAAGTGTTGCAGGGCAATGTGTTTTTCATCGCCTGAAAAGGAGGGATGGGTAGTTTGTGAGACAAAGAGCACTGTAAGGAACAGAGAAATAGCACTGAAAACACGAGTCTTCATCATCTTTCCGCTACTTTTCAAGGAGAGACTTGAGTCACATTTAATAAAACTGGCAGTCTACCGAAGTGCTAGCTTCCTGTGACATCAGTATGTTTAGTGTAGCTTCCTGTGACATCAGTATGTTTAGTGTGTCTTTCCTTTGTTATAATAGGAGCGTTGATAACTTAGTGGTTCTAAGGTCCATGAATTTTGCAAATTCCTTGGTTTATTACAATCTTTGTATGTTGGCTTCAGGAATTAATATGTGTGCTCACCTCTAAAGGTTTTGTAGATCTGTCCTAAACTGCTGCTCCACCTTCTTGTTTCTGCCCCCAAAAGGCATATTTCTAACTCGCATTAGCTTGCTCAAGATAAATTTTTGGTAAGAGAAGACTGCTTAATAGGTTTAACTAATGATGTTAAAACTATTTTGAAGGATGTCTCTTTCCTGAACTGGCAGATTACTCCCATCTAGTAAAGAGATGCTAGGCTGTATGGAGCAAGTTGCAAAAGCTTTGAGCTTCAGGTATGTGTGTGTTTTAAAGTTAAAGATGCTAGTTACCCCTAGATGGATGCAAATGAAAAGAGGAGTGCAAACTTCACGGAAGTCAGTGTGCTCTGAGCACATCTTTGTCAGACCTTGGCAGGAGTCGTTTAGGTTCTGTTGTAACAGAAAAGTTGAGGCTTTTGGAACAGACATGTAAGCTGCTATACTACTGCATGGTCATTTTTGATGTAGGTGTTTTGAACAGAAGTGCTCAGTGGAGTGATGCAAGTTGATTTGCTTGCAATAGTAGTGCCTGGTCAGGAGCCTGACCTTGGTGCCAAAGTGTAATCAGGAGGTAACTGCAGCTGAGACAAAACTAAAATGGTTAAAAGACAGCAGAAAAGATAGGAGCTAGAAAAATATGTTTCTAGGGAAAATGCATGAAGTAAGTGGCTTAAAGAAAAGGTGTTACATGCTGATATTTGAGCAATTATATAGCAAAATACATGGGTATTTTGAGGAGACTGCTTGGTGGCAATGTGTACATAAAGGTTGGAAGGGACAAGTGAAACTAATACCTGATATAGTTATTACAACTGGAGAACAACTGATGATCAGAATGTGTGAGATAGAGAATACAATAGAAAAAGATGGGTAACTGCATAAATCCATGGTTCTTTAATACCCTATGTACTCTAAGCTGTTCTGCCTTTTGCCTTAGAAAAGGTGCATTATTATTGTAGAAGGTTCACTGAAGGGCAACAAGATATGACTTAGTTCTTAGGTGTGAAATGATGGAACAGGCTGAGGCTTGTCAGCCTTGTAGATACAAAGGGACAGTGATACGGCAAGCCTCTATAAAACTCCTGTGGGGAGAGCAGGTGAAGATGGAAGAGGCACAGTTAAACTGGAGTTAGACAGTAGGTTCAGAACAAAGAAAAAGGAAGGTTCTTCACTCAGTGCAGTGAATTCACATGTATGGTTATTACACAGCATATACCCAAGAAGTTTTTGTGAACTTAACAAAGTCCACAAAGGAGAAGATTGAATAAGCATTGGAAGATAGATGCATTGAGGTTAGTAAATGGATGAGTAACTACTTTGGGAAGTCTGAGAGGAAAATAGCTGCAGTTTGTGAGAGTGTAAGGAGGCGTTGTTGTATTCGCGTCCTCTTCCCTCAACAGCTACTTATGGTCATTGTGTTTTGGTTTGTTTAAATAGGATTGGACCGTGTTAGTACTTTGCTTTCTATATAGTGGTAAGTTTCACAGTTACAGTGATGGTATTAAAATGCTTGACACTGTGTAGCAGAGATCTTGATTCTAGCTTTTGTCATTATGGTGTTCATTACCAAATAGTTCTGTGGGTTTCTTTGCATCAACTGTAACTAGCATTTTAAGGAACCTATATTGCAGTTCTGACTCTAGGTAAATTGCAGGTAGTATTTAAAAAAATACTTTGTTATCTTAAGAAAAAAAAAAAAGTAGGTGGAATCTTTTCCTTTAGTGTTTGATACTACTTCATGTATATCGTAAATTGTTCGCAAGATCGTAGGTCATGTGGTATGGCCGAGTAATGGGCTTATTTTCTTTGTGTCTTCTTTTTCTTTCAATGAAACAAATCTGATTTTATCGCTATTCTGCTGTAGATGATAGAACTGAAAGTGACTCTTGTTAGAGAAGGGCATGTTTCTAGGCATCTCCTTCTGACATTCCTAATCAAAGCCATTAAAATAATGTTGTCTGCTGTATCTTACCGAAGAGGGCATTAGTGTTCCTGTGCTTTTTCTGAAGCAGCTACTGGTTAACTACGACTTCTATTTTTCAGCAGCTGTGTATGCACCTTATCAGGTGGGTTTTAGACTTTCTGTCCGACAGTGGTTATGTTTCAATGATTGCTTTGGCCTTTCGCTTCAGGCTTCTTTTGAAGACTCTTTCAGGTACAGTCCATATCACCAACACACATCATTACCTCAATGAGGTCTGTCCTTTCCTTTATGCTGATGCAACTTTTTAATGCAACAAGGTAGTGTCTTATACTCCAGCTTCTCAAATCTCTACCAGAATTCATGAGGACATGTAGGAATGTAGGGTAACAGATGTCAGAGTCACTTGAAATAAAAAAAATACACATATTGATGACAAGTTTCCTAACTATCAGAATCTGCTGGTAGTTACAATTTAAGCAGATAAATAATTAAAACTACAAAATGCTTTTTCTTTTCAAGAGAAGTCTTAAATGTAACTTCAGTTTCGTGATTGGATTTCAAGGGAGATCCCGGTATTTGGTCACAGCTAGATTGCAGTATATAGTTTCTGAATGAAGTTTTTGTCCAGTTATTTGATTTCGGATAGCTTGGTAACTTTGTCTAGTGATCTAGTACTTTTTTTAGGTGGTTATTGAAACAATTCCTTTTAAAATATGTTCTAAGTCTTGATTTACTTAGGCAGTACTTTATCGTACGAGTAACGTCAGTAACAAACTTTTACAGAATTGACTACTTCATGTATTTCCACGAATCTGGCCTGATTTACTGTTTTAGAAATCCAAAAAGTGGGGTTTTATGTGATTATCTGCTGCCTTGCTTGATATGTGGCTTTCATGATGGTAAGTCAAATGACAGGTCTCTGAAGAATATTATGCTGGTACATATAAATTTTTTTTCATATTAACATAGTAAGCTTAAACTGGTATTTTCCCTTTATGGCTGGACAAGAGTAACTGAGAGTATGTTTGTACTGCATGATTGAGGACTGTACAGGAAACTGTCCTCCCCCACAGGTTCATTGCATCTGGCTGAACATGTGCTCTCCACAAGTTAAAGCAATACAACTATACTGCTCTAGCTGTGTCCTGGCTAAGTGGCCCTGATGAGAGAGAATTTTACTAGCTTGACAGCCTTGTAAACTTGAATCTATGACTTCTGAGAGGCAAGCTGCTTTTCTGTATTGTGCCATTTGGGTAGGGTGCCTTTCTCATACTGCTTGCACTGTGCTGTGGGCTATGGGCAGTGTGTCTGATCACTTACGGGTTAAAGTGCTGTAAGCTGCTGTTAACTGTATGTGCTGGCAGTCTTTCTGAGTTCTTAAAAAGTTATCATGGCCATCAAAAACTTAATGTGTTACTTGAGAGCTGTCATTAGGCTTCATTGTAGTAGTTTTATTTTCTGTCCAAAATATGCTGTAGGATGTATGAAGTTGAGTAGTTGTTGCCTTATATCAATGTGATTGATCTGCTTCTGTAGGTAACTTTTGATGTGTCACTATGATTGCTGTTGGGTTTAGAATACCGATAACCCTTACACAAGGATGTCTGTGGTACAAAATACTTAGTGGCCCTGAAGTAGTACTTAGTAAGTAGAACTGCTCTGTAACTAGTGATTGATAAAATATAGAGTGTAACTTGAATACACTTGAACTTGGATCGAGGAAGTCTCTGGAGATTACTGTCATGATTTTGGTATATCCATACAATCGTAAAGGTAGGAAAAGACTTCTGAGATCATCAGGTTAAACCGTCAACTGAACACCACTGTGCTTACTAAACCATGTCCCGAAGTGCCATGTCTACCCATTTTTTTTGAACGCCTCCAGGGACGGAGACTCCACCACTTCCCTGGGCAGCCTGTTCCAGTGCCTGACCACTCCTTCAGTGAAGAAATTTTTGCTAATATCCAATCCAAACCTCCCTAGCACAACTTGAGACGATTTCCTCTTGTCCTATCACTTGTTGCTTGGGAGAAGAGACCAACACCCACCTTGCTACAACCTCCTTTAAGGTAGTTGTAGAAGGCAATAAGGTCTTCCCTCAACCTTCTCTTCTCCAGGGTAAACAATCCCAGTTCCCTCAGACAGTCGTCATAAGACTTGTGCTCCAGCCCCTTCACCAGCTTCTTTGTACTCCTCTGGACACACTGAACACATTATTTAAGGTGTGGCCTCACCAGCACTGAGTTCAGGGGGGCAATCACTTCCCTAGTCCTGATGGCCACACATTTCTGAAACAGGCCAGGATGCTGTTGGCCTTTTTGGCCACCAGGGCAACATTTCAGATTTTTGCTAAAGTTAAGATAGCTATCTAGCTGTTGTTTTGAAATAGTGATACAAATATTGAAATTCAAATGAGGTTTTTGTAAATAAGCAGATAAAAGCACCACTAACTATTTAACCCTGTGGATCAGTAAATTAATGCAAAAATTAGATTACTGATTCTTCTACAGATGATCTGACAGTATTCTTAAATACATGTTTCTGAATTTATATTTGCACAATTAACAGTAGGTGAAAATATTACGTTATTTTTAAAGAAAGTGCAAAATTTGCATTTAAAAAGTCAGTCCTGATGTCTTACACGTTCCTTTTTGTGTTACTGAGAATAGCATCAGTTATGCAAGCATCCCAAATCTACCTTGCCAGCATATCTCAATGGTTATTAGAAGGCATTATCTATGTAAGGGTCTGTGTTAGTTGGTGCTTGGTATCCTTCGAGTTCCTTGTTTCATTGGGAGTTAAATTTGCTACAGCAGAGCCAGCATGCCATGACACAAGACATGCGTATTTTAACCAGTAGATGGAGCCATTTTAGTTACATATCACCGTCCCTATTTATGTAAGGTATTGAAAACTTTGTTTCTTAAACTCTTTTCAGTCATTTTGTCTTTAGAGTATGGCTCATAGTTATTTTATCATTTCTTATCTACAGAGAAGACTAAGTTCTTTATTCTTCCAATAACAGTGCCAGAATTGTACAGCAGGAAGGCTATTCTGTTTTCATAAATGTACAAAAAGAGTGAATGATAGTGCTTATGGGAATTACAGTTGTTTCTGTAAATAGTCCAGTGTCACGTGAGTAGAACTCTGTAGCCTTTGTACACCATATGTTGCCTGAAGTAATGCTTTGAAATATTGATCCGTAGTGTTGTATCTGACAGTATCACAGTATCACAGTATCATAAGGTTGGAAAGGACCTCTGAGATCATCAAGTCCAACCTATAACCTAACAGTAACACCAACCATCATCTAGACCATGGCACTCAGTGCCTCATCCAGTCTCCCTTTAAACACCTCCAGGGTCGGTGACTCCACCACCTCCCTGGGCAGCCCATTCCAATGGCCAATCACCCTTTCAGTGAGGAATTTTTTCCTCACATCAAGTCTAAACTTTCCCTGACGAAGCTTAAGTCCATGCCCTCTGGTTCTGCCACTGGTCACCTGAGAGAAGAGACCAACCCCTGCCCGACTACAACCTCCTTTTAGGTAGTTGTAGAGAGCAATGAGGTCTCCCCTGAGCCTCCTCTTCTCCAGACTAAACAGCCCCAATTCCCTCAGTCGCTCCTCATAGGGCTTGTGCTCCAGCCCCCTCACCATCTTCGTTGCCCTCCTCTGAACACATTCCAGTATCCTAACATCTTTCCCATACTGAGGGGCCCAGAACTGGACACAATATTCAAGGTGAGGCCTGACCAGTGCCGAGTACAGGGGGACAATAACTTCTCTGGTCCTGCTTACTACACTATTCCTGATGCAGGCCAGGATTCCATTGGCCTTCTTGGCCACCTGGGCACACTGCTGGCTCATGTTGTCTGGATGCTCTTGTGACTTCAGCCCAGGAAAGGCCCTTTAGCTCATACTGAAACTTTGTACCTTAAACTAAATTGACTCAAACCTATGCACTAAAGTGGCTGTCCTATTTGAGTATACTGGCACAAGTTGTCTAATATCAGGAATGCTGGAGTGCTTCATAACCTTGAAACACCCCTGGCTTATTAATTTTAGCTAGTCCCATTTTAGCAGAAGTTTTTGCAGTGCTGTACTTGTATCATCTTGTATCCTCCTTCAGCATCCACTTTTCTAAAAGGTGTATTTATGTTTTTCTTAAGAGTTTGGCTGTTTGCCTTGCAATTGTACTTAATAATGTACTTGATAGACCTTCCCTTCTTCCCACCCAACACCCTCCCCCCCACCCCGCGTTCAGGTCTTTGGTGCAGAAGATTATTTTTAGCGAGCACAATGTCAACTTGAAGAGAAGTACCTTAAAATCTTCATTTTTTAACTCTTATGTATATGGTATTTTGTGAGATGTACTTTTGTCATCATCTTCCCCATATTCCTGCAGTGAGAGATTTTGAATTTCCCATTATTCAGTTTTTGCTTTTTTTGTGTGTGTGTACTTCTTTTTTTGTTTACCTCTTCTTCCAATCTCATTGGAGGTTCAAATTTTTACAAATGATATAGAAGAATTACTGGATTTTCTCATAAGACATAGTTGTGCTGGAAGGCATGTATTGTATCTATATTCATCTTGTTTGCAGTGTGGCTAAGACAGTGTGCTAAAATACCAGAATATTTTTAAACTTAAAAACAAACTTGAACTTTTTTTAACTAAAAGAGAGTCTTCAGTAGAAGCTTCCGGATTTGGCACTTGTTGTCAAACTGTTGCCTCAGTTTAACAGAATTTTTGGAGTCTGTCTGCAAACAAACTGGAGCTTCCTGTGAATGAGGCGCGTGGGCAGAGGCTGCAGAGAGGAAGGAGGAATTACAGTGCAGCATCCCCCAGCTTCCTATCAATTCTACTGTGTGACCTTGTACTCCGCCCTCTGATACTGTTCCTTCTACAGTACAGATGTACTACTGAGGTCTGCTTTTAGGTGGAGAGAACTGAAGACTCATATGGATACTTGGCTGCTTTCTTCCATCATTATCTTTTCACTATGGGGACACGTGGGCGTTAAGAGTGTGTGTGTGTGGACAGCATGTCTTGAAAAGTTATGCTTCATTGAAGTGGAAAATGTTCTTTTTTTTTTTCCTGCTTCTCATTTTTGCACTAGGCTGATTCCTCTGCATTTTCCATGACTAATGTCAACTAAATTTATACTGGCTATGTGTTGGCTGGGGTCTATTTTAGGATGATGAAAAAGACAGCTAAGTGATTGTATTTATCTAGGTTACGGCAAGGGTAATGATACCAATTATTCCTTGGTAGAAAAAGCTGAGAATTTGCTTCAATGAAAAGTGCCACTTCTGAACACTGTGACTGCTTAACTAGCGGAGTGTAATTGGAACACTAGAGACTCTCTAATCAGGCTGTCATGTTTGTGTATCTGTTACCAAAGAACAGAAATAGATAAAAGCAAACCTGTGTTCATAGAGGTGGTATAGTAGAATCTCATTTGTTGTTCATTTCTTGACTGTAATTGCTTCTCAGTACAAAACTTATGTTGCCATGTCAAGATATTTAGGCTGCTCCATTCTGGGTCTCAGAAGTCATGCTAAGCAGAAGCACATGTGATTTCTTTCTTTAGACAGGGTTATCAGTAAACTAGTAAATTGTGTTTATTGCCAACTGGTCAGTCTTGAAGTTCACATTTAGAAGCTGTGGTTCTTCAAATCTTGTCTTATGTTTGTAAGAAAAGGATAAATAGCAGATGCTAACATGCATAACACCTTGCTGTACAAAGAGCTATTTTCTGTTTCTGTTGTGTAACTCCAGTTTTGGAGGAAAAAGTTAATATGTTGGGGTTTTTTCTCCCCTTCACACTGTCCTCTACATCCATTGTTAGTTTCAACTCCAGCAAAACTTTGTCTTATCTAAATTCATCCCTGCATTATTAGATAACATCTGCTTCCACCTCCTGTGTAGTCTGTTTTGCATTTGAGCTCTGTCACAGGTTCTCCATTGTCAGTCCTGCTTGAATTCCTACATGCAGAAATAGTTCTTTTCGTGCTTTGAGGAGGCTGTCCTTGAAGATCAACCAGTATCAGAGGCTTTCCTTTCACTGTCTGAGGTGGTCTTCCACAAGATTCTACCAAGAAGATCCCTGAACAGGTTGAAATCTGCCCTCTTGAAGTGCCATATTGTAGCTGTGTGTACTGGGCCTTGCACTGAAACCTGTACTATTTGTATTTCTCACTTCTCTCAGGACTTTAGACTCCACAATTTTGTGGTTGCTGCAGCCAAGACTGCTCTTAATTTCCAGATCTCTATCTGGTTCTTCCTTGTTAGTCAGCAACAAGTTCAACAGAGCATCTTCACTGTTGGCTAATTGATTGCTCGCAATGAGAAATCATTTTCAACACCCAAGAAAACTCCTGGAGCACTTGTGCTTGTCCACATCCTACCAGCAGATACCAGTGGGTTTAGGCCCCAGTGTCCACCAGGGGCTGCAATCATGAAGCTTTCTCCAGCTTTTGAATGAAAGCTTCTTCTCGTCCCCTTCTTTATCAGGAGGTTTGTAGTAGGCATCTAGCATAGCATCACCTATGTTGAATTGTTCTCTGATCCTTACCCATAAGGGCTTGACTGTCTTGTCATTTGTTCCAAGCAAATCAGTGTGTGTTGTAGCCAGCCCTGTGCATAGATTGAAACCCGTTTTCCTTAACTTTCCAGCATGGCTTTTCTTAAAAGCCTGTATCCATCCATTGCAGCAATTCAGGCATGTGAGCTGCCCCACTTTGACTCTAATTCCTGTGAGGTTATAGCTCTACAACTATACATGGACTAAGTCTTCCTGTTGCTTCCCAAGCTTGGCTGCCAGCACTTGAGTGGCTCCCAGACATGCCTCTACTAAAAAGGAAGTGTGAGAGTCTTCTCTGTCATGTGTTCCCCACATCTTCACTTCTCTAAAGTGTGGCAATGTTTCTGTACCATTCTTAGTTTAAAGTTTTATTCACAAGCTTAATGTGCTTGATGACAAAGATACTCTTATCACGCTTTGTCAGATGGATCCTTGTTCCTGAAAGAGCTTCCTGGGGTCATAGCAGTAAAAGCTCTTTTAGTAGCTGGATGTTGATGCTCTTGATGCATCTACTCTACCCTGAGTCTTTGGCTTCTCACTGGAAAACCTGAGAAACACCACTGGGGCCACTTTACCCTTGCCCGCAGTACTCTTTATTTGCTGCATAATTGCTTTTTGGAAGCGTCGTTGGTGTGTGCATGGATGAGCAGGGAAAGTGCAATAGTTTGAGGATTGGATGAGCCTCAGTGTTCTCCAAACATTATTTAGCAAGCAGCGGGCTTCTTAAGACCTCCCATCTGTTGTGCAGTGTGTTCATCTTCTCCTGTAGCTCTCTCACCTGGCTGCTCAGCACCTCAAAGATACTGCACCACCCTCAGACGAGGCCACAGCTGTCATGCACCAGGGAGGAGCAGGTGCTCCCTGCAGCTGACTACCTGGATGGTGATGTCCTGTCCTCCCTGTGCAGGTCTTGGAGTAGATCTCTGATGTGTGAGGGGTGGTTGGTTTCAGCTGGTGTTCAAGACTTGGCCCTGTAACATGTTTCGCTATGTTGAATGGTGTTTCAAGACCCTTTATAGCTTGATTGTGTGAACAGCTGTGACATCTGTCAGCTGCCTCTATTGGCTGAGCCCTGGGAGATGTGCTGTGCCCATGTTTGTGTTGTTAAACTACTGAACTTTACAGTCCAGATCCGTTCACAATGTAGATGGGAAACACATGTTCCTGTGAATGTTTTGTCCTACTTGAAAGTAGTTTCTGATAGACACATCATGTCAATATTTTTTAATAACTCCAGTATTTTAAACTTACTTGTAATGACTGCTTTTTATGCAAGACAGCTATTCATTAATAGTATTAATGTTTTTAGTTGACTGGTGCTGTTGCTCTGGCTGCTGCTGCTGCATAATTTCTTGGCTTCTCAGATTGGAGGGACCAAACACAATAGATTTTCATGGTCATGTTTTACCAGGTCATGTGTCTGTAATAGTATACATCTCTTTCCCTTACCTTGAAATACTTAATGAAATATTTATTAAGTGCTCATGTTAAGAGGGGAGATGATTCTGCCATATTGGAAATGCTTCTGTTGAAAAGCCTAGATCTTCTCTTTTTCTTGGTGATACCTGTAAACATAATATGTTGCAGGTAGAAAGACTGCAACTTTAATCTATATTCTAGGAGTTACTTTCTTCACCCCTTGCAGAGGGGTTTTAACTGAATAATGCTATTGGTGTTTACTAATGCTAGAGTATCTGCTTTTCTAGTTGCTCTGCAGGAAGAACACTTAAAAGAAAGGAATCCTTATACTTTTTTTTTAAACCCATGATTTCTTGCCTAGCTTGTAAATATGGCTTATTTTACTTTACACTTTGAGCTCTTCTTCAGCACAGACTGTTCAGTCTGTGTTGTTCAGTCTACTGTGTTGTTCCTGTTTCTAGATATTGCAGAGTGCAGTGGAATGAAATTGGGTCAAATGGATTTTAGTCCTCAGAACTCTACATTCTTGTCATCCAACTAACAAATATTTTTAGTTCTTACATTGCTATACAATGTTTGTAGGTTAATTTTTGCATGTCTTCTTATGGCTGCAATAGTACTTGCTCTGAATTACCAACTTGCAGTCTTCCCTTTTATCCTGGAGAGCTGTCTGTGTTCTACTTGTAACTTTTTGTATTTTGATTTACCACTACTGAGTTATCCGGTTATGCTTAGTAGAATGCTCTGATTAATAAATGGCTTCCACTGTAAGTGTATGGGATGAGAACTGGACGTTCATTGGTCGTTATCTGGGGCTTCATTTAATTCTTAAGATGGTGTCTGTTAACTAGTTTCATGTTTATTTCTAAGTAAAATAAAGCAAACATTTTGCTTTTCTGAAGATCTAGGAGCTGCTGTAAGCACGGATGTCTGTTGTGGATGTCTTTGGGGCAAGTCACTTTTGTGCTTCAGTCTCCATAGTTAAAGAAGTTAAGATATTTAAAGACTAGAAATTTTACAAAGCTTCAAAGCAAATTAATGGAGTACTTCAGAATGTGGTAGAAAGTACTGTAATTTTTCAGATCCTTTGTAAAGTTGTATTTGGTGTCACAAAACAACTTTCACCTGATTTTCTTTCCTGACTTCTTTATGCAATTGTGATGTTTACTATGTGAAGCTTAGGGCATTTTGACAGGTTATGGGATTTCGGGAGTGAAGCCTCCATTGTGAACCCAGATGCAAAACTGTAATTTTCTACAATGATGTGAACATTCATTTTACACTTAGTGTATCTGCTTTCTGTACAGAATATATAGCAGTCTGTCTTGCTCCTGTTATAGTTGAAAAGCTAGTGTGAGGGTGGTGGATTTTTTTTTTTATAACTGATGTAATTTTGGTTGTGTATTTTGCCAGCTTATTGTATGGCTACATTTAAATATCATAGCTTGTGACCCTCACTTCGATACAACTTTAGCTTCTAAAAGGTGCTTTCTTCTTCCTAATAACCTATCATACCCTGTTTTGTCAGTGTCTTATTTTCTCTTTTGGCCTCTAACCTTTTCAGAGTGGTGGCATGCAACTGCTTTGAGACTCAAATGCAATGTCTACTTAGTCTCCAAGTAGTCTGCAAAGACAGCATTTCATAAAAGGGAACTTCATTTAAAAAAAAAAAAAAGAGGAAGGCTGTAAAAAAAATAAGGTCATCAAGAATATTTTTTTGTTGTTAATGGAAATATTATGGGTATGTACATGTACTTTAAAGTTGTTGGATGGTAATATTGTGAACTGGCTTCTCAGCACTGCTCTGGACCAAATTGAGAATAACTTGCACTTCTGTGGGTTCTCTGACTTGTGAAGTTGAAGAACTGATTGCAAGCTCTTTAGTGAGCATTCTAAACAACAAGGCAGGATGTGTCACTGCTCATGGCAGGAGTGTTGGAACTGGATGATGTTGAAGGTCCCAAACCATTCTATGATTTAGACTACTGCTACATTTATTTCTTCTTTGTTTCTATTAAAATAAAAGAGCTATTGGAAAGGTTGTATTTAAACTACTGCTTGTTTTAGGTCTAGTGGTTTTTTTGCACTTTTTTTTCCTTTGGTTGTACAACACTATTATAAGTATCTACTATTATGTAAGTGCATGCATTTCTGCAACATGTCAAACATAATTCCAGACAGACTTGACATAGGAAAAAGGAAATGAGAAAAATTAGTGAATAGCCATAGTTGTTGCTACTGCTGGTGATAAATTCTTCATTTTGTTTGTCAAGTGACTGTGCTCTTACCAGCCAAGCATTTTAAAAGTATTTGCATAAAACCAGACAGATAGCATCTGATAAACATTATGACTCATTTAAGGAAGTGATAAAACCTCAGAGCAGCAGAGATCCTTTGCTTTTTCAGCTTGATTTTTAATAACATTTCTGTGCTTGGCTGCCATTGAGAGATACCAAAAGGAAATTAAGGAGGCAGACACTCTTGCAACTAATATTTGGTTGAATTGCAGATAGTTAGATAATGATAAGATGAAGAAACATGTTCCAGCTTATTAATTAAGTGTACAAAACTGTGTTGGACAGTTCTAATTTCAGATTGTAAATAAAACCAAATTTATTAAAGCTTTTCTAACTGATGTTTGTGGAAATTTAAGATGTTCAGAACTGTAACCAGTTTATTTTCAGGATGTTTTGTAGTGTACTTGGCTAGATTGACTTTGCTTGCTTTGCTGAAATATGTAACTATATATATATATTCTGTGTAGGGTAAGGATGAATATATTTGATTCTGTATTATACCCTGATGCTCTAGGTAGAGCTTCAGCTGAGGAAGATCTGTTTATTGAGAAGTTGAGTGTTTTTTCTTAAAGTCAATAAAATGAACATTTATTTTTTAACTAAGTAAAAATTTAGATTCAAGCCTTCAGAACAGGGGACCCAAAAAGGTTAAATACCTGCTCCCCAAGACAGAGAACAAATTAAATACGAGTAGAATGCTAACTTTTTTTGATGGAACAGCTGTTCACTTAATGACTTTGTTTGACATGCCTAAAAAAACTATTTGTCAAACAAAACGTGTTGTTTGACATGAATAAATATACTTAAATTATGGTCCATTTATAGACGCAGATAAATTCCAATTGTTTAACTTTTGTGTAGTGCAGATGTGCTTGGTAGGTAGCCTGTTGGCTTATAGTTAAGGAAGAAAATGGCTGTGTTCTATTGAGTAGACATGAATAATATTAGTCTCAGGCTTTAAATTATTGAGCATGAGTAAGTTGCGTTTGCTATGAATAAGACAAATGAAGTGCAAAATATAAATAGGAAACTGAAGAAGTTTGATATTCCAAGGACCAAAGGATATACCTACTACTTCTGTTGTGTGCTTTGGAGGGACAGAACCCTTTGAAAAGACAAACAAGAATGCAGCATGCTTCTCTCATTGGTCATGAGGCTGACTTACTGTAACCCATTCGGTATATGGGATTTTAGCTAATCAGTACAACAAATACTTAACAAACCACATATTCCAAGTTAAGGTGACTAATTTCTGTCTGTCACGTGGTGGTTTGTTGTGTGACTGGATATTTACTGTGTTTGCATTTAGGGTAACCCAGGCAGGGTGTCTGATTATAAGTTTCCAGAATCTGGAGGCAGCATAAAGGTGAGAATTTGCATGTTAAAACAGTAGTTGTCAAACCAGGTGTACTTTTCCAGATGATACTTCTAATGCTTCATTTTGTACAAGGGGTGTGCATGTACCTACTACCCCACATGTATCACATATATCATATGTCATGGACACTATAGCAGTGTTTCATTGAGGAAGGGATAGAGGGAGTAGGTGTACACTTTGAAAACTCTATTGTATAACAAATATTGTATAACAAATAAACGTCAGCTTCTTGGCAAAAGGCTTATTTTCCTTTGACTATCATTGAAGGAAATCTGTAGGGCATTTTAACCACTGGTTAGATAATTAAGTTTGAAGCAACTCGAGCTGTAGACTTGTCTGTTGCCATAAAAGGCTGTTGCAGAATACTTTGAGTTGAAATTACATATTGGTGCTAATTTTGAGTAAAGTCAGAAGTGTTGACTTCTAGGATGGAGGAGTTCAGAGCTGAAAGGTTAGCTTGGTGGCAGTGAAGGCACGAGGGAACCAGGAAAATATGTGTCTGTTTTCAGAAATAGTTTCTAGAGACTGGTAGCAGTGTCTCCAAACAGAGATTTAAGTTTGTTTTAGAGGCTGCAGAGGTTGCAAGGGCTGGGGTGACCCAGAAAATGGCAGTACAGGTGTCAGGGCTGGGAGCGGTATGGTAGAAATTAAAAGCCTGAAGGAAATGCTGCTGGGCAGGCAGTGTAGTACTACTGGAAGTTACAGAAGGGGTATCTGTGTTTGTATGCATATGTGTTTCTGGAAATGTAATGTAAGTGCACAACACTCCCAAGTTTCTAATGAAGAGAAAAGAATACATACCTCCAGGATGGCATATTGGCTTCTGTGTTGTGACTTTGGTTACTGCTATTTCTTGTCAAGTTCAGAGGATCAGTTTTATGTTTGTGGTGATACATCATGAGACTGTAAATATATTTATGTATTATGGCCACGTTATGATATGGAGAACCTGTTTCTGTCTTCAGTTTTCTCATGATACAAAACGGGCTCTTGGGGCGAAGATTTACTTTTAAAAATAAAGTAAATCTAGATTTACTAAATTTAAATGGAAGAAAGTATGTATTGTTACAGAAAAGTAAAGAATGGGCATGGTCTTACTTTTGATAACTGGTCTCGTGTAGAGCTGTACATCAAAATAATTCTATGTTTTGCAAGTCTAATATTTCACTAACAGATCATTGATGAACATAATTAAAGTCCACTAGTATTCCTGAAGTGAAGTATAGGATGGAAGAGAGGAGAATCATCTGGGTACTTCTTTCAACCTTCTCTTGCTTATATAGGAATTGTTAAGGTAAGATAATGATCAAGAAAGTAGCCTCTTGTGAAGAGTGGTACAGGGTGAAGGAGAGCTTCCTGGTGTCTTTCCATAGGCTCTGTGGCCAAGGTAATTGTTAAGAATTCCCTGGGAAATTTATGTGTACCAGCAAGTAGCAGAGGTGAGTTTTAGGTATGCCTTGATTAGAAAGAGCTTTGCTTGACTTTTATCTTTAACCTTGTCTATTGACAGATGGCCTCAAATGAATCGGATTGTCACAGAGTGCCCTGTTCTATGTGAACAGTGAGTCTATATTCCCTTGGTGTGGAAGGATTCCCATGGGATATATCCTATAAAAGAAAATGTGTTTTGTAGCTCTGAAAAATTGGTGTGCTTTCTCCACATACCTGCGAAGATTGACTGTGACTTATACTGCAGCATTGGAGAGGAGTTTCTTGTGGTGGCCGTAGACAAGTGCTCCTCTGTTAAAGCAAGGAAGAAAATCTACAGCCCTACAGTGCTTCTGTGTTTCATATGCTGCTTCCTACCTAACTGAACTCCAGGTTCCCTCTAAGTAGTGTAACATCACCTTTCCTCATGTTACTGTGCTTAGTTAGTATTGTTCAACTTTGGCATTAACTGCTAAGTTGTTGGTGTTCTTTGTTTCTTTGGATGAATGTATTTTAAAGTGTGGCTTCTTTTTAATAATTAGACAGGCACCCATATCAGCTTTCCAATGCATTAATTCTAGGCAGATAGTAATGAAAAATGAACTGTAAATTGTGTCATCAGTGTGGCTGTATTTTTGTAAGTTTGGTTCTCCCTGCCTTGTGCTCTTTGTATTATTGAAGAAAGTACTTAACCCCTTCAGTCCCAAGAAAGCAGCTTTGTTAGGAGTACAGGACATTGAAGAACTTACAGAAATAATCCTGTTTTCCCTTTGGTATACATAGCGATCATTCTTTGCAACATTCATGAGCAGTGATGTCCTAATTTTGGGAAGGGATAGTTCTCTGTGAGAAGCCACTAAAGCTGAAGTCAGGCTTGGGGTCAGAGTTAGACCCATACCACAGAGAGTTCTAGATCCCCTAATTTTGCATCACCAGTATGGACAAAAGTTTCAAAACAAGTTCTTTATCTGATAGGTCAATAATCCTATATCAGAAGATCCAAACCTGAAAACTATCTCTTTGTTGAAAGTCAAATAAAAAAATCTTAATTGAGCTCACCTAATGTTACAGAAGTAAAGTTGTTGTTGCAGCTGATCATGGAACTCTTTGTAGACAGGAAAGCTGATCTTTTAAGTGTTATGTAAGTTAATGTATTAAACTTACTAGTAGTAAGTAGATTGACAGAAGTCCTACTAATGTGAATAATAGTTTATATTAAAATTGTTCAGAGACTAGATAAAATGATACAGAACTACTTGCTTTTAACTAAATAATTAGATGTGGTCCTCTCATGGCATTGTTAAGACCCTACTTGAGCAACAAACAAGTTGCTTTTTTGTAATAGAAAGTGCCACCCAGCATACAGCTACAGCACAACAGAGAAGTCTAGGATTGAGCACAGGGTAACCTGTCTTTCCTTGCAGCCGAAGGCTGAGTGAGGTATCTGGTTTTAAATACTTAATGGTGACTTTTTTGTGTGTGTGTGTCTCTATTTGTTACTGAAATAGAGAGAGCCTGTAATTCAAGGCCTGCTCATGATATGTTTGTAAAGAAGTGGTGCCTGATTGATAAGGAGGTACAATGTGGGAGAGTTGTGTTCTTGGCTTCTTAGATCATGTATTAGCATTATCCTCTTATGGATTATAGCTCCTTCAGTGGCTTCCTAATTTAGAGTAGATATATTTTTTCCTCTGTATGTTCATAAATTTCCAATAAAGGCAACTTAAGCAGAGGAGGTTTTTGTGTTGTGACTTTATTTTTTTTTTTTGGTTCATAAATCTTGGTGAAGTGGATAGTTTGAAAAATTGTGTTTGGGTCGATGCTTCAGAATTAATGTAAAGTGTTAAGAGTGTTCCACTTTGACAGTGTAAGTACTGATGTGTCTCCATAAGAAACAGAAATCATGGAATCATTTAGGTTGGAAAAGACCTTTAAGAGTGAGTCCAACCATAAATATTTGTGCTTTATATGCATTATTTGACAGTAGTATTAATAAAGTTGGTAAAGAAGAATTGAGTCAAGTGTAATTTGCAACACCTAGAAAATACATGAATAATTGTCTGAAATATGTTTGGAGTTTTTTGAGAAAGCTTAGCTATGGAAAACGATACTTCTTTAAAGTGTCAGTAAGCACAGAGCTATTAAAATAAGAAAAGAATAAAGAAAAAGAAAAGAGACAAGTTTCAATGAATAATTGATAAACTCTCTTCTACCACCCTCTTCCTCCATTCTCCTTTTGTGCTGCTAATTACATCTTTCAAAACTTGCATGCCTGTCTTTATCTCCTAATGCTAATAAATTAATTTTCAACTTTTGAAAATGTGTGGTTATCTTGCAAATTCAAATTAGAACCCAGAACAGAAGTGAAGCCCGCTGACACAGTGGTTCCGGAAGTCTGATATTACGGTATATAGTTCCTCTGTTGTGCAATGTGTTTATGGTGATACTGCTTAGGACAGCATGCATATTATGAATGCTTATAAGTTGCAGTCTTTTCAGCTGCTTTTAGTCTAACATACACTTTAACAGGCTGGTATTTGAGTAGACAGCCTCACAATTTTCTTCAATAGAGAAGCCTTGGAAGCACCGTAAGAATAGAGAGGAGCGATGGTTGTGCAGTTGTACAATAGCTTCCTTTCTGAGGTTATCAGAACTCCATGTTTTTTCCTGGTTATGCAGTCTGTCTGTCTGACTAAATTTCAAGTATTTAAGCATTATAGCCCCAGTAGTCTGAAAAAAATTATCTTACCTCATATACCTAAATAACTTGTCCATGAGTGAAAATTCGGGGTTAATAGCAGCATCAGTGTATATCACAAGTGATTTTTGAAAAGGGACTGCTTTCAGATTCCCTTTGGTGTCCTGGTATGAATGTTAGAATTCTGAACTTAACTACAGTTCAGTCTTCCTTTAATGGGAGAACTTCCTTGTGGCACAGTTGTACTGTTCCAGTGAGAAAACAGTGCCTTACCCTTTCTTTGAGACCTCAGACAACATAAATAGCTTTTAGTACACGGTTGTCCTGGTTATAATTATTTTAAAATATCCAGTTATTTGAGTTTACTTCATATACTTTTTTAAAGTAATGCTGCTATTAGTGTTGATTTGATAATCAACAATGAAAATGTTTCAATTTTAAAGATGAATCTTTCGAAAACCTCTCTTTCTGTGGAAGTCTGTAAAAGGCTGTTAAAATTGGATACAAAATTATTACTTCCATTGAAATTAATTATGTCTTTGTCAGAAGCTCTGAAAGCTTTATATAAAAGCTTTATATAAAATAACCAAAATTAAGTGCTGTATTATTCAGATACTGATCTCATTTGATTAAGGTTAGCATGTAGTATAAACCAGTTTGATTCTGTTGTTCTGCACCTGGGAGATCCTTACAGCATGGCGTTTGGTGGCACTGTTCCAGCCTGGTTTACAGGCAATTGATTTTTTTCCGAAGTCAGTCCTGAGAAGAACAGCACATAATTTGGTGGATAGGTTAATTTATTTGTGTGTGGCCTGACTTAAGCAAAGTACCACGAGAAAAATGGAGTGGCTATGCTTATAATATGTATATGATCTAGGCAAATGAAAACTTTATCATTAGAACCATGGGAAGTTGCCTAGAGGATAAGTATATTCAAATAGGAAAAAATTTGAATATTTCTTTACATGTTGGTTTTGGCTGTAGGTGGCAAAGTTTCCATATTACCACTCAACTTTTGTTTCTCATATATCTCATATTTAATTTTTCAAATCCTCTCCTCTATCAATTTGAGGTGGAAAACAATCTTTTGGAATCATGGAGCGATGAAAGCTTGGTTTGGTTGTTAAAAGTCTTCTAGTGAAGAAGTTCTTCCCCCGCAAATAAAACTTTTAAACATTTAAAGTTGTATTAATGCATATGTAACCATGGTATCTGATTGGAGGAATTTGCTTGATACAGTACAGTAGTTTTTCCTGTTGTGTTTGTCTCAGTAAAAGCAAATCTTAAATTCTGAATAGGTGGGTTCCCTACGGATATGATAGTATCAGAAAGACACACTTATTCTGGAGACTTAGATTTTAAATCATTAAAAATATCATGCATTTTTTTCTCTATATATTTTCCGTATCTGATGTTTAATAGAAAGTTCATTTGGTTGCCATTGTCTAGATAAATTCTGGCATTTTTTTTCAGCATTTAAAAATTGCCCACTAGCTGTGAAATCCTGAATTACAAATGTTGAGATAATGTTCTTGTAGCCATCGGGTATATATTTGATTCATGCTGCTTAGGTCTCTAGTCTGGATGATGTATTTTATTTATTTGTCTTGATGTTTGATTTGCTGTGTATTTGACTTGGTATTTTGATTTCTGTCTGTTAATGGGATCAGTTATGTTTGTAAGGACATCTTAAAGCTGTTAAATCTGTTTTCAAGTTGAGGCAGAGAATGCAGGAGGAGAGTTTGTATCAAGTCACACCCCAAGATACCTTGAAGCCTGATGTAAAGTTTCTAGGGCTGGTCAAAACCATGATTGCATCTCAAGGAGCATGGATCTGGTGTGAGCTTACTCTGCAAGTTCAAGTTTGCCTCTCAAGAAAATCACGGCAGTAGAATTTTTATGGGTAGACCTTACGCAAGGCTAGATAATTGTCTGCCAGAAGTCAATGTGAAAGCCAAAAGCCTGTCTAAATTCCTTGTTTTGCATGCTCTAATTTCACTTACAATTAGTTCTTCCTTGAGCTTATCTTTGTGCTACGGAGTGTACAGATTAAGATGCGTGGGAACTGTGGTCCAGCTGTGGCTGTATTAGGCAGGTAACTTCTGCTTTTTCCAAAGTTATTAAAAATGCTTCTGTATTGTTTGGGTAATCTTTTCAGAGAGCACCCTGTTTAGTAGTTGCTGGCTGGTTAGAACTCTCATGCAACCTATGATGTTAATGCTGTCTTGATTTGTTTAAGAAAGACTTGGAATCGCTGCTCTGTGTTGGATGCATTCAACTTTTTTTACTAACTAGCCCCTCAAGTCATATATTTACAGTAGGAGTCCTACAGCATTGTTTTTTCCTCTTCACATTCATCTTTCTTGGAAGTACTAGGTTGTAGGTTGTTTTCTACATTGTTATTAACAAAAGGAAAAATTGTAATAAAGTATTAAAATAAAAAATCTTTCAGCACTTCTTGAGACGAAGGATGCAGAAGCTACAAAAGAGGTAGGTTTTCTTTTTTGACAGATCTCTGTTTATGTTTCCCCTTGAATTTTGTCAATTAAGCTTCCCTGTGAAATACTTACCATGTATGATCGTATGCATCTGTCAGAATCAGCACCTTTGAAGCTGACTTCTTCCAGAACCTCCTAGTCAGGCCCAGCAAGAACACTACATTTCTTAGTATGTCAGAAAATCAGCTGGTTTCTCTCTTTAAACAGGAACAAAAGGAGCTCAGCTGCATAGCTTTAAATGCTGTTAAGACAAATAAGAAATAGAAGTGCATCTTCTTTTAAGTGATCATTCCAAAGGATCTTAGGCTACCTGGGCTTAATAGTCTCACCTGCTCTGTGCACTGCCTGCGCTGCACCAGTAATAAGTGTCGTCAGAGCCCAAGTGGAAAAAATTATCAGCGTAATTTTATTGCTGGATCTGGTATATTGTTGTTTCAGATGTTTACCCGCACCAGCACAAAACCGGGAATTGCAGCTTTCTGTTACTGTCTACCTTACTATTAATAATTTTAGTAGTTGTGAATTTATCATGGTGGAAGCTTGCTACTACACTGACAACTAATTAACCTTCAGCATGTAACAGTAGTGAAGTTCTGACTAGTATTTGTGATCAATGTAGAGTTCAGATGTCTTGAAATTATTCAGCATTAACTTGGGAGATGGGATTTATGGAGTGTATTTAGCATTAAAGTAATCTGCAGACAACAACACTTGAATCTGACATTCTGTACCACTTGGAAAATTAAAAATTCGTGATTGAATTCTGTCCTAGTTCAAATTGCAGTGGTTGTGAGCAGGCCTGGAGTTTTACTTCCATTCTGCCTGCCTTGTTGTTTAAGAAGAAATGTGGGCCAGTGGAGTGCTGATACCACCTGCTGTATCAGTCCTGCTGTTGATGTTGGAAATGTTACCTTACCTTCCTGTTACAGATTGCCGAATTTGATTTGTTGGTAGTAATTTTTGTTCACTGTAAGAGTAAACATGTCAGTAAATTATGGCATAGATACTTTATTTGACTGGGATGCGATTATATGAATAAAGGAGAAGTTAAGAGACATGGAAAGCAGAAGGTGAAGAGTTAAGCCTTGAATTCATGTGAATTGGTGAGATTCATGTTCTTTCACTTTTGTATGAAGAGAAAGTCATATAAGTGAATAATCATTTAAAAGTTACAGCATTCAGTGAAAGAGTAAATTTTTCATTTATTAGCTGCTAATGTTTGGTTTTCTTGTCAAGGAACTGTTCTCTGTGGATGTAGCTTGGTTTCGTTGTATTTGGAGACTGTATTTGCTGGATGACTGGATAATTGGACAATTTGACTCTTTCTTTTTTTTTTTCTGTTTCCTCCTGAGACTCTGCTGTCACGGAAGGGCTTTTGTGTGCCTGTACTTCAGATAATGTTGGTACAGAACAGATTATTTTATCTGCCACGTATTATGCTGCTTCGTATCTGGACTCATCAGCTGTTCTCTTCTGTGCTGTCTATTATTCTAGGAGTGATTGTAGAGCATTTAAGCTTATGGGCTTGGTTAGGTGGCATTAAAAGTATTGAAACAGCACTGGTTTATAGTTCTTGTGAACTTGCACGTAATCTAAGACTTCCTTAGGATAAAGAAAAGTTAGAGTGTCTCTCAGAAATGCTGCCAGAATGCCTGGAGATGAATTCATATAAAAGCAAGTGATGAGGGATATGTTGTAGTTGTTGAGTGAGCAGCTTTGAATTTAGAAAGCATCCTTATTGCTTCCCCCCCATCATGCAAAACCATGTGTAGCCTAGCCCAGTGCCATTTGCATGGTGACGCTTGTTTATACAAGCCAAAGTGAAAGTCTTGGTAGTGTTCTGTTTGAACATGGTGAATTTCTTCCATCGATCTCTATCGAGAGATGATTTTTACTCTGGAAATGGGTACAATACTCTAAAACTTTGTATACTTCTTATTTTTTTGCTTCATCGATGTATCCAAACCAGAATTGCAGGGTGATTATTGAAGTGGTCTGTACAATACAGTACATAGTAATCTTGCTGTTGAAGACGATTTGTGTTACAAATTTCAGTGGTATGCTCTCCAGAGAGTAAGTACACAGTTCTTAGAATGATGTGTAATTGTGTAATGTCAGGAGGGCTCAAAGCAGCATCTGCCTTGTGCTTGCTTCCAGCATCTTTGGCTCATGACAGCTGTCCTGCAATGCACTGAGAAACCCAAGAGTCCAATACTGGTTCAATACTCCAGAGGATATCTAGACAGAATACTTTTATCTTTTTTTCTTCCCCTTTTTTTTTGGAAACACTTACTTCCATGTTTGTTAGCTGATACAAACTGAAGCAAGCTGAAGCATATTATGCAGATATACCTCTTTGGAACTAGCGGTTATGTGGAAATTGTATCCTGAAACATACTTACGAGCAGTTAAACCCTTGTTTTTTGTGGATGGTTTTAATTCATTAAATGATGAGGCATTGCCTACAAAGATTTCTGTGTTCCCATGCTAAGGGAATAATGTCTCCTTAGAGAAGAAGCTTATATTTAATTTATGTGTAATAGAAAACTTGTAGGAAGCTGTTCTTTTTATATCCTTTTCTAAGGAGATGTGTTTTGAGTTTGATAGATGCTATCCTTTCAGATACATGAAAAAAGGTGGCAGTGAACTGGGTTGGGTTTTTTGGGCTGCAATGTTAGAAATACGTTAGAACTGGTTGAGCTTGGATTATAGATGAAACTAACGCCACCCCCTGAAACAGGATTTTAAAGTATCAACAGAAACCTCTTGCCAGATCTACCAGTTTGCAGCGCTTGATGTGTGAGTGTGTCAGTATGATGTGTTTACCAGCAAAATGAGTGCTCTGTTTCTTTGTGCTCCTCTCTGGCTTAGTCTGGTAGTGCTGGGCTTGAGCTCATGGGGTGAATCCTGCTGAGAGCACAGCCCTACCCACCAAAGCTACTTTAAATAAAAATGTGCTCATGTCCTGCCATCTCAAAATGGCAGTTGAAGCACAGCTCTATATGCTAGAGACTCCGCAGATCCTGCAATAAGGCTTCTACTTCATCATAGACTGGGCTCAACAATTGTTCTCTCATTTTAAGAGCAAAATCTGGAGTATGGGAAAGAGCTTGTGGCTGTAGTAATAGATGCAGCTTGCTGGTGTGTTAGTGCTAGTGTTGCTCTGAGATGATAGGGGATATTTGTACGGATTGATCCTGAAAGATGTCATAAGAAGTGACAAGAATATTAGTCTTCTAATAAATTGTAAATGTTTCTGCAATCCACCCCATACTTAACAGAGGTTTGGGGGATTAATCCAGTTTAGTTCATTTTGAGGGAATTTTTGATGGAAGTCTGTGCTACTTACGAGGAAATCATGGACTATATATTGCTTGTGAAAAGTTTCACAAAGCGCTAAGAGTCCAGTTGAAATCTTTCTGTCTGAGGCACAGATACATCATTTTTGGACCTGTCTTTCTGAAAAAGTGCTTTTGTAGCTGGAGGTAAGCTCAAGTAAGTGGAACTTGAAGGGATATGGAAGTGAAGACAAAGACTTAAGAGTGATGGACAAAGTGTATGTTTCATAATAGCTACTTCAGTTTCTTTCTGTTTTTAAATAATAAGCCCTCACACTTCATAAAGATTCTTTTGTAGCATCAAGCACACGGTTGAAATATTGCTGCAGCACAAATAGTTTTCCTGAGTTCTCGTGGTGTTGTCACTGAACACATTCGAAGATGTGATAATTTTGAATATATTTGCCAGCAGTTTGTTTTAGAATACTTCTGTAGTTAAGCATGTTGAGACAGTTGCAGTTTGAAGTTGCTGTGTTGCTCTCCATCTAATGCGAAGCTTTTCCCTGGTATTTATTCTTGGGTAAGAACAGGTGTTTATCCACAACATATTTTGCTATGGGGCTTAAAAGGTAGAAACTTCCATCTGTTTGGAAGAAAAAAAAAAAGCTCATTTATATTTTATAATATTGGATTTTTCAGCTTGGCTTTACATGCACATGTTCTTTTATTTCTGTTTTTCTTTTTAAAATGAATAAAGCTTCAAAGTGCTTTTTTTTGTTCCAAGACTGAGTGACTTATTAACTAGGAATTGCTTGACTGCAAACTAGAAAGAGATTTCAATAAAATGCTTCAGAGAGGTTTTTGAAAAATATTTCTAAGCCAAGTGAGTGTTCTTTCCAAAACTTACAAAAAATAAAAATCAAAGATGTGATTCCCAGCAGCAGCCTCCCTCGCCCCCTTATTCTGTCCCGAAGGAATAGGCAGCCTCTTCCCCCTTAACACCCACCTCCAACCTAAACAAACCAACTTTTGTACTTTTAGAAGCTGAAGTACTTCTAGTATAGATTTATGCAAAGGAAGACTGTTTTAAATTGTGGGAGAGCCGCCAGAACGTACAGTGTAGCTGTTCCAGTATTCCTCTGAGTAGCAGAAGACCTATGTGACTCTTGTTTTCTGCATTAGGAAAAGAATAGGTTTGATGCTCAGTTGAGAGATCACCAGAGTTAAGGTATCTGATATTTTTGTTTAACTTTTTTCTTTCTGTATGAATCATTTAATTTACAGCTATTTACATACAGCAACAGAGGGGCCTTCAATAGCTTGGATGTGAGAAGATTAACACACATGTTAGAGTGAACATCTATTTACAGAGTGGAAACAAAACTACTTTTAAACTCTCTTGTCAGCACTATCTGAGAATACTTCTATTAGTCTATGTTTAGAGAATTTTATTGGAGTGAGAAAGGCAGTGAGGAGAACTGAATGTGGTCTTCTGATTCATGAACTGCTAGGTGAGAAATACCATCTTGACAGTTGCACAGGATGTTTCTCTGGCTGGTGGTATTTGCCCCAGGTTTACGAACAGTACGTTATTTGTTTCCTTTTGTCGAAGTTGTTCGTCTGTTCATTGGTTGGGGTGGCACCAGTCCAGCTTCATTACTAGAGATCTCGTCATCCAGGAATTAAGAGTGAAAGAAGAAAAAAGAACAAAGAAAGCAGTCAGTGTCACGTCATGAAAGTTAAGTTATGGATAATGCCTTAAAAAGTCAGTTTTCCTACTCATTATGTGATGGGACAAGGAGATTAAGGTATAGCTATGATGAAGAGGGGAAGAGTGAGATGAAGCTCTGAATTTGATCTGCTGGAGTGGAGGCCACTTTTTTCGAAGGTTAGTTTAAGCAAGGAAAAAGTATAGATACTCATATCATACCTGAAACAGAAAGCCATCTTATTAATTACAGCTAACAACATGGCTTTTTTACCTCTTCAACAGGAGAAAAAAAAAAAAAAACTAACAGAATTTTTAGTAAGACCTGATTTCTTTTACTGAACAAAAATACATGGCTTATGTCAAAAAAGCCGTCTGTGAAATGAGAGCTATAAACATGCTTAGCAGATATTTGACTTCTGGGTTGTTCTGTTCTGGAACCCAAGGTACAAATGTACTTTCATTTTGTAGTGCAAATGAAATCTTGAATCAGAGCAAGATATGTAACCTTGAAGCTGTTCCTAGCTACTGTTGGTGCAGAAAATGTTAAGTCTCGATCTCTGTTTTAGTTCCTTTTTTGGTATTCTCTGAGCTGGAATTGAAGGCATGCTGTCTTGCCCATTCTGCTCTTGTGTGACCCTGCAGTAGCTGTAATCAGTGGCCTGGGAGACGAGGGACTGGCGTAGTGATTGGCTGCAAGGCTGGGGAGCGATTTCCCGGAGTACATCTGTGTCAAGCAGAGCGAGCTAAAGCAGTCATGTATGCGCAGTCTCTGATCTCTTGGGAGGTTCATTACAGGGTCTCGTACAAGGACATTCTGCGTTTCTGCACATCAGCATGGAAGAAGCTCGTCCAGGGAAGAAAATGCAACCTGTATGTAAATAGCAGCTATATAACTTAATAATGGTTCTAGTGTGCTTTGATGCAGGTGATATTCAGCAACTGTGTCTCAGAATGGTGTGCTGTCTTAGAGTCAATAGTTGCGGAAGGAATTATTTTAAAGATCTTGTGACAGAAATAATACTTCAAGAAGAGGTTTCTGTATTAGGGAAGATATTTTCTGTGTAGTTAGAATTGCTTAATCATAGTAACTAGCTTAATCAGAAAGAAGATAAGCTTTTACAATCACAAGAGTATGCTGTCACATTTTAAGAGGGGTTAAGTGTTATGGTTTGTTTTTTTTTTCCTTTTGTGTTATTTTTGAGTCAGCTTTTTTTAATTTCAAGGTTATCGGCTGCAGCTTTGAGTCATTCTGTGTAAGTGCAGCAGGCAAGTTTCTCGTAAAGTATCTTGAAATAGCCTATTGATTCTTCGTTTTAACAAAAAAAAAAATATTGAGTGAACTTAATGACCTGTGTTTCTGAGGTAGATTGTTTATGGAGATAGTGTTTTCTTCAGACTTAAGTGGCATAGCCACAAAACTCTGGACTTTCCTACAATGAAGCAGTGAACTCCAGTATTATTGTTACAAGCTATTGTTTATGCCGTCTGGGTAGTCTTTACCACTGCAGTGCAGGGTGTAATAGGGATTACTACTTTAGAGTTCCCTGGAAACTAAAATCTATGGGATGGAGTTTTCCTAAGCCATAAAGCTTTAAAGACCCCTGAACTATTTTATATAAATTTTGTAAGACAAGCACTAAATTTTCTATTTCCTTTTGTAAGCATAAGAAGTAAGAGTCATTTAGATATATTCAAATGCATCTGACTGCAGTGGTCTTGTTCATTAGGGTCTCTGAAGTACAGTGATTAATTTTTCATTTTCATTGTGGTGTTGCCTTCAGCTCTGGACACAGAACTGTACCAGGCACGCATGTTCTTGGAAGACTAGACAAAGATCTGAAGTGTTATAATGTTCTACTAGTTTGCATTCTTTAGTTGCAATACTGTTCGATTTTTGAATGAAGCAGTGCAATGTATAAGCTGTATATTTAACTCATTACAATGTTATGCCTGAAAATTCAGAGAAAATTCAGTTTGGCTGTTGGGAAACTGAATTTTATAACTGTTATTTGAGAAATTGAAGCGAGTGGAGCTATGAATTTTTGAGTGAAATTTAGTACTGTGAGGTAGTGATAAAATGCAACTTTGCAAAATAACTAATGTTAGTTATGTGACTTTATCTTGTATTGGATTGGTGACATTATTTACTAGCTTTTTGCGTGGTGGTAAATTTTCTGGATTGCAAAACACTTGGATGAAATTCAAACAGGCTTCTAATATGAATTGGATATTCTCTTGCATTTTAAGTGATTCCTTAATGTTAATCAAACCATCCCAGTTTTTTCTGACAAGTTGTTGAGGTGTGCTGTAGTTGACAGCCTGTCACTACTGTGACCAGTCTTTTTTCAATGTTAATGCTTTCTTTCCTTTCTGACTTCTTCTCTCAATTTAATTTTGATTTGAGATTTACACACTTCGTATTTGCTGTCCAAAGACTAGGGTCTGATTTTTCTGGGACATGGCTGGTCTTACAGGTTGTGGCGCTCAGTGTGATGGTGACCAGAGTAATAATGCCTACCGGAACCACTGAAATAAAATTATTTATAAACACTAAATGTTTATAACTGTGCAGGAAGCAAAACATTAACATGTTTAGAACTGCTTTATTCCAGAAGCGTGGTATGTTTTGTTGTTGTGCGGTGTGGGTTTTTAGGGTTTTTTTTGTGGGGTATCAGTTTGGGTGTGTGTTGGGTATTTTTTCTAAGTAGCACACATACAATTTCTTTCTTTACTCTCCTCCACATACAATTTCGGAAAAGTAAAAGTAAAATGCAACTTCTAGAGGGTATTTTCTTTGAAGTCTGTAGGTGTCTGCTGGAAATACTTGTCCAAACTGAAGGTGTATATAGCTCTTGTGTTTTCTGTAAATCTTCTGGAAGCAGATTGGTCAGATGTATTTAGTAGGGTAAACTGAGCAGTTAATTAGAGGATTAGTAGGCTAGAAAAACTTCTCTAAGTATACCTAACCTCTTTCGTTATAGCTCTGATCTTACTGAAGTCCCAGTGTCAGACCTTCCTGTGAGGCTCTGAGTATTGCTTTGATTAGGAGGGATCTTCATTTACATGTGAAGATAGTTGTGTAAAATAATAGTTGCACAACCACAAATAAAATTCACCAAAAAATGTGGGGAGGAAATGGTGACATAAAAATCCTTGAACTGTACTGGAGTCTTTCCTGTAGCACTTGAGCAGTACCCACTACTATGATAGTAGAAAAAAAATAAATCCAGAAAACAGCTGTTCCTATGTGAATGAGACTATAGCAAGTAATGACCATGGGGGAACCTGTCAGTCTAGTATTCTTCCTATTTTAAACCTGGCAAGTGTTCTGATTGTGAATTAATATTAATTTTACTCTCATCTGTGTATATTTAGAGGGCAAGGCCAGCTAAAATTTGTGTGCCAACAAAATGAGGCAGTGTCCATTTATATTTGGTGCATTTTCCCTTGGTGGGTGGATTGATACGCTTCATTTAGATCTGGTAGTGTTTCATCACTCTGGCAGCTTCCATACCCAAAGAACTTACTTCAAATGTACTTATAGTATTGCTTGTGCAATTCAGCAAAAGACTGTTCAAGAGGCTGAATAATACCTTCACTTACTACTATTTAGAAAGAACTTTGATTTTTTTCCTATCCTGGCTGTACTTCAAAGAGGCGGCAACTGGAGATGCCTACCCTTCTATGCACCATAGGCTCATCTTACATCTGGTTTAAAAGCAGAATCAATCTGACAGAGAAGTAAAACAGTATATTTGGAACTTACCGAGTGCTGCTGTAAGTTGTTCCTGCAGGGGAACCAGGTCAAATAGTCCTTCCTGATTTACTCACCCTTAACTGAGGCTACTTGATGCTCTGTATGGATTGCCATGGGAGAGCTGTAGTGTAGGCCTAATGCTGATGATTGCCAGAGGCAGAATGATTGTCATGAACTGTACATACAGTAGTCCTGAATGGCATTAAAATATGCTAGTTCTCTGGTTTGTTTTCTTATCATTTCTAGGGTTGCTGTTTACTGTTACTGATAGACTTTTAGTCCCACAGAATTAAGAGACAACAGTGGTTTTGTTTGCTTACCACCTGCACACCAGCCCACTTTCCCTCCCCCCTCCCCCCACAAGTATTGTCTCTTATTAGCTTGCTGTTCTTGGAAGTTGAATGGATAGGGAAGAGGCTGTGCATTCTGAAAATCAGAGATTTTATTTCTTGACTACATGGAATGTGTGCCCAGAACAGAAATGCAGCCTTCTGAAACAAATGTCTTAGGAAATGCTGCTTTGAAAATGCGTTGTGAATTACCCTACTGGTTCCTAATTATTCTGAACAATATATTTCAGTATCTTTGTGATAAAGCAAATGAGTTTGTATGTATCTACCCATGAAAAGAGATCAGGTTTAAAATACTTCATGTATGTACATAGGCGTGTCTGGAAAATGGTTGCAAAATCAGGTTTTCTAGTTCCTTTTCAGTTATCTTTGAGATGTGTGATCAAAATGTAGGTTTTAATTGCTTTTTTCCAGTTAACTTTTCATTTCTCAAGCAGAGCAGTACTAGTAATTTTTCTTTACTTTTATTTTACTTTTTGTTACTAGAGCCTTGATGGCTATCTTATGTGTTCTGCATGCAAATCCAGCAAAGTGTGTGGGCTGATGATACAACATTAATACTGCTTTGACTGTGCTTCGTAGGCCTAGGTCATGCCACCATTTTGAGTTCTGTTTCCACCGATTTGAAAGTTTATTGGGAAGTTGCTGTAGACCTCTACTGTTTTATCGTATTGGAGGCAGCTTTGATTTGGTTGGATGGTTTGATCCAGCTTAACTACTTCCATGTGCTGTTGATGAAAGAATGAAGAGTGAAGTATGAAGGAACAAAATGCACTGTACAAAAATTATTTGTTCTTAGCACGTAAATGTACAATAGAATGCTATATAGGTGTACAAGTTGTGTCTGTAAGCAGTGTGTACTCTGTTTTGAGAGGAACGGTTTGTTGGTGGCACATTTCAGCCTATGAGCTAAATCCCACCTGCCAGATCTAGTTGTCTCCACAAAGTCAGTGATGTATCCATGGGATCTTGTGGGAAGGAGGAAGTATTTGCCGTCTGTTGAAGCCAGAGAAGATGGGATTTAATTACAAATTGCAGTCATGGAGCAATACGTATGTTCACTGTGGTGGGGTAGCCGGTTGTAGTGGAATAACAAAAATATTAGAAGTTCTAAACCACTGACCAGGGATGGATGTATAAGGGGAAAAGGAAATAGATATGAGCATAAACCCCCCTTTTTTAGCATTTGCATTTACTTGAGTAAATGCTGCAGTGAAAATTCTTTCTGGCATTGAAGTGGTAATGTAATTGGAGGAGGGGATGGTGGTGTTTTTTTGTGTTCTGTCCTGTGCTGCTGCTTACTCTCTAGTGCTGTCTCTTCTGATGCTTTTCTTCTTGGGGAAGAACTTTGGGCTGAAGGAATGTAAATGGAGTGTATGAACAGTGTCTTAGTTATGTATGGTTTTAAATGTTGAACTCAAATTATTCTCAACACAATTACTGTATTACTCATATTTCAAAGGGTTACAGTTAACTGTATCAGCCATTTGTATGATCAGTGTCTGTCACAAGATGAATTGATTGAACTGCGTTTCAAGTACTTTAAGAATGTGTTGCCAGCAAGTTGTATCTCTTTGAAGTGGTCATTCAGTAACGCACTTTGGCACTGTGCCCATCTGAAGTCTGTCATGTGTATGTGACTGCGTATCATTAGGCAAGTTATACGGTCAGAAGAGCTTGTACAGTTGACAGAGGAAAATTTCCTTTAGAGTTAATATTCAGTGCGTTTTATTTGTGAGAGTCCACTAGACAGTAACTAGCATATGCTGCTAGGGGTTGACAGCTTCATTTTTTGCAAACTACAGTACTTTCCTTCATGACTCATGCAATTTAGGATTGGCTTTTTTAAAATATTAGTTTTAAACAACATCTAGTTGTTTGTATTTTAGATATGAAAAGTCTACCATACTAAATGAAGACAGATGTTCAAGAAGGTAAATAAGTAAACAATCTCTGGGTATTTTTTGTTATCGATGGAAGAGGAATTACTCTTTCTCCTGACTAAGAAAATACATTTGACAATCAGAGGTGGCAAGAGGAATCCTGCTGGGACTCTGCTAGGGCAAAGAGTATTTAAAGGTCTTGTCTGGTCTGCAATAGTTATAGGGGTTTCTTTTTCATGTTGAGGGAAGTTGGAAGGCTGAGAAGACATTTTTATAGTGTATGTAGGTACCTCTGGAAAGTTGTTTCTACACTACATTTGTAAGTATCTACAAACTTGGTGTTAGGAAGAAGTATTCTTAGTATATTTTAATACAATATGCTGGGATTTCTGGGATTTTATTCCTTGAAGGACTCTGGGTTTGCTTTGTTTTTATAAATGGCAATCTCCTTGTGAAAAATCAAACCAAAGGTGAAGACTTAATTTCTCCCTGGGACACCTTGGCTGCTGCTTGTGTTGTTTTTTTTCCTTTCTCAATTGTTCTGTCTCTGGACTGAAAAGAGAGGTTACATACATTCCAAGTTAGTCTTAAATTTTACTTTGGCACACCTTCATCATCTGGTTTTTGGGCACCTGAGGGGTTATTTTCTGTAAAGTTTAATGTGAAGTGGATGGTGAAGTGCAGAGGAATGTTTGCTCTAAGATTAATTCATTCTCTATGCCTGAGAAAGGGAAGTTGAGTTTTAAGCAATCCCACCTGTCTTTATGCATGTAAAAGAAGTAACTAGAATGGCAATGTGTTTTGATTCAGGAACTGAAAATGTTTTCTTCCACTTTTGTACCTTAAACTGACATCCTAGATCTTCTACAATTACTGGAAACTTGTGCCCTATAGACTTTATTTTTAGCAAGGAAAAGGTTGTAGCTTAGAATTAATTCTACAGTGTGTTTGAATATTTTTACCTGACCTAAGGCAAAAACATCTCATGGCAGGATTTGCTATTGGCATCACAAACAGTTGTGTTAAAATGATGCTTTGAGTTTTCCTAAACAAAGACTGTAAACAGTAGACTTTCCCATGTATGATATTTGTGGTTGCTGATGGTTTATTCTTGGAAAAGTCTTTGCATATGTCAAGTACTTTGAGATAGTGATGGAATGGTTTGCAAGGGCATGCGTGCCTTTCTGTAATCTAATATCAGAAGACATGTTACTTTCACATGATGTGGTTTTCAAAGCGGCTTCTGTGTGTATGAGGTTGGCAAAGTATCTCTGTTACTAAAGCAGAGTGATAAATACTAATAACATTGTATAAGGCATACAGCTAATACAGTCTCAAAATATTGATGGAATAGAAGATCTTTTCTTGTCTGTGTATTTTCCACAATGTGTGTGTATTTTTTTACCAGAATGTGGTGGTCTGTATAGTCTGGAAAAAAACTTTGTCTGTCTTTACTGCTCAAAACCTGTATTTGGCAAGATTCCAAGTGTCCTAAAAGGACTGGTGAGGATGAGAAAAAGTTAGGTACAGGGTATTTCAGCAATCCGTGGTTGTAACCATGAAGCTAATCGTGGAAGAGGTTTGATAGCAGTTTTCCTAATATTAGAGGTTTTTCACTCTCATAAGACACAAGCTAATTTAAAGCATTTTAATACTTCTGTCTCTATTTTGAGTTTTCTGGTAGTGTGTAGGATTTGTGTGTATCTGTTTCTGTAAACTGGAGTGTACTGCAGACCTACAATTTTCTATTTTTGTCACTGAGAGAAATTGGAAAGTAAATATGCTTGACTCCTTGTGTTACAGCCTTACTGATGCAGTTAAATATTTTGTTGTACTTTATTTGGTGCCTCAAAAGATTGTGAACTGAAGGGTTTTAAAACTGCTGCTTAGAGACCTCTTTTTACTATTGGGTTTATGAACGTTGATTTTATTTTTCCCCCCCAAACTGTGTTGGAAAATACATCTTCAGTGAAGATAAGAGCCAAGACTCACTTTGCAACTGTGTTTGCTAACCATTCCAGAGATAGGGATATAGAAGCCAGGTACATTATGAAGACATCTTTGTTTTGGTGTACATGAGTCAAGAATGTACTATTCCCGCCCCACCCCCCCCACCCCCCCCCCCCCACCCCCCCATTCCCATGACATGACACTTTCTATATTTCCACCACTTCTTTGTTGGTAGGTCCTTGTAACTTTTTCATAAATTTGTCCATCAGACAAGACTTCGGTTTAATCACTTGAATTTTAAGTTGTAGCTGTCTGGAGTATGCAGGAGTTTTGATTTTTTTGAACATGCATGCAAAACTCTCCATTTGCACTGCAGCAGTAGTGACAAAGTTCTATTAGTGTTACACCTTTCTTGAAAACCGCACTCTTAGGGACACAGCTCATAACTGACCTTTTTCAGTGGTTTATTCTGCCATGTACCACTCTTCTTTTTTGATCTTGCTTATTTAAGGAAGCGTATTTACCTTAAGCAGCAGTGCCAGCTGCTTTTATTTCTTATGTGGTTTAACTGCTTTTGACTTTTTTAAACCTCATCTGAAAATATTTTTTCCGTATGTGCTGTTGTCATCTTCGTATTCTTTAATCTGCTTTCCTCAATACTCAAATGCAGATTTGGATTTGTGTGTGTGTGTGCACATGCTATAACAAAGATCTATTTTAGAAAGACTAAGGAGTTATTTTTTTTGTTTGCATTGTTAGGGGTTGCTACAGTATGTTTTAATTTACAGCTGTTACCTCTTGGTTTCATTCTTGTCACTTACCCATGAGATAACAAACCTGTTCTGTGTTTAAAGCTTTGCACTACTGAGTAATTCCAAGATCAAAATTTAGGTCAGTATATACACTGCTAGGGTTCACGGTCCCTATAAGACTCCTTATTTAGGCTTCCATTTTTTCCTCATGAAACCATTATCACAGATCCCACATGGGTTGATGTAAATGCAGTAGCAGGTTGCTGCCAGAAGCAGTGATTAAACGGATTTCTTTGTGTTGGACCTAGCTGTCATATGGGCACAAGAACAGTTTGGTGAACTGACCCAGTGGAAAAAAAGTTGTTTTCAAAAGAAAACATCCCTTGCTTTAGTTCTTTGTATCTGACTTTCCAATTGATAGATCTGACTTAAGGAAAAAGTGTGTGCCCAAAGAAGCGGAAAAAGCAGGGATGATATTCTTTAGCAGTTAGCCTGCCATTATACATGGTTAGATGTACAGCAAAGCATTACCCTTAGGGTAGGCAGCAGTTCTTTTGGAGAACCAGTTCTGCCAGGAAGCCGTAATTTGTGAACTGTTAAAAGTGAACTATATTCTAAGGAATGCAAATGTTTGGAGAAAGGCAAACTTGCTTGGTGTTAAGTCTGAGATGAGATTGAGGTTTCTACTGCTCAGTTGTTATAAGGTTTATTTTTGTCAAGATTGAGGAAGGAGGCAGTGTTTAAAGGTCTTTAGTGATTAGAAGACATTTACAGGTAAACCTGTATTTCAGATACTGTGCTGATGCATTGTGAGTGGTATGGTTTCAGTAGTTATGCAATTGCTGTTTTCAAACTTGGTACATTAAAAACTTTAGTTATATAGGGGTGTGATTCACAGGGTCTCTCTTGAAACTTGAGTGAAACAGTTATTTTGATCTTCCTTAGTCGAGCAGCGATTCTCAAGTTGTGTAGATTAACTCTTTTTGTCACCCCTTTATATAACATTTGGTGTTCACAAAAGTTGCTTATTTGTGCTGGAAAATCTCAGACAGGAATTATTGCCTAAGCAAATGGGTTCAAGATCTCTGATTGTTAACTTATGTAACTTTTTATAGTTTTATTGATGAAGATTCATTGTTGTAGAATGTGAAACTAAAAATGTCACATTTCTAAAATTTATTTTCTGATCATTGATAAAATCAAATCAAGAGCTTTGCAAAAGGAAATTGCATGGTATTTAGTATATCTTGATTTACTCTGGTTTTTTTTCAAAACAGAGTAATGTTTTTTTGAAGTACTGGATGGGTGGATTTTCAGTGACATTTTCTTTCTCGATTTCTAAAAGGCAAAAATGTGTTATTGTAAAAAAACTTCGACAAACTGCTTCAGAGTATGTTTAGGAATTTAGAAAAAAATAATTCTATGTAGTTTAAACTTAAACTTGTATCTTTGTCTCTTCAGGGTCATGATGAAGAAGCCGTTGTGGATATGGGCAAAATTAGCTCTACTATCAATACAAACTTTGAGAAAGAAGAACTAGAGAGTAAGTTTGTGGTTGTTTTTGCTTTGCTTAACATGATTTTTTTTTAATCTTGGGATAAAAGACCTGTTTTCTTTCAAGTGTAACCAGTATCGCTTGAAAGGAATCAAAACTTTATTGTCATCATGAAATTCTAGGAATAAAACCAGTGAACAGCAGATGACTTGCACCATTTTTTTGTCCCTGTGCTTGCTAATAAATACTCACTGTGCTTGCTAATAAATACTCACTGTTATTCAAATCTATCACAGAAAAAAATAGGCTAAGAAAAAAAAGTATGAATCTTTCCAAGGAAATCTTGCTTCTGGGATCATAGGTTTCAAAAAATATTTGCTGCCAGTAAGTAATTTCCCAGCATGAATGATGTCTGTTTCCACAGAATCAAAACTCAGGCAACAGGGGCCATGAGGGAGGTGTTTGTTTTGTTTTCTGAAAGTTAAGTGTCCTTGTGAGCGTGGTCATGCACTTCAAATACTGAGAGTCTGAGCAGATAACAGGGCTTCTTGTTCCATGATGAACTGCACATTCCGCGATCTGCATTGAGTTAAAGCGTTATGGAATTCAGTTATTCTTCATTATTTGATTCAAGATCCTGCATTCAGCAACAAAAATGGCATTGAATTAGTTTCATAAAGCAAAATGCAAAATCAGATACTTCATCTGAGATACATTTTTATACTGACTTGCAAAGGAAGTAGATTGGGATGAGGATTCATGGATGCTATTTAAAGAAGCCAGAGGAAAAAAGCTAGGGAAATCCAGTGTTAAAATCTTATCACTCCAGAATGCTCTGAAGCCTAATCAATGTTTGCAAGATGCTGGAAGACTATCAATAGATTCACTAAGTAGTGTTTCCTGTCAGTAGTGATTCTTACTGCTTCACAACACCAGAGAGCCATCATAGCACTAGTTTCTAGCAGAGATAAGCTAATTTAGGTTGCTGTCACGATTTCTTATACTGTGGTCTAATGAGACAGTTTAAAGTGATTAAAGTTGTTTGCTGTTGCAGTCATTCTCTTGCTCTGTTCCCTTCAGTCTTTCTGTCTTGTACTGCTGCTTTTGTTTGTCTGACCAGACTATAAGCCTGGTTAAGCGTGTTAAGCCAGCGGAAAATCCAACAGTCCTGACAAAGGAAAATAATAAGAAAGATCTCAGCAATTAAGGACCCCGAACAAATTTGCCACACAGATGGGATGTGTGCCAGCACTCAGTGGAGGAAGGAAGTGTGACTATGAAGCTGAGAGGTGCAGCAGTAGAGGCTGCACCCATGCCAATTTAGATAGGGTTGAGCTGTGGTGAAACCACTGCTGTGTCTGTTTCTATAGTTAAATCTTCAGTGCGGATTTAAGCTTTCTCCTCCGTTGTTTTCTTATCTTGCTTTCCTCTGGGAGATGACCCAGAAAAAACATGTGCATGTTTTGCAGGGAGGCAGGAGTTAAGGGGAAGCAAGCATTCAGCTGGAGTGGTTTGCTGTGCAGCAGCATGAACAGCTGTAATGCCTCAGCCACCAAGAATGACATGGGAACGTGCAGATGGGAACGTGCAGCCAGATCACTTTCCCGGTCTCTTCTGTAGCACATTCTCAGGAGTGCATCAGCTTGTACAGCACTGTATTTACACAAGGTACTGGGTGAGAAGGAAGCAGTTCAGGCTGCTAGAGGCAATTTAAGCACTTGGATTGCTGACTATGGAAAATACCCCTGTCTTACCCATGGCCAAAGAATAAATAAAGGTGAAACCAACACTTCTGTATTGTGAGCAATTGAGTCAACGTAACAGCTGTGAGAGGAGGAGATGAGATTTCACTGTCCTCACCTTGCTTTTAGCCATGCAGCCTTATCTTCCATCTGGCGTCCTCTCACTGTCTTTGGAGTAACCCAGTGCTAGAGAGGACTGGTTATACAGAGGTTGAACAAGTAACTAATAAGGAGTATCTGACAAGAAAAATGTGTTCAGTACAATTAGCACAGATTTTAAGCTTCATATAGACACACATAAGTAGGAATTATTTTTGGTGATTACATATATTTTGTACTATCTTATATATTTGTAAGAAAATTGGTCCTTTTTTTTCCAATGGTAGAATGGGGAAAGGGAGTGATGGCATCTATTTTGACTTTCATCAGTGGAAACTTGTTTCAAAGTAAGAACAAGAAGTTATTCCTTTCCTGTACAAAAGAGAAAGCTATATAACTGAAGTTGTTTGTGACTCATGTAGTTACTTTCCCTGAGATTCACCAAAAGAAATTCTTTAGATTCAGGGAGTTTTAGAGGATAAATTTTTGTGAAATTACAGCTCTATTTGTTGATAATATTATTTATAAGCTATTATGATTAAATAGGTATATGGGGTTTTAGGGTTTCAGTTTTAATTTTGATATTAAAATCTTGCAAGGGAAAAATGGAATTGTTGCCTGCAAGCAGTAAAAAAAAAAGTCTGGATAATATTACTTTTTATTACTGACCTGTGAACATTTTCTTGTAGGCTTAGGAAAACCTATTGTCAAACATGAGGTATTGTAAGCATTTTAAGACCTGAAACTGTTTCGGTCCGTTCTTAAAACTTATTTTTCTGGTGACATGAAGAGGAGTTTTAGGAACCTTCCCAGAAATATGTATTGATTCATTTTCAAGGAGAGGCAGCAGGCAGTTAGTGCTGTTCAGCTGTGATGTGAAGCACCAAAGCTTTAAGAGCCAGCCACCTGGTCAGGTGATTTTTAACTGTTTAAAAGCTGAACAAACTAACATTGATTGGTTTGATGCTGTAGAAGGCATAGTTTTGCTGCTAATACTAACACAAAGTTTTCTTGGTGTTTGTCAGTGTTGGATACTTATATTTTCTGTAAATTTTGTAACGAATACTAATGGAAAGTGGGCCAAGTGCTAAAGAGGAAAAAAGATCTTGGAGTTAGATCTTCCCAAGCCCTGCATTCTATTTATGAAAGCTGGGAAAGTGTGGTATGTATCCAGAGTGACAGTGTTTAGGTTAGAAAGGTTAGCACAGTCTACTTGTTTCGTAACTTACTGTAAAAGAGAAATGGGTAGAGATGGTAAATTGCAATTGTGGGCAGACTGTGTGTGTACTAAATAAAGGTACTACTCTTTACTAAAGCTGTAAGGCCTTACTTCGAAATAACAAATGTCAGTTTACAGAAGAGCTAGAAAGGTGAATAACAACTTAAAATAACATTTTTAAGAGCACCTAATGCTCTTAACTTGATGCCAGACTGTTTGAGCTGCAATCAATGAGAGTCATAACAAAGTAAGGCAGGAATAATTGGAAGTAAGGCAGGAATAGTAGTGGCAGAGGTATTTCATGCCATTTTTAAGAGGCATTTTCTGTTAAGAGCCATGTTTAAGGAAAACTTTCTTAAACCTGAATTAATATGCTTGGCTTGATATTACCAGAACTTATATTTTCAAATGTCTAGTTAGTTTTCTGCCTTGATTAGAGGATGCATTTACTAGATACATTTTAAGGGAAAACAGATGTTATTCTTAGCAGACCACTTATAGGCATGGCAAAGATTGGGAGTTCACACATAGCTGAAGTCTTGTTCCAGAAACAATTTGAGGTCAAGACTGTGTGTGTGTGTGTGTGTGTGTCTCGGACTAGTTTTCTGTGGCATAAATCCAAGACACAGCCTGCAAGAGTTAAGGTGATTTAATAGCTACTATTCTCACACTGTCCTGTGACAGGTGTAAGTAGTGTTTACATTCCAGGTGACCCTGATACTGTGATGCTTTAAAGCCTTATTTTTCCTTTAAGAAAACAGCTGTGCTTTTCAGTTAATCTTAGTCAGTAAGGACAGGTAATTAAATAATCATACACTTTTACCCCTCTAGAAGTGAATATTGTATGTGTGAGTGGCAGACTTGCTCTATGAGTGCTTTGCAATTTAATGGGCTATGAGTAGTTAGAAATTGTTTTGGTATTATGAAAAGGCTTTGGGGAGCTAGAACTTATGTGTCAACTTGCAATAGAATGTACTGCTATGATTTTTTTTTTCAGGTGCCAGGTTTACTATTCTGCCTTTTAGATGCATCTAAATTGCAACTGTTCAAAAATCCACTAATAGATCCTGTAGAATCTTTCAAGAAAACAAGTTGTACAGGAGCAGGTAAACACAAATAATAAAGCAAAACATTGTAGCTGCTGGTACTTTAGAATTGTGTTTAGTATTTACATTTTTCCATTCTGTTATGTGCTGTACTGATTTAGACAGGCAGTGCAGAACAGATTTCTTGTGGTTCTCAAACTACAGAATGAGTGCTTGAACCTTTAAGAAAGACCTTAATGGTCTGGAAAAGAACTGTGTTTAAAAAAAAAAGAATTTTGAAATGCTCTTTCTCATGAAGTTGTATCTTTCTGTGTGGTCAAAAGTAGAGAAATGTGTAGCTGCTTTTGAAAGCAAAAATAATTTAGAATGGTCATTAATGATTCTTGTAGAGACTGCCTTTCATCCATCCTCTCTAGTGGTATCCCTGAACTGATTGTGTCTGCTCCTTAGTTTGAGTTGAACTGGGAGCAAGCAAAAACATGTCTGTTCAGATACAGTACAGCTAGTCAGGTATTTGAGACATGCTCTGTCATACGCAGTATCAACAAAATGTTACTTGTACCGGTTGTGTTAGTAGATGGTGCAGGATAAACTCTTTTGTCTCTATTGTTCTGGTTAGTTGTGCTCAGTGCTTCTCTTAAGTCACAGAAATCGAGGATGTTTTCCTAATAAGATTTTTAATGCAAGCTTGATGAAGTGAATTTTGGAATTAGGCTGCATTGCTGCATCTTCATCACATGTGCACTGAAAATTAGGTTATAATACCTTTTTCTATGGGAATCCTACATTATATTCAGTGCACAGTCAAATTCCTTAGCATTTCTTATCCTGTTCACTTAAGCAGAATTCAGATTTCCGTGTAGAGAAAATAATTATCCTCAGCTTATTTTATTTTGTTAATTGCATTGTTCAGTACAAAGGTAAATTCTTAACAAATGCTATCAAAACTATTTTCAGACTTCCTTTTGAGCAGGAAAGTTGGCAACCTGTTTGTGTAGGCATGAAACTCAGTAGACTACCAGCGGTGACTAGACACTATTGTTAGGGTTGGTATGTCATTAGTTTTGGAGAGTTATTTCTAATTTCTAGAAAAATATTTTTGAAAGTTGCTTCTGATTCTGCCAAATACAGTATTTACAAAGTACTGTAAATACTGAAGTTTTTACTTGCGTATTAAATTACTTGCAAACTACTGGAAAGACTTACTCGGTAAGATCCTGGCGAGTGAAGTTTAATAGAAGTTACTTGAGACAAGAGACTTTTTTTATGTCACTTCTTTATGATAGCCTAAAAGAACTGAGTATAAAAAGATACATAGAATAGGTTGCCCTAAAATTCATATTCTTTGGGTAGATAACAATTGTATAAACTTAAAAAAAACCCCCAACTTCTTTAGTAGTTTTGATACGACCATTGTCCTTACTTTTGAGGAAAATTAGTCGTAAATCTACAACGAGATCTTGAGACACGTGTTAATTTATTATTTGTGGAATGGTCTCAACTGCTAAGGAACCCTTCTGCATACCCAAGTTGATGAATGGCTGTTGTCAGAATGTTTTCTCTTGCTAAGGACAGCCTTATCCAACTTCACAATCTTTCTGATTGAGTTGGGACGAGTAGTAGTATTCATATTGAAGCTAAGTCAGCATTTTTGCATATATTTTAAGTCATTCATTAGTATAACAATTTGATTTTATTTTTGTTAAAAACACATTGTGTATAGTATGAATGATGTATAAATGTATATGGTATTCTATTCTGCTTTAAAGTAAGGAAAGCATTCTTGGAGAAGACAGCTTTTGTAATGACTTAGATCTGTTTAATACTACGAACAAGGTAATGCTTTATGGGAAGAATAGAATTCAGTAATTTCAATGATTTTTTTTTTTGCATGGGAAGTGGAATACATATGTAAGTAATCATAAAATTCACTAAAGATCTTTATATAAATACTGAACCTTAAGTGCAAGTGATCTTTGAAGGAGGTGAAGGCAGCAAATAGTAAGTTTGTCAATATGAAATTACTTTTTGTGTAGAGGTAGAAGGCAGCGCTGAATATGTATACAATTGAACTGGTGCAATTTCTATCACGTTAAGGCTAGATTATTTAATATTCACCCTCCAAAACAGACAAAATTGTTCAGTCACATTGTCTGTCCTCTGGTAACGGTTTTTTAAGTGAGTCAGCCTTTGAACTTGAATGAGTTCATGAGAACATCTGCAGCAGACAGTAACTTCACTTATACTCAAATGTTTAAAATCCATTTTAGGAAATGTCCATCCTAGTTTTAGCATTTCTTCTGAAAAGCATTTTTTTTAAATGGATGGCATTCAAAACAAATGCCTCACATAAATACGTAAAATAAATGTTTAGTGTAATAGACTAAGATGGATGCAGTCCTGTTAGAGTTTGATGTAAACTGTGTTCTAACAGTTTTTTTGTTTTTTTAACAACTTTTATCTGAGAGAACGTTGTGTAATGTTTCTTTTCTGACTGCATCAGAAATGTTGTAAAAAGGTAACTAACTGCAGTTTTATACTCTGAAACATACGTAAAATTGTTATTCCAATAGTAGGGCCATAAAACTGAAGTTTTACCAAACAGCACCAATTGAGACTTACAATTTTCAGTGAACTTGATGGCCCCAGCTCAAATTTAATATTTTTGAGATGTGGCAGAAGAAACAAGGGACTGTACTTGATTATGCAGTCTGTTCTTTCTTGATGGCTTTTCGTAACGTTTATCTCACTATTATTAATCCCATTAAAACCAGTTGTTCCAAAAATTCACTAAACCTGTGACTTGGTGGGGTCAGAAGTCTAATGTAATTACTGATAATGCCTCTTGAATATTGTTGACTGTGTCAAAAAAGTGTTCAGTGCACTTTTCTTTTGTCACTACCACTACCAACTCATTTGCTTTTAAATCAGGAAAAAAATCACTAGCACACGTAATAAAAAATCTGGCATTTACTCCTTTTGCCAGTCCGTATGCTATGCATACTGGATTTGTGAATTACTTCTCAATTTTATCTGTCCTAGTATTTTAGTGTAAAGAGTGTATTGTCAGATATACTTAAACAGTAGGAGCAATGAGAGGTTTCAGAACAGAGCCCAGGAGGTTTTAATGGATTCTTAAATGCACTGCACCGCAGAGAATCTTTGGGCTCCAACTATGGCATGTAACTGTCCTGTGAAGAATTTTCTTTACTCCTTTATACAAATTTGGTTAGAAAATCTTATTTTGAGTGTTTCATTCTTAAAGCAGGAGATAATCTTTGTCAAATAATTCTTTTAACAAAGCACAGAAAAATAATCCTTGGTAATAGTAGACATTTTTTATAGTCAATTCATGCACAAAAGGCCAGGGTTATATTAAAATATTTTATATTCACTTCTACTGCATTATTTCCTTAGAAAATAATTTAGCACTGTCTTTGAAACGATTTGAGTGAGGGAAGTTCATACAATAAGCTAAAATACGGCTGTTTATTTTGAAATATATAGTTTGTGTCTCACACTGAGAACTTCACTCCCAATGCTATATTGTACATTTAATTGCATGTTTCAGAAATGTGGCATTACTTTTAATTAGAAAATAAGGGAATTAGCATAGTAGCACTATTTTAAGTGAATTACTGATAAGTGAATATTCAGAATGTTCTTTATAAAAAAATTAAACAAAAAGGGTCGGGTGTGTAAGGGATTCTACTTGTTCCTGAAGTTTCACTAGAGCAGAGAATATTGGAGCTGACCTTTGTGCTGTGAAGTTTTTTGGGCATGAAAAGAGGTTTTTTTTCATTCTTCACTTCCTCCCACCTATGATCATTTTTTCCATTTGTGTGCTTCTACCTTCACTGCAGACCTGTGACAGAAAAGCTAGAAATTGTGCTAATAAATTGCACTAAGTTTATTTTTATGGGTACAATTACTTTGTGATGTAAGTGAGATTTATGTCAAGGCATGAGATGATGATAGCTTACAAATGCTTCCTAGTAGGGTAATGTGTTTGGGTATGTGAGTTAGAAGACACCGAACAGCACATAGCTCTTTTTTTTTTTTTTATTTTTTTTTCCACACCTGTTTTGTTCCCTGTTTTATGGTCTTGAGGAACAGATTAGGATCTCTCCTGCAGATCCTGCAGTTCTTCCATGCTGGATAGTTCTGTACTGGGACAAGATATATTATGAGATTATTTTATTAAATAAAGACTTACGTGTGAAATATATTGTCTAGCATCAGGTTAGATGTTAGACAATATGAATGTTTTGGAAAAATATTAATTCTTGCCACAAAGTTTTTGGCTTCAGCAGGTTGTTGGGAGTTTAGGGAGAAGACAAATTCATACTCTTGTTTGGAGCTGCGTGATTGAAGGGGTGGGCACACACAAGATGCGATCTTGGAAGTGCTGATTGGATATTAGGATTTTTTTTTCGTGCAGTATGTTGTTATGTGTTGGAATAGATTGCGTGGAGAGTCTGTAGAGTGTCTGTCCTTGCAGATACTCAAAGCTTGACTGTTCGTCATCATGACCAACCTGATCAAAAACATAGCTTCAACTTTGAAGTTGGCTGTACTTTAACCAGTATTGGACCAGATAGCCCAACTCCACATGTCCCTTACAACTATAATTAATATATGATCTCTACTGTTAAAGTTTCTAAGTAAAAGGATTTGAGAATTCACATAGATATTAATTTGATTTTCTTTCTCTTGTTAACAAGAGGAAGAATGTCCTTTGCATGAAGCTTATAAGGCGTCTAGCTAACAAAATGATGATTACAAAAGAAAAAAAGATCTGTGTGGAATTATACTTACAGGGTTGCCACATCAGGGTGTTTTGGGATACATGTTTTTGATCTTCCTTGGACTTCAGAAGTCTGTTACCATTTTCTCAGAGAACTCAAAAAGAGCGTTTTCTCTTACATCAGTCTGATAGGACTTGATATATCAACTACCTTTTGGAGTGAGACCAACCATGTGATGAAGACGTGTAGCAAGCTCCGAACATTTAAATTTGTTTCATACTGATCAGGACCATAAGTAGTAAATACTCTTGGTGGATTTGAACAGCTAAGCTTGGATAAAGTCATGTTAGATTAAAATGAACAATTACGGCCTGAGCTTTGTATTACTAAATTTAGTATTGTGCAGTCTACTAATTCTATTGCTTATTGGTTTAAAGTAATTCTATAACAAGCTTTGCTGGAAAGTGGTACTTTGGTACAGATATTTCTGTGAATAAAGCTTTGAAGGTCATGTAATTGTACATTTCAAGCATTTAAAAACAAAAGTCAAGTAAAAGGTTGTGTTCATTTTAGAAATGACAGTGCTAGTAATATGAATTCAAACCTTTTCAGAGGTCACTTTTTCTCCATTGCTGTGACATTACTTGCTTTTCTGGCTTTTTTTTTTTTTTCCCCCCTTGGCCAGGATGAAGGGAACTCTTAAGTTGTTTTACAGAGTTCACTGTGAATGAATGAAAAAATCCCTGCGGTTTTTTTCCTTGTAAATTTTGTTTGTAAGTAAATCTTTGTCCGTCTGCAAGCATTAATTACTCCTATCTGAATAATGAAATTTAAGGGAAAACAGACCTACTTAATACAACTGTCTTTATTTTTAGAGGGCTTCTCAGTGCTTTATTTTGTGGGGTTACAGTTAAACTTGTCTATCTTTTTTATGCAGTTTTGCCCTGCCTTTTGTAGTTAAATGTACCTGCATCATGTTTTTGGGTAATCATGGCAGTATACCCAAAAAGCAGTAGTTCTGGATTTCGTAGGTAGCAGTAGAGTAGTCTTTGTTTATGACTGTATGTGATACCAAAAAAAAACCAATCCCATTCTTATGGGACAGTCTGGTGCACTCATAAGTTGCTATTTGGCAATATCCAAACTTTTGCCACTCCCCATGCTTGCTCTGAAACACCAAAAAACCTCAGAGGCTCTTTTTAAGTTTTTTTCTTGAAGTGATTCCTGTTAGAATTACATTGGATTGTGAAGCATTTTACTTAATAATCGCCAAAAATAACCTTGTCAGTGGTTTACTTTATTCCCAAAATAAAGTTGTGGGGTGAAACAGTCTGACCGCTCTGCATATACAGAACTGATTTGGGAAAGGCATTTTTTTTTTATATTTGCCTGCAAGAGAGTGTCTACATAGGAAACAGCCATTCACACAGTAGTCACTTCTGGGCATTGTGGACTGAAAGGTAGGATTAACCCATCACTAAGCCTGTTCCCTTGTCTTTTTGATACCCTGACCTGCTAGGGTAGTAAGAAGGCACTTTCTTTAGAGTTTAGTTCTGGAGTAGAAAGTAATACCAAGTGTCGTAGGTTGTGGGCAGGCTGCCCAGGTGGATGACTAAGTTGGCAGTGCTTACCCGGAGTGCCTTGAAGAGCCATGAGGCGCCTGGACATAGTGATAGCCGAGAGGTCAGTGCATTTTGGTTGAAAAGCAATCTGCCATGGTTGCAAGTTGTTTAAAAATGCCTTCAGTTTGTTTCTTCTTTCTGTTCAGTTTTCCCTAGCTTTTACCTTCCCTTTGCAACATATCCCCTCTGCTCCAAACTTTTCTATTGAAATCAAACTGCAGTTTTGTAATAGGAGATAGATTTCTCGTTTCCTTGTTCCATCTCTCCATGTGGTAGCGTGGTCTTTGACTGTGGAAATAACAGTATTAGAAATGCTAATTTTTGCAATAGTAGGGGAGTTGTTTAAGATGGAGGCTGTTGAAAAATTGCATAGAATTTTTGTTTGTTCTTTAGTACAGAAAGCAGTGTGGGATTTTTGTCATAATTTATGGGAAGAGCAAGAGATGAAATGTGAAGATCCTTCTAATTTTTCAGGAAGTAAAATCTTGAACAATTCAGATTCCTGAAATTTTCTAGAAAGCACTCATCTGCATTTGCAGTGGGAGGTGGGTCACTCAGTTGCACCAGGCAGCTTTGAGCAGGGTGTTGAGTAATGCAGCTATTTTTGAACGTAGTACTGCTTTCCCTATGGTAAGGTTATTGTATCACAATGGTATCAGTAACATGGCCATTCTCAATGGTGCCACCTAGTCATATTGTGCATCAAGTGCCTTGATTTATGTTTAGGTGCCACATTTGTATTAATTTCTATTTTCTACATTAGTTATTGTGTATAGTAGTCATGGAGGGTGCAGGTCAGGCTGCCCAACAGGGACTGAGTGTTCTTGTTGGAAGAAACTCACAGAAGCAAACTGTCTCTCTATAAATAGGATTGAATACTTCAACAAATTAATCTGTTTTCCACTCTTCCATGGAAACAAATAGCTTTTAATAGGCTTAATTTCAGATTTGGTCATAGTGCCAGTCAGTCAACTCTAATTAAAACTGGTGTTGGAAGTCTGTCAAGAATCAGGTCTTGTAATTTGGAAAGGAATCCTGTCCACGTTAATTAAAAGTTGAACTTGTGCATTATTACTACTTTTTTTCTTATCTTTTTACTTCTATATTACACAACTTTTATAAAGCAGTATCTTTTGGGCTTTTATTGGAAAACAAGTTTGGCATATCACCACTTTTTATTTCTTTAAAGCTCTGTAGTGTCATGATTTTTTCAATATCCTTAATCTAAGTGCTATACGTATATATATGGACATCTATGCATACAGTCACAGCTCCTAGGGCTTGCTTGTCTTCTGTAAATTTGCTGAGTTTGCATCTCACTAAGAGCTGGGAAACCACTTGCTTTTCCTTTTGTTGATGTCGGTCTTCTGTAATAAATCTTCTACTGTATGAAACAAAGTATTTAGTGTTAACCACAAGGCCTATAGTTAATGTTTCCCTTCCTGAGATTGTTTGTTTAAAAATGAATTTAAAAGGTTGTTGTATATGCTAACTCCACTGTAGGGGACGTGGTAGGAATATGTTCATAATAGTCTGTTAATTGATTTCTTTTGCCAAGTTGTTGATACTAGTGTTGCCTTAATGTGAAAGGTCAAAGGAAAAACAAGATGTTGAAAGTACATATTTTAAAGGGCTGTATGTATAAATTTGAGGATACACTACCTACATTTATTTAAAAATCCTAGAAAAGAAAAGAAAAATCCACAGCAACCTTCTCAGTAAGTTACTTCATGTTTTGGCATACATTTCCAAATATAAATTCCTTTTACGCTCCTAAACTGATAATAAACAGTTGGTGTAGTTGAATGCCAGGTTCACCTAGGTGCGTCACGTGCTACTTGAAGAAATATTCACAGAGGATTCAAACAGAGAAAAGTCCTTGTAATTTCTTGATGAAGTTCATAAACTGAACTAGGGAGTGTATCTTGCCATTTTAATAACTATCCTGATATGATTCCCTGCAAACCAGAGGAGCATCATGTGATTTCTCTGCCTTGCCCTAATTTTTATCAAGTAGCTTCTTTCAGATGTTACAGGTCAAGCTTGTGTTTCTGTATTGTTTCAGAACTGAGTTCTTAAATGGGGCCATGTTCCCATTCAGTGTATCAGGGAAGCAAGTATAGTGCTAGTGCCTTGGCACAGAGGAAAGAGAGAAAGGAAATTATAATATTAGTTCACTAAAGGTAGTTTTGCCAAGTGCTTTTGGGTTTCATTTTGTCAAACTCCTTGTCTTTTTAACTAAGACACTACATTTGGGCAAGAGATTTGGTTTGTGTAATTCTTTTTTTTTTTTTTTTCTTTCTTGAAAAGGCCATAGAGCTGTGTATATTGGAGTTCATGTTCCATTTGGAAAGCAAGGCCGTCGACGGCATAGACATCGTGGGCACAGGCATCACAGAAGAAAAAAAGAAAAAGAGACTGACAGAGAGGATGGCCGAGAATCTCCATCATATGGTAAGAAGTTGTGATAGTTCTTTGTGTGTCTTGACAATAAACTTAATTACTCAGTGCATAAGTGTGTTACGCCGTTTCTTTTATTCTCACTGTAACTAATGTCATTCTATGTACAATCAGGCAAGGCTTTGTGGTTGTGTTTTATCTAAATCACAAGCTGTTGGAATTCATCCAGATGCCAACATAAGTGTTCAGCAGCAGCCTGCAGTGAATAGGTTGTACTAAAGCTTCATAATACTTGCCTGTAGCATAAAAATCTGTTACTTAAAATTAGACACCTTTTTTCAGATTGTCACTCAAGATTTTTGAAAGTATGACTATAGCAGTGAAGCAGCATTTGCCATGGTAATTTTGCCAATAATCCATTAAAATATTTACTTCTGCCTTCTTGCTGTCTGTAAGTAATAGTTAAGAAATTATACTGCCTCCTAAGTTTTAGTTTTGGATCACACACTGCCCCCCCCGGCCCAGATTTTATCCTCAAGAAGTGACAGCTTTGTCATGTTGTATTCTGTGAAATGAAATTATTTATCATAGGATCATTAAGGTTGGAAAAGACCTCTAAGATCAAGTCCAAATGTCAGCGCAGCACCACTGTGCCTTCTAAACCACGTCCAGAAGTGCCACGTCAACATGTTTTTTGAACTCCCCCAGGCATGGGGACTCCACCACTTCCCTGGGCAGCCTGTTCCAGTGCTTGATATTTTCAGTAAATAAATTGCTGAAACTTGCTTTTATTCATAGACTGTAATGAATGGGAAAGTTATGGTGCAATGTTCCACTTCAAGCATGGACACCACGCTGTTCACTATCACCTTTGTTTGACTAGAGCCATGTTCTGCATGGTGTCAGTTCCCTGAAACAAAGGAGTTTTGAAATGGAATGCTTTGACAAGTCTCCTTTTTACCTTTTTCCCACAGTTCCTAGTTTCATCTAGCTTCCAAACTTCCACTCCTAAATAGAGATTATTATTGTTTTATCTTAAGTTTGTAGAGTCTCACTGTAGAGGTTCTGAAGCAGCAAGTGATACTAAATAGATCTTGTTTGAAACTAAAGGGTGACCTTCCTTCTGCAGTGAAGGCATGCAATTGTGTGTTTAAATCTAGCAGCTGTGCGAGTGACGTTTCAGTGACAAAAGTAAAGTTTTCCAAATTGAGATTTACAATTTTCAGTTTCTGACCTTCCTTGAGATAATATTGCGATTACTACATTATTAAACCCTTGCAATTTGAAAGCTCTCTCTTGAAACTAAATCTATGTATAGGTGTTAACAATATTACTAAAACTATGTGGTTTTGTTATCGTTTCGTTCACAGCAGGGTAGCGCACTACTCTGTTTAATCAATAGAGGTTGAGTTTTGTTACAAGTTATTGCTGAGCCTGTTCCACTAGCTGTTGTACTATGAGAAGTTAAAATATTTCCTCAGCGTTTTAGCTGTGTAGTTTCTATTTTGTTATGCTGATTTATGCACAGTGGTCCATGCAATAGGTAATGCTTTTCTCCATCCTACACAAGTAGCAACAGGCCATTTAAAAATCTGCTGCTCTAACAGTGTGAGTCCCTAGGTATCCATTGTGCAGAGCAAAAAAATAAAAAGCCATCCATTTGTCATCTTGAATTATTATTAGGGCAACAGATCTATAAATCAGGTTCTTTGTTTCTGTCAACCTGTTGTGGTTTGGGTTTGGATTTTTGTTATTTTGGGGAAAAAATGAAAAAAATATAAAAGGGCCTCCTTTTAAAGAAATGTCCATGTTTCTTTTGTTCCTCTTCCCTCTTGAACAAGATGTTGTGCTGCATATTTCTGAGTGCAAGGGATTTAGCTGTTATGTGATGTTTCTTGTGTAATGGAAGTATAAATTCTTTTAATTGTTCAGTTTCTCCTTTTCTTCAAGACACGCCATCCCAACGAGTGCAGTTTATCTTGGGTACTGAAGATGATGATGAACACATTCCCCATGATCTCTTCACTGAAATGGATGAACTTTGCTTCAGGGATGGAGAAGAATATGAGTGGAAAGAAACAGCTAGGTATACTAGAATGAGATTGTTTCAAGGTGTATCTCATAGTGATTTTATTTCAAAGAACTGCGAACTAGGCCTAAGAGTTTTTGAGGTGTAGGAGTTGTTCACTCAGTTCATGCTGAGTAAATCCAAACTTCTGTTCTTTTTGTCCAGCTCAGGAAGAATCAGTATAGTTTCTCAATAGACTGTCAGGCTTTCTGGTGCTGTGTTGACTTTCCTAAAACTGATTATGGCAAGCACTGCGAAAGGTACAGCTGTGTTTAGTTATAAATACAGATGTTTGGCCATGGAGGAAGATATTTACAGTCTCAAATATCTTTGCTCTATTATTGCTGATGTGTTAGTGTCTTTTTTTTTTTTCACTCAAACATGAATAGTTGCATATGTTCATTTTAGGCAATGTTACGTTATTTTTTTGCAACTTGCATGCATGAACATTACAGGATGCCACAATTATTTTTGGCCCTTATTGTTTGTTGCTCCTTTCACATATGCATTGTAATAAATTCTTCTGCATTCTGTACTTCTAATTATCTTATTGCATGCTAGCTTTTGGAGAAACTCAGTTAACATAATGCCCATGAGTGAGAATCAAGACCTATTTATAGTTACCCATAATAGTACTGCCTAGCTCTTAAATGTCTGACTTGGCACCCTAGGAGACCTGAACATGGTATACAGTATGTTTCAGACAGCTTTCTAATCCTAAAACACCACTGAGATATGCAAATCAAGTAATAAGGCACAATCATATACTTTCACAAGAGTTTGTGAATAGATGGATGTTGTTCAAACCAACAGAAACAAAATGGGCAAAACCTAAAATGATTGATTGTGGTTAAAAGGCCCGACAAAAAAAGTTGTGACTGACAGTCAGGTGGCGTGTCTGAGAGAATGAAAGCCAGTATGAGCTGGTGGGATAACCTGTTCTGTGTCATGCAAAAGGCACAGGAAGAATGTAATTGCTTGCCAAATAGCCTGTCTTCCAGGAGAAATATAAATATTGTTATGTGTATGCATTTCAGGTGGTTAAAATTTGAAGAGGATGTTGAAGATGGTGGTGATCGATGGAGCAAGCCTTATGTAGCAACTCTGTCTCTGCACAGCCTGTTTGAGCTGCGGAGCTGTATTCTTAATGGGACAGTCATGTTGGACATGAGAGCAAACACGCTAGATGAGATAGCAGGTTGCAGCAAATATTTTGTCTTTTTTAAATGTTTTATTCCTAAATTTTAATCTTTAATTTGAGACTGTTTTGAATAGTGTCTGTGTTCTTGAAAATGGAAAAATAGACGTGTGCATGCTTGCTGCATTTTTCTTCATCTGGTTGTAAAGAGACGATTATAGAAACTTCACTTACAAGGAGCTACACTGGATGAGGAAGACCTCCTTTATTACACGTTATAGGATGAGGTCCAGAATTTACCTTTATATTCTAATCCCTGAATGTATTCTTTGTCTTGATTTCTACAGATCAAATGTAAATATCTGTTAAAACATTTTAGGACTTATTTGTGCACTTTAGTACCGTAATTCTTAATCACAGCTTGGCTCATATTAACTTGATGCCATTAGTGCAGTTGTGTTTTGCATATCTGGTATTTTTTTTACCTTTGAGAGGTGAGCAGAAACAAATTTTGTACATGTTGTTTGACCTACTACTCTGGGTGTCCTCACTGATCACGTGGTCATTTTGGATGCTACAAATCACAGTTGAAGACTCTCATATGTATGTGTATACATACACATGCTTACTCTGAATGCCTTTAAACTAGTTGCACGTAGTTTTTCTGGTATCTCTTGCTACAGGTACCGCATGGTGGAAAGCCTTCTTGGGAGATGTGCTCGGCTTAGGGGTGACCAACATGTATGTGAAGGTGTTTTGGCATTAAAGACTTGGCAGTGCTTGAAACAGTTTCTTGTTTTGTTTTGAAATCCTCAAAATTCACTCAGGAAATTAGTATTCCCTTCCTATTTTCCTGACTTAGGCGGTAGGAGTGTTCAATACATGTTTTGTGAAAGTCATGTTTTACTTTTTAATTTATTTTTAATAATTGAATTTAGCAATAACCTTAGTACAAGAGAAATTTATTTATTGCTTAATTCTGTATAAACAGCATTCTTAATAGGAAGTATTCCCACCAGGATGTCTTAAGAGACCGCTTGAATTTGTTTCAAGTTAATTTTAGGTGCCATTATGAAGCATGTAGGATAGCAATCCTTGGCATACAAATGCCTGTTTCCCCAAGTCGGGAGCACCTATTAGGTATTCTTCATTCTCACTCGAAACAAGAGGGAGAGGGTGGTCAGTTTCCTTCTGAGAAGATATAACAAAAGGCTGTGCGTTGCCAGTAATCCCAGAAGGAAGCTGCACTGTACTGGCAGAGACGTTGCTGCATATAATTTTGTTTGTAAGGTATTCTGAGCCATAACCATTTTCATTGTGAAAATTTATGTAATTGCGCCTAATACAGTTAGGCTCTTGATATATCAGTTAAAATTTGCAAAATATGTTTTAAAAGTTTGTGCTGATTGCGCAGGGTTTTTTTATTAATTTGGAAAAAAAAGGCAGTTAAGAAATCACAGCAGGTATTTTACTGGACATGCAGGCTTTCATTCCTGGTGTGAGCACTTTGAGATGCGCTTTTGAAACCTGATGTTGTTTGACAGCTGATTAGTTAGTTTTAGATGATATAACTAGCTTTTGTTCTACACTTCTTCTTCTAAAGCGGGTGAATTACATTAAATTCAATGCAGAGCCTCAGGAACTTAGGGCATCTAAAGGTGAGAGAAGAGTTAGGGAATTAATTTCCTTCTTTAACTTTCACTTCATGTGTACTTTTATACTTTCAAAGTTGGGAACACCAGATTAAGACTGTCTTAAGAAGTCTGTTGTCCATTGTGTTTCTGTCTTCGTGTGTTCACTTCTAATGGAGGGTTGTTGAACACACAGATGCCTTTTTCTGGTCACCGTTGGAAGTCAAAGTAAATGACATTAAATTATAAAATATTAAGTAACATTTCTTAAAATGATATTACTAATAAAAGGTATCTTTTTTTATCCTCATGTTATGCTTTCCTTCTCACTTTCTCTCGTTCAGTAATGCCTTTGAAGATTTCTGGTGGATTCTTGAAGATGACTTTGCTAAAGAAAAGACTTTTTAAAAATAGGTTTATTTTTTAAATTATTATTTGGTGCAACTGCAGTGTTTGAGTGTAGTAAAGGAGAGATTTGATAGCTATACATATAAAATTTTCTTTGTTGCTGTTGTTATTATGTAGATATGGTTTTGGACAACATGATTGCATCTGGCCAGCTGGATGAATCCATAAGAGAGAACGTGAGAGAGGCTCTTCTAAAAAGACACCATCATCAGAATGAGAAAAAATTTACCAGTCGGATTCCCCTGGTTCGATCTTTTGCAGATATAGGCAAGAAACATTCTGACCCTCACTTGCTTGAAAGAAATGGTGAGATAAGTTGTAGCATCCAGTTTGTTCTAACCTGTTAAATACTGTTCTCAGTGGGAGATGAAGGAAAAGTCAGCTGATAATAGCAGATAAGTGTTACCTTCATGATCAGCAAAGAACTAATGATAACACTGTGTGCTTTGCATAGCTGTGAATGATGTTTCTGTATATTTTAGAATTTACTCCTGCCTGTATACATAGCATGCATTATTGTTCTGAAGTATAGAAGTAAACCTACATTGGTCCTGATGATTTTTAGGCTATGCTTGAATGAAGTGTGTAATGTTTGAGGAATTTCAGCATTGTCGTAGCTTTGTATGTTTTCAGATGGATCCTACTTGCTTATTCAGTCTTTGTGCTAGAGATGTATTTCATGGTCAGTCATGAGTTCAGTGATGCTGACAATTAATGTATTTTAATCCAGTGTTGTTATGTTAATAGCACTAGAAAAAGTTCACTTTGTTAATGGAGAAGAAATTACTTTTAGCTAGAACAGTTTATTTCTACCTGATTTTGTAGAGAAGGAGCTAATAGGGAAGGAAAAAAACCCCAAACCTGAGAATGGTATTTGCAAAATTTTTAAAGGCTGTACCACATGTTTTATTGAACCAATTCCTGAAAATATTCTGCAATATCAATACATTTACTTTAGACATCCAGTTCCGAAGTCTAAATAGCAGTATATACTGCAGAGCAGCATACTTCTATTCTTGTATTTCTTACAGCCTCTATTTCTGTCTCTGTTCTTTGTTGCGTTAACTAAGACACTCATCATTTCAACTGAAATGTTTTAGTCTAGTGAAAACTTAGTACTGATTTCATGAATCTCTCCTTCAAGTGAAGTTCCTTTCCTATTGTGAAATACGCCTCATTGCTTAGAATGAGCTCTACTTGTTGGGAGCTTCCAGTTCAATATGTACTTGGAGTACGCTCCAGGAAATGCCCAAGCTTGCTGATTTTTGTTAGCTTGTGACTATATGATGCAAGCTCAAATATTTCCTTGGTGTTTTCAGAATTACTTTTTTTTAGAATGAAAACACGTAATCCTATGGTTATCCTCTGATATATCAATAAAACAAATATGCCCATGTGCATAATATTTTTTAGGCTCCTTAGGACATCTTATGTTCATGACTCATCAGGTGTACTGACAGAAGTTTAGTTGCTATTGTAATGATTAATTTAGACAAAGTGATCTAGTTTGCTTTATTAGTCCTCTTGGCTTCACTGCACTGCAGGTTTAGTAGTTGATCTTTGAGGTTTTCATTTTTAATTTAAATCCAGTTTGTGTCTGTAGAATCTTCCGTTGTTTGGGGTGGGGGGAACCTTATGTGGCTTTTACCTACGCCTCCTTCTTGTAAATATTCTAGAATTGTTCAGCATATTGGTCTTTGTAGTGCCTAGTATAAATGTGAAACTAAACACTGTTTCTTGCTTGTTGGAATGGTACGTGAAAACAGCATGGTATTGGTTTCAGGGATTGTAGGAGAAGTAATCAGTACTCTTCTCAAGGAGACTACCAGAAAGTGTTGATGGTAAATGGGAGAAATAATATTGCTGAATTGTCTAATAGAAGTGCTGATATTAGTATAGACAGTCTCTCTTCCTGCTTAAGGAGGAACTGAAATCTGAGGGAACCATGACAAAACTATGTTCTCTTTATGTGAAAATAGTGGGACACTGACACTGGATAAGGCAAGAAAAATAACAGTGGATTTTGAACAAATGTGTTTGGGTTTAGGTAGATGGGGATATTTGGTAAGTCACAGCAAGAAGAAATGGAGAAGGGACTATGTATCTCATCCTTATGCCCTCTTCAGAAATTATATATTGATGCTATGCTGACTAGGAAACCTGTTATTAAAACAGAACTTTATTGGAAGATAGTTGCATTTGGCACGATGAGATATGTTTGATCATGTTCATTTTGCAAGTATTTTAATTTTGAGAAGTAACAATTGTTTGTAGTAACAATTCTTTGTATGTAATGGATGCAATTAACTGAAATCTCATACTGTTTTGGCTGCTAATGATTTTTTAAATGTATTTTTGGATGGCGTTAAAGGTAGCTGCGGTGCAATTTGAAATAAATTCTAGGAAAGTCTAAGGGTCAGTTTCAAGAGATAACATCTTTTTGCTGTTTATATTAACAAATCTTATTGACTTCAAGATAATATCTTCTTTGACATGTCTTTGGCATTCTAGTTAGTACTCCTTAGTAGTTTCTGAATTCTAATGTATGAAATCAGATTTGCTCTTACATCATCTTACTTGCATGAGTGTGACGCTTTTGTCCCATAAAGCTTGCAATTTACCATGTAAATTGTTAATGCATATTTGTGTCTATGGTTTTTTAGTATATCCCTGTTGTAAGCCTCATCGTGTTTTATTTGTTTTATCTCAGGGGAAGGCCTTTCAGCCTCCCGTCATTCTTTGCGAACAGGTCTCTCTGCCTCAAATATTTCCCTGAGAGGAGAAAAACGTTTGTCAGTTCTTCTCAATTACCTCCTTCCTTCTTCAAGAACTGGAACCCCGGCAGCCTCAAGGTGTGCTACCCCTGTAACTACCCCTCAAAACACACCACCGTCCAGTCCTACCTGCAGCCACCCGCCAACCACAAGTGCCCAGCCAAGTCCACTTCAGGGCAAGGAATTGCTGGTGTCGCCTGCCAGTGATGATATTCCTTCAGTAATAATCCACCCACCTGAGGAGGACTTAGAAGTGCAGGAAAGCCAGGAAAAGAAGACAGAGGAAAATATTGACAGGAAACCAGGCAACTATCGAAATTTAAGCTGTCCATGTGTGATGCTCTCTGCATCTGGATCACTTGCATTGCAATGGTTTTGGCACGTAACTTGGGCACAAAGGAATATGATAGCTGTTACCTCTGCCTGCATGTTTTGTTTCTTCTCAGTTATGCCTGTTTCTTGTTTGGCATTTTTAACTTTTTAGCTTTTTAACTAAAACCAGCAAAAACATTATTTAATTAACCTTCATTTGTATAATTAAAAAGGAATATGGTTTTAAAATATGTATATATATAAGAAAAATGTCAAAAATGGTGGCCTTTTCCTTTCACTCACCTACAGCCTGTGTCAGGTTTTGCTGCTTTTTTCTTTTTTTTCTGTCAGTGGTTGAAGTACTATTTAAACCAGTGTTTAAACCAGTGTATCCTGAGATAGCTACAGCCAAAGATGTAGTGAAGTATTGGAGATGAGTATGATAATAATTAGGAAGGATGCAGTAATCAGTGGTGTTTGTAGTTTAGTCAAAGTCTATAAGCATTTTTATTTTTGTTTTTGTGCTTTTAAAAACCAAGACCATTAAAACCAGTAGTAGTTTATGATACAACTGACGGGTTCAGTTCTGTTCACTTACAACTGTTTCCAGATAGCTATCAATTAATGCACTGCTGCAGAATCTAACACTTGATTATGGGTTTTTTGTGTTTGATATGCCAAATAGGATAAGGTAGTTAATCATTTGTAAGTGCAGGTCAGTCTCAGCAATTCATTAATTTGTTGTCTTGCAAAGCTACTTTTTTTTCATGTAAAAAGATATGTAGATGTATGGAGAAGTTGAAAGAACGGATGGAAAGTTCTCATTGTTTCTTTCATCGTTTTCAGTAAATGTTTCATAACTTATGCATTCTGCATAAATGCTGTTACACTTTTGCAAAATATCACTTAGAGATTTTGGATTCTTTTAGATAGTTCATATTTTTAAGAGGATCATCTTTCTTTTTAGCTTTCAGGCTTCTTCTGCCCTCCCAACCCATCAGAAATACGTTGTGCCAAAATCTAGCTTGTAGATTTGCCTGCTTTATGCCTGGGTGGGGAAGCTGATTTCATTCAATTTTTTTCATCAGTGAGGCGTTTCTTGATTTCCTTCCTCTTGTCTCGTGCTTTAAAGCACACTGTTACATATAGGAGTGAAAACGTGCTGATGGAGAAATGGCTGTGGTTATCTGTGTTTTCACATTCTGCAGCTAAGTCACTGAAAAGGAAAGGGCAAACTATGTTGTAGGCTATGATCTTGAGTTGAAGTACTTAAATTCAGAAAAGCAAGCAAAAAAACTCATTCTCTGACTTCTTTATGGGAAATTAAGAGAATTCATGTGAAGATCATTCTGTCATGGGTGATCTTTCAAAGGTAATCAGAAGTGAGGTAACAGCTGTAATACTAGCTTTCCAGTTTGCATTTTTCTACTCATCTGACAGGAATAACAGCATGCCAGACCCAAGGTCCTAAGAACCCCAGAGAAGGCAAGCAAATGAAGATCAAGTACTTGATGCTATTATTATCATCACTAATAAAGCTTTCCACCAGAATATCCAAGTCATGTTCACATTGCTTTTGTGCCTCAAGGGGATGCTTCTCATAAAAGAAAAATCTGAAAGGAATGATTTCCCAGTTAATCCATAAACAAAAGTCTTTCCAGAGAAAGATGATCACCAGTAATGACGGAAGGCATTTTATTTTCTGGGGTTTTTCCCCATTTTTAATTTGAGAATCTGACCACAGAAAGACACATTTTCTTTAGAAATTCTTTTGAAGACATTCTCAGACTATGAATTCAGGACTGCAACTGGACTAATCTCTGTCTTGGGAGACAGACTCAGAAGGGAAGACTGCAGAGGAAGTCATCTTCTTTGTACTAATTAAAAAAAAAAAAATCACCTTGGTCCATTCCACTATAGATTATGGTCTATATTGCTTCTCTAGAAATTCAGAATATTGCAACCTGAATACTTTTCCACATCTGTATGGTTGAGTTTGGTTTACATTCTTTGAGAATTAGGAACTGTTTTCATTTTCTAATAAATGGCTTTCTTCTGTTTAGCATTTGTCTGTCCTTAGCCTTCTGTTGTTCAGGTTTTATTTTTCAGACTTTATAAATAGCTGGAAGGTTATTGAACTTAATATGAATTGCTATAAAAGGAGGGAAGTCTGCCACTTGATTTCTATGAGCTGGTCATCAATTCATAAGTCAGCACAGCAAGGAAATTCTCTTTTTCTTTCATCAATTGAACATTTTTTGTTTTCCCATGTTTAAGACTGTTGAGTAATGAATTCCATAGGTAGAGTGGGGAAGAGCTAAAGATGAACATGTTAGTTTACTAGCTTTGTGAATGTCTGTGAACAACAGCAAAGTAGCTCTTTTAAGGGTTTTTTTAATTTCACTGGTAAATCTACTTTAAAACTGAGTGAAATATTGTTTACAACAGCTTTGCTCTGACAGTAACTGCTTACTGAAAATGATAATTCAGAAAGGATTTGCCTTCTAATATTTTTTTCCATGTTAAGGCTGCATTGGAATTTATTTTGTAAAATTGATTTTTATTTCCTCAAACACAAATATTGTGTGGTTTCTTTTTAACGGAAGTGAATATGTGACGCAAATGTATTCTTCTTGCTTTCTTTTTCCAGTAGATAATGCCCATTAGACTTTTGTGATCACTGTAAGCATAGTTGGCTGGAAAATGCACGTGATCTTTAGTGAAGGTATAGTTATAACTACTTCGACTTGAGTGATCTTTGCGAGGCTTTAATCCAAATTTACTGAAGACTGAGTCCGTTGTTGCCTTTTGAAGGAGGCAGGTGTATCTGCATAACAACAAGAAGAGTACTGTATGTTTTTAATGATCCCCTCAGTAGTTTTGGAAGACTAAATGAATTTCTCTGTCTCACAGTCTGAAAAAACTAGGTAGTGTTCCTTTTAGCAGCAGCCTATGAGTTTGTATCTACTGAACTGGAGAAAAGAAGGAAAGAAGTTTTTATTAGTGTTGATGTTTGAGTAAAGGTGTTCCACTGTTAGAGATGATAAATTTTTTTTCCTGAGTTTCCATGCAAATAGATTTATCAATGTGCATATGGAAATATTTGCTCAGGTCTGAAAACCTATAAACATTATTCTTCTGTTAGTGCAGCAGTCTGTCCAGCTGCAAGGCTAACAGAAAGGAAAACTTTTGACACATGGTTTAGATCAGACAAATATTTCTGTGTGAGTGCCAAAACTTGTGGACCATAATGATGGCCACTTGGAGAAATTTTGAAGGCAGACTTTTTAGAAGAATTAGTATCCCTTCAGTACTGAAATAATAGATTAGTTTATGCTAACATGTAGAGTCCTCATTCTCTGTCCTTCTCCTTGATTGTCTCTCCACTTTTTGTTGTAGTCTCCGCTTGCTCTTGCTTATGTGTTGAAAAGCGAGCATTATTGCCTGTCTTTCATCAGTAATACACATCTTCAGTTATCTTTATTGTTACATAGGGAGGGGGGGAAAGTGAATGAAGTTTATAAACTTTTGTATTATCGTCATCTTCTGCAACAGCTGTTTAATTCTAGTCCTGCAAACATAGCTTATCATCAGCTCTTATGCAGTTAAATGATTTGAACAACTGATTTCACAGGCGGGTGATTGCTGTTAGTTATTCTGGTGAATAATGCTTACATTTTGGAGTAGAAGGGCAGAATGTGTGTGTGGGGGGGGTTTGTACATTTAACTAAATGAACGTAGTTTTTATAATGCTAGCTAATTACTTCTGTGTGTTACGATTCATGAAAGAAACTGCAGGATATTAACTTCATTTGGCTTTTGCTTCAGGAAAAACTTCCCACACTGCTTATATCCCTTTGAGCTGTTAAGAATGAAAATGAATGTTCAAGCCTTGGACTTGTGTGTTTTCCATTGATATGATGGCTCTTTTGAAAGAATTTTTTGGAAGTATATTTAGGGATCAAATAAATTGAATTTCATTGTCATTTGAATCACTACAAAAAAAATGTCAAATTCCTGAATTATTGTCATGGAATGATGTAAGTAGTTATGCAGCAGTAGTTAAGAAAGAACAATAGCTAAAAGGTAGCCAGGGAGGACTTAAGTCTTGTCTTGACTAGAGCGATGCATGATTTAAATACAAACTTTCTGCATGTAATACAATGTTTAGACTTCAGTCCTTGTCTAGATGTGGTCTTGAAAGCATGTTAAATCATGTTTATTACCACATCTGAAAGTTCTAGTGTAGACAAGCAAGGCCAAATGCACTTCTTGTGCATGTTAAGCTGAACAAGTAAAAGTTCTATAATCCAAAAGGCAGGATTTGGGCTTGGTTATGCATGCCTGGACCAGCTTTTAAGTGATAGTTGGGTAGAAATGACTGTGGTGTGAAATGGATTTCAGTCTATATTGAACACCAAGGTTACCTGCAGGTCAGTGTTACTAGTAGCATAGCAAGCTGCATAAAACAATGACCTAGTGCAGGTGTTAGAGGGAAGCTGCACACTTAGCTTAAATACCTTACTGTACGTGCCTTTTAAGGTAATGCGTTAGACCATTTCGTGTAGTAACATCTGGTCAGATCAATAGTTGGTGTTCTGGTCTGTTGATTGAAATCCTGGTTTGCAAGCTGTCTATCCTTCATGCAGCGCACTGTTTGCTTTAACAGGTTTAGCTAACTACCAGGATGTCTTTCCTTGTTGTTGTAGCCTGAGGCTTGCCAAGGCTTTTTTGCAATTGAAGTAACAGCTACACAGCAGCCTAGATAGCAGAGGTGTTTGCTTTTGGTGTCTGAGGCCTTCTAAATATAGCGAAGATGCTATCTAGTAATTACTAAAGTGGTTACGATTAAAATGTCAACACTTCTTATATTTTCTACAATTAAAGTAGCTCTTGTTTTCCTTTCTGGTGACTGTTCTGCAAATGGCCATCATTTGGGCAATATTTAATTTTAATTTTTTAAATTATGTCATTTTCTTAACAACACGGTGACTTGTTAATGTTGAATTTATGATACTAATGTAGGGCACACATACTGTATAACTTGCACATTTGCTTTGAGCAAGCTGCCACGTTGAGTTTTGGAAGTGTCTCATACTCTGTTCACTTAATACACCATTTTGAACTTAAGTCCTTTGTTTTAATTTAGGGCTGTTAGCATCTCCACAGTCAGCGCCTGGAAATTTAGACACGGGGAAAAGTGGAGAAGTTAAAGGTACTGGGACAGGAGGAAGCAGAGAAAACAGCACGGTTGATTTTAGTAAGGTAAATAACATTAAATACCTTATGTAACAAAATATATGGTGGTTGTAACTGTCCTCTTATTTATGACTAAGACTGATATAGTTACACGTGTAGGGGTGTATACGACATGTACTAAGACGTAACTTGCATGTCCAAGTGTCATAGTACAGTATAGGATGAATGTGTCAAGTATTTTGAAACTCTTCCCAGTGGGACTAAACTTTGTTTCATTTGATCTTTTTGGTATTTTGGTAACCTAAAGAGAGCAGCCCCTGAGCTTTCGTACGCAGAGGGAGATATTTTCAAATCTTCTATGAAAACTCTTTAAAGACAATTTTGTAGATGGTGTTGTAACACTTTTTTTCTAGGATGGCTTTTTTGTTGGGGCTTTTTTGCCTTTTTTTTCTTTTAAAGAGGGCTTTTAAAAGGGATTTGCTTTATATGTTTTATGAATTTGCTGTACAGAAATTATTGTGCATTTTACTCATTAGGAGTATATATCATTTTCTAAAGGAACTTTTCTGTAATACTTCAAATGCCTTTTCTTTCATAATTTAAATTTATTGGACAAGTTCTGTTATGGCTTTTGGTATAAAACTATCTGTAGTGTCATCTCTACTGTGAAACACTAAGAAAACTGATTTGGCAAGTTAAATAATTGCATTTAAGGAAAGCTAACTTATGCTGTAGTTCTCATCTAATCATGGCAGGTGCCTTTTATTCCTGCTGCTGTCACATTTTTTATGTTTTTGCTTGGCCTGTCCTTCTGTACGCCTGCCTTGTCTCCTGTTGGGCAGGAGTCAGCCTCCTGGCATTGTAGTTGTGGCACACTTGGTGTGGGAATCAAGAGGCCATCTGTAAGTTCTCTGGATAGCAATGTAACTGGTGCTTGTGTGTCTGTGTATGTATGTGAACACAGAGTTCATGTGCTGTACTATTTTCTAATACACTTCTGTAATTATGTACAGAAATGAAAGTTATATTCTTTATGAATGTAAAACATACAAATTCTTTTTCAAAATTATGGTGTATTTGAAATCACAGGTGTGAAATAACTAATTGCATTCTAGAAACCATGTGTAATTACATGAACTCTTCTTGGTTAATTGTGCGGGTTTGTCCTATCATGGAGTGTTTGTCATGATTAAGTAATATTAGGAAGGTGATTATACCATTTGGGGTCTTCTGGAACATAGTAGGTGGTAGTAATTCTAGCTATTAGAAACTAGATTATTATTATTTTGCCAGCTGGCTGATGTTTTCTACATATGTTTGTCTTTTCTGTACTATGGAATATTTAATTTGCTTTTTTATTTTTCTTTGTAGTATAAATGTCTAGTAAGTACTGATAAATATATGTTATAGAATTTCTGCTCACAAATGTAAGGGAATAAACACTTGTTTCATCTTTATGTGAATAGGTTGATATGAACTTCATGAGGAAAATTCCTTCAGGAGCAGAAGCATCAAATGTGTTAGTGGGAGAAGTAGATTTTTTAGAAAGACCTATTATTGCTTTTGTGAGGCTCTCCCCTGCCGTGCTTCTCTCGGGTCTTACAGAGGTTCCGGTTCCTACACGGTAAATGAATGCCTGGGAAGTCTACCTTTGCTTATACAATAAGATAATAATATTAAAGATTTTAAATAATTGTAAATTTTTATACATACTCTGTTAAGCTCAAGAAATGTAGATTTTTGTTTTACATGATGCTAGTCATTTGCTGCAAAATTCAAAGGAATGAGATCCACCATAAGGTTCTCTGAATGCATTGTTATATAATGACATGATCTTAAGCAAGTGCAGAAGTTGAAGCTGAAAGCTGACCTGGAGTAAAGCAACAAGTCTTCCAAGCTTCTGTTGCAATGTTTAAGATGGGCATGAAGATTTTTATAGTTCCCTTCAGGCCCATGCAGTGTGACAGTGGCAAAGGGTCTGTCTAATCTGAAGTGCTGCTCTTTGCATACAAATACACTGTATACAAATAATACAGGTTGTGGAAAAACTTAACTTTCTTCATTATATGCCCAGACCTACCTGATTGACACTGGTGTATCCTATCTGCAGCTAATACTTTGCATTTGTTTTAATCTGCAGTACACCATTCAGCCTGGTGCATGCACACCCACCCACCCCCCAATCATGGGTCTTGCCAGTACAATGTGGGTGTATTTACCATAGATGATCAAAATGTCAAAATGCAGGTGCCATGGTGCTAATAGCAGGTCATTTCATCAGTCATCATGGAGGACACTTCATTTTCTGTGCACATTGATGTATTGGCTGTTCTGTGGTGTTTGGCATGAATTTGTACATTTATGTTTTTTGGTGGTTTCTAAAATGTTTTAAAAGCAATGGAAGTGCCTGTCTATCTTTGTAATTTTCAGCTTATATATTCTAATGAAAGGCAAAGATAATCTTGGCAGTGTTCTTAGACGTGAGAATTTTACGAGGGAAGTTGACGTTAACGATCATAATGTTCCTTGGGAAATCCCAGAATTCCTGCATACAGATTATTGTATTAACGTAACTAAAGTTATCCTGTCCTAAATTTTGCAGAATGGTGTAGGCTTGCAGATTTGAAGTAGCATACTTGATTCTGAAGATTCAGTCTCGGTCTCTTTGCAGGGTAGTCAGTCTGCAAAGGAAAAATAACATCAGGCTTTTTGTACTGTGAGGTGGAAGAAGGAACTACTTTTTTCAAACGTATTGTACTTAAGAACTTCATTTTTGTAGAGTGTAGGAAGAAGGTTGTGAGAAGAGTTACTGAGATTCACTCTTTGGTTTGTATCCTTTTGCATTTATAAGCTACTAGCCCTGCTCAAGTGTTCTGGTTTGGTTTGTTTGTTTGTTTGGTTTTTTTAAAGTGTGATAATTATAGTGATTGGAAATAGAAACTGTTAACATGTGGTGTAACACCCCCAGATTGGATTCCATTCCCAAAATGTCACTTTTACCTCTTAGGTATTCCTTTCTGTTGACACAGGATAAGGATATGCCTGTATGAGTATGTCCAGTGTGTTGCTTGAAGTCTTATCTGTGCATCCACTGTGTGACGTACTCAGTCACTGCAAGTGAGTGGTGAAGAGGGGATCATCAGAGTCTAGAACAGGTCATAAAGCCCTCACTTAGGGGTCTTTACCAGTCCGTAGGAAGTATTCATTGAGCTCCAGCCTGTGGATTTCTACTACGTTTACGGCATTGTAAGAAGTTGAAGAATTAGGTTTAATTAATAAGATTTTGGAGTAATTTTGGTTTGGGGTTAGAGTTCCTTCCAGTTACAACTTCGAGGCCAGTCTTTTAGTCTTGCAGCAGTCTTTTGAAATCTGAAATTGTAAAGAAATTATTTTTACTTCCCCACTAAATTTTCTTTAAACATTACTTTGAAAGAACTATCTCAGTATAAACAAGTGTGTCAGCCGTATTCATCTTGATTGCTTTCTCCACAGGTTTTTGTTTTTGTTGCTGGGACCAGCAGGAAAAGCTCCACAGTACCATGAAATTGGAAGATCAATAGCGACACTTATGACAGATGATGTGAGTGATGTATTTTAAACGCTTGTGGTTAAAGTAGTCTAGAATAATGTATTTCTTTTCAATAGAAAAATCTTTTCAATGCACCTTTTCTGGAGTGACAAGTTAAAGAACAAAAAAAGCAAACTGGTTAAATGAAGAACTGTAAGCTTCTTTATTTGTTGGGTTACTGAAGTAGATAATGGTAATTTAACTTTCCCTCTTTCTTCAAGAAATTCTAAATGTACTTATTAAAAAATAGTTTAGCTTTGGTGTATAAATCTCATTTTTTTATTGGATTAGGAAATAGAAATGTGTCTGATATGAATGACTGTATGCCGAAAAGGACATGGTAAACTGTGTTAAGTGTTCGAGACAATGTACAACTGAGTCATTATGCATATTTTTTTTACCACAGTGAGGTTGAATAATTAAAATTATAGTTTTACTAGGCATTTGAAGTCATGCTTAGAGCCCTGGTGAGTGGTTTGAGGAGCATGGGGAAATCCAGACTTTAAAACTATTATCTTACTGAGCAGAGCCAGGATATTTTAATTCTGACTTTGCATTGAGCGCCACCTACTGAGTTGAATGTAATTGTTACAGTTATCTGTCAGAAATTTTAATATTTCTTTACTCTAGAACAATTTGAAGTTTGGAAATGTAAACCAGAAATAGCTTATTTTACAGTTGGGTAGCCAGTCTGTGAATAGTGTTTGTTCAATGTCAGAACTGAATATTAAAAGCTTTAGTTGCAACTTCTATTTTTAAGGTTGATTTTAGGAATACTGTACATAGTTGAAATAAAAAAATTCAAATTATTTAGTCATCTAAAAAGACCTAAGTAGGCTTCGAAGGTCTGATTTACAAATAGCAGACTTAGTGGTTCAGGTCTTTGTAGACAAACTGTTCAGGTTTCAAATGTACAGAAACAATTTTGGTTCTTATGCAAATTTTTTTTTACAGCAAAATTAGCATTTTTTTCTCTCTCTGTATAAAATGCAAATTGGGATTCAGGGGTTTTTGTTTAAGTACTGCTTCTTTGTCAATTCAGTTTGTATTGTAGTCTATAAAACAATGTAATGGTAGCTTTTTTTTGTTTGATTACTAGGAGTATTGCTTTTATGTGCTTTTAAAGAAATCCTTTAAATGAGTTACAATAGAGGTAACCAAAGAAGTTCTTATTCTTAATAAAAACTTGTGTTTTGATTTGAAGCTTGAATTTTTTCCTGATTAAACATAGCATAGTGGCACAGTGGCTGTAGAGTAGAATTATTCAGGCAGTAATACATAAACTTGATTTACTGAAGATTGAAAGTTTACTTGTTAATTTTATAAATGAACTCAATGTTTCTTTTGAGTTTGGAGGTATAATATTGTTATTTTATGTTCCATAGGAATATGCATACAGGTAGTTTTTAATGCAGACATATGCAAGTAAAGTAAAAGTCTGTCTTTTGAGGACCTTTAAAAATTAATTTCCGACACCTTTTTAAAATAATGAAGGGTTCCTTGTAGCCAGTTTCTTCTTCAAAACAAACAAAACCCAACAGCGGCCCCTTCCCCCTAAAAAAAAGCCCTGAAAATTAATGTTGGGTGCTTTCTTCTTGTAGGTTTTCCATGATGTTGCCTATAAAGCAAAAGACCGAAATGATTTGTTGTCAGGAATTGATGAATTTTTAGACCAAGTGACAGTCCTGCCTCCAGGAGAATGGGATCCATCTATACGAATTGAGCCACCAAAAAGTGTTCCTTCTCAGGTAAAAGAAAAAAATGCCCAGTAGAGTACTCCCACGATTTTTACTTTGAAAATACTGTTTCCCAATGCAAGTAAATTGTGTACAGAATATAAACTTTGGTAAAGCATAAGCAAAGGCCTCATATCTATTTGGAAGGAAAGGTGGATTGTTCATTTAAGTTAAAAAAAAAAAAAGAAAAGAGTTAGATCAGTTTACCGATCATTACTATTATTTACTTATGCTTTTAAGTAAATTGTATTTACTAAATATCCTTTTCTAATACTGGATTGAGTTCATGTGAAGTCCAGGAGAATTGGTCCGATAGCTGTACATGGGTTCATATTATATATTTAACTATTAATCTAACAATGATCAGCAAAAATACTGTAAATCTTAAAACTTTTATTTGCATACATACATATTTGCATTTGATTGAAATGTTTTAGTCTGTATTGGCTACCATATAAGGTTCACAGAAAGTTTATGAAATAGATAAAAATGGATCATATTGCTGAGTTGTGATACAGTCTTAGAATAAGAGGTGGGGGGAAGCCATCCCCCTTAGAGGGAAACTGATTTCTCTCCCCTTTCTCCTCTGCAACTGAGGGGAGTTCCTGCCACCAGGACCAAAAGTAGGAGGAGAGACCGTGCTCTTGATTTGGAAGACTGAAATTGGTGTTGAACCCAGTGATGGATTCAGTTTGGGGGAATGGGTGTAATGGAAGGAGAGACGGCAGTGCACTTTGTGAATAGACTGAGGCTACCACTTAACTTATTTCCAAAATAAGCAGGGCTTGAGGGTTTTTAGATGGCAAACTGGGCTGAGAATTTTATGAGGTGGAGAGCACCTTGGTCAATAGGTAACTGAGTTCTCGTTTATCCTGGAATGACATCTCACGCAGTATTTAGTTGAAGTATGAATGTGTCATAAAATGAGGTCAGTTTCTGTTTGAAGATAGAGACTTCTACCCTGGAAACGATTGACAGAAAGAAATTCTAAATAGGCCTCATGATTGAACTGTATCTTGAGAAGGTAAGCTTTGTTTCATCATGTCTCAGGGATATATTTCTTATAGAAAGAGGGAAGATTAATACTGTTGTGCCAGGTGCTATTAAGATCATTTTGAGATTGTTGTACAGTTCTAGTCATATGTGCTCAACAAAAGATGAATTTGGTAAATGGAAGACTGCTTACAAGCTGGAGATATGAAAAAATGTTTGGAAGGTGTGGAGTCTCTGCACGCTGTCCTTGAATTATACTTTTTAGTGTAAAAGCAGTCTCAAAGTATGCTGATTTTTTTATTTTTTTTTTTGTCTGTAGGAAAAAAGGAAGGTACCTAAATTTCCAAATGGATCTACTCCTACAGGAGAGACTCTTAAACAAGAAGGCCATCATGCTGGACCTGAACTTGAGAGAACTGGAAGGTGTGTTCACTTCCCTAAATACTACGTACCATAAAGAAATAAAAGTCATGAATCTTAACAGTTTTGTTGATTATGTTTGAACAAAAAAAAAAAACAAACCATGGTATAAGTGTCAGAGCGCATCCTTTTTCCTTTTCAAGTGTTGGATTCTTGCCTATAAGTGCCAATCTGCTTAAAGTATTTTCAAGCCTGTGGCAACGTTTCTCAACACATTTGTGAAGGATTTTGTATAAGATGCTGCCTAATGTGACTAGCTGACTTCTAAGACTTAATTTTTAATTGTCACAAGCATGCGATTATCATAATTATATCAGGAATATGCAGTTTTCAGTATTGGACTAGGTACTAAAATTTTCCATTAATACAGATCTGTTTTATTAAACACGTATGAAATGGAGCAACAAGGAATATAAAATGGCTAAAAATACTTTGGTATTGGTTAAGTTTTGGATTTGGTTAGTTTTCTTTTAGATCTAAAATAAAATTGAAGGAATTTCTTTCACTTGAGTAGCATTGTTGTTCTCTAATTCTGAAGTACTTGCCAAAAAGTCCAACACTGGAAATATCTGATTACAGTTAAACGCTAATATCTCACTTGCAAGTGTAGACTTAAATCAACTGAGAAATTCTAGAAAAGATATACATTGTTGTTATCCCCAAAATTATAAACATTGAAATGAAATGTATCTTTCTCGTGCTTTTGCAAGAAGGACCTTGCATTATTTGTGTTGATTTTTACCATTTTGGCTTTGTTATACTTAGTTTTTGCCTTCTTGCAGACAATATGTGGAGCTGAGAAATTAATTTCTGCCCACAGATTTATGTCTAGATGAGGCTATTGTTTTCCTTAGGAATGGAAGTTCTTTGGAAAAAAAAATCAAATCCATTTTTGTAGGTGCAAATTATACCTAGTATTTTGGAATCTAAATTGGTTTTGGAAACTGCCAAAAGCTTTTTAATTTCTTGCTAATAATTTACCCAGTTGAACTGACTGATATGTTTGGTTTTGCATATCCATTTGTAAAATATCTCTATAATCCAGATGAAAACGCTGTTAAAAATGATAGACAAATTTATTTATGGACCTAATCATGTATGTAGAGAATACTACATACAACTATTTTTGGAGTGGTAATATTGAAATGTATTAATACAGTGGTCTCGGTTGAGGCTTAGCATATTGCTTCTGTTTCTTGTTTTAAGTGTCATAAAACAGATTTGACTTAAAACATTATTTAGATAAAGTCGTTTGCAAAGGTATTTTTTTTTTCAGTGTCTAGCCCATATACAAAAATACCTAGCCAGCTTTTAAAAAATGTGGATAACCTGCTTGATTATATTTGGAATACTACTGAATCAGAATAGATAAGATTCTCATTTACATTTTAAACTGTTATACTGTAATCTGGATTATGAAATAGCTAATTTGTGCTGGCAATAGGCACTGGCAGTCATGTGTAGCCCATAGTTTTGAACTAGCTAGAATCCTTTAGTGTACAGTTTGACGAGTTTCATCTCACCTATTTAGGCTTTTTGGTGGTTTGATACTTGACATCAAAAGGAAAGCACCTTTTTTCTTGAGTGACTTCAAGGATGCATTAAGCCTGCAGTGCCTGGCCTCGATTCTTTTCCTATACTGTGCCTGTATGTCTCCTGTAATCACTTTTGGAGGGCTCCTGGGAGAAGCTACACAAAGCAGAATAGTGAGTACAAAGAATGGTAGTGGCCAGGCTTTTAGACCTTCAGAGGCAAGTCACTGTGTGCATTTGTCTCATTTATTTATACTTGTATTTGAAGAATTTACCCACAGCACTTGATTAGCCTGCCCCAAAGCAGATCTTCCCCAAAAGGTAATTGCTGTGGAAAGTGTGGGGAACCCATGTGAACAGGAGAAGATGCACAGTGGAGGTAAAAATATGTTTATCCTGCCTTATTGGATGAATGGCTTCATGAATTGAGAAAGGGCTTGCATTGCCTTCTTTTTGGCTACTTAAAACTAATGAATAGTAAAGGTGCACCATCCCAATAGGCCTACTTTAGGCAAAGTCAGAGGCTCAAGGTGGATAGCCAAGAACATATACTGGCCTTGAGTAGTAGGCCTACGAGGATGATCATGCCTGCAGTGTATGGGTAGCACTCAATTGTGTATTTAAGTAACAGAGAGGATGTGTATATGCTTTCACTAATGATACGTTGTTAACAATGAAAGAAGGTGGCTATGGTTTATGAGCCGAAAATACTCTTCATTCTAAATGACCTGAATATAAACCATATGCATAAAAAATTTTGGTAGCGTTATGTTGGGCACTGGGTAACACCAGCACCTTTTTAACCAAAATACCATTGCATGTAAGATTTTTGAGCACAGAAAGTACACTTTTAACACCAACAATGTCAGTAATGTAATGATTGTGTCGATTGGCTTGTGAGTAAACTAGTTTGAAGTGTATTTTCTGTTTCTAAACCTACCACAAAGAAACAAGGTTCTGTTCTTTTGGGGGAGGGAAGGATGTATTCAGACACATCCTTTACAAAATTTAAGATTCTAGTGAAGCTTATGATGCTATAAAACTCTCTTTGATACTTAGATCAAGTTTTTAAGCTTATACCATGTTAAAATTTAGCCAACTACTTTATCTCTTTAAAGCAATGCTGTTGACTCAGATATTTTGTATATCAACGTAGCACTTCAAGCTGACTGCAAGTACAGAAATAAATTATGTCTTTTTTGTGCACTGTTTTTTGCCACTCTAAATGTAGGAATGGTTGTCAAAATGTCTGAGACTTTTGAATGTACGTCATGTATAATTATGAAAATGTGCTCTGTAAGCTTGATTCTTAAACACCTTCTTTCTTTTAGCTATCTGGAATTTGGGTTTGTTCCTGCCTTCAGATAACTTGGTGTGCACCATTGAATATAAAATTTATTTACTGCACACACATGTTCAAGCACAGTAGCTGACACTGTCAGGTACACAGTTCATGTTTGAAACCTTTTCTCACGTTGCCAGAGGTCATCACCTCCACAGTACTCCTGTCCCTGCCACCCTGATTGAGAGCCCCAAGGTCAATGCATTGACTAACCAAAAGCACTATTTCAAAGGCAGTAGAAAAACAGTCTGGGATTATATATATAATATTTTTTTTCCTAATGTAATGAACAAAGGATGCGTTTTTGCTTTTGATAGCACCAGTTCAGCAAACCATTTTGCCCAATTTTAGATGCTTTTCTGAATTGGAGCTGAAGTTTGCATAAATATTGTTTTTTTAGTTTTGCATAATTGCAAAACAGTGAACACTTAAATATTCCAGCAGGAACCCTTTGCTCTGTAATCCATGACTTCTCATAATAGTAGGCGGTGTAGTCAACTGTTTTCAAGTAATATAATTTCAGGATCTAAAAAGTCTTTCCCCTCTCTTTTGAGGTGCATCGTAACTGTTTTTAGCAGGAAATGTTCTAGTAAAACATTTAATACAAGAACTGAAGTAGATATCTTACTTCAATGCAAAGAAATGCATTACCAGCTGGGGCATTGGTTTACTGCTCATCTATTTTTGGTGTCATGTATACATAAACCAATATTGTTCAGTATTTTCCCCTGCACCTCCACCTGTCATTTCTTTCTTTTGTAATGCTTGATTGACTGATTCAGGTTTGATACGGCACACCGTATCATGTTTTGTTACAGGTATGTTGCAATATATATATATCTGTTTTCTTTACAGAGATTGTTAATTCTTTCTGTAAACTACATACTCAGTAACTATTTTTTTTAATTTGTAGTATTTGTTGGTGTGGTTTTGCTCCATAGCTAGCAGGAGTAATAACTGGTTCTTATGGTTTTGGATGGCTTTATGTTTCTCAGGAGTGAAGTTTTAAAATCTTTTGTCCATAGTATTGAACTGCAAAACTGTCTTAAGTTATTCTTGTCTCAAACATTGATATTAATTGCAATGTTTTTACATCTTGTCTTGTTTCTGAGTTAATGCATCTTAAAACTGTATTTATGCAGATGTGATGCTAAATGCTGATATGAAAGGCAGCATAGTTACAACAGTTTCTTTTCCCCCAAACAGAGTGCAATAGAGTCTCTCTTTGGAGCCTCACTAACTGGGATTGCCTATTCTCTCTTTGCTGGGCAACCTCTTACTATTTTGGGGAGTACCGGACCAGTTCTAGTATTTGAAAAAATATTATTTAAATTTTGCAGGTAAGCAATGTTTGTATCTGCTTAATACACTTTCTAACTTTCTAGCCTGTTAGAATAGCTGTAATTGAAAGCAGATTTGTGAGAAAAAAGTGATTGTCCTTGAAGAAGTAAACACAGCAGCAAAAGACTGACAAGGATGTGGTTTGGCAAAATTGTGGGCACTGGCAAGCCTTAATGAGAAGATTGGTGATAAGGGGTGGCTAGGATGTAAATGAAAGCTGTATGTTCTGACTGTGTGGAGATGTTGGCTTTGATTCTGCAGGGGTAAACGGGGATTGATCTGCCCTCCAGGAGAAAGCGTCTAGGTAGTTCTGGAAAGATATCCTCATGATGCATCCCAAGCAAGGTAGTTGCATCCTCAGCTCTAGAAACAACCTTACAGCGTTGCATTGCTTTGGTGGAAGATGAGACAGAAAAGTTTTTTCTACTTCTTTCAGAACTAACATCAAGGATGAGAAAAGTGGTGAATACCTGCAAAGCTTTGCCTCAGAACTTGTTTTCAGATAGGATTATAGTATAAGTGACTTTTGGCTCAGTTAATTTTCTTTGTTTTCTTCACACAGGGATTATGATCTTTCCTACCTCTCCCTGCGAACTAGCATTGGTCTGTGGACTGCATTTTTTTGCATAGTGCTTGTAGCCACAGATGCCAGCAGCCTTGTGTGTTACATCACTCGATTTACTGAGGAAGCTTTTGCAGCGCTTATATGCATCATATTTATTTATGAGGCATTGGAAAAGCTTTTTCATTTGGGAGAAGTGTATGCCTTCAATATGCACAATGATTTGGATAAACTAACCTTATATTCGTAAGTATCAAGTTTCTCTGTTAGTAAAACACATAGGGAAGATGTTTATAGTATAGAGAAATACTATGTACAAAACTGCAACGCGTGCCTCCCTGTGGAAGGGTACAAGGAAAGCTGAGGGCATTAGAAACCTCAGCAAATCCTATTCAGGATGCTGTGGAACTGAATTTTCTGTGTTACCTGTTGGTGGTTGGAGGGCATGAGGGAGCATGACAATGTTTGCCTTAACTGCAGCTTTTTTAAAGGTTGGCTTGGAGGTTAAATGTTGGAGCAGTAGTTCTGCCTTGCCACTGATGGAAATCATGATAGTTTACCCCAACTAGGTGAGGATTATTTCCGGGTAGCAGAGGCATGAAGAGTTTCTAAAGCTTTTGTGTGCTATGAATACGGAGTTCTAAGTATTTACACCTTGTTAGTCCAATTATGTTAAAATCTTTAGAAATAAAACAATATATGCTAGCATAGGGTTGTTGGAAGATGGTGTCATCTGGATTTTTATCTTCATCTTTTTATTCACAGATGTAGAAATCTGCATATGTTAAGTATTATATTTAATTTTCAGGTGTCCTTCTATATAAAAACTGGCTGATAAATCATATAGTTAAGTCAACATTTTTCTTGCCTCCAATTCTTTAAAATACATTGTTTGGATTTTCTTATTTCAATGTTAGACCTCCTGAGAAGTTTGGATCTTCATTTCCCTCCTAACTCCTCTAATTCTCTCTTATGTTATGTGAGGAGGAGACTCATGCTCTGCTTCTTTTTTAGAAGGTTGGGCTAAACTCTGGTTTAAATTCTTCAAGATTTTTGAAATTGCAGAAAGTCACTGCATTTTGGCATATGCAGCTTAAAAGCATCTAAATTATTTTTAATTCCCTTCAGGTGTGTGTGTTCTGAGCCTGAGAAACCCAGCAATGAAACTTTGGAGGTGTGGAGGGAAATGAATAAGTCTGCAGAAAATATAGCATGGAATAACCTTACAGTTTCTGTGAGTATCTAAAAAGCCATGCATATATATGTGTATGTGTAAAAAAAAAATAAATACCCACACAGTGCCAGTCTTGATTAATATTTTTTGTCTGATTTCTTTCTCGATTTGAACCTGGACTGTTTTCTTTAAAACTATTCTAGATCTCTTATTCCTCCTGTAATGCTTTAAACAGTCATTGCAGTAGTTTGGATCAGTGGGTCCATGACAGTGCGTGTTAATACCATAAATGACTGCTTGAGGTAGCCACTTTAATCCTGCTAGGCAGAGCAGTTGTCTTTCTGAAGCAGAGATGAATATGATGAGGTGAATAAACAGTAGATTGCTTCTTTCAGTTTCCTGGAAAGGATGAACGAATATTTTTGTTCTATCTGAAGATGGAATCTGCAGTTAAAATGTGGTAGAAAATAGACTTCGTTAGTTTGTTAGGCATTGGTATAGAACTACAACAGAATCAAAGAGAAGACTTAAATATTGATTGGGAGAAAATTGAAGGGTCAGAGAAAAGGGAAAGTGTGATTTGAAGGAGTAGGCTTGAAAGCATTACCTTCTGAACTGGATATTTCATACCTATGCCATTTTGTGGGTAGTTGAAAAGGAAAAAAAGTTGTCATTTGGAGATCATTCGGAAGGTTTTTGGGAAAAAAAAAAAAAACATTTTTGCTGATTAGTAGTTACTTGGCTGGGATTCAGTTGTTTAAATGTAGTTGTCTACAGCCACTTTGCATGCTCTGGCATCTGGTTTCCACATAAATCTTGAGTGGTTTGGATCTGCTATAGTATTTGTTGCATTTACTTGTTGCAAAAATAGCAGTAGATATCTGTGTATGGTTTCTGCTTGTGTGTAAGCCTAGACAGCCACTCTGAAAGTAGATGGTGTTTTGCCCAGCAAAAATACTGTGGAAAACCTCAGTGCTTTACTGAGTTTTAGCAGTAGTGTTTTCTATGACTGACATTGATAATTTGGTGGTGCTTGTAGACCAAGTAGATTGTTAACAGGGAGAACTTTTGTCATGAGTTAAATTTTCAATAAATTAACCTGTTTAAATACTAGGTTGTAGCAGTGCTACTTCCTATTGATTTATTGACTTCTTATTTCCTTTTACTCCATGCCTCTACTTTAGTTCTTTGTGTTTCAGTGAGACTTTTGGATAGATATCATCTGACTGCTTCTTTTTATTCAAATTCATTATTCATGATGCTTTTCTACCTTATTAAAATTTTTTTTCTTACTGTTGCGTTAATCTTGTTTTGTAAGAATGTTTTTTTCCTTATTTGTATCGGAACAAAACAAAGTTGGGAATAAAGAGATGAAAGAAACTGAGGAGATCTCTCTTTATGTTCATCAGCTTGAAAGTTGATGATAGTTTGCTTTTCTTGGGCTTAGTCCTCAATCTTCATTTATGCACTCAGTCATGTGATGCTTGAGAAACAGGAGAGAAGTGAAGTGATGGTAAAATTGTTTCATATTGGGTACCTCCCAGGATTTTATCATCCTGATAATCAGTGAAGGATACTGTGGCTCTTCTGAACAGACAGCACAAACTTTTGGTAGGATGAAGTAGTGGTGAAGGAAAGAAAATCCTTTTTGGGATTGTGAAAGTTCTCAGGTGTGTTTTGTATTGAAAGAATACAAGTTAAGTTGAATGTACTAAATGAATAAAACAGAAACTTAGAGTTTTTCTCTTTGCAGGAATGTTTAAAATTTCATGGTGTGTTTCATGGATCAGCTTGTGGCCATCATGGACCATATATTCCAGATGTTCTCTTCTGGTCTGTCATATTATTCTTTACAACATTTTTCCTCTCCTCTTTCCTTAAGCAATTTAAGACCAAACGCTATTTCCCAACAAAGGTAATTCTGATTAGAGAATATTGCTATCTTGTGATAATTACATTAGTATAACCTGAGGGTGTTTATTTTTTTTTATTTTGCTTCAGAGCTTTTTATGAAGAGATTTCCTTAAGACAGAAAAATAAATTAAAAACAGGATATTAGCTCATAATTCCAGAAATGAATACATTACAGTAAATAAATTGGCTGCTGAAAATTCCTATTTTCCTATAGTTACTACAAAATGTTCTAAACATTAGAAGACCTAAGCAGTCTGCCTCCCTATCTTAATGGGCATTGCCAGGTGTCATTTGGAGAGATATTGCTGCTATTTTTGACACATAGCTGTACAGAACAATTGCTGCTTTCCCCAAACTGCTGGGCATGAAGGGTTCCGAGACATTCCTCAGGGGATTACTCTTTCTAGTAGATGCTAATATAATGATTTACAGAACTTACTTCTTCTGGCCAAAATTAAGTGGTTAGATCTTCTTCTCTAAACCTCACCTCATTCCTACAGTGTTCCTAATGTTTATTAAAGTCACCTTTGATAACCTGGATCTGTTGCAAATTCTTTTCCTCCTGTTTATTAAAACATAAAATGTATGACTATTGATTTCAGAAATTCATTGACGTTATTGAATTAAGATATAAGAGGCCCAGCCTATCAGTAGGGTTGAGAGATAGGAAGATGAGGAAGGAGCTATTTGAAGTAATTTGCTGCTTGCAGTAGATCATTTTAAATGAGATAATTGGATGAACAGTTGTGCAGAATATTTGCCTTCTGCAGCTTCATGCTATGATAGCATGCAGCTTAAATTGTAAAGTAAAAAGAGAAAGTCTATATAATGTTCAGTGGTGTAGTATAATATAAATAGCCTTCACTATTCATAAAGTATAAAATTGTCTTTCTATACATGCAAATTATAATGATGAAAAAACAAGAGTTAAAACAAGTCTTTTCTTCATAGGTGCGTTCTACTATCAGTGACTTCGCAGTATTTCTTACCATAGTTATCATGGTTTTGATTGACTACCTTGTAGGGGTACCTTCTCCTAAGCTTCATGTTCCAGAGAAATTTGAAGTAAGAAATAAAACCTTTTAAAAAACTTAAACATTTGTAGTTTCATAGACAGTAGAACAATGGAATTGTATAGAAACAGAAATTTATCTTTTTTCACTTATGATGGAGTTGATGACATTATCTCCCTTTTCTGTTCTGGATGTATATCTCATCTGACCGAAGAAATTATGCTTTATATTATAATAACACTTCAAAGGAAGCGTTATTTTGTGTAGTTGTGCAAAAATAAAAAATGGGATGGATTTGTTTTAATTTTTTTCCATATACATGTCACATTCACAGGTAACAGCTAAATTGGTCTTTAGGTGAAAGCCATTGGAAAAAAAAAATCTAAACACATATTTATGAGGCTGTTCACCTGTTCATTGTAACAGTTTGTGACAATAGAACATGCATTTTGTCTTAGTCACGTAATTCATGTCATTGATGTTTGTTTTTTCAGCCCACCCGAAAAGACCGAGGATGGTTCATAGATCCTCTTGGAAGCAATCCTTGGTGGACACTCTTGGTATCTGCTGTTCCTGCTTTACTTTGTACCATTCTCATTTTCATGGATCAACAAATAACAGCTGTTATTATAAACAGAAAAGAGCATAAGCTGAAGGTAAAAATAATTTTCACAGAACTAATGTTGTGTAAGTAAATTTTATTTAAAATCAGATTCATTCTGCAACTGTGAAACATTACGAAGATTATTAAATATTATTAAATAAAGGTACATATTGACTAATAAAGAACAAATATAATTTTGTGGATGCTCTCAAAGTATCTGACTTCTGTAGTTATGTGTCTTTTACCAGCTAGGATGTAAATATGGTATTTTACCAATAGAAATTTTATCAAATAATTTATTTGCTTAATTTTACAGAAAGGCTGTGGTTATCATCTTGATCTGCTCATGGTTGGTGTTATGTTGGGGATATGTTCTATTATGGGCTTACCATGGTTTGTTGCTGCAACTGTTCTGTCTATAAGTCATGTTAATAGCCTGAAAGTTGAATCTGAATGCTCAGCACCAGGAGAGCAACCAAAGTTTTTGGGAATCCGGGAGCAGCGAGTGACAGGATTGATGATTTTTGTCCTGATGGGGCTGTCAGTGTTCATGACCTCTGTGTTAAAGGTAAAAGACAGTTTTTTCCAAAACATTTGTATTTTGTTCGTGCTTTCGATTTTGGTATTGTGATTTAGCCTTTCCTGGTATTATTGTGCTCAGTAAAATATGCCTGGACTCATTCTCAGATTGCCTTTTTAGCAACAGGTGTTAGTTGAAAAGATGAAGCACATATAAAAAAATGAAATATGAACAAGCTGGAAATGTAATTAGTAGTAGTGAAGAAAGCAACCTTTGTCCATGTTACCTGATTTTCTTGCTAGCTATTTTTCAGTTTCTTGAGTCCATCTTACCTAAACCATTTCTTCTGTAGTTTATATGTCTGTATGTAAATGGAGAGAGGAAGAGACCATGATAAAGATACAAAGCTACTTGAACAGAAGTAATAAAATATAGTGGAAGAAATGGAAACATCGGGTTAAAAAAGTGATCATCAGGAGTTACTTTGTTCACTTGTCTTTTTTTTTTTGATGTTTAGCTTCACAGTGTAATACAGGTTTTGTAGGCTGTGTTGTGGCCTCAGTTCACTCTTTGTCTCTTAGTTTATAACCAATTTATATCCAATTATTTATTGCCTTTTCCAAGAATTTATTGGGGAAAAAAAATCACTTGGCTTTTTTCCAGATTTGAGTAAAATCCTTTCTACTTCTGCTTTGTTGGGTTTTTTTTTTAATCAAATAGTTAAAAAGAAAAATGAAAAAACTGTGTTTTTCTTGCCAAATGACAGATGTGGCATAAATTGCATAATTGCTAATATCTTAATTCTAAATTCTTAATAGTTGATCATTTGTATGTGCTGAAGAATGTAAACATCTGAAAACAATAAGGCATAGCAGTTACTAAAAATGAGTATTTAGATTTGACAGTCTCTGGTTGAAAATCTACAAAGACTCCAGCTGTATAATGCAGATTATCAGAGTCAGCAGCGGAAGTATTGAAATAGGTTTATTGTTGCTCAGAAGCGAAAGATAGGACTGTTGATTGCTGCAGCTAGAAGTTCAACCCATGTTTTAACAGCTGATTCTTGGAAGCTAATACTTACATTTTTTATGGAACCAAGGGTAGTAGGAATGGAATTACTGCTATTTGCTCCTTATGAAATGTTTTTCTTTTTCCATGTGAATACTTGTTACTGTTTAAAAGACGGAAATATCTGCAGGTTGCTGTCTGTTTGTTCCATGTATGGATTTATACTGATTTAATGCAGTAGAAGTTAATATAAATGAAGTACTGGCATGTCAAATTATAGAACTTATAATGAAGAGGCTAGATTTATACACACACACAGGCACACATATGTAGTAATGAATCCCTAAGGAACAGTTTTATTCCATACTAAGTTTTAGTAAAGGCTTTTGTTCAGACTTGATAGCAGCAGTTTCTATTGAGATTTTGAGTTGTATCTTGGCTGTCCTTTACTCTGGAGTTTCATAAATTCAGGAGCAAAGAAAACTTTGGTTGCTTTGTGTAGGCTGCAGAGATTTCATGTAAGTGCCACTGAAATCAGTGGATGACATCATTATCTTAGTAAGCTTTAAATTGATCTTCTAATTGGGTCAAGACTTAAAAAACCCCAAACACCTGAATAATTAGCAGAATATTGTAGCTCAGTAGTTGTAGGTGGTTTTTGTTTCATATGCTTCAGAAATGCAAGATTAGTCATCAAAAGTATAACTTCATAGGACAATTCCGTTAAGTTGATAGTCTGAATGTAGTTCCTATCAGATAGCAACATAAAGCAGCTTACTTAGTATTAATAGAAATCTTGGTTGCAACCTAGAAAATTGAAATAATGGGCAGTCTAGACATAACTGCTTTTTTAATCTTAGTGACAGGCTTATTAGCTCTAGACTTTTTTGCTGCTCAGTGATGCGTGTATTTTTTATATAAATAAGGAACCTCAGCTTTTGGAGATTTCAGTAAAATATAAAGTTAAATAACTTGGTCCATGTCTTTCTCTAATATGGACTGCTATGTTATGCCATGTTAATTCCACAAGTAACTGTGTGGTGTTTTTCCTCCCCAGTTTATTCCAATGCCAGTTTTGTACGGTGTCTTTCTTTACATGGGAGTATCTTCATTAAAAGGCATTCAGGTAAAGTCTGATTTTAATTAGCAATTTGATTTTGTTTAACACTAAATGAGAAGGAAAGTAACAAATTACTGTGAGCAACAATAAAGTTAGCCCATATTGTCTGAGTAGCATGTAGGATAATTACCTGAGGGTCGCGTTCAGATATTTTTTCTTACTGTATTGTGCCTTCACTTCTCAGTTCTTTTGCTTTTATTCTTTCAGTAATGTAGCTGAGTAACAAATTTCCTGAAATTTTCTAGTAGTAATGAAAGGTGGAGGTGTAAAATACCCAATAAAACAAAAGAACTCTCAGCCCCACCTCCTTGAATGTTCAGTGCCCTTCATTAGTGCTTTATTTGGTATTAACTTGTGTTTCTGGAGTCCCCTAAAATGTTTATTTCCTTCCAGAGGGGAAAAAAATAATTAACTGAAGGTTGATTTTATTTTTCATTGCAGTTTTTTGACCGTATAAAACTGTTTGGAATGCCTGCCAAACATCAGCCCGACCTGATTTATCTACGTTACGTGCCGCTCTGGAAGGTCCATATCTTTACAGTTGTTCAGCTCACTTGTCTAGTTCTGTTGTGGGTGATTAAAGCCTCTGCAGCTGCTGTTGTTTTCCCTATGATGGTAAGTTATCTGTTTTACAAGTCCATAATTTTCCAAGAGTACATCTATCACCCAGGATGCCTCCAGAAAGTGTTTGCTGGCTTAAGAGAGAATGGATTGGTTAAGAAACAAAAGAACCTTTATTACAAATTGTTAGCTTTTGAAGCACAAGGACTTTTAATTTCCTGAAAATAAGCATTTCAGTTGTAAATGGCTATTGAAAGTGGAAGTTATTTAACTTTGTGGTAAGATAAAACTGGTACTACAAAAAGGGATTCAGTTAAAGATTCTGAATGTACTGAAATTGTATGTGCATTTTTGTTTGTTTAAATAGTTTAATATAAATGATTCCATTTCTGGTTCTCTTTAAGGTTCTAGCATTAGTGTTCATTCGCAAGCTCATGGATTTATGTTTCACCAAAAGAGAGCTTAGCTGGCTTGATGATCTTATGCCGGAAAGTAAAAAGAAGAAAGAAGATGACAAAAAGAAGAAAGAGAAAGCAGTAAGTGTGAAAATAATCAAACAAAGCATGTTGGAAATTACTAGAAAATACTCGGTGAGACTTCAAGATCTAAGTGGCCTGAGCACATGACGTCATGTACAAAATCTACGCTTGGAAATTCTTTACTAACCATGTTTAATGCTAAAGGAACTTTTACTGGCAATTAAGGAAAGGCCACAGTTTCAATTATGTTATTATGAACTACGACTCTTATTTGTGATTAAAATTAGCAAGCAAATGAAAAGAAGAAGGTATTGGCACAAAATGTTGTTTTCTTTGTCTTTCATCAGGCTAGAAGGTGGGTACAAATGGCAGAGAAAAGCAGTGCAGTAGAAATCTTCGCCCTGCTTAAGTTGATCACAAAACTGTGTGTCGTATCAGGAATGTTTTGCTTGTGTGTGGGGCAGAGCTGTAGTCAAAACCAACTGTTAGTTACCAATAATATAGTAATATAGTATGTATAACTGCCATAAGAATCTTACCTAACTGTACACCAGATACCTGAATTCCTTACAAAACTTGTAACACCCTCCTTCCCATTGTCCCATCCTTCCTACCTGGATAAAACACTTCCAAGAAAAAAAGTCTTAAACTATGTCTCCTGCATTCATCTCAAATACCTGCAGGGAAGTGCTCCTTACCCCTATGAAAATTAAACTGTCAGCGTGAGACACTTCTTTGATTTCTGCTGCAGGAGTAATTTTTTGAATGTTTTACTTGGAATTCACAGGAAGCGGAGAGAATGCTTCAGAGAGGGGACAATGAAAGTGTACACCTTGCATATGGAGAAGCAAATTTGGATTTTCCTGTAAAAACCCTAAAGTACAGGTATAATAAAATGTTAGTCTTTTAAGAGTTTTTGTAGCACATGCTGTTATTTGCTTTTTATTAAGTTGCTTGTGTATGGGTCAGATTACTTTTTTTTTTTGCCCCCCAAGCTTGTAACTCAGCCATGATTAGGAGGTATGAAGGTATCTTGTGATGCTATAGTAGCATTTTTATGTTGTGTTGTTCTTTAAAACTGCATCTTAATTATAAATTTACATGACCATCTTGAACAGATCAGATGACTCAGTTTCGACCAGCTGTACTCAAGGTGAAGAAGCTTCCTTGGTCAGTTTTCATGGAACACTTGTGTGTTACTGTGCATGAAATCCTGAGTATTAAGCAACTAATAGCATCAGTTGAGCCATGTGTTTACCAGCCACTTGGATTTTTCAGAAAAGGGGCTAAAGACTATAATTTCTGGCTGTAATATATTTTACGGATAGCCATTGTTAGTTTGAAAGTTGATTTTCTGAAAATAAATGTGAGGATAGGGTTACTGACTCCCTTCCAGAAAGGGAAATGCTGGAATTACTCTAATGGAAAGTTCCTTCAACTCTGGAAGGCGTTTTGTCACAGTATGTATCTCCCTTACTGGAGATGTCTTCAACTTAGTTGTCAGGTAGTCTACAACTGTTCAACACGTCCAGAGGATGTGACAGATAAATTTTTGCCTCTCTGATACTACAGCTTCCTAGGTTAAAAATTGTCTTACCTTTGGATCTAGGGAAGTGTCGGATCTGCACCGATCTTGGGGAGTAGGCAGAGTTTTGGATTAGACAGATATATATTCCTGCTGAATGCTGTTGTCTATGCTTGATAAGATGTTTTAGCAATGCTAAGTGCTGAAGTTTTTTAAAAAACATTTGAGTTACTAATTGCTCTCACAGCAGAACTGTGATTTTATCAACTGTGTATACATGTGATTACTTTATATTTCACTGTCTTGCATCTTACGGAGATTCCTGAGGAAAAATGGCTTTGAATGATTTCTATGCAATTTGAAGAACTCTTACAGATACCTTGAGGTAGATTCTGAAGCTTAAGTATGGAACAGAACAGAAAATATATCTACAGACAACACCCAAGTCTGCTGTACTTACATATGCACAGAGGGCAAAGGGGGAAATAGGTTTTGAAAGTTTACTATCTGTGATGGTGAACTTGTCTTCTGCGGCATTTGGGTGGGGGGTGGTGGCAAAAAAAATTTGAAAAATGTCTTGTAAAGGCTCTGCAGGAAAGAAATAAATTTTAAATCTGTCCAGATATTTGGACTTCTAGATTTTTGACTGGTTTTAAATATCAACTGATTTGCCAGTTTCAGAATTTTAATAACATCTGCTCTTTTGCCCTTTATTATTTCCTGGAAGCAACTTAAAATAATTGATTTATGAAAGCTTTAGCAGAAGAGTGTGATTAATTTCATTATTTCTGAGCATGCAAAATAGTTTTCTGAAGTCACATGTAATTACGAATGAGATGTCTCTCAAATATTCTCAATGTCTTAGTGGTATCTCTGTGAAGAACTGCTTTAAGATGCTATGCAATTAAGGCAGCGCTAGTGAGTTGTATTTTTCAATTTTTGTTGAAGTACATTTGTAAGAGATGAACTCAACTTGTGGCTGTGTAAATATTGAAAGAAGGCACAACTGATGTAAATGAAGTGTGACAACGATAAGTATGATGCTGTTGGAAAGTACTGAATACTAACCAGAAAGTATGTTTGTTCTTTAGCGTTGATCCCTCAATTGTAAACATATCAGACGAAATGGCCAAAACAGCACAGTGGAAGGCTCTTGCCATGAGTACTGAGAATGCCAAAGTAACCAGAGCTAACCTGAGGTAGCTATAATTACTCACGTGTTTTCTAACTGTGATCTTGTGTTCAGGAGCTAATAGCTGTATTTTTGTTTCTCAAAATGTATCTCAAAAAAAAATGAGTGTACGTGGTTTCTAAAACTGCATTGACTTTTTACTTTGAGAAACTTGAATTCGAACTTAATTTTGCTCTTTACTTGGAAGTTAAACAATTTCTATAAGGAATTCCCAATATTATATTAAATGTCGTACTGCAATTTTAGTTACTGTTTATTTGCTTAGTACAATTGTATGCTGCTCTGATGGGTTTAGGGTTTCTAAGAGCTTTATCTGAGTATATAAGGGCATGGGAATTGTTTGATCCTGAACATTACAAATGCCAGTGGGAATAAAAGGTAAGTCCAGTGCTTTCATTGATGCTTTATGCTACCCTAGGGTCTTCTCTCTGTTTTTGTGGGTTGATTGGTTTGGTTTTCCCCAGCTCATTTTTAGTCTCTGAAAATTAAACCTGGCTCAAATATTGTCTTCACTGGACATGAAATATACTTGAATGAAGTACTGGAAAGATTAGGAGTCCTCAGTGCGATGAACATTTCCTGTAAACTGACATTTATCTTCCACGATGGCCAGGGGCTTCTTTCTCAGTGAGCTCCCCATCCAACAAGAAAGTCTGTATGCGATGAATCATTCTGCTGTTCCATCCTAGTTTCTTTCCTGTCTGCCTGAATCTATAAAGGGAAACAAAATGTCAATATTCATATAGAATATCCACAGCTTCCTGAAATGCTTGTAATTTATAGGGACTCTGGTTATCTGTGGACTTTACCATCTTGGTGCACCTATTGCTTAGTAGGGTTTGTTTTTTTTGTAAAAAAGAGGGGAGAACTGGCCTGGCTGACTTGAAAGGTTAAGCTTACGGCATCCTGCTGTCTGCATGTGTACCTTGTTTTGGTTGATCCCTTTCAGCCAAATCTGTTAAAGGAAGACAGATATAGAATTCTATGCAGCAGTCATGAATTAGGCTTCTGACCAGTATGCAATGTTGTTTTTTATTCACTTGGGTCATATTCAGTAGTCCTATTTTTTTTTTCTATTTTGCTCTAAGACATTTCCCTTTGATTCCATAACATGCCTTGCTTGAGATGAGTATGATAAAAATTGAGTCTTGGAATGGAGCTTGCTAAAACTACAAATTGAAAATAAAGCACTCATACTGGAATCTTCTTTCAAGAAGCAGTCTTATACTGCATGAATCTGGAAAATGCTAGAAGGCAGGACTTGAGCCTTGACTCAGTTAATTAGTTGCTGGTTTGAGGTATTTGCTGTGTTTTTTTTCTTTGCAGGAGAGATTTAAAAGTGTCAGCGCCACTCAGTCAAAAGTAATTCTCAATAAATCTTTCACTTCTGTTCTGTGAAGATGTTTCTGGGCGACGATTGCTGTCTGATAGCATGGAGACATGTTTAGTGCAGTGGTAAAAATGGTTCTATAGGCACTGCTGTTTTCAGAATTACAGGTTTCAAAAAGGAGGCAGTTTGAAGCAAGCAATGTCTTTTGCAATTCCAAGTGACGTGTTGTGTGGGTTGGCATTACTTCTTAAAATCTTACCTTTTTAAATTTTTTTTTTAATTATTTGTTTGTCTTACCCAAACTGATCCAGGTTGCTTTTTCTTTCTACCTCCACCATCTCTCATATTTTATGGACTCATTTTCTAGGGAGTTCCAGAATGATTCTCTTTGCGTTAATTTCTAGTACTTATTTTCCTTTAAGAACAACTCTGCAGATCTGTCATTTCCTCTAAAATTCAAGTCTAGAGAATCCTCCTTCTTATGCTGTCCCAGTTCCCTTCTGCTGTCCCCTGACTACCTTTCTGTCGCTGGATAAGCCTCTGTTCAGGGGCTGTGTCCTTATGAGTGTTAATGTTAGGTGCCAGCCTGAATGAACACTTATGCAGATTACTCTACTGTTACTACAGCTGTTCTTCCCAATTTTGAAAAGGCTGAAATGTTTTTCCAGTCTTGTATTGTGAAAAAAATTGTTTCCCTGCCCAATAATTAAGCAGTATTAACAATACTTGTTATGTATTTTTGAGTATTTTTAACTAGACGGTTTGTGGGGTTTGGTGGGGATTTTTGATTTTATCTTGTTTTTTTCCAAAAGATGTTTCACAAGACAATTTAAAATCAATAGAGTGAATTAAAGCTGTGGAACTGGAAATAGTATTTATAGAGTGATTTCTTTCTTTAAGCTTGTACTGTTCCTGTGATTACTATTTAACAATTACTAGAATGTAATAGAAATGCATTATCATAAAAACATCCAGGCACAAATACTTTGTGTTCATTTTAAAGTATAAAAGGTTTGAAAATTAACCATTACTAACGTGAACCAAACTTTACATTTTCCTCTTTGCTTTCAAACAGCCCTGAAAAAACAGGAAGTGTGAAAATAAATGTGGAAGATTCACCTGTTGTGAAATACGTGGATGCTGAAACATCTTTATAGAACTGAGGAAGAAGTGTGTTTTTATGTGTATATATATCACTGCAGGCTATTATACTATTGAAGTGTGATTTCCAGTTTAAGGAGTGACACATATTTAATTCTGCCATTGTTTTAGGGCACTGTAGATATGCTTGCATAAGGAAAGATTTTGCTTCAAATGAGATGAATGATAATCACACTTCAGCTATTTATTTTATTGGAAACTATTTTCATTTTTAAATAGGAAGATTGTAATGATGGCATATTATTTTCAACAATCAGTATGTGCATAAAAGTTAAATCAGCTTTTGCTGACAATTACTGGTCCACATTGCTTAAAATTCTGCAATACCTCTGTTTATAATGTGCGCTATGGAAGTTTATTTTCCATGCAGATGATTATTGTTTGTTTTTGCAGGGTGTACTTTTTTGTGACTTCGTAGAACAAATATTAATGATGTGCTGTTGACAAGAACTACTGTTTTATGTCTCCACTACATGCTAGTGTTTCCTGGATTCTGTCTCTTCTATTTTACAGAAGTGACCTGGAGCCCTAAGTCAGGTGGCTAGTTAATCCCTAAAATGCAGATAAATACTCTGTTCTGCTATTTCTTTTTCCTCATTTTTGAATTCACTCTTGAGTTTTCATTATTGTCCAGTAGCAACATGAGTGCAGTAATTCTAGTTACAGTCCCACGTCAGTATTTGCAATTCTGGATATGCCATGTTTACACAAGATAAATTGGATTTAGATTTAGAGCAGTTTGGTCTACGGGAAGTTATACATACTTACACACTAGTTTTTTTTGTTCCTGTTCATACTCACAATTTTCCATGGACTTTCAGAGTCTTATGTATCAGCTCCGAGACTGAAACTTTCAATTATTTCATGTCCATCATTTCTTGCTTAATTAATTTTTAAATGTACTGTGTATTTGATTAAATTAGCTGTAGTTTAATTCTGTAATAGAATTATGATCAGTATTATTTTATGGATTGCAAATTGCTTGTGGTATTTGTGTGTACAGTTCTGATCCTCTCCATTGTAAAGGGCATATATGATAGCACACCAACTTATTTTTAAACTTTTTATTTATTTTAATTAGTATAAATTTTTATCTTGTAAGAGGAATTTAAAAAGTAAATATTCATTTATTAAAGTAAATGGGATTTTTGGGGGGCTTACTGATGAAGATGCAGTCAGTGCATTTATTGTATTTACATATTCAAGTTCATGTTTAGCATTATAATATTTGAAATTACAAGAATTTTATATATAAACAAAAGTCTTCACTTACCTACGCAGTTTCCTTTTTTTTTTTTTTTTGCCTTATACCTTGCTTTAATTTCTGAAATGATCTCTTTGCATTCTGAAATGCCATCAGCCCTTTCTGGATATCTTACAATGGCTTTAATTAGAATCTCTGCTCATTTAAAATTAGGAGATGCTATTTGCTTAATTCTGCTTTTGGCAAAACTGGGAGTTTTACCATGGACCACGTGGTAAAATTCTCAACGACTGCAAAAGGAGCTGATTCTGGATGAGGGCAGAGTCCATCTGACAGTAAATACCGTCTGAGGTGGAATTTTGGTGCTCTTCAGCCAAGTGTCACTTGGAGAGAAGATAATTGTATATTACAAAAATAAAGCAATCAGTGGGAATAAACATAAACATTTAAAGATAGCATTTAAGTTACATGGGCTGTACCATTTCCTTCAAATGTAATGTAATCAAATAATGTTTTTCTCTTTATTATTTTCTTTTTTTTTCATTTGGCTGAATTCCGAGAAGGCAGCTTAAAGAAAGCAAATCGTAGTGTACAGCAATATGAATTAAAGCTATCCAAACTGTCATGACAAAGGCTCAGGTCAGTGGCAAAGCAAGCGAGGTCTGTGTTACCAATTTGACTGACGCTGTGTAATGACCTGTGTACACGCTCCTTTATTCTTAGCTAATAGCATAGCTTGTGCCTTAGTTTGAGTATGTGCTCTTTCAGAAAATGCCCATGTTTTCCCTCTAGTCAAACAGAGATACAGTGAAACTATAGCAGATGGCTTCCCAGTACTGTCTGCGTTATTTAAAGAAAAATTAAAAAGTACACATCTGCACCTCAGTTGTTGACTACTAACTAGCTCTTGCTAGATCAAAGAGGGAAGATACTTTGGGCAGTTTACATGGCGTTATCCAGAATACATTACTTTTACACCAGTCCTCCCTCTAGTATTTTACACTTCATTTTCTCAGTCCTACAACAATTTCCAAAGACCCAAACAATTATTATAAACCTCTTGGATTTTTAATTCTTTAATGCAGGAATTCAGGGTTCCCTGGTGCTGCACATCATCTATCTGGCTTCTGCTTCAGAAGGGTTAAGTTTTATTCAATATTACAGGAAGTGGGTATTTTTCTATTGAAACTGAAAGGAAGCAAGACCAAAGCCCACAAGTATAATCACAGTATTTATTTAATTTTAATAGTGTAGACATTTTAATCAGTGCCAGAAATACCATAACTTGCAGAGCAGTTTACAGTGACCTTTAGTTCCGGAGTTCTTAGCCAGTAGCACATTATATTTGCACTTTTTTTCCCATAAGAAGATCTGGTACTAAGTGCATGTAAAACCCTATTGAAAATCTAATTGCTGCTCATTTTTACACCTTCTCTGCTTTAAAATCACACATAGTATTAAAGTAAAACGGCTACAGTTGTAGTTTACTGTATGTAGATATATGTTTTGCCTTAACAGATGCAAAAGAGCAGTGATAATTGCTATGCACTGACTTTTCTTTCATAGGGGTTAAGCCCTGTAAAAATTACGCCAATGTATTTCCATTCCAACAGTTCGAGGAAAATAAACAGCCCTGCACTTTTTTTTAGATGCCTTGGTTTCCCGGAATGGAGCTTCGTGCTACTGTGTATCTGGCTGCAGAGCCACCTCAGGAAGTCACTCTCCCTCTTTCCCCCCCTCCTTTATTTTCTTATGCTTTTCTTTTTCTAATTTATTTATAAATATGAATGTTTACATAAAGTATAGGTCTTAATTTTGACCGCTCCATTTAAAATATCATCTAAAATATTTCAGTTAAAATGCAGTCTCATGTTTAAATTATATTCTACCAAACTCATTCTTTGTATTTTCATATGTGTTACAATGACACACTCTTCATTCTGTTTACATGTGCCCAAATTAAATATTATTTTCTTTCTAGATTAATTGTGCAGCTTTAACATAAGGTTATTCAGTGAAATGTTCCAAATTGCCAAGTTTGTCATCTTAAAACCCGTTAGGGTAGAATTCGGTGCCCTAGTGGGTTGTTTGGTTTTTTGGTTGTTTTTTTTTTTCAACCAAATGTCTTGGCTATTTTTCTTTTTCTACATTTAATGAAAGTTCTCCCAGAACTTCACCATTTGCTTCACCTGCCTCTCTGGCATTATGTGGTAGCTTCCAGATTTGTGCCCTTTGCAAAGGCAGGTTCTACAGGCTGTAAAATACATCTGTACCAAATAGGTGTTGTGTCGCAGAGCCTGCACGGCTTTAAAGGGTTGTCTTGTACATAGGTTCTGTAAATTGCAACATAAACGGTTCTTGATTTCCAGTTCACAACTGTAGCCTGTTAGATGAGCACCACAGTGATTATAGTTCTATTTCTGCTTTATGTGATTAGTAATGTTTTAATTACTCATCTAGGTCAAATTCATTATTGAGTTCAGTACAAGTGTGTGAAATACTTTGTTTATACCAACAGTAATTTATTTTACGGCAAGTTTCAAGACTAGAGGCACACAGCTTTGACTCTGCATAAAAGTAGTGCTATAAATAAAGCAAATTGCTTAGTTGTTTTAAGTTGATTTTATTTTGTAATGTTTTTAGTGAAAACTTAGAAGTCTTCTTAGTTGACGTTGAAGTTAATCTAAAGACACTTTCATATGGAATTTAGTATCTGTTTGAATGTTTATTTCAAATAATGACTGAATTTGAAAATCAGTACTTTTCTAAATGATTTTATTGGCAAGACACATTGTTTGTAATATTTTTCTTTCTATTGTTGCTGATTCTCCGGTGCAAAAGTGTCTTCCAGGGCTCAGCATCTCTGGCTGAACTACAGGTTTGATTTTAATACTGATTATTTGCAATGCGATTACATACTGTATGGTTCGAATTTTTTATGACTTCTTTTCTAACAGTGACGTTTTCTTACTTTATAACAAAATCCAAAGCAAATGAAAACATTAATGCGAAATGTGGAATCAATATTCAGTTTATACAGAACACCTCTCCACCCCACTCTCAGATTTTTGTCTTTAACGTGAAAGATCCTGCCTTTGTTCATTTAATTACCGCTAGAATGAAATTATCTTTTGTAACGTTTCAGAAAGTTGGTAAAATAAAAGATCTACCGAACAATAGTACCGTTATTGATTTTTTTTTTTTTTTGTGACCATGCGGGGGCGGGGCCGGCGGGTGGCGTCCCCCGTGCCCATGGCAACGGCCGCCGGTGTGGGCGGTCGCTGGGCTGCCGGGGTGGTGCAGGGCGCGGCGGATTCCGATTGGCTGTTTCGGGAAAAGGAGGGACGTGATTGGCTGCACGGCTGGGGGTTTGTTCCCGGCGGGCGGAGCGGCGCTGGCCTCGCGCGCGGAGCGGGGGCGAGCGATGTGAGTTGGACCCGGCGGGAGGGGGGAGATGGGAGCCGGGCGGTTGGGGGAAGGGAGGATGTGGGGAGCGGCTCAAGTCACTCGGTCTGTTCAGCCTGGAGGAGACTGAGGGGAGATCTCACAGTTTATCGCTTACTCACAAGGGGAGGAGCAGGAGCAGGCGCTGAGCTCCTCCCTCTGGTGACCAATGATAAGACCCGAGGGAATGGCAGGAGGATGTGACGGGGAAGATTAGGTTGGATATTAGGAAAAAGTTCTTCACCCAGAGGGTAGTGAAGCACTGGAAAATCTCCCCAGGGAAGCAGTCACGGTGCCAAGCCGGACAACGATCAAGAAGCATTTGGACAACGCCCTCAGGCACACGGTGTGAACGTTGGGGTTGTCCTACGCAGGGACAGGAGTTCGACTCGATGGTCTTTGTGGGTCCCTTCCAACTTAGGACGTTTTGTGACTGAGTCTGTGAAGGGAGCAGCCTCGGCTGCCTCCCCGGGAAGGGACAACAGTGCCTGGCTGCCCCCCGTGGGGCAGGGGTGGGGGAAGGGGAGGTGAGGGCTGCCATGGGCAGGGGACCAAATGAATGAGGGTGCTGTCTTCCCAGCCCCGCATGTTGCTGTTTTGCCATGGGGTTACTGGGTGATCATATACTCCAGGTATACTGTGTCTTTAAGTCATGGGGACGTAAAGGTTTCAAAGCTGATGTTAAAAAAGCTGCCGAGGGATCTGGACAGGCTGGATCAATGGGCTGAGACGAATAGGGTGAGGTTTGACAAGGCCAAGTGCTGGCTGCTGTTCTTGGGTCACAACAACCCCAGGCAGTGTTACAGGCTTGGGTAAGAATGGCTGGAGAGCTGCCTGGCAAAGGACCTGGGGGTGTTGGTTGACAACCGGCTGAATGTGAGCCAACAGTGTGCCCAGGTGGCCAAGAAAGCCAATGGCATCTTGGCCTGTATCAGAAACAGTGTGGCCAGCTGGACAAGGGAAGTGATTGTGCCCCTGTACTCCGCATTGGTGAGGCCACACCTCGAGTACTGTGTGCAATTCTGGGCCCCTCACTACAAGAAAGACATTGAGGTGTTGGAGTGCATCCAGAGAAGGGCAACGAGGCAGCTGAAGGGACTGGAGAACAAGCCCTATGAGGAGCAGACGAGGGAACTGGAATTGTTTAGCCTAGAGAAGAGGAGGCTCAGGGGAGACCTCATCACTGTCTACAACTGCCTGAAAGGAGGTTGTAGCAAGATAGGTGTTGGTTTCTTCTCCCACCTGACAGGCGATAGGACAAGAGGAAATGGCCTCAAGCTGCAGCAGGGGAGGTTCCCATTAAGCATCAGGAAAAACTTCACCAAAAGGATTGTCAGGCACAGGAAGGGGCTGCCCAGGCACTATACCTGGAAGTGTTTAAAAGACAGGTAGATGAAGTTCTCAGGGATATGCTTTAGGTAGTGGACTGGTGTGGTTGGACTTGATCCTAATGGTCTTTCCAACCAAGTGATTCTATGATTCTATGATTCTAAAAGTCAAAATACGATGTTAGCATTGGGGAGTGTGTGCAAAAGTGCAGCTGGGTGTGAAACACTTCCAAAAAATTAAGTGCTGAGCCAGTGCCTGCTTAGTCATGGATAAAAGGTGAAAACCAGGGAATCTCTGTGCTCCTAAGGGAAGCCCAGCTTGTGCAGCCTGCAGCCCACCAACTTGAGAGTGCATCTCAGTCCTGAATCTCACCAGGCAAACCAGGAGTAACACATCTAAAATATTACTGTGCTTCCTTTCCTCCTAATGGCATCTTCCCCAGCCTTGCACCTTCACCAGCTCTGAGCCTTCAGCAGACTTCAGACAATCATGATTCCCAGAGGCTCTAAGTTGCAGCAGTACCATTCCCAAAACTGCCTGCCTGATAGCAAGGTCAGAGAGGTCAAATTTCACAGAGCTAAAGGTTATCCTTGCACTGATACAGAGCTGCTCGCTAGACTTCAGAAATCATTTTATTCTGCGTCTATGAACTGCAGATTAAAAGGGTAGATCTAGGCAGAAACTACAGACAGAAGTTATGATCTGGAAAATAGCCCAGAGACTTGCTTTGCCTGGGTCTAGGAATCTGAGAGTAGGCCTGGACATTTATGACTCCACTGGAACTGGCATGGTGCAGTGGGAAAACAAACAAAAAACCTCTTCCAAAACCAGCGGTGACTTGAATATTTTGATTTGTTGGAAACCAGAAACCCCATATTGGATCCAACTCAATCTTCAGAGAATCTTCAAAGTTATTAAACTAAGTAGAACTTGAAGTAAATATATGCATTGGGGAGTTTTCATGTGTAGCAAACATGCAGATTTTCATAGTGTTCAGTCAATAAAATGTGTAAAAATATTCTATAAACACTGTCTTTATGAGTTCATCAGTACAGAATTCTCTAGACACAAGCCATTACTAGTGGTGACCAATCCTCCTGATGGGTGTGCTCTCTGAGAACAAGAAGGGAAGCAGTCTGGAGTTTCCTTTGCTTTCATCAGACTGGAAAAGGAGAAGTTTCTATGAGGAACTTTTTGTCATCTTTTATGCTTCCTTTGCCCTTTCTATTTTTACAGTAATGTATTGATAGTTGCTCTTTTAGGGAGCGAATTTTCACCTGACTTGACACCCAGCTCGTGGTATGAGATACATTCCTATCTTAGCAACAAGTCAAAAGTCTTATTAAAGCCAAGTTATAACGTATCTGCTGCTTCTTTATCCAGCTTAAGCCAGTTAACCTTCTGTGTATAATTGAATAGCCACAGAGTGATTAAGAAAGGAATTCAAAGGTAAATGAAGCAACCAGTTGGCTTGCAAACTATCCATATCCAGTAGTTATTGCTAATAAAGATTATAAAGAATGTAAGGCATCTTTTGGTTTAAGAGACATTCTAACCATTCCACTGTAATTTGTGGCAGTAAATTTATCCCCAAATGTGTCTTTGTGTTTTTGTTTATTTGGGGGTTTGTTTCCATCTTCTGTAGCTTTATATGCTCGTGTCATCTGAGACAAATACTAGACCGGGCCAGAGATCAACTCTGAAGTGGTAATTCCTTTGTGTCCCATTTCTCATCATGTGAGTTCTTTCATTTCTGACAGGCTTCCTGGAGCATTTCTTGCCCTGTTCTGAATGCCAGCACTATCAGAATGCCTCTCTCTTCCTGATTAAATGTAATTATCCCCAGTTAAAATGAATTAGTTAATATTGCTCTCATTTCATTGTTTTAAATGGAATTGAATAAGACTCTTTCACTTTAACGACATTTTCCTTTTGATGTGTTTCTGTTCATTTAGAGAGTCGTCCGATCTCAATCTTTTTGTGGTACAACCTAAGTGAAATGTGAGTGTTTGGTTTCTTTCTTACACAATCCTCATGGGGCTGGCTTAATAGCTGGGGGATGGTTAATAAGGAAAGTTAATACCCTGGCTCCATGGAAATTTCTGCTGGCATGAGTAAAGAAGAAACACAGAGGTGGGAAATTATTCAGTGGTTTGAAGAAAGTCATGAAATGAGAATAGGTAAGGAAATATTTCATGTCTGTTTTATCTCAAGGAAACAGGCAGTTGTTTCCTTTAGTCTACCCCTCACTCAGAGTGTGGTGCTAATAAAACCTACCTGAATTAATCACTGGCTATTGATGAAAGGGTTTTCTGCTTTTTTCCCTCTGCTTACAGCTCTTCATTCCTACCCCCTGCCTTGACAGCAGAAATACTCATCAGGCCACTGTAACAGTGAGATAAGTTGATAGAAAACTATACAAAGAGAAGCATATTTTTTTCTGCCTGCTTAGCCCTCAGAGCTGGCCCAGGTTTGGCTAAGATCAGCTGAAGAAGTGGAAGTGAGTGGTTGAAGTTAGGAAGGGAAGGAAAGGCAAAAGCATCTGCCATTTCCACCAGCAGCTGGCTGTTAAGGAATTGCTTTAGCTCTGGAGTAAAGCTGAGAGACACAACACTTCAAGCTGCATAGTGAAATACTCTTTTCTGCATATCGTACCTGACCTTGTACAGCAGAAGTGCCTGGGACAAGAGATAAAGCAATCGGGATTAATTTAGGAGAGGTGATTTTTAACCTGAATTAGGTTTCCCATTCCAGTGAGCTGTGCACCTATGGTGATGCTGTGCTGGAAGAATAAAGGGGTCGTGCACGATCAGTTCGTGGCCAGGGCTCCCCTCTCTTTGTCGAGGTGCCTCTTGACTCGTCCTGGCTCAGTGGCCTCTAGGAGACAGAGAGGTAACCTCAGGGTGAGTCCTCACAGCTTCCTGAGGACTGCATCCTTCGATGAGCTGCATCCTTTCATTCTCAGGAAGCAGTGAAGGGACTTCAGCATGATGTTTGTCGGATTCAATTTGTACAGGGACATTTGGACATGTAATGGTGATGAACCTTTAAATTATTAGTCAACAACAAACAGTAAAATCATTAGACTGGTATCCCTAAAGCAAGTTTGGTGTCCAGATGTAGAATTTTGTAAATAATCACAAAGATCTAACAATTTTGGATTAAATCCTAGCCACACTGGGAATCCTGCTGGTTCTGGGGATATGCTGAATTAGCCTAAGGATTATTTTTTAAAAAATGGGATACTGAAAATTTTAAGATTTAACTGTATTTGCTCATGGACAGGTTGTTTTATGTGTGCTTTTGTTTGGTGGTTCTTTACTTGGTTGAAATCTGTTCTTTGTACACATATACTCATGAGCAGGTTGACAATTTGTGAGTTTCACAGTATTTCTTACTGTGCAAATGTGAAATGATTATTGTGTTGTGTCATGCCTCAGTAGGCTAAATGGACTGGGGTATTGGGAGTGAATATAAAATACAAATATCACTGAAACAATACATGGAAATTCTTACTCATAAGGATTCTTAAACATCCTTGGCTTCTCTTAACTCTTACTGCTTTTGAAGCAAAGGAAATATATGAACTGAACTAACTTTATTTGGTTTAGTCTGAACTCATAAATTTAATCTGCTGACTGGTAGAACAGATCCTGATTATATTCATTCCCTGGTCATAAGTGGTGCAACAACGGAAGTGTTCTGAGGTGTTTCTAAATAACCTTGTTGAGTGGAAGTGTAGAGGAGAGAGGAGGAATTTCTTGTGGATCAGATCAATCAATTTTCTGTGAGGGGACTGGTGGTAGGATAAAGGCGTGTTCAAAAGAATAGAAATGGATGAGCTGGGCTTACAGACCACTTGCTAGGATGGGTTGATAACGTGCAGAAGTTCGTACTGTCAGCAGTTGCATTTTGCATAGTTCTGTGTCTGATGTGAGAATGTATAATTGGGAGAATAGCTCTGATTTTCAATTGGGAAGCAGCAACTTCTGGCAGCTTACAAAGCTTTTATTTCCTGCCAGGTTTTCTTCTTCTTTGCATTTAGAGGAAGAGGAATAAAGGTCAGTAGCAAAGGAATTCTACTCTGCACAAAGAGAAAAGAAAGCTATTATCATATTTCACATGGAAAGTCCTACTCAAGAGACACCAAAGAGAACATACAAATGTTCCATATTTAGTGAATAGTAAAATGGGTAGAAAGGATCAGACAGTGGTATTATATCCTCGTTTTATTAAATTGGAGGTGCTCCACCAATATGCTGCAGCTGTGTGCAGTTCTTTGGGATAATTCTTTAGCCCCAGCCTGCTCCTGACCATCCCTTTTTCACTCAAAGCATCAATATAATTGCTTTCACGGCAGCAAGTGATTCCTCTTGACTCTCCTTTTGCTATGCCCTTCTGTCTCTTTCTAGGACTTCATAAGATTTTCAGTGAACAGATACTGTATACTGTGCAAGTAACAGGCTGCAGGCTTTTGTGGGAAGTCACAGGTACAGACTGAACATCACTCTGCAGTCATCTATGACAATACATGATAATGGCCCTGATGAGGCCAGGCCATACAGCCCTGCTCCTGCATGGAAATAAACTGTGTGTCCCCCTGCGAGAAAAGCTGGACTCTATTGGAATTAAGCATTAAACTAAAATGCAGAAGGCACAGACTCCAAACTACTAAAAATCTCTATGGTTCTTTCGTAGACTGCATGATGTATGCAACTTATTTGTCAGATACATCCTTTTTCTACCTTTCACCTGATAAAATTATTATATTCTCCGTTGTCTGCACAACAGTTTGTATGCTGCAACCTTGATGTCAACCTGTAAACATTGCTGTAATATAAATAGATAATCTATGATGAGAAATAATGGTAGTAATATGCTAGAAGAAGAAAAGTCCCAATGCAAATGAAAAGTAATAGCAAGACAACCAATATTATCTACCCATGTGTTGGGAAAGTAAGGTTTCTGTATGTTAGCTTAATTATTTTCTTGTTAATATCCAGAATTCTAAAGGATATCCTCATATAATCCCTAAGGGTTCATGTTAAGAAAATGGTCCAGGTGTTTTTTTCTTCTTGAAGTTTTATCAGTTGATTCTGTAAATAAATATTTGTTGCTTTTGCTGTAGTGATATAACTCTGTCTGTCTATTTTATTTTTTAAGGAAATGAGGTTTTAGCCATCTGATAGTAGTGGTACACAATGCCTGATCAGGACAAAAAGTTAAAGAGCACAGAAAGTGCAATAGACAAAAATCCTCATGGGATCTCTGTGAGGTATAGTATCTGATGTCTGTCTTTGAACTTCAGCAGTGTGGAATTTGCAGTAGCTGCCAAAACAGAATGCTTTCATTTGAAATGCAGTATAAACATGACAACTGTTACTCTGGTCACAAAGTTTATTTACACCTTTGTTGATTTAAGGCATTCTGGAGAAGATATAAATTCTTCCCTACACGAAATGGGGACACTAGGCAACACTAGAAAACTTTATATTCTGTCAGTAGCATTGTTGCTTGTTGACCTACTTTACTCTTACAAAAGTGCTTTTATGTAACTGTTAACATATCTTTATGCTATTGTGTTTTATCCTAGGGATTATTCTGATCTTAAAAGACTTCAGTCTCTCTTAAATGTTCAGTCAAGCAACCAACAGGTATTTTTCAACAACTAATATTTTTCAATAACTATTAAACATGCTCTAGAAGCGTATAATTATAAGCAATGACGATTATGGTTTCTGGCAGGTACTCTGTTCCATTATGATTAAATATGTTAGCAAAATCTTGTGTAGTGGATGTGGTGTCACTTTTAAAATTGTATTTTTTTATTTTTATTGTTGCGTATATTCAAGTAGCCTAGCAAGTCTGTTTTCTTCCGTACCATTCACAATGTCATTAGAAGGTAGGCTTAGAGATGTGTTACTTGCAACGTGATGAAGAGTGATGAAGAGTGATGAAGGATATAAGATAAAAAAAAAAAAAAATCAGCGTCTTAACCATAAAAAAATTATCTTTGGAGAATGACCCTTCAGTTAAAAAAATTTCAAGGCATAAATATCAATGCATGAAACATAGGACACAGCAAAATCTCCTTCACCTCAAGTCACTTTGTGAAGCTTGTGTTTGCCATTTAAAGCAAAGAAAACCAACACAAGATGATGGGATGTCAGTCCTTGGAGTCCCAGAACAATTTCTCCCTTTCTATTCTGTAAAAAGATATGACAGAATGACTTAGATAATCGTCCATGTGAGACAGAGATTATGGACTCCCTTCCTGGATAGAGGCATGGAATTGTTTCTGAGCAGAAAGCAAAACATCTGAGTTCTACAGCCAGGAAAGAGCATGAAGATTTTGTAACTGTCAAAGCAGGACAGGCAGGGAGCATAGATAATGAGCGTGTATTGCAGTTTCTACTGAGCTTTACTATTATCAATTTTACAAGACACTGTTCTTGACATTTTATATATCTCCAAGGATTTGGTTTCTAGCCTTGCTTTACATTGGTTTTCTACCAGGTCAGTTTTGTTTTGTGTGGGGCGTGTGTATATTTTATAATGACAGATTATAGGTCCAAAGTTCAAGTCAGAACTTGAGAAAAGGTACTTTTGCTTGATAACATTCTTATAAAACTAAAAATGCAATGTTTGGCTCATTAGTACTATCCCTCTGTTCCTCAGTTTCCAGCTATACAGTTTGAAAGTGGTCAAACCAGAGTGACAAGAGCTCAGCAAAATGTCAAAAACAATGAACAAAAACCTCATGGTCAATGGCAAGAATCATCAGAAGCTGTTGAGCTTGAAAACTTTAGGTAAAAATGAAAAGCTAATATGATGACACTGTTGTCTCTCTGAGTATCTTCATGTATCGTAAGCTTCTTGACGTGTTGAAGGCATTTATAGTTGTACTTATGTCTGTTACTCATACTTTCATGTTAACTCACTCTGAGATATGAATTATGTATTTTTAACTTTCTAAACCAAACTGTGCATGTTGATGCCTTTGTACATTTCAGACACACGCTTCCACTCAGCAGAATGTGCTGTTGAGAGTTAATACAGTCAATTTATATAAAGTAATGATTTCTTTATTTGGAAATCTTGTATTATACCATTATATATATAGTCACAAATTATGCATGAGACAGACTGTTAGTTCCATGCTGTTAGTGTCTGGAAATCTAAAATTGGCTTATTCCCTTATAATTGGTGATATGACATTTCTTAATTTTTCTTGCTAATGTTAATTTTTGGCAATCTAAAATTATGTTGTGGCAAAATGATCAGCAATTCTGCATTTTAATTTTTTTTTTCCTTATTAGCGTGACCTACAAGAATGAGAGAGATTTTAGCAAACATCCCAGACATAAGCTGTTTGAAGAGATCTTTACAGCTTTAGTCAAGAACAGACTTACCTGCAGGTCAGTATACTGAACATATTCAGATCCAAGGAGGGTCACTATTTCTAGCCATAAGCAAAGAACCTATTGCATGCATAATGTTCCATGCTGTTTCAACAATATATCATAGAATCATAAAATGGTTTGAGTTGGAAGCGACATTAAAGCTCATCTAGGTCCAGCCCCCCTGCCATGGGCAGGGACACCTTCCACTGGATCAGGTTGCTCAAAGTCCCATCCAACCTGGCCTTGAACACCTCCAGGGATGGGGTATCCATGAGTTCTCTGGGCAACCTGTGCCAGTGTCTCGCCACCCTCACAGTAAAATATTTCTTCTTAATATCTAATCTAAATTTCCCCTCTATCATCTTAAAACTGTTACCCCTCACCCTTTCCCTGCACTCCCTGATAAAGAGCCCCTCCCCAGCTTTCCTGTAGCACCCTTTAAGTACTGGAAGGCTACTTGTATGGTCTCCCCGGAGCCTTCTCTTCTCTAGATTGAACAAGCCCAGCTCTCTCAGACTGTTCTCATATGGGATGTGCTCCAGCCCTCTGATCATCTTTGTAGCCTCCTCTGAACTCACTCTAACAGATCCATTGTCTTTCTTGTGTTGAGGACTCCAGAACTGAATGCAGGACTCCAGGTGAAATCTCATGACAGCAGAGTAAAGGACCAGAATCCCCTGCCCTGACCTGCTGATCACACTTCTTTTGATGCAGCCTAGGATACTGTTGGCTTTCTGGGCTGCAGGTGCACATTGCTGGCTCATATTGAGCTTATCCACCAACACACCCAAGTCCTTCCCTTCAGGGCTGCTTTCAATCCATTCTCCACCCAGCCTGTAGTTGTGCTTGGGATTGTCCTGACCAGGTGCAGGACCTTGCGTTTGGCCTTATTGAACTTCATGATGTTTACAAAGGTCCACCTCTCAAGCCTGTCAAGGCTTGTCAATGCCTCTGGATGGCATCCCTTTTCTTCAGTGTCATCGGCAAACTTGCTGAGGTTGCACTCGGTCCCACTGTCTGTATACAGTATCACAGTATCACAAGGTTGGAAAAGACCTTTGAGATCATCAAGTTCAACCTATGACCCGATACCAACACCTACTTGTCATCTAAATCATGGCACTAAGTGCCTCATCCAGTCTGCTTTTAAACACCTCCAGGGATGATGACTCCACCACCTCCCTGGGCAGCACATTCCAATGGCCAATCACCCTTTCAGTGAAGAATTTCTTCCTAATATCAAGCCTAAATCTTCCCTGACGAAGCTTGAGACCACATCCTCTTGTTCTGTCACTGGTTGCCTGAGAGAAGAGACCAACCCCTGCCTGCCTACAACCTCCTTTTAGGTAGTTGTAGAGAGCAATGAGGTCTCCACTGGGCCTCCTCCAGGCTAAACAACCCCAGTTCCCTCAGTTGCTCTTCATAGGGCTTGTTCTCCAGCCCCTTTACCATCTTTGTTGCTCTCCTCTGGACACACTCCAGTATCTCAACATCTCTCTTAAACTGAGGGGCCCAGAACTGGACACAGTACTCAAGGTGCGGCCTGACCAGTGCCAAGTATAAGGGGATGAAAACTTCTCTAGTCCTGCTGGCCACACCATTCCTGATGCAGGCCAGGATACCATTGGCCTTCTTGGCCACTTGGGAACACTGCTGGCCATGTTGAGTTTCCTGTCTGCCAGCACTCCCAAGTCCCTTTCCACTTGATCACTCTCCAGCCATTCTGTCCTCAACCTATAGCTCTGCATAGGGTTATTGTGTCCAAAGTGTAGAACCCGGCACTTGGACTTGTTAAACTTGATCCCATTGGAATCAGCCCATCTCTCCATCCTGTCAAGGTCCCTCTGTAGGACCATCCTACCCTCCAGCAGATCGACACTTCCTCCCAGCTTGCTATTGTCTGCAAACTTGTTAATGATGGACCCAATCCCCTCATCCAGGTCATCAACAAAGATATTAAACAGTATATATATTTCAATAGTAGACTGCTGTTTGGAAATTGCCAGGTTCACATCTCTCCATAATCTCAGTTTTAAACAATCACTTCTGTACTGGCTTTGAAGACCAAATTGTTGCATTAGTGGAACGAAAAGTGATCTATGGTTTGATTTTCTAATTTCAGTTTTATTTTACTGATTTTACTTGTATTTTATGGACTGCTGCCCATATATATATATGTGTAAAGGTCTATGGCTTTTATAAAATTCAAATGAGTTCACTCTACTGTTTATTTGATTTTGTATTTGTGTTTATAACAGGATCAGAAAGGGAAAACTCTTTCTTATGCTGATCTCATTTGAGTAAGGAAGAAGTGCAAGACCTTAAAAAAGATACAGGGACAGAAAAAGATATTTTCTGAAAAAAAAAGAGGGTGTTTTTCAGGATTTCTATTACTATTCACCACCTCAGTGTGTTTTATTTTTCCTTTTAAAACCCAAGTACATTTTCCGAAAAGTCTAAACTGTTACACAAGTTTAAAGGAAGAATCCTAGAGCATTTAAAGGTATTAATGTGTAACTGCTACGATTTACAGAAGTACTTAAAAACCACCCCAAAAAATCACGACTTTTTCTTAGGCCCTTTTTCAGAACTAACGAGGGAACTAGGGATCTTATCTTTGATTATCTAAGTAGCAGTGAGTTTAAGACAAATCATTTAAGTGATTTGTAAATCTGGTATCTCTTTTTTGCAAGCGAAATTTATCATCTCAGTGGGATGTCAATGGCTCAACTTCATTTGCCAAAAATCTACGAATAACTTATGTTGTGTCAAGTTCTATTTATACATTGTGCCATATCTAGCTTGTATTTTGGTTTTTGTTTTCTTTGGTACTTCTTGTTGGTGATAATATAGCAAAACCAGCCTCATGTTATAAATGATTGCACCCAGCTAAGGTTAAAGAAATAAGCATATGTTAGTAGATATTTAAAACCCATGAGGTATATGCAGTTACAAAGTTGATTGAGCTTAAATATTGTATTTTAAAATATTTATAAATATTATTCTATGGATGTGATGGTGTCCTCTCTTTGCAACTACTGCCATTGCATTGTGTCTGAGCCTTAGAAACTGTCACCCTGGTCTGCATTACATAGTTTTGCTGGTGTAAATACGTTAGTTAGGGAGCAAGAAAAAAATCACACCCACTTACTGGCATCAGAGTGTCAGCAGAAGATGTGACTGGAGGTAGTTCTGCTGACAAGAAAGCCGTGATCAGCTTAGCTTAAGCTCTTTGGATAAGGAGTATAATTAAGCAGGCAGAAAAAATCCTGCTAGCATATACTAGGTGTGCATAGGTATGCTAGTGTATCTAGTAACGTGTATTGTAAATGTGACAGTAGTAGAAGAGGGTCTCAAATGGTTGCCAGGCTCAGAGAATTACCGTCCCTGCTTGGAAATGTGACAGATGCATTGCTCCATTTAAGAAACTCACTTATGTCAAATCAAATTTTTTTAAAGAATACCCTCATAGAAACATCTACAGGCCACTTTAAAATCTGACCTACAAATTTCACCTACTGGTGTTATGGTTGCTGTTTTCTCTCTGTGGAAGCTTTGTGTCATTCTGAAGTGACCTATTATGGAATCGTAATGAAAAATACTTTAGGCAGAGTATTGGCATAGAAGGGCTGAGATTTTGTTAGTGTCTATTTGTAAAACTTTTATTTTTATCAAAATATTTTTAGCCATTGGCCTCGATCCCAACTGCAAATGATAAAAAGGGAACTGTCACATCCCACAGACTTCTTCCATTCTTTGGAAACTTGCCCAGCTGCTACAGCTCCTGTCCTCTCAGCTCAAACAACAACAAAAAAGCACCACAAAGATTCTAGTTTTATTTCAAATAGGAAAAATGAGGATAAAGACAAGGGAAATAGTGATTCCATTACTGGTATTCTATGCAGGATTACTGCCCCTGGATCCTTTGTGCAAACTGGAGTCGTGTTTTCTGCCAAGTCTTGTGCTGGGGAATTGTATGGACAAATATGAAAGAGGAGGTTTTATTCTTGCTATATCAAGAATGTTTATATCCAATAATATATTAATCGAAGGACTAATAGTATTAAACCCCATGATAGATTGTGATAATTCAAAAAATTATTTTAAATCTAGCTATTTTTACTTCTGTAGAACCCCTACTTTTACAGAAGTGTATTTTGTGCACTGAAGTTTGATTATTCATGATTTCTCAGTGATTTTGCCCTCTTGGGCCTTGATCCAAACACTCAAAGTAAGCTTATATCAAAGCATGCTCTGTTTGTACTTAGAGACAAGCATGTACTTTCCTGCATCAGTTCAGTGATGATAAGTGATGGCTGGTTCATATAATGAAATAAATTTATTTAGGACTATTACTATTTTTTAATATAAAGGTATTAAAAATTCTATAGTGTAATTTGTTGTACAGCTGTTGTAGGTCACTAATCATCTAGTTGATTGATTCCTGAATCAAAATATTTTACTTAAGTGTCTTAATACTTTTTTTGCTGTATTTGATTTATGTTTTGAATATTTCTTTGACAGGGAGTGGGTTAATCAAGCTTCATCCATCCATGTTCTTAGAGTATTAATCTGCCTGAGATTATTAATCAGGGATCCATACTATCAGGTCAGTATGTTAAATATCAGTTCTTTCTTGGAAAGGAGAATGCATGTAAGCATCAAGCATATGAGTTGTGTTGGTGCATGTATATAACACCGTGCATTGTTATGGACACATACATATTATATGTATGTACCTACATTTTTATACATTAAGATGTGACTTGCAAACAGATTCCAAGAGTGAATTTGCACTGCATAACTTGCTCAGCATCTGATATTCCTTAAGTAGCATCTGTTGCTGCTAACCCTAACAAAGAACCTCTAAATCTCCATTAGAGATGACATTGTCATTGCTCTGAGCCCGAGACTCCATACTTGACTTTTATATTGATATGTAAATTTCCCATTAAGTGAAGAAAACTGAAAACTGCCTATTCCTCCTAGCAGCCCAGTGCTCTGAACTATAAACAAGTAGCTTTTAATTTTATTCCAGCTTTTACAGTTGGTATTCATAGGATGTCTGTTAAGATATTTGTTTTCATATATTTCTTTTCTATATATTCTAAAGCTTATACTGGTTTTCCAATTTTAGAACCTTTAAAATTTCATTCCTGTGTTTTTATTTATCTACTTACTATGAGTATTTCTGAATTCTGAAGGTGCTAAGCATCTCCAGAGTCCATTGATTTCAACCACTGGAGCTGATTTCTCAACAGAGAATTTATATTCTGGTGTTCTCTCATTCTAGAGTTTTCTGTATTTTGACTCATTTTTTAAAATGTCTTTCTTTTCTTTTAGGAAATGCTCCACAGCTTGGATGGGATTGAGAATTTAGCTCAGGTATATTTCCTCATCGTACCTTTGTCTGTTACGTTGCATATCAATTTATTATTATTAGAATTAAATAAATGTAAAAAGCAGTGTACATATATTCTTGGTTTATGGAAATAAGCAAGTCTGTTCCTCTCTTTGCACATATGCAGCTGGTGTGGTTTTTTTCACTAGTGTACAAAGCATCTGCCCCTATAATCCAGCAGTATTTAACCTAGGACTTTTTTTTAGGAGGCTTAACATATGTCTCCTGAAGTGAGAAAAGGATTAGGAAGTCAGCACGTTTGTTCAATCAAAAGAAGCTGTAAACTTTTGAAGGAAGATGAGTACAGTAACCTTGAAATGTAGCAAATGACTTCAAAAGTAAAAGCATGGTGATAGAATATTGAAAAGGTTTAAATTTGGGGAATATGTCTCTTTTCCATTACAAAATATTATTGATAGGTGACTGCTGTATTGTTTTGCTCTGTGTTAATACTGCTTTACTCCTGGGTTTTTAATATTTGCTCGTCAGTGCCAATTTAGCAGTGAGACATCACATATCTTCAGTATCTTTGAAATTGTTGGGAGTTTTCTTTATAGAAAAAGTCCCAAATTCTTGTAATGAATATATATTTCTAGAATGCAGACATCATTCATTAATATTTATGGAGCCACCTGTATTTCAAAGAACCTGGAGTGTGCTGTGAGCCCTTTAGTCAGACAATCACCTGTTTCAAATGTTGCAGGAGTTAAAGAACATTGGTTTCTAATGGATATGGTTCCTAGAGGAACACCTTGGCGTTTTCCGATGTCGGACATCACTGACACTTAGCCCTACTTTTTGAAGAGCTTGCAAAGTACAAAGTGAAATGGGCTACTGAGACACTGGCAACATCTGCAGGTGTAGTTCTCTGCAGCAGGAATCAAATCATATAATTGATAATAATTTTTACTATGCATGTGTTGCTAGCATAGAGCATTTAGAAACTCATGAGATGCCATTTTTATGGTTTCTGAACTTCTGGGGGAGTTAATCTTCTATGTCCTTTGAAGTGAGATAAAATTGTGTTAAATGGCACTCTGAAACATAGTTTGAATAAAGTTTTGGCTGAGACTTTCAGAAATCCTGCAGAAATTTGGAGGGTGGCAGTAATTTCGAGGTGAATGGTGTATCCAAATCTTCTTGACAAATCACAAGTCTAAAGTTCCTCTATTTGACTATTTCATACAGCATTAAAATCTTTTTTTTTTTCACAGATAAAAAACTGTTCTTATCTTGATGTGATTTGAGGTGTTTTAGTAGGAAACACTAATAAAACTATTAATTTACATATTAAGCTCCTCCTCACGAGTTTCCTTTGTAAATTATGTGCTACAACTGTAGCTCTAGCCTTCCTGTACCATCTGCTTGAAACTGCTGCTGTTTCCCTATACTGGAAAAATATGTTTGACCAAGTAATTATTAGGGTTATTAAAAAAAATTGACCACCATTTCCCACCAGTTGGCTATGTCCAAAACAAAGAAACAAAATCTTCCTGCTATTGCGTAGGTGTTGTAGAGTCTGAGCCTGTCAGCAGTGTGGACTGAAGATCCATCTGGCTGTTCCAAAGAGGGACCAATAAGAGATGCTGAGGGAAAATTTTGAGAGGAGAAACATGAAGTGATAATTCGCTGGAAAACCACTAGCAGCTTGCAAAGAAGGGAATTTTGGTGCTAGTGGGGTTGTATTTAATAGTCTTCAGTGGATTTTCCTCTTGTGGAATTTTACGCTTGCTTTTTGAATTCTTATACTTCCAAGAGCTCTTCTGTTCCCTGACGATTTTGACAGCAGATGTTCGTGGAACGTTGCAGGCTTACCCTTTCCATGAAACGGATGCACCACCTACAGGCTATTTCTGCGCTTAACACTGTATGTTTATGAATACTTAAAACTTTGGTTTTAATGGTATCCTTTCTATCTCCCTGCTCCCCGTTCTTGTAGTATATGGAAACAGTAGCAAATTGCTATCTTGATAACAGAGAAGAGCAGCATAATGTGGACAAGTTGGTCAACATGACATGTAAGTGTTACAGCTGGTAAGAGAAATTGTAAGGGCAGTTAAAACTTTTTGTAAGAGGCTTAAAATGGTTAAAATACTTGAGATGGTCATTAAATAAGATATTGCTAAATTCATTGTAGGAATCATCACCCTTTTCTGTGGAAAAGCACATCTTGTTTTTGTACATAAGTAATGTTTGTATAAGAAATTAATACCTCTTTATGCACTGAAATAATGGAGTGAAATGAGGCATCCATAGTTCAAAGAACTTGTCCGGTGCTTTGCTTTATTAGCTGATTAGTGAAATGAAAATTATTAGGAGGCAGATCTTCAATTTATGTAACTTCCTTTGTTCTGTAGACATTTTCCAGAAGCTTGCTGCTGTTAAAGATCAAAGAGAATGGGTTATAGCAAGTGGAGCACATAAAGTAAGTGCATTATAAAATTGCTAATTACAACCAATTAGCTACTTAACCGAATGACTTATTCTTTCCAGATTTGAGCTGAGCTGGAGGAAATTCCTTACCTTGTCAAGCTTGTAAAGTAATATAATCACAGTAATATAAACACAGATGTATTCTAGTATTATAAAAATTTTCCCTGTGTGTAAGTTAATTGCTTTGATGCATGGTTGCTGGTTGTTTAAGGTAAATAGGTCTTAAATATTTGGAAAAAAATGTTCATATGAAAAATTAGTACTCATATTTACACTGTCCTGAGATATAGGTTACCATGACATAAATTTTGATATAAGTAAATAAATAATATAATTTTTATAAATGTATGCTGTGATTTTTCACTTATAAAATATTCTGTGTCAAAATGGAACAGTGTCAACTGAGGCAGTGACAACCTAGACATCCCTTGCTATACGTTACTCTCAGTCTAAGGATCTATACTTAACCATTACTGATTTCTGGCCAAACTAGGAGACAGCAGAGATCAAAATCAGTATAACTAGTTCTTAGTGATTCTATTACGCTGCAGTAAAACACTGGCAATTGAAAATTAACTTTTTACTTAAGGAGTCCTTGATCTAGATTTATGAAGTGTTTTTACACAGGAATGGATTTTTACAATGGTATATTAAGGTGGACAGGTGACTTAGCAGTCAAAACAGATTCTGACTGCAGTTTGAGAAGAAACATCCTTGCTTATCCTAAGACTGGGTGTACTCTAAGACTTTAAGTATACTTAAATGTACTTTTAATGTACCTAAGACTTTTATTTAGTGTATCATGCAAGAATTTGGTATCTTTATTTTGACTTTTCAGTAAATAACTCTACATGTGTTTGGGTCGTAAAAGAAACAACATAATTTATATTTATTTTTCTTGTTTCATTTTCCAGACCTTAGTAAATTTGTTATCTGCCAGAGACAGCAATGTGCTTTTGGGTGCCCTCCTTGCTCTGACTAGCCTAGCAGAAAGGTAGATTCAACTTAATGTGCTGTAGATCACACTAAGAATTGTAATGTTTTCTCTTGACACAATATTAAAACTGCTGTTCGTAAAGAAGACTTCTTTTTTTTTTTTTTCAAAATAATGCCTTGTTCTATGGAAGTCTGTGAAGTGTGCTTAATTTTATATTGAAGTAGTAGAAACTATTTAGAAACTTTGGTCCTTGAAGCAGACTTCTTGTTCCTGTGGAGAACTTTTCAAGACTGGAGTTTTGGCAATCCCGATGTGAGATTCCAGAATTCTTACTGACACCCTGCATATAAAAATCCTTTGGGCTCAGCTTAATATAACAGTGCCTCATGATAATCAGGAAGAATATGATTGAGTGTAGTAAATAATGGATGCATACCTTCAAATCCATTTGTACGTAACCTCTCGTCACTAATGTTTGTTTTAAATAAGGATAAGACTTTTTTTTCCTGGTGTGGAGGGAAGAAAAGCTGCAACATCTTTCATCCTTAACAGTTTTATAGAAGAAAAGCTGTTGCTTTTACATTATTGTTCTGCTGACTCCCAAGCTCATATAACAATTTTAAGTTTTAAATGAAAAATTATAAGGAAAATTACAAAACTGAAGAGAACAAATACAACTCCTTGGATCAGCAGAAACTTAGTTAATAAGACTTCTCTGAATTTTCTCTTTTCCCAAACGCCTTTCATTCTATTTCAGGGTTTTTTTTTTATATCAGTATTAATTTGAATGATGTTATATATACATTTTCAACTTCCATTTAATTTTCTTCACAGAATTAAATGTGTTACATTTGGACTAGACAAGAAAGTGTTTTGAGTATATTACAAATATTCATGGAAACTGTGTTCGATTTGAAAAATTAATCTCATTTACATAATTTCTAGTATAAAACAAATTAAATACATTTGTGTCTTTATTTTTATGTATTCACAGTTACTTTTTTTTATACTGGGAAAACTGTTGCAATGTCACTTGTGACTCAGCCTACTTTTGTGGCTTTAAATATTAGCATGCATTAGTGTGCACAATATGACATTATTATTTAAGACTTGAGTAAAAAAATAGTTGGTCAAATGTATAAGAAGAGAGGCTAAAGAAAGTGTTTCTTCGTATAATTTAATTTGATATAAATGCCAGGAATAATCAATTTGTAGTCCAGAATGTAGGGAGAAGATAAGTGAGCTCACCATTGTTGAGAACTTGCTGGTGATATTACGTGAATACGATTTGCTTTCTAAAAGGTGAGACTTTGTTTGTAGATTAATTGTGTTAAAATGTATTTTGACTTTTTCATTTAGGGACATATTTATTTATAGGAATTAGCTAATGTGCCAATTTAATATACTCAAGGTGATATTCCGACTCCTATTTTCAGCCAGATATTGATATAGCAAAACCTTTTGTAGTAATTTTATTATGAGTTGCCTCTTCTGTCTCCACTGATGGCCTACAGTGCAGTGGAAATAAATGGCGATGTTACCATAAAGTGATAGTGATCGCTTTTCTTGGTGTATCTCCTCTTTACTCCTGGCAGACCTGAGTGGTCAGAAGGAAAACACATCTAACTCTAAGTGTTCCTGGGATGCCCAATATAAATTAGTGAAAAATGGCAAGACATACAGTTGTTTTAGTTTATGCCAGAGGCTGGGTCAGGCTCCACATCCCTTCAATCAGAAAATCACAAAATTTCCTTCAGTTCTTTAAATGTCCTTTCATCTCAGGAAGGCGGAAGATTTAGATTTAGACATTAGGAAGAAATTCTTCACAATAAGGATGGTGAGGTGCTGGCACAGGTTGCCCAGGGAAGCTGTGGATACCCCCTCTCTGGAAGTGTTCAAGGCCAGGCTGGATGGGGCCTTGAGCAGCCTGGTGTGGTGGGAGGTGTCCCTGCCCATGGCAGACGGGTTGGAACTGCATGATCTTTAAAGTCCCTTCCAACCCAAACCATTCCATGAGAAAAACTCTATTTCAGCTAAGCCTGCTAACTGGGTGTAGTATATCTGCATCTCAATAGGAAACCAAAAGACTCTCAAATTTGATGATGTGTCCTATCGAATTTAAAATTCTGAAGAGATATTTTGAATTTCATGCTAAATTATTTTACATAGGACTAAAGAAATTGAATGTGCCAAAAGATTTTATTTGAAATTATTTAGATTTTACATAAACTGAAAGTTTGTTATGAAAACTTGAATTTAAGTGTAGACTGGAAGCAGGTGAAGTTCAGTGCTAGTTAGAATAATTTTAAATTCAGATGTGCATTTCAATTCATGTTTCATCTAACACACATACAGCTTTTTTTGCTTCATGTGGAAAAGGAAACACCTAACCATTTTTTCTACGGAAGTCCACCTTAATTGGAGTGAAGTTAATTAAAACCTTGTATAAATCTTTTAAATTATGTATCCAATCCCTTTTTTAAACATAATATTGAAGAAATTCTAGAGAAGAATCATGGTTATTTGTGGAGTTATTCTAATTCCATAGATGGACTTTACAGGTTCACAGAATCATGAACTACAACATGCAGTACCAATGGCATTAGGAAGGGTACCATGGATGACTGCAGTCCACCTACCCACATCCATCCTGCCTGTTTTATGCTGACAGTCAGACCCAATGTAAATGTAATTTCATCCCTTGTGAGAAATTAGACCACCTCTTTTTTAACAAGCCAATTACTTTAATCAGTTTATAGTGACTTTAAGCAGTTTTCATTAACTTTTTTTTTTTTTAATCATAGGATCATAGAATGGTTTGGGTTGGAATCAACGTTAAAGATCATCCAGTTCCAACCTGTCTGCCATGGGCAGGGACACTTGCCACCAGACCAAGCTGCTCAAAGCCTCATCCAGCTCAGTCCTGAACACCTCCAGGGATGGGGCATCCACACATTCTCTTGACAACCTGTGCCAGTGCCTCACCACCCCCACAGGAATAAATTTCTTCATAATATCTAGTTTAAACGTCCCCCTTTCAGTTTAAAACGATTCCCTTCATTTATCCCTGCACTCCCTGATAAAACCCTCCCCACCTTTCTTTTGGGCCCCCTTTAAGTACTGGAAGGGAGATCTCTGCCCTTGCTTAAATATTTGCTGTGTTTTTTCACCTTTGCTAACTGACAATACAAAGGGAAGACGGAGTTATTGTAAAACTTCTTGCTAATTTCTTTTTTAGGCTCACAGCAGAGTTGCTACGTCTGCTCTGTGCAGAGTCACAAGTCAAAGAGCAAGTAAAAATGTATGAAGGAGTTCCGGTCTTGCTCAGTTTGCTCCATTCTGATCATATCAAACTTCTATGGAGTATAGTTTGGATTCTGGTGCAGGTTTGTGAAGACTCGGAAACTAGTGTGGAAATCCGTATTTGGGGTGGAATCAAGCAGCTACTTCATATATTACAAGGGTAGGTTTTCAGTTCTCAGCATTATGGCCATTATATGAGTCTGTTTCATATTTTAAGACATATATGACCAAGCCTTGTTTTATCAAATGGTATCATTGTTTTGTTCAGCTGTATAGGATGCCTGCAGAAATCAAAATGCTATTTAAAACATAACAGATAAGTAGGGGGTTTTCCCAGCTATGCATGCTTCTTCATTATCTGAACATGTTTTTTCATATTTTCAGTGTATAAAATAAATAAGAGATTATAAAAATATCATTACTGTCTACTTAGTTCCTCAATTAGATACCTATTTAGTGAGCTAAAATTGTGAATATAATTGATGAAGGTGGAAAAGGATTTTCTGTTTAAAGGCTTGTTTGCTTTCTGAAAGGGTTTCAAAGCTAGTTTAGTGAAAAACTTAAAATTTTTCAGAACTTCCTAAATGGTTAACAAAGATATGTTGAGCCATTTTTTTTACACGGCAATTTGTTTGTTTGTTTGGGTTCTTTTTCCAGAGAAAGAAATCTTGTTTCTGATCGCTCTTCAGTTGGAAGTCTGTCTAGTGCGAACGCAGCAGGGAGAATCCAACATCATCATTTGTCAGATGATTTGAGTTCTGATGAGATGCAAGAAAACACTTTCTCACTTCAAGCAGGTAGGTTTATAAGGCCTAATCCCTTGTTATGAGTTTACTTGCACTTGTGGAAAGGGATTCAAAATATTTCAAAGCTGAAATTGTAAACATCTGTACCTGCTTTAGGGAGTGGGAGTATCAAGTCTGCTCTGTTTATTTCTAACAGAACAATACTAGCACATATTTTCAAAAAGCACACTTTGTTTTGAAAGAAGCAAATGTTAAAATATTAAGTACACAGGAATTATATATATATTTCTTCCACCTATAAAAACATCTCAAACATATGTATATGTAAAATTTTGGGGTTTAGCCTGAGATTATTTTAATTTTAGCATACATTTCCTTCTATTCAAATTTACTATGGTAGATAAATCATGACTTGATTATGATGGAATTCTTTCAAAGTGGTATTTCAAAAACTACCAGTCAGGTAAGGATTTCTCAGTAGTTATGGAAAGAATCCCTTTTAGAGGATATTTCTCAAAAGCATGTCAGCTATCCCTTCTGAAATGCTTTCTGGACGATCTGTTTTTTTCCCAGTGGCTGTAGAAGGACAATGCAAAATATCCTTGCTAGGATTACATGAGCCTTTGTAGTATCTTCCTGAAAGCTGTAACACAATATGTGTTTATGAATACTTTAACATGAATGTTACCTCTGAGGAGCTGGTAATGTGAAATAGATTGCAGTACCAAAAGTGTTGCCAATGTGGAGCATATTTCTGTGTTACTTCTGCCTTCCTTAAGGACTCCTAAGAAAGAGTATGCACTGAAATTACAGAGGTCTTTTTCAGTTCTGAGTGACTACATGTTTATATATTAGCCTTTTGTATTGGGTTGTAGGTGCCAAGGTTTTGTTAGCAGGGGCCCTACAGGGTGACCTCTGTGGGAAGAGATAAGGAATTGCCCTGTGCTTGACACAGGTTGTTCCAGTTGGCTTTACAACATCCCCACAGCTGGCCAGAGCTACACCCATCTGCAAAGCCAGTGATGCGTCTATGAAAACATAGAAACATAGAAACATAGAAACATAGAGAGGCGAAACCACTGGGTGAGCAGAGGAGGAGAGGAAAAGAAAAATAAAGGGCTGAAAAACAGCAGTGCGAAAATCAAGGTCAGAGAAGAAAGAGGGGAAGGAGGTGATGTAGGCACCAGAGCAGAGACTCACCTGCAGTCCACAGGAGGGACCTCTATGGAGTAGGTAGTCACACTACAGCACATGGAGAGGACCCATGCTGAAGCAGAGGAAAAATATGAGGAGAAAGCAGAGCAGAGTGGAAATGTTATGTACTGACTGTGACCCTCATTCACCACCCTCCAGTGCTGCTGGGAAAGAGGGCAGAGGAGTCGGGAGTGAAGCACTGAAGATGAGTCTGGGGGGGCGGAAAAGGATGGGCAGTAGGGGAAAGGTCTTGGTTTAATTTTTTTGTCTTTTTTTTTTTTACTATTAAAATCTATTTTAATTGGCAATAAATTAGATTAGTTTTCCCCAAATCAAGTCTGTTTTGCCTGTGTTGTAAATGATAAGCAATCTCCCTGTTTATATCTCGACCCATGACCTTTCCCGTCCTCTGTCCTTTTAAGTAAGGGGAGTGAGTGTGCAGCTGGGTGTGCATTTGTCCCTTAGCTAAGGTTAACCCACCACACTCTCCAAATATCTTTATGAATCTGGCCCTAAATATTATATCTGAATTATTATTCTAGCTTGTTGTGCTGCAATTACTGAACTGGTGCTCAATGAGACTAACGCTTGCCAGGTAGTACAGGTAAGAAGACTTTATTCAGTTAAGTAAAGCACTCTTGTTTAGAATTTGCCTTAATTGTTCTTATTTGTCACCATCATTTATTTAATAAAAAAACCCACCACATTTGAAAAGAAATATACGTTTATGTAACTTTATTATCTCCATTTCTTTACACATTTACACACAGACACATATACAACAAGATACCAACATACTTATTTAGTTGTCTAGGAGAATAAACAGCTTTATTTAGATATGGTTCATTTTGGTTGGCACCTCTTGCCATGCTTTTGCCATATTCAAAATAAGATAGTGAATAAGAGTAATCCTGGAACTAACTGAGAAATACAAATCCTGAAATTCATGAAGTTTCTTAAACTCTGTGCAGCTTAACACTGGTGCATTTTTGTTTCACAAACAATTTCTCTTTTCCTTGGTGATTGGTGTTTCTGAGATGAGCTCTGGCACTCCATTCCCAGGGTTGTGTTTTTAAACCGTGTTTAAAATGTAATGTTTAATTTGGCTAGAACCTATGGTTCTGAAAACCATTCTTAAAATCCCTGGTATGTATTCCAGATATAGTCAGACACAAATATCTGGGACATTAATACCAGCTAAAAGCTGTATTTGATTCTTATACTCTAAATGTTAAGTCAGTGATCAAAGCCTTCAAGTTAGCTTAAAACCCAACTAGAGGCATTCCTAGAGGATCGAGAGAAAAAAGCCTTAAATATTACTGGGAGAGAAGGTCAGGTGTATTTCAAAACTACTGGTTAAGAAGAAAGGAATGGAAGTAAGTCTAAAAAAGATAAATACTTTCTATGTATCTTAAGCACTAAAATTTTCAATAACTCATAGTGATTTGTCAATAAACCATAGTGATTTAGACAACATTTTATTTAAAATATGTAACTGCATACTTTGAAGGTTGAGTCTGGTTTAATTAAAATATCATTTATTTAAATTGGATGTATTTTGAAAACAGTGTAATTCCTTGGGAAATAAAAGGCTGATTTTAACACAGAGGCTTTCCTGCATTGCTTTAGCAGTGTATGGTAACTGTGCTATAAGTAAATTGCTTAAAAATTGAAGGGATGATCTGCAGTCTGGGAAAAGGTGTTTCAAGTTTAATTTCTTTCCCCACTCATCGTGTTCAAAGGCGATAACGTCTCCCTTTGTCAGAACACCAGCCAAAGTACCCCTTTTAGATCAGGAAATAGGTTCAATCATGTTCATTTCAGCTGGGGTTCCACTCTACAACAGCCTCTTTCATTTTAATTCCTGCTTCTTTCTCTGTGCAAATATAACTTTGAGAATTGCAGTGAACAAGATGAAGGAACACATTTAGGTTAAAAACAGACGGAGGAAGAAGATTTGCAGCTCTTTCAGTTATGTGCTGAGAAAGTCAAGAGAGGTGACCTCTAAAGGTTTATCTCATTCAGTGGCAGAGAACTCTTGGTTCAGGCAGTTGAGAACAATTTGCTTCTACTGTAGCTGCTGTCTACTTGTCCATCCTATGTCCTTGTCTCAAATTAAAGCCTTGATAGCCGTTCTAGTAGCAGGACAGAATGTATTTATGACTCAGTGGCTCTACAGCACAGCCCAAAACCTTAGCTTGTCTCTACCTGCAGAGCTATAGACTGGGGACATAGTGGCTGGAGAGTAGTCAGGCAGAAAAGGACCTGGGAGTGTTGGTTGACAGGATGCTCAACATGAGCCAGCAGTGTGCCCAGGTGGCCAAGAAGGCCAGTGGCATTCTGGCCTGCATCAGGAATAATGTAGTAAGCAGGACCAGAGACGTTATTGTCCCCCTGTACTCGGCACTGGTCAGGCCTCATCTTGAATACTGTGTCCAGTTCTGGGCCCCCCAGTTTGGGAAACATGTTAGGATACTGGAATGTGTTCAGAGGAGGGCAACGAAGATGGTGAGGGGGCTGGAGCACAAGCCCTATGAGGAGCGACTGAGGGAGTTGGGGCTGTTTAGTCTAGAGAAGAGGAGACTCAGGGGAGACCTCATTGCTCTCTACAACTACCTAAAAGGAGGTTGTAGTCGGGCAGGGGTTGGTCTCTTCTCTCAGGTGGCCAGTGGCAGAACTAGAGGGCATGGACTTAAGCTTCGTCAGGGAAAGGTTAGGCTTGATGTGAGGAAAAAGTTCTTCACTGAAAGGGTGATTGGCCATTGGAATGGGCTGCCCAGGGAGGTGGTGGAGTCGCCGACCCTGGAGGTGTTTAAGGGGAGACTGGATGAGGCACTGAGTGCCATGGTTTAGATGATGGGTTGGTGTGAGTGTTGGTGTTAGTGTTGGGTTATAGGTTGGACTTGATGATCTCAGAGGTCCTTTCCAACCTTGTAATACTGTGATACTGTGATACCTTCTTGAACAGTTTATGAAAACATGTCAGAAACTGCAGCAGAGGCTCTGCAGAACTGACATATATTCCCTTAAACTTTACTAGAGAGGAGAGTATTCTACAATGGGCAACTTGTGATGTAGCTGGGAGCAGTACTGTAACTAAATCTACCAGTGCCCATCTATCAAACCAACATGAGGGATGCATTAACAGAGGACTCAAGTATGGTTACACAAAAAAAAGGAAGCTGAAATCAGAGAACCACAGAATAATTTAGGTCAGAAAAGACCTTTAAAATAATTTATGCCAACCGTAAACCTAACACTGCCAAGTCCACCACTAAACCACGTCACTAAGCACTGCATCTACAGGTGTTTTAAATACCTCCAGGGATGGTGATTCAACCATTCCCTGGGCAGCTGGTTCCAGTGCCTGACAACCCTTTCAATGAAGTAATATTTCCTAATGCTTAGTTTAAAACTCTCCAGCACAACTTGAGGCCATTTCCTCTCATTTTTGCAAAACTGGGCACAGGTGTAGCAGGCTGTCCCTTCTAGTGTTTGTCCAGTTTATTTTTATCATGACTGGATTTTTGGTTCCTGACAGTTCAAAATATCCACATGGTGATAGGAGATCTGTTGCTGCAATTTCCTTCACCTCTAGAGAAAGAAGCATTTCTTCATCATCTGTGTGCAGTAGGATGTTGAGAACTTGTCAATTGGTATTAGATTCCAATTCTGGGATACTGATGGACAAAAAGCTGGACATGAGCCAACAATTTGTGTTCACAGCCCAGAAAGCCAACTGTATCCTGGGCTGCATCAAAAAGTGGCAAGCAGGTCGGGGGAGGTGATTCTGTCACTCTACTCAGCCCTGGTGAGACCTCACCTGGAGTACTGCATTCAGTTCTGGAGTCCTCAGCATAGGAAGGACATGGATCTTTTGGAGTGAGTCCAGAGGAGGGCTATGAAAATGATCCAAGGGCTGGAGAACCTCTATTATGAGAAAGGCTGAGAGAGTTGGACTTGTTTAGCCTAGGGAAGAGAAGGCTCCGGGGAGACCTTGTAGCAGACTTCCAGTACCTATAGGAAAGCCAGGGACAGGCTTTTTAGCAAGACCTGTTGTGACAGGATAAGGAGTAAAGGTTTTAAACTAAAGGAAGGTAGATTTAGACTGGATATAAAGAAGAATTTTTTTACAATGAGGGTGGTGAAACACTGGAACAGATTGCCCAGGGAGGCAGAGGCAGCCTCACCCCTGGAAACATTCAAGATCAGGTTGGATAGGGCTCTGAGCAACCTGATCTAGTTAAAGATGTCCCAACTTTTGCAGGGGGGGTTGGACTAGATGACCTGTACAGGTCCCTTTCAACCCAAAGCGTTCTATTATTCTATGATTCTATGATTTTAAGGAATATTGTATTTTGTTTGTGGTTTCTATGCAAAGGAGTGATATTAATATTGACCTTTCACTGTTTCCAGGCAAATGGGATATATGCAATAGCAAAGCTGATTTTACCAAACAAAGGAAGAAATACTGAAAAAGCTAATTTATTACAGGTAACTCCCTTTATTATCATTGCATGTTGAAAGCCCCAAACAGTCCCTGAGAATTTTTTTGGTGATTTTAAAGTTTATTTTAAAGTGCAGTAAAAAAATCTTACTCAAAGGGAGGAAAAAAAATCCCACCAAAACAAAAGAACTTGCCCAGGAACTAAAAGTTAAATAAAGGCTCAATGTCTGGTGTTCTGTTCTGTTTTACTTTGTTTCTGGCATCTCATATGATGTAAAGGAAAGTATTTTTTTTTGACAATATCTCTTCCACTTTTCCACACTGCCCAGCATCGGATATTCTTTTTAGTGCCTTGATCTTCATTGAAACTCACTGTAGATGTGACACTGATCTAACATGTTTCTTTCTGGAGCATTTTACTGTGGCTGTTAAATAAAATATGGGCAAACATCACATGAAGTAGAGCAGACTTAACTGTAGGATAAATATAGAGCTAATAAGGGTAGAATGGCTCTCGGTTTTGCATGTCACTACCACCATAAATGTACTAGTTTGAGTCAACTTAGGCTTAAAGTTATCAGTAGTAATTAATTATCTGGTAGCTCTTCTCCAGCCTCTGTGAAATGGTGTTGATGTCTCTCTAAGCTATAGAAAGTAGTGGTCTGGGGTTCAGGGATGCTGCTGATCCAGTCGCCCTTTTGTGGCCAAGTGTGAGGAAGTCCTTGGCACAGATGAATGCAGTCAGGATCCTGCCTCTCACCTGGTCTTTGTTCTGGCATAGCCCTACACTCACATGGCTACACAGCTAGACATGTTTCAAAGAACTTATCCAGCATTTTTACCTATAAGGATGTTATGGGAGACAGTGTTAAAAGCTCGATGTTTAACAATGTTTAAATTCAAGGGGAATCCTCAATATTTATCAGTGGGTTTTCCATTTGTGTATAAATCTATCATTAATTTAAGTATTTTGCCTGCTGTAGTGTTATGCTTTCAGAGCCCTGAGATTCCTCTTCAGTATGGAAAGAAATCGCCATATCTTTAAAAGGTACGCTAACGAAATATTTTGTGAAACTGGCTTTTCAAGAGTCATCATTCCAGTCAGAAAGACACGTGTTTTAGATGTCATTTATTTTCAACAAACAGTAACAGACAACTTGTGTCCTGTCCACAGCTACAGATAGCCCTTCCTGCATTGCTTAAGTGCCAGCCTACACGATTTAGGCTTTCTTCATGAGGACTCCTACTGTGTGCATGCCAGAGAATACAGCTCTGTAGGAGCTCCCTCCTCCCCCATGAATCAAGGTTTAAAATATGTTGATGACAGTTTTAATACTGTTGGAGATAATCTTCAAGATAAAAGTATGGTTTAGCAGGTCCAAGCTACAGCAAGTAACTGGGATAAATACACTTTTTCTTCCTCCTTTCCTTTGCATGGGATTGACTTTGCATCCAACTGTTTTAATCATAAGCATTACTGAAAATTTGGGATCAATAAAGAACAATGTCTTTCATCAATTACCTATTTTTGCTAGTAAGATGACAGTCTCACCAAGCTGGCTGCAAGGGCTGTGTAAAACCTAACAGTTTGATTTGTGGGATGAGGATGGTAATCACACTGCATAGGAGGTCTGCCTGTCAGAAGTCTTTCTGTATGATTTTATGCTCTATCATAAGTTACTAGAATTCTAAGTATAACCTTTGAGTTACTTTTAAAAAGTAGATTTTGTACTGAAAGAGCCCCAGTTTGTAGTGGATGTTCATGATTAGTGTCAAGCTTTGAAAGTGATAAATCTGGACTGATTTGCTGTTTTTCATGTTTTTCCAAATGCCTTGATCTTCTGTATTTGTTCTTCTGCTAGAACTTTAAAAAGAAACAAAACTTCAGTTAAGCATGTCACTAATCAAATATCGCCTACTATCTCTTAGCTTTTGCTTTTCTAAGTCCTTTCCATTTCTTAGAGTAGATTTCTTGGACAAATAATTCTACGATAGGTGTCATGATTCTTTAAATGTAGACAAACGTTCTTTCTACCACTTAATGCATTACAAGAAGGAACTCAGATAAGGTGACAACAAGCATAATATAAAATACTATGAGAACTTAGTTCCTTTTAACCAAAACAGTTCTATGATTCTAGGACTCAAAAAAAGGGAAATGACTGGAAACTCAAGTGATGCATTGACTTTGAAGAGGCTTATACTTGTTTGGAGAACTGGAATTTATGTTAACATCTAACCCGTGGATATTGAAGTCCAACTTTTGAATGGTCCTTTAAGTCCTATGTATTTAATATTAGAGAACTAATATCCAAATATATTAGTAAAAAAAGGTGTATTTTTAGAAGTTTCTAAAGTAAGTTGTAGTATTAAACACTGAAAAATGTCTGCTGTGGATTAATAGCTACTATGTATGCTGTTCCTATAATGTATCAAAATTTAAACCTTTGTAGACTTTTCCCTACTGACTTGTTTGAAATCTTCATTGACATTGGACATTATGTGCGTGATATCAGTGCTTATGAAGAGTTAGTATCAAAGCTAAATTTATTAAAGGTAAGTAAAAAACTTCTTAGCTTTAAGAAGCTGTATTCTTTGCATATTCTAAACACAGGAAAGGCATGAGATATTTTATATTTATTTATTTGTCATTCAATTTATAACCAGGAGGATGAATTGAAGCAAATTGCTGAAAGTATTGAGAGCATGAATCAGAATAAGGCACCTACAAAATATATAGGCAATTATGCAATTTTAGAGCACCTTGGCAGTGGAGCTTTCGGAAGGGTATTTAAGGTAAACTTCCCTTTTGATATTAGTTTACAGGTTTGAGGTGAGGCTTCCTTAAGAGGGTCTAATACCTATTTTAAGTACTACCATCCTTTGAAAATCAGTAGGGGAATGCATCTTTTATGGATCTCAACTTGTTTCTAGTATTTTCTGTGATTTTGGTTTGTCCCTTCTTGTATTTACAAGATTGATGAATGTATCTCTTAAGTTTCCTACTTTACTTTCTTTAAAACAAACAGTATTTTTATCTATTACAAAGGCTGATAGATCTGTGTAAAGTCACAGAAATTCAAGTATATTTTCACTGAAAAGCAACCCTAGGCACAGATACTGTTACTTCAAACATTGTGGCAAATTCAGCAGGGTGCTGCTAACCTGCATTGTGGGGCTCCAGTCCCTTTTGACTAGTCACATCATACACAGAAAAAGCTATGACTCTGATAACCAGTCTGGTAGCCATGATGATATCCTATCTATCCCCATCTTATATTAATTTTACTGAGTCTGTATCTTTTTTATAGGTTAGAAAACATAACGGACAACATCTCCTGGCAATGAAAGAAGTCAATTTACACAATCCAGCATTTGGAAAGGACAAAAAAGGCAGAGAGAGTAGTGTGAAGAACATTGTTTCTGAATTAGCCATCATCAAAGAGCAGGTATGTCTCATGGACTCTAGTTTCATGTGGCATTCTGCTGTCAGCATTATTAACTGTGAGTTCTCACGTCAAAGGACTTCCAGCTGCTGTTACTATTTTTGTCTCACCAGTATGATGTTGGTCCCTTTTACCTGAATGCTGTCAATATTGAAAACTTTCTTATTATAGTGTTAGCAGCAGTGCAAATGCTTGTTAACAAAGATACTTGCTTTCTATATTGGCAGCATTTGGACTTTTTTCAGGAATTCTGTACATTAGAATTGTGATAGGAAACTGATGAATCTTTGTTTCATGTAATGAATTCTTGGGTTTAAAATATAATGAGAAGATAGACTTATTTGTAACTGAAAATGAAAAAAACAGACTGATCATTGGTGTTCTTAGGCTAAGAATGCCATTGCTTATGATTCAGGTGTAATTGTCTGTCTTCAAACTTCATTTACTCTCTTCAGTTATTAAGGGGAGAGTGGATAGGAATCATGCTGTGTTTTCCTCCTGATTGCTGTAGTAATGTGCACACAATTCTCTGCCTTTGGGGTAGCTGTGAGGGGTGAAGCTCTACTGCACTGCAGTTTGTAAGCAAGTTAGTGGAATCCTGGCAGAATCATTCCCTCCAGTATGCAGCTAAACATTACAAATACTGTGCCACCAGTTTAACTGTTCTGAACATCTAAATTTCTTTCTTCATTGTAGCTTTGTCATCCAAATATTGTGCGGTATTATAGAACCTTCTTGGAAAGTAAGTATAAATGCATAGAATTACCACATTGTACATATTGAAGAAATGCAAATATATAGTAAAAGTACTTACTGCTTGGAAGGAGTGTGTCAAATTTGAGCAAGAACTGGTAATATTTTCTCCAAGAACTGCTACAGTTCAAACAGGCTTATATTCATGTAAAATTGAAAAGATGGTGCAAAATAATATATTACCTTATTTATCAGTAAAATGAGATGCAATGTAAACATGTGAAAAGCATCTTTCTCATCATGTAAAGTTAAGAATCCCATATTTACACCTGGAATGTTTTATAGGGAGAAATGCTGTGTGGACTAGTAGAATGAATTATACAGATTGCTCAGGTGTATTGTCTTAATTTTCTTTTTTTATAAGGAGCTGGCTACATACACCTGCCCACAGAGTAATTATCAGGCATTAAATTATTTATATTTGCTGTGATATAAACTGAGGAAAAAATGGAATAGCGAAGAATAGACCTATGATTAAAATGTATTTATCTGTACGAATAAATTTTTAAAAAGTAAAAAATAACAACTTAAAAATATATTTTAACCTCAAATACTCTGTTTTCAAATGTCTTCTATATAAATGTAATGTTCTATTAATTCATTTCCTTTTATGTAGATGACAGGTTGTATGTAGTCATGGAGCTTATAGAGGGAGTGCCTCTGGGAGAACACTTTCACTCTTTGAAAGAAAAGCAACAACTGTTTACAGAAGAAAGAATATGGCATGTATTTATTCAGGTAAAGGCCTCCATTTTTTTGTTACCAGGACTTTTCCACATGTGATTAGTAGCATCGTGTAGTTTGCTAGGCTAATAAACAGCAAAGTAATGCTTATTATATTAGGCACTGATATCACATATGATTTTAAATTTATGTGCCTTTATTTTAAGGCTCTTCCTGTTTTTTTTTAAGCTTTGTCTAGCTCTTCGTTATTTGCATAAAGAGAAAAGGATTGTTCATCGAGATCTCACTCCGAACAATGTCATGCTGGGGGATAAAGATAAAGTTACAATTAGTAAGTAGAACTACCTTACTTGAAGATAATTTCCCATGATGTACGTGAATAGAATTTCTGTACTGAAACTCTCAGAAGATTTCAGATTCCTGGGCATTTGTCACCAATCCTGGAAGCTGGTAAATCGTTACGTTGTGTGAAATAATTGCTAATAATTTCAAGGCTAGGTTGGATGGGGTCTTGAGCAGCTTGGTCTAGTGGGAGGTGTTCCTGCCTGGGGTGGGGAGGTTGGATTTAGATGATATTTAAGGTCCCTTCCAACCCAAACCATTCTATGGTTCTGTGATTCTAATATAAATCTTGTGATCATTGCCACCAGGTGTCATCAGCCACGACTGTATTTTTGTAGCCATGTGTGTCAAATACAACGCAGAAGATGATTTGGCCCTAAAAAATTTAAATGATTCAAGGCCTGTTTTTATTTAAATCAGCAAGAATACCGAGATAACCAGATCAGATAACAAGTGCTAATGAACATACAAAGTATAACAGCTGTCTGTTCTACTCCAATACTAACATGCAGTGGTTTAGTACCTATCAGTTACTCCCAGTGATCAGCTGCAATGAAGTGCTATTTGTCTGAGCCTGTAATAGTGAATATTCTTGATGTATGCTTCTATGATCTCCACAGTGTGGAGGAAGGAGCCTAGACAGGTTTCAGGATGGGCTTTAAAAGGAGGATGTGTGTGAGCAGTACTCCAAAGTATGACAAAGTTTTACTCTTTAAGTGAATTAATACAACTCGGTATGCAAGCAAGTCTTACGGGCAATTCAGATACTGTAGTTTTTAAAGTTCTCAAAGAACTACTGCATGCTTTCCTGCTGCTTGTGATACAGAACTAAATAAACAATTTGAATACTGCAGAATTGTGAGAAGTTGATGCAAAAATCAGTCTCTCTTCTTTAAAAATAACAGGGAAGTGTAGGCATATACACATCTAACCACAGAACACTTGGCAATAATAGGAAAATATATTTAACAAGTGTTGTTTTACAGTAAATCTTTATACCTGAGGATGTACATACAATTTAATAATGAATTACTTCAAGTAGTTGCTAAAAATCTTGGATTCTTAGAAATTACATAGTTTTGGAAGAAGTTGATGTAATGGAGCATTTGTCTTCGAGTGATGAAAATAAATATTCAGAATGTTATTTTAAAGTAATTATCATATAGTTGTATTTTATCAACACTGCCACAGAGGGGCACTCTTGTCTCGATTTAACACCTTTGCCTTGCCACAGGTCCAATCTACATACAAAGAACTGTAAATGTACTTTCAAATATAAGATCAAAATTGTCTTTGGAAAGCATTTCTATTTCTGCAAAGACTGATAGGAGTTGAGGAAAATTGGAAGAACTGAAACTTATTGTGACTATTTCTGCAGTGATTGTTTTGAAACTATTACAATATTCAGACAAACACTTTATTTAGTACTTTAATTAATACCTACGTACATTGAATTTTCAGAGGGAGCTGAATAACTTTTATATATTGCTTCTGAAACTAACTGAACCTTGTGGTTTTAAAACCTAATGAAATTAATAATAAATTCCTTTCTTTCCAATGACAGTAAATACATGCTGTGTTGGTGCATGCTGTGGAATTATGCTTAACTCATATAGTCCCTAAATGCCAAAGAATGGAACATCTGCAATCTTGATAATTATGTCCCACAGTGTTAGTGGATAAGTGTACTGTCCATTTGAGAATTTCAAGTGGTTCTAGATGAAAGTTAATACAAAATGTCAGGTGAAGGTGGAAGGATATGCTCAAATATTGAGAAATCTTAAATCTGCCTCTGCAGTGAATATAACCTGACAGCTTCTATAAAAGGAAAAGGTCTGTTCTAAGATCTATTCAGAACTCTAGCTGTGTCCTTACAAGCTGCACAGTCAACCTAAAGAGAGAGCACTCAAATTTCCGGAGTCTTTCAAATCTCAAAACTGTCCAAAACTTCCCTCGATCTAACTAGAATAATATTCCTGCGGGCTACCCATGAAGCTGTGTTGTCATTAAGATATGGCCTCTGATGGTCCAAATTATTTTGCTTTATAAAAGAAGCTTGTATATCTTATAACACTGCTTTATTTTCTTTTCATCAATCATTTTTTTCTTGGAAATAGTAACTTTTGTTAAGCTTTTGCTGTGAGAATCTGCAGGGTGACAATATAACAAAGGCAGCTTTTTCCTCTGTGACTAATGTTCTTCAAATCTGTTGTCTTTACAGAGATGCCTTAGATTTAGATTCTCATGGTAGATTTTGATTAAAAGAAGAAGTCATCCACACACTGGAACAACGTGCTTTTTTAGGCTAAGACTGTCATTCTGTACTGTACATGGCTCTGCAGCAGCCAGGTCTTGTGGATCAATGCTGATGTTCTTAGTGCAGAAATTACAAACTTCAATAAACTGACAGACAGTAGGCAGGGTTTATGAATTATTGATTTTACCACAGAGAAAGAGTGATAGAATAGCTGGAAAGATGTATTTGGGAATGATGAGAAATTAATTCTGTTCCTGTTCTATTGATGGAAAAGAGTGGGATAAGTACATACTACTGTTGATGAAATTGAAGATTATCTTGATTTTAGGAAATAAAAAAAATTAAAGTTCTATTTTTATTTTCTGTATCACTGTATCTCAGTTAAGTTGCTGCCAAACTTACTTGATTACAATTGCAAACTTGCTGAAGTGACGTTATCTCATCGAGAGCCATTCACGGCAGCAGAAACTGTTCAGTGGGGACACAGTGAAAATCTGACATGAGTAGGCCTGAAATTCACATATGTGGTGAATCTGTTCATCCTCCTTTTTTGCTTTGCTTTTGATCTTTGTGTGCATATTTGATTTTAGGAACAGTTAATGACATTTTCAAATAGGGTTCAAATATAAATTAAGGCAACAACTGTGCAAATATGCAATGAGTGCTGTTAAAGTGTAGAATCTGGAAAATTTTACTCTTGTTTTTACTGAAGAAGATCAGTCTACTATGTGAAATGTTTGGGAAATAAAGCAGCAAATGAAATGCCAGATTCTGTCAATAAAAAAAGAAAATCTTTGCAGGTACCCAAAATGCTCATTTAAACAGACTGCTAAGATTTAGAAAGTTTTTGTAATTCAGCTTGAAAGTTGCAGAGAGCATTTGTAGGAGGTTAAGATCAGTTCAGCCTATTCCTTTTTGCATTGGTCTCTTCCCTTCATGCCCTCTTCCCCAGCGTGTTAATGTTTTCTGGAACAATCTTACTTCATTATTGCTTACTCTGTAATCCTAAACACAATGTCAATAAGTGAAAACAAGTGAAGAAAGGTGTTTCAGAATCTAAAGGATTATGACTGCATCGTTTTGTGGTTTTATTCCTATTTGAGGACTGTCGTGCATAATTGTTTGACTATTTTTTAATGAATTTAAAAAAAATTAAAATAATGTTTCATTTTCTAGATTCCTGATGCACAGGAAAAAGCCCTCAAGGCTTAATGCTTACAATCACAGTACAAAATCTAGTCAAATATAATAATACTGTGGAGAGATGTGACTATTGATAATGAATTGGTGTTGAAATTACATGTCTAGACATAGTTTATAAAGATCCATCTTATGGTGAAAGTTTTTTATTGTCTGTGCAATATATCGTAGCTGCATTGTTCTGTTGAGGCACAAGTAGAATATGGAATTAAAAAAATAAACTTGAGCTGTTTGCATGGAACATTAAACATATCATCTCTAAAGACTGTGTGTGACAATTTTGTGAAAGACTACTTGATAATTATGCAAAAGGCACTTACATTAACATAATTGCATGGTCATCTAAATCTACAGCTTTTGTCACAGGGAAAGGCTAGGATTCACCATTATTTCTTACCAAATGCAATCTTTGAACATGAACTATTCAGAGATCAGACCCTCCCATACTCCTTTGAAAATAAAATTCTGAGAAAGTTTGCCCTTTCCAGCTATCATAATTTGAAGGAAAGTGAAATAATTACTAATTTTTTTACATTATTTTTTCCATTAGTTTGGACATTAGGTCACTGCTTATTAGATGCTTACCATTGTCATGCAGTTGATTGGAATATATTAATGGAAACCAGAAACTGGTTGTATAGTTTGGATTGAAGCAGCAGAGGTGTGCTTATATTTTTAAAGCTGGCAAGCTTGATTCAAACATAAGTTTTGGTTAACATGGAGATATGAAGACAGTATGAACCACTACCACAAACTGTAAAAGATTAAAAAAAACAAAACCCAAAGCCTCCCTTCCACCCTTCCCCAACTTTTCAGCTGTTGTGAACCAGCACTGGTTCTCATACAGAGACAGTGCTTATTGATAGGTGCATCTTTTTTTTTCTTTATTGCAGCTGACTTTGGGCTTGCAAAGCAAAGGCAAGAAAACAGCAAACTTGCATCAGTAGTGGGAACAATTCTATACTCATGGTAAGTACTCTCACATACAGCATTCAGTCCAGTGACTTCCAGCTTCGTGGTTACTTTTTTGGAGCAGACAGGCATGTTAGAATACAGTTAGAAACAAGGTGCGAGTTACCTACCCACAAGCTACTCTGCAATAGCTGGTTGCCTTTCCTATTTTGCTGTTGGCTATTCATGTACATGGCCAGTACTATTGCTGCAGTAACAGTTTGGTGTAACCAGTTCTAGGCCATCTTTTTCAGCTCCTCTGAAATAATCAATTTGTTTTGTTCGTTTGTGACTGGACAGAGAAGCTGTTGATGGGACTTTATTGCACTCTTTTAAACAACAGCTACCAGTCAAGTGCCTGTAAGTTATATCACTCTTTAGAAGTGTCAGATTCCAAACCATGCACCAGCAGCACTCCTATCTATTCGCTTTCTTTTTCTATCACTGATGTCTTTGGGTCTTTTCACATTTTATAGGAAATTTTTATGGAAAAGTCTGTTTTGAACAAAAGAGAGGAGAGGTAAAAATAAATTATTTGCTGATACTTGAATATCTTTTCTGGGTTTGATCAATTAAACTGCCTTTAATTATGTTACTCACATCGAGGACTCTTGGTGTGGAAAATGTCAGGTGCCAAACTTCTTGGTTATATCTGGTCATTGCTTACAGGAATGTCATAAGGAGGTTGAAGTTAAATACTCCACGATTTCAGGCAAATGTATATCTGTGCATTTGCTATCTATTCTGTTGAGGAAAGCTCTTTTCCTGGGTTACTACTCAACGTGTGGGCTCTTCACAATTTGAGCTGCAGTAGCAAGTGCCAATGATTTTATGACTAAAGAGGTAGTACAGTGTTAAACAGTGTTATAGCAGTGAATTAGCTGTATGATCCCAACTGCAGACAAATAGTCTTTGTATTTTTAAAGAGATGAAGGCGTCCCCTTCTTAAATTGAAAGATGCAGGAAAGTGTTGCAAATGTAGTATGTTGATAGCTTTTTTGATTGCTACTTTCAAACTAACATGTAACATTATGTAATATGGTCCTTACTTACTGCTAAGACTTGAAACCCAGCATCAGAATATCCCTACTAATTATCATTCAGGTTTATGAAAAGTGCTGAGGAAATTAAGAGAAAGAAGTGGAGTCTGCTTTGTACTGAGTCAAAACTGAATGTACTGCTTTCTTCCATTTGCTTTAAAGGATCTTTACAATGGAGTGTTTTTATTACCATTTATCCAGCCGTTGAGTGTCCATGTGGCATCCTCACAGGGAATGCATTGCAGTAGTTTTAAGAAGACGAAAATTATATAATGAGCAAAGTTTGTTAACTTGTTTTAATAGCAAAATCCATTAGCATCGCATATAGGAATCTCATTCAAATCTTTCTGATATCTGAATTACAAGAGGATGTGATATATTTCTGTGATATATTTATCTGTTCTCTAATCCATTTTATTGAAATGCCATTATTGTAACAAGTTATGAATACCGTATTTCATTTGTATCTATTAAGTTGAAAGATGTTATAACATGAAATGGGTGGAAAGGACAAGTGAACCATACAAATCACCAGCAGTACTGCAGTGGAAAGGGAAAGGCTATTAATCATACTTCAACTTAAGTAATTTGGCTGGTAAAATAAATAAATGCAACCTTTTGAATTTAATTGTATATGCCCTGAAAATACATTGTGGTGACTAGTAAATATTGGGTGTGCTACAAAAAAAAAAGCCTACTTCTAGGTGAATTAATTAAACGCTTGTGGATTGCATTGCTTTTTACTTAGCCCTGAAGTTGTAAAGAGTGAACCATATGGAGAGAAGGCTGATGTCTGGGCTGCAGGATGCATCCTTTATCAGATGGCAACTCTGAACCCACCATTTTATGGCACCAACATGCTTTCCTTGGCAACAAAGGTACTTGGATTTGCCAGATCAGCCTACCAATTATTTCTGCATACGTTCACTAGATCCATGAGAATTTCTGGTTTAGGTTATGGAAGCATAAACTGCTCTCTGATGTGATGTGTGAATGAGTACAACTGTTTATGGTTATATGAATTGCTCTCTTGCCATTCTAATTGCAAAAATTGCTTGCAAATGATAGTATATTAATACCTCTTGGATTAACATATTTTTATCATTGCATTTGGTGAAAGGAGCTTTAGACATATAAAATTTCTTGCTACACTATAATACTGGATTTTTCTGTAACATTGTGTATTACATCTTCGGATGGGATCACAAATGAAAACAAATAATTGTTTGGGTTTTTTAAATCAATGTTTTCCTTCTTCAGATACTGTAGACCTTTGCTCTACAATGATTATGTACATTATATGAATACTTGATTAGAAGTGATGTTCTGCATTAGGAGATGTATTCTAAGTTGTTTTGCCAGTTACAGCTGATGTTGCAATGCCCATCAGGTTGTTTCAAGGAGCAATACTTATCATATAGGAACTTCAAATAAATAATGGAAAATTTATCTTGAATAAGAAGAATTTTTATTTTGCAGATAGTAGGGGCTGTGTACGAACCTGTGCCAGAAGGACTGTACTCTGAAAAAGTGTCACTTACCATTAAGAGGTAATTACTTGTCTCATTTTATTTCAACATCCTGCTGGAGGATGATTTGTTTTGTACGTTTCCAGCAGTTGTAATGTGTCAATCTGCTGACTTTTGGAACTGCCAGTATTTGTCTCTGAATATGAAATATCTTCTGATTTATAGAAAAAAGGAGGTATCTTCTTACCCTGCCAATATCATACGCAATACATGCAACTGGAAGGCTCATGCCAGTGTAGTCAGCACATTTATTCAGCCAGGACAGACACTATGTTCAGTACTGAAGTTTAACAATACGAGTGCTGTAGTTAGTTCCCTACACGTCAGTTTTTTACTCCCATAAAAATACAGCATTTTGATTCATTTCCAAGTGCAGTTTATGGTAAAGAAAGTAACCCTGTTGCAAAATGTTATTTATACTTCACTGTATGACCACATATATCGTTTTGTGTGTTTATTTGACTGATAGAAATGTTTCCCACTACCTTCTAATCCTGTTAGCAGGATAGCAGGGGTAACAAAGCAGAGACAACTCAGTAATGAAGGAAAAGATGATCCTGTGTTTGTTCCACTCTCTCATCATGAGTTTCTCTTAGCTATGGTTACATACAAATGAGCAGCAAGGCATAATAGCCAAAGAGCCAGATGATTCTTGGTGGTGTCTTCGAGCACCTTGCCAAGCAACAGGCTTCACTATCATCAAAACAGATGAAGTAGATGGATGCTTCTGTTCCCTCAGTCTGAAATGTCTGTCAGCTGCTCCTTCTTATTTGTGATGTGAACACTTGATTCAGACTGGCTGTAACGTGTCCTCTGTTAGGTCTTGTTCTTCCTCACCTGTTCCTAGGTCACTATACCTTTTCTGTATTTCTATATTGTTGTCAGAGGAAAAGCCCTCCTGTTGGCAGAAGTCACAAGTCTCCAGCCTGCCTCCTCTTGAGAGCCTCCATCCACTGCTCCTTTGAGGGTAACCTCTACATTTTCTTCCTTCTTTGCTTTGTTTGAGGGTCTCACCTCTGTGAAGTCTCTGTGATGATCTTGCCATTCTCCTGTAAATCCTCCTGGCAGCACACTCATCTCCTTCACAGCTGCTCTGTCCAGCAGTGCTGTACCTTGGCTGGAACACTGTCCCCACGAGGGAGGCCAGTGTCTCTCTCAGCCCCAGAAAGAAGGACCAGGCACTCCCTAGGGTGTCTGGCAGTGCACAACAGCAGCACCCCATGGCAGTTCTGTCTAGGTTAGTGACTCTGAAGTGTCAAGGATAATTGGTCCAGCTGGTGCCAGAGACTGTGCTCTGTGGTGTGTCAACACCAAGGCTGCACAGTGTCAAACTGTCCCCATGCAGGCTTGAGCAGAGAGCTGGCCAGCAGGACTTGATAAAGGCCAGTGGAGGAACACAGTGGTAGTGAGCAGTTTGGAAGGAAGTAATTAGCTTTCATTACAGAACGTTCTTTCTGTAGGTGCTTGACTCCTGATGCAGACGCACGTCCAGACATTGTGGAGGTCAGTTCACTGCTGTCTGATGTGATGATGAAATACCTGGATGTTTTATCCACCTCTCATCTCATGTTGGAGAAGAAGCTGGATCGGGAGAGGAGGCGAACCCAGAGGTACTTCATGGAGGCAAATCGAAAGGCAGTAACCTATCACCATCAGCTTTCCTTTTTATCACAAGTAAGTACACATATTTAGGCTTTATTGTTTTACATTTTTTGCCATATCTGGGAAAATAAGTTGCAACAAAGCAGAAAATAAATCAAAATGAAAAGACCCATCTGCTTAGAACATTTTTTTCCATGTAGGCTTTTAAATTTATTTTAAACGAAGTATTAATTTGGGTTTTTTGCAAGAAAACTATCAGTATCTTAAAACCTAATATGTTTCCATGTTGGAAAATGGCATTGTAATGAAGGTACTTGCAGTTTTAATAGGATCTGATAACATTTAATAATTACTGCATGCTTATGACTGATTTGTGAATAGGAGAATATGCACTTGGGTATGGTGAACAAATGGATAATTTTGTGTATGATTCACAAACAGTGACACCTAGGAAATGGAACCTACACAAATATAATTTTTAATCACAGACTGTTAAGTAAAGAACAGAGATGCTGATAAAGTATTAGCTCATGCTTTCTTACCGTCTGATACAGTCCTGAAGAATTATTTCTTAAAATTCTTCCATTTGCTTCAGCCTGTTTTAAACACTCTTCATGAAGGACCCTGGTGTTTTACGTAATGAATCAAGCTTGTATATGATCTCAGAGAATTTTCTTAAAAAAATCCAGGGACAATATTTTTGTGTAGTAAAAGCTCAAGCTCACTGTGAAATTATTGTTATGGTAATTATGAAGCAAAGTTATAATTTACACAGCTACTCTTTATCTGTTCAGTAACAGTATCTCTTAGATTCCTTTTATGGGGGCTCAGTAGTTGCACTGAAAAACCTTTGTGTAGGAAAAAGGGGTACAGGAACACTTGGTCCCAAACTCATGGATTTTTGGGGGGTAATCCCAAACAGAAGCATAGTCTGGGTGGAGAATGGACTGAGAGCAAGCCTGAAGAGAAGGACTTGAGGATGCTGGTGGATGAGAAGCAATGTGCGCTTGTGGCTCAGAAAGCCAACCGTATCCGGGGTTGCATCAAAAGAAGTGTGACCAGCAGGCCACAGGAGGTGATTCTGCCCCTCTGCTCTTGTGAGACCCCACCTGGAGTCCTGCATTCAGTTCCAGAGTCCTCAGCACAGGAAAGACATGGATCTGTTGGAGTGAGTCCAGAGGAGGCCTGTGAATATGATTAAAGAGATGGAGCACCTCTGCTATGAGGACTGAGGCTGACAGATTGGGCTTGTTCAACCTATAGAAGAGAAGGCTCCAGGGAGACCTTATAGCAGCTTTCCAGTTCTTAAAGGTGGCTACAGGAAAGCTGGGGAGGGGCTCTGTATCGAGGAGTGTAGTGATAGGGTAAGGGATAACGGTTTTAAGCTGAAAGAGGGAAGACTCAGAACAGGTTGCCCAGAGGAGTTGTGGATGTCCCATTCCTGGCAGTACTCAAGGCCAGGCTGGATGGCGATTTCAGCAACCTGGTCCAATGAGAGGTGCCTCTGCCCATGGCAGGGACGTTGGAACTGGATGATATTTAAGGTCCCTTCCAACCTAAACCCTTTTATGATTCTATGATATCAAGTCCACTTTATATTTTACTGCCATCTTGACTGTTGTGCAGGTTTTGCAACATCCAGACCTGTTCTGCTGTTTATTGTCTAAGCTGGAAGAGAGTAAATCTCTTACTGCTACTATCTGGGAACCTGCTATCTTTGTCCAGTCTTTTATATTTTGTGTTGTTCAGTATTTCTTTCTGGCCTGGCATTTGTTTAATTTTTTTTGAGTTTCAGTGCTTGTTATGAAATAACCTTCATGAAGAACAAAGATGCCTTTTATGTAAATGCTAGAAATAATTTGGTGACGTTGAGAGTGTGAAAGTTTTGCTCTACATTTCAAATCAGTGGCTGAAAATGGTCCCATGTAGTCCTGGGCTAAAGGCTAAGTCGGACCAAAAGTGCATTTTTATGTGTGTATGTATTTGCCAGAGCCACTTTCATTTGCAGTTTTCTAACGTGCGTGGGATAAGAACCATATGTGACATTTCCTTTTTATTTTTTGTTGTCAGAAACATTACGAAAAGTTGAGTCTTCATAGCTGCAGCACTGGAACAGCCAGCTGCAAAAGTGAATTCTCAGAAAATACTGACATCCTCACTGAAAGCTGTCAGTCTGCTTGTGGAAAAGATGAGGAAAGAACATATGAAGAAATACCGGTAGAAGATTACAGCACTTTAGAGAACTCTGAGAAAGGTAGTCATTAGCAAAAGAAGCATCAGGAGTCCTATTATGCTGGTCAGAGGTGGGTTAAAAGCTTCTTTGCTTTCATTTTTATGTGCAGATTCATTCTCTGAATTAGATGATGAGCTGGACATATTGGACAACTCAAGCAGCTCCAGTTCAAGTCATTTGAAAGAGTCTGCTTTTGGTAAGATTCCTTAAAAATTAAGTGTAAACTACATTCTAACAGCAAATTATTTTTTTCTTCTAAAATATTAGGATTTTTTATGATTTGATACAAATTCACTATTTGTTGTGGGTCATAAACAAAAGAAAACTAAAATAACTGTGCCTCTGTGGCAGCAATTTCCAGTACAATGCATACTGCATCACAATTTCTTTGTGTAGCTTGTGCCTATATTGTGAAGTAACTCCTGTGAAAATTAGAATATTATTCGGCAAATGGACAAAGAAGGTGTTTTGAGATTTGAAGCATAAAGCAGCTAGTGTTGATAAAAAACCCAAGGAAGACAGTGTGAAAACTTCTGTCTCAGTAACAATAATGCTATGCAGATGAGTAAATGGAGTGCCCTGTTAGAGGCTGTAAAAATGAAAGTTTTAGCTGTCTGGATGAATTGACTAAGTGGAATTGAAGGAATCCTTAATGATTAGATTTAAATTAAGAAGGGATTATGTGAGAAAACACAGCATTGATTGTGCCTGTAGTGATCTGTGATAAACAGAGGAAAGCACCAGCTGTGCTGGCTGTCAGCTTAAGTTACAGTTTTTTGGATTATAATCTAAATATGAAAATTCGAAAAAGAAGAGAGGTGAAACATCTTTAACCACTGTAAACTACCTGCTATCTGAGCTACCATTATTTACCTATTAAATGGAATAGCATTCTGATTAGAGGAAACTCAAAGCTGATGATTGAAACTGTCCTTTCAAAAGGTGAATGGAATGTATCTGTCTGAAGATTGACAAATTTTATTGTTTCAGGGTCCCAGGCTTCAGGAAACATAGAATAACATCACTTTATCTGTTTGTAGTGCTATTTGCTAGTTGGATTTTCTTCAGATTTTGGCTCAAATATGTAAAAAATATGACTGCTTTTAATTGAAATGTCTAACCATTAGTGCAGGTTAAATAAATGGTTTGATAAATCTACTTAAAGTCCATTAATATGATTTGTTGATTCTAACTGGATAGCCTGCCATTGTAAAGGGTGAAGGATCTGTGGCTAGGGAACCCTGAGTTTATTACCAAGGTTTTCTTTAAAAACAAAACAAAACAAAACAAAACAAAACAAAACAGGTAAGGGAAAAAAAGCTTTTTCTTTGTTGCTTTCTTATGTTAAGAGAGTAACAAGAGAAGGTTACAGGGTACAGGGAATTCTAGTCTGACTGTGGGAGGGACGTCTTGAGGAAACGCAGTGTTCTGTTACGGTTTTTATACTGAACAATAATACATTGTGCATCTTCCAGAAAGTGAAGTCTTTGTGGGCAAGTGCAGCATTGTACAAAGACATTTGAAATCTTTGTGTAGTTTGTAACTCACCACACCCAACGTGTTATTGGTAATGATTTTCTTGTTGTTAAAGTTTCTTTGTTAAGATCCAGGTTTTAACAAAATATCATTTTTTCTTAATATTTTTGTGCTAGATTTCCATTGTTGTATTGAAATATTTTAACTGGAGAGCTCCAGGCAGTTCTTATTAATCCCAGTAACTTTAATCAGCATTTCTAGAAGTCATTGCCCATTTTCCTCCCAGTGCAGAGTTTGATTGGTGTACAGACACTTCAGGAGTGCTTTTTCAGAACAATAATTCTGTGGTTACGTATTCTGAGATCACCTGTGGTTCTACTTAATGTTGAAATTAGCATCGTAGATCAGTAGTAATTAATGCTGACAATTTTTTCTTCTTTTCAGGGAAAAAAGAAAAGGTAGCTTTTGAAAAAGTATTATAAGTTCAGGCTACTCAGGTATTTCTTGGCTTATGGTCCATTGGTTGCTAATGAATGGCTAACAGTGTATGATTTATCAGCTATGGTTTTTGTCAAGGGTGTCAGCATTACAGGGGAAAACGTCACCAACATTCATTTAGCCAACTTGGAAATTGCTAACAGGAAAACGTGAGTTTAAATTATGGGTGTATTGATCAGGGTCTTAATAGAACAGAAGCAGAAATCTTGAAAGGGTTTGTCTAATCATGTTTCCATCACACCACTTTCAGAGAAAATATAATCTGCAAATGTAGAAAAATATTGCTGTAATTCAAAACTGGGGTTATATTTTGTAAAAAAGTTGGGATATACTGACTTGTTCAGTGGCACAGAAGTTGGTATGTGTGTGAGTGACAGTGTCATAGTGGTTAGCTTTTTAAAAAGTCCACTAATTGTCCTAATATTTCAAATAATTTTACAGATTTTGCACTTTTCAATTATGCTTTAAGAAAAGTATTATTGTTCTTAGTCTAGATAATGTAGTTCTACAAGACCAGCTCCTTCAACAGCTCCTAAGATTGCCAAATGCAGGGTATGTCAACTCTGGAATAGTTATGCACACTACCTGTAATGACTCATTCTACAGGAGCAAGATTCTGCACATTTAAAAAGCATAGAGGCAGTAGTGAGAAATGCAGTCTTTTTCCCTGAATTTCTTATAATCTGAAATGATAAAGATTAACAGAGGATAGGGACATATTGAGTCAAAAAGCAACAAAGAGTGATGGGATGATTACAGCCTATTAGTTGCCTTATTTTTCTTATTTTAAGATTAAGAAGGTTCCCAACTTTACTTTATCTTAGTCCTATTTAAAGAGTTTTTACTTAGTTTTGATTTAGAGTGTAACAGTACCTCCTGTAGCATTTCTCCTGGTAAACCAAACAGTAGGAAAATATGTGGTATCTCCTAGTGCATTGCAGTCCAGTAGAGCTCCTATGTTGATTGGGTGAGAGGGAGTTTAGAAGTTTACTCCATGTCTGGGAATACTTTTTGGAAAACATTTTCCTTCTTGTTCATTTCAGGACAATGTCCTAAATACATTGAAAGTCTAGTTTTGTTTAAAATATGCTATTAGAAAACCCTAGTCCCTAGGACCTTCTTGACAATAAAAAGGTAAGTATACCATAGATCACTTTCAGAATTGCTCAGCTACTGGCTTTTTGTGAGGCTAAGAAATCTCAGCACAGTGTGTGTCTCCTTTTTAGGGAGGCAGTTTTGGCCTAAAGATATATAATTTCTTTTGATTTTAAAGTGAATTCTATGTGATAGACATCAGTCTTCTTTGGGATTTTTTTTTCATCCAGAGGTTCTGAGAAAATTAGGAAAAAGAGGCCCTCTATTTCAGAGCACAATAGAAAGTATGTTTGAACAGAAAGAAAAGATTTGACTCCCAGAAACGTGTTTGCTCTTTGAAAGTTCTCTGCAATTGCTCTAGAACTCATAAAACTGCTGTAACAAGACCAACAATAGGAAAATCAGTGCAAGTTTGGAGTAAATTCTTTTTTCTTTTTCAACATGAGGTACCACTGGTAGGAGAGAATGGTTTCATATGTCACCACTGCCACAAAGGAATTCTTTTACAGGAATGTTTTAAGATAAATGCTTATGACAAATACTTGCTCTAAGACAATGGTTTCCAAGTACATAAACAATAATCATCAAACATTACCCTTCCCTTTCCCCATTTTTTGGCACTCTGGAATGCATGACATAAATGTTTGGGTTCAGCTTTATGGCTGATTAGATATTTGCCCAAGAAGTAGCCATAACCTCGTCTTCAAGGTCTTAAAATCAGGGGGGTTATTTAAGATGTAAGGTATTGCCTATGTAGAAGGTTGAATAGATTGGTGGCAATAAAACTCTGAAAACTGGGAGAACAAGGCTTACAGAATGCATCAAAGGCCCTCTTTAGCTTTTTACCCAGACTAGAGACAATGCTGTGGCTACACCCGTAGCAGTAACTGAGGTAGTTATTTAATGCAAATCCAGATACATCTTCTGTGGACATCGAGTCAGCATCTGTTATTGGTTCCTGGGAAATTCTGAAAGCATTTATTAAAACACTGTGCAGGCTGAGGTTCTAGTAATGCAGGCAATTCTTTGATACATCAAACAGCAGCTCCATAGTCAAATAGGAGTTTGGAGTTTGTTTAACGTTGCTTTTTAAAAGTTGATTTTGACACCATATCTGGGAAATAGAAAACATTTATGTGTATATATATATATATATTCAATGCAGAGGTAATATTTAGGAATTTGTTCCAGGTGCAATTAAACGAAGTCTTAGTGCTACTGAAAGACAGCCTCAGATAAGGTAGGTATGATTCATGATTTCAATATTGATTGCATAATTGATCATTCCTAAGATCAATTCTTGTCAGTTGTTTCACAATGGAACAGTTGCGTGTTTACCATCATGAAAAATTTCCCTCCTTATTGTCACAACTTCATTTTATCTCAGCCTGTGACACTCAGTCTGTGGGTGTTTGCACACAGAAGCTTAATTTAAGGACTGGCATTAAACTGATAAATAGTGTTAAAAGTGGAGCTTGCTGCATCAGCTTGAACTGACATTATTTTGTTAGCCAAATCCTGATTTTTGGTTTTTAAGCGGCTGCTTTTCCAGAGAAAAATGCATTTGTGCATTTGATAGAGTACAGTAATATCTTGTCTCTTTGAAGAACTCTAGACCTTCCATTTAGACATAGATATCTCATTTTGGAATTCTGGAGTCCTTCTCATTTCTTTCAAAAAGGAAACGAACCAAAACAGAATATGGCATGGCCATCCCCAGTCTTCTTCTAAACGTCTTTCCTTTTCCTTCTGTTGTTTTTTCAGAAATGCATCAAACACGTTCTTGACAACTATTATTTTTTCTGATCTCCTTGGCACCACTCATTCATAGGCTTTGTTCTTTGTTTCTTCACTTCTGCTTCTCTTTCACAACTGAAAAAATGAAACAAAATCATTTTTGGCTCCATCTTCCTCCTGAACAATTTTTCCTCTTACCTTTAACTTATCTGGGTAAGTATTTATAGTAACAGCATTGATTCCTCTCCCGTGTTTCTCCACAGACCCTGTTTGATCCAGGTTTTATTTAAGGAATACTACTGTAGCAACTCTTATTAAGCTGTTTCATGACCTCTTCCAAGTCCCATGCAGTCAAGAGCTACATAACTGAAAGGAATGCCATAACTGCCTTTAACTGAAATCCTACCCATTAGCTTGGGTTTTGATCATTCTCAAAAATAACATCCATCAATACTTTGACATCTGAGCATCCAATTTAACTTGCACATCTCTCAAAGGTCCTGCATTCAGGATATGTCTCACTGTTCTGTATGGTACCTCTAAGGTATAACCATTCCTATCAATACGCACTGCTAAAACTCTTGTTTGTGTTCACAAGGCTGTCACGCAGGCAACACCTTCCCTGGTTTTGATGCACACATTCTAGTCACTCAAATGCCCATTCAGAACACTGCTGCAAGGAACATTTCTACAGCCCTGCCTTCAACCTTGCCATATGCTGTGGGTATTCTCTTGCTGGTTGTGCTTTTCCTATCACTTCAAACACAATATTTTTTGCTTTTGGAGTTGTTCTTAGGACATCACTATCTAGTCTGTCCCTTATCACCCACCAGCTTTGCAGCTTTAGTCCTGCTGTGATCAGTCATGGCAGCCTCCTGATGCTTCATCGTTAAAGCAAGCACATTTGTTTTTCCTCCATTTCTGCCTCTCACATAAGCATCAGCCAAACTATTTCCTTGTCTTTCTTCATAACTACTTCTTGTGACTGTGATTTCCCCTACTGCCTAAAAAATATATACAAATTCTTCCCATACTAGGGCTGTTGAGGCTACCACCCATCAGGACATCATATTGGTTCTTTCACTTCATTGTCTGCCTGTATCCATTTGTTGTTGCTTATCCCAGCTAGTGAAATCTACAGGCTGGGGCAGTGTTTGTGCTGAGTATAGAGCAGAAGCTAGCACTGAAAATCTGGACCTATATTTCTGACATTGAGGTATTGCTCTGCTGCTGATGTAATATTTTATCCCCCACTTTGCTAGTACTGTATGCATTATTACTCCTTTTTTTTATCCACTTGCAGTCATTACTTTGTTTAAGTTTTCCATCCATAAAACTGATCAATTCAAATATACTTAAACATATTCAGATGCAAAATAATGTGCAATCTAGTGAATTATTGAGTCTGAAGTGTCAAAATTTCATCGACTGTTTTTGTACTTTCCAGGCTAAAAAATGAGCAGGGAAAGGAGTGGAGTCTAACTTTTATTAAGCAGAAGTCATGCTATTTTGCACATGTAGAGTAAGCCAGCTTTTATGTGGCTTATAAATGCATGGTTAAAAATGAGTGAATCCGGGTAGACTTCCTTTAGAGGAAACACGAGAAGGAGTCAGGGGATACCTGCATTTCCTCTACAGTCATTGATAACAAACACAATTTAAAAGATTATATTTTTTCTTTTTTAATAACACTAGAGAATATATTGAAGGCCTTGGATCAAGACTGCGACCAGGTAACTTTGAATCAAATAACTTAAATTAAACCTAAAAATTTTGTAAGCCTTTTTAAACCTGAAGTTTTTAAGCCTTAGTATCCCGTTACATACAGAATGTCTCCTGTTTCTTCAGCTTTACTGGCTATTGGTCTGCTCCTGACAGTGCCTCCATTTATGTGCAGGGCCCTCATTCAGAGACCAGCAGATTCATTAGTGACAAGGTGGCAGTTCCAGCTGTAGTTCTTTGCAGTATGAAAAATCATGGTTCTATCTAATAATTATATTTTAAAATGTTAGAAAAGCAGATGATTACATTTCAGTGAAAAGCCAGACTCCTATCTGGAATATCCTTATGGAATTTTTTAAAAATATGAATTCTGATATTAAATCAGTAAAACCTAATTAAATGGTCATTATCCTGGCTAAACTTCTGCTGAATGTAAAGGGATTTTTTTCCTATTAAAGAAATATTTCCTAGAGCCCTTGGAAAATTATCATGTACTTATACATCATCATTGATGAAACAAATTTTCCATTTGAGACACCTTTTTTACTGAGAAGCTGCTAAGCTGTGACTTCAGATTGCATCTTATCTGAACTAAATACTTCAAAGAAAAATGTTTTGAGCAGCTGGAATACTAATTTTCTGGAGGAAAATTACATTGCATCTGCACTGTATAGTTACAATGATCTGTAGACAAATACTTTAGCTTTTGTTAATATTTTCAGTCCTGTGGGTAATTTGAACAAATCCAATAGTTTTTGTCGGTAATGTTTTCGCTTTGGGTAAAGCTCTTAACAGTTTTGATCAAGTCCTCAGGAACTCAGCTATCTGGACATTGGATCTTTAGCTGTCTTTGAAGGACATAGACATTACGAGTAAACATTACATCTAGTCCTCCTAGACTGGCAAGTTGTATTGTTTCTGTCATTTCAGCACAGAGAGAAAGCTCTGTACATTGAATAACTTTATGTTCTACTCATTCCTTTCTGTTTGCTGATATTCTAAGTGTGTTTTTCTTCAGAAAAAAAGAAATCTGAGAAGACTACAAAAGAAAGGGCACTTATTTATCTGCTTTTTGTTTTTAATACAAGCCATTGACAGCAAAAGAGAAGTCAAATACCACAGAACAGGCACCAGTAAGAAAGGTAGAATGTCAAGGAAGTGAAGCTTTTCAGTGTCCTAATGAAAGCTGAAGATTCCTAGGTTGTAATGGCAAGCCCACACTATTTGTTTGGGGTTGAATATAGCAGTATTGAAACAGTTAGTAAATAGGTGAAAATGAGGCAAAGAGAGCTAATTCAGAATAATTCTTCTCACTCCATATAATATTTGAGATTATTATAGCATGGCTTCCACTGTCACTGTTTTTGAGCAGAAAGACCAACCTAAATTCTTTCTTAAGTGGGTCAGGGGAAATGCAAAATTTCTCTTTGTCTTATTGACCGTTAAGAGAAGACTATAGGGAAAAAAACATTGAACTGAATTTCCCTCGCCTATCTCAGCTGTCAAAAGACATTGCCACAAAAAAATCTGACAATAGCAGCAATAATGTAGTCTTTCTTATCCTACAAGAAATGTGTATCTCTGAGTTAAAGAATGACATTTTTAAGAGTCTCTTTATTTTCTGTGAGAGTGTAGCTCAGATTTGGTTGGACCCAAGACACTTCATTTTGTGAATGTGTGTCTTCTACTTCTTGTTAAAGTAGCCAGCACAGAACTTCATCAAGAAAAGAATTATAATAGTTCAGTTGTCATCTAAGTTTGGTATTTGGATTTTCTCTCCCTCTCAGTGGAATTTTCACTCTTGATACCAGATCGCTTTACAAAGAAAAAATATTTAGGTAGATGTAAATATATACATAAGACTTTATGATACTGAGGGTGTTTCTGCTTGAGGAAATTTTAGAATATACACCTAAATTAGCCTCTGAAGGGAATTTTAGAGATAAATGTATTTAGGAGAGATACAGAGCTGCTGGCTGGAGTTCAGTACTTGGGCCTAAGCTCTTCCCTTAACTTCTAGATCTAATACTCAACTTGGAAAGAGAATTTTGTTAACTCACGTTCTTTAGTGACACACTACAAGGGTCACTTAGTGGCAATCTGCTGATAAGTTTTTATCTCTGGGTTTGACAACATGTATGACTTAAACACGGAAGATTAAAAATGATAAATAACGATTGATTTACCGCATAAAAATTCAAGAATCTGATTTAGTTTTGGCTCTATACTCTTTCTCAGCAGGCAAAGCATGATAGAGGAGCACTAGGCAAATAAGAAACAAACTTCTTCTTTTGTTTTAATCATTATGTTTATAATGTGAATGATATTTTGTAAATCTGCACAGTTTATAGAATATGTTTATAGAATATGTCCTAATGCTATTAAATTATCTAAAGCCTGGACAGTAGTATTCCTGTATTGGATCTTATGGCTGGAATGGAAGTTATTCCATAGAACACAACTAAATTATTTTGTCTTTTTTTTTGTTCAATAGGTAAGTTCATAATGCTCTTTGGTTAAAAAAATACAGTAATTTTTCAGGTACAATACAAATCAGTTCTGAGTTAACTGTGCTTTGTAATTGTTAAGTAATGCTCATCCATTTAGGTTGTCAATTGCGTTTGGCTTTGCTTTTCATTAAGCTGCCTATGTATAGTATTTTTCAAATATTGAATATGGCAGGAAACAAATCACATGGATCTTTGATATTACTTGCTGGTAAATTAGGGCAGTTTTGCTTCAGAAAAAGAGCACAGTCTTTTAACCACCAAGCTCTATGTACTATAAGAAAAAAATGTACCTACAGCAGACAAGTACACCTGTGTCAAATTCTGGATGACCAAAATCATCTCTGATTTAATGGCTGTTCGTGGTAAGTTCTAAATAATAGTTCAGTGGGGGAAACTTCCACTTTCAGCTCTTGTTTTCAATTCTTGATCCCATGAACTAAATACTTTCACACACCTGTTAATATTTTCACAAATAGTTAATGAACAGGTTAAAACAATTGTGGCATTAAGTTTATTTTGCTGAAAGAAAAGCATGTCCAAAGAAGAGCAACACATTGGTGAAAGGAACAACGAGTAAGACATCTGAGGAGTGGCTCTGGGAACTGGTGTTGTTTAGCCTGGAGCACAAAGGCTGAGGGGAGAGTTAGTGCTCTCCACAACTACCTGAAAGAAGGTTGTAGTGATGTGGGAGCTGATCTCTCAAGTAGCAAGCAATAGGACAAGAGGAAATGGCCTCACGTTGTGCCAGGAGAGGTTTAGGCTGGATATTAAGAAAAATTTGTTCCCCAAAAGGGTTGTCAAGCACTGGAAGAGGCTGCCCAGGGAAGTGATTGAGTCACTGTCCCTGCAGGTATTTAAAAGATGCAGTGCTTCAGGATGTGGTTTAGTGGTGGACTTGGAAGTTTTAGGTTTATGGTTGGACCTGATCATCTTTTCTAACTTAAGTGATTCTATGAGTCTGTGTTTCTATTCATGCATGACTTCTTTTCCAGTGCTTTTGTCTATGAAAAGTATACATTAGGTACAAGGATTTGCTTGACAGAGGATGGTAGTCTTAGCTTTAGAGGAAGAGGAATAGGTTTATATGTATTCGCTATTTTGTAAGTGCTACTTTCGTAAGTGCTTATTTTCTCCTTAAGTAACTTAGTATAAGGGATTTTATTTTGAAACCCATTATCAATTACATTATCTAATCTTTCAGGTTTTAGATTATCCTTTTTTTTTGTTCCAAATACTACTGGAAAAACATGTCATGCATTCAGACTTAATATTTACAGTTATAGGTTTGAAACAGTGCACGTGATTAACATATCAAGGCAACAAAATGAGCTGTCCTGATTTTACTGTTGTCATCTACAGCATCGGCAGGAATTACTGTATCACAAAGGAAGGTGCGTCAGATCAGTGACCCTGTTCAGCAGATTCTTATTCAGCTGCACAAAATTATCTTCATCACTCAAGTACGCATTGCTTACTGTTGGTTCTGACAGTCTGTAGGTTTTTTAATTATTTGCTGTTGTCAAAACGGTGGTTCCAAAAAGTAATTTAGTCACTGTTCCTTAAAACAACAGAACTTGATATTTTTCCAGTTATCAGAATGTTTCAAAATTATATCATTTAGATAAAGAATAACCTTGAATATTAGTACATGGAGGATGGCAGTGATTGAGTCACATGAAAAAGATTCATTGGCTTACCTCAGAAAATGGATTGTAGGGTAAATGATTTTTCCAACATTCTACCGTGCCAACAATGTGAATATTTTAAGTGACTTAATATCATAACAATGTAAGAGAAAGCTTTTAAAAAAGAGTTACGTAAATCCTTGGTCTTTTTTTTTTATTATTACCAATTTGACATCTGATTTCATTAAAACAAATGCTAAAATTGAACACTAGTGTCTGAGGCAACTCTGAGTTTCTCATGCAGTGGACTTGACCACCTTTACTTCAGAATATCCCAGTATGCCCATGGTACAAAACTGCACCCAGTTCATTGCAGTGGGAGGTAGACTATAGAGTACCTTGCAGGCCTTTCTTAAGCCATCATTTTTTTTACTCACTTATAGGCTAAGGAACATTCAGATCTGACTTAAAGCATATGTATAAGGCCTTATCTGCATGAAAAGAGAGTAACAGCTATCTGTAACAAAAAAAAAATGTATACAACCAGCTGTCTGATAGCCTTTTATGCTTAGGATGTAACCTTGATCCCTGGTTTGACAGAGCAAACCAGGCTCCTGTGAGGAAAGTATGTCTGTTCCAGATTAACAGTTGTCTAAGAGCAGTAATTTGTTCCAATGGGGAAAAAATAAAATCTTCATAATATGTCCTGTGACAGTGTTTGCATGTGAATCATTAGTGGTCAAACCTTCCTTGAGTAGCCAAAAAGCTTCCCGAATTCAGTGGAGTGGCACTTAGTGAATTTACATTAGTGATGTGATTTTGAACTCCATACTAAATGGTAGAAAATCATAGTTTTATAAACACTGCAGGTAAAAGCAGCTATACAGAAACAGCATAGGAGACCCTTCCAAAAGGGTAGCACAGGCCATCCAATTGTGATCAGACTGGGTTGGTGTCATTGCAGTGACAACTGCAGGAAGAGACCTCCTTTGAACTGTCTGTTGAAGACCATAAAGCATAATTAGTGCTTTTCTTTTGTAAATGCAGTTGAAAGATATGTACTTTTCAACCAAAAAAATACAGGAGAAAAAATATACAAAATCAGTTTTGTTTTATAGACAATTGAAATGTAAATTACCTCCACAGGAAGCTTCTATCAAGAAAGACATTCTCAATTGTATTAAGATGGATATAAAGACCTTAAATGACCCCGGTGAAGCCAAGAGGAAGATTCACAATTATTTCTACACACGTTGAATGAAGGTCTAAGCATACTGAAGTTCCATTATTTCAGTCTGAGTGACTCAACTGATTAGAGCCAACATTAAACCTAGTCCAATGTTCTATGGGCTTTGTTGGTATAAAAATGTCCCAAATGCTAGCTCCATGGTCAGGGAGGTAAATCTAGTATTACTTCTATTAGGCTTATTATAATGATCTTTACCTTCAAGACCAGAGGGACTGAGTTATCTGACATGCCAAGGCTTACAGAATGGACAAATAAGGATTAAAATATGCCATTAGATGAAGTCTTGTACTGCTGTTTATCACCATGCTATTAATCATCAATGCTTCATTTTTGCAGTGTAGCTACTTTTGTCAATAATGGTACTGCTGATTAGCTCATCTTTATGGGAGGTGTAACTGAGCCGTGAAAACATCTGTTTCTTTGTTTCATACAGCTTCCTCCAGCTTTGCATTGCAACTTGAAAAGGAGAGTCATTGAGAGATTCAAGAAGTCCCTCTTCAGTCAACAGAGCAATCCTTGTAATCTGAAATCAGAGATGAAAAAGGTGTAGTACACCAATTACTTCCTGTGGTCGACTTTGCATCTTCTTTTTGAATTAAACCATTAATGTTAATATGACAAAAATATAAGTGTAAGATTCCATTTTTAAAGGGAATTTTTTAGAATGTTCTCTTCCTATCCCTTATTTGGAAAATATGGAGGCTTCTCAAGACAACAGTTTCTACAGATCGGTTTTAAGTTTGTGTCTGATCATAGAACATTTTTTGTAAATGGAAAGGACCTGCTAGATGCTAATCATCTCATCAGAGCTCAGAAAGAGAAAACGTAACTTTCATATGAGCAAAAGCTTGTAAATATTATGTAAGCTTTTCATTTATGTAAACTTTTCTTAATTTATTATTCGTCTGCCAACATTATTCATGGTTTGCAATGTACTCCTACTCAAACTATGAATTCTAAGAAAGCCCTGTCCCAGAGTGTCTTGAATGTAGCATGCCTTTTCCTATTGTTGCATTGTGTGTCAACAACAGTTTAGTGTCATCAATTTGAATTTGCAAGAATGGCATGACTAAAGAACCACACCTGCATGTTTTCCAATGAGGTGCTGGGTGCTCTCCAACAGAGAAAGACCTAAGCACTAGCATTAGAATTTCTGAATCTCCTGAGAAGACTGTAGTCAGTGGAGGATCTGAAAATGACATCCTTGGCATCTGTGTATTGTGGGAGACTCTAAAGCTAAGATTATTTTCTTTTTTAATTGATGACAAAGCAGTTTTTACATATGTTACTCTATCTAAAATTTGATGACTAAGATAATTACTAATCAAGCACTTAATTCCCCTGGGTAATCTATTATAATTTGATTGTCACCTACTTACACTGAATTGCAGAATCTTCTAGGTCATTGTTTGCTATGGAATGGACTGATCCCACATGCTAAATCCTTCCTGTAACTTTGTAATAATTGATCTGAGATGCTTACACTCTGTGGAAGGTGGCTACTTAGGACATTTGAAAGATAAAGATGCCCCTCTCTGAGCCATCCATTTCACACCAATTTGCTGTCCAGTTAATCAAGCTGGAGTTTACATTAAATAATTCCTGTATTTCAGCCATAACATTAAATCTAAAGAAATGTTGGCTAATTCTGTGTTGATATTTTCCAGGAAAGGATGCCCAAAAATACAGTAAGGAAAAGGAAATATTTATTATAAAATCGACCTAATTTTCAGAAGCCCAGCAATAAACAAACCTATTTATTTATAAATCTATAAATGTTATTAATTGTGAAATTAATAAAATTCAAAACTATTGTATTTAAATCTGAAGAAAAGGGAATAAATACACTATTTAAAAAGTAAATTGTAGTAAGCTGAAAATGTTTGATGTGCTGAATGCAATTCTGGGCATTTCTACCTTAAAGGCAAGAGTTATAGAAATATTAATAGAAAGCAAAACCAAAAAGCAGTTAGAAGGATGGGGAATTGATAAGCATCAGTGAATAAATGGTCTATTTTTACTAAAATTGCCACCATAAATACATTGGGTAACATGAATATCATTTGGAGGTAATAGGAAGAACCTAAATAGAGAAAAGAACTAGGCTGAACTCTTCCAGCAAACGTTGTTATGAAGTTGTGCAATTTCTACAAGCAAAATTTAAAGAACTTGGTTTTTTAACTATGTTGAATTTGAAAGTCTAATTAGAATGGCAGATAAAAAGATTCCTCTGCTGATCAGTGGTGTGGTAAAGGTCTTCCATCAACAGATATTCTTTTGTTTCTGTAACTGTAAAAGTGTTAACATGCTGCAGAAATGCGTAACAGGAATTTCTCTCCTGATCACAAAGATGTTTTCATGTTAGAGTCATTAGGAGTGGGTATTTTCAAAATTAGATATTTTTAAGTTTAATGTCAGTATCCTTGTTCATATAATCCAAGGAGCTGAACTGGCTTTCAGGTTTCAGAGGCACTGGGATCCCTCTATTGGGAATTATACCATTTGAATATGGTCTAACAATTTCACTTGAAGCCCTAGTTTTGAAAACCAAAATCATTGACTGCTCCTCTCCTAGGTTCAGGGGAATACACTTCCCTGTTTATCTTCACATGGGTGTATAGTTTATGACATATTGTTCAGATATTCTAAAGAACTCAATGCTTTATACTAAGTGCAGGTTGGCAGCTTGCAATAATCAGTCTGTTTCTGGCAAGAAGGAAGGACACTCATAATTCACCACTTTTTCTTTAAAAAGAACTGAAATCTCCTTTGACTTCTGATTGCACTGGGAAACATAGGAAAACTGCCCCATGGAGGTCTGAAGATTTGGCAAAAGGGAAGGGTGGAGATTTCAGGTGTCCTTTGCTTCTTCCTGTTTTTTTTTTTACCCAGCTACTGCAAGGTTCTCCTGAATTGATTGAGCCCAACTTCTTCACAGCAGATTGGCACACGGTACTTCTCTCTTCAGGTGGAAATACGTTGCTTCCAGATGATAAAAAAGGTAAAGAAAGAAACAAAACCTCCGTAGTGACATATATATGTCTAATAAAGTATATGCTATCAAAACAGAAAGAATTGCTGCTATAAGATCTGCCTTTAAAAACAGTTATATTGACTGTACTGATTTTAATTATCAGGTTTTGCTTGCTTGGTTTCTTTTTTTGTTTTGTTTAATTCCTGGTGAGATATGCAGTTTACAAAGATTACAAAGAAATATCAAAGACGGATTTCATGAATGAACCCTGTGTTCAGGGTTCATTCATGAAAATCCATGTCAATATTTATCACTTAGGATTTACCCCTTGCACATGATGTTTAAACAAACTCTATTTAAAACCTGTGTCGTTCTTCTGCTACCTTTCAAACAGTCATACTGGGATGCTTTAGTGACCTAGCTAGATCAAGCCCTGCAGACTTGAGGAGGGAAATACTGCACGTTATACCACATCTGTATAGTGTAAAGTGTACACATACGCTTTAGAAAATGAGTAGTGTCAAATATACTTTGGACTAGCAATACTCAAGAGTGACAAATCATGAACATCATGTTTAATCAAACCTACCGTCACTGGCATCATCTGGGGTGGGGAATCACAATTCTTAGTTCAGAGACTTGTTTCATCATATGCCTCTTTATGCAATGGACAGAAGGAAAATGTGCAGCTTGTATGTTGGTATTTGTGCCATTTCCATTCTACTAAACACAGGAAGAGCAATTCAGGGACTAGAGGACATGGTAACATCAAAAATTATTGTGCCAGAAAGAAGGTTGAGATACATTTTGCTGCCCTTTGTGTTGAAATTGGCATTTCAGTTCCACAGCTCACTGCAATAACACTGAAAATAATACTAGGTGTCAAGGGTGATATTTGAGTAGGAAGTGAATCCCTAACAATCACTTTAAATATGGGCTTTCTTTTATTCCCAGAGACAACAATACAATTTGATCAGATGCTCAGTATTTGTAATTTTTGAATCTCTTAGTCTGCAAAGAATACTTTTGTCCTCACAAATTGCTGCTGGCTGTGTGCCCTTTTCACTACAAATTTAAAGTGGGGAAGAAATCTGCAGTGCTGTGTTCTCTAAGATTATTTAAAATATTTTCCATCAATTAGGAAAACATTGTTTGCCTCAAACGTTCACATCATGCTGTAAGATGCCTCCCCCCTTTGCAGGGGCTCGTTCTGGTCAGTGGAATAAGCTGCTGATAATCAAGCATCTCTCTTGTCATTATATTTGCAGTGGAATTGCTAAGAAACAGATATGGGAGTGTGAACCTTACATTCAGTAGTACTTGCTTTTTACTTTAAGGTATTGTTGGCTCTTCTGACATAGCAGAAGGGATGACATATGAACAGCTACAGGTAAGCTATAAATATACCTATATGTATTAATTTATTAATTTTAATAAACACAATTTACTGAAATGAATTTCTTTTATCTTGTAGACTCTAATTGAAGAGGTTCTAGAGGAAAGTGGTTATTACAATTTCTCTTCTAACAGGTGAGTCTGTTCAATTGAAAAAGTTAATTATGATATGCTAAACCCAAAAGTATCATCTGCTTGTTACAGTGATTGCAATTTCACTTTAAGCTTAGTGCAATACATGGTTTATTATAATGCAAAGATGCATGGACTGGGAGAAATGTACATGGGACATATAAGCTAATCTATGCAGAGTTTTTTGGCTACATCTGTTTTATTCACTCAGATGACTTAGTGATACAAGTTTGGCAGCAATTTCCTCACATTTTTCCCACATAAAACCACCTCTGAACAAAAATTTAATTTAAATAGAAGTGTATTGTATTATAATACTCTACTATTACAGGCTTGAAAGATGAAGCTGACGTATTAAGTTAAATGTTTGTGTACAGCACAAGAAGCAGAATAAGTGGTTGCTCACACAGAAGTGCAGGCGATTACAAAAATGTAATGGTCCTTGTAAGTAGGCAAATGCCTTGTCCTGGAGATGGTATCTCTTTCCTGCAGGAAACCTTTGAAGAACACAAGAAACAAAATATATGAAAAAATATCATTGTAGTCCACAACATAAGCTTAACATTTCTGACTTTTTTTGCCTGCTAGCCGGTTATTTATCATCTCAGATGTTCTTTAGTACAAAGTATGTTCCCTACTTCCATCAAGCAAGTGTGTTCTCTGTCTTTTCAGTAATCAATATTTTAAAGCCTGGGAAACTGCATTTATTTTTTTCAAAACAAATAAACAAACATACACCCAATTCACCCCTCAAATCCCTTTTACAGATGCTAAGAGGTTTTAAGAAGTAATTGTTTCTGGTGCCTCATTTTTTTTTAAGATATTAATTATCTCTGCAACCTTTTCTGTATGGATTGACTCTAGACTGAAAAGTTTTAAATACTGGTCTGAACATTTTTATAGTCTACTCATTAGACTAGAATTATAGCTTGCAAGTGTCTTGCAGCTGCTAGCTGTGACTTTTGAAAAATCATGATTCAGCACTCCCAAATGAAATAATAATTCACTCTTTAAACCTTTAGGGTATACTTGAACCATGTTTACAAATCACTTTTGCAGCCAACAGCAAATTTGTTTATAAGTGTTTTCAAGTGTTTTAGATTTTTGTCCTAATCACAAGCTCCCAAAATTTGGTGCTGTAGAAAAAACATCACACAACTTAAGGAAAAAAAAATAAAAAGTCTTACTATAAATGTATAAATGTGTTGTAGTTGTATAGGCATTTATCACACAGAGTGGCAATAAGCATCTTACTGCAATTCACTGTAATGAAGCAGGCATGTGCTGAATAGGAACTTCAGATTTTACAGAAGCTAATATAAAAGTAAGATATATATTCATGGAAATCATAGAATCATAGAATAGCTCAAGTTGAAGGGACCCATAAGGATCATCGAGTCCAATTCCCTGCTCCCCACAGGACTACATAAAACTAAATCATATGACCCAAAAGCATTGTCCAGCTGCTCAGTGTCTACCGTTACCTGTTTTTTTTTTTCACTCCAGAGAATTTGGAGCCATTCTTGCCTGAAACTGTTTTGAGCCTTGCTGTACTTCCTTTTTTTTATACACACTGGAAGATTTCAGAAGCAACTGCAAATTTTCCAGCAGAAACTCACTACATCCCGTAGCTTCCCTGGGATCCCCTTCTTAGAAAATTGTTCACAGGAAAGCTACAAAAAAGAGTAGGACTTTAGAAATTTTTTTTCATGATGATGGTTGTGAGAAACTGGCACGGGTGGCCCAGTGAAGTTGTGGATGCTCCCTCACCGGAATTGTTCAAGGTCAGGTTGGATGAAATTTTGAGCAATCTAGTGAAAGCTGTCCCTGCCTATGGCAGGGGAATTGGACTAGATGATCTTTAAAAGTCTCTTCAAACCCAAACCACGCTATGATTCTATTTTTTGCATGGGTACAGTGCCCCATTAAGGATTATGTTATTCACACAGGGAATAGTTTGCTGTCAGCGTTCAGTCTATGTGTTGGGTTTTTTCTTACACATTCTTGGCTTTACAACTTTATTAGCAATCTTCCATCTTAGGGATGCCTATCTACATGTATTGAAGTGTGTGTGCATAATTATAAATTGCTTTTCCTATTTTCCCTTTCCTTATTATTGGAATACTTCCAAATCTTTCAGCACTTCAGTAATCAACTTAGTTCTTCCTGAGTGACCATGCATATATAGGAATATTTGAAAGGGTTTTGGGTGTCTGGGTTAAAGATATTGTATACAAGTAATCAGGGGAGATTTCAGAAAAGGTCTTACTGTTGGAATGGAGATCCGTGGAGTTTTGAGACAAAAAAGAAATACCTTTTTTACTTTCACACAGCACTGTTTATGAGGAGTCTTTATACCCTATTTTCAGAGAATAATTATAACAAAATAATACAATTTGATCATGAGGCATTTTCACTTATATAAAGCCCACAGAAGCAGTTCCATCACTTTCTGTACTAATTTTCTATGTAGCAGGCTAAAAGAACAATCAAAAAAAGAGAAAGGAGTGATGTTAAAGACTTGCTTTCAGCTAGTTCTCCATTGTGCTGAAGTCTCTGGAGATGTTACATCAGCAACATAAGTTAAAGCCATCCCACAACTACATCATGTTGCATTCAGGCCTTGTGGATTAGCTGTGGGAGACCTTTGCACCACACTGCTCTAATTCTATTGTGTGCAGTGCAAACTAGTCCATAGACTCTGAGTCAGAGGATCATCAGACAAACTAATTCCCTGTGTGTAACATAAATGATGGAATTTCACCCAGAGATTTCTGCTTCAAACTCTGTTGCAAACTGTGAACTAAAAAAAATTTCTTTTGATAGACTTCTGAGGTTCTTTTGCTTCAACACCATCCTTGTATTATACACCAGCCTTCTGCTGACAGTGCAAAGTTTGATCCCATACCTGGTAACTGTGAATAGTCGGGAATTCTTACTTCCAACACATACTAACTACCCTATTTTTCCCTCCAGGTATCTCTACTGTCCAAGGGGAACAAAGAACTGTGCATCAAAAGAAGACAACTTGTAATTCTAAACAAAGGTTTCAGAATTGTTCCTAAGAAAGTCAGCTTGCCTGTACCTCAGCTGAGGCTGTCTGATTACCAAAGGGGCAAGCTTTGCTCCTTAAATAGTACCCAGATGGAATTCCAGTGGGGAACAGCTTCAAGAGACCTCACATGGTATTTCAGGATTATACTGTTAACTTTAGCTTTGCTTACAGCATAAGCACTTTACAAGGAACATTGGGAAAGATGCTTCCAGGCTTATATATTGAGGAAGACACAATTCTCAACAGTACATATCTTCTATTTTTATAATTTATTTAAACAAATCGCTGCATAGACAGGTTTTCTGGAATGATAATTCAAAGCCTGTAAGCTTGTTTATATCCATGTGTGTTCTATGGGAAGAAAAATAGCTTTGTAATATGACCAGACAGAAAATATAGGCAGGTTCACTCTAGCAGAATTAGAAACAGATTAAACATCATCAGTAGGATTTTAATATTAAGAAAGAATTTCTCTACTTATGTTTAGATGGTGTCAAATTCTAGTGCTGGTATGACATGGTAATAGTCATTATTTGCAACCGGCATAGATTCTGAAAGGACTGCTATTTCAAAAACAGCTGGGTTTACTGCTATTTCAAAATGTCTGTATATGATATGTCTATCTTTGGGCACGTATTGTATGGATCAGTGCATATAAAATGTGCCATGTACATTTACATACATATTCATTTACTGTTTAACAGACTAAGTAAATTAAGTACATGCTTTGCTGCTATTCAAAACTTTCAGAATTTCAATATGATTCACTCTATTAAATGGAGATAAAATGTCTCACTCAAGAGCAGATAAGCTTTTTCTATCTGTACTTTAGTAAGGAATGGTTATTAAGTCCAAAGGCTTTTCTCTACTGTTGATGCTGTGGCATTAACTATTGAAAATAACCATAATGCATTTGGGTGACATAGCCCTGCTAACTCTGTTGAAAATTATTAATGTTATGGTCCTCACATGATTAGTCATAAGTAATTCGATACAGATGTATGCTGTGTACTCTTTAGAGGCTGGCAAAGGATGTTTTGGGTTTTTTTTTTTTGCAGTGTTTTTTGTGTAACTACAAATAGCATTCATTTCCTAACAAATCAAGTGTAATTTCACCTATAAAAGGTGACTTCAACATCCTGAATTGTGAAGTGATGCAAAATGGCCCAATGAGCAGTGTAAGAAGTAATAATAACAATAAAAATCTAACCTCTTCTGTGTCCAAGAATGGCTGTTTCTTATTCTTTGGAAACCTGCAGAGATGCCACTTGTGTAGAACTGTATCGATCATTCCTTCCATCCCCAGCGAAAGTCATCATCTCAGTGGGCAATACACTGCTCCTTCCATGAGACAAGTTCCTCATTCTCATATTGCCTGGAATCAATAAAAGAAACTCCTGAAACAGAAGTATTTTGTTTAGAGAGGAGATATTGCTCTTATTCTGTGCAGGGTGTTGTGGCAATCTCTCCAATTATGTGGTTGTGGTGATTTTAAAACTAAGTAAGCAAACAGCTCCAAGGCTATTGCGTGTTGTTCAGTGTGTGCTCCCGCCTAGGATATACAACATGAAGATGGGGGCTGCCTTTAAAGCCCTAAAAATATTCCACAAAATGACACGGAGTCAGCCCAGCAGCTTACATGGTTGCATGCCTGGCCAGTTCTGGATGGCTTGGTGGTGATTTTTTTTATAAGAAGTACTTTAAACTTTGACATTTAAAAATCACCTTTTGAAAGCACAAAAAATTCCATTTCAAACTCACCAGCTTCTCAAAACATTCATGGAAGCCAAGAAAATCAGTAAATTAATCCAGTCCAGCTTCAGAGCCCACACTGCCATCCACCTTTCTCTAAAACACATTGACTCCACCACCACAGATCCAGGCATTTGCACTGCAAAGGGAAGCAACAGCTGCTTTACAAGAGCCTGAAGTATGGTAAGTTACTCAAATCTGTTTTTCTGCCCAGTCTGACATTGCCAGTGCCCCCCTCCCCATGCTTCCTGAGAGTGGAGGCTGTACCTACACATGGAGGCCCTTCCTTCTGATGATGTGCCTCAGCAGTCTGCCCACAACCTTGCCCCATCTGCATCCTGAAACCATAGTTGAGATGTCTGAGCCCAAACGTATTCTGAGCTTTGAGAAATTTCTGCTTTAAGAGGTTGAAAATAGACATGTAATCACAGCCTGAAAGGGCAAAGAAATGATTGGTTACTGGCTTTATGGGAGGACTATGCGACTTGGGCTACATATGAGGCTGTAATATACACAGAAATAGTGGAAATAGGATCTAGAAGCATTTAATATTTCCATCGCAGAAGAGCAGACTCTCTATCTCTGACAAAAATAGCGAGTTTTGGTGAATGCCAGTGACATTAGCTACTACACAAAGACCTCTGTTAAAAATAAATAAGCTGAGGGTGTGTGATCGGCAGCGAGAAGGTGTTAGTCCCACTGGAATATGCGTAAGGGAGGAGCGCTTATATGACCAGCTGCAAATTTCTTCATGATAAAGTCAAAACTCTGAGAAGTAGTGTCAATTTGGGAAAGTGACGTATGGCAGGGGACGGACTGGAGGGCTTTGTTTTGAAAATGTGCAAAACTGAGGAGTGGAGTGAGCTGAGCCAGAGTGATATTTGGGATTGATAACAAAGTTGGCTGGCTGTGACAGAAAAGGGATGGCGATTCATGGGTGACGGATGGATGCAGGAATACTGATGCCAAGGTGGGAGCAAGCCCTCGACTTGGTCACAGGTCTGGTCCATCTGTGCTAGAGGGATGGGGTTGATAAGCATACCTAGGAGTGTTATCCAAAGAGGGCTAAAAGGAAACTTTTGGTCTTCTAGGCTAAATGAACACTTTTGATCTTCCAGGCTGAAAGAATAACAAAGATATTCAGTGTCTTGTTTATCTTATATGTTTCTGTTATATCAGGACATCCAATCGGGGCACCTTGACCTCTTTGTACACCTGTTAAGGGAGAACGGCACTGAGTTGTGAGGAAGTTATAAACTCACTAGTTAGTCAGTTAGCCTGTTCCCAGTTAGGTGGAAACCCGTGTCTCCTGAAGGAAAAGGAGTGTCAAATAGCATGAATCTGTCATGGTTTAGAGCTATTTGGAAAGTCACATTTATCCTAACTAATTATGTGAAAGAATAAGTAGTTTTTCATGTAACACTGAATACGCACTAGATCGGTTTTCATTGGGTGGAAAATCCTTCACCCTGCACAGAATAAGAGCAATATCTCCTCTCTAAACAAAATACTTCTGTTTCAGGAGTTTCTTTTATTGATTCCAGGCAATATGAGAATGAGGAACTTGTCTCATGGTGATACAAAAAATGCCAACAAACAAACACTCTCAGACTTATTTTGGAGTTTCAGAAAGCAACCTTTATTTCAGCACTGGACGCATGAAGGAATGATTTCCATCAATCACGCATAAAGAGACAATAGCTGGTTACAGAATATATTTCCCACTCACGTGCATATGTATAATTTTTTTCCCAGAAATCTTATGCATATTCTATTACTTTCCAAGGAATAATGTTAATGTTGTTATGAACTTCACAACAGCCAAATCTCTGCTAATTGGAGCCAGTTCTCTGTCTCACCTTGCAGTTTTAGATAAAGACTGCAAACAGAGGTGATTATAGAAGAAGACACATCTGTTCAGCACACATTATGCTTAACACAAGCCATTAGCATTTCTCAAAGAAGAGTGTCTGGAAGAACACTTTGAAAAAACATGCTATAAAAAAAAAATCAGAGGGACATTCAAAGGAATACCAAAAAAAGAAGCATATATCTAGAAAAAGAAGCATGGCCAGCAGATCAAGCAAGGGGATTCTCCCCCACTACTCTGCTCTCTCGAGACCCCACCTGGAGTATTGGTGTCCAGTTCTAGAATCCCCAACATAAGAAGGATATGGAACTGTTGGAGCGGGTCCAGAGGAGGCCACAAGATGATCAGAGGGCTGTAGCTCCTCTGCTATGAGGATAGGCTGAAAGAGGTGAGCTTGTTCAGCTAACAGAAGAGAAGACCTCACAGCAGCCTTCAGTTACCTGAAGGGGCTACAGGAGAGCTGGGGAGGGACTTTTTACAAGGGCAATTAGTGATAGGATGAGGGGGAATGGCTTTAAATTGGAAGGGAGAAGATTTAGATTAGATATCAGGAGGAAATTCCTCACAATGAGGGTGGTGAGACAGTGGCACAGGTTGTCCAGGGAAGCTGTGGATGCCCCCTCGCTGGAAGTGTTCAAGGCCAGGCTGGATGGGCCTTGAGCAGCCTGGTCTGGTGGGAGGCGTCCCTGCCCGTGGCAGGGGGTGGAACGGGATGGGCTTTAAGTTCCCTTCCTACCCAAACCGTTCTATGACTCTAACTTTTAACAGTTACTTAGATGAAACTTTACTTTAGCTTAAATCAAAATATTCTACTTTTTGCAGTAGTAACTACTTCTTGTGTCACCACGGGGGAACCCTCGTCAAAGACCATCACCGAGCGCAGGAAGCCCCTTGGCAGCGGCCCCACGCGGCGCTGGAGGACCCGGTGGCCGCGCTCTGCTGCCGGGTGGCGACGCTCTGGCCGCGGGGGAGGGCTCGGTGGTGGCTCCGTGTTCCGAGGCGGCGGCGGCGGCGCCATCGTCGCGGGCGGGCCGAGGGGGCGCGCGCGTCGGGGCAAGTGGCGGCCGCGCGGGGGTTGCGGGGCTCGGTGGAGGCGGGGAGAGCAACGGCGACAGCGGCGGGGCCCCGCCGGCCGGAACCTGAGCGTGCTGTGTTCAGTTTGGGGGCCCTCACGACAAGGACGTGGAGGCGCCGCAGCACGTGCGGAGAAGGGCGGTGAAGCTGGTGAGGGGGTGGGGAACGGGTTTTGAGGAGCGGCTGAGGGAACTGGGGTTGTTTAGCCTGGGGAGGAGGAGGCTGAGGGACTGAGGGGAGAACTTACAAGGTCGCCTTAAATAACGGATGTTTGCTTTCTAAAACTCGGAAGATCTTAGTGTTACAAGCAAATGAAGGCAACAGAGTCCCAGTCCAGTTTTCTAAGTATTTATTTAGGTAGGAAAGCAGAAGCAGCGATGGGCGGCCGGGCAGTAGCAGCTCCACCAGGGCTCGCACCTCAGATGATTAAAACTGGCCTTTTTATCCCCAGTACTATTTCTGGGAAGGTTTTCTGGCGGGGGTCTCTGGCCCCTCTTCAGCCTGGTTTCCTGGCACCTCAGTGTTTTAACAGGAGGGGGTTATGTTTTGTTCTCTTGTAGAAAACAGATGGCCCCTCCAATCTCTTTGGGAGCTTCGTACCAGATAACAGCAAGGCCATAAAACTCCAGCCAGGTGCTCCTTCCTTTATCTTATCTTTTCGTGAACTACTGCTAGCTTTAGGCAATTCCCAAAAACTTTGTTGCAGAATCAGCTAAAACAGATTTTCCTTGTAAAAAGACAAAGACCGCCATAGTAACATAACATCTGCAGTTTAACATTTGCTTAAGACAATACATTTTAATAATATGGCTAAACACGTTCTGTTAAGCAGATTGTTCTCATCTTTGGGGCAGCTTCACTGTTGCCTTTGCTCAGTTGGCTTGATCAGCAAATTAGTCCTAGCTACTTATTACAATGAAGCAAGACAGTTCCTAGTCTTCATGCTTGATTAAAAATATACAGAGATTCAAATTACCAAGGCAGCATAACATTAGAATTAAACATACTTGAGCGAACAAAACATTATTCTCTAGGTTTGTTTAACAAATATTTCAAGGTTACTTATTACATTAGTCTACAACTCCCTGAAAGGAGGTGAGGGGTTGGGTGTCAAATCTCTTCTCCCAAGTAACAAATGATAGGACGATAGGAAATGGCCTCAAGTTGCGGATTGGTTATCAGGAAGATTTCTTCACCCAAAAGGGTTGTCAGGCACTGGGAGAAACTGCCCTGGGAGGTGGTTGAGTCTCCGTCCCTGGAGGTATTTAAAAGGTGGGTAAATGAGGTGCTCAGGGCTATGGTTTAGTAGTGGAGAGGTGCGGTTGGACTCGATGATCTCAAATGTGCTTTCCAACCAGGCAATTCTATGACGTGCTGGAGTGTGTGCAGAGGAAGGCAGAAAAGCTGGTGAAGGGTCTGGAGAACGAGTGTTATGGGAAGCGGCTGAGGGAACTGGAGTTGTTTAGTCTGGAAAAAAGAACCTCAGGGGAGACTGCATAACTGTCTACAACTACCTGAAAGGAGATTGTAGCAAGGTGGCTGTTGGTCTCCCAAGTAAAAAAAGCAATAGCAAGAGAGGAAATGGTCTCAAGTTGCACCGGGGGGGGTTTAGTTTGGGTATCAAGAAAATTTTCTTCACCAAAATGGTTGTCAGGCACTGACACAGCGCCCAGGCAGATGGTTGTGTCACCATCCCTGGAGGTGTTTACAAGACGTAGATGAGGTGCTCAGGGATATGATTTAGTAGTGGACAGGTACAGTTGGACTCGATGATCTCAAAAGGTCTTTTGCAACCAAACGATTCTATGATTCTATGGAAGTGGCTGAGGGCAAGTTGGAGACCATCCCTGTGAGGTGCTTGCTCTGTGAGCTCATTTTGGTGAGGGGTGTGCAGAGGTGTCACAGACAGGGGCACAAAGGAGGGACCAGCTCCTGACAGGGAGTTTTGGGGTGTCTGTAGGGGCATTTGGGGATACATTCATGGAGAAAGAGGCAAGATGAGATGGGGGGCATGCTGTAAAGCAGTGGGCTGAGGATGGCAGGAAGCAAGGGCTTGAGGTGGATTTGGTGTGTACGAGGGGATGTTGGCAAAGAGTGTCAGAGGAAGTGGTCAGGGTGTGCTTGGGAACAAAGGGAATTCAGGAGGTGATGGAGAAGAGGATTTTGGGTGTAGACGTGGGCTGTAGAGGAAGGCTGTGAGTGGAAGAGTATGAAGGAAGGGAACACAGGGAATATCTAGACTAGGGAGCAGTGGGTTGCCGTGGAAGAGCTGAGCTGATGGCGCTGGAAACATGGGCTGTCATCCATGGGGTTTGAGTTGGGGCGCTGGGAACACAGGCTCTGATCAGTAGGGTCCAAGGGTGTCCTTTCTAATTTTTTTTTCTTTTCACCATTTCATATTCAATAATTGTTCCTGAGCAATATGTAGTAGGATCAGGTTTAATATGTAAAAAAAGGTCGGAGTTCTTCTGTCCTCCTAAGTATTCTTTTGCTTTCAAAAACTGTGTGGAAATTACTTAAACTAATCCCTAACTAACTGATTTACCAATCTGCTTGAGATTCTACCCAATACATGGCCCTGGACAGAGCACCCTGCTATACTTTCTTGTGCTCCATGAGGCAAACTTAAACATTAGGGTCTTTAACTTTAAAAAAATGCTTATTTTGCTTTTCTTTCTTTTTTTTTTTTTTTTTTTTTTAATAACTAGACATTTGACAGCTTTAGAGAAACCTGAATGCTAAGAAAAGCAGTTAGGTTGTGTGTATTTTGGTATTTCTAGACTGAGACTGGCCTACTTTCTAGAAAAAAATATTTTAGCCAAAATAATTATTTCAACACAAGAGTGAACAACACATATATCCCTAGATATGTTCATCCAGCTCCAAACGTTTGCCAAGTGGTGGTCCTGGCAGTGCCAGAGTGAAGAGATGCCGTTTATACCCATGCAAACCATGGAAGGAACAGAACTGAATCATTGGTCTGTGTGGTTTAGTGCAGTCTTGTGAATTCAGCAGTCCTGTTTGGTGGAAATGAAGCTTGGAATTTTTTTTCTTCCATGTCATTCTCCATTTTTACTCTCAGTAGGGCTGTTGTATCAAAACAGTATTACTTCATCTTGCTGGTATTTGGATGTTGGGTTTGAAATTTTGATAGGAATAGAGGTAAAAGTTACTGTTTAATTATGGATATGGCTTAGTGTTCTGACTTTAGAACTGAAAGTTGCAAATTGACACTTCAGGAGTCAGGTATAACTGTTAAATCTGTTCATGTTTTATGAGGAAATTACATCTGAAGCCAAAATTTTAGATACTTCAGTTAGGAAAGGTGTTTGATGACTTCCTCTCTGTTGCTGAGAGACAGTCGGTAAAAGCTCTAGCAGCAGCAGCAGACACAGAAACTGAATTTTGCCAAAGAATCCTTATAGTAAAGGAGACTTGTTTCAGTTCATAAGGTGTTACCTTCACTGACGTCAGTGAGAGTTGTTGCTTGTGTGACTTGTCTGTCAAGGGATGTGTTGTCTATCAAGGGAGTAAGTGTCAAGGAAAAGAAGATGTATTCCTCATAGAGATAGCCAGGTTTTAGTTCAGCATAGCAAGTATGTTGCTTTCAGTGTTCATTGAGATTTCACCTCCCGTTTTGCTCTGTTCCAGGACACTAGGAGATATGAAAACAAAGCTGTAAGTTTCATTTCTGGAGTAGATGTAACCTTCAAGGTAATTTTTGTGCTATAGTTCTTCAACATATTCTAATTATTGCTACTGGAAAAGAGGAACTGTTTCATTTATTTCTTCCCCAATATGCACAGAAGCTTAGTCTCATATTGAGATAGCTGGTGTTTTTCAACAACTAGGGAATTCTCCTTTTGTAGTCTGTATCAGGATAGGCTATGTCTTGTAAATTTTAAGAATTCTCATTTTCAAGTTACAAGAATTTGTGTGCCGAAACTTGACAATGTTTCTTTTGACCTTATCACTCTCTACAGCTACCTGAAAGGAGGTTGTAGCGGGGTGGGTGCTGGTCTCTTCTCACAGGTGGGAAATGGCCTCAACTTGCACCAGGGCAGTTTAGGTTGGATATTAGGAAAAAATTATTTACTGAAAGAGTGGTCAAACATGGGAATGCGCTGTCCAGGGAAGTGGTGGAGTCTTCGTCCCTGGAGGTGTACAAAAATGTGTAGAAGTGGCATTTTGGGACATGGTTTAGCAGGCATGGTTGTGTTGGGCTGACGGTTGGACTTGATCCTAGAGGTCTTTGCCAACTTTAATGATTCTTTGGTTCTATTGAAATTGCCTTGGTGCCACTCAATGTTGAGACAAGTTAGCTGAGGTTTTTCCTCTAAGGTGAGTGACAGAAAGAAGAAGTGCTTGGCAGGAAAATGTCATTTCATTGCCTCATATCTTCCAAGAGCATCTTAGCGTTTGATTACTTAAGACACAGTTTGAAAAATGTGAACAGCTGTTGCATTTAAATAACTTAGAAGTTACAAAATTCTGTGGAACTGAATCCTACAGCTCATCTCTGTACATCTAATACTGAATCTGCTGTTGTTTCATATTGTACAACTGACCACTATATCTGGCGTCTGCTAGTGGAGAAAAAGCATTTAGTTGTTATACTTTATAGGATTGATAGACCTGCACTCTCTCACAATGTGTCAGGGAGTTGATTAAGGATAAATAGAGTTTACATCCACCTGTACTCTGAGTCATGGAGCTGCATATCCTGCAGCAGAGAATCTTTAAAATGAGTGTACTAAAAACATTGGTACTAAGATTTCATCATTTGTCTTTGGAATCTCAGAGCATTGAGACACCAAGACCCCCCTAACTTAGATCTCCAGAAGTATCAAATCTGGTGGAGGCAAACAGGAGCAAGGCAGGTCAGCTAAGCTGTTTGCTTTATGTTTTATTTGAATTACAGAGGTAGGAGCTCCGATTTGATGAGGCTGAACTCCTGTGACCACCACTCCTCACATCTCAAGCCCAGGAAAGCCAGACTGTCGCTCTCAGTCCCTCTTACTATTAAACTGCCACAGGACACAGGCCATCTACTGTTGCCGTGGCACATCATCCAGTGGTCTCGAGGCACATCAAATGGGGAGCACAAAGCCAAACTCAGGTGACAAAGCCGCAACTTGGTTATGAAATATCTTTTACTTTTAACTACCTGAGTGCTCTCTTGTTTAGAATTGCTTACTGTATTGTTTCATTTGAGGAGGATTCAAACGTGGGCACCTAGCCTTTCACTGTTCACCTCAAAGGGAGCTGCACTGCACATGTCAGTATCTGCAGATCCAGAATAACAAATCTGAGGACAATTGGTGTGGTGACACTCACACTCACCCTACCCAAAACCATCCTCACAGTGCAGTTGTCTCATCAGAACTCCTGGTGAACAATGGAAGGTTTTGCCTCTGACAGTCCTGCCGCTCAGTGTTCACTTAGGACACCCTGACCACAGTCAAGCTACACAAGGCGCTGGAGGGCAATACTGAGGGGGTCCTGCTGAATTCTCTCTGTGCCTTTCTGGTGTACTTTTCTCATGGCTTCTTCTAATTAATTATAAAATAAGTATGAGCATGCATGAAGCAATTAACTTTCTGTTATGAAGGAATGCAATCCATGTTATAAGTGCTCTTTCACATTTATTTCCATAACACAAGTACAGAATGAACCCATTTTGTCCTCGTAACAGTATTTTAAGCGAAGTACAAATGCATAGCTGTTAAAAACTCCAGATCTACCATCAATAATGCTAGCATATAAACCTTTTAAAACTTGAAAATTTATTTTGAAAACCTCTTTAAAATACAGTAATAGAACAACAAATAACTTATAATTACTGATAGCATTAGAATCAGTAGAAAACTGATGAAACGGAATACAAGCAGGTAACTAATACTCTGACCACTAGACAAGTGGGAAATGTAACAGAAGAGGGGTTAAAAATACCCTGCTGAATTCAAATGAAAGCTAAAAAAGTGTTGTTTTTTTAAAACCACAGTTGAAACGTCACAGGTGCCCATTGTGTGCCAAGCACTGCCATGGAACATGGGACACTGACAAGGGAACCCAGCTGGTAGCTGCAGCACATTCTCACATCCCTCTCACTCTCTTTGTTTCTTCCTCCACAGAGCACATCCGCTTGCCAGGTGCATCTTCCCACAGATGGAGATTTAGGAAGAAGAGGGAATAGTAAGTAAATATCCGTCCTGGTCTATGTTTCATTTGGCAGCACACATAGCAATTGCACGTCTACCAGGAATGATAAAATATGACTGTAAAGGCAGACCATAGATGAGAGCTTGAGGCCTACTCGTTAAAAGAACAGGAATTATTCTGATTTTGCAGAACATTCAGTATAAAACAGCAATGAAACAAATTATAAGAAAAGTGCTCCTAGTCCTCAAGATACATTCTTTGTATGTGCAGTTCCTACCATAGATACCGATTGCCAAACATCAATGATGAGAAAGCCCTGACAGGATCTACAGAAATGCCCGTTCTGTTTGTGACACGCACTCTCATTGACCCATAACAAGCACAACTGCCTCAAAGTATGCCACAGCTGGTGCCAGGATCCTAGAGAAAACTGGTGGTGTTGCAGAGAGGACCAACAAGAGGTCCCTTTTTTGAATATTACCTTGATCCACAGCAAAATGGAGTTACTTCCAATGTCAGACTAAGTGTTGCAGGTTAAGAAAGCGAACAAGCACCCTGATAAAGTCACAACAGCGCTACCACGGCTGATGTCCCCCTGCTGAACTTGAATCACACTTCCATAGGAGATCTCACTGTGACCACTACGAGCACTAATGAACTAAATGAAATTATTTTTGTCTGGAAGGTGCTGGAGCAGATCAAGTGAATGTATGATAGCATGGGAGACCTTGCCTTAATGAAGATTTGCCCTTAGCAATTGCTCCCATAAATCTGTTTACATGCAGTGACTGAGAGGGAATGCACAGTGACACAACTGTGGTGGCATGGGAATCAGTGGTTAATGTCAAGGGCACCTTGTAGCACTGTAATGATGGATTCATGTGAGTCAGTAGCATTTCAGCATTATGTCTATGTGTTCCCCTTGCAAAAAAATCCTGGAGGAAGTTGCCAGATTATGTGAAGGACGAGGCCACTCACAATAAATAGATGGCAGCCATTGGGAAAGAAAGCTTTTTCCTTAATGTCTCAGTATCAGCTTAAATCTTGGAAGTATCAAATTCCAGTTGCTCTACTCTGAGATCCCTGTTACCAGAAAGAAGGGCTGTAAACAATCATTTCTCCAATCAGAATCTGATCCTTCCTATATAGTCTTTCAGAAGAGGAAACACAAAGCGCCGCTGTTAGGCCCTGTACAACTCTATGCACTGGCTGAGTACTTGTGGAGTACAGTGCGGAGGAGATGGGGAAGGATCCTTTATAGAGTTCTATCAATCATTCATGAGGTCTAGCAGGACCTCTGTAGCAAGTGTGGATACTGCCAACATAACCAGACCCATGGATTCCAAAGCTCTTACTTCAGAGAGGAGCTCGACTAGAAAGTAGTGGAGAAATAAGATGTATCATCAACACCATCACATCTATGTCCTAAGAAAGAACCTGGGGTTGAAAAAAAGCAGTCCCTGAAAGGGGAAGATCTCCCTCAATGTGATAAACACACCAGGAAATAGTAAGCCGTAGTCACTGTCTCTCCAGAAGAAGAGTGGGAAAGGAGCTATTGACGCAGCCTGTGTTCATTTGCAATAATCTTCATGCTGAACTGAGTTCTGTACCCTCTGCTGCAGTCTCTGGCTCCTGAGAGGACTCATAAATAGTTCTCCTGCTGCTACCAAAGAGAATGAGGTCACTGCCAGGTTGTCAGGTACAAAGACAAGTAGTGCCTGAGGAGTAAAAGCTGTGGTTAAAGTGAACAGCTGCAGTCAAACCAAAGACGAGAGCTCTTCACCCACTGTAATTCACCTGTGTTAATGACATTAGTGGATGGTAAATGTTTTCATGGCCTTACTTAGATGTATGAAACTGATGGGTTATTATGGGTTATTAATGAATTATTATATGAATTATTAACTAATAATAATTCTCTAGAATCTACCCTTTAAAGTGAGCAACAGCTCTTCAAACTCAACAACCAACTCTCTGGTGAACACCTGGGAGGGAAAGAACTTGGTCATTCTGCACGAATTGGTGCACTCTGAAACAATTTTTCCTCTAGAATGGGTCCGAAGTACTCTATGTGCTGTCATGGCTCTCTCATCTGTGAAATTGTGGGGTTTTCCTTTAGTAACCAGGCAGTTGAATTGTTTGGCCTCCGGTGTTCTGCTGCTTTGTTTTGCTTAAGTGTTTTAGTATGCAGGTACCAAATTTTTTTTAGTGACCTGAGAGAAAATGTTTCGACTCCTACCCCAAGTCCATCAGATTGCTGGTTCTTTCCCTATTACGTCAATAGCAGTCTTGTTGCTCAGTGTTTCCTTCACAGCCCTGTTGCCCTCCAGCAAACCTAGAGATGCACTTCATCTGAATACAGTGACATTCTGATTTCTGACACAACTCCCAGAACTTCAGGTTTTATTTGCTGGTATAATTTACACCCTTTTCCACACAAGAGTAATCAGGAGATGCCTCTGTATAGAGGTGAGCTGGGAAGTACCCTAAGAAGTTGTACAAGTATCATATTTTCACTGAAAGCACAACGAAGTACTTACACTGCAGACACTAAACTATTCTGATCTCCCCTTCTGTAGGAATTGTAGCTGTGTCAGTAGTCTCTAAAAAAAAAAGGGAGAATCTCTTCTTACCAAGTGACTTGATATTCTGGGATGAATCCGGTCTTCTCTTCCTTTGTTGTGGTTTGACTGATGTTTTCACAGGCTCATTTCCTGAAGTGAACTCTCCATCTCCAGTCTCAGGTGTGATGAATTCCCGTTGAACACTGGTAATCTCCTTAAAAAAACCAAACAGACATACAGAAGAAATAAACCCAACGATCAATCAATATCTTCTTGTAATCATTTTAGGGAGATGGGAAGATGACTAAGAACAATCAAGTCAGCACCACCTTGTCTGACACCACAAAGTGTGAACAAATGAAGGTGCTTTATACCGTTCACACGTCAATCAGTTATGCTTTCCACAGAAAATAGGAAGTTCATAAATGTTTACATCAGAAACAAATCTAACCATCTACCTAAAATCTAAACAAAAATCTTTGACTTCGGTGGCAATGCTAAGAATATTATTTTTATGTTATGATTAGAAATAGCATGTTATAACCTAAAAATGTTTCCACTTCCATCACCAGGGATACACCTGCGCTGTGGATTTTTCCCAAGCAAATGAGCACCCCAACATGGCCAACACAGGCCATCACCTTTTCTGTGCATTAACATGGGATAATTTTTCATTCTCTCTTCTTCTTTCCATCTTCCTTTACCAAGATAACTCTTCACTGTCCACTCAAAGCTTCACTCAAGCAGGCTTCAGTTGTTAAGCAGGCAAGAATATTAACAAGCTCTCAGATCAGACCCCAGCATTACTATTGTATACAGTTAACTCAAAAAAACACCTTGTTTTATCTCCCGTTGCCAGCTCTGGACCGAATGCTTCCTTCTGAAGCATTCTTCTCAATGGCTTGAGTTGGGCAGGGATCTTATTGCTCAATCAGGTCTTCACTTGCCTCCTGAATGGTCAGAGACTGTTCATGACCTGCTGAGAAAATGGTGTATCAAAATCTAGAGGAGCAAGGAGGAGCTGCAGTATGCTTAATGCAGCTGCAGCAGATGAATCATTGTTGTCACTGTTAACCAGCAGTGGCTGATCGCTGTCATTCTGAAGGACGGCAGCCTGGATCTCCACAGCTTCTGCATTCACAATATCACCTTTGGGTGGTGAATAAGTCTCATTAACCATCTGAATTACAGCTTCAAGATTTCCCTGAGCCTTCTTGTCTTCATCGAAAGTATTCTCAAGCCAGTCAGAGGGCAGAAGCACAGCTGTATAAGGTGACAGCGCAGGAGGATTCTGAAAGAATCTAACAGTCTATCTAAATTTTAAACAAAAATCTTTGTCTTCAGTGGCAATTCTCAGAATACTCTTTTCTGTTTAAAGCCAAAGCATGTTATAACTGAAAAAACTTCCTACTTTATTACCACTTACACACCAGCGTGATGTGTTTCTTTCCAAGCAAATGAGCAGCCTGACTTGGCCAAAGCAGTCCAGTGCGTCTCGTGCTCGTTAATATCACTTACTTTTTCATTTCCTCTTCTTTTTTAAAATTGCTTTATCAAAAAGACCCTTCACTGTCTGTTAAAAGCTTAATTCAAGAATCCTTTAGATCTTAAGCAGGCAAGAATATTAAAAAGTTATCAATCCAGACCCTAGCATTACTATCAATTACAGTTATCTCAGAAAAAAATGTTGGTTTATTGTCCTTTACCCCTTCCCTCCTGTAAAATCATTGGATCTCCATCAGTGAATAGTACAAAGGATTGACTTAAGCACAGATCTGGTTGTTCTTTCAGGCTTTCATGTTCTTCCTGCATGGTGACAGATTCTTGCGCTATTTCAGCAGTAGCACCTTCAACAGACACAGTAGTGTGGGTCGCAGAAAGAAATTCAGAAGGCTGTGATGCAGCCCAGGTTAGTGTTTGATGGGCTGCCATCAAAAATGGTGTGTCTGAGGCTAGAGGAGTAAGAAGTTGCTGGAGGCTGTCCTCAGCTGAAGCAAGGGTATTGCTGCTCTCGCTCTTAACCTGCAGTGGGTTACTGCTGACAGACGGACAGACAGCAGCCTGGGTCTTCGCAAGTTCCGCCGTCACACTTTTAGATTGTGGCAGCAACTTGAAGAAGTCATCAAGAAGAGCACACATTTCGTTAAGCTCTGCTTCCGGGACATGGTCTTCACCGTATGTATTCCTAGGGTAATTAGAGGATGGAAAGTCAGCTGTATAAACAGACAGCACTGGAGGATTCTGGAAGAAGCAAAACACAGTGAAGTTTCATATCAAAAAATTACAGTGACAGGATGAGTGTTGGTTCTCTAAGGCTTTAGAAATGAACCTGAGTGACTAACTGAAGTGTTCATTTATAAATGGTTCCCTTCTGAGAATAGAGTTCACAGGCTTCTTGACAGAATAGTGACCTCTGTTGAAAGTATTTTGTGTATTGGAAAGGCAACCCCTTTATGTAGAAGAATTGGGGAAGCCTGATGTCCTGGAAGGAACCCGAGAGACCCCTGCCATGCTGTGGAAGGAAGTGGAGCCTGAGCCAAGCTTGTTGGGAAAGTGCCACGGTTCTGAGATGAGGTCGCTATACAAGGAAAGCAACTCCTTTAGTGATAAGGTGGACAAAACTGTCCTGCAGCCAGTGGTCCTGCAGAGGGCACACAATAAAGTGAAACTAGTGAAAAGAGTTTCCACAGGCAGTGAAAGGCAATATGAGACAACAAGGCTCTACAGTGTTATTTGGGAAGGCTGCCTTTGCTCAAATCTACTTAAATGAGAAACAGCCACCTGAACCTACAGGAACAGGTGCAGTGGCCCATCCATGCAGTGCCACTGCATAGCTGTCTATGTAGCACATCATTGCCTAAAACCTGCAGTAAAAAGTTATCTGCATTCAGAAATGTGCTACAAAACGAGCAGTAAGTTAACCAAACCAAGGTAATTTAGAAAGCACTGCGTGTTAAATCCGACACCATGCTTAAAAAAATTTAAAAAAGGAAATCACAAAGGAAGATTCCCCAATGCTCACATCTCCAGGACAGCCAGTTGAATGGCAATGCCAAAATCCTCTCAGTGGCTTTCAAAGTACTTTATGACAGTGACTTAATTGTCAAGTTAAAAAAAATTAAAAAACTTGTAGCGGTGTCAGTAGTCTCTGAAAAAAAGGGAGAATCTCTTCTTACCAAGTGACTTGACATTCTGGGATGAATCCTGCCTTCTCTTCCTGTGTTGAGGTTTGACTGATGTTTCCACAGGCTCATTTCCTGAAGTGAACTCTCCATCTCCAGTCTCAGGTGTGATGAATTACCGTTGAACACTGGTAATCTCCTTAAAAAAACCAAACAGACATACAGAAGACATAAACCCAACGATCAATCAATATCTTCTTGTATCCATTTTAGGGAGATGGGAAGATGACTAAGAACAATCAAGTCAGCACCACCTTGTCTGACACCACAAGTGTGAACAAATGGAGGTGCTTTATACCATTTGCACATCAATCAATTATGCTTTCCATAGAAAATAGAAAGTTCATAAATGTTTACATCAGAAACAATCTAACCATCTACCTAAAATCTAAACAAAAATCTTTGCCTTCGGTGGCAATTCGCAGAATACCCTTTTCTGTTTAATGCTAAAGCCTGTTATAACCTAAAAAACCTCCTACTTTATTACCACTTGCACACCAGCGTGATGTGTTTCTTTCCAAGCAAATGAGCAGCCTGACTTGGCCAAAGCAGTCCAACGCATACCATGCTTGTTAATGTCGCTTACTTTTTCACTTCCTCTTCTTTTTTAAAATTGCTTTACCAAAAAGACCCTTCACTGTCTATTAAAAGCTTAATTCAGGAAGCCTTTAGATCTTAAGCAGGCAAGAATATTAAAAAGCTATCAGTCCAGACCCCAGCATTACTATCAATTACAGTTATCTCAGAAAAAAATGTTGGTTTATTGTCCTTTACCCCTTCCCTCCTGTAAAATCATTGGATCTCCATCAGTGAATAGTACAAAGGATTGACTTGAGCACAGATCTGGTTGTCCTTTCAGGCTTTCATGTTCTTCCTGCGTGGTGACAGATTCTTGTGCTATTTCAGCAGTAGCACCTTCAACAGACACAGTAGTGTGGGTCGCAGAAAGAAATTCAGAAGGCTGTGATGCAGCCCAGGTTAGTGTTTGATGGGCTGCCATCAAAAATGGTGTGTCTGAGGCTAGAGGAGTAAGAAGTTGCTGGAGGCTGTCCTCAGCTGAAGCAAGGGTATTGCTGCTCTCGCTCTTAACCTGCAGTGGGTTACTGCTGACAGACGGACAGACAGCAGCCTGGGTCTTCGCAAGTTCCGCCGTCACACTTTTAGATTGTGGCAGCAACTTGAAGAAGTCATCAAGAAGAGCACACATTTCGTTAAGCTCTGCTTCCGGGACATGGTCTTCACCGTATGTATTCCTAGGGTAATTAGAGGATGGAAAGTCAGCTGTATAAACAGACAGCACTGGAGGATTCTGGAAGAAGCAAAACACAGTGAAGTTTCATATCAAAAAATTACAGTGACAGGATGAGTGTTGGTTCTCTAAGGCTTTAGAAATGAACCTGAGTGACTAACTGAAGTGTTCATTTATAAATGGTTCCCTTCTGAGAATAGAGTTCACAGGCTTCTTGACAGAATAGTGACCTCTGTTGAAAGTATTTTGTGTATTGGAAAGGCAACCCCTTTATGTAGAAGAATTGGGGAAGTCTGATGTCCTGGAAGGAACCCGAGAGAACCCTGCCATGCTGTGGAAGGAAGTGGAGCCTGAGCCAAGCTTGTTGGGAAAGTGCCACGGTTCTGAGATGAGGTCGCTATACAAGGAAAGCAACTCCTTTAGTGATAAGGTGGACAAAACTGTCCTGCAGCCAGTGGTCCTGCAGAGGGCACACAATAAAGTGAAACTAGTGAAAAGAGTTTCCACAGGCAGTGAAAGGCAATATGAGACAACAAGGCTCTACAGTGTTATTTGGGAAGGCTGCCTTTGCTCAAATCTACTTAAATGAGAAACAGCCACCTGAACCTACAGGAACAGGTGCAGTGGCCCATCCATGCAGTGCCACTGCATAGCTGTCTATGTAGCACATCATTGCCTAAAACCTGCAGTAAAAAGTTATCTGCATTCAGAAATGTGCTACAAAACGAGCAGTAAGTTAACCAAACCAAGGTAATTTAGAAAGCACTGCGTGTTAAATCCGACACCATGCTTAAAAAAATTTAAAAAAGGAAATCACAAAGGAAGATTCCCCAATGCTCACATCTCCAGGACAGCCAGTTGAATGGCAATGCCAAAATCCTCTCAGTGGCTTTCAAAGTACTTTATGACAGTGACTTAATTGTCAAGTTAAAAAAAATTAAAAAACTTGTAGCGGTGTCAGTAGTCTCTGAAAAAAAGGGAGAATCTCTTCTTACCAAGTGACTTGACATTCTGGGATGAATCCTGCCTTCTCTTCCTGTGTTGAGGTTTGACTGATGTTTCCACAGGCTCATTTCCTGAAGTGAACTCTCCATCTCCAGTCTCAGGTGTGATGAATTACCGTTGAACACTGGTAATCTCCTTAAAAAAACCAAACAGACATACAGAAGACATAAACCCAACGATCAATCAATATCTTCTTGTATCCATTTTAGGGAGATGGGAAGATGACTAAGAACAATCAAGTCAGCACCACCTTGTCTGACACCACAAGTGTGAACAAATGGAGGTGCTTTATACCATTTGCACATCAATCAATTATGCTTTCCATAGAAAATAGAAAGTTCATAAATGTTTACATCAGAAACAATCTAACCATCTACCTAAAATCTAAACAAAAATCTTTGCCTTCGGTGGCAATTCGCAGAATACCCTTTTCTGTTTAATGCTAAAGCCTGTTATAACCTAAAAAACCTCCTACTTTATTACCACTTGCACACCAGCGTGATGTGTTTCTTTCCAAGCAAATGAGCAGCCTGACTTGGCCAAAGCAGTCCAACGCATACCATGCTTGTTAATGTCGCTTACTTTTTCACTTCCTCTTCTTTTTTAAAATTGCTTTACCAAAAAGACCCTTCACTGTCTATTAAAAGCTTAATTCAGGAAGCCTTTAGATCTTAAGCAGGCAAGAATATTAAAAAGCTATCAGTCCAGACCCCAGCATTACTATCAATTACAGTTATCTCAGAAAAAAATGTTGGTTTATTGTCCTTTACCCCTTCCCTCCTGTAAAATCATTGGATCTCCATCAGTGAATAGTACAAAGGATTGACTTGAGCACAGATCTGGTTGTCCTTTCAGGCTTTCATGTTCTTCCTGCGTGGTGACAGATTCTTGTGCTATTTCAGCAGTAGCACCTTCAACAGACACAGTAGTGTGGGTCGCAGAAAGAAATTCAGAAGGCTGTGATGCAGCCCAGGTTAGTGTTTGATGGGCTGCCATCAAAAATGGTGTGTCTGAGGCTAGAGGAGTAAGAAGTTGCTGGAGGCTGTCCTCAGCTGAAGCAAGGGTATTGCTGCTCTCGCTCTTAACCTGCAGTGGGTTACTGCTGACAGACGGACAGACAGCAGCCTGGGTCTTCGCAAGTTCCGCCGTCACACTTTTAGATTGTGGCAGCAACTTGAAGAAGTCATCAAGAAGAGCACACATTTCGTTAAGCTCTGCTTCCGGGACATGGTCTTCACCGTATGTATTCCTAGGGTAATTAGAAGATGGAAAGTCAGCTGTATAAACAGACAGCACTGGAGGATTCTGGAAGAAGCAAAACACAGTGAAGTTTCATATCAAAAAATTACAGTGACAGGATGAGTGTTGGTTCTCTAAGGCTTTAGAAATGAACCTGAGTGACTAACTGAAGTGTTCATTTATAAATGGTTCCCTTCTGAGAATAGAGTTCACAGGCTTCTTGACAGAATAGTGACCTCTGTTGAAAGTATTTTGTGTATTGGAAAGGCAACCCCTTTATGTAGAAGAATTGGGGAAGCCTGATGTCCTGGAAGGAACCCGAGAGACCCCTGCCATGCTGTGGAAGGAAGTGGAGCCTGAGCCAAGCTTGTTGGGAAAGTGCCACGGTTCTGAGATGAGGTCGCTATACAAGGAAAGCAACTCCTTTAGTGATAAGGTGGACAAAACTGTCCTGCAGCCAGTGGTCCTGCAGAGGGCACACAATAAAGTGAAACTAGTGAAAAGAGTTTCCACAGGCAGTGAAAGGCAATATGAGACAACAAGGCTCTACAGTGTTATTTGGGAAGGCTGCCTTTGCTCAAATCTACTTAAATGAGAAACAGCCACCTGAACCTACAGGAACAGGTGCAGTGGCCCATCCATGCAGTGCCACTGCATAGCTGTCTATGTAGCACATCATTGCCTAAAACCTGCAGTAAAAAGTTATCTGCATTCAGAAATGTGCTACAAAACGAGCAGTAAGTTAACCAAACCAAGGTAATTTAGAAAGCACTGCGTGTTAAATCCGACACCATGCTTAAAAAAATTTAAAAAAGGAAATCACAAAGGAAGATTCCCCAATGCTCACATCTCCAGGACAGCCAGTTGAATGGCAATGCCAAAATCCTCTCAGTGGCTTTCAAAGTACTTTATGACAGTGACTTAATTGTCAAGTTAAAAAAAATTAAAAAACTTGTAGCGGTGTCAGTAGTCTCTGAAAAAAAGGGAGAATCTCTTCTTACCAAGTGACTTGACATTCTGGGATGAATCCTGCCTTCTCTTCCTGTGTTGAGGTTTGACTGATGTTTCCACAGGCTCATTTCCTGAAGTGAACTCTCCATCTCCAGTCTCAGGTGTGATGAATTACCGTTGAACACTGGTAATCTCCTTAAAAAAACCAAACAGACATACAGAAGACATAAACCCAACGATCAATCAATATCTTCTTGTATCCATTTTAGGGAGATGGGAAGATGACTAAGAACAATCAAGTCAGCACCACCTTGTCTGACACCACAAGTGTGAACAAATGGAGGTGCTTTATACCATTTGCACATCAATCAATTATGCTTTCCATAGAAAATAGAAAGTTCATAAATGTTTACATCAGAAACAATCTAACCATCTACCTAAAATCTAAACAAAAATCTTTGCCTTCGGTGGCAATTCGCAGAATACCCTTTTCTGTTTAATGCTAAAGCCTGTTATAACCTAAAAAACCTCCTACTTTATTACCACTTGCACACCAGCGTGATGTGTTTCTTTCCAAGCAAATGAGCAGCCTGACTTGGCCAAAGCAGTCCAACGCATACCATGCTTGTTAATGTCGCTTACTTTTTCACTTCCTCTTCTTTTTTAAAATTGCTTTACCAAAAAGACCCTTCACTGTCTATTAAAAGCTTAATTCAGGAAGCCTTTAGATCTTAAGCAGGCAAGAATATTAAAAAGCTATCAGTCCAGACCCCAGCATTACTATCAATTACAGTTATCTCAGAAAAAAATGTTGGTTTATTGTCCTTTACCCCTTCCCTCCTGTAAAATCATTGGATCTCCATCAGTGAATAGTACAAAGGATTGACTTGAGCACAGATCTGGTTGTCCTTTCAGGCTTTCATGTTCTTCCTGCGTGGTGACAGATTCTTGTGCTATTTCAGCAGTAGCACCTTCAACAGACACAGTAGTGTGGGTCGCAGAAAGAAATTCAGAAGGCTGTGATGCAGCCCAGGTTAGTGTTTGATGGGCTGCCATCAAAAATGGTGTGTCTGAGGCTAGAGGAGTAAGAAGTTGCTGGAGGCTGTCCTCAGCTGAAGCAAGGGTATTGCTGCTCTCGCTCTTAACCTGCAGTGGGTTACTGCTGACAGACGGACAGACAGCAGCCTGGGTCTTCGCAAGTTCCGCCGTCACACTTTTAGATTGTGGCAGCAACTTGAAGAAGTCATCAAGAAGAGCACACATTTCGTTAAGCTCTGCTTCCGGGACATGGTCTTCACCGTATGTATTCCTAGGGTAATTAGAGGATGGAAAGTCAGCTGTATAAACAGACAGCACTGGAGGATTCTGGAAGAAGCAAAACACAGTGAAGTTTCATATCAAAAAATTACAGTGACAGGATGAGTGTTGGTTCTCTAAGGCTTTAGAAATGAACCTGAGTGACTAACTGAAGTGTTCATTTATAAATGGTTCCCTTCTGAGAATAGAGTTCACAGGCTTCTTGACAGAATAGTGACCTCTGTTGAAAGTATTTTGTGTATTGGAAAGGCAACCCCTTTATGTAGAAGAATTGGGGAAGCCTGATGTCCTGGAAGGAACCCGAGAGACCCCTGCCATGCTGTGGAAGGAAGTGGAGCCTGAGCCAAGCTTGTTGGGAAAGTGCCACGGTTCTGAGATGAGGTCGCTATACAAGGAAAGCAACTCCTTTAGTGATAAGGTGGACAAAACTGTCCTGCAGCCAGTGGTCCTGCAGAGGGCACACAATAAAGTGAAACTAGTGAAAAGAGTTTCCACAGGCAGTGAAAGGCAATATGAGACAACAAGGCTCTACAGTGTTATTTGGGAAGGCTGCCTTTGCTCAAATCTACTTAAATGAGAAACAGCCACCTGAACCTACAGGAACAGGTGCAGTGGCCCATCCATGCAGTGCCACTGCATAGCTGTCTATGTAGCACATCATTGCCTAAAACCTGCAGTAAAAAGTTATCTGCATTCAGAAATGTGCTACAAAACGAGCAGTAAGTTAACCAAACCAAGGTAATTTAGAAAGCACTGCGTGTTAAATCCGACACCATGCTTAAAAAAATTTAAAAAAGGAAATCACAAAGCAAAATTCTGATTTGGAAGGGACTTCAAGGATCATATGGTCTAAACTTTCTCTGCAAATGCAGGTTTAGACAGGATGGCCCAGCACCCTGTCCAGCTTAATCTTAAAAGCATCCAGTATTGAGGAATCCAGCTCTTCCTGGGAAGATTATTCCAATGGCCGGTTTTTCTCGTCATGAAAAATTTGCTTCTTTTGCAATCGGAGTTTCCCCACAAGTAACTTGTACCAATTACCCCTTGTTTTTTTTCCACGTCACTTCTTGTACAAAGGGAGTTTCTTTGTGGCCACCCTTTAAGTACTGTCACATGGTGATAAGGTCTCCCCTAAATAAAAAATACAAGTAAAGGTGTTAATCTTTACAAATTCCTTTTATTTTTCTTTTAGTCAGTAATTACTTCATGAAATGGTATTTGCTCTTATACCATCACAGCTGAGTTTCTGTTAGAAGCTTTGGTGACTTTGGTGACACACTAACAGTAAGAGAAAGAACTACTGTGTTTGTGACTGTCCTATTGTGCTGTCTACGGCTATGCAAATTATAAGTTTCAGGATAGTTTACATCAGTAGGGTTTCTCCAGATGCCAGGCTTCCTTGGACCTGTACTTCCCAATTCTCTCTCTAAAGGTCTTTTAAAAAATACAGCCTCACATTTACCTCTTTCAGTTTTCTGGTGGGAGCAAATTCAGGAAATGGGTAACATGCAGTCATTATTCTGCAGAATAAGGGGAGGCACAGGTTATTACATAAAAAGGTAGGTTGTAAAATTGTAGGTAGTATAAAGGAGGTAAGCATGGCTATAATGAAGAATGTCAAAAGAAATCAAATCAGATACTTAATCACAGGGAAAACAGAGAACTAATTGCCATGAGATGTTTTAAGTACCCAAATGTGATGCTATGTGATGCTTTGTCTTTGTGTACTTCTGTTTCGGTCTACTGAGACTTTGGCTCTGTACGGACATACTGCCACCCTGTGGACGTTACTTTAACAGTTTGTCACTGAATGCACAATTTTTATGTTCCGGTCTGTATATTTTAGTCGGAGGAATTAATGAAAGAGACGACCAGTTGATTGTGGATGCACTGGTGTAGCCCAGAATCTACTTCTTTTAGTAGTATCCAAGCTCAGATATGGTTACAGCCTACAGGACCAGCTACTATAAAGATGTAGGAGGCATTTTACCCACTGAAATTTGAAAGGTAATTTGGGATAATGCAACTAAATTTGAAAGCGAGTTCCACTCCTTGTGGTATATTTAGTAAATTTTAGGTGTTGTTAGATCCCACTCCTAACAGCAGCAGTGTTTGGGCCCCCCAAGACCTACACAGTTGAAGGGAAGGGTCTTTTAATATCTGCATGGCAAACTGGAGACTGACAAATCTCCCAGGGTAAATTCAAAAGCAGTGTTCATTTTGGGCACAGCCAAAATTACAAACCAGATATGCGGGTGCACTCTTGAGTCACAGCTTCTCAAAGTTGCAAAATCAGATCACTATCTGAGAAGGAGAGAGAGAGAGAGAAGGAGTGGGGGGGAAGAGAAAAATATTCACCACTTCAGTGGGGCGCGGTGGTTCCTCTGGAAAACGTGGTCTTCAGGCACACGTGGTCCTGTAGTTCTTCTGCAGCATGTTCCATGGGATTGTGAGTGTGCGCTGTGCCTTCTAGGCAGGCTCTATTTGTAGGGCAAATCCATGCCTTATTAGCATGTGAGGGTTGGTCTTGCTGTGCATGCAGAGAAGCTCCTTTGAGAAGCTTCAGGAATTGGGTCTGGGAGCTCCAGGGTCACTGGCAGTTCAACAGACCCTTGCCAGAGTAACCTCTGCCTGAACCCTTTGGTTCAGCATACAGCCAGGTGAGGGGCTGGAGGGGACAGCCCCTGCTGCTGCATCTCCTCCCCCTCCTCTGTGGTCGCTGCCTGGGACAGTCAGCTCATCAGAGGTGAGGGTGAGGGGCAGGGGGAGCAGGGCCTGCTTCTGCACCTCCCCCTCTCATTGTTAACCAGGAGCCACAGAAAGGCCCCTCACAAACCCAGACCTGTACTCAGACAATGTTTAAGACAGACAATTGAGACAAGGGGATTTATTGTCTTCAATTTTAGATGCTAATCTTAGTTAATGGTAAACAAGAACAGGAACAAAACACAAAGTGCCAGTTGGTTGTATGGAGACAGAGACTAAAGAAGCCATGGAAGATAAGTGTGAAAGAAGAGTAAACAAATGATCACTGGGGTAGCCAGAGTTAGTTTAAATGGCCCGTAGGGGGGTACTGTTGTATTGTGAATCATACACAGATAATACCTATTTAGTGTCAGGAATAGGAGGGGAATAGTTAAATGATTTTGGGGAAATGTAATGAATATGTATATATTTAATAAATTATGGGGAGACTTACATGGACTCTTTGGGAGCACTTCAGGAAGATAAACCCAGTGCTGCCCTGGTTTACTTCAAATATAGAATACCTGCTTAACAGTATTTCAAGCTGTTGGGCTATTTTCTTTGTTTCACAGTGTTTGAGACACAACAAATACAAGTAAAGTCAGTCTTTACACCTACAATCTCATCAATCACAAGGCCACAGCTATTGTTTTACAATACATCGTATGTCTGATCATTGCCTTAAGCTTGAATCACAACAGAACTGTGCTCTATTCCTTAGACCAGGGGTGTCAAACTCACAGCTCCCACCATTCCTTCTGCTCCTGCAGTCTAACGTGCGTGTCGCACGCTGCACATGTGACCAGCGCTGGCAGGGGTGCTGGGACAAAGAGCTTGGCACTGCCACCAGGTAGAAGCAAGGTGCCAGGCTGGATAAAACAAGGTGGAGGGATGGATTCGGCCTGTGGGATGTGAGTTTCACAGCCCTGCTTTAGAGCACGGGCCAGAAAGAACCAAGATAAGAGACAGATGGTTGATATGAATGCATTTGTTGTACGGTAACAATGAGGATTTATCTGTGAGAGCAACAATATCAGAGTCCAAGACATTTGTCTTGACATTGAGCAACCTATTTTGGAATCCATCGTGGTGAAAAACCCCAAACTGTACTTGTGAATATTGGTAAAGGTTGTGCTTGCATCAGGAGTCTTTCTGATTTCATACTCCTAGACAATATTACAGTAGACACTAATAACCCCTTAAACCGTTGTGTTTACAATTTTGTTAAAACTGTAGGATGTGGCTTCACTTAGTGCTCGTCACATCAGATCAGTTGTTGTAATCTAACTAAATGCTAACTCAAGAGCTGTCACCTACACCTATCAGAATGGATCTCATCCTAACAAAGAGATTGTTACAACACCAGGACTGGGAGAAATTGCTGGAGAAAGCCCAGGATAATGGACAAAAAAAACCAAACCTTAATCGCTCTCCATCATGACACAGAAGACACCATGTCCTGGAACAAATGAAGAAGGATGTGGAATATTGATGGTGAGCTACCCTTTCTGGAGGGTCACCCGCTGCTGCAGGTCATCTTAACAGAGTGCTTCATCCTGTTGTTGTTCTCCTAATGCTAATCTTAATATGTTTTTGTTTATTAGTAGCATTATATGTAAAATTTTGGAACACAATAAAGAAACTACCCTATTTGTTATCCCACTCTAATATGCACGTGTTTGACATCCCACTCACTGTTGAGGTCTCCGTATCTATTTAGCTACTGTGACACTTGAGCGACTGGAGTGACAAAGTGAGTTTCTGGTTTTTTTCCTAATAGGTGCAGGATGGAAAATGGTTGATGCAAATCAGGTTGAACTTATTAATTGGTTGTAGTTTATGAACCATTGTGTGTTGGATGAAACATGCTTCGTATCTTCTCGGGCTCTTTCCTTTACTCTTTTCCCACCTTTTGCTATGTAAAAATCACCACCACTTGTGAAGAGGTATCAGAGGAGTTACCAAGCCTGAAAGCTATTTAAGCCATGGGAGTGGAGGGGATGTCAGAGCCTAATTCTGCAATGGAAATGCGATGTCTTAAACTAATTGTTTCCAGCCCTTGAAATACAGAAAGGATAAGCTCCACATGGAGGGGCGGCAGTGCTTATTTCTGTGCCAGATTGCAGGCACCTCCGCTGTGTTCACCTGCTGAGAAAGGTCATCCCAGGGTTTGCAGGTGAAGGGAGCAAGATCACCAGAGCCCCGAAGACCTCAGACCCTTTCCCAGAATCTCCTGAACTTTCCAGAAGGGACACTATGCAGGTGCACCAAAACCTCCTCCTTTACAGAATCCTCATCTATAAATAATGCTCTTAAGATATTGCCTGTGCATACACCTGCCATTCTTGCATCCTGGGAGACAACGCTGGCACCTGGGGTGGTGATACCCTGCTATTTTCTCTCTCTCTTTTCCCTTCCTTTCTTTCATTTTCCCTTATTACAGATTTAAGAAGCCGATGCCTGTCTTGTTTCTAAGGTTGCCTGTGTAAATAAATTTCTTTTAAATTGATCGTTTGATGTCATTTCATTTTAATTCCAAGAGGAATTCATGTATTTTAGGAAGGGGCCCAGGGTCCCCCCCAGCAGCCTCTCACAGGTCAGTTTGGGCTGCAACACTTGCTTGGGGGAAAAAAGGAAAGAAAATTACGAGCTATATTCACAAATGAAAGTACATCCAGGGCTCTTCAAGGTGGCACCTTTGTCACTTCTGGTCCCCAAGCAACATAACTGGAGGAAAGCAGAGTTCAGCCCCAAGATGTATCAGTACAAGCCTGCCCTCTTCCGCACTTCCCATGGTGCTGCTGCTAGCGCTGCCTCGAGCCAGACTACAGAGCATTTGTTTTTTCTAACCTAGCATAACCAGATTAGATTTAGATTAGATTTTAGGAAGAGATGGTGAGGCACTGGAACAGGTTGCCCAGAGAAGTCTTGGATGCCCCAATCCTGGAGGTGTTCAAGGCCAGGTTGGAAGAACCGGCCAGTAGTGCTGTTCTAGGTTCCCAGCACAGCGTTGCTTAGCATTAGACTCAAGAGCAAGCTGGTTGCAAAGCATAAAGTACATTCGAGGATTTGACACAAGGTTAAGCTGATCTCAGACTACAATAAGTAGCCCAGTGGCTCTGGCAGCTGAGACTACAGAATCACTGCAAAGAACAAGGGATATAAAGAGACCCAAGTACGAAATGGAAGCTCAAGTGGACTTTATTATATAGTTACTAAAATGTACAGGGACATTAGTGCACTGGTTCTTATTTCATTTCTCAGATTCAACATAGGAGCAGTCAGATGCTGAATGAACCAGCTCTTTGCTTTTTGCAAATTTAGAATGTGTAACGTGGAGCATCTTTAAATCATTTTCTGAAATATCCTTGAAGAACAATGCAGTCAAAACCAGGCTAAGCAATTTCTTCATGAACTGCTTGGTATTTCGTCTTTAATAAAAGAAGTGATTAAGTGCTAACAGGGTGGTAGGATACAGATACCCCACTCTATCATCACCTGGGTTGTATTTAAAGCCCCATTCTATTCCATGATCTGGAAACAGTCCTTGAAAACTTCATTATAACACTATTTATTTATTACAAATATTTACATACTATATATTAATACACATTTATTTCCACACTTTAACAATTCCATCCCTTGATGCAGTTACTATAAACCCTTGTGTGGTCTGGAAAGTTGCAATATCTGTGATGATATCGTGGTGTCCGACAGGGAGAGACTCTGGACCCTTCCGAGGGGTCTCATCAGTGGGACCCAATTTTTGCTTGTTTTGAATTTCCTGTACAAAAAACAAAATGAGAAAGATGATTTGCAGAAAGGTAAACATTTGCAAAGGGGAATTGTCACACTTACTAGGTTGTGAAAAGATTAAAAAAACTCTTCAATCAACCAACTCCCAAATCTTCTACCCTTTGATTTTTTTTAGGATTACTCCTTGGTTCATTTCCTCACACACAACCTAAGTCTTATCTAAACTGACATTACAGCACTCTGATTAGAAAAATAATGTTTTTATCTCATATTTTTAAAATTACATTAACTACTGAGATTTGATAGTCCTGGAGTGGGGGGGGAAGCTACAGTGACGCATACACCTTAGCTATAGCATGAGTGTAATTAAGAACTTCACATTAAACGCTTGGAAAACACGGTGCATAGACAGACACTCACTGACTTGGATTTTTCTTTTCTAGTAGCACTCATTCAATTGGAGTGAAACAAAACATTGTGCTAATAAAGAACCAGCAACACTGCCAGTTCCAAAAGTCCCTTTGAAGGATGTAATAAAACCTGCAAGGTTTGGCTACTGTTTTGGCCCCAGTGCATTTCACAATGTCTTGCTAAGATCCTACACAAAAGACATTATGAAGACTGATCAAAATCAAAAGTGTTAAGACGCTAGATTTCAATATTCCCAAAGAAACATGACTCTTCTGCATATAAGTATTATTTGGTAAGTCTAATTCTCTCAGAAACAACCAATGCTTTTCCTTTTAAAATAACTTCTTCCTAATTGCCTGAAAATGCAATGCTGACAACATCCATAAAAGGTAAGATGGTTATAATTAAAGCCATCGTGTAATTAATTTAACCCATAGCACCACCAAATAATTTAACCCACAACCACCAGCAGAATATGTGTCTTAAGAAGCAAAGCAAAATACCTGAACCACCTCCGTGCCCTCAATTATCTTCCTGTAGTAGGAAACAGATGGGCAATTAGAACTTCCGGCAACAACATATGATCTCTCAGGGTAGGCAAGATCCCAAAACCTAAACACAATGAAACAAAATCAAGTTGAGAAGTTAAATTTTATCAGCTTAATACAGCTGTTTAAAAGCCCTCTTGCTCTTATGATGAAAATGAGTGGGCACAAATGCTTTATGCTTTCTACACTTGGTGGTAGAGAGAGATGCAGAGAAATCAACATTCGTATCAAGCTTACACACAAGTGATCGTCTTGGTTTCATCACACAGCCTATCAAGAACTGTACAGAAGAGTACACATCGTGTTTCAGAGAAGCACTGAGTTTTGCACTGCTCTTCCTGAGAACAATTCTCTCGCCTCACTGATGATTACTAAGGAACACATTGTCAGCATTATTGTTCTTGGAGCTTACTTAGCAACGCTTGGCAACATTTAGCGCACCGGCAGGGGTGGAAAGGAGGGTGTCAAAACAAAAGTGTTGTGAGCTTTATTACCTTATTTTCATGTCTGAGCCTGCTGTCAGTAATATGGGATTACCGGATGCCGGACTACAGTATATTCCGTGGATGCTGTAAGGAGAAGGCTAGTAGGGAAAAGGGATATATAAAAATAAGTTGTTATGAATAGATGTGGCCATGCTTCACAAAGAGAATGCATTCTTTACCAAATCCATCCATCCATCCAATTTCCAAATACTTCTAGCAAATGCCAGGTTACTTTGTTAACAGGCCACATCTTAACATATTAAGATAAATTGCTTCCTTTTATTCCTCATGTTTCACAGAATAATGCAACACATTTAAGTCTGCATAATGCTTTTTTTGAATTTTGGAAATCACAGTCTCAATGATGGCAAATGAGAGAGATTGTTTCTAACAGAATCAGGCAGGTGAATCACACTGAAAAGCACATGGATGCTCAAATATTTATGCTATGAAGGCATTAAGGTACAGACATGTAACAGAAAAGCAGCTTGAATCACAAGTTCCCTGTGTGCCACGTATGACCAAAATGAACTGAATGTGCAAACTTTGTAGCATGTACAAATTGAAGACTGGTAGATTCCATATCTGCATTTACAAAATTTATAGAAGTAGCTGTGGTTATTTTTGTGTAGGTATTTGTGTTTTAAAAAAAAAACATCCCAGATTGCTCCTTCCCAATTAATGCCTTGTTGAGGAGGAACTTCGTGCTTTAAACTAACAGCTGAGTGTAGCAGTGGCGTTACAGTACAGAAGCATGCACATTCCCAGAAACAACAAGTAAAAATAAGTGAAAGAAGCCATAGCACAAATTTTGGCTTTGTCATATCTTTACAGGCTTGACCAGCTCACTGGTTTTCTAAGAACATAACTGGATATAGCAAACGGCTGTTACAAGTACATTCCACAGATAGCAGAAAACAACTAATGAAGATCCAGGTTACACTGCTGTTTTACAAAGGGGATTTAATTTTGACAGGAAAACAGTTTGGTGCCAAAATAAATCCCAGGGCACATTCCTGGTGCCAAACTGGCAAGGCCGTGGGGACAGGTAACTGTACTGAGGCACAGAGTGGAGTCTGAGGTTGTTCCAGCCCCTGCTACACAACAGAAGGGAAAGAAAAAAAGACCAGACCTGCAGTTCTGAAAGAGGAGGTGCGCTGCTGGCCCACAAAGTGAAGCGTCGATCGCCAGTTTCCATATCCCACATGGAGACTTCGTTATTGCCTTGAACAGCTATAGGAAAGACATCGCCGATGCAAAAAAAAATATAAAACAGGTCAGTTGGCTCTTGCTACCTGTTCTACTGACATGATACAGAGGATATGACAGAGACTCTCCACTTGCTCTCTGCAGCATTTGTGTTAGTCTTGCTTTGACAGTAAAGCCATGCATGTGTTTTGGTGGTTTTACAGCTTAGTAGAAGCTTCACTTAAGCGCCTCATTTAAGAGAGTTTAAAATAAACTTGTTTTGATCTCTAATGCTTTTAAAAAGTTATTAAACCCTCAGTTTCCTCCCTAGATAACTTCTTATCCTCCTTTGAGGAGGATCGGATGGTCTGTTCAGCATGGTCACTAGGGATTTTGGAGATTACCCCTGAGGAGGTAAAACAGCAATCCAAAATTGTAGAGTTCATAGAATCATGGAGTAGTTTGGGTTGGAAGGGACCTTAGAGATCATCTAGTTCCAGCCCCCCTTCCATGGGCAGGGACACCTCCCACCAGACCTGGCTGCTCAAGACCCCATCCAGCCTGCCATGAACACTTCCAGGGAGGAAACAGGAGCTACAATGAGGTTCCACATCCATATTTAGCATAGAACCACAGAATCATTTTGGTTGGAAAAGACCTTTAAGGTCATCGAGCCCATCCGTTAACCTAACACTGCCAAGTTACGACTAAACTATGTCTCTAAGCACCACATCTTCACATCATTTAAATATTTCCAGGGATGGTGACTCAACCACTTCCCTGGGCAATCTGTAGGCAGGCAAAGAATTCTGATCAAGGGATGTTTACGTACCCAGCATCAGCCTAGCATGCAAAGACTTTTTAATAATATTCCAAAAAGATGAACTTTGTCAATGATTTATTGTTCAGCAGGGAGAAAAACTAGAAAGCACAGAGAAGCTTGCTCTATTTGTAGTTTTTCAAGAAACATATATCCCAGGGTAGCTAAAAACTAATCTAAGAAGTGAAGCTTAAGAAGCGAGTAAAATATGAAACTCAAATTACTCTCAATTTACAGGAACTTGTATTTATTTTGTAATTGTAGGATTAGTTGAAGGAACTTCTGAAATGGACACAGAAAAATTTAAAAGTGTATGACAGTGCTATGTGCAGTGAGGATGAAGCAGCTGTGAGCATACCAGATGAGGAATCTTGGGAGATTTTTGACATCTCTAACCCATGACACAGCTGGGTTAGATTGAAGTGGTAATTGGAATAGAACAATCTTTCACTCTCTGATCTACAGAGGCACTGAAGGTGGTGTCAGAATTCCCATCAACGTCAAATGTATGTCACAAGCTTAGGTTTTACAACATTTTGTCCTTAACAAGTGATGTGGTAGCCATAACACAGGGAGGGACCCTCATAAGAGCTGTAATGTTCAGAAGATAAGAGTTGTAAAGCTTGTCAATCATTTTCAGAATGACTTAGCACTACTTCCTCCTCCTCCCCTTCTTTTTCATTTCCAAATGCCAGGAAGAGCACAGTGGCAGAACACAAGTATGAACCTTCTCTTTTTCCTCTCCATAAGCAAAGCACAAGAAACTCTACAAGAAAAAAACCCCAACCACCCAAACAAACCAGCTACCCCCAGGGCTTGAAGCAGGAGCTGAAACAGAAGCTCTTTTAATCACAACTTCTGGCAACTGTGATTTAAGTTTAAGACATGTTTTACCTGCAATTACCCAGGACTGATAGACAGGATGCATGAGCAGGCGTCTGATCCGGGCCTTGGAAGGATGAGAATGGCTGGAGATAGGTAACTGAAACCTCATGTCCCAGCATGCCATGGTACCATTGCTTGTTCCTGGCAAGAGAAAGCTCCCCATAGTCAGAGGGACTTTTTGCCCATATCCTTGTGTTCTTTTCCTAGGGAGATGGACTTCAGCCTCAAGTATTTAGTGGACAGAATACTTCCCACAAATAGATCAGGAGGTATTCTCTCTTCTTGTTTGAGAAAAGCATATTCTAGTCAAATTAGATCAAGCAAAAACTTAAACTATAGCTACTGTAAAACAAAACCAAAAGCGGGGAGATGGAGGGAAGAGAGAAGCTAACAAGAAATCCAGGCTGGCTTACCAATACACAGCCAGCACTGGTGTATGTCCACAGCAAATGAAGTTATGAGGCCTAACTTCAAATCATGTTTCAGTGTCCAAGCGTTGCTGCTAGATCGCAAATCCCATCCAACCAGAGATCCATTAACTGTGCCGTAAGCCAGTACTGACTGGGCTCCTGAGTTGAAGTGATGCATATCTACCACACAGCCATCATCCTTCAGATCTAAGGACCTGGGTCAAAAGAATAAACTAATTTAGAAACAGATATGACTCCCTTCAAGTTTAAGACTCTGTCCAATAGCTAATGCTGAACAGCATTTTCCTCTTCATGTGACTTCTCAAGGCATCTGCTAGCAACAAACTGACGATTGTAGTACAGCACATGCTTACAGTCCCTGAGATCTCTCCGCCGACAGGAGCTGCAGGCCTTCTGCAGGGTAGCAAAATGCTGAACAGCAGCTCTTTGCAAACAAACATAGCTCTGTGCTCTGGTTTCTCAGCGTGTTTGATATTTGTCTCCCATTCAAGCTCCATGTTTATCAGATCTCCATCTACCAGACTCTGTGGGCAGGAATACCTCTCTCCATGTTATAATGCCAGCACTGTCAATCACTCACTGTGAGGACAAATGGACACCTTCTTCAGGCACAAATGCAGTGTATACCAAAAGGGAAAATCTGATCTGTAATTTCCATCTCCATTAGATTTGTCCTATCAAACTTCTAAACTTAATCTCAAATAAGAGAAAACATTTGAGAACAATACCTTACATTTACCTGGGATAGAAAAGAGGTCTTTGAAATGGTTGCTAGATTGGCTGGGGCCTGGATATGCCCCTCACTGAAGACAGAAGATAAAGCTCTTGAATCACTGCCAAATATTCTGCTCATATTGAGATAGAGAAGAAAGAGCTAAACATCCCCAAACACTCCTCTAAGTAGTATCCCATCACCCACATCTTTGCCACCTTATTTGCATTAAAAGCCTGGGAGAAAAAAATGCAGAAAAACTGAGGCCAAGCCACATGTTGTACATTTGTAAACATTTATCTAATGACCTATAAAAGAGGCTTCAAAATAACTGCGACTATTAACATCGTAACAGAGGAAGTAAGAAACTACCAATCCCAGTGCATAAATAAAAGAGATTAAGAACTATTCAGACTGACCAATTGTTTCAAGCTCATAATGAGCCCAGTTACACAGAAGGAGTCAATAACCTACAGCTATCAATCCTCAGCTCTGCATGGTTGCCTTTCAGCCCTTCTTTATGAAGTAGGATAAGATGATGGATTACAGCCTTCCAGTACAGCCTGGGCTCAGCCAGCAGGAAGCCTGGAGCAAATCCAGGTACCTAATCCAGGGAAATACTAACAGCTTGAGCTCTGCAGTGAGATTTATCTGCTCTAAATACATACCTGCTTTGTATTGGATGAATTTTAGGAGACTTAGGGAGCTTTGAAGCTTCAATACCAAGAAGCTGGATAGCACCATTGTCTGAAGCTATAGCCAAATAATGTGAACCTTGGCAGAATGTGAGTGTCTTCACATGTCCTCCAATCCGAGAGTACGTCAAAATTGATCTAAACAGAGAGAGAGAGAGAAAGGGGAAAAAAAGGGAAACTTTTTTTGTGGCACATTAAAAACAAAATTAATTCTCTCAAACACCTGCTCAAAACCAATGACTCGAGAGAGAGTGCTCTCAAAATAACATTTTCTAGGTGATTCCAAAACCATAAAGCAACATAGTCTAAGTAGCTTTTGCAAGCTTAACTCTTCATCTTTGAGTCTCTAGGTTATAAATCTACAAATGCAGATGCACACATTCGCCTACCAGTAAAATAAGTCTAACCCAGATCTGTATCAAAGTAGCATACTGTAGTTACTGCTATTTAACTGACACTGCAGTCTACTAGGTCATTTTCCAAGTACTTTAAGACAGACATCATCTTCTCCCAAAGATTTTTCTCTCATGGAGTCATTGAGCCCCATACCACCCACGTTTCAACCAGCAATACAGCCTTCCTGCACCAAATATCAGTGGATGAGACAGTTAAGCATCCAGCTAATTTGTTCCAAAAACTTCAGATGGCTTTAAACAGCAGCACCAGAACACATTTATGTCTGTATAGTAATGAAATCAAAAGCCTGTAATTACTACATCTGCAAAGCAGTCTTTTTGCATTTGCTAACAATTTTTTCTTTTATTGAGCAACTGAAACAGAAATCTAATATTTTATAGTTGCATGCAAAGAAGAACACTAATGTATTTCATTATTGAAACCTCCAGCACACCCATACCTTATTCTTATTTTGCTCCCTCCTCTAATTTATTTTGCACTCTGAAACAGCAACCCCCAACTCCTGTGAGTTTTAAATCTACCTGGTTGTAGTGGTTTTTCCTTCCATTTTCTGACTGTTCCAGATTTTCACTGTGCCATCGTTTGAGCAAGTGGCAAAAATGGAGTGTTCATCAGAGACCCGAATGCGGTTCACCGCAGACTTGTGTTCATGAAGGTGAGCTACCAACAATCCTTTGGGACGCCATCCTGCAGGGAAAAACAAAGCCATTAAGTTTGGTGTGGATTTCGTAACTTCATAGGAACATGAAAACCCCCCCGATCCCATCCACCAACAGCTACATTGGGATACAGTCATTACAGCTCCAAATGGACTGAAAATGCAGAGTTAACGCATTTTAAATTTTCTGAACTAAACCCTACTGACAGATCTGGGTAGGAGTTTTCTTTTAGATGAGTTCCATGTACGTTCAGTGAAATTACAAGAGCCCTTCTTCATAGAGTTTGTAGAGGTACCATTACACCATCCTGCTCTCAGCCTATGCAGATTGCTGTGCTATAAAGGGCAATCCCAAAAATACCCAGAATGTACATAATAAGCAACACATTTGAACAGTCTAAGGTCCTGGATTGGCTGTAGAGTACATGAAGTGACAGACCCAGTGTTGCACTACATGCTGCATTGCCAGTCTCATGCACCTAATGAAATGAAATAACAGCTCTTTTAAACCCCACAGAAGATGTATTCCAGAACTTCAAAAACAAATTGAGGAGCTGAGCTGCTGCGTACAGCTCTAGCCAAGAAATCGCCAACATTTGTGTGATATGTTTCCTCCTCTGAAAAAAGCAACGCAGAAGTACCTGACTCCACTTCTAACAGGCACCTACTTTTGTGAAGGACGAACATCAGATGAAGATAATGAAGGACAGACCACAGCAAACTTCAGAATAAGACACAAACTTTGATTATGAACATTTTTCTGGCACCAAATCACTTTTGTGGCAGAGCAGGTCAGCTGCTTGTATTGGGACATGTTATTTCATACGTTGTAAAACTTTCTTCAGAAGACAAACACGCAGCTTAGTCAAGCTATGTTCAAAGGCTATCTGGTTGCACCATTTTCCTGATTTCCATATTTTCTACTGCTTCCCCTAAATTGATATGGTAGCTGTATATGCCCAGGTGTGTGCATTTATGCTAGGCTTACCAAAAGGCTTTAGCACCACTGTGTTGGTCACTGTAAGCCTAGCTGGTGCAGATTCTGCTCCCAAAATCTGGAGTTTAAGCACATGAACTGCCAGAACTAGAGTACAGCCAGGAATCTCCATACGGGATTCCAAGGAACAAGTGCATGGAGTGGAGAACACCAGCAGAAAATGCTGAAAACTGATCTAGGTAAATCCTGGTCTCAACTTGGAACTTCAAAATTTAAGCTTGGGCCATAGGAAGACGACTGACTTTTAAAACCGTGTGTGAGAGTGGCTGCCAGAGCCCTCATCAGCAAAACAGGGGTGTTGCACTTTCTGGTAACAAAAAGGGAACAAGAGGTAAAAATGTCCCTCCTTTCCCTCTGAATGCAACAGTGTAGTATGGGGACACACATTTTTTCTTTGTGGCTGGGCTCTGTGTTGCTGTCACCACTGCTGCTGGGACCAGGCTCCTTTGTAAACAAGGACAGTTCAAACAACCCACCCCAGTACGAGTGCCGCTGGGTTAAAAAAGCTGGCCAAAAGGTTACAACATTTGCAAGTTGGCTGAAAATCTGGGGCCACCCTAAGCAAAATCAGGCCTCACCTTGAATACGCTGTGCAGTTCTGGGCCCCTCAGTTTGGGAAAGATGTCAGGATGCTGGAGTGTGCCCAGAGGAGGGCAACGAAGATGGTGAAGGGGCTGGAGCACAAGCCCTATGAGGAGCGACTGAGGGAGTTGGGGCTGTTTAGTCTGAAGAAGAGGAGACTCAGGGGAGACCTCATTGCTCTCTACAACTACCTAAAAGGAGGTTGTAGTTGGGTAGGGGTTGGTCTCTTCTCTCAGGTAACCAGTGACAGAACTAGAGGGCATGGACTCAAGCTTCATCAGGGAAAGTTTAGACTTGATATTAGGAAAAAGTTCTTCACTGAAAGGGTGATTGGCCATTGGAATGCGCTGCCCAGGGAGGTGGTGGAGTCACCGACCCTGGAGGTGTTTAAGGGGAGACTGGATGAGGCTCTGAGTGCCATGGTTTAGATGATGGGTTGGTGTTAGTGTTGGTCTTAGTGTTGGGTTATAGGGTGGACTTGATGATCTCAGAGTCCTTTCCAACCTTGTGATACTGTGATATTTCTCGCCTTCCAACACAGTTTCTCCCCTTGCCCAAACAAGCCACAGTCTGTTACAGGATGGCAAGTTATCCAGTTACAAACAATCAGCTTCAGAAAACTCACAGAAACAGAGCACACAACCTGGGCTTTGGACCAGTGGTTTGAGAACATTACTGCAAAGACGAACATCTAGGTTGCAGATGTTCTTTCACAGGTCATACAGGTATTTTGCCAAATAGGTTTTCTGCATAGTAGGCACATTTTCTACACCAATAATTTCCTCTTTTCCTTATATTTTTGCACATTTTCCTTGAGGTGATGATGCTTTGAATAAAGTTATATATATTTTTCTTTGCATCATAACCACAGTGGCCTGTGATTTACCTGGAGGTGGGGGCTTGCTCTCCCACTCAGCATTCTCCATCATTTGTTTGGCAAGTCTCTCCGCATTACACTGCTCTCGCTTCTGCTGGATCAGCTGCTGAAGTTCAGTTTTGCAGGTAGTGATGCGTAACTGGTGTGCAGACGGGGACGCTGTACTGCTCAGTACCTGTATGGTTGGTTTCCTGGGTTGAACAACTGTTCCATCAGATGCCTGTAAAAGATAAGTACTTAAAAATATATGCCTTACATTCTACACACAGATAAATCCTACTTTTAAGATTCCTGGGTCACACTGAAGAAAACTGGAAGAATCTTTTTTATTGAATCAATTATCAATGAATTAACGTAAAAAAAATCATGCTTGCATTAAAACAATTAAAAATAGTGAAAATTATTTTTTATAGAAAAGCTTAACCATTTAGTTATTCTACCCTGTTCTTGACTGTTCTCTATTCTATTTTAAAAACTGTAATGTGTTGTGCACACCTCTTAAAGCTAAGAGAATTTAATCTCCAACTAGAAACAGAATAGAAAGAAGTGTTCGCTGTCAAAAGATGCCTCCACAGCCTGCAGGGCTCCCAGCCCATCCTTCTGTAGCCAGTACTAAGTATTACAAGTCTAACTTAAAATCATGACATCTATTCTCTTCCTCACAACAAGTGTCAGGGCACACCATTTGAGAAGTGTTCCCAGCCAGAACTGCTTACCTAATAACTGGCTAATCCGCAAAGCCCCACTGTTTCATGCAAAGCATCCATTTGTTAGTGAAGCTCTTCTGTTCAAGTAACTAAGTTTACTACCGTCCTCTCTCAATCCATACTTTAAAAATAAGAACTTGAAAGTCAGCTTCTCTGCTGGAGAAGAGGCCAGAGAACAGCAGCAGTATAAAATAACCTCCAAACAAAAGAACGACACATCCCTATAGCCCCACTTGGCTTTAAAACAATTTAATCATTTCAGTTTATGATGCAAAGACTATTTTTCAGCAATACCTGTGGGGAGGATGACAAAGTGGCACAAATGCCAGCTGAGGACTCTGAACGAAGTGGTTTCCCAGTCTGGATGGCTTCAGGATCAGTAGTTTGCCCATGTCCTTTGGATATTGGCTGGGAGATATTAGTTGGTTCCAGGGACCCGAACATGCTTTTCCATTCTTCATTTACATTTGAATCTTGCTTTACGTGCTTTCTAGCTGTAAGCAATTGGGAGGGAGAGGAAAAACAAAAAACCACAATCATGACCACATTCACTCAGGCTGGTCATTACTTGCAGACTACATGCAAGTCCAATGTTTACACCACAATTTATTATTTATATAGAGAAAAATGTACTGCTAAGTTGTTTAAGTCAGCTGACAGGGATTTACGAGGCAAACACAACACACATGGCAAGTACTCTGCTTACACCTTCTTAATAGTACAGTTGACTCATGCAGCAAGTCCACATGGTAATTTTTTCTTACGAGAGTTACTCCATTACTGACCTAAGACAGGGATAAATTCACAGTAGCACAGTATGTACTGGACACTGACAGTGACTTGCAATCAGTATTCCATCACAATCACAACATCGCCTGTAGACTCAAGAATGTTATCTGTATACAGGAAATTTATTTGTATTCAGCACTCCTCTGAAGTCACTTAAAAATGTAAAATACAGAAAGAGAAATGAAAACATGGGACAAATTAAATTTGGATTAAGTCACTGAAGTTGTTAAGGATATAAAGACTGTGCAGGTGACAGTTTTGGGTGAAGTCAATCAGTTCAAATACACACTTCATTTACTAACTTTTAAATCCTGTCCACTAGCATCTTAATCCTGTAAAGGCTATACTTCATCCATACAGACCACAAAATATACCAACCACGTTTGTCATCAGGCTCCTGCTTTGTTTTAACAAGATCCACTTGTCTCCCAGTTATTCCCAGAGCTGACAAGTCTATCACCCCTTTCTGACTGCTGTCATGCAGGTGGCTCTGATCCACTATGTTGGCTTTAGCTTTATTTGATTTTAACATAAAGTCTTTCAGTGCTAACAGTTTGTCTTCTTCCTCCTCAGTCATCCCCTACAGAATAAAATAAAAGACATTATTTACTTTTGAACAAGAACATGCATCGAGACATAAAGACGTATGAAGTGCTAAGATATTAATGATTTGCTCAGAAGTGGAAGGAGAAAGTATATCCCAAGAATTCAAGACCTTAGTCTATCACTCACACAAGACTTTGGGTAAGCTGCTGTAGTATAAAAATCTATTTCCTCCTTCAGAATGGGGCTAGGAATAGTCAAAGGGCAGAATAGCATTTCATATTGGTTCACTGTCTGGTGCAATCTGCTTTGCTGGCATCTAGGCCATGCCTACAGCCCACAAGCTGTAGGAAAACGAAAAAATAAAAACAAAAACCAGAAACCACACACACTCAGCTGCAGTTCTTCCACTTCCCACTCTGTGTAGGTGATTCTTGGTGTTCCTCTCTTCACACATAAGCCTCAACACTTTCCAGCTCCCTTTGGCTTTTGCGCTGTTATTTGCATGTCTATCTCTCTCCAACAAATGCATCCTCTTTTCTGCAACGCAGTATGCAGCACTTATTCTTTAACACTGACACCATCGCAGATGTGTCAGAAATCCAAGGCATTCAACTGAAGTTTTTAAAAAGAGGATGTATTTGGGAAATCCAAACATAAGGTTGTCCTATTTCTGGCAGATCTTTTCAGAACCTCTTTGTCCTACAAGCATATACCATAACCAATAAAATCAGTGATTTGCAGGATCAGGAACTCAGACCAGGAGTCCCTCAGAGCAGCAACGGCAAGGCTAGGGTCTGCGGAGACACACAGAGCCCAAGAATCTCAAATCTAACTTTCAAAGTACAAATAAAAATTAATCACCTGTGAAAGTAGCTTCTTCAACAGCTGTGCAATGGCAGGATCCTCTGGGGGTGGGCAGTCAGGAAGGGCACCATTCCGCTTCTTCTGACGCATCTGAAGGTGTCGGAAGAGGCTTGTGATGTCCTTTGATCTTAAGACATAATCAAATATGGAACGGCTGACAGGCTCTTTAAGTACGCTTAGTAGGACTATTTCTTTATCTATCTGCAATTAAAAACAGAGACCAGTCAATATGGAGAAGGATGATATCCATATAAGCATGGGGAAATCTCGCAGTAAATGCTCTCATCTCATGTCTACGAAGTTTGCACTTTTTTTCCTAGCCTGACAGTCAGTAACTGGACAACTGCCAAGTATTAATATAAAAATCAATCTCTTCCTCTGAAGACATGTTCTAAAAACTAGTTTCCAGCTCAGTCCTGAAGAGATGTTTTCAAACTTTCTATAGCAAAAAATCATGTAGGACTTAAAAAGTATTGCACATGATTGTGCCAATAATTTAGATTCAAATTCTCTCCTTTTGTCAAAGTACCTTTCTGTGTATTCATCATGTTAGATTTTCTCTACTCTCTTTCCCTGTTCTCCCAGCAGAACATTAACTTGACTTTGCTAGATGGGGTTAAAAGTTTCACTGCTAGTACAAAGATATTTCAGACTTTGTCTGTCTTTGTCCGACATCTACCCTGTAAAAACACCAACTGGAAGAGCTCTTCCCTTGGGCCAGTCAAATGAGTGAGTTTCCTCCTACGTACACAAGGGAATAAGAATGTACAAGCATGTAATAAAGTAATATTTAAAAGACTATTGGGACATTAGTAAACAGTCATAAGAAACTGATGAGTTAAGGCATAGTTTAGAACCATTAGCTGGGGCAGTCCTTACAAAGACTGTTCATTACTCTTAAAACAGAAAAAAACAAACAAGTTTCTATTCTCCCAAGTGACAATTTAACATCAGTCTGCGTCCAGAGAATGTGTCTGGACAAAAAGTCTTATAGACAATCCAGATTACTTGAAGCCCCAACATTCCTCTGAGTTTATACTTTCATTTTAGTAATTAATTTCTACTGTTTCAAGAGTAAGTCTTCAGACAACGGGGATAAGGACAAGCCATATTCATTAAACAGGCCCCCAGTTACAATCCCACATTTAAATGGCCAAGCCTAATTTTGCCCCAAGTTATGACATAAATGTTTTGTATAAAAGTTAGAATGCTCAAAATAATTAATGGGATATGGTGGGGCTGGGATTGCAATTCTTCCTTCACAGCACTGTTAGGAGACGTCATTTCTACAACGGGCTTCTCACAGCTGATTGACTACATCAAAAAAAAAAATCAAAATGAGCCCAAAGTGAGGGCTTCTTTATTCCAGTCCAAACTCAATGTTATCATTTAGTGTTGCATAACGAAGTTCAATATACTAAAATGAAGCAGGAAGCGAACAAGACAGACATATATCAATCAATGCCTAAAACACAGCACAAGGTGTCTAGGGATATGCAAACAAGGAAAAATATTATTTTAGTGACGTTACCACCTGCATGGTTTACATGAAAATGCTACACATGTGATGCTCTTTTCAATGTAAGTACTGCATCTGCTTCTTATCTTTTCAAATACCGGAGAGATGCATTCTACAGGTCCTACAGTTATATGCAAAGATGCCTACATGGTCATATTACCAGCATCTTGCCGGTCACTCCTAGACATGAGCTGTTATGAAATGACTTAGCTGATTCATGCTGAGCACTCTGCCCTTACCTTTGGCAAAGCACTGAAATACAGGAGTAGCAGCGCTGCTGAAATACCAAGCAGAGTAATTGCTACCTAACAGACTGCTCATGTTTTCAGAGGGTCAGGCCCACAGTCAACTGTGTTAGCAGCGCAGGGCTGGAATACTGACTCTTTTGGATGAAAGCATAAAAGCACAGAACACAGAAACACTTGTTTCACAGCCAGCTTTTCACGCCTCTTAAGGCTCCTACACACCAGCACAATACTGCAAGAGTTTGTAAACAAGGCAGAGACATACCTGTTTAGTTTAGGCTTTGTAAAATGTTCTGCCATTTGCAACAAATTTGAGACAACAGCCTTTCAAACATGGAAGGCAATGGCCATTCTGTCAATATCTGCTGACAGAGATGAAAAACCTGTATCGCCTCTAACCTTATAGTATTCTTATAGCCAGGACGATGGCCAAGACAAACTTAAGAATTATGACTAGTCAAGATATGTTCACATTAATATTATTTGAAGTATTACCTGTATTATTGGTTGTGTGATAAAAGGATGGAGGTATGGCATTAGCTTGCAGTAGACATCAGCAATGTTCAAATATTGTGCTACCACAGTGATAAATCCAACTGCACCGTAACGTATCCAAAGATTAGGATGACACAGGAAAGGTGCTGAAAGAAAATTAGGCCGTTAAAATATATCATTCATATTACAGGATGATCCCTTCTCTTTATATGGCAGCCTGTGATGTCATTTCCCATCCCTAGAATTACTCCAAACTAAGTCTTCCCTCCTGCAGAGCACCAAGGTTAAAACAACCCATGCTGAGAAAATTTTTTCACGGACTTCACTCTGCTGTTCAGCTTACTTACTGCTGCCAAAAAAAACCATGTTTTTCGTATTTATTTATTTCAATCCCTAAATGTCAACTCCAAATTGTCAAAGGAGACTAATTCAAAACTAAATCTCAACCTTATTCTGGACGATTATGAAGAAACCTAATACCAGTGATTTTTCTTTGTTTTTAAGCAAATACTTTCCTTCTTCCTTCTTTTCCTCTTTTTCTTGAACAGTTACTACTTACATTGTAAGATTATCATGCACACAAGTCCATCTCAACAATGTGGGTTTTAAGAAATTGTAATCCAGGGACTCTATCTAGTCATGAGATATAATCACAGATCATCTGCCCCAAATTCTGATGTAAAAAGCCACAACATTAAGAAGAAACAGAATAAATCTCAAAAGATCAGTTGATATTTTCTTTTCATTAAATAGCTGGTAAATATTAGGCACATCTAAATCAAACTGATAAGCCTGGTGAGAAAGGAGAGACCAACACAGTATTCAAGGTTCCACTGAGTTAAAAGGAGTATTTATGGTGTTACAAATAGGATGAGAAAGGATCATGTATTGTCTGAAGGACTGAATTCCCCCCTTCCTCAAAGGGTGATGGGTAGGAGTTTGAAAGTTATGTGCATGATCAACTTCCATAAGTAACCAGGAGCTCTTCTTCATAGCAGGTTGGCATGAAGAAAAAGGAAAGATCTTAAAGCACGAAGTTTTTGGACTAAATGTTTTTTGCTGCTGTCCTATATAAAATCAGAGAAGATGCTTCCAATTTATTCCAACAAAGTTATTGTTTTTAAGAGTTCTGAGTACTAACATGGTCCAACTGGCAACAGTTCATTAACACAACTTTGTAAAGATCCTAAAACAGCACTACAGGTTAGCACATTGGACAGTTAAGCTGATGGTGAAGTTTTACATAGCACTAAGATTTGTTTTCTTAACTAGGAAAACAAGGTATTCTCCAGTATTCCAACTTACCGATATCACAAGCAAACTCATAAATATGGGGTTTTTGCAAGAGCCCCAACTGGCACATGCAAGTAAGAGCATTGAGCGCTTTATAAATGACAAATTCTTCAGCATCACTGAGCCCTTGCTGAAGCAGAGGTTTCAGTATTGATGAGCTTTGCCAGCCAACATAAGCAGCAACACCTGAAACACAAAAAGAACACATAAAAATCCAGAGTAGCACTTCCTTTATGCACTGAAGTTTAAAACTGCTGTCCCTCAGAGAAATTTTGAAGCAGATTACTGATCAATAGAGAAAAAGGAAGCTGCTTTCCATTCCAAGTTAGACTAATATTCTGAAAACTGTTTGATAAAAGCAGATCCCTGTGCCTGCAGAAGTCCTTCCAGATGACAGGTACAGATGTCAGCACATAGCTGGCCAGCAGAAGTCTTTTCCTGTAAATCAGAAATCTTTATAAGAAAGGACTTCATATGACTGTTAACAGTTTTTAGGATATGCAAAAAAACTATTTACTTACATTACTATGTCTCTTTTCTGGCTGAAACCAAACACTTACCAACAATGCTGTCAAAGAAAGCTCCTCGAAGATGCCAGTCATTCTTATCATTTAAGAAAGTGATCATGTGAGACAGAAGAACATCATTAGCTTTCTGACGTCCAAAAAAGATACAGAGACGTGTTATTCCATTTTCCATCAGTGTTTGTTTCACAATATTCTCCGGGTCACTTAGCAAAGTAACAACTTTCTGCTGGACCATTTCATGCAAGGCTTGCAACTCTGCAAGGGACAACACAATGAATATTTGTGTTGGCAAGAAACAACTTGTGCATGTGTACTACCTGCAGCTAAAGGAGTTACACTGTTAGGTCACTCTGAAGAACACCCGACTCAGTAAGATGGGCAACGCAACAGAATCTCAACAACTCCAACAGCTGGCTTAGCAAAGACTTCGGACTAAGCATGAGGTGGTGGCAAAGCCAAAAAGTACAGAAATGTGAGACATTCTTACCATATCAATACATTCTAAATTTGTCATAAGTTCACCTAAGATGATCCAATTAATTATATATAGAGTTGAAATGCAGATGTGAAGAAGCATCAGAATGACTCAGCAGTAATGTTACAACAGTAAAAATGTTTCAAGGCAATTCTGGTTCAATATGTTTATTTGACTATCAATTTCAAAAATCGTGATCTGACAATGGATCAAGAGTATGTTTTTAGTTAGGTAGGTAGATTGGTTTCATTAAGGATATAGGAAAGAACAAACAAAGTATGTACTTCCAATTTCACTAAATACCAGCAGTTACCCTAATGATACCAACGAAAAACTTGAAGATATCCTTGCCCATGTTTTCTACTCCATGATGCAACTAAAAATCTATTTCTATTAAATCGACATAACAGAATTGTTAATGTACTGGCTATTACTGAAAGCTGTACAAGGAAGGTTCTCAAACAAGTAGCACAAAAATTTCAGCTATTGGTGTCCCAGCTTTGCAAGGGTGATTTCCATTCGCCTGCATTCAGAAGAGCAGCTAATTTGCTTTCTATCATGACTTTGTCTGTCAGTCACATGAAACAGTTGCCTTCTGGGTTCAAATTTCTCACGCTTGGTTTCCAAAAGGGTAAAAAGAAAAAAAATCACAGGACTATTCAAACTTCTTTCCTCCTTGCGTTACTTTTTTCATCTCCAAACTGTTTTGAGGGATAGGGAACAGTATTTCTTTGAAATCCAACTCATATGATGTGGCTTCCTCTGTCACTCCTCAGCAATTCCAAGCACCCCATGTGTTACGTGACGGAATTTGAAGGGGATTTTTAATATTTGGTTTTGGTAGGTTGAATTTTTTTTTTTTAAGTATCATCCTGCAACTAGTTAAAAGATACTTGAAATATGCCTTTCTCTCTACAAAATGGAGTATGTGTGGGATGTTTAGCAATTATGATTAGTCACAGATTTATCTACTTTAGCCCAAAAGAGAAATGACAGTTTTTAACCACAAACTCTTCCCAGCTTAGCAGACTTTCCCAGCATTGTTTTGGAAATCTATGCATCACTAAAAAGCTCTGGAGCTGAAACACAGGTCACTTATTACCATCTCTCCTTCCCAAGGGAAAGAAAAAGAAAAGCCATCCTTAGGATTTTAACTCATTCTCTGCACTACAGTTACAGCAGCAGAGATAGTAGTGTTACTCAACAGCATCCATATATTCAGCATCTTCAGGCAAAAAGATAGACAAGAATTGTGAGGCACAGGAACAGAAAAGGAAGAATGACTGGAAAATACAGTACTATGACTATGCTAAAACTTGATAGGTTTTTCAAAGCTAACTCTGCCTGCCGCGTCAGTGGAAGTGGTATTTGGAATACAGCCATGTTTTCGCAGCTGACTTGGCTATGCAACCCAGCAGCCAGCACCACAGTGAAATACCTTGAGAACTTTTGGATAAGCGTTCTCATTTATATACTTTTTTGTCTTTCACAATGCTCAGAACAGAGGTGTCTGCTTCTGCATGAAGATGTAATACATGCTTTGATAATGGTTGAGGCAAAGCACTCTTATTTAATAGGAAGATGCAGCTTTAAGAGATAGGGAAGATCAGTGCTAACTAACTAGGAGCCTTAGCCCAAGATGTGCTATTATAAGCAGGCAAGGTAAGTACAAGTGACATTACCTGTGTCATAGTTATCACTAGGGTGAGACGTTTCATCCGTTTCTTCACCACTTGGTTCATTTTCCATATTCAGATTTTTCAGCTGTACTAACTCTAGAAATCTCAGAGCTGTTTCTGCCAACAACGCTATATTTTCTGCAAAGGAAAACATTTTGATTAAGAATGGTTCCACTTCACCAATCACTTCAGTCTGATGATCCCCCTGATGAGAGGTTGTAACCACTGACAATACTAGTCATGATAGGCAAATTGGATTGAAATTACACAACATGCTCTGGTCAATCCAATTCTGTTGACTCTGACCCCAGCAAAGCTACCAAGTACATTGAATCACATAGGACTTTTGTCATGTAAACAAGTGGAAGAAATATAAGGATATCAAGCTTAACAAGGACTAAGGGCCAATTAACCTGAATTAACTAATATGCTCACATGATAGGCTGCAGCAAAACAACAATGACAAACAATGACTCCAGGATGTGTATCCTAGGGAATAACAAAACAGTTGCCCTTGAGGGCTGGATTTCATATTTAGAACAATTGTCTTGTATCTACATATGCGATTTGGCACCGTTTTGCACTGTTTAGAAGCTGCTGAAGCTAGTCTGGCTATATAATATGGGTCATGCACTGCTGGCACAGGAATAACCTCATCAAGGCAGAAGTCCCACTTAAGCAGCCTTTCTGAGTGTCGTCCAAGACAACAGCAGCATGCCAATGTAGTCTGTCCACAGCCCAGGTAAAACGCTGTAACTCACCAGTCTGATCACTTCCAAAAAGCGTGCTACAGTAACACGAGTTAATTCAGGTAACTACCTTTAAATATATATATGTATATATTTATTTGAAACTTAAGTTGGTTTCTTAAAAGAAAAGCTATTTGAAACTAAGACTTAAACTAACTACAGTTCGAATAACCTTTTCAAATTTTGGAAAATATTCTGGCTGTACTCCATTTGATAATAAAGTCAAACCACTGAACACAGAAAGAACCCCTGCGTAAGCAGATGCAACTGGAGTCTATCAGGTACTGAGACCTGTGGCCTTTTTGCAGTTGCAGAAAAGGAGACTGCAGTTTGTTTCTTCGTACCAAGTTCAGCTGCATATTAGATAATTTAAAAACTGATTACAAATAGACTACAGTTTTACAGGATTTGAGGGTTTTTTTGCTAATCTACAAATAAAAGTGAAGCGTGAGAAAACAGGTCTTTCATAAAACCCTAAATGTGGAAGATCAAGGTGACCAAAAGCAATTGGTTCTAGTCATCCACTATACATTGTCTTCAGTAACTAGTTTTATCAACTTACTTAGTAAACAAAATAAAAACATCACCTGGAACATTTTCAACTGAATTCTACAGTTAACTTTAAAAAACACCCTAAAACCAAAAACAAAAAAGGACACACTTAATATGCTAGTCACAGCAAATAAGGGTATATGGTGAATATCAAATATGGGCATGACTATAAAGCTTCCTCCTAAACCAGGCAGGACTCATATCTGAATAACATATGAAGAAAACATCTGCTGTGATACAAACCAGTCTATTAGATAGCAAATAATGTGATTTGAGCCACAGATATCAAATTTCATTTTGTGGGAAAATAACTCTGAAGCACAGCAACACACTGATGCTTTAAATTGATTTCAGTTTAATCAAGCCATTCTAAGCAAACATCTGAGCGAATGAAATGTCAATTAAGACACATTAGCAAAAGCAGCAAATCGTGGGCAAGCTCATAAGAACCTGTTCACATACTTAGCCACACAAAGACTGCTTAGATTAGTACTTTTCTTTGATATGCTCTTGCTTATCCAGGAAATAAAGCCAGGGCTGCTCCCCTAAGCATGAGGCTCTAAACTCTGACCTCTTCCCTAGCTGTGAGCAGACTTGCTGCGTGCTACATCCAGGCCCTAAGCCCAAAGCACATTCTGCAAATTACTTTTGCATGCAGAACTAGAGACGAAATGAATGCCAATCGTAGAAAAACTTAATCCACCTAGCAGAGAGCAAACACATTTTGTCAACTATTTAGAATGTAATCATTTCCTCTGGGTACAGATCTATTCTGGAAATTCATCTGCCAGTGTAAGTCAACTCATTTATTATTATCTTGTTGCCACCACTTGCACCAGTTAGCTTAAGTGAATACAGTTGTCCTTACCAGCAGTGATTTCTGGGGAGATTTATTAAAATAGAAACAGCAAGTTATGCAATGATTTCAAGCAGAGAAAACAGTTAAGGAAAACACAGAAAAGCCCAAGATTTGGAGTTTTGACTGAATTTCCTCTTACCAGCATATGCAAGTCTGACGATGGTGGCTTCATCCTGAGCCAAGTGTGCAATGCCTGGCAGAATGTATTCTGGGTAAATGTTAATATCATTGCGTGGCACCTCTTTGACGAGAGCAAGAACTTTAGTTAGTGTCCTCACAGATTCTGCCCTCACCCTGGGCACAGAGTCGTTGCTGAAATGTAACAGATAAGGAGTAATACGATCCAGAAGAATCTCTACACTTAATCTTGGTGCTAAATGAAGAATCAGTTCCAAAGCAGCCAGTTTTGAGTCACAGTATTTGAGAGTCTGTAAACAGGAAGTTATCACAGACACTAGAATAACCAGCCCATTCTCTTTTGTCTCTCCCTCGGCTTTCTCTGTGCGATCATGCCCACAGAGATTGTGAATGATGTTGTCCAGATCTTTACGTATGACCAATATACGCTCATCTGCCGATACAAATGTTTCCTTGGCAAACTGGGCCATGTAAGGCTGAAGGAAAGTGTAAAATATTTCAGGAAATGCATTGTTACGTTGGTGTTTCAAATAATCTTCAGCGGCTAAACGTTTATCTGGCTCGCGATGGACCATCTGAGTGACCTTGAGAAAGGCAGAAGTAGGAGGGAGCAGGAGAGAAAGATTAATGGTTTAGACATTTGCAATACAAAAAGCCCTCACCCAACCAAACCCAAATAATAAACAATTTAACACCAAAATAGGTGAAATAAATACAAACAGATCATAGAAATGGTTTTAAAGTTGCAGTCCATCCTTACCAGTTCTCTGATACTGTGGTCTTCAATTTTGTTTAGGACTTGATCAGGGGAAAAGAGGCCATTTCTGTAAGCCAAAAGCTGAGATAAATCAAACAAGGGTACACCTTCTGTGAAGAGCTCTGCTATTACACAGCCTGGGGAACATAGGAAAAAAAATACGACAGAGGATTACAAACAGACACTTTAACTTTGCTTTCTAGATGCAGACAACAACAAACCCTATGTGACACTCAATTGAAAACAATGCAAATGAGTTGCCAAATTAACTTGTGGAAAGGAAGTAGCATCTGAAGCTCCAAAAACTGGTTTTTACACTCGATCCCTGAAATATCTCCCAAGTATTTTATTTCAAACATGACAACAGCAGAGGAGTTTGCAATTAGGAAACATGAGGCAGTGACTTCAGCCACCTGCCAGCTGGAAAATACACCAACAGAAAATGAACCCACAACACTCTCACGTGGAAGAAGAGCACCAGTAAATCATCATGGATCAGGCAGTAGGTCAAAACTAAGCAGGCCTTTTACAGAAAGTAAAGGAAAAACCCCTGCTTCCACAGTGATGCTGGGGACAACATTCATTCACTGAGACTAGTTCATAAGCATAATGGGTAATAACAAGATTGCCAAACACAGCCCCCCTCCGTTGTGTACATGACACACATTCTCTTTGAAGGTGCCACTCCCACAGTTGGCTCCCAATGGTCAGAATCTTGCTTTATCAGTGTAGTGCCCTGGAAGCCTGGCCATAAGGGTGGCTCATAAAATGAAGCAACCATCACCTTTAAATTCAGATTTTCAATCACTTTAAGAAATTAAAAAAAAGGCCAAACTTATTGCTTTTAATCTGCTCAAGACAAGCCCCAGACTTAAGAAAGGCTCCCACAGTTGGTCTCTATCAAAAATTTGTAAGTGGGACTATGACAGGACCTTACTTAGTTATTCAACTTCCTGCCTGTGGGGGAAACGAAACGAGGAGGGGCTTCTAAAGTAAATACTGCCAAAATGCTCTGAAAGCTGGCTCAGTCCCCAGGCAGCTGAACCTTAGGTGAACCACTGACTGGCTCCTCCTTTTGTGTGCCATGAGGCATATACTATGCATCCCTGGAACCTCAGCCACGAGAAGATGATGGTCTGTGGCTTGCAGAACCATCTCTTTCCCAGGCCAGAGTTGAGCCATAACAGAATGGTTTGTGATTTCCCTCCTCAGATAACATGCTGAGGCACTTAAGTTCTCTGAATAGAAGGTTCAGGGTTGGGTCTTATGCTTCAAATAAGCAAGTTTTGCAACATGTTGTTCTCTAAGCCCGACACCATCATACCCTCTAAATAAGCTTTTCTGCACCCTGGCCATAATTATAAACAATGCACTGGTCTCTCTGGCTCACTCCAAGTACCTGCAGAAAAGATATCCATTGCACGCTTTAATTCCCCTCTCGTTCGCTGATTGCTATTTGCCAAATCTACCAGAGGAGTGGAAGGGTCCCGCATGTTTTCCAGCTCTGTAGCAAACATACTGCCGTCGACAAAGCGCTCGGGAGCAATGTAACAGGTTCTCCTCCGGGATGTGTCAAAGAAATAATTGAAATCAGCGGGATTGTCTTCAGGAAGATAAGTTGGTTTAAAACTGGCAAAGTCAGTCAGCAGAACCCAGTTCCAGCTGGTCACCATGACATTCTCTGTTTTAATGTCCCCGTGGCGGACTCCAGACTTGTGTGCTTGGTCCACCGCAGTAAGGATCTGGAAAGCAATCCACCTTTTTTCAATGTTGTTCAGGAAGGGCCTGGTGCTGATCCGATCATAGAGGTTGTCCCGTACATACTGTCGGAAAAGCATGGCAGCCTTCTCAGACAGGGTGGCTTTCTGGAATGGCAGGCAGTTCTGCGCCGAGTGCAACCTTATCTTCAGCTCCTCCAGCTCCTGCTTGTAGCTAGTAAGAGGTAAGGTTGGGTCCTGAATGGCAAACACCTTCACAACCACCAGTCCTTCCCGGTGCTTGGCACGGGCGACCTTGAAGAAGCGGGTGCTGCCCAGGCTCTTGTCATACTCAAAGTCATGGATGTCAGAGAAGTAGCTGTCCACCGAGAGGATCTGCGATGGGGCGATGCCAGCCAGCTGGTTCCCCATGGCGTTGCCTCTTCCTGGCTAAGGACACCACGCCACGGCTCTCCCACAATAACCTAGGTGGGGGAAAGAACAATAACAGCATGTTATTCCACACCAGCTGCTGCTTCACTCTGCTGCCTGCAGCCCCAGAGACCCCTGTCCCAAGTGGACCTCCCTGCCAGGGCAGTGCTGCATACACCCCATTTTGGGAGCATCTGTGCATATCTGGAAGGCCTGTTTGCTTGGTTTGGGGATCTCTGTGCCCATTTTTGGGTCTCTGGGCACGTTCTTGGGGTCTTCACTGTGCTGAGCCAGGTGCAGGGGTCTGGGGTGCAGAGAAGTGGGGTGAAGGGAAGCTGGGCACAGGGAAATGGAGGAGCAGGATGCAGGGAAGAGGGGAGCAGGGCACAGTGAAGTGAGGTGCGGGGAAGGGGGGCACAGGACGGGGGGGCAGGGGAACAGGGTGCTGCGGGTAACCAGGGTGCAGGGAAGCGGTGTGCAGGAAGATGGGATGCAGGGGTGTAGGGAGGCAGGGTGCAGGGAAGTGGGGTACTGCAGGGAAGCTGGATGCAGGGTAGCAGGGCACAGGTGCAAGCAGTGCAGGGGAGCGGGGCACAGGGGAAGAGGGGTTCAGAGAAGCAGGGAGTAAGGGTGCAGGGGAGCGGGGCACAAAGGACGCGGGGCTCAGGTGAGCGGGGCGCAGAGAAGGGGGTGTCCCCCCGCTCGCACATCACTCACCGGCGCGGCCCGCCCGGCCCAGGCAGAGCCGGGACTGCCCCCGCTTCCCGGCGTCGGGATGGAGCGAGGCGGGGCTCACGGCGGCGGAACCGGCTCCATGGGCGGGCGGGGAAGGGGCGGCGCTCTGAGCTCACATCCGCGCCAGCCCCGGGCGATGGAGCCCGCGGGGCGCTGCCGGGCCCGCAGCGTTGTGCCGCCGCGGTTGTCTCCATTACACGGGTTGGGCTTTTACTGGGCTCTTACTGGGCTCTGGGCTTCGGATGAACCTTTTTTTTTTTTTTTTTTTTTTTTTTTGCCACGAAGATGGCCAGCGAATTACAGAATGACCTGAGTTGGAAGGGACCCACAAGGATCCTCGAGTCATAGAATCATAGAATGATTTAGATTGAAAGGGACCTTAAAGCCCATCCAGCTCCAACCCCCTTGCCATGGGCAGGGACACCTCCCACCAGGCCAGGCTGCTCAAGGCCCCATCCAGCCTGGCCCTGAACACTTCCAGGGAGGGGGCAGCCACAGCTTCCCTGGACAACCTGTGCTGGTGTCTCACCACCTTCATTGCGAAGAATTTCTTCCTGGTCTAATCTAAATCTTCCCCCTTCCAATTTAAAGCCATTACTCTTCATCCTATCACTACTTGCCTTGGTATAAAGTTCCTCCCCAGCTTTCCTATAGCCCCTTCAGGTACCTGAAGGCCTCTGTGAGGTCTCTCTGGAACCTTCTCTTTTCCAGGCTGAACAAGCCCACCTGTCTCAGCCTGTCCTCTTAGCAGAGGTGCTCCAGCCCTCTGATCATCTTTGCATCTCTCCTCTAGACCCAGATCATCGAGTCCAATTCCTATCCCTGCATAGAACAACCCCAACATTCACACCATGTGTCTGAGGGCATTGTCCAAATGCTTCTTGAATATTGTCAGGCTCAGTGCCACAACTGCTTCCCTGCAGAGATGTTCCAGTGCTCCACCACTGTGAAAAAGTGAAGAACTTTTTCCTAATATCCAACCTAAACCTACCCCAGCACATCTTCCTGCTATTCCCTCGGGTCCTATCATTGGTCACTAGAAAGAAGAGATCAGATCCTCCTCCTCCCCTTGTGAGGAAGTTGTAGACGGCAATGAGCTCTCCCCTCAGTCTCCTGTAGCTCCAGTAGCCTGATATCCTTTTTTACACTGTGTTGCTCGAAACTACACACAGTACTAGATGAGGGGCAACTGCCCTGTGAGGACAGGCTGAAAGAGTTGGTGTCCAACCTGGAGAAGAGAATGCTCCAGGGAGACCTTATAGCAGCCTTCCAGTATTTAAAAGAAGCCTACAAGAAAGCTGGGAAAGGGCTCTTTATCAGAGAGTGAAAGAATAGGATGAGGAGGAACAGTTTTAATCTGAAAGAGGGAAGATTTAGGTCAGATGTTAGGAAAAAAAAAATTTCCTATGAAGGTGAGGTACTGGCACAGGTTATCCAGAGAAGTCATGGATGCCTCATCCCTGGAGGTGTTCAAGGCCAGGTTGGATGCGGCTTTGAGCAATCTGATCCAGTGGGAGGTGTCCCTGCCCATGGCAGGAGAGGTGGAGCTGGATGGTCTTTAAGGACCCTTCCAGTCCAAACCATACTATCATTTTATGATTCTCTGATTCTATATTCCCTGGAAGGGTTTCTTCTTGTTTTGTGCTACATGTTCCCATTAGGAAGAGGATATGGCAGCAGCAGCACCAGTGACATGTTTCAGGCTGTTCTTGGGGTTTTTTCGTCTGTTTGTTCAGTGATGTCATGGAAGAGCTTGGTGCTGGCGCAGAATAAGCTGTGTGGGTCAGAAGGTGCTGGAAGGACATGAGGCGTGTTCATAGAATGGGCTTTAGGTGCATCTATCAGGACCTTCTCTCAGCCAAACAAATAGGAGAATAGCTGCAATGCTTTCTTCTCCCGGTGCTTGGCATTGGATGCCTGTGGAGAAAAAGGGGGTTTAGGTGACTTCACTACAAAGTCTGTCCTGATAGGGTTTCGTGTAACTGAAATATGAGAAAAGAACCTTTCATAGCAAAGTGGGAGTGAATCTTAAATCTTTGATCTGAAAGTGCTTGAGATAAGGAGACACCCAGGGCAGAGTTTGCTCATCTTTCCCTTTGCTTTTTGCCTATGCCTTGTTGTTTCTTTGCTACCTGTAATACATTACCAAAGAAGTGATGTTTGGGTCCCCTACACCAGTACCTGTACAATCAAAACTTACACAAACAGATGACTTCCACCAGCCACTCATGAGGTCAGTTAATCACATTGTCTTCAAAGTGATTTGGGTTGTGCTAGCGAGGGCTTCCTGCCAGCAGGACTCAGGGCAGAAATCTTAGCCCACGTCTAGGGTAATGGTTAGGGCTAGGACTCGGGTGAGGAGAGCGACAAGTAGGAAACTTATACGCATTAGGTTGCTGCCTAGGCACAGTTCCTTCAAGAGTCATAGCTTGCTGTTGTATCTCTTTTTTCCCCTTCGGGATGCTAAGATCTGGACATAACTGTTCCACTTGCAAGACCTTCACCTGAATGGCAGGCAGGGTATCCATCAAGTGCTGTGAAAGGGGATCTGGAAGAGAAGGAAAACAGAGGCCATTTTCTGCTCTGCTTGAGGCTTGGCAGGTCAGCTTCATACTGTAACAGTGATGCTCCTGACTCCTGCTGTTTAACCCTGTCATAGTGGGTAGAGAAGGGAATGGGGAGTCATGACTCCTGTGCTCCCTTTTTGACTTTGAAACAGACAATAAGCTAATGGTACCCTCTTCTAATCACTCGTAATCACCTAAAACTTCATCACCTCCTTTTAGGGCATAACATGAGTGGAAACAGTTGTGTGGGGTGAAAACTAAGTGGCTGCTGAAAATCTGTGTCTAAGTTGGATATTGATCGTCTTGTAAGTGAGTAAGCAGGTAATCAGAAAATCTCCACTGGCTTGTGTGCAAATCAACTATGTAAGAACTGCTTTCTCTGATGGAAAAAAATAATGGATTTAAAGCAGAACGATTTTCTCAGTTGAATTAGATGCATAGACTACAAGTTCAGAAGAAAGTATCTAAGGCTGTTCAGTAAGCCTAAGTCCCATGCAAATTACTTTAGTTATGCTCTGGCTGTTTGATCAATGAGGAACAGAACCTGTATTTGTGTTGTGACTTATTCTTGCTGAAATCGTTGAACTATGACTGTAGTTATAGCAGCCCCTCATTGAGGTTTTGAGAAACTGTTTGTTCAGAAGCAGGCCAGCCCACCTGGTGATGTGCCTGCCATGCCTTTGAACAGAAAACACGTTACTGCTGACAATGTAAGAGCCTACACCTCCTGAAACAGAGAATACAAATTCTTTTTCTTCTCCCATGAATGAGCACCCATCTCAGGTATGAAGGGATGCCAGTGACAATGTGGTCAACCTCCAGACTTGGCTGTAGAGGAGCATCTGTCAGTCCCTGTGTCTTAGCTATGCTCTCCTCCTTTTGCTCATAAGAGTTAAGTTCAGTTTTCAAAAGAGAGGAGGGCTTTTTAATACTGAAGTCTTTTTGTAACTCCTCTAAGGAGATTTTGCTCCCAGCTAAACCGTTACTTATTGTCTCCTAGCTAAGATGTGTTGTCTATGCACATGGTCACTCTGGGCTGGAATCACAGTTCAAGACAGTTTTTCAGCCACTTGTCTTAGGGTGACAGCTTCTGCAGTACTGCCAGGTGTACCACATGAGTGGGCAGAGGAGCTGAGACAACAGTGGCACGTATTCATGCACTGTAATTAGAATTAATTCTAGTTAAGCTAAACTAGCCACAACAAATGGAGAGTGTAGCTTCAGAGCAATAAAATAGAAAGAAGAGCAACTTGTGTATATGCTCTCCTCCTAGCATTCCTCCCCTTCCTAAGTTATATACTATATAGGTGCTCCTCCAAATAAAAAACTAATAGAAAGAAAAGCCTATTGTTTTACTGTGGCATCTTTGTTCAACATCTATTCAGATGTATACAAGAAGTAAAAAGAGATCCTTAGCAGAGGTATTTATGTTGTATGAAACCAAAACTGCTTTGGAAGAAAAAACAGATTTAATGAATCTCTACTATAAAGCGTCTTGGAATAAGAACAAAGCTTCTGAAACTCTCAAATTCATATGTTTTACTGAAAAAGACATTGAAGTTTTTAGTTTAAATGAATGTTTTTGTCAATGTATTGGAAATTTTTTTCTTTTAAAAAGATTTATTAGTATAACAGTTGACTTTATCTGAATGGTGCTTTTTTCCTTACTAATTCACAAAGGGATTCAGGATTTGTCCATCTTATCCCTCATTAGTATGTAGAAACATTTTAAAACCCTCTGGAGCACCATTCTGTTCTATCAAATCTTCTGACATTCTGCCATGCTGATTTAGCACAACATCACTGTATGCAATATGGCAGTGATCCAGGGACTTAAATGGGCAAGAGAAACAGTTTATAGAATACTTACTTTTAAACCACCTAAAGCAGGATAATTGCCTGAAGTTTAGTCTCCAGACTGATGTACTGGCAGATTTGTTCCCTAGTCATTTGCTAATTGTTTTGGAATGAGAATCACTTGCTCCTGAATGCTTTGTCCAAAGCAGAATGTACAAAATTAATTTCACAAAACTCAACAAGAGACCATATGGAAAGGGAAAGTGATATTTATTTTAAACAAAGTTGATTTCAGTCACTAACACATTGTGTTCTGGATGTCACCTGCTTGCACTCCCACGCCATGTACTCGGAAACATCAAGACGTGTGGGATACTTTCATACTCACTTTTCTGTTCATGTTTCATTCAGACCAAGTTTAGTGTTTCTGCCACACAGTAAGTTAAATTGTACCATTAGGTTGTACGAGTGCAGTTTTCTTCTGTGTCTGCTTTTAACTTTGGGGATTAAATAGAGAAAGTGGTAAATTGAAAGGCTAGACATACCTGTAAACTGCTGATAGTGCTTACCAACCACTCCCTTGCAGTGAGAGCCAAGCAAGAAGAATGTTTTACTTTTTGTTTTACAGAAACATGGAAATTCACAGGGAGAAATTTCAGCCCATTTTGAGCTTCAAGTAGAAGTTTGGTAACTGACAATATCCAAGAAGCATTTGGATGATGCCTTCAGACACATGGTGTGAATTTTGGGGTAGTCCTATGCAGGGACAGGAGTTGGACTCAATGATCCTTGTGGGTCCCTTGCAACTCAGGATGTTCTGTTCTATTCTATTCTATTCTATTCTATTCTATTCTATTCTATTCTATTCTATTCTATTCTATTCTATTCTATTCTATTCTATTCTATTCTATTCTATTCTATTCTATTCTATCCTATCCTATCCTATCCTATCCTGTCCCGTCCCGTCCTGTCCTATTCCATTCCATTCCATTCCATTCCATTCCATTCCATTCCATTCCATTCCATTCCATTCCATTCCATTCCATTCCATTCCATTCCATTCCATTCCTCTAACCTCAAGGGCTAATCTGTGTAATTTTCCCTCTCCCTATGTTTGATTCTTCTGCCCGAGACTCAGAAATGACTCTTCTGTATTAGCCAAAAGTCAGATAATGACCATCTTTTCCTGGCCTATGTCAGCTCCAATGCCAGCCAAACACCTTATGCTCTTTTAAATATATATAAATATATAAAAATATGGATATATTTCAGACTATGACTGTTTAGTTCTCAGAAATCCTGGGTACAAAACCAAAACGCTGCTTTCAGGCAGTGTCTCCCTGAATACGTTTAACGTGTCCTTCGATAAAGAAACATCTCTCTGCTAAACGAGATGAAATTATCAGGCTTTCACTCTTGAGGCTGAGCCCCTGGAGAAGCGGGTCCCCGGCGGTGGGATCGGTCCCATGGTGGCCGCTGGGCGGCAGCGCTCCCCCACCGCTCCCGCTAGGACAGAGCGGGTTCCACAGCGCCCCAGGGACCCTGGCTCCCAGCCAGCCCTCGCCTCCCTGGAACTGGAAGGGTTCCCAAGCAAGCTGACCTCTGCTGGGAGCTGAGAGGCTTTGTGTGTTTCATCTGGTTGTTTTGCATGGTGATAGCGTTTGGGAAGGACTGGCAGAGTACGTAGAGCATTTTGGAAGTCTGTACAGGCACATTTTATGGAAGAAAAGAGCTTTCGTAGCCAATTGTAACTCACTGTTGCCAAGGGCGGTGGCTTCCCACTCCCCACTGCTTCCTATTTCAGCAGGAAATATTTTTAGAAGGGTGTTCAAGCACCTAATGACAAAAGGCCAAGTGCATATTAAACTGTCCCTTAGTGAAAGTTTAGAGGCAAAAGATAGCACAGAACTGGAGTCGAACATAAAACTTCCAAGCAAAGACCAGCAAGTAGGTCCTGAGACCTTTGACAGGCAGTCCATGCAAACATCATGAGGTTCATCAGGGCCAAGTGCAAGGTCCTGCACCTCAGTTGGGGCAATTCCTGGTAGCAGTACAGCCTGAGGGATGCAGGGATTGAGAGTAGCCCTGAAGGGAAGGATTTAGGGGGTAATGGTGGATGAAAAGCTGGACATGAGCTGCCAATGTGTGCTCACAGCCCAGAAGACCAACTATATGCTGGTCTGCATCAAAAGGCAACTGTCCCCCTCTATTCTGCTCTGGTGAGAGCCCACCCTGAGTACTGTGTCCAGATCTGGAGTCCTCAGCACAGGAAGCACATGGACCTCCTGGAGAAGGTCCAGAGGAGGGCCACAAAAATGGTCAAAGAGACAGAACACCTCTCCTATGAGGACAGGCTGAGAGAGTTGGAGTTGTTCAGCTTGAAGAAGAGAGGGCTTTAGGAAGACCTTAATAGCAGCCTTCCAGTACTTAAAGACGGCCTATAGGAAAGCTGAGGAGGGACTTTTTAAAAGGGCATGTAGTGATAGGATGGGGGGGAAAAGTTTTAAGCTGAAAGAGGGGAGATTTAGATTAGATATAAGGAAAAAATTCTTTACTGTGAGAGTGGTGAGACACTGGCACAGGCTGCCCAGAGAAGTAGTGGATGCCTCTTCCCTGGAAGTGTTGAAGACTGGGTAAAATGGGGCTTTGGACAACCTGATCTAGTGGAAGGTGGCTCTGCCCATGGGCAAGGGGATTGGAACAGATGATTTTTAAGGTCCCTTACAACCCAAACCATTCTGTGATTCTATAATTCTATGAAATCTGGATCAAATTAAAAGTGGTTCCTCCCTTGCAAGGGAGATGATGATATAAATGTGAGCTTTTTGAGAACAGGTAGAGTTTGGGGAAAGCCTAGCAAGATAACTCGATTGTTAAGCAGACTCAACCGGCTTGGCATATGAGTGGCAGGAGAACTGAAATGGCAGCTTCTGGGGAGGTGATTCAGGAACATCTGGTTGGCCAGTGGTGTTAGTTATGGGAGTATTAGAGGAGAAGGCAATGAAATAGTTGTGGCCAGTCCCACAACTGAGTGTGATGATTTTCCTCCAGACCCATGTGTGAGAGCAACCACTGTGATACTGGGTTTGTCCCCATGAGAAAAGAGCAAGAACAGAATTGCTGCTCTTCATGATCTCCTCATGTGCATGTACAGTATTAAAAACAGTTGCAGCTTGCTCTTTCAATAACAGCTTCCTGGCAGAGACAGAAGCAATGATATCAAACAATTCCCTTTCTCTTCCACTCTCACCCTTCCACATCAAAACACTAAAATATTGTAGAAATCCACTCCTAGAATCTTCCTTCTTGCTGGATTCAGTGATTATGTTTAGCTATAAGTCCTAGTCTGAATACAACATCTAATATTGTCAAAGATTGTGGTTATTCAGATTTGAAAGGAAAACGATTGATTCAGGCTCATCTTTAGTGAATGATTTATTATCAGGTACCTGGGATAGTTAGACATGTCAGATGCATAATTACATACATCAGTGCAATATTATGTTAGTCATTCTTGCTTTACAGTGAAATACAAGGCAGTTTCTGGTTTTGATTACCATCTCTATTACCTGTTCTCAGTAAGGAGATTGTTCACTTTTTTTTTTTAATAGAAATTTGCATGCATCTTCACCTTCCACACAATCTATTTACCCAGCCTGCTTTAAGGTATGCTGCAACTAATAAATGAGCAGCTGCCATGGCTACTGTAGCCGTACAAATACAAAGAAAAGCTCTTCAGCTTTTAAGGAGTGGCTGGAGGCAGGTAATTAACCACTGTTTCACTCCTTGCACACAAAGCGTGTGGAAACAAACGCACTGGGCTTCCCTGTGGGTTTTGCTTTTATGAGCACATACTTCAAGGATTGCAACATCACTGCCATTTCTGGGTAAGCAAGAGAGTAAGAAAAAACAAGGCTGAATGCTACAACGCTCAACAGAATCCTCTCAGAAAAAAAACAGTTATAATTAAGCTGGCGATAACAAAACTATTAAAATAATAGCAGATTCGTCTTTGGAGAACTTCCTTCTCCTGCTTCCCTTCCCCCGTTTTCAGGCTTTTCACCTTCATGCTGTTCTTGCCACTGCTTCAATAAAAGTACTTCTAATGCTTTTAGGAGTGAGAGGGTGTTCACCAAAAGATTTTGTAACTTTTCTGAGCTCCTGGCTTTTTTTTCATATTGACGCATTGTCATTAATGCATCCTAATACTCTGCTCCTATATTTTTAAAGAATCCCTGATATTATGGAGCTATTAGAAATTCCTTTTTTTTTAACATGCTGGTTAAATCACATTCTCATATGCATCAGATTATTATTTGTCTGTGAGCTCATAGTAAGAGCTCTGATTTCTGCCCACCAACTTCACTAGGGCTTTCTCAGTTGCTTATAATGAGGGTAAAATTTGGTCCAAGAGTGTTAAATTATATCTTCTCCAGCACAGAGGAGCATAACCAGGCTTTCAGCTACATCACACTATTTGCAGACATCAGTGAAATTCTTTTTTGGTCTCACTGAGGCATGACAACATGACAGTCTCCTACAGCTATAGATTGGATTTCAGGACAGAAATTGCTGCTAACAGCTAGTTTGAGTTCTTGTAGAGAGAAGCAAAAATTCAGCCAGAAACTTGATGTAAACTTGTACATTCTGATTGTGCAGTAGGCCAAGAATTGAAGCCTACAAAACATTGACCAGGAAAGCTACTAGTTGGTTTATTGGGATATATGCTCTCTGTCTCTTTTTCCTGTCCCATTCAGAACTTACTCTTCCTTGTCTCTGAAATTCAAACCGTTAGTGTTTGCTCTTTAAAGGGCAACAATAATTTTAAGTTGCTATAAAAATAATCTGAAGCTGCAGTTGCATTTTCATTCATACTTTTTCTGTTTGTCTAGTATATTTTAAAGTGTTTGGGGCTTTGGGCCAAGCATTGGTACAAATCAGAATAAATACTTGGCTGACTTACTTGGGTATCTTTCTTCAGCAATCTGTTTGTAGCTCGTGGTTTGGCCTCCTTTGCAGCTGGGATACCTAAATATCTTGGCTCAGCAGCCTCACATCTTACTTTGTGATTCCTCAATGCTATTTCCAGTCAAGAGTTCTCAAACTTCTTTGACTTCTGCCCCCCCTTGACCCACCTATTTTTAAAGAAAATATTGCTTATTACCTAACTTATGTAGTTCACTATAATTCATATTTTCTGAGACAACAGACAGAAGTACGGTGATAACTGCTGGCATCGACTCGCAGATCTGTCCATGCCCAGCCTGCCTATCTGTTGGCTTCAGAAAGGCTGCTAATGTAAGGTTTGCAAGCATCCATGAGAAAGTATGCACAGCTCCTTCTTATAGACACCCTTCTTTCCTTCTTTTAAAAATCCCTGTGGGTTACAGTTCACCTCCATTCTCTCTTCACACCCCCCGCCCCCGATTCCCAAAGGTGTTCTTTTGTAGCCCCACTCCTAAGGCATATTTGAGCCTTACATGAAGCCTAACGGGAGAGGAGGGAAATCATGGTAACAGCCAGCTCCCTCAGCTGGCTGGGGAACTGAGTGCTGAACTTCTGAGGGGAAAGAGCTTTTGTTCTTAGTTTACACCATCCTCTTGAACACCGGCATTGACTGTGGAAGCCAGGTCAGTAACTGATGAGAAAGTACAGCTGACTTGGGGTGACTGATTGCCGCCAGAGAGGTTCAGTTCTAAGGTGTCTTATGGGCTTCTGCAGTCCTTAAAAAGGCTGAGTGGAGTATTTTGTTGTCCTCTGTTGCTTTTAACTAATTTGTGTCTCTTAAACTTGGAGAGAGTATTTGGGTAGTAAGTGAGGTGAAATAGTCCTTCTGGCATTTTTGGAAAATAATACTTTGAAGAGTGGCAGATAGCAACCTAGAGGGAAAATATTTCCGATTGAACTTGGACATTTTGGGGTGATATTGTGTTTGCAGTCCTCGAATATTTAGAGAACTTCTCAGCATACATGCTGCAGACCACCAGAAAACAAATGCAGAATGAAAAGCTCAACAACTGGATTTCTACTCTAGTAGCATCCACTGGCTGACAAATAGAGTCACTTTGAAAAATAGCATATTGCATCTCATCCTGGGCAAAATCTGAGTACTGAAAGAATATTGAGAGTGAGTTGGTAGTAGGAGTTGCGTCTTAACGTCCAGCACATGGCTCAGTGCTGGCAACCTCCCTCCAGCTACGAAACTGGAAAGAGATTTCAAGCTCCTCTTGAGCCATATTTTTGCTGCAAAGCCAACTGATGACAATAATACATTAGGAAGGACCACTCGGGAAGTTATGGAGATTAGTAACAAATGTGCCTTTGTGAGGAAATGCTGCTTCTTTGCATCACGGAGCCAGGCACAATCCCTGTTCTTGTGTTCTCTGAATACAAGGACAGCTTCTGCCTCGTACCAGAGCAGGGCTGACCGTCTAAAAACATTTGCAGAGGAGCAAAGCACAGGAAAGACCTGCTCTCCATCATGTGCTGCAACTCAGCTGGCACAGCAGCACTGTAGGAGGAAAACATATTTTCTTCCTTCACTAAAAAGCTCATTGCATTAGAAAAAGCAGGATGAATTCTGCTCTGCTTCATTTTAAACTAATTGTGTGTTGGGGTATACACAAGATAATTTTAAAGCAAGTTGTTTTCATTCCCAGCCTACAAAAGATTCCATTTTCCAGCTGCTGGAAAACATCATGAGCTGATCCTGTAATGAACTCTCTCATGTAGAATTGCCTCATCACCATTAAATCTTGCCAGCTCTTAGATTTATGTTCTGCTTCATAAATTCCAAAAAGCAGCTCAATGTATTTAGGAACTATTTCCCTTTTTTAAAAGGAACCGGAGCCTATTCCAGGGCTCAAGCCAGATCCTTTACAGTTTAAATGAAGACAAATTGCCATGAGCTTATTTCAAAAGATGAAGAAAAAGTTTTTGCAGAGCAATTTCTTTTTTTTTTTTTCAGCAACAAGAAATTGTGCTTTTTGTGTTTTTGAAAAATGATGAATAAGCCTGGCAAAATTACACTATTGTACGTGCTCACTAGGCAAGTATTAACATTATAACCATTTTTTTCCCCTGGCAGAAAGCAATAAAGGGCCAGAATCCATTCTTCCTGATTCTACATTCCAACTCCATAGAGTTCAATTCTCTCCAAACCAAGGTGGAGTTGCTTTGGAGGGACTAATGATGAGGTACGGAGGATTTTTTCCTTCAGTTGTTAATATGAATATAATCCATGTCGATATTGACCACTTTGAGTGAGTTCTGTGTTGCCTGACTACTGTAAAACAAAGAAAATCACTTCTAAGTCATGGTGGGTGGTAATTGCAACTTTTCACCATTACTGGCAGCTTGAAGTACTCAATAGGAAAAAGAGGCAATTTTCTTACCTAGAAAGGTATAGGCAGAGCAGCACAACAATTTTGCAGTTATTCATGTTGCATACACTCATAAGAAATAGAATGGAATTTGCTACAGGCTGCAAAAGTACTTTACAAAAATAAATTTGCCAAGGAGAACATCAGTTTTGAACTCCCAAAATATCTGGGAAATATGCCTGAGCAACACATATGTTGAATCTTAGTGGACCCAACAGATACCTGTTGGGTTTAACTTATAAATCTTTCCTGGAGGATCTGGAGCATGGAAAAATAATGCAGTTGTGTATTTGTCGTTTTCTGTTAAAAACTGGCTGCTTTCAGCATGTCCAGGCATATTTAAACATATTAAAGGGTTAACTAAACAACGATTATATATGTACACAAATTAAGACATGAGGGCTTCTGGTAATCTATTTTATCTATTAAAATGCTGCTGAGATTTTGACTTTGAGAAAGGAAGTGACTTAGAAGGATCAGAACACAGTATCCCATGACAGGCAATCAAAATTAGATGAGTTCAAAGAGGTTGTGTATTCAGTCTGCTCAAGGGGGAGCATGCAGCTGTGTCTTAATAAAAAGAAATAATTTAATTTATTTGGTCTCCTAGGCCTGTTTCTGTCATAATCTATGCAAAAGATAATTTTTTAATGCTGTGCCTTCCTTTTTTTTCATAATAGTTTTCAAAACAAGGCCTAGCATTAACCCTGACATTTGGCAATTAGTGTGTTCATTAAATAGGATCCATCCTGTACTGCTCCTGGAGAACTGCAAAGCCATCAGGACAGCAGACCAACCTAGAAGGCTGTGGCTGGACTGGACTATGGGTTTCCCATGCATATTGGGCAGAGGTGTCCAGAGAGGGAAAGTGCCAGGTCTGACATGACAGTGCTGGGAGAAGCTTCTAGTCTAGTTAACGCTTGCACCAGCAAACCATTGGACTCTCTCCAGGGATTTCTTTTATTATCTGAACTCAAAATGCAGCTTTACTTGTCATGTCCTGACTAGAAGTAGGGAACATAAAGCACACTGAAATTCCAAATGTGGGTATATAACAAATTTAACCCTTATACCCTATCCAGACATCTCTTGGTGTTCCTCTCAGTTGAAAAAAAGTGGGGTTTCTTCCACTTTTCCCTCAGAAAACCTGTTAACAATTATCGTTTCTTACTGCAAGAAGGGCTGAGAAATTTGGCATCTGAACATCACCACCTTATGGCATGTTGTACCTGAGTAAAAGCTCATTCACACAATTTGCAAAAGCAGTGTCCATGGGAGGAACAGTTGTAGCACTTTGAAGTGCAATTTGTGCTGTTAGTTCTCTTCCCATAAATGTTTTTAAATCAGGGATTTAAATTAATCACTCACATGACTCACTCTCAAACTAATCAGTGAACCGATTCCAAATCTGGCAGCCAGTCAGTGTTGATACAAAATTTACTGCACATATACTCCCAAATTTTGTTTGCACAGTATTTTATTGCAAATAAAAAGGCAAATACAGTTGTCAATTATGAATGAAATAAAACCAGTATGAACTGAAGAACAAAACTGGTGTGCATACCCTAGCAGCCTGTCAATATGAACAAAATTGCCTGTGAGATTACATCTAGTACTTGTATGCTAGATCTTCTTGTAAATAATAAATCACTTTTTTCTTACTGCAAATAACTTGAATTGTGTTCATCGTTTGAGATTCTTTACATTATTAAAATCTTGGCAGGGAGTTCAGAAACTCAGCTGAAGAAGATATTCAGGAGATCCTATATAGCTCATATTACAATTCCATGCTGATCTTTTGTACCTGTGTCTTCCTGTTTTACTAGAAAATTTGCATAATTTTGTATCACAGGGGAAAGTCATGCTTTTCTACTTCTTTGGGCATTTCCATACTATAAGTATTCTGAAATATGATTTGAGTAATAAGAATCATAGAGTCATAGAATGGTTTGGATTAAGGAAAGGACCTTAAAGATCGTTTACATCCAACCCTTTGCCACGGGCAGGGACATCTCCCACTGGATCAGGTTGCTGAAATCCTCATCCAACCTGGCCTTGAGCACTTGCAAGGACAGGGTATCCACAGCTTTTCTGGGAAACCTGTGCCGGTGCCTCACCACCCTCATTGTAAAAAATGTCTTGCCTATATCCAATCTATATCTTCCCTCATTCAGTTTAAAACCATTGTGCCTTGTCTTGTCACTACAGAAAATCTGGAATCTTTTCTACACAAGTAATGAGTTTGCTGTGTAGTTTAGAAAGTAATAAAGTTCCATCAGTGCTGTTACACTTTTACAGTGCCAAGGTGTAAATTTCTTTTCAGGAGCAATCTGGCTCAACATGCCTCCTGAAAGAAGCCACAGCAAAACAAGGGAAGAAAGACAAAGGCACAGGTGCAAAGAGCATACAGCCAACTCCTAAGCAACTGGAGAGTCTGAGTACAAATGATCCTCTCTCTGCCCTGAAGACAGTAACATACAGAAATCTCTTTACAGCTAAAGCTAGTTACTTTCTAGCCTTGACACCCTTCTAAAATTATTTCTATGATGTATCAAAAAATTACAGACCATTATATGATTAAGGCAGTGGTACCTTTAGAGCCTCACTTAGCGATGCAGAGCTGGACCTGCGTATTTACTCAAAAAAAATGACAAAAGGCGGGATGTCCCTGTGTAGGAAGGAAATGCCTACAAAAAAAACTTTAGTGGTCAAAAAGAAGAAAACAAAATGTCTACCACGAAAAATAAAAAGAACTCTGAGGTTCAAGAAGCACAAAACAAAGTCTTGATGAAATACCCCTTTCTTCCAGTCCTTTTTGTTATCTGAAATGTACTTTCACAAATTAGAAACTTTGCTAGTAATTATTCTTCTATGCACAAAAACCCTACTAATGGGTTCTATTTTGTTATTTATTGTCCTGGGCTGACCAAGAGTGTGCAGGGCAGAGCATGCAGCACAGTCTTCTGCTTTGAGAACAGAAAAGAGAAGAACACAGAGGATTGCTGAGGCAGAGAGAAAACCCAGCAGGAAAGGGTTTGTGTTCAGGTACAGACCTCATGCCTTTTTCTTGGAGATGTAGTGACCATGGACAGAGGGGGCATGGAAGTGAAGGGCAATGAGACAGCAGGGTTTTATTGCACTACATCCACTTCACCTTTGACCATATCAGTAGAAACCCTCTTACCTCATGCTTTCAGTACAAGAGCCAGGGTCTTAAGTGCCCTGAGGCAGGCAGAGGTGTTTCAAGAAAGATGGGGACCATTCTGTTCTTGCATGCCGTAAAAATCTCCACGGGAGCAGCCAGGTTTGGCCTTAGGTTTTGAAATTCCATGTGGGCTGCTCAAAGTAAAGCTGCACATTAACCGTTCATTAATTCCTTTCTAGAAGTAATTTATCCTTCTTCTCCATTTTTCTTTGTTTTTTTTTTCCTCCAGTAGACATCTCTTCCTCTGCTTTTGTGGCATGAAGATAACCTGCAGGGATAAATGGAAATTGGTTTTGTGCCCTTATTTCTAGAATGATTTGGACTTGTAGCGTATTGCTGGAAGAAAACAGCCATCCTAGCTGCTAGTGAATTTTAATAATGATTTAGACACTTTTCATGTGGACTTCTTAGTTTCTTATTTTCTTTTTCTTGATCTAAACATCCAGTTTATACATATATAATATTTTAATGTAAGTAAAAGACAGATTTCTTTCAATAACAGTAATATAAAATTTAAAAGCAAGGAAAGCAGTGCAGTACACTAAGGAATGTGTAATACCTGCAATGTATCTTTTTAATTGCTCTAACCTATACTCTTCAACATTCAAGCTTTGTGTTTCTAACTGAAAGTCCTGCAGGAACACAACGCCTGCACATCTCGTTAGCTAAAGCTAAGTAAATCTGAACGTTAATTCAATGGAATCCTCTGAACTGGTAGATAGCCAACATAATTAATCAGCTATCCTGATAAGAGGAGACAAAAATGCTTCTGGAAAGACTTGCCATGGCATAAAGTACCCACCAAACTAAAAATACAGCTATTAGAAGATTATTCACAGCATTTCATTTTTATTTGTCACGTATTTATTATTACTGGAATCTCTGTGATAGAAGTGAAGTTTGGCATTTCACACTGATTTAAAGCTTGCTAATACATAACTCCCTGTGTCACTGAATGAATGTATCCCTGTTAAGCAGTTTCACTGTCATTAAGTATAATTGTGCTAAATTAGTGTCCGTGGAGATGTCCTGGTTAAAAGGTTTTTACTATACCAGCAATTGTGTGACAGGAAAAAAAAAACCAAACTAAGCAATAGCTAAGAGAAGGATTTGTATTTGCTCTTCAGAACAGCAGGCAGGGAAGTGTCTCCACACCAGCATCTCCTGGGGCAGAGGAGATGATTGCTTTTCTTGGCTAAGTCAGCAAAATGGTCACAGTCCCTGGGCATTGCTATTAGATACAGGTGCTTCTCTGAAAGAGATGTTGTGACCATTGCAGAATGAGGTTTGGTAGAATCCTGATTTTCAGAGTGCTTGGCTCTCTTGCTGAGTGGAAATCATCTACAACGCTGGTGTTTCTCTGGCTTCCTCTGTGCACAAGAATATTTTGCTGTACAAACTCTTCAAATTATCCTCTTAAGAATTATTGTTGGAGGACGGCTTTTCCTTTTTGTTCTGTTATGCTTTGACACCTAATTAGCCCATGGTGTCAAGGCTAACATGGTAATTCTGTAGGCCAGACATTTCTCGTGAGGAGTAAGGAATAATTTAAAAAGGTCATTAGGAGCTGCACAGTCTTGAAAATAGAAATTGTTTTCACTTCATCTATAACTTTAGATTATTGTGCTATAGTATTCATTCAAGTTTAGTGCTCATTTCTGGAGTTACTAGATAAAATAACAACCTGACATCTCTGTTCTATCATATGCTTGATTACCTGTATGTAGAAAGTGGCCAAAGAACAATTTCAGATAACCAAGTGATTTAATGCTTGAGGGAATTTTCAATATAATTAATCAGCATTTAGGGGTCATAAACCTGTTTGCTTAAGAAGGATTTTTGGTTAAATGAGGTTCACAAACTAAGTGTACATAGAATGCAGAGTTACCTTTAGTTCAGCCTTGAAGGTTTGCACTGAAGGGTGTTACAGAGGATCATTCGAAAAAGTGTTGTTCGTATCTCATAATTTGCCTCAGCTATCCTTAATTACTAGCCATTTGACTATCTTTCATCTCATGTCCAGTAAGTTAAACTGACAGAAAATTATCTTCCTTTTGTACATGTATTTTTGTATAAAAGAAAGTAAGAATTTGTACTCACCTACCTACAGAGAATTTTTTAGTAACTAATCTTTTCTTCCAATAGCACTGAAGCATGCTAAAGTATTATTAATTTATGTTCATGGGCACACAATAATCAAACAAGCATATATTTTGAAACTATACTGATCTCTCTTTCACAGCCGGCTTCAGTCAAACAACCAGGACTGTGTTACATGGGGAGGAAGAAAGAATTCCGGAAAGAGGAATCTCCACTGATCATGCCTCTTTACATAGCCTTTAGATAGTCAAAAGCCAGATATTTGCAACCAGAACTTCACAGCTGATTTTGACAATTAAGCAAAAAGAGTGATGGACTTTCTCAGGTAACCAGGCAAGATGAGGTGTATTCTCTGGAAAGTAAGTGATTTAGTTTTATAACACAATATTGCCTTACAGAGATGACCATTTATGTTATTTTTACTGCATTGTTACAGAAATAATATTACCATTTAGCAAATTGCTTTTTCACTGGCAACACCTACCTCTTATGTACCACACCTTCAATGGTATTTCTTGGCAGCTCTTGAGCAGCAGCACATGGCTCCCTATATTGGCCTAGAATACCAGATGGGAAGCCTTGGCTTGTGCTTAAGCCTAGGAGGCAGGGTTTGTAACATTTTGCTGCCCATTTTCATATGGTAGTAACAGGAGCATGTGATCCCTAATTCCTGAGGTACAGCATCACTCCTATTCCCATGCCAAGGCTTTTCTGAACAGGCTCAGCCAGCTTTGCAACTGCAACAGTCATTCTTCTCTGATACCTATAAACTGGGACTAGAGTAAACCCACCTTTCAGATCTTGTGAGTAAAGAAGGTCCTGCAAGTGTGAAAGGCTGGTGTCATAATATCTTCTAATGCCATAGTATCATATAATGCTAGTTCCTGAATATCCAATTTAACATCCTAGTACCACAACATTTCTATAAATTTTCAGGGAAGTTTTGAATAAGGTCATTAAAATTGTCTGAGGAGATAATGACTTCCAATATTTCATTCTTATATGTTTAGGTTTTTATTATTCCTTGTTTAATTTTCTCTGAAAATGAGTGTTCTTTTCCAGCAAAGAATGGAAGAACAAGGACTATACATAGGGGTTTTGTTCTTATTTTCATAAGAAGTTGCTGGATGAACAAATCACAAGGGCCACATTTTGACCAACAGATTACTCAGTCAACTCAACTGACCACTAGGCTGGTTCATGTATTGCTCATGAAAGTTGTGTAATATACATCCCTGAGAGCCTTTGGCTACAGAGCAAACAAACACAGGAATGACATACACAAAATGTAGGGCAGAGAAATAGTCTAGGTTAATGCTTCTCAGCCCTTGTTATTTGAAGAACAAGACAAACGTTAAGTAAAGAAAGATACATCTTACTTGGTATTGTCATCATTGTTTTCTGGTACAATTAAACAATGCATGAGCTGAAATGTGCACTTTTTTTTTACTGTGTACTTTTATTCACTTGTTCGCTTATATTTGGGTGTATGTTTTGCTAACTTTATGGAGTTTTAAATTGTTTGGTAAATATGCCATCTAAAATCTGATGAGCCACTAGTGAAAACCTCTTGAGAAGCGTTTGATTAGGTAACTTCTACAGGTCCTTTCTATCCATTTGCTTTACAAATCTGATGCGTAGGCATTTGCAAGTAGGTGTTCCCTGGCACCTAACTTGCAACATTCACTCCAGAATAGTAAGGCTGAGAACGCAAGTTCTTCCCCTACATTCCTCTGATCCTTTTACACACGCTGTTAAGCTATCAGGGCAAACATAAATGTTTACTGGTGTTGCCTGCGGTCCATTCATCCAAATTTCATTCATTCCATGATCTTTACTGTAGTAGCTGTGTGTAATGTTTGTAAATGTAGCAAATTTTGAGCCAAGGGATTTGTTTGTAAATTCTCAATTACTTCTAGCTGTTTTATTTCTGATGAAAGTTCCTGATATGAAATGTAATCTGTTTAAAAGACTAGCCTAGATAAATACTGCTTTACAGCTAATATTTTGTAATTTTTTTGTAAACTCTGAGTCAGTAAGAATGTCAGCATGGGAAATACATTTAATCTTTCTGCACAGCTGTTTTATCAATCTTATCCTCAAGCATTAATAAACAGCTGATAAACTTATCAGGGGAACTTGCCGTGATGCATACTGAAATTGGTTTGTACAACCTGTCCCTTCTGTTGCCTTGTGGGAGGTTAATACTTTAAACTGGTCAGAGAGTTTGAAAAGATTTGGTGAATTCAGGAGTAGTTACATGGGTGGTAAGGGTTCTGGTCTTAGCCCACCTTCTCATACAAAATGTGATCCCTGGAAGCAAGACCACTTTTTAAGGCTGGGCTGAATTTTATGATTTGCTAATTTATATAAATAGCTCAGCTGCTCCAGATACAAACAACCTGGGAGCCTGCAGGTGAAGTGAAGGCAAAGTGTTTCCCACCTGTCTGTAAGCTCTGAAGGGAAACTGTTACCAGAGGAACTTGGTAAATTCTATTCTAGACTAACATTTAAAAAAAAACTGAGCTGGAAATATTTCCTCCATAAAATCAACAAGGTCATTTCCATTATTTTCCATACAATCAAAATTTCATGCTGAAGAGGGAAAAATGTAATTTCACAGTGACTTCCCTGACAGTAGAGACCATATGCCTATGACTTACCTAGGAAGTTATTTTTCTAGTGCTTGGGAGTTTCTGTTTTTCATTTTAAGCAAAATTACTCTGTGTGCATTGACAATATTTATTCATGACACACTGGTCTATAAGTTGGTCTTTGTTTGCTATGTTTACCTGGCAGAAGTGACTCAGTGGAACAATAATTCCATTGGGTAAATGATATTTAGGGTAAAATGTTTGAATTGTCCTTTGGCTTGAAGACCATGTGAGTGTTATTGATCATGGTTCGTTGTGGCTATTTTAGAACTTAGAAGGTACTGAGGCAGTGGTTCAGTTCTGAAAATACATGTGCTTTTGAGTGAGAAGAGATAGTATTGTTAGTGAACTTTCATATCAGTGTTTTGTGAGCTTCAGAATAATATAACGAGTGACAAGTGTTTTCCTGTGAATTTATGGCCATGTTCATAAATGGCATCTTATAGTATCCCAGTGAAAACCCTTAGAAGCTTGACATGGCCTTATTGGAGGTGCTCTGGATTTAGGTCAGAGCAAATTCACCGAAAATGGTCCCCTGATACCTCCAGTTCAAACTTTCACCTTCTTTCATAATTCAACATGATGGTTATGCGGAAGGGCTTTAACATTAGCTGGAGAAATTAAGCCTTTTATTTGCAGCCAAGATGTAACATATGCAGTGCTCTTATAAAATGTCTGGTTTGCCTTTTAGTGTCCCCTCAGGTTTTGGTAGAGCAACTGAATGTAAGAATGGAGGTAAGGATTACTTTTCATGCTTTTTGTGGAAAATGCATGGGGTAAACACTTGTCTTAAAACTGTGCTTCATCTTTGCTATCTGCATGTACGTGCTCCTCACTGGACAAAATATGTAAGCTAATTTTTCAATAGATAGCAAGTGGCTAAAAGATTAAAGCAAGCATATCCTGTAATTTAATACCAAACATTTGGAATTTGTTTTAAATGTTTAATAATGGATGCAACTTGCAACTATTCATTAGATCCTTAGAGCACTGCAGGTTTGTGTAATATCACAGTGTCACCATTTTGTGGTTACTGAGTTATTTACTAGGAAGATGGGGCAGCAATCAGGAAAATGAGAATCACGGTAGTGGGTTTGGCTGTGTCCTATAGCACATATGGCAATGTTTAAATAGCTCACTTACCTGAGGTTATTTAGCCTTTAATATTTGGAAGTTAGAATCTAGGCCAGTGGACAGAAAATGTTTTCAATATATAGCTATTCTATCATCACTATGCAACAAAACAGTAGTAGCAAAATCCACTTTACAGAATATCAATGTTCACTTCATTGTAGCGGCCATGATGAGACTGACTGGGTACTGGGACTTAAAGAATCTCTCACCCTTTTGTGAGATTTGGGCTGTATTTCCAGCTGCCTGAGCTTCAAATCTTGTGAGAAGAGGAATTCTTGCAAATACATAAATTATGTACAAATGCTCTACCTGACACACAAAAGTAGATCTTAAAGACTGCTTTCCTTTTCACCAAAAATGCTTTCTGTCCCCACACCCTTATCCTATCTCACACAATACTCAATGTGCCCATTTAATCAAAGGAATGAAATAACTTAGTACTTTTGATTCAAATTCTGTTATAGTACAAATAAATGCAGATGATTCCTATATGCAGGCTTCCCGGGTGGTTAATTGACAGTTTAGGCAAATGTTATTTTCCTGACTGTTAATAATTTTTTGTTAAGTGTGTCATAATACTTTTATTTATGGAATAAAACATTGCATTGACAGCAGGGAGTTCAATGCACTTTTTGTAAAGATATTGTTATTTAAAGCAGAATCAAAGACTTGCAAAGAAGATAGGGACTTAGCTCCCACGAGATGATAAGGGAAATTGCATTGAGACCACAGAGCATTCCTGTGCTCTGGAATAGAGAGATATGAAAAGCATAAGGGAACAGTAGTAAATCACGGGGTAATGGCACCGCATTTTTTATAGGAAGCCCTGAAAAAAATAAATGGAAGGGGAATAGTGTTATGTCTTACACATGCGCTGTAAGCATCTATAGGGTGATAGAGTGGGATGCTGAAGATGGGTTTTAAATAGAAAAAGAGGAGAAAGAGAGCAATGAGATGCCCTGTAAACTCCACTAGTGACACCACTAACTTCACTAGAAACTGTATCTTGAAATTATCTCCTGACAGCCTGAAACATAATGCTTTATTCTCCCACTTAAATAATTATAACAACTCAAGAACATTCAGTAAGTTGATGGGAAGCAGGGAAGTTGTATGATATTTCTTTGAGGTGACTCTTGCAAGGAAAACCCTGAAATGGAGGCATGAGGAAAATGGAGGCTTCCTCCTTCATCACTGCTTTAAGGCTGGCAGAGCATTACTGGGCTCAGCTTTCTGCATCAGATGAGGAAGTGGGTATCTCCTCTTAAAAGATAAGTTGGCAGTTGGAGAGCAGCAACAGTCGGAGTTGCTCGGAGCAAATCCAGATACGCTGGAAGTGTGCTGTGTGCTGTGCCTTAAGCTGGACCCTTCGGCATATATGCCCAGCTAGCTTTGGCAACAAGCTCTTCAGAGAGCTGTTTGAAAACCACTTCTTCAATCAAATGCATGTAATGCAAATTAAAAATGTGCAGGGATGGAGTGTGTTTTCCTGCACTTCAAAAGGCAACGTGATAAAAGTATAACAGCACAATATCCTAATCCCCAGTGTGCGTGTTCCCGTTGCAGAGATGCAGGGAAAAGTCCTTATGTTTGATACCAGCAGTAGATGGTATCATTCTGCTGATGTCCTGATCGGTCCTAGTTCTGCAACATTACCACTCAAATTTTCTCCATAATCCATAGAGCATAGAGCAAGCATTTCTCAGTTAAATGCTGCACTGAATAACCCAAATACAGTATTTATACCTAACTGACAAATTGTGTACAGTTTCTCTATCGTGAAAACTCAGTTGAGTCTGGAAACAGCATTTGTGCATATTCAGTGTATCATATTGATTCGAATGGGGAGAAAGCCAAGAAAATACCTTCTCCATAGAAACACAAGGTTACAGTGGGAATGCCAAATCTTGTCTTACTGGTAAGAGACACTTGCTCTGTGATGGCTCTGCTCATTTAGTCTCTTTAGGTATCTCTAGGCAATAAAATTTTTATTAACATGCCTTTTAATTTGTTTTTAATCAGCCCAACATTTTGGCTGACAGATTTTACAAACACTGAATACATTTTATCATTTCTTCCCAAGAGTCCTTTTACTAGTATCTCTAAGCCTGACATTCTCTATTTGCATGTGAACATGGTAGTACTGAATCATTCAAAGCAACTGGTAATTCTATAACTTTATTGGATCAAGTCTGTTCTCAGTTATCCAGAAGAATTCAGCAGTAATGTAGCTACACATGTATACGATTTTCTGCTTTTTATAGTGATTCATAAAGAAATTTGGCAGATGGAGGAAAGCTAAGAAGGGGAACTCATTGCTACAGGATGCTGTGAGCACTAGCAGTTTATTATGGGCTCTTATAGGAACGGGACAAATTAATGCACAAAAGATTTATCTGGGCTGTTACACCTAAAGATACCACTTCTGGTGCAGGAAATCCTTGACCTGCAAATTGCTGGAAGCTGATAAAAGTGCCCTGGGGAAGCAACACTCTGCCTGCTCTGCTCTTAGTTGGTTCTTTGTGCATCTGCTACAGGCCGTCGCAGGAGGAAGACTTCAGTGGAGATGTAGCCTGACTGGGCATGGCTGCTCTCACAAATCGCTTAAGGCAAATGGTGAGTCCTTCAAAGAGAACTCTCGGATCTCCCTGTGCTGTAATGTGTGATACAAGTGTACAACAACACTCCTTTCTGGCAGAAATGGCTGAGGATAGTCTCTCATCTTGTGTCAGCGCTCTGAGGGTCCTCCCCATCCCTTCTGTGGGTTTGGCTGCCTGGGCTCAGAGCCAGTCCAGTGTCCTATGATGCAGCTGGTTGTGTCAGGGAGAGAGGTGGGAGGACTCAGTGAGGTTCCTGCTCATGCCCTGTTCACCCAGAATCTGGTTTTAAGCTCAAGCTCTGTCTCCTTGGGTACTAACAAACCTACATTTCAGCTTTTTCATGGCCATGCCTGTGCTTGGCTGCAGACCCTGCTGATGCACGAACTGCCCCAGGCCCATGAACTGGCTTCATAGCCAGACCCTGGACCTATCTCTTCACCCATGGACTTACCTAATGACCTGGGCTCCAAACTGTGACTGGCTGCCCCCTTCCAGCCTGCTCTGCTCTCTCCATGTGGGCAGCAGGATGGGCCCTGGCTGGCAAGGCCGTATTGCCCCAGCCCACAGTTTCCTCGTGGCTCACAGCTACCCATCTCTTAACTTTTTATCTTACTCCTTTGCTGTGCCACACCATCTGTAGTCCACTCTGAGGTCTGATGTGTTGTGACCAGGTCGTTGGCCCAGTCTGTGATCCTTTGATGACTGAGCATGTTGTAGGTGATGAAAGGCTGGTGTTTTGTGCACCTACGTCTTTTGTGCAGCTTTAGCTGTGTGGCACAGGGACACACCCCAGCTGTCATCACCCCATCACATCGCCTGCTCGCCTCCTTGCCATGTGAACCCAGCATGTGTGTCCCAAACACTGGGAAAAAAAGCAATAGGTCTGACAGTAACATTGTGTTTGACCACACAGCACCATGGGTCTTATAATGCAGCTATGTCTTCACAAAGTTTCTCTTGCAAAAATTTACAAAGTTGAACGTTACCAAGCCAAACACAAAGTTAAAGTGTATGTGTGCAAATGGTTGCTCAATAAACTACAGCAATGGTGGTAAGGCAAGGTAGAGCGAGTAAGGTGTGTCCTGCTGGGGCTCTGCAGGAGAAGTTTGCCAGGGTATTCTTTTGACTTCAAACAGGAGAAGATAATAAAATGGCCTGGATAGAAAGATGGTTTATAGCACACTTAAGGCTATGCTGGGATTATGAAGAGTGACACTCCAGCTGCTAAGAGATTGTCTATCAACATATACAATGTTCAGAGTTGAGAGAAGTTAATAACGCAGCGTACTCTGCAATTGGAATCTGTTTATCAAATTTGCCTCATGAAACAGAAAATTGGTGGCAGATTTTCTTTTCCTGCCTTCCTTCCTTGATAATTCAGTGTCAAAGGAAGCTAGTGTCAAACAGCCCTGACGAATGATCACGTCTGTGCACAAAACACATAATGCAAGTTGCATCACCCTTTCCTGTCGACAAGTTCCAATGCTGTTGGGGAAATATTATTTCTCTGTTACCTTCTGCCTGTGCTAGAATTTAACCATGTCCAGGCTCAGGATGACAAAGTACACATAGTAAATAATTTAGACAAATTTCTTCCCTCAGAGAAGCATCAACTTATATTAACAAAACTTTTAAACATTTAATATTGCATCTGCTCTGAAATTTGGTTCACTGTAATTTTTGTTCTAATAAAAAAATCCATTTATTCATCTCTACAATATGCCACAGTTCTGTTTCACCCTCTCTATAACTGTGACACATTTTTCTCTTCCACTAAAAAATTTGTAGCGCTTTTCCTATCTGCTCATATTTCTACCTTACAGTGTCTAACCTCGGAACAGTGCTCTGTTTCTCTCTGGTTGATTAATTGATGTTTCATCTCTTTCCTTTTTCTAAAGAGTAAGTTGGGCATTTTCCTCATCAGTCACTACATGTTGATTTATTTGTATTTTTGCTAATTCTGTTCATATTTCTTTTGTGTCCAGATTCTCCCCTTGTGTTTTGAGTCAAAAACCTTATAAATAAATTAACAACTATTTACCTGTCTGCCAGGATAATTGCTTATAAAACTGTTTTCCAATTCCTTAGAGCTGACAAAGGACTTATGCCCTGAAGCATAGAGTTTGGCATCCCACCCTGTACTCTTTCTAATGATTGTTCCCATTATATGCTTGCTTTTCCAATCTTCTTTTGAATCTGAGTAACATTTGACCTCTGAGATGATCTACAGCCAAAAAATCCACATTTTAATCACTTCCTATTTTATTCAAAAGAAAAACTAGAATAAAAATACTCTTTTTCCTGCATTTCAGATGTGCTGTGGCTTGCTTCTTCCCCTGTTGCTGTACCTTATTCTTCTGTACCATCTTTTATTTCCCTCTATATCTATCTCCTGCCTGCTCTAAACAGTTGGCATCGTTTCAATCCTTCTTCATATAGAAGCTTTAGTATGAGTATTCATCACCATTGCCTGTCTCAGGCCTTTGCATTTTTACAGCTATTTTTTTGAGATGATGATATGTCTGGCTATGGGTGCTCCTGGTTAGGCACATCCTTAGTTTCTAAAATGGAAAATAATACTGCCTCATCTCATTCTCTAGGCATAGGGTTTTTTTGATCATCCGTTTATAATGTGAGCAATGCCTTCTGCTTGATGTCTTTAAAGTGGCTGTACATTCTCTGCACTAGAGATCCAGGCTATCCAAAACTGACAGCTAATTCAATCCTAAAATACTTTTTAGAGTGTGTACAAAGCAGAAAGAACAGATTGACATGCAGCTACTAGGAAGAGTGTCCTTTGATATATAAACAGATAAAGTCTAAACCATACATAATTTTCCAGAATCCACTTTGTGAGTGTCTTTTTACTTTCAAACGCCATTCTTCAAGCCAGACATTTGCCAATTTACTGCATGAAATTCAGATCCTGTTGGCCAAGTTCTTATTCTAAACTATCATGCTGATTCTTCTTTTTAGTTCTATGTAGGTCTCCAACATATTATTCTTTTTATCCGATCAGTGTGGAAATGAACTGGCCTTGGAGGTAGACCTTTCAGAAATGGAGTCTCTTCTAAAGTAAGGTATGTTTTTTTCAGTAGATGCTAAGCAGCTTAGCTATTAATTGCAACTAGAGTTTCAGGTGTTCAGCACTTGGTCCTTACTCCCCACCAGCTTTCAAATCACGTACATATGTCCAATTAGATCCCTTATACCCTGTCATTGGAAGGATTCACATTCTGCACTGTAGAATAAGCCACATTTCGTGCACTTACGCTATTTCCTCTCCTTGCTTGCTTACTTCACCAGCCTCAGATCTGAGATTGTCACAAACACAAAGATAAAAAAATCTAGTATTGTTTAGCAGTACTCTCTTTAAACCAAAGGTTAGGCTCGATCTCTTTAAGCGAGAGGCCTGAGTCCCAAGATGGGCCAGTATTGCAATGCCTTCCTTTTCTTTTGTGGCAGGTAGTAGTATTATCAAGGGACATGTTCCTAGGGGAACATTTCTTAGGGCTTTGGAAAAGGAAAAGAAGAATTAAGAGATCATCAGAAGATGGGAAAAGAGGTTATTTTTAGTTCTCAGCTATTGACTTATCTTGAGAGTGGTAGCTACGTTTAGAAAAAAAAAAGTTTTACATAGGTATAAAGCCATAAGGAAATATAGCAGAGTATATTGCACAATAAGTTCGAGTAACAAAGTTTAGTTGCTGGAAGGTGCTACTTCCACTTCAGTGAAGTGTCTTCTTAGTTTCAAGGAGAAAGTTGTACGTCAAATCTGGCAGAATGTATGTTGAATTTCCCTGTTATCTTTCTCTAGTCGTATGTGAGAAATATTTTGAAAAGCTGTTTAAGGGTGAATTCTGAAATCAGACAGTTTGAGAAAGACCTCCCTCTTGTGAAGAAGAGGACAGTATCTCAATAGCAAGCAGCACTTCTGAAATCTTCTGATAAGATTTATTTCAAAAAATATCTAAAGCCTTTTATGGGGCTTCTAGGATGAATGAGTCTCTCATCCCTAAGTACATCTACAGATCTAGTCCTTGATGACCAGCATGCAATTTCTGTAAAGCATGCGCTTACAAATAACAGAGGATTTTCTTGATAATCTGACCTTCTGTGTCTCTGATTATGTCTTAAATAAGTGGGCCCATTAAAGACCAGGACTGTCCTGTATCTGTAAGTGTTCTCCCCTTGAGGCAAACCTCCTGTGAAAGTGCCTTTGTATAGGAATCTTGTGACTAAGAGATAGAAAACTTTCAGATGAGTCCTCTTCAAAGCTGGAAGATTTGTGTGTCTGAGACGAGGCAGGCTAATGAGAAAATGCCCTCTTCATTGCAACACTTCTTTCTACCCGCAAGCATTTTCTGCTGGCTAGGATCTTAGTGGGTTTTTGGATAGGCTACCTGATTCTCTATGTTTGAAGGCTGTGGGACACTAACGTGTTGGACCTAGAGTGAGAAAGGGAGGCGAGAAGTTCAGCTGGCTGCCAGGTTCACAAGCAATGGACTTCAGCTTGGCGTTGCTAACACTACTGCTCCATCAAGCACCCTAAACCTAAGCCATAGTCCATCAACATAGTGAGGAAGACATTGTCATGCTCCTTTGAGAAATATGTGAATAATTAGTTGATATTTCCTATTCAGACAAAATTAATAGTCCACAGTATATTGTGTATTTGTAAACAAATAAACCACAGTGGATTTCTGTTATCTTACTCTGCCATGGCGTCTTGTTGCTATGTGTGGGAAGCTCCTTCAGGAAGAATTTGGTATAAAAAAAGCCTTTCTCTGCTTCATAATGCTGTAATATGAATATAGAATTTCCTGGGCTACAACATCAGCATAATTAACAATGAAACACCAGTGGTGAGGGAGCTATCAAATGGGATATCTCTGGATCAGTATTGGGTCTGGTATTAATTAATGAAAGCACTAATTAAGATTTCTGTTAAACAATCTGGAGGATAAAATGAAGCATGCATTGATCAAATTTGTAGAGGCCAGAATGTAGCTACGGAATGATTGATCAAGAGATTTTAGAATAAGAGGCAAATTTTAAATAGGGTGAGATTTTAATTTAGATAAATGTTAAACAATGCACTAGAGGGTGACACTTTATAAAATGTAAGGCTGCTGATTAGAGACTGGTAACACAGAGAAGAACTTAGGACAGTGGGTAACAAATGGGGCACAAATCCCAATACTGTGGAGCTTTAGAAGACAAATATCTTTTCTGGCTCTACAGAGAGTAAAAGGGAGGTTATTTGTAGGACAGTGGCCATAAGGGTATCTATTCTGTGCTTCTAGTGTGGCAATGAAAGAGTAAACCTTCAACCTGCTATCCATGTGAAATAAGCTCTTTAATTGTGACCTCAAGGTTGGATGGTAAAGGCACCCTGTATACGGTCCATTGATGATAACTTCTGATGCATTCCTTTGCTTGGGAAAATGCAATGGGAAGAAGCTGCTTTGGTCAAGGAAAATGTAGCAGGATGTAAGGGTAGAAGTCTCAGCCTCTGCCTACCACCTTATCAACCTATTCCTACCAGCTACAAAACTGAATTAAAAGTATCCTCTGATAGGAGGGGAAGGCTGGTGAAGATGAATAATGTAACCAACAAAAGTAGCTGAGGAATGGGTGCTGCTCTTGAGCCTTTTTTTAGAGTTGTGATCTTCTAACCGTATCTTCTTTCTTTAAAAAACACTTATTTTTATGCAGAATCAATGATACCATTGCATATGCTTAGACATTTTTTATAGTAATAGCTTGTAATTTCACAGAATTGTAGAAACAGCTGAGAATGGAAGGAACCCATGGAAGACATTTAGTCCAATACGCTTGCTCAAAGCAGAGTCAGAAAGAGCAAACTGCTCAGGACTGATTGCAAGGTTTTGAATATCTCCAAGGTTGAAGACCCACAACCTCTCTGAGCAGCAGATTCTAGTGCTTCATCACTGGATTTATTTCAGTGGTTTAATAGATAAGTATTTATATATAGATGGAACTGTATTTCAGTTTGTGCCCATTGCCTCTTGTCCTCTCACAGGAAACTTCTGAGAAGTCTGGTTCCCTATTCTTCATTGCCGTGCCTCACTCCTGGTATTTATACCTATTAAAAAGATCCCCCTGAGCCCTCTCTCCTCCAGGCTGAATAGTCCCACCATTCACAGTATCTTCTCCCATGATAGATGCTCCAGTCCCTTAACCATCTTTGTGGCTCTTTGCTTGACTTGCTTCAGTATACCCCTGTCTGTCTTGTACCAGGGAGCCTATAACTGGATAAGGAACTAAAAATATACTATTTCATTAAAATCCTAGAAAATCTTAATCAGTGATGCACATCGAAGATAGTCTGCATCATTCAAAATAAAAAAGAACTGGATCAAGTTTTAACTAGAATTCAACTAATGTATCCTGATAGCAAGAACAGGAAATAAAATTATTTGAAAGTCATATACCAGAGCTACACTGGAACTATTGTGATTTATCAAAATAATAATGTGGGGGGAGATGGGAGAAGACACAAGTTCTTGTGACCGTATACAAACTTGCTTTATGCAAGTATTATGCTTGCTTTATGCTTAAAGGATTCAAAAGCCATGGCTTCATTGGGATAAAGAAGTCTTGGATCAAGGAACTTTTTGAAATTAAATGTTTTGGAAGATGGTCTCTGGCTGAGACTCCAGGATGACAGAAAAATATGACAAAACTGTTCACAATGAACAAGAGTTAAATGCCCTGTCAAGCTGCTGGCAGCTTGCAGAGGAATATCAGGACAAAGTCTGTATTTGTTGATTAGCTCTTTATTATATGTGCTTTCAGGGTGGGGGTGCTGTCTATATAGGTATCTATATAGCTATAGATGCATATATCTCTCTATGAAAAGATAATTACTTAAGTCTTTTACAACAAGATCTGGGTGCTGGTTTTGAGTTTTGCCTTGCCTGCTAGTGACATATTTTAAAACTGTCATTAAAGTTTTTTATAATACTGGGCAGGGTTCGTCTAAGTGCTGTGTGAGAGCTGCTGAAACCATCTTTACTGATACCACATACAGTAGTTGAACAAATAGATTAATGCTGTTCTTGTTGATATTGGATATTTGCCATGCCAGAGATGGGAGATGGTGTTTGCTGTTTTGTGAACACATAATGGTTAATTATATCAGTATAAATTGCATTCATTTCTAGGTAAAGTGTTTAAATTTATTTCTTTTCCTTTCAAATAGATGTGGCATAAGAAGCAAGAGAATTTCTTTAATAAAAACAGAGGGCACAACACAAATACATGACTTGTTCTTTCAGATTTCAGAATGCCTCTATGCCTGTTTGGAAATTTTTATCACATTATTTTAAACTAGAGATAAGAGAATTTTTCACTAAAACTCTTAAACTAAAACATTCTGACAGCTGATATGGTATGTTGAAAGCTTGTCTTTGCTTCTCTGGCTCGATACTGCATTTCTTCAACAAGGGTGGAGAAGAGGAGAACATTAATTATAGGTACCACTGACTTACTGTTGTTCATGCTAGTTTAATACTTCACTATTTCGTTTCTGTTTCAATATGGAATTTAAGGGGCTATTAAAGAAATTGTAGAAGTTTGATATTGGCCAAGGCCAAGTTATGTAGCAACCAGATGACATCCTCCTACATTTTCCAGGCTCCAGCCATCTGGAGTTCTGCAGATGACTCCCTTTGTGCTCAGTCAGTACCCATATGCAACATACAAGAGGTAGGTGTACTGGTGGTTGCTGAAGCACGGATGTTAGCCCAGCCTGAAACAGTCCTGCTGAAAAGTGGTCCATTCTTCTGGAAGAGCTTGGTCATGCACTTCAGAAGTTTGTAAAGAGGCATCTTCAGCCTGGTATGGTTTTTCAGTGAATGACATAAAATGTAGCACTGTGAACCTAACAAAAGTTAGGGGTTATACAAAATCTGGTATTTGTCTATTTTAAAGGAACCCTCACAGCAGAGCAGAGCTCAATGCTTTCTTCTGCTTGAATCTTCTATATCTGTGGCTTGTGTTTCTTGTCTTACTATCCTTGTCCTTCTGCTTATGGTGATCCTGGCTTTGCAGAGTGTTTGCAATTAAAATTCTTGTGCTATGATGTGTCACTGATCATAACATACCCCTGGCTTCACAGCAACAAGTGTGCTTGGCAATTTCCAAGGCTGACAACTTCAGTTTTCTTCCTCTGCTGTTCAGGTGGTCAGAGCCACACAAGTGCCAACAAATTTGATAAAGCACAGAAGCAATGTTTCTGACTCAGCAGGGCTTTCTACCAAAGTGAGGGCAGGAGACGTATTGTGCCGAATGCCCAAAATTGGCTGGCTGGATAGGAAATGATGTGAAACTGGAAGATCACCTTGTGAGCAGGCCTGGTGCCATTCAAACAGATGGGCTGAAGCATAAGCAGCCAAACAGTCATTCAGGAACACAAAATGGATTTGTTGCAGGCAGGTTTCCAAACATGAAATGTCAGAATGGTTGCCTGTGTCAGGCCTCCAAACCTGAAAGGAAGGATTTATGTGAGTAGTGTGAGATGAGCTAACGCTGAAAACAAACATGAAAATCTGTCTTGGATCCTTTCCTGGATGCATTGAAAGATTTTTTAATTTTTTTTTATAGCTATGAGACCTAGAAAGGATGAGTGGGAGAAGAGTCCTGCAAAGCAGTATTATTTCCCTATCACATGGATCACTTTTCACAAACCGTGCTAACAAGGTAAAGAAATTATTTCTTTTGCTTCCCATAGATGTTGATGGGCCCATAATATTGCTCTGGCCAGTTAGTCTTCAGCAGCTGTATTTAAGAGCTTCTGAACCAATTCTTTCGTATTAGCCAAGCTCTAAATAATTTATTATATACAGAAATATACCTCTGTAAAGACCTTTAAGACTTCGAGTTAACCTCCAGCAGGCTGTGGAGTTGTAGTGAGGACTGAATTGTCTTGCTGTAATGAGAACCCAGCTCCTCTCTGGGACTTTTCTGCCTAAAAGATCAACAACAACAAAGAGGGAAAAAACCCACAACCCAAATTTCTATAACAGTAAAAGTCAAGAAGATGGGATGATAATTGATGGAAATGAACTTTACTGCTTTTACATCCACTACAAAAGCCAGGCAAACACTTATTACTTGTCTGCTTATCAAAGGCACAAAGCAGCGATGGGCTTACAGAAAGAAACGTAATGACTTGAAAGGAAATGATCTTGCAGGTAAAATACAAGGCAAAGGCTCCAATTGCAAGCTAAGCTTTATCTGAGCTTACATTGTTATGCCCTGTAACTGGTGCCTTGCAGTTCCAGTTTAGAAAGTGGAGAATGAAAGAAACCATTAATCTGGCTGAAATCCACATAACAGGATTGTGTGCAAAACAAAAGTGAAATCAGACAGCATAGTCGGTGAAATACAGCTTGAGGAGGAGGGGGAAATATGCTAGAAACAGCAGTTTTCTAACCTCTTTACTGCAACTGAAGAAGCTTTAAGGGTGTTATGATTTATTCTTTGTAGCAAGAGGAATAGGAAAACCCAGGACCTAATTACTGTTGTTTGATTTTTACAGCAGAATATTCTTACCAGAAGTAGGGCTGTTGGAGCGTGCTGTCAGGGAAATTATTTGCATTTGGTAGAACTGCCCCTGAGATCTTCCAGCTCATACTGTCCTGGTGGTCATTTGTTTTAGGCACTGCATTTGATCTTTTGATTTTCAGTAGTTTCTCTGCAGAAAAGGATTGCACAACAGTCGACGAATACCGATCTTTGGGAAGAGGCAGAAAACATGCATTCAGATCTCAAACTCCAGACAGCCCAGCCTCTTTAACTGTGCAGTATCAGAACTTGCTTAAATGATGGATAATCTGCTGCATAAGTCTGTCTTCTCCTATTTCATAAAGGTTCCTACCCATACAGTTTGGAAACTTGTGTCAACAGTGGAACACAAGAGGATTCAAGAAAAGGTAAAAACAAATTTAAAAAAACCCAACCTCTTTCAGTTGTAACCCTGTGGGTGACTTGGTTATATCTTAAAGGGAAAGGATCAGAAGTTCAGCTGCACTGTTTTCTAAATGTCAGTATCTGGGAGTAATGGCTATGTTTAAGTTTTTATAAAAGCTTTGTGACTTTGAAAAATTGGTTGTGAGAACAAATAATTTCTTACTCTGAGGAAATTATTGGACACTTAAAGCAATTTCAGACCAAGACCATGAGATTTAAGTAGTCATTACCTGTCTGAGGATCACAAAAATGCTTATTTTACTGCTGTCATGAGCTATTTTCAATGTAATTCCAGTTCATCTTGAATCACTCACTTCCATCCTAGCTGGCTGAAGAAATTGTTAAGCCTCCTTTTACTTTTAGTAGTCTTGAATCTCCTTGTTTACACTAAGGGGGTGAATCTGAGAAAATTAATTCCTACATATGTATGTACAGTAAATCAAACTTCCCCTTCCTTAACTGTTCTGTTAGCCATAAACATTATGTTCTGCAGTTCTCTGTGCTTACTGTAAGTGCTTTGTCTCTAAGAGGCGCTGATTAGTCTGAGATCAGGTGCACTATTTGGGCTCCTTGTCATGTAAACCTTAAATAAAAGGTTGAATTCTTGGCCCTAGGACTTGTAATTTAGCTTCTTAAATGTTTTGGTAGTTCGTGATTTCTTGAATGTCCTTGGGAGCACTGAATTGTCTTCTGAAGTTGTTGCTGTTCCACAAGGAAATGGAAGCTATTTAGCAGGTAGGGGGAGAAGGGGTGAGTCTGGAACAGGGCCATCTCTGATGGGTTACTGTTCTTTTTCATCCTATATGTGCTCATTATTAAGCCCTATGATAAGCATTCAGAAGCAGCCTATAAGGAGAGCTGAAATTCTGCATTCCTTTGAAACAGTTGAACTTCTTTGCTCTTTGTGCACTAAATGATGTTAATAGCATACTTCTCTAAACAAAGAGGTCAACAGGCAAAGAAAGGCACATTCTTTGATGTGATATATTTTGGGAAAAAGTCTACCAGAGCTATAAGTGGGGGGCAGGGGGGGCGGGGAAGGAAATCTGCTTTTCCTGTTTTGGTACAGTAATGTTTGTTATTTTCTTTCTTACTCCTAATGTTTTTGCAATGACTAACAGCTCGAGCACTTCATGCTTAAAGAAATATCATATTCATTCTCCTTGGGTTTGTCTGATGTTGGCAGGGCTGATATTCACCAAATACTAGCGTTTGCTGTTTTGACTCTACAAACACATAAGGGGTAGGAAGTGCAGCTGAGCTCAGCAGGTTGCCCTGCATGATGTTGAGAATAAGCTTTTTATTTCTGAGGATCACATTCTTTTATCTAGCAGGGTAAATCTTTGGGATTGTTTGCTTAATACTGGTTCAATGTCTTTTAACAAATATTATCAGTAGATGACTGCTTTTTCTTTGATTTTTTTTGTCATTGTTTTCTCAAAATTCACCCATTACTCACCTGGACAGGTGTTAGATTAAAGGTCAGGAGGTCTGACGGATCCATGCTTTCAGTGCTATTGTCATGTTCTCTTCAGACAGTTTTTGCCTGATGCTTATAGTGCTGCCTGTACAATCATGGAGGCAAAAATCACAAGCAGAGGATATATGTAGGGCTAGCTGGCTAATAACTTTGAGTTGGCCAAGGTTTGTCCTGACAGCTGACCTTCAGAGATTAGTTTTAACTTCAGCATTCATTGGTGGAATGGAATGGTTTAGAGAGCAACCTGTATGTAACTTGATTCCAAATTGAATCATTCTGTTTGTGTAAGGATGTGAATATCTTCAATACAATATACTTCTGGCATTGCTACTCCAAACTGCTGGAAGAAATCCATTTAATCAAAGCAAGCATTCACATGGTTATTAGCATGTTAATCCCAAGACACAAAGCTTTATCAATATAAAATGAACTGAATGTGATGCTACTTTTCTTTCTCTTTACATTGCCTGATATTATGCAGTGACTGTAATGAGGCTTGTTGGCTAACTGCTGCTCACTGTGATGTTCTAGAAAAGATACACATCCTGGGAGACTTGTCCACTGATCAAACACCTTAAGTGAATTACATTAAAATAAGGTAATGGCTGCAATCTGAGGTCAGCTTTCCATGCTCGCTTTAATGAGTCGTGTGTTACTGTGTAAACTAGGCAACTAAAAAGCCCATTTACTAGTTGCTTAGAAACTCCTCAGAAACTGATTAGGAATAGGAGTATTAGACATCAAAAATTTCAGTAAAAATTAAAGCTGTGAAATAAATGTATATTGTCCAGAAATTATGGATTCTGGAAATTACCGCAGAATCTGACCAAGTCCAGGAGTTAAATAGATTACAAGAAGGACATGTGTATAGATAAGAACATCCAGACTTACACTAAGACGGATAAACTCGCTTTGCTTCAGGTATACGGTATGGGAAGACTATTTCCGTACCAGCAGTGTATAATATGTTTCCTTTCTTGGATCACCTCTGGAATCACTCTGTACTGAACATACCAGGCCCCAGAGCATGGACTTCATGGAGTATCGGTATGATTAAATAATGGAATTATTTATGATCTTTAAGATTTCTGTCCTATTTTTAACTCAATCTTGAATGTTTTAAAGGGTGAAAATCTTAAAGGTTCTTGACCAACTTTATACAAATGGTATGAAAATGTGTTTTATGGCTATATGGTTGAGTTACTTTGAGAGCGTGACATTTTAACAGCACAGTTGAGTTTAGGAGGTAATTCTGGTTAAATGAGGTTTTTTTCTAGACCTCTATAGCTATTTCTTATGGGAATATGTATTTTTTGAAGAGTAATTCTTATCTAATTCTATACATTGAATTTTTCCATAAAAAATTATTATGATTAAGTTCTCAGAAGGTATGAGGTATTTAATATTAATTCAGGCTGAGTAAGGAAATGAATGAAAGAGTGTCCTAGGATGTGGAACTGTCATTGACAAGTGAAGTAGATTTTTTTCTTATAATTTAAAAAATAAACTCAAAAAAAAGTGATAATGACGATACAGATCAGAAGACACCAGAGAGAATACAATAGAAAGGACGTATGTGGCTTGCTTAATGGCGTATATACTGGGAGAATTTTCTCCTTTCCTTCAAGTAATTTTTCAATTCATTTGGCAAGGCACGAAATAAATTTTGCCTTTGTTGCTAGTTTGAGTGTATCTCAATTAACATTTGAGTAAATGACTATTCAAGAGTATTGCAAGGTTACCACTTTCAAAAACATGGCTGTGGAACTTAGACTTCCTGTTGAAAATGCCAGTTGGACTCAGATAAAATTTTCTGCTGAAAGAAGCCACAGGATGCTTTTTTCCTTTACAATCAGTTTCCAAAGGACATCTAACCAATGTTAAACAAAGTGGAGGAACCATCATTTTGTGCTGAGAAACCACCAGTTTTCCTTCTGAGTCCTAGCAGTAAAGAGACATTTCTTATAGCTTCTCCAGCCAATACTCCTTTAGAATTATTTTTGAGCTACACATGAGCCACAAGATGAAAGTTAAAATGATTTCTCTAGCTAACAGCTCATGCATAAGGGTGATACCATCAATGAGCTTCTATACACAAGAATTAACAGATGGAGTTCGATCCTTTAGGGAAACCACCAAATGAGCTCCGAGAGTACAGAACTGAGGCAGCACAGAATGATTTGTACATTGTGCTTGTCATTGAGAGTATGTATGTCTTCAGCAATTAACGCAGCTTCTTTGGCAGCACCCTTTTTAGCCTGTTTTCTGAAAGAATTGAGCTGTATCTGTCCCTCTCCCCCAGTAACTGGAACTCATGGATAGAAGAATCTCAAAGATGTGAAACACCCACATACTTAATGAAAATAAGACTTGTAAGAGGGGAGGCATCCTATTAAAACTGCCTTTAACAGCAGCATTTCATCAAGGAGACCATGCAAGGGAGAAGAATCATGAGTACGTTATAAACTGGCAAATCTCCAGTCAGTGTTGGCACCTCACAGGTATTAAAACAAGCAAACAAACTCTACTGTTGCAAAACAAACTGCTGTTGCAAAAGAGCGTGCACTGCTCTGAGCACCTTGATAGTAATCTGTAAAGGACTAACAATTATTTATATTAAACAGAGTAGTAGAACTTGTACCAAATTAAAGATCAAAGAACTCATAATCTGATGTAAGGGATATCTTGGACATTGGAACTGAAGAAGGATGTATTAAATCAGGCCTTGTCATCCAGCTTGCCAATTTGGCAGAGGAACATAAGAAATCCTTCTTCAGAAGCACGCCCCCTACTCATTGAGCACATGTAGTAGAGAACTTGTGTGATGCAATTACCTGTAACTTCTGTGATACATTGAGTGCAGAGGCTCCTGTCAGGTGTGCTTGATTTATGGAAAAGCCACCAAGCACCCAGACTTGTGCAACTCTGTAATAAAATCAGCGTCTCAGCTCGGCCTGTGAGATTGGCTGTTTGCACGCTGGGCAATGAATCTGACTTTTCATGATGGGTAATGAATTCAACTTTTCAGACAACACTACCCCAGAGAAGGTATCTGAGAAAATCCTTGACTTGGATACCTGGTAGTGGACAATTCCCTGCTTCTGCTTAGTCAGTTAACAGGTCAATCAAACATAGGACACCAGACTGCTGGAGACCAGGTAACTGTCACATGAAAGCTATTCCCTGCCATGAAAACATTGTCTTTCTCAAGTTCACAGTTCTACCACTGCGTTCTAAATCAATTTGATTAGAGATGGATAATAGCACCTATGCTGAGTTGCATCAAGCTGTATTTCCTTTAAATCACTGCCTTAAATGTGACCTGATGGGATTTGTAATTTGCTGTAAGATCTAAGTAGGAACAGACTACAGTTCCTCTTGTGAGGATGTTCTCCTAACAGAGGTTAACAGATGTTTGCTTGTGTAGTGAATTGTTCTTTTGCCTTACCTTTTGTGTTCTTCAGAAATGGTAACTCTCCTCAGCTTAATAGGCAAAGTCTTATCTCAAAGTAACTGAGGAGACAACGTTCACAAAGGATGAATCAAGGAGAAGAAAGCTTGCAGGCTGCATGCAAATAGGAAATAAGGTGCACCCTTCAATCAGTATTTGACCTTCGGAATAATTTATCTGTTGTCAGCCCATACTCTAAAATTTTGGTTGGATGCACTTACAAAAGATTTTATAAAGATGAAATAGAGGTTATAGTCTTTGTGCACAGTTTATAGACAGAAATTCTGTTACATATACAGTCAGCCTGGATTACAGAAGTAATTCCTCACATCTTTAAATCCTTCATCAGTTGAATTAAAATGGCACTGTTGAACTTTTTTTATAAACGTAGTCATCATATGCCAAGCAACATTAGTATGACTGAATCTGACATATGTTTGACATGCAGTTCCTGAAATTATAGGCTACAGGCATTTGAAAGGACACATTTCATGTCCTCAAGTGACAATCTAAGACTTTTGCAAGAATCAATCCTTCCAAGTGGGAAAGACTTCAGACATGTAATCAGCCTGGAGATAAGATACTGAGGATGCAGCTAAAGGGTCTGAATAGGACAAGTTATCCAGTAACAGATCTAGCAGCTTTTGATGAAACACCTGGCACTTGGTATCTGCTTCAAGATAAACAGTACCTCCCACCACACACAATTTAACCTCTGGCTGGAAATGAAGCAATTTCTTAGTGTGTATAGGGAGAGATGAGATCTATTATTGCCAGCGTTGCAACACTGATAATGCTTGTATCATGGCTGTGGTAGTCCAAGTGCTACTATTGGGTTAAAAAAAAAAAGAGGGAGGCATATATAGTCTGGCTTTGTTTTGCTTTCTGGTGGTTTTCTGCACCTAAAGATGCCTCAAGTTTCCAGTATAAGCACTCTATGAAACATGCGAGTATTACAAATGACCCAGTACTTCTCTACTAGGACAATTAAGAAATATGTATAGCTCCTAATGAAAACTTAATTATAATTGCTTTAGACATGTCAAGTTAAGTTTCATCAATCATAGTAGTATACTTTTTGGTATGTAAGAACTACACACACGTTAAATTTGAGATGAGATTTTTAAAATATTGTTTGTTTTGAATGACTAAGGTGCTGTGATTTTTTTTGGTTAAACAGAGGCTTGATTTATTTCTCTAATGAAACATCTTCCCTTATTCTATTCTTCATTGTTCTGAAAAAAGCACTAACCGATTGCTGGATATCTCTGGGTGGCTATGTCCAGACTCTGAAATGCTTTGTGATTCTCTGGGGCTGATGGGTATTATGTTGTTTAATATTTTATGCTTAACACAATTATGTCAAAGTGATTATTGTGTCATAACAGTTCCTTGCAGTTCACAAATTCTTTTGGAAAACTCTTGTCTTCTAATAGAGATGGGTAGCTCAGGTATCCTCTTTGTCACATTAGCTTCTTCTAAGCTCATTTGCATCAATAGTTGAGAGATTCCTTCAGAAGAAATCTACATTTGCTCTGGTTTGGCTTTAAGCTAGACTTTTGTATTGTAGTTGCACAAAACTGTCTGGATTGTCACTTCCTGTCAGGATTTTATTTAGTTTTCCAGGGATGTGCTGATTCTTCTTTCTTCCCCTTAAGTAGACTTTCTTCTTGAATTATGATCATTGATATTGAAGCTTGGATGGTTTGCCCCTTCAGATAAACGTCTTTGAATTACTATCTTATGGTTAAAATATAAGCTGGATCTCTACTGATTTGTGTCAGAAATGACTAGTCATTTTTTTCAGGCATACATTATGTCTATCTATATACACACATTTTAAGATGAGCAGGTTTTGGTATTGTCATAAGAAGACAGCAACTAATACAAACCACTTGAAGGAAGCACTATGCTAAACAAGGATCCTAATCTTATAGCGCTGAGAATCTGCCTTTTGACAAAAGTGAAGAGGAGCTGTGATCCCTTAGCATCTTTAAGAACTTAGCTAGCCCTTTATGGACTGTGACAGCTCTTGACTAATGCTTTATACTATTCAAATTCTTATTTTAAGAAGTTGAAAACTTATTAATCTAAATGGTCAATGATAATTTTTTTTTTGGAGTCTAAATATTTGAAATGGTCTGCTGAAGAATTATTATATTGTTGGCATGTAAAATAGGATTGTATGAAATTTCCTGAAATGTGATTTTTCATTTAGGCAGTTTTAGTGACCCTGATATCATCTCCATCAGATATGGCCAGGTTCTTCTCTTAGGCAAGTATCATGGCTGAATGGCTGCTGCTGACAATTATTGCTTGGAGACTGGAGGGAGTGGAGTTGGCTGGCTGCCACTTCTGAAAACTACTAAAATGAAAAAGCTTAACAGAATGGACACTGCAGTAGAAAGCTTAAAGATTAGAGAGAGACTAAGTTGTACTTTTACAGCATTATTTGAATAACTGGTAGAGCAGTGTATGTAAACACAAAGTATGTCAAGGACTGGAGGCTGAAAGAAATACTTCAAAACTAAGATCTATTCCATTACCGTAGCTTTATTTGTGTACAGATGAAACACATTATTCTTAATTAAAAAGTTCTCTCTGTCTCATCCCACGATTTCCTCCCTTTTTAGACTCTGACTAAGTCTGCCAGATACAAGTGGATTAAATTTAATTTTTGAGACCTTCATCTTAGCATTTCTGATGCCACAGCAAGACAAGAAACCCACCAAAATTTAAATAGCACTTGAAGTCCTTAGGTAGTCAAACAAAACAGATGCTTGTGATTCCTGTTTTCTTAATTGCATTTCTTCAGCTGCACCCTGTCAAACTAGCTTATCACACCATCAGATGTACTGAATATGTGTTACAAGTAAGAGTATTGGGCCCATGTGCACGCAGTAACACATGTATATATTCACATTTCTCCTCAGGAAATTAGACAGAAATATAGCAGCTCTATTTTTTATCATATTTTAAAATGAATTGGAGCAGAAAATTCTCAAGAGGCATTAAAAAGGCTAGTTGAAAATGCTTTTCAACAGTAGAAATTCCAAGACTGCCATTCCCAACTATTAAAAAAATGATTTAGCCTTTCAAGTTCTGATTTCTTTTCAGAGAAATTTCATTCAGCCTTCATTTGGAGGTTCATGCTTTCAGTCTTTTCTGTGCAACTAAAAGGATTAGAAACTTTTCTCAGCATAGGCAAACATCTTTGATACAATTGCACAGTTCCAGGAACCAGCATAAAATATCAAAGAATATGATATTAAAGCTCAGGAACTGCAAATGCTGTTAACACAGAATTATTATAAGAGCTGAGCTTTTGGTTGTAGCCTTTCTCTGGTGTTCATGCCTTGCCACGCCTCTTTCTTTATGGTATTTTCTTTGCATTCACAGGAAGTATGTTATAGGCCACTATAGCCTGAACTCAGCCCTTAGGACAAAGGGAGGAACTTGAATTAGTGATAGCAATCTTTAATACTGGTTGCTTTTCATGTTAATGTGGTATTTTCAATGGGGGCCAAATCTCTATATATAGGATTGTTGCAAATATAGGTCTCAAGTGCTAGTGTCACTGTTAGATGTTTTTAAACCTGAATAAATTTCTTGTAGTTGCTGCTTCAGTCACAGTGCTTCAAGAGGCTCTGTGTTTGAGCAGGGCTAATTTAACATGGAAGGACAGGATGTCATGCGACAGCTATTTTAAAAGGTTGAATGGAATTACCATCACAAATAACTTGGCTGGTTCAAAATCATGTAAACCTAACCAAAAAAAGAGTACTACTTAAAGATAAATGCTTGTGAAGCTTGCATACCTGCAGTAAACCTGGAACTCATTAGAAAATCTTCACTAATAAGTTCCTGTCGGGATCAGAAACCATTATGGGAAGGGCTGCAGAAATGTATGAAGTCACTTGTTCTTTTCTTCAAAATGGATGTACTTATTTAAGCAGCCTAGGGGAAAAAAATGGTAGTTTCTCTTTTGTCACAAACTGTGCAATTAAATACGATTTTAAAGGTTTTGGCAAGTCTAAAAATGGAGCTTGATTTTTCTCACTGATTTTCAGTTTCCCTTTTGACAGTTCTGCATTCTTTACTCTTCGACCCTAGAAGTAGGATCTTGATTAGACTCGAGGATGTAATAGCTTAATTGCTGCAAAACTTAATTCCTTAGAGCTCTCTTCAGCTATTCCAGTGAGGTTATGGTTTAGGCTATAACAGGGAAGACTGAAACACTAAGGTTAGCTTATTTAAAATCCTTTGTAATCTGTCCCAGGAAGAGACAACCAGCATGAGACTGTGTATCCATGTTAAAGATGTGAGGCTTTAAATACTGACCAACTTAGTGAAAATGATGGGAGGTATAAAAGACAAATTCTTAAAAGCTCCTAATTTACAGGAATGTATACCTAACAAAGAAAATTTTCTAGGAATCCTGTTCTTCAACAACAAGAATAGCAAAATTAGGATTTTGGTTCCTGCATATACACATAAATAATTTCCAGCTAATCCATGTTGCTCCTACAATGCCAGAAGCTTTCAATGATAGTTTGATTTTTCCCCCGAATGGATGATTTTCCATAGGTCAATGAGTAATGAATCAGAAATTGTTTACAACTTGTTATCTTCTTAGTTTAGAATATTAAATAAGCCATAGATATATCGCTGGATATATACTTGATTAGATATAACCTAATGATAGATAAACTAATGACAGATTTAGTAAATCAATGATATGATAGGAATCATAGAAGTATGAAATGTATGACATATGAGATGTTATATGATAAAAATTACCTCATAACAATAATATTTTAATACATTTTATTATATGATAATATTATAGTCTTCTGACCTTAAATATATTATATGAAATATGTAAGACACAATAAAAATAATTATTTTTTTTAGTTTCATAAGGTTGGAAAGGACCTCCGAGATCATCGAGTCCAACCTATAACCCAACACTAACACCAACCCATCATCTAAACCATGGCACTCAGAGCCTCATCCAGTCTCCCCTTAAATACCTCCAGGGTCAGCGACTCCACCACCTCTCTGGGCAGCGCATTCCAATGGCCAATCACCCTTTCAGTGAAGAACTTTTTACTAACATCAAGTCTAAACTTTCCCTGACGAAGCTTGAGTCCATGTCCTCTAGTTCTGTCACTGGTCACCTGAGAGAAGAGACCAACCCCTGCCCAACTACAACCTCCTTTTAGGTAGTTGTAGAGAGCAATGAGGTCTCCCCTGAGCCTCCTCTTCTTCAGACTAAACAGCCCCAACTCCCTCAGTCGCTCCTCATAGGGCTTGTGCTCCAGCCCCCTCACCATCTTCGTTGCCCTCCTCTGAACACATTCCAGTATCCTGACATCTTTCCCAAACTGGGGGGCCCAGAACTGGACACAGTATTCAAGATGAGGCCTGACCAGTGCCGAGTACAGGGGGACAATAACGTCTCTGGTCCTGCTCACTACACTATTCCTGATGCAGGCCAGAATGCCATTGGCCTTCTTGGCCACCTGGGCACACTACTGGCTCATGTTGAGCTTCCTGTCAACCAGCACTCCCAGGTCCTTTTCTGCCTGACTACTCTCCAGCCACTCTGTCCCCAGTCTGTAGCTCTGCATGGGATTCTTGTTTCCAAAATGAAGTACCTGACATTTGGACTTATTAAACATCATCCCATTAGAATCGGCCCATCTCTCCAGTCTGTCCAGGTCCCTTTGTAGGGCCTCTGATTAGATATAAACAGATTCTGGGCAGTTTTCGAGTAGTATATAGAATCTTTAGAGTTTTAATTTACTTTCAGCTGAACTTCAAATAAGAAACAAGCTTTTCACTGATCTATCACTATCAATTTCTGTAGTCTAGGGTTGTATCCTCAGAACTCCTCAATAGATCTAAATTACGTTGGAGGGCCTTAGAGATGGAATGGGAACAGCCTAATATTTTTACTGAATGAGAAATTTCTTTTTTGCCTTCTGAATTGGCAGTTGGCATGCTGAATTTGTACAGAATGTCCCCACTAGCCAGATGGTGGGGAGGAGGGCATACGGTACAAGTTTCAACTCTTTTTAAATTAAATCCCCCTCTGGTGTTTCTTGGCTTGTTGCAGATGCACAGAATGCAGCTGACATTAGTCACTAATTTACTGGAAGGGAGAGAGAGGGGCAGCTCGGGGCACTTTTAACCCTCCCATTGAACAGGCTGGTGGAATATGCCCTCCCAAGTCATATGATATAGCTGTGAGGTTTGTCCATTCTATATCCGTTCCTGCCAATTTCAGCTGGGGCTGCATCCATACATCTTGGTGATGTATGGACTTGAGTATGTTATCTATTATTTAATATAAGAGTTAGGCTAAAGATGGTGATGTTGCTGGAAAATATGCTAGCACCTGTTTCCAAGGCAGACAGGAGCCTTTTTGTGCTGCCCTGAAATGGATGTTCGTTTTTTTAACTCCCTTATGCTGAAGTTTGATACTCATCAGCAGTGATATGGGAACTCTTGGAGCGCTCACTCCTACTTCTGTTTCGTCCTAGCACAAGCTTGTGTAGCTGGGTAGGAAACCAGGTCAGAACAACCTTGTTAAATCTGGGTATTTTTACTAGCTGTACTTCACTAAATTTCTGAGTGATACATAACCTGCGTGTACACTTTTTACTTCTCCCCTTGCAGCCTTATCGTTGAGGTTGATTAAGGCTATATCTGAATACAGATTTAGTTTTTCAGTTCACCGCTTGGGGTTACCTTAAGGTTAGAGTTCTTTTACACTAGAGCACGTAGCTGCAATAGAAGCACACTACATTAATTGCTTTTATCAGTAACCTCTACCAGATTTAAAAATGTGACCTCAGCCCACTTTTGTTAAGACATGAGGGAGGAAAAAATCCTCTGAATAGTTGACTTCAATTTACGTGCGCGTAGTAGTAATTCTGAAAATAAAAAGGAAAGCAGAATGCAGGCTTTCTTGTAAAACAAAAGTTTATAATGAATTTCTCCCAACCTGAAAAGCTACCATGTGCTCGCACTTGATAAAATTTTTGGCTCTGGGTCTGAATAAAATTACACAGTCCAACACATTATGCTTAAGTGTTTTACCAAAAAAAAAAAGCTTATTCTTGCCAGGAGCTGAAATCTTACAACTACATAAACATCTGTTCACTAACTGCCAGTTCCTTACTGAGTATTACCTTCACCCCATTTTACTACCACCAATAATCTCGATAAAGAACTTCCAAGTGCCGAGAGACTTGGCAGGATTATTTGTCTGTAATATATGCAGCATTCCTGGAATTCTTGGCACATTATCCTTGAATCAGTTCAAACTGAAGTACTTCACTACTGGTGGGGTTTTTTAACTGTTTATAGTTTCATTGTTGAAATGCCTTTATTTTCCACCACAGACATTTTACTATAATCTAACGGAAATATTTTAAAAGTAAATGAGGTGCCGCTCTTTCCCTTTTAATGAATTGCAGTAATCCTTCGGCATGACATAAACCTTTATTAGGGAGCAGCCTTCTGCTGTACTCAGGCCATAACATGACTGTAGCTGCAGCTGATGATGCAGAGGAGTGGTGCCTTTGTCCCGTAGCAGACATCCTAACAAGGCAGGTTGCCTGCCTCAGTTAGTGCTTCCAATAGTTGCTTCACAGCATATTCCAATTATAGGACACAATCTTCTTTGTATACGTCTCTTGGCTATCTTTTACAGGCAATAGGAAACTGGCTCTTTTCTTGACAGAATGAGGAGGATTGTCTCTGGAAATGCGAAGCCTCATTAGATAGGATAGAGACACTTCTGAAAGCTTCCACTTTAGTACAGAAGCTTTTACTTAAAAGCTCGGTATGCCCTAAATGAAAGGAGAAGACACTTCTACGGATAATATGCAATTAATATTTTTAACTATTTCAAAATAGTGCAGCTGAAGGAAGAAAATGGCAGGTAAGTATGGAATATGTGGGAGAGACGGAAGGTATAGAGAAGAAAAGTACAGAAGATGAAATACAGGTCTGAGACGAGAGTTGAACGCTATGGTCAGAAAATTAATTCATTTAGTCTTTCCCTGAAGGACAGATAAAACCAGGTTTCTTTGAATGTTCTGAGATTGTATGTTCACAACAGTTCAAAATTATTTAACGCTGGAGCTCCTGTAGTCCTGCCACTGCCCCACACTGCCTTCCTGCACCAGTTCTGGGAGTTCACCAGGAATGCCTTTTTTGAGGTAGGCTTACTTCTGGCTGTATCAGTCCCCTTGAGCTGGGTTACCAAGAGATGATAGTGTCAGGACCAGCACATAGGAAGTGCAAAACTGAGCATCAGCAAAAGGAGAATTACAAAAGTCTAATTTTGCATTGACTTATTCCCCCTCTCTAAATGTAGAATGCTAGTAGGGATGCTCTTTAGGGATGAGATGAGAGGGTTAAATTTAATGGTGTTTCAAAAATCAGTGAAATCTAATTTTAGACTGTCATAAACCAAAGTTCCTTATTTAGCATAATTGCACAGTGTCAAGACAGGGCTGAACTAAGGTAATTTGAAAATGTAGTTATGTTTCTTACATCTTAACATGTTCAGACTTATAAAATGAAACAAGTATATGTTTTCTCTGGGAAAACTTTATCATTTCCCTGCTTTTAAACTTAGTGAACTTTTTTTTTATAGCTATATGCATGTATTTATATGTGTATATATATACATATATGTGAAAACATTCAAACTTTGTGTAGTATTACCATGTTTTTTTCTCTGAAGGATTCTATTCAGAGATTAGGTAATAGCTTCTATCAGCTATCAGTTGAACAACATAGATGGAAGGGATGTGGGGAGGAAATATGCAATGCAAGCTTTACAAATGATACACACCATTTAAAGTGTGTAAATGAAAAGCTCCAATATCATCTCTCCTCTGTCCTAACTCCAGTCATACAAGTATTCTCCAGAGGACTGTAAAAGCACTGGTGAGCTTTTGACATCAAGATGAAAGGCAACAAATAATGAGATTAAATGAAATGAAAGTCCATCTTACCAGAAAGTAATTTTGTCTTCCAGAAAAGCTAATTTGTGCTCAGTGTACTGAGGGCTGTTTGAATTATACCTAAAGCAATGTAAGCTAATATTTGAGATGTGTGTTTTGACAGAAGGATCACGTATTAACTGTTTCTGCCCCAAATTGGAGTGCTATAGAAAGCTTTGGCCATATTAAAATACTATGTATGCTCTGATTAAAAAAAAAAAAAGTTTCTCTTAGTACAATGTATAAATAAACTTCTTGTGACATAAACAAAATTTGCAGTAGACTTCACTAGGATTTCTCAACACTGACAGAATTGAAACAAACACATCTTTAAATATCCTTTAAAAGGACCTGGAAGCTGACTTCAGAGGAACAAGTATTTTGAGTCCTGTTATGACCTGAAAAGTGACTTCAACAGAAACCTGTTTAATAGCTCTTCAATCTGCGAATCATGGAGTTATAGGTATCTTCGTTATGTTTACAATATAGCGGTACCAGTAGTAGTAAAATGTAGCACAAAGTAATAATGAATATGAAGTTGAATCGATTATGATCCTGACGACTAAAACAAACTTGGAGTTAAGCTTGCATATAAACTTACTTCAGGTTAAGGCCTATCTGTTTAATGCCATTAGACTGAATTATCCTTTAGTACCATTGATCGGTTGAAAGAAAAGGTCTGCGACATCACATATTTATTATCTTTTATTTTTCCAAGAATTTCAGAAACTCTTAATTCTTCTGAAGAAGTAGAAAAGCAGCTAAAAACAACTTTCTGGGTTGCCATTTAGGTTCATGTAAAAGATAAGTATGTTTTTTTAAAAACTGACTAATATAAAGACATCCTTCTAAAAAAAAAAAAAACAAACCAAAAACACCACCAAATCATTTTTTTGAATTCACTAGTTTTCATCCTTCAAGCCCTAGGGGAGCACAGAAAGTACTGAAAGCTGCAGTGCTTATTTATGATCCCCATACCTAAGCCCCTTCTTGGCTGAGCCATTGTAACCACTTCAGTTTGAGAAGTCTGTATTTACTGGTCCACTGGATTATTCTGAACATGAATCAGTTCCCACATAAGTTTAGGCGCTGGTCAGTTTGAGGTTCAGATTATAAAGTGGTTCCCTGCTACTGAAGGCCACTTGCAGAAGGAAAGGTCTGACTTGAGCATCAACAGGAGGTAAATTAGGAGACTTCTCTGGGGAAAAGGATGGGGAGAGAATGTGTGGGGAGTGGGGGTCTGGTGACATGATGACAGGAACTGTTTTTTTGGTGATGCAGGACAGTTGAGTGGTGCTGTGGCATCTAAACCTGACAACACACCAAGGGAAGGAGAATGTCTGGGGCTGGAAACTGCATAAGCTGGCACTGAATGTTCATGAAACTTCAACACAAGCCTATTATCAGCAGATTCACTTGTTTTTAGAAAGTGTTTTCAGGTCAGCGAACTAAAAAGAAGAAAAAAACCACTAGGATATTCAGTCTTCTTTGCCACTTAAACCTACTAATATTGCATATCATTTCAAGTACTATTTTTTTAAAAAAAGAAACTCTAATTGTGAAGCTTAGAGAGTACTTGGCCTTTCATATTTTAATTTGTAATTATTCTTGTAATTTGTATGTGTATCTTCACTGGAATTATTCACCTGTGGCTAGATAAGTTTGTTCATTGGATATTCAGATGACCATGTTATTGTAAGATTTTTTTAGAAGATTATAAAATGTAAAACAAATATTATTGTAATTTTTGAGTATGACTATCTACAGCTGGTTATTGTAAGCAAAGGCTTTTCAAATTTCAGACTGTCTCCACAATCATATTCTAACAACGTCGCTTTGGTTTGCCAAATAATGCCTTTTCCGAGCACTTTTATGAAGTGTCCTTAAGATATTAGCGCTGTCCTGTGCTCTTCTGTATTAGCTTACATTAAGGTCAGGATTTTTTAAGAAACAAGATTCAGCAGCAGACGGATATAAAATACTTTGAGCACTGTTTATTTAACAGCCACTGTTTGTAGGTGTAAAGACAGCCGAAACAGTAATACAACCTTTGAGTATGGATATAGGGCTAGTAAAATGCGGAAAAGGCACTTCCGAGCTGCCTGGCAGTATCACAGGCATATATGCCTGGGAGATATTCACTAACATGAAAGAGATTAACCCCCAGAGTTGAAGAGTTTTTAGTTCTCACTATATAATATGGCTAGCTTTTGACTTCATGAAAATATTTACATAAGTTTTTCATGTTTAATCGTACCATCTGATATTGAAAGCAAGAGCTACCTGCTTTAACTAAGTATCTAAATGTTTTTCGTAAGCATTATTGTCCATCAGTTTTGTGTTGAAATTGAGGCATCATAACAAGTAGCTCAACATGGTTCTTTGCTTGCCTTACAAAGATGTTAACAGAAGCAACACCTTGGAGAAGAGTCACTGCTATCATGACTGTTACTTACTTGTAGTGCGATGCTTCATGGAGTAACCACGGACATATTCAAGTAACATGGCAACTATATGGGGCAGGTCTAAAATTATTGATTACATATTCTCAAACAATTAACCAGCTTGTTGTCATCTTATTTTCCTGAATGCAAGTATCTAGATTCTGTATTTCAGATCAGCACTTGTAACTGCTCTCTACATCTCACAGTATATTGACAACTTTATGATTTTTTAGCACTCAAACATATTTATCTTCAAGAGCTTCAAAAGAGTTTTATGTTCTTAAACTTCACCTTGTTTAGCTGAGGAATTCAAGAGATGTGCTATTACAGGTTGGCACATTTAATTAAAATGTTTAAAATCTAGTTCTCTTAAGTGCTTCTTATGAACTGACAAAGAATGATTTTGATTTCTTCTGGTGCTTCAGAAAAATAAAGCCAAAGTGACAGGTCGTTAATCATAAGATGTCAATGCAATTGTATTTCTTGGACCATGTTGTCATGCTCCTTCAGAAACAGAGTGTAAAGCCTACAATTAGCATGTCTCCATTAGATTTTGACCTTGAAAGTCAGAAGGCATTTTGTTCTTACTAGCAGGGCGCATCATACCTTAAACGTAAAATGCATTATCTTAGTGGAAAATACTTTTATTTTAAAAAGTTCACCTTCCTTGGAGGTCAACATTGGAACTATAGTTTCAAATAATATTCCTTACGTGCCTGAGCAAACATAATTGAATTGGTAAAGCATTTTTTTATCCCATGGTACTCAACCAGTGGTAAGGGTTCGTAGATACATGTTTGGTAGTGAAAGCCAGGTTTTAAAAGTAGTCACCTGAGCTCTAAGATTTTGTATTTAGTAAATTTTTTTTTTTTTGCTAACATTTGAGAGAAAATTATAATTTATCTGGTGATTCAAATCTAACGACACTGCAAGACTAGCCTGGATATACTGTAACCATATAACCAGCAACTATTCCATGTTTACTAACTAAGTTTGCAGATGACACGAAATTGGTGGGAGCTGTTGACATTCTTGATGGAAGAGAGGCCTTGCAGAGGGATGTGGAAAATTTAGAGAGCTGGGCAATTACCAACTGCATGAAGTTTAAGAAGGGCAAGTGCCGGATTTTGCACCTGGGACATGGCAACCCTAGATGTCCGTACAGACTGGGGAGTGAGAGGCTGGAGAGAAGCCCTGTGGAAAGGGATGTGGGTGTTCTGGTTGGTGGCAAGTTGAACATGAGCCAAGTGTGCCCTGGCAGCAGAGAGGGCCAACTGTGTCCTGGGGTGCATCAGGCATGGCATTGCTAGCTGGTTGAGGGAGGTGATTGTCCTACTCTACTCTGCACCAGTGCGGCCCCACCTCAAGTACTGTGTGCAATTTTGGGTGTCACAGTATAAAAAGGATATAAATCTGCTGGAGAGTGCCCAGAGGAGGCCACAAAGTTGATGAAAAGTTTAGAGGGGAAGCCATATGAGGAGTGGCTAAATTCACTTGATCTGTTCAGGCTGGAGGAGATGTCTACATCTTCCTCACAAAGGGAAGAGGAGGAGCAGATGTTGACCTGTTCTCTCTAGCGACCAATGATAGGACCTGAAGGAAAGACAGGAGGATGTACCAGGGGAGGTTCAGGCTGGATTTTAGGAAAAGGTTGGCTCCCCAGGGAAACAGTCATGGCACCAAGCTGGACAATATTCAAGAAGCTTTTGGACAATGCACTCAGACACTTGGTGTGAATGTTGGAGTTGTCCTATGCAGGAGTTGGAGTTGATGGTCTTTGTGGGTCCATTCCAACTCAGGACAATCTATGATTCTATTTATGACACCTGTTTACATACAAGTACTGCTCTGGAGATGCAAGACATTGAGGGTGCCAAAGAAAAACCCATTAGAAGCGAGTGGGTGTTCGGGGACTGTTCCTCTCCCGACCTGCCTGGGCCAGGGTCCCTGGGGAAACTTTTGGCTCTTGGTCCCCGTGGGGCCTCTGTGATAGGCCGAACAGTCTACTCAAGGCCCCATCCAACTTGGCCTTGAACATTTCCAGGAAAGGAGCATCCACAGCTTCCCTCGGCAACCTGTGCCCGTGCCTCACCGTCCTCAGCATGAAGAATTTCTTTGCTTTTTATTTGAATACATTGATGGAAATAATTCCCTCATGTGTCCAGTGCCGAAACAGAGGATTCTCGGCTTCTGAAACTCCAAAATGAGTCTTAAGAATTTTTGCTGTCATACCTGCAGCATCATTTTTGGGGTGGGGGGGTGTGTGCAACAGCTGCTCCCTCCCTCCCCTGTCCAGCAGGTAGTGCAGATGCTGGTGTGGGGAAGGGAAAGGGAAGGAAAAAGGAAAGGAAGGGAAAAAGGAAGGGGGAAGGGAAAGGGGAAGAGGGAAAGGGGAAGAGGGAAAGGGGAAGAGGGAAAGGGGAAGAGGGAAGGGGGAAGGGGGAAGGGGGAAGGGGGAAGGGGGAAGGGGGAAGGGGGAAGGGGGAAGGGGGAAGGGGGAAGGGGGAAGGGGGAAGAGGGAAGGGGGAAGAGGGAAGGGGGAAGGGGGAAGGGGGAAGAGGGAAGGGGGAAGAGGGAAGGGGGAAGAGGGAAGGGGGAAGAGGGAAAGGGGAAGAGGGAAAGGGGAAGAGGGAAAGGGGAAGAGGGAAAGGGGAAGAGGGAAAGGGGAAGAGGGAAAGGGGAAGAGGGAAAGGGGAAGAGGGAAAGGGGAAGGGGAGAAGGGGGAGAGAAAGGGGAAATGGGAACCCCTGTCCAGGGTGGAGCGCATATGCTGATGCAGGGAAGGGAAAAGAAAGGAAGGGAGAGAAGGAAAGGGGAAGGGGGAGAGGGAAAGGGGAAGGGGGAGAGGGAAAGGGGAAGGGGGAGAAGGAAAGGGGAAGAAGGGGAGAAGGAAAGGGGAAGAAGGGGAGAAGGAAAGGGGAAGAAGGGGAGAAGGAGAACGGGGAAGAGGGAAAGGAGAACGGGGAAGAGGGAAAGGGGAGGAGAAGGGAAGGGAAGAGAAGGGAAGAGAAGGGAAGAGAAGGGAAGGGAAGGGAAGAGAAGGGAAGAGAAGGGAAGGGAAGGGAAGGGAAGGGAAGGGAAGGGAAGGGAAGGGAAGGGAAGGGAAGGGAAGGGAAGGGAAGGGAAGGGAAGGGAAGGGAAGGGAAGGGAAGGGAAGGGAAGGGAAGGGAAGGGAAGGGAAGAGAAGGGAAGAGAAGGGAAGAGAAGGGAAGAGAAGGGAAGAGAAGGGAAGAGAAGGGGGAGGGAAGGGGGAAAGGAAGGAGAGGAGAAAAGGGGGAAGGTAGAGAGGGGCAGAAAAAAGAGAATGAAAGAGGGAAGGAAGGCAGACGGGGAGGGGAAGGGGTGGAGAGAACAGAGAAGGGAAGGGGGATCCCCCCGCCCTTCCGCCGCCGCGCCCCGCCCCGTCCGCTGCTTTCCCGTCCCCGCCCCCGCGGAAGTGAGCCGAGCGGGGATGCGGCGGTGCCGTCCGTGCTGCTCCGTCCCCGAGCCGCGGCGGTGAGGGAGCTGCCGCTTGCACCTCTCTCCCCCCTCCACACCACTACCACCACCACCTCCTCCTCCTCCTCGCTGCTGCCCGCGGCGGCTGCGCCACAGGGTGAGCGGGCGGGGCCGGGGCGGGAGGTCGCTGAGCTCCAGGGGAGCCGCTTTGCCTTGCCTTGCCTTGCCTTGCCTTCGCTCTCCTTCCCGCCTGGCGCTGGGGAGGCGCGGGGTGCAGGCGGGGTAGGAGCGGGGGGTGGGGTGTGCGGGAGGGTTACTTAGGGTGAGAGTTTATTTTTAGGTGCGGGGCGTTCATTCCGTGCGGAGCACTCAGACCTCAGAGCAGCCTCCCAGTGCTTAAAGGGGGCCACTGGGAAGCTGGGGAGGGGCTTTATACCAGGGCAGGGAGTGATAGGGCGAGGGGGAATGGCTTTAAATTTGAAGGAGGAAGATATAAATCAGGCATCAGGAAGAAATTCTTCACGCTGAGGGTGGTGAGACCCTGGCACAGGTTGCCCAGGGAAGCTGTGGATGCCCCCCCCCTGGAAGTGTTCAGGGCCAGGTTGGATGGGGCCTTGAGCAGCCTGGTCTGGTGGGAGGCGTCCCTGCCCGTCGCAGGAAGGTGGGAACTGGATGGTCTTGAAGGTGCTTTCCAACGCAAACCATTCCGTGATTGTATGACGAGGCTGTCGGCAGCGCTTGTGGCAAGGGGGAAGGCGACGGCGCTGCTCTGTGCTGCTGCTGGGAAACTAATCCTCATCCTTGGTGGCCTCTCGCGGCTCTGCGGGCTCCCTGCGTGCCTGTGCCTGCTCCTTGCTTCTGAGAAGCCTGGTGGGCATCCGTAGCGTTCGGCTGTTCGGTTATTTTTTAATTATTTTATTATTATTGTTATTATTTTCCTCTTTTAGCACTGGTTTCTCTTGCAGATGTTGCTGCAGGTGGGGGCTGAGGGAGCAGTGTGATTGCCTGGGATCTTGGGGCGCCTCTGTGTTCGCCTTTCAGTTCCTGCTCCAGCGCTGCTATTGCTAAAGACTTTTGTAACTGTCGCCCCAAGTACAATTTCGATGGAAAATGAAGGTAAAGGTCTCACCAGAGTCTCACTGGCTTCATTGGCGCTAAGAGGATTTTTGCATGCAATGTGGTGACAACTCCTGCTGGTGCGTGTGTATGTTTTACTGTTCAGGGGTTTGCAGGGTTGCTCTTCCGTGTTTGTCTCGTGGTAGGGGTTTTGATCAGTGTTTTGTAGTTTAAGAATTGTTTTTCTTTGTTTGTACTGCTACTTGCTGAACTAATCAGACAGATTTTATTCTCTCTTGACAGATATTAAAAACATCTATTGAGTGGTTTTGTGCTCTGTGTGGATGGAATAGAAATCTCTTGTTTTATTTGAATTAGTTGCATTAGCTGCTTGGTATTTACTTAGATTATATGATGTTAAATTTTATCTTTCAGGGTGAGTTGAGAAGTATTAGTTGGATTTTATGTTGAAATATTTTTGTACACAGTCTGTGTTCTTAAATTACTTAATTTTGCTCTGTTGGACAGTCATTAGTTAAAAAGTGGCGGTGAAGTTTCAAGTTCTGCTACTTGTAAGGTCTAGTATAAAGCTGTAAACTCTTATGTGCTGAAAGAAGTTGCTCTGCTGTGCATTCTTCTTGTCTAGTTTGGAAATGACTTAATCTAGGGAGTTATTGAAGTTTCTCCGTGCTGAACTTCAATTTATGCTCTGGGAACCTTGAAAGCTCCTTTGCATTGGTGATAGTGACTGTGAGCTTCTCTGGTATTTCTTTTCAGTATGACTCTGTATGTTGAAAGTATCATATCTATTATTCTTTTTTTAATCTCTATGTACGAAAAGAACTGTTGTTTTCCTCACCTCCCTTGTGTCATCAGTGTTCCCTGAAGATATTAGATAGGTTTTTCTAGGTAGCCACTGGATTTCGTTTGCTGTAGGCTGTTATGTGAGACAGAGCTCCTTTTCCTCCCACCTCATTCTGAAGAAGGAGATGCCTTTTCAATATTTTGGCTTTAATGAAGACCTGGATTGAGTTTGTGATGTTGACTAGCTAAATTATTTTCTATGATTGGATATTGTTCTGTTTTGAAATACGATTGCCTTCCATGTCTGGAACATTTTAGTAATTGTGAAGTCCAACCTATGTTACAAATGACGTAGATTATTATATTTTGGTGTTTCAGAACTCTTTTCTGCCTTTATTTTAAAGTTATAATTTTCTCAATTCTATTGATCACGTCTTCCAACTAAATATTCATAATAAAGAGCTCAGAACTCTTCAGGCAGGAGGAATTTTGGAGTGTGGGAGGAGCATCTCTGGAAGACTGGTCTTTGTTTTGGGAGACTAGATGGCTGATGGAAGTAGTGTCAGTTGCTTTGCATTTTAGTCACTGCCTTATAAAATTAAAGATTTTTGAATGGGCAGCACTGGGGGCGAGGAAAGCAAAGCAAGTATAATGCCATTGAATAGAAATATACTTAGAGGAGAAGAGTAGCTGTCTGACATTTGTGTATCAAAATGACAGAAAGACTTTTAATGCCTTTTATTTATACTACAAAATGAATTATATATCATAGATCTAGTTTATAATCAAGTTGCATGTGGTAGCGACCCATTTTAATTCTTCTGAATGCTGGTAGCACAGAAATAGCATTTCTTAATTATTTGTATGGAAATAGTAAATTGTATTTAAAAATTAGTAACATTTGTATGATAGCAAAAACTCATTAAATAAAGCTTTATCTAGGGGAACAAAATAAAAGATGATTACGTGCAGAAATAAATGCTGTGGTTTGTTGAGGGCTATCAAAATGGAGTAGGCTTGTGAGAGCAGGAGGAAAGCTAAACTTCATTATAAATAAAAACACTGGGTTGTTTCTCTTAACATCTAAATTGCTTCCTCTCCGCTGTTTCCCTCCCCCTCCGCGCCCCCCTACCCCCCGCCCCCCCCCCATCCCCCATAATGGAGTCTCCAGACAAGCAAAGGTATTTACAACTGTCTACTGTCTGTTTTGGTGCTCTTGGTTTTTCTGAGCTCTTCTTTTTCTATGCATTTGACATTTTGAGACAGCTAGACACTAGCAGCTTTCATACTGGAACTTTTCAGCACTCTTGAGAAGATTCTTAATGTATTTTCTCCAGGAAACAGTTGAAGAATCTGCCTAATCTTGTGGAACAAAGACTACAGTTAGAATGTATTTAAACTTCCTTTTTTTTTGTTTTGCAAGTTTGTGTTTGAAAGGTCTCTTTAGTTTAGATATTTAGAGAGATGGTAGATTTCTTCCCACCCCACTGTATTTGGATGAACTCTCAAGATTGGGAAGTGATGAGATGGTTTAGAAAACTGATGTTTTCCTATGTTAGTTCAGTTTTCATAAGCAGTATTGTATGTTTACTCTAAGCTAGTTAATGTTTTGTTTGAAGACTTCCTTATTCCTGCTTCTTGTGTTGGGGTGATGGAACTTCTGCAAAAATTCATATGTCTCATTGTGATGGGAAAGAGAGAATTTCCCATAATAGGAAGACTTCTTAGCTCGATAAAACTATGACTTAGAGGAACTGTGTTGATATTTCTGTTTGGAAAGACAGAATTTTGTGATTTCTTTCCATAAGCAGAGCTTTTTCTTAAGCTGTAGGCAGTTGGGAGAAGTTGCAGTGGTTTAGATGAGGCATAACTGGTGAGTGCAGACCAGGCTTTGTAATTTTTGGATCTTTCCAGTGATGCCTTTGGGACACTTTATGTAATTTTCTATAATTGTAGTCTGAATTATTGACTTTATTTTATCACCATCTTTTAGATTGTGACAGGTTCTCAGTTCTACTAAAGACTGACTACTTTTTAGTAGAAGAGTAAAGAATACTGTTTAGGTTACTTCAACTTTGAGCTTCCCTGTGCTGAGGTCAGACTATGATTACAAATACAAGTTGTTAAATGGGAGTAGCGCTTTGTTACCAAGACCTTTTGCAACATTTGGTTTCAAATCGTTGTGTCTAATAGAAGACATCAGAGTAACATTTTCCCTGTAAACCAAAAAGACTTTCCCAAAATCATGTCGAAGGTAGGTACAAAAACTCAGACCAGATTTACTCTAATAGGAATGTCATATGGTGATTCTGAAATCCTCCTTAATCTTCATTGTTTTGAGTCCTGGTTAATTTCAGATAGTCTTCAAAGATAACTGTGAATTTCAGCCTATAGTCTGTCAGTAGTAATTTCAGGATAATTTTGATGAAGAGTGGGATGTAAGGCAAGAGTGTGTTTTCTTTGAAAAAGATGCTTTAGTTGTTCACATAATCCTGAGATGACAAATGGATTATCTTTGTTTGTTGTGTGCTAATGGGTTTCATGGATGTTTTTCTTAAATAATGAAAAAGGGCTTAGTTACTAAACTAAGAGATTGAAGGTCAGTGACTAGATTTTGGGTTTTGAGGCAGTGAGTTATGAGCCTGGAGTATTTCATCATGGATTGGGCAGTTTGAAATCCTGATGAATAGATGGAGCATGTGTACATGCAAATGAAAACAGAGGGGGAAGGGATGCCTGTGGCAGCAGTGACTTGAAAACAATTTAAATTGTTCCAGAGTGGCATTGTCAGTTGTTTCATAAAAGTAATATCCAGCATACTCAGAATGAAATTGTGATGGAAAATACTATATATTCTGAAATGGACTTGGTGCTACCACAGCAGTTCATATTCCTTTTGCCATGTAGATTATTTCTTAATAAATTAATAGGTAAAACAAGATTGTTAAGTCATTGATTACTGTTTCTTATCATCTGCAACTTGCAGAAAATTAGAACCCAGCACTTTACACTTACGTTGGTAAAAGAAGTCACATCTCTTCTGCTTTAGTTGGAAGGTAAATGTGAGAATAGATTTCGTTTTTCTTTTTTAAAAAGTGCAGAGTCTTCATGACAGGCCAATTCTCCTGGATACCTTCCTGTCTTTTAACATTGCTTTGATAACTTAAGTATCTGCTAAGTTGACATAGCACTTGTCTTGCATTACAAACATAGATTTTCCTTTTAATTGAACAGCCAGTGTTATCTTTTCATCTGCTTTTTGGCTGGCTGATGGAGCACTAGCTAGTTTTAGTCTTTCCTTTCCCCTTTTTTCCAATGCAGATAAATCAGAAGTATTTATTTATAATAATCTAGAAGTGGTTTAACGTGGGATCTGCTTGAGTTCAGACGTTGCAGAATATATGTTTATGTTTTTTTGCTGGCTTTAACCCCTTTACATGGGAAGTCTATGGCATAACCTCAGTGAGTCAGAAAAAAACAGCGGTGTAAGGAAAATGCAGATAATTCTCAGGATAGCTGATTTAAGAAAAGAGAAACATTTTTGTTTGCTTTTGTGAAGAGTTATGTGACGATCACAGCAAGTGTGTGGCAATCTTGGGATGCCCTTCTGTACGACTGAATAAAATGGTCTTATTACTGTTGAAAGAAGATGCTACTCTCAGCTCTGTTTCTGCCATATGTGTTGTGTTGGCTGTCCTGGTTGTTGAGTTTATCTGGTTTGCTGGCCCTGCAGAGGGTTAGCTCCCTCCTTTTTTCCCCTTGCCCCCTGTTGGGTAGCTTTCTGTTGAATTAGTAAGTTGAATGGGCTTTAATGTCAAAAACAGTGAGACCTCCTCCTTTTAGCTTAAGCAGGCCATTAGCTCTACTCACTCCTTTATGTAGTCATAGCTTCAGTTCTATGTAAATTCACCTATAAATCACAGTGGAATTTTGCAAGAATGGAATCAGTTAATAAGTACATTTTAGTTGACACTTGCTTTTAAATTGAGTGAAGGAGTTCTGGTGATAACTAATTGACACTGTGTGATAAAATTGGCAGTTGCAGTGTGGTTTGTAGAAGCTGAAAGGAATGATAAACCTACAGTGCAGAGAGGAGAAGGAAAGTAAAATACAATAATCAAGGTATAAATTTGGGACAAGCATCTATTTCTAATAATTTGTTTTGTAAACATTCTACTCTGAACAATTAGAAGGGATAAAGGGGATAATGGATTAGCAGATGCAGCCTACAGAATCTTTTACAAAAGCTTTTAAAATATTTTTAAGTCACAGATTTTCTGTAGTACTTTTTTTTTGCATACATAATTCACAAAAAATGCTTGGTGAATACAGTGTTGCTGTGTTCTTGATACTAATTATAAGAAAGCTTATTACCATAAATAATTATGCAGTGAGTTATGTTTGCATTTAGATTGGCACTGACACTAGCTTGGTCCTGACAACTCTTGTAAACAGTAAGTTTAGGATTTTTTTAATTAGAATTTTATTTTGTCACATTATGAAGTAACTGCATAGCTGTCAGAGATGTAATCGACGATCGGATCTTGGAGCTGCATGCATAATTTTAAACAAATAAATACTGAGCAAATATTTCTATTTCCATTTTTGCTTTATACAGTCATATAACAACTGCACGTGTCATGGATACATTACTCGTATATCACAGGGTACTAAAATGCTTTATTGGTGTTCGCTGTTCAAGTGCCATCCATCATTTTGAGAAGCTCAGCACTTCAAGAGTGTGTTATGAGATAGAAGCAGATTATTGGAGGGGAGCCATATGATCTTATTTCTAAGCTTAAATGTTCTCTTCTAGAAAGTTAGCAACTCTGGCAAGATAAATGACTGATATTTAGACCCAAGGTCTTTTGATCTTAGCATCTGAGAGGCTTCGTGTGAATCAGAATTTTAGCAGAGGCATATGCTGCTAGGAGTCAAGTGAGGTATGGCCATCGGTGATCTCTTCCTTGGGTGATGAGTTTCTGAACTGAATCAGTGCTATTTAACAAACTTTTCATTAAAGCATTAGTGTGGATTTGATCATTTTAGTGTGCGCTTAGGATCTTTGTGTTCTTCTGATTAATAAGCGATGTTAAATGTATGACGTTCAAGCAGAATTTTGCAGTGTTCAAGGGGTGTTTTTGAACAGGAAGGAACAAAGCTGAATATTTTGGCTAATCAAATACAGATTGATCTGGTGTATTTGTCAGTGCTTTCAGCAACTAGGCTTTAAATTCGTCATGGTACATCATCCACAGTATACAGAAGTGCTTCAAATGGTAAATCTTTTGTAGCAATGGAGTTCAAGGTTTGAATATTCGACATTCCTAAGTTTCAACCATATACTGCATAAACAGAGGTGGTTTAGACAGACTGGTGTTGGGGTTTAGTCTAAATTTTTGTTGCCGTTACTCCTACAATCTACAGCACTGCAGTCAGGTTAAGGTACCATTATTTCTGTAAAATATTTTCTCTGGCTAGAGAGAAGGCAGTTGTCGTTTACAAGGCTTGCAAGATAACCACATGGAATATACAATTGCAGAAAATTGCTCAGTTTTACTGTCATGCTGGTAGCCTCAGTTTAGCTAGATGTCTTGCTTTCCTTTCTGTTTTTTTAAATTAAAGAAGACATGGTAAAACATCATGAAAGAGTAAGACGCATTTCAGGTTGAGACGCATTTCTCGGAGGAGTGTTCTTTAGAAGATATTTTTAGTACTGAAATATTTTTAGTGCTTGAAAATAATTCTTGAGCTTTGTATACTATTGTGGACTTACTTTGTTGGATGTTAAGTGGAGCATCATAGTCTTTATTAGATTGCCTGAAGTAGATGAGGGGGATAGATATCTCGCAAATATTTTACAGTTTCTAAGATTGGGCAGACCTTGAAATTCAAGATTATTGGTGCCAGAGTTATGTTTCTTAGTTGATCAGAAATGCAGAAGTGTTGTGTATCAAGGAGTACAGTTCTGCATTAGGGCTGCTGATTGGCCATAGTGAAAGTCCTAGAGCACTACTGAAATAGTACTCAAATAAAAGGCCATCTCTTTTTCAGGCTCATGGGACAGCTTAGCAGGTTGTTATCATAACTTAGGTATTGATATTTCTTTGGTAAATGGGTAGTGTCTGCCAGGTTGAATATTGCCCTTTTTCTGTAAATTCTTATAAAGTAACAAACAATAGCAAGATGCTGGAACTATCTGAACTCCAGGGATAGAAATTACTCTGCAAGGAGAACTCATTAATGCAAATTAGTGTTTCTCTTTGCTTCTGGCTTTTTCAGAGACAGAACGTTTCTGTGTGCTCTGCTTTTGATGTGAAGACTCCTGGTAAAATGTTTAAAGTAAAATGCAATTGAATAGGAACAGATTTCTTTGAATATTAGAATGCAGGTTTGCTGCAACTGTTTCCCCAGAAGTGAAAAATGATCACACTTTTGGAAGAGAGTCCATTCAAATGAAGACAGTAGACAGTAACTTCAAAGCTTTCAGAAAAGTGTTTCTTCTCCAGAGTAAACAGTACCTGGGAGAAAAGAAGTGGCTTGTTAGTCTGCAGACTTCCACCTTTCAGAGGTGGGAAAGGACAGCCCTTTGCAGTGGCAAGTAAAATACTCTTTTTGCAAATTGATTGTGGGTGTTTGTTTTCAATGAATCTTGGCACTTTAATTGTTGCTCTAAGAAAATATTATTATTTCCCATAAAGGTATGTGTCAGGGTATAATACTCTCTGACCAGGTTCTTTTAGATAATCCGTGTATGGAGGGTGTAATGTTTAATATCAGATATGTGTATTTGAAGATATTGGATGTGACATGGGATTTCTGCTGTAGCAGAATGATATACTTGTATGTGTTTTAAGTATGTTTTGTCAGTGCCACTTAGCAAAACATAGAAAAATCGCATACACAGCTCAATCACTGTACCAATGTGATTCCTGTTACCAAGTGTCTGTAATATGCCCACCATCTTGATGCTGGGCATCCATCCCCAGTTTCTGGTAAAGAATATGAGGGTTGAAACCAGGTCAGTCCTGTTGTTGTCTTTGAAATACGGTTGGTTGTCCGGTGGGCATGTTAGGTTGAGCCACAAAGCCAGATCAGCGTGGAGGGATGTAAAACTCAGACATTGACATTCTTTTGATGAAATCAGGGAGAAACATTTACACCACCAGTTAATCCACTCGACTGACATAATTGTTCATCCAAAGCAAGGGCCGCCCTCCAGTTCCCATTGTGTTGAGGTAAGGTCAGCCTCTTTGCTACAACTGTGGTTAGTCACACCCTGCGTTATTTTCCAGCTGTATGGGCACATCACCCTTACTCATCTACTCTGAGCCTTCTGTTACAGGGGTCTATTGGTCAGTTACAGTATTAGTGTTTTTCATATCTAAATTTATGAGGTTTTGCGACTCATGAGAGAAATTGCTAGTTGAGAATGCAGGAAGTGATTGGTTTTTGATTTAATCACGTATGAGGTACAAACAGTCTGTACAGATGAAGCCATCTTGAGCAGAACTTCCAAATTTCTGCACATTGTTAAAAAATGAGTTCAAAAGCCAGGAAATAAAACATTAAGTAATGGAATTTACTTAATCAGGGTAAGTTTGTAGCTTGTCTGCATTTATAGTTTGTGAACTTGATTGCACTAATTTTTATTTATTTTTCTGTCTGTATCTACCGCACTCAGCTACTTCCACCTGCTTCTTTTCATAAAATCAGAATGGTTTGGGTTGGAAGGGACCTTTAAAGGTCATCTAGACCAACCCCCCTGCAGCAAGCAGGGACATCTTCAACTAGATCAGGTTGCTCATCGTGTTAGTATAACTGGTGAATTTCTCTGGAGATGTAATTGCTGTTAAGATCTGACAGAATTTCACAGAGGAAGTTGCATCATAGACACAACTATGTTGGTATTGCTTGTTCCAAAACAGTCTTAGGATTCTCTGCACGCTCTTCTTAACCCTGCCTCCACTTCTGGAACACTGCTGTATGTCCAGGGCTTGCTTCCAGGTGTGCAGTTGGTCTAGGACTTATTCATGGAATCATTTAGGTTGGAAAAGACCTTTGAGATCGAGTCCAACCTGTAACATAGCACTGCCAAGCCACCACTAAACCGTGTCCCTAAGCAGCACATCTACCGATCTTTTAAATACCTCCAGGGATGGTGACTCAACCACTTCCCTGGGCAAGCTGTTCTGGTGCTTGACAACCGTTCTAGAGAATAATTTTTTCCTGATATTCAATCTAAACCTCTCCTGGCACAACTTTAGGCCATTTCCTGGTCTCCTATTAGGTGTTTCCTGGGAGAAGAGGCTGACACCCACCTTGCTAACTGCCTGATGATGGGGTGTTTTTGTGCTTGGCTTTTTGCTGTGTTTTGTCATCACATTGTCATTGTTCTGTGGCTGGGACAGGCAAATGGAGGAGGCAGAAACATCTAGTGAAATAGGAATTTTTAAGGTCATTGCTAGAAAGTGTCCCTGTGGAATCACAGTCCTAATGCTGAGGAATGACCTATTTAAATGGAGAGTTTGAAGATGGGCGGTAAGATCATTAAAGATCTGGATCTCCAAAACCTGTAGTCACCATATCCTAATCAGCTGGAGAAGACTTGGCACTGATACTTTGTATTTGATGGAACTGACAGAAAAGAGGATTCTGTTCTGGGTAGGGTCTTTTCCTTAAATATACCTTTCACAGCCACTGTTCCCAAAGTCCATGTGCACAAACACAGAGACTGAGGCCTCTCCGCTCACTGACACCTAGTTGTTCTCAAGCTCTGTGTACTTTCAGGAGGCCAGACAGTGCAGAGGTGAGTGCTTTGTATTTTATTATGTTACCATTTGCATGTCTACGGTAGTTGATTTGTCTGTTGTTACCCTCTGCACCAACCATCCTGGCTCTGAATTATGCATAACTGGAGAAGAACATGCTTATTAGGATCTGAGCTTGCTAAATGTTTTATTATGCATTGCGTGTAGTTTGATTATAGAGAAAATTTGGGAAGTGGAAAGCTTGTAAGTTGCAATGCTTTGTATTCAGGGAAACATCTTTTATGTAGTTGAATACTGCCATTTTTTCAGTATGGGGAGGCAGATAAAAAATGGAAGCTAATTTTATGATGTGTGAGGAAGTGCTGAATCTTTTGGGATCCTAAGAAGACTGGCACAAACACATGCAAAGCAGATCACCATTAATAACTCAGAAAAGGTGATGGGAAACAAAAAAAAAAGAAAAATCATATCCTTTCTGGTACTGGGAACCTTGAGATGGCAGGGCTTTGGATGGATCTCTGGTCAGGGCATGGATGGCATGCTGTAGATCCCGACTACTCTGAATTTGCTACTACTTTTATGGGGTTTTGCTCACAGTACAGGTTCATCAGTCTCCAGTATCAATCAGATCTGGAACATGAGCATTGAAGTGTCATTGGACAACATGCTCTAATATCATTATCTCATGAATAAAGCTGCAGTTCCTGAGCAGGTGCAAGTAATATTTCAAGTGGAGAAGACCACTGACTGTACATATATTCATGATCATATACTCATGATATACAATGATTAATTATGTGTACATTCATTACTTTTACTATTGATTAGACACAGCATGACTCAGAAGCAATCACGCGGCATCTGCAATACAGAGGTGTGTACTTGAATGTGAGTTACTAATTGCTTGTGCACTGATAGTCTTACAAACAAGTCAAAAGGTCTTTGTAGTACTTTAGTTAGCTTGAAAGGAGTTCAGTTTTACAAGGACTGATGGGGTAAGTTCAAACTGACTGAATCAGCTGTTCAGATGGACAGGAAGATTTAGAAGTAATAGGTATGGTTAAGAAGCAAATATTGGAAAACATATCAGTCACCTCTTTACATTTCCCATAGTGCTGCAGTGTTTCCCAAGAACTGACCTTACTAACCTGCAGTTTATCAGTGAGACTTCTTGTGTGGTAGGGTTAACAGTTTTTCTGAGAGCAGAGTGCCCAAACTCAGATGCATTCCCATCCTCTCACGTTTCAGAAGGAACTTCCCAAAGAATGAATCCACATTTCTCTTCAATTGCCTCAAGTTAAATTTCATTGTTTTTTAAACCTGTTGGGTTTTTTTTCCTCACTTCCACAGTTCCTGGTAGTTACATTTTACACCACTTTTGTGTCTAGCACTTACAGGTCAGCTCAGTAACTGTGTGTAACATTTACAGGACTTAATATTAGCTAATTAACCAAAAATGTTTTGGTCACGTTTGTCTAAATAGATTTTGCTATGAGAATGTTCTAAATTTTTAGACCACCCTCAGTGAATGTAGGTCTTACTATTTGTGTTCTCTGAGGAAGTAGACTTAAAATTTCCACTTAAAAAATAATTGCAAAAGTGTCTCAGTGTCAGGGGGCCCTGCTAAGCTGAGAAATGGAATGGTAGAGGTAGGTTGTTGGTACTTGGCATCAGCTGTGGTAGAAAGAGGGTAGGCAGAATTTTGTAGTGTATGAGGAAGAAGAAACAGTAACATGTTACTGTTAACTAGGTATTTCTTTAGGAAAAAAAGAAAAAAAGTGGGGAACTCTGAATTTCTGGTAGTGTAAGCCTTCCAGACTAATTTGTGTTAATTTTGAGATACATACTTTGGTCACAGTTCTGTGGTCCTATCATTTGATTGATGCATATTTCTTGATCCAGAAATGGTGGTGATCCGCCACTAGAATTGGTCCAATAAGTCTTTCCTGAAGCAGCTGTTTATTCTTCTTTGCTAACATCCTGCTTCTTTGCTCCTTGGTAAAGTTAGCGGGAATGGGAAGCGGTCATGTATGTGCTGCCTATCTGGTCAGCAGGACAGGCCAGTATAATTTCTAAGGCCAAGTATCTATATAGAAACTTGGCCTGCAACAAAGTACTGTTACTATATGTGGCTTGACTCCTTTAATATAGAATACTGTGGCTTTGGGAATAGCTTCTGTTGAATGTGCTAAAAGGTGTTGCAGAAGCACAAATCTGCAGTGTGCACATCTGGGCAGCAGTGCAAAGGGCTGTAGAGCACTTGCCAGTAGTATTGTCGTCTTTCTCCTACTTTGTGGACGTAAGGCATACTAAAGGCAAAATTATTTGCTTGAATAAAATTACTGTTTTCCAGCAGATAGTGAGCACTTTTTCCAACTAATTTTTTTTTGGACCTGTATCTGTTAGTGTAACCAACTTTATATTTTGGAAGGTAGTGACGAAGGGAACAGCGATCAGTTTCTCATTGGCTAAGCAGTTGAATTTAATTGGTTGCATAGTGTTAGATATTTGAAGCTGTTCTTCTCTGAACTACAAGGATAGTTTAATCTACACAGATTGTAGAGGTTTTTGAGAAATCGGGTGACTATCCATCCAGAATTGTCTTGTGATATGTAATTTCACTCTAGAGATGGAAGCTGGCTATAGAAAGGCCTTCTGAGCCTTTATTTTTCTAATTGTATACCACATTTTCTCTGTAGATTTTCACTGTGTACAGTACAGTGTCCTTCATGAAAATGGGAGATAATATGAATGAAACACATTCAAAATCAGGTTTTTTGCGTCTGTCACAAAAGGCTTATCAAAATACACCTTGTTGTAGCACAGTTCTGTGCTAATGAAGATTTCGAAAAGCCTTATCTCTGAATATTTTAACATTTCTGTTTGAGAATGATACTTAAAATATCATTAAAAAGCTCATTATTAGACCTTCTAAGATCAGAACTGATACTATTAAGGAAATGGTCAGTTACGTATCTTTTTTTTTTTTGGAATTGTTATTTGTGTTTAACAGCCATGTTAGTTGGTACAAGGAAAAAGATTTTTCAGCTGTCAGTTCATTTCTGCCTGCTCTTACTGGGAAAGAAATTGCTTGGCAATTTTATTGAGAATGTGGAGTCATCTTGGTCAAAGTCATTTGTTTGCGGCTTTGTTTTGAAACAGCATTTAGGCTTAGTGGTTTTCAGCCCTAAATTGGTGTTTGGTAGCTACTACCATGCGTGTGGTATCTTTTCTCAATAAATCATGTCTAGTACTTAAGATGGGAAACCTTAAAAGAATAAGAGCTAGTAATTCAGTAGAGGGGAGGTTGTGGCAAAATTGTGGGTGAATATTTGGTTTAGAAAACTGTGTGTGGTCCAAGAACACTCAAATAGAAGTAAAGGTAAAATCCAAAGAAAATTCAGTATAACCATTTGAAGTATGAAAAGTCGTCATCTTCAATGAGAATTTCTTGAGAACTGGAGTGTATTTGCTTAATATTGGTTTGTATGTGTAGGCTTAACAGCAACTGTAATTGGGTGTGTTCTTAGTTGCAGAATAAGTGAATTTGAATGAAACTATTTCTTCCCAGGGACTGAATCTTGTGCTTCATGGATGCATTCTGCTACTTTTCTTGAATCATGACTAATATTTTTTTATTCAATTGCTTTTCTTATTTGAAACATGTAGAGGCATTTGGAAATAACTTGCTAGATAATTTCTGTAAATGCATGTATTTGTGGTGTATAATAGGTATTCACTGTCATTTTTAAAGGAAGCTTATGTCAGTGTATATACTTCAGGTTTCAGTAAGTACCTAATCAATGCTAAAACATATTGAAGTTGCATATTTTGTAATACTCAACAAATCTGGCTGAAGACTTTCCAGTTCTGGTCTTTCATAGAATCAGAGTGGTAGTGGTTGGAAGGCACCTCTGGAAATCATCCAGTACAACCCTCCTGCTAGAGCAGACTGTATAGGGTCGCATCTAGGCGGGTTTTGAATAGCTCCAGAGAAGCATCTTGGGACAACCTGTTGCAGTCCTCTATCACTGTCAAAGTTTTTTTTCCTCATGTTGAGGTGGAGCTTCCTGTGCTCCAGTTTGTGCCCATTGCCCCTGGGCACCACTGAAGAGAGTCTTGACACTTGCTTATAAGCATTGATAAGTTGCCCTTACAGTATTCTCTTCACTAGGCTAAACAGACCAAGTTTCAGTCTTTCTTCGTAAGAGAGATTCTCCAGTCCCCTAATTATCTTTGTGGCCCTCTGCAATATTCTCTCCAGTAGTGCCTTGTCTTTCTTGAGCTGGGGAGCCCAGAACACAATACTTCAGATGTGGTCTCGCTGGGGCAGAGCAGAGGGGGATGAGAACTTCCCTTGACCTGCTGGCCACGCTTTTAGTGCCCCCCAGGTTACCATTGGATTCCTTGGCCATGAGGGAAAATTGCAGGTTCATGCTTAACTTGTTGTCTACCAGGACTCTCAGCTTCTTCGCAGCAGAGCTGCTTTTCAACAGATCAACCTCTGACCAGTACTGGTGCGTGGAGTTATTTCTCCCTAGGTGCATAGCTCTGCACTTGCGCTGGTTAAGCTTCATTAGGTTCCCCTGCACCCAACTGTCCGGCTTGTCCAGGTCTTGCTGAATGGCAGCACAGCCTTCTGGTGTATCAGCCATTCCTCTGTTTTGTGTCATTGACAAACTTGCTGAGGGCACACTGTCCCCACATCCAGGTCACTGGTGAATATATTGAACAAGACTGCGGCCAGTACTGACCCCTGGAGAACACCAGTGGCCACAGGCTTCTAACTCGACTCTATGATGCCAGTGACAACCATCTGAGCTCTGCCATCCAGTCAGTTCTCAATCTACCTCACTGACCACTCATCTAACCCACACTTCCTAAGCTTACCAATGAGGTAACATATGGGAGATAGTGTTAAAAGCCTTGTTGAAGCCAAGGTAGACAACATCCACTGCTCTTCTTTCAGCTACCCAGCCAGTTATGCCTTTGTAGAAGGCTATTAGATTGGTCAGGCATGATTTCCCCTTGGTGAATTCATAATGACCACTCTGATAACTTTCTTTTCCTCTGGATGCTCAGAGATGACCTCCAGAATGAACTGTTTCATCACCTTTCCAGATGTGGAGGTGAGGCTGACTGATCTGTAGTTTCCTGGGCACTCCTTGACCTTGTTGAAGATTGGAGTGACATTGGCTTTTCTCCAGTCCTCAGGCACTTCTTCCATTCTTTGTGATCTTTTGAAAGATAATGGCGGGTGGCTTAGCAGCTCTCTCAGCACTCGTTTAGGGCATAAAAATGCTGTAATTTGTTAATGTATTGTCATCTTAAAGTACTTCATCTTATATTTTAAGTCTCAGAATCCATAGAGGAGATTTATACAAGACAATAATTATTTTTTAAAGCATAAAACCACCTATTCAAATTCCGTGCAGGTATAATGGGAAAACCATTTCTGTGTTGTGCGTGTTTGCACGCCAGGTGTCTTCCAGTTAATGGAAGGGGGATGTATATGTGGCATGATGGATGAGATACTAATTGTGGATGCAGTAACATAGAGAAGAGGGAGAAAGAGTATTAGTCTAGCTTCTCATTTAACAAGCAACAGTTCAGAAACTCTGAAGCGTCATTAAATATCAAAGCAGTGCTGAGCTGGGCAATCAATGTTGCTGTTGCACTGTTCTGCAGCTCACAAAATTTTAACCTCTTAAAATTACAGGAAAACATTACTTTTTATAGCATTGACTTGAAGCTTTTGTACTGTAGTCAAGTTTTATGACTTGTTGCTTCTGTACTCTTGTTGGAGGTTTTCTTAATGTTGTTTCTTCTTTCTTTGTGTACAAGAAAATGTAAATAGGCCTGCTTAGACTACCTTTGTTAATAAGTAGGAAATGGGGGCAGGGAGTGAATTTTTTCTGGAGTGGTTACTTTCTGACCAAGTATTAATGAGCTAAAGCATTATGAATATATTTAGTTGTTAGGGTCTTTGTCATCACTTAACACAAATTTCCAGAAATTTGTCTTCAGTTGCATGTCCAGTGTTTTCTTATTGCAGGTGGTACTGCATCGTGAAAATAAGCTGAATTCTAGATTTTTAAGTGCAGTGTTTATAAAAATCTACCTTTTAATGGCATTAATACCGCATTGTTCTGGTGTTTGTTTGAAATGTTAGTACTCTCCTTCCCTTCAAACTTTGGTTTTATTTCTTAGGTTGCACGTCTTCAAAAAATCCCTGATGATGACAGTGAGACAATGATTCCCGTACTGTCTTCAAAAAAAGCAAGTGAATTGCCAGTTGATGAAGTAGCAAGCATTCTGCAAGTAAGTGATTTTGAGTCTCATGCACTGATGTTATCAAACAATAAGTTTGGTATTTCTTAGGGACAGAATTGTCACTGAAAGTCTGCAGTGTGATATTAGCTATTGTCTACTTCTAAAGCATGTTGATTTTTAAATTGCTACTTGAAATGTTATAATATATAACATTCTCAAAAAATCGGGTGCTTGGAGGGAGGATGAGAGTCAACTTGAAAATGTTTGGATTTCTGTATGCTTTGAAGATTGCTGTTTGTTAATAAAAATCGTACAAAAATTCCTATAAAATTCTGTCCTGTTTTTCATAGCTATTGCTTCTGTCTCTCTAAGGAATCTTTAATGTCCTTAATTTATTTTGAGAGCCTCCATTTTAAGTGGAGGGACAGGATTGGAAAAGCTACCCATTGACAGATTCATGAACCATTGAATCTGGGTTAATTTTCATGATAGGTAGTCTTTTCTTTCGTTTTTTTGTATGCTCAACTGCTTGGGGAGGACACCATGATAAATGTGGGGTCACTAACAACTCAAAACTTTGAAGCTGTTGCCATCATTTCACTGAGTAACTGAACTCCTGACAAAATCCATAAGAGTCTGAACTATGTCCATGGTTTGGCTTGTTTAAGAGTTTTCTGCAGGGAAGATCAGCAGTCATTTAGAGATGTGGAACAGCATCTGCTTCTGTAGTTCAGTGACTTTTTTTGTTGAGTCTTTTAAGTACTGCCAAATTGAGTTTTAAAATAGTGATGTTAGCATTTATTGTTATACAAACATTAGTGCCAAGCTTGTCTTTCTGATGTTGGCCAAATTTATATAATCTAGGTCTATATGTTTTGGTGTTGGAATGTATTTTGAAGTCTAGTTTATCCGTGCAATTGCTGACTCTTATTTTTTGTGTATTTCAATAGGCTAATCTTCAGAATGGCTTAAAAAACTGTGAAGTTTGTCATAGACGGGCATTCCATGGATGGAATGAATTTGATATTAGTGAAGATGAACCACTGTGGAAAAAATATATTTCCCAGGTTAAGATTTTTGTCCTTTCTGGTGTTTGCTTTTAATGCTTGTCAGTAGTTTTCTTCTTTATTCTTAGCATTCTTATGCACGCACATATTGTGATGTAAGTGGGGAAAATCTAGTAGAATGGGAATTTGCAACTTCCATAATTCATATCTAATTTATCTATTGAAAAATCTTTTTTTAGATACATGCCAGTGTTTTAATTACTCACTTTGTTCTTGAATATATGTTCATACCTAGCCAAAGAGTACCCTTCATACCTAGCCTGAAGGCTGGAGAAGCAGAATGAAGTTCCTCATGGGCAAAGGCTTGAGCATGAATTGTACTAGGGTCAGGAACAAATACATATGACTGTTGGTAACTATTTAAATGGAACATGAAGTATGAGTAATTTTATAAACAAAGAAAATTTTAAAAAGCAAAACCACTGCCTTTGAACTGAGGGTGAAAGTGGGACCAACCTTAATTCTGATGTTAAACAGAGCTGGTGGAAGTCAAGTGTGATTTTTTTTTTTTTTTTTTCCTATGAGTGTGATTTATTTTATACATGTGTATATTTTATATATATTTATATATGAGCATATGCAGCTTCTGGAAGTGATGTGGGAGAGTCACTACTTCTTCCTGCCTACCCCACCCACCAGCTACACAAGATATTTAACAACAAATTTTCACACAGAAGATTTTTCTAATGGATTTGTGACAAATGTTTTGGTCAATTTTTCCTAGCTGTTCTCTGAGCACCACTGCAGTTAACTTCTAGATTAAACTGTGAAGTAATAGATGGTTAATTCTAGAGAAACTGTTTTACTTGGGAGTGACTAAAAAGATACTCAGCGCTCCACTGATGATAAAAGTGGGAACATCATCTCATATTAGCTGTTCTCTGGCGTTAATGCTTTATTTTCCATGTGTAGTGTCAAATTAGTCAGATGCTTCAGAACGCTTCTAAAGCATATCATCCCAGTCTATTTTAGGTAGGATTTATTAAGATACATATTTGCTTTGAATGTGCTTATTATGTGCTTTTAGAAGCGCTCTTCACTTTAGTTATAGGAATGCTCATATTTGTAACAGTTGTCAAAAAAAATGACTGTGTTAGCAGCCAGGTGTCTTGTAGAGCAAAGTCCTTTATTTTAGCCTGAGAAATCTGAAGAAAGCATATGATCTAAAAGGAAAACTTGTTTCTTGTAAAATGAGAAATCATAAATTGAATGTTATGAAACATATTACTGCCTTGATAGTGATCAGCCTGTTGCCTCAAAGGCATTTTGAATACATTTCAGGCTTCTTATTGTATGTTTAAATACAGTATAAACAAATATGGGAGATGATTCTTTTTGTCGTAACAATATGAATCCAGAAAAGTAAGGAACAGTTTGTTCCTGTTCCATATTGAATACAGTCTATTCAGTGTGTCTGATATTTAAAAAACATCCTGAAGTAAACATCTGAACTCTACAGTCAGGTTTTTGCACTGGTGGGTTATAAAGATTTTAATTATAGAATAGGATGTTTCAAAAATACATCAGCTGTGGTTTGAGGGGTAGATAAAATGGTCTTTCTGTCGAGAGTATTGATGAATTACTGTTCTGTTTCATTTCAGTTTAAAAATCCCCTTATTATGCTTCTCCTGGCATCTGCAGTCATCAGTGTTTTAATGCATCAGTTTGATGATGCTGTCAGTATCACTGTGGTAAGGACCTAAAATTTTGTTTTTGTTATGAGTATTCAGAATGTGCTTTCCACATGTGCTTTCCACATCACATGAATGTCAATGTGGGATCGGATCGTTTGGTTCTAATTAATGAATTTGACCTATATGTTGTCATTAAATCTATTCAGTTTGTGACTGGATTTTGGTTTTGTTTTTTTTTTTCCTTGACTAATAGCAGCAGTAGATACCAAACTACATCAATGAGTGATCATATGGCTACATCTTGCATCTTTACTCTTTCATTGGTTGAAGTGCTTGTCTGTAGGCATTTGTTCAGAGCAGCAGTTTTTGGTGTCTAATAAGTAATTTAATTTTTATCTTAAATTATGCTTTGATTTCAAATTGAAACCAACACAAGCCTTCTGTGAATTTACTTGAAAGATGTAATCTTTTAGAACATGAAAAAGAAATGTAACCTGAACTCTCCAGAAATAGCAGAAGGAAGATAGAAGCTGAAATAATGATTCTTTTGTAGCAGTTTGCAGTTAAATAGTGTGCTAAACTAGTGAACCCAGTATAGTACTGCTAAACACTTTGCATTGCAAATAACAGAGAAGAAAATTTTAATCTTTTTAACATTTTTAGCGTACTAGGTGATAACTGAAAAATCAGGACTTCTGTATGATCAGGGCAAGTTCCATCTGTTTTTGGTCTCAATTGATTTCCACACTCTCTAAGGAACTGAAGGCTTGCTACTAACCCCTCTAGTTCTTTAAAAAGAATAGTTTTCTTTGAGAGATAAACTGTGTGGCTGCCTTAAGTAAAAACATGCCATTTTGAATTTGAGTATAGTGTTAGTTTGGTCTGTTATGTTTTTAAGTTTGATTTAGGTAACTCATTGTATTATGAAATATGTTTAGTTATTGTGGGTGAAAGTCGAATTATTTCTGCATTCTGTGCTGCAGCCTGAGAAGGACTCTTTAATAGCCTCTTGAAAATTGATAGAGGAGAAAAAGTGTGGTTGAGTCAAGTTCATCAGTTGTGGGTGTTTTGTCTAACCTCTGACTAACCTACCATTTTGTCTTAGTTTTAATGCCTGTCTTATCACCCAGTGAATATTTGTTATGCTTTGTTTTCTGATGATAGTGCAATTTTTCTGTGACTGAGTAGTTGTGCTCAGAGGCTTAGCAACTAAACTAATTTGCTACTGAAGATCAATGACATATATTTCTTTTTGTGGCAATGCTGGCTTGAGCAGCTTTTGCCATCTTTTTAGTTCTGCTGGTACAAATGTCTTGTAAAACTTTTTGATCTGCACTGGGTCCTGATGAAAACGAGAAAAAAAAATCACATACTTTTTCCATTTGGAGAATATTGGGTTTTTGATGCAAGCCATTGCACATAGTTACAAGCTGAGAGATTGATGTGAGGCTAGAAATACAAAGCTGTGTGGCATGAGCTGTAGAGGATAATATCGCCTCTAAAAGAAACACTTGTATCTATGGTGAAAATATTTCATGGAAAGATGGAAAATACTTATACAGACATAGCTGTTTCCTAATACTCAATTGCTGAGGCAAACTTTGGTATCACAAATAAGGCAGATTTACTGAATTTATATTTGGTTTAGTTAAGAGTTTTTTCCCTCGCAAAATGGTAGTATCGTGGTTATTTCTAGTAGTTCTGTGTATTTTAAAGGCTTCTTTAATATGTTGTGGGTGTTGTGTTGTGGTTCTGTAAGAAATTAGTGTAATAACTCAATTTGAGTAGCAAATTCAGTTAGTAGGGCAAAAGTGAATTTGAGAATGCATTGAAGAGGAAGGTGATACTTCACCCAAAGATGATCTTTTTACTTCTTGTGATGGATTTCATTCACTATGTTCACATCATGTGCGTAGAAACCCCATGATGTTTGTGTTGAAGTGGTGTAACCAGAGCTGTATGTGATACAGGGGAACATAAAGGCTTGTCGTTGAAGCTTTACTGCTTATCTTGGGTTATTCCTAACGAGCAATTTTTTTAGCTTTTTTTATTTGGGATCTCTGGCATCTTCACTGTTTGGGGTGTACTCAGTGTCTTGTCTCACTCCTTGGGAGTCTTGGACAGAGTTCCTGAGTCTCATTCTCCTGTGGTTCTCCTTGCTGGGATATTCTGTGGCTCCAGACCTGTTCCTCAGCTTGCTACTACATCTCTAGTCTTCAATTTATTCTTAGCCTTTCTGTTATCTGTCTATTTGAATGAAATCATATCTGTGATTTCAACTTTGTAGCAGTTAGCATGCTTTTCCTTTGTTCTGTTCTGAGAACACCATTCACACTTCATTGAGATCAGCTTTTCTGTTTGTGTCATGGATCTCTCTCCACTGCTGTCTCTTGCTCATTCTTCAGAAGCACAGCGCAGAAGTTTTTCTTCAGAGTCTCTATATACTTATTAATCGCATTTTTAGTAAAATCAGGTTATTGGTTTCTTGAACATCACTGGAGCAGATGTGAATAGATAATAGCATAACTTTTGTAACAGGCCCAAGGGATACTGAGTGATTTGAGCATGAGAAAGTTTGTTTCCAAATCATATTGTTACTGTGTAGTAAAGCTATGGTTGAGCAAAAGCAAATATGATCATTTATTTTCATGACCAGTTGGAATTCCTTTATCTTACTCACACTATTTTCTTGCAGGCAATACTCATTGTTGTCACAGTTGCCTTCGTTCAGGTAAGACAACTGTTCTCCGAATAAGATTATTGCTTTTATGTAAGCTCTTCTGTTTATAAACTGAAGTAGTTGTCTTGATGCATTGTACTGTGACTGGTTGAGTAAAAAACTCTGTGCTTTCATGCAGATTTTTTGCCTTTTCTAAAATGCATGATTTGTCCTGCTTTAACTCCGTTGACGTTTATGCACCTGTATGGGTGTTACACTTGACTGCTTCTTTACAAGTACTCTTTTACAGCTATAATAAAGTGTTAAAGTACTTTTAAATATTTACCTTCATATAAAATAGATTTTTGAAAGGTAGCTCTGGCTTCAATTTTGTACAGAAATTTTGCAAAAAAATAAGTTACCTTCAAGTAACTTTCTAAGTCTTTACTCAGTGTGTGCCAAAACCAAAATCGTTTTGTGTTTGTGCTCTTTATTTGCCTTAATTCTATAATCTGTTTATTGAGTTAGAGATGAGTTGTTGGTACCTTAGATCTCCTGGGGCTGAGAGCACAAACACAGTATTTTTGTTACTGACTTGTTAAACTGTAGAACTTAATCACATGACTCTACCCCTGCGTTTGAAAGCATTACTGCAACTTTTGCAAAGCCCCGAAAATACTGAAGGGAAATGCAAAGGATCTCTGCTATTCTTTTAGAAGAAATGCACATAGGCAGATTCTTACATCTGTACATTTTTTCAGTGTTTGGACCATATTTACCTTTGAAAGTATCTAATATAGAACTGTTGAAGGACATCTTGTATTTGATTCTTTGGAATATTTCTTTAGTGCAATTTAACTTACAAATTTCAGTACACATAGATATATTTTACTGGCTTTTTAACTTTTGCCACTTTTAATTTTTGATTTATTTTAAAATGTTATTATTAAATTATATTAAATTTAATTTTTTAAAATGTCTCTGCAGGAATACAGATCAGAAAAATCTCTTGAAGAGCTTAGTAAACTTGTGCCTCCAGAATGCCATTGGTATGGAATTTTGTCTTCAATTCTAGATTGACATATTAAATTCAGTCTGAAATGAGTAAAAGAAGGGTTTGCTGCACTTACTGCCTTTATACCAAGCTGTTATGCTGACGCAGAGCATGCTTTTTACTTTTGCTCGTTTTCAAGACTGTCATACAGGCCTAAAAAAAAAGACTCAATGTTGTTCCCCCTCTCATCACTTCAAATGATATTCCTGATGTGTAACTTCTAAGAAACAGGCAGCAAAATAGAAGCACTGTTTGCTGCAAACAGTAACACCGAATGCAGCAATGCGTAGTCAACAATGTGAATGCTGTTATTTCACGAAATTCAAAAAAGATGTTTTTAATGCTCTTCATGTTTTTACCTACAGTGTACGAGAAGGTAGGGTGGAACATACACTCGCAAGGGATTTAGTCCCCGGTGATACAGTCTGCCTGTCCGTTGGAGACAGAGTCCCGGCTGATCTACGGTTATTTGAGGTATGTACCTAATATGGCTTTAATACTCAATGACTTTTCTTTCTGTGGGGCAGAGGGAACAAGGAGATAGCCACTGAATATTGAAGTGCAATAAGTGTGATTGTTTGGAATTCATAACTAACTAGATAGAAATTTTTAACTAATTCAGTTCCCAAATATAACTGCATTTTTAACAACGTGTGTAGTTTCTGATTATAGGACATGAAAAGAAAAGAGTTTTTTCCAACTTTGCGTGGTAATGCAGTCTTGAAAATTTTAGTTGACTCCTTTTTCTCAGTGTTAAACAGGTTGTAAAATACTAGTTTTCAGTCTGAATTATAAGGTGTTTTGGCAGGTGATGGAAGTGATTTTGAGTCTTTTTTGCATTAGAGTGTAGTGTTAGTTTTCTCTGATAGCGAAATATTTTAAAAAATATGAAGTTGTGCCAGTTAATTCTTGTCTGTCTGACACTTTTTCAATATCTTTTAGTTTACGAAATATTTAATTTTTAGTACTAGCACTGCTGGAAGTGCTTGAGTTGAAGTAATAGCACTGTAGTATTACTTACACTCCCATTTTTAGAGAATATGCATATCTTGCTTTTGATGGTTTTGGCTGAATGGTATCATGTTACTTTTCTGTCAGATTGAGCATCCTCAGGTTAAAGAAACTGATGAGCTGTATATCCACAGTAGGTACTGGATTAATCATTGCTCATTTTATGGACAAAGCCGAAATTAGCTAGTTTCTGAGAGATTTGTCTGGATCATCTGTTGTTAGCCCCTGTAGTGTAGTTATTCCTTGAGCGGGTTTGGCTTTTGTCACTGCAAACCATTTCTCCTTTCCTCAGCAATTGTGTAGTCTCTGCATTGATATGAAATTGCTGTTGGAGCAGCATCTACTTTCTTCCTCATAAGCTTATAGCATGCTATGACAGCAGCAGACTTGGACCTCTTACAAAGGAAACTGGAGAGGGAACTCGAAGTTTCTCAGCTATCTGTAGCCCTACACCAAATGAATATTTGTGCTGTCCTTATCTAAACTGCTCTTGCAGATTTGAATATAAGAGCATGTCACCTGACTTTGATCTTGTCTCTACTCTGCACTGTTGTGGGGTGGCAGGTTTTTAAAAAAAAAATAAATGGAGATCATCTTTTCACATAAAAAGTGAGGTTCTTCAGCATATTCTGATTGACGCTGTTGTAGAAAATTGTAGGAAGGGTGACTGAGAACTGTTTACTTTCTGAAGCTTTTCATGTTTGTGAGAAGAAGTTTCTTCACTGATCTAATCTTGTGAGGGCAATCTTGTTTTCCAAAACATGCTTGAAGACTTTTTCTGGCCTAAGTTTTCTGTATGTTATTGAGTGGTCCATGGAGTTTTATGGTTATCTTCTCTGAAGCCAGAGTATTACATCATGAACCAACATACCTATAACAGTGTAGGCTTTGAACACAGTTCCTTTTGGTAGTGATGATAAATGTTTCAGAGCTCATGACTGAATCTGACCAGTAGCAAAGTGGCATTTTCATCCTGTTTCATCTTTAAGTCTGAATGTGTCAACAAATACAAAAATGATAGAATGTTATGCAGTTAATCATTCTTTATGGCTTTGATTGAAAGATTCATTGTAGTTTTTGATGTGTCCCTTTTCCTTTATTGATACAGCACCTATCTTTTAAAAATGGGTACTATCCTGATAACTAGTTGGGAGGAATTAGAGGGATTTGACTGATCAGAAAGCACTTTAGTAAAGGTAATATCCTGTTTTAAGGTCGACTACATTATTTTTTAACTAGCAGCCTGTGTTCATTTTGCTGTAAAGCTAGAACTGGAGTTCATCAGAGATATGATACTGAAAAAAACAAACCACCCCCCACCCCCCAGTTCAAACCTCAGAGCAATCTGCCATAGGATGGTGGTACTGAGTGCAGTGTAACTGATTCTTGTTTAGTCATTGTGGTATCCTTTCAAGGAGTTTTGGCAGTTGAATTTTGTTATGCATCCTTCAACACTGCTTTTCTTGAGAGTATATCCTGAAATCGAGTGGTATGGTCACCAATAGCAGCTTTATACTTTTTAATAATACGAAATTATTTTACTTAAATTTTGTCAGTAGAGTTTTATGATTCAGGCTTTGACTCTGTTCAAGGCTCATTTAAGTCAGTAGATTAATATGTAAGAATTAATGTCAGTTGAGAAAAGACATTTCTCTTAAAGCTATGTTTTGGTAAAGTTTTTTTCTTTTGGATTATAGAACACAAATTTTATTTTCTTCACCCGTTAACTGATAAGTATGGAATAATTAATCTTTACCTTTTCCTTCTCTACCTGCCCCAACATGCTACCAAAACCCCACAAAAGTAAAACCTAAACAAAAAAAAGCAGCTTATGTTCCCCTAATATACTTTACTGTTTCCTAAATAACATTTCCTCTATAGAGACTTTGTGAACAAAAAACCTACTATGAAATATGTTGTTTGTTAGTGAGTTCTTAATGGACTATGATGGGAGGAAATGGACAGAGGAAGATTTGAGAGGATAATATGTATATGCACTCGCATTCTTGGTTAATTATTTTTTTGGTAACAGAATGCATCACAGTTGCAAGCTCTTGACCATTTTATAGAAAAACAATCATGAAGATAAAATTATGAGTGAACAGCTCTTTAAAGTGAGAGCTTGTTGGCTGCAATGTTCTGTTGGGAGTGCCTGTTGCTTTGTTGATCCTTAAAGTATGGTTGCTGTTGATATGAATAAATTGGATGTATTTTTAGTGATCAAAATTGGGAAACTTCTATTAAAGCTTCCAACTACTCGCATGTCATGTTTTTTACCTACGCCATGTATTTTGTTTTCGAAGGCTGTGGACCTTTCTATTGATGAATCCAGTCTCACGGGTGAGACGGCTCCTTGCTCTAAATCTACAGCTCCTCAGCCAGCAGCAACCAATGGAGACCTTACTTCTCGGAGCAATATTGCTTTCATGGGAACATTGGTCAGATGTGGAAAAGCAAAGGTAAAATCATTTTTGATAAGGAAGAATATTTTTCATGTTTCAACTATTTGAAGGCAGTTCTTATTTTTAAAGTTCACTTATTGAGAAATGTACTTAATGATTACATGGATTTTGAGTTTTCTGAAACAATAGAAATGGAATAAAAATAGAAATTTTTATTGGAAATACAAAAGACTTGACTGTAATGCCCTGCAGAGCATCATTGGTGCTTTTTCAGGCACCAGTTTAAAAAGAAAACTAATTTAGGATCAGGAGAGCACAAAATGTGATAATGTGAAATGTCTCTATGTAGGATGTGATATTTTGTTTCTGTACCTATTTTCACGTGTTTGAAAATGGGCAACTGAAAATACAGTTTTGACTAGGGTTAGATAGGTGTTACCCTATGTGAGTTTGTTACTGGTAGTTACTAAATACTTCAGCTGTGCATGGAACTGCAGTTTGTTATACAAAGACAAAATGTTTTTTAGCAAAAGTGTTTCCTACATGTACCGAGAATTAATTTTATAAAAAAAAGCTAACAAAATTGTAGCAGGCTAAATGGCATTTGCCCACTATTTGAGGCAAAGCTGTCAAGAGCAACCATTCACATTGAAATAAAACTTCAGATTTAAGTTGGCTTTATTTTCTTTTTTTAAGGGGATAGTTATTGGAACAGGAGAAAACTCTGAATTTGGAGAGGTTTTCAAAATGATGCAAGCAGAAGAGGTAAGAGTGAATGTTTATAAGCAAAAATGTATGTTTTTTAAATGTGTATTTCATTCATTAAAACTTCGAATATACTCCATAAAAAGTTAAATTTAATTACCTTGCTTTTAATTTTTTTCTTTCCTCTAGTGAAACAAATATTAGCTCTTAAACATGACAGTAGTAATTGAATTCAGTGCAACAAAATATCCATAGCTGACCTAAAAGTATTAACTGTGAAAATAATATTCTGAACTTTTTCAGTGGAAAAAATCTCATTGCAATTTGTGTAAGTGTATTGTTTTCAAGTGGAACTACATTTGTGCATCTTTTATTTTTTTTTGCCATGCTTTCTATACCATGGTCCACCACATATTTTTTAAACACACAAACTTACTGCTATCCAATGTGAAAATCCACTTCTGGTTTGGTTTGGTGGTGTTTTTAAACTCAAATTTTTGCTTTTTTGTCCCCTCCTTCTTTCTGTCCCTTTTATTTTTGGCAGTAGATGTCTAATATTTCCATAGTTTCTATTTGGATAAATTTAATTTGCTTCAGTTGATTAACAAAATCTTTTTGAGATATAATTGACCTTGCAGGGCTCAAATGCCTCTGTCTTGAAAAGTCAGTTTTATTCTTCTTATCAAGAACTTTTTGGTCTTGGAAGAAATGCAGTGGCTTTTAGTCAGCATGAGTTATTTAACTTCTTTATAAGATCTTTGATGTGACCTTTTGTATTAGATTTGCTGTAGAAATCACAAAGGTCCCAAAGAATATTTCTAATATATTTTCCATTTCATTGAAGTGTTCTTGAAACTTCTTGAATTCTACACAAGAATGGAACAGAATAGTTTTTCACAACTAAACATAAGGAAATATAGCGTTTAACTGCATCTTGTTCACTGACACTGTGTTGAAATTTGTGCATCTGAAGTCATATGGAATACAGCTCATGCTTTTTAACCTGTACTTGTTAACTGCTGAGTGTTTATTATTCACCAAGGCTCCAAAGACACCTCTTCAGAAGAGCATGGATCTCTTGGGGAAACAGCTTTCCTTGTACTCCTTTGGTATAATAGGTAAGATAATAATTTGTAATTCTTTTACATAAATTATGTAACTGAAACTAATATGTAGGATTGAGAAAATGGAACAGCTTGATCTCTCTCTCTTTCGATATTTTGATTCTGCATTTCTTTGGTCGTTTTGAGTTTGTGCCACTAATCATCTGAAGATGATTAATGCAACATAACTTTCATGCTTGCTTCTTCCTGCAAACATACTTTTCTGTCTTGCTTTTTGTCCTCTAACTACTTCCTTTTAAATTGCAGTGTGTTTTGTATTCTGATTCAAGGTGTGCATAAGTGAGTACCTCACTGCTGGTGTGATTGGGCAACTTGACTGGCAGAAACTTTCTTTCCCTGTGCCATACTAATGGAACCATACTTTGACAGTGAGAGAAATAATAGATTTTTGTAGGTAGTGCAATGATAAGCTTGGTTTTGGCCTACTTGAGTTCTCTCTCTTTTCCCCATGAAGCTACAGTACATGTTGGTTTTATATTTATCCTGATGACCGTTTTCTTTATAGGAGTTATTATGCTGGTTGGCTGGTTGCAAGGAAAGCACATACTTGATATGTTCACAATTGGTGTGAGGTAAGATTTTTTTTGTTTTTAAATAGTTTAGATAATGACTTACATCAAGCCTCTGAAATGTAGTGGTGTATATTATAATATGCTTGCACACAGACTCTGATTTTAAGTTCACAGAAGTAATTAAAAATGAAAATAGACTTTGTGCTGTATAAAAGCAAACTCATACTAGTTTGTAATGATACAGTATGTTCTTGTCTCTTAAACTGTATTTTTACGGTGTTTAGTGTTTTCTGACAGTCTTGTGGAACATCTGCAAACAGAAGATAGAGTTATACAGTTTGAATTTCTGTCACTGAGTAAATAAAGAAAATTAATTTTATAAGTCAGACAAAACTAAGTTAGTACAAGCTTTGTGTCATGTATTTCATTACCTAATTTTCTAGCATATTATGCAAACTTAATCCCAGACTGTTGCCTGCTGAGAATAGCACTGATTTTAGACCTAACTCTGTACTCTTAGAAAAGTTGCTGAGTTGCTAATTACATGTACAGTGCATAAGACAGCAATTCTTCAAATGATAGGATCAGACTCTGGAAACTTACCCTCTTGGAGTGAGGAAGGGCAAAAAAAAAAAAACCAAGCTCAGCACCTGCATCTTTGAGCATTATGTGTGTAATGAGTTACCTGGATCTTGTTTACACTGTTGTCAGGGTTTTTTCCTTGGTTTGTGTTGTTAGGATGTTTTTTTTTTAAAAAAAAATGACCTTCCGTGCCATTCCAGCACATAGCTTGCTGTCACATCTTGATCTGGGAAGAACAGCTGTGTATCAATGGTAGCTTGAAGTGTTGGCATTTCCCAGTTCTTTTTGGTGTTGACTACCTTTATTCTTCACAATCTGAGCTGGTTTGTGCAGTCCTAATTAATGTTTTGTGTAGGCAAACCAGATGTACAATTGGTCTATCCCTCCCCCTCAACTTTTCTTCATACTTTTACATACGTAATGGCTAGAAATATCTAAGTTTCTGCATTTTGTTGCTGTCTTCAGTGTGTACCTTATAACGAATATTATACAACTAGACTCACATGTAGCTGCTTCCTTTCAGTTTTAAACTCAGGGAAGAGACAGCAGCAGAAACAATGTACTGAAGTGTAAATGCATCATTACTATGTATTCATTTATTACGTTCTAAGACAAGATTTGTGTATTTCCTTTCGTTACAGTTTGGCTGTAGCTGCAATCCCTGAAGGGCTCCCAATTGTGGTAACAGTGACACTGGCCCTTGGAGTGATGAGAATGGTGAAGAAACGGGCCATTGTAAAAAAACTACCTATTGTTGAAACTTTAGGTATGACCAGACTAACTTAGAGATAGTATTTTGATAGAAATGTTAGACAATAAACACAAATACTGATGACTAATGGTTAAAAAAGCAGGTATTCTTATTTTACTAACAGTGTGGTGGTATTTTTAAAACAATTCTAAATTGAGTGCATTTTGCGCAGTTAGAATTAGGTATGTGTGTGTGGACCCTCAACTCTTTTTTTAATCTGAGATAAACAGTCTGTCAGTTAGTAGCATGCCACATTAGCAATACTTTAAACTGAGTGATAGGATGTATGGAGTACACCTTATACTTGTTTGTTGTTACAAGACCTGTAAAATGCTTTTTAAACTAAATTTTTGGTATAAATTCAGGAATTATATTGACAGTTGGAAAAAAATCCACATTTTAATACTAGAAAACCTTTGTAGCCAAAATGCACCTTCAGAATACTATGGTGTTCATATTAAAACTTAAAATAATTTTAAAACATTAAAGCTTAAAACCGTTTCAGTCATGAAACATGTAGAGCACAGAACATGGAAAAGAAATAGAAGTATTAAGTTAAATAATTCTACTGCATTTGAATTTCTTTTTGCATTTGAAGATTGGAAATATTTTTCGCAGTGCTTCTAGCAGGGTTTTACTAGTGTTGCAAGAACGACTGCTGTAAAACAGGCTCTTAGCTTTCCTCCTCCCCAGGAGTTGCAATTGAGATTTCAGTAATGCTGTTTGAGATGCAGTGGAATAAAATGATGGAGAGGCAGTGAATGGATGATGAATTGTGAATTTGGAATTTTAATTAGTTTTTTTGATTTATTGTGAAGAACCTTGTACAGCTATTCATTAATAGCTGAAAATTGGCTGTCTCAGTGAAATCTCCTTTTATTTTTTTACAAAGACAGCTGCAGTATTTCTAGAAATTTACTTGCCTTGAATACTTAGTTAAATAGTTCTAAACAAGAATTAGCTTATAAATGTCAATTGGTTATTTCAGGTTGTTGCAACGTAATTTGTTCAGATAAAACTGGAACTCTGACAAAGAATGAAATGACAGTTACTCATATTTTTACATCAGATGGGCAGCATGCTGAGGTATGTAGTGAGACCCTGTTAGACTTTAATTTTCCTTTTTGCTTTGTTGTGTGTATCAGCTGAAATCTGCCTGAGTATACTGCAGGAAAAGCATAAGCTAAAGCATAACTTTTTTTACACCAAAATCCTGTTCCTTAACTTCCAGCTAATTCTGTGTTTCAGTTAATTTAGGATTTCCTCTTTTGAGCTGTGTTATCCAAACCTTCTCTGGTTGCTGAAGAATTTTTTGGTTATGTTAAGTTCTTGAATCTCTTGATGGCTATAGGTCACAATAAAATCACAGTAAAAGACAGATGCTGAGATATAGTACAAAGACAAGTGAGAGATTGTGGTTTTCTTCAGTGCAGAAAGTTGAGGTTATTTTGCTGTTGCAGGTGCATAAAAATAGAATTTGCTTGTTGTAAACATTCAAAATAGGGATATCCAGCTTTTGGCTAAAGGACAATTTATTGTGTGAACCCTTCATGCTGAGTATGTACTGCCACTCTTACATTTTCACAATGGATGGAGCTGGAAGTAGGAGCATGACATGAAACAGGGGCTGAGGTTGGGAAGTTGCTGCAAAGATGGCAGTAAATACAGAAAAAAAGAAGCAAGAGCAGCAGGAATGGAAAAGCAGCACGGTGTGGAACTGTATGTGGTTTCGTAGGAGTGTTTTAAATAAGTTCTTCAATTATAGTACTCTTCTTGACCAGGTTTTTTTTTTCTGTGGTATGGTTAACAGGGGCTTGTCAGTCACTTTTGTAAGCATAAATACTGGTATCTTTTCAGATTCTTTCCTGTTATTTTTACTTATGTTTGCTTATATATCCTGATATTCATTTTTTTGTTCTTAGAATTTTGTAGGAACACTAACTGCATTTTCTTAACTACTTAGCACAATTTGTTTACATCTGGGTCACATTAGCTTCTTTTCCTAATTGAAGGAGAATTTGAAATGACTGTAAAATATTATTAGCTGTTAATGCTGTAGATATGAAGACTTTTTTTGGATCTTAGTGGGATACCTAGTTTTTATGCACTAAAATCACAGTTTTACTGTTTTTAAACACCTCTCTGAGGTCTCAGCTTGACAGGCTGTTCAACTATGATTTTTTTTTTTTAATCCTCTTACTGAATGAGAGTAGAACTCTGCTCTGTACTTCCTTTCCCCTGCAGGAGGTATGCATTATTAACCAGGATAAGGGTGAACGGGAGGAAAAAATTAGCAAAGGAAAGAAGGGAAAAATAAAGCATGCCTAATAGTGTAAGGCGACAACATATGCTGCATTTATTTATACTAAGGAATAAAATTGCTACTTTTTAAAAAAAACTTAGTCTCAAATATATTTCATCAAACTCACTTGCCCTCAGTTTTTATTTCTGTACCTGCTACATTAGAAGCTGTGTAGGAGAATCCATTTCCACTTTGTAAAATCAGTCGCTATGAATGGCCTTTTTTTTAGTTGTCTGTATTATATGGCAAAAGCTGAGATTAAACTATATTATGAACCTGATGAGTATCACATTCCATACTGCCTTCGGCTGTCATCTTGCAGGTTACTGGAGTTGGTTATAACAGGTTTGGAGAAGTGATGCTCGATGGTGAAGTTGTTCATGGTTATAACAACCCATCCATTAGCAAAATTGTTGAGGTAAGATCTTGGCACAGAGAGGTGAGTTTTAGTTGAAGACGTAGCACAGGAGCTTTGTGTGGCATTTACTTTGTGTTCTATTTTCTCCTTTCATTCCTTATTTTTAGGCCGGTTGTGTGTGCAATGATGCTTTGATTAGGAACAACACATTGATGGGCAAGCCAACAGAAGGGGCTTTAATCGCACTTGCTATGAAGGTGCGTACTTGGTGGTGGTTTTTGAATCCATGGCAAATATGTAGAAATAAGTTGTGGGCTTGTTCTCCCCCTCATCCTGTTCTCCTTCGGGTCTCCTAGATTTGAATTGCAGCTGCTTATCTGCAATGTTTCTGTTGGAAATCTTTGGGCATTATGAAAAATGAGAGAAAATCATGTAGAAGTAAAGATCTTTTTGCACTTAATACTGACGTTTTACCTGCCACAAGCTAATTTACCTGTTGAATATTGATTACACTGTCTCTTTCCCAGTTCTCGTCAGAAGCATTAAAAAGTTGGTAACTGATATATTGATGATTGCAGCATTTATAGTGTCCTTTAAGTGTGGGGCACAGATAGTTTGAATTGTGGACACTGGTTAAATGTTTTGGGTTTTTTTTGTGGTGCTGTGACACACATTACACCTACTGAGAAATGTGACAAGGATCTTAGCACTTGATTTTTTTTTTTCTGTGATGGTGAATAAATTAAAAAACATTGAAAGATGATTGTATCACAGTCTTTCTTTCCCTGGGTAACTGAGGCTTGAGATGTGTCTGTCTTCCTAAGACTCATTCCAAGTCCCCAGTCTTTGACTGGAAAAGACTAGTGTGATGTTATTTTGGCAAGAGCCCATAGAAAATGAGGTGAACAGGAGGCTTTTACATTTGTTGCTGGAAAGGGAGGTATTGAAGAAGTTGTGAAGCTCTTTAAGTACGGGAAATGGCTTGTGGCAGGCTGCTGCTTTTGCATATTCTTTAATCTGCAGTTTCTGTTGGGACTTGGTTAAGGCTAGAGTATGGAATGCTGTGAATTACATCAGGAGTGGGGAGAGAACAGTATTCAGAATGCAGTGCATCTTATCTGAGTCTTCATGGTTAGTTTCAGAATAAATATTAACAAAATGATAAAAAAAAAGTAATTTCAGGTTGGATCATTCAAACTTAAATCAGTGACTTGCTTTCTCCAGTCTCTGCTGACAAGTCAACAAATTGCATAGCGTTTTGAAAGGAAAAGGTCCTGACATTGTGGGGTTATTTCTGTTTTATACAGATGGGTTTAGATGGAGTCCAGGAAGACTACATAAGGAAGGCTGAATATCCCTTCAGCTCAGAACAGAAATGGATGGCTGTTAAATGTATTCACAGAACGCAGCAGGTAAACTTCAATCACTGTTTCCTGGTACACTGGCTCTGTAGAATGGTTTAAACTCTGAAGAGGAGATGAAATGAAGAATCACAAGAAATTCTTCCCTTAAAATAATTTCCCAGTATGCCTTTTAATTTTGATATCTGAGACTTTGAATGTATACCTGACTGTTTTTCCTTCCTTTTCTTCTCTCCTCAAACATCTGAACCAATTCTGCCAATTTTCTGGTGTTTCAGGGTTACAAAGTTACATATTGAATTAAGAGCAAGAAGATGCATTAATGTGCAATAGTTAAAGTTTCTCTTGTTTGAAAGTACAGGTTTACTGGTGTTGATGCAGAAAGCACATTGCCCAGTGTTGACAGATTTTATTGATGTCAGCAGTGTCCTGTAGTATCAATTCAAACCATTCTTTAACCTCTTTTTCCATTTTTTTGGTGCTTTCACATAACGTATTTACATTCATATCTCATTTAGACCAATTTGAATGTTTTTGTTAGAAATTGTTACATAGTCACTGCCACTCACAGAATTTATCTTGGATTTATGGAAAATTTTCTAGTACTTCTGACCAAAAAAAGCTTGCTGACAGTGTTCAAGTATCACAGTAAAATCTTTGCTTTGGAAACAAAGCATTTGACTCCTCTTTTTATCTCTATGGATAATATGGTTGTTTTATCCATGTCAGTATAAAGAGTGGTGAGCAGGAATTGCTGTATGATTTTCATCCATGTAAGGATTTACTGTGTCTGTGTTTTGGTATCAGCATTTTTACAAGGTTGTTGAAAAATTGGAAGTGGTTTTAAAGGGAGCATAAATTATTTGAAGGCTAAGAAAATGCAGTGGGTTGGAAACTTAGAGCTGGATCAGTTAAACCTATCAAAGATTGAAGTAACTTGATTGCTGTACATAAATACCTTCATATGGAGAAAATAGATACATTAAAAAAGAGCTTTTTAGTTCAGCAGGGAGGAGAAGATGAAAATTGGTGATTGGAAATTGTGCTGAGGCAGCAATTCTTATTGGAAAAGGGGGGAAGGGATGAGTTGATTTAGCATTGAAATTAAGTGTTCAAGGTAGGTGGATGATTGTCAGTCCCTTGATAACAGCAAGGTTAGATGGCTGGCTGGAAAATATTAGAGTTGTTAGGCATGGTACAAGGATGCAGGTGATGTTTAACGACCTGTGCAGCTGGTCAGATGATGAGCTAAAGGTATTTCAGGTCTAGTGTTTTGGGTATGTTTCATTTCTGTCCTTCACATGGGCCTCTTTGGTCTATAAATTGTGACCCACAGTGTCTAATGTGTATGATGTCAAATGAAATGAGGTATTGATTATTAGCTTGGCTCTATTGTCATTACCACCCTCGAACATACACTGTGTAGAGGTACGCAAAAGAACTGATTTTTAGTTTTAGAAGCATAACTTAAATTTGCATTCTGTTATGAAGACTATTTAGAAAAGTACAGATATGCTGGTTTTAACCTGTGTGTCTGTGTATTTATATGTGTGTGTGTATATAACATACACACTTGTGCACACAACGATTATTTTTCCTTTTAGGACAAACCTGAAATTTGTTTTATGAAAGGTGCTTATGAACAAGTCATTAGATACTGTACGTCATATAACTGTAAGGGGCAGACCCTACCTCTTGTACAGCAACAGAGAGAGCAATACCAGCAAGAGAAGACATCCATGGGCTCTGCAGGACTTAGGGGTAAGGCTGCTGCCGGTCTCAGAATAACCTTTTCTCTTTTTAAATGGCGTTATTTATTTTTTTAAAAACAAACAAACACCCCTCCCCAACAAATAAAAATTAACATTTTGTTCAGCAAGTCTCACTGGGTTGTTTATTTTTTCTTTAAAATGGGGGAGTAGAAAAACAAGTGCTGTTGCTGAAGGCCTGTATGATAGCATTATTAAATTGCTAAGGGTGAGAAAAGGCACTGCTGATTCCTGTCATCTCTTGTGCATGTCCATAACTGAACAGTGCATTGGTGCCTAATAGCTTCCATATCTCATTATAGATGTTTGTGGATTTTTTAAATATGAATCTACTTATTTTTCTGTTGCTTTGTTTCCTGGCACGTTTGTGAGTTAGGCAAGGGCAATGATTGCAGGTCAGAAGATGCCATTAGAATTACCTTTTATCTTAACCAGCTACGTAGATTTTTTTAATATTACTGAAAGTGTTTTTCACAAGATGATTGTGAAAGTATTTTACATGGCTGGCTTTCTTTGGCCTCTGTAAAGAGATCTCTAGGCTGTTAAGTCCATCCACAGCTTTTTTAATGTGTTGATGGGGGTATTGTGTGGCTCAGGAAATTCCTAGGACACCAATTGTTAGAAACTGGAAGGATGTGCTAGGAGAAGTGTCTTTTTCAGCTGTTTTGTTCAGACAATCATTCGTTGTGTCTGCTTCAGACCACTGTCAAACAAGAAAAATCTAGGGTAATGTTTTGAAAAAGAAATTAATTTGCTTTTCTCTTACAACTCTTAATGTCATTTCAGTAAGTTTGAATTAAAATTCCTACTTTAAAAGATTTCCAAAGAAATTGCAGCGTGTGCTCAATAAAGTCTGCGTCTCTTAAAGAAAAAACAGAAAATAAAAATGAGTTAACTGATTTTCCCTTTCATCCTCTTGAATGAAAAAACACGCAGGAACAGAGAAACCATGAAGCTACTAGGTGCTGTTCTTTCCACACAGTGAAAGTGTAAATGCTTTAACCTGAGAACAAACTGAAAATTCATCTTTAAAACCTGCAGTATGTATGTATGGTGAAAAGACTACTCTTTAGAGGAAAGCAATATACAAAAGCACGCTGTTCTGAATCCTCAACAGGCATTGCTACCAGGATTTAAAAAAAGAAAATTGCAGTTCCCAACCTTTGCTTTATGCTGGCCTACTAGTTCAAAGATTTTTTTCAAATGCTGATATAAATGTTAATTTCAAATCTTAACTTATTTTTTTCCTTTGTCTCCTAAAAGTTCTTGCCTTGGCTTCTGGTCCTGAGTTAGGGCAACTCACTTTTTTGGGGCTTGTGGGAATAATCGATCCTCCACGGACTGGTGTAAAAGAAGCTGTTACTACACTTATCACATCAGGAGTTGCAATAAAAATGATTACTGGAGATTCACAGGAGACTGCAGTTGCCATTGGTATGAGTAGTCCACTTCCTTTCATTTTTCACTTCTTTTCTGTTTTCACAGTGCCTGACTAATTTTTGTGAAACCTGGGTATTGTCTTTAACCATTGTGAGTTCTGTATATTGGGTTAACACATGGCACAGTGGAATTAGGAGGATAACCCCCCTGCCCTAAACCAGCACATTAGCCTGACGTAATACCTTATTTTCAGCTTAAATTGTAACTTTTCTATTTTTGCTGGTGTATGACTTTTGCTGTTTGAGACTGTGTTTTCTCACTGTATTTTTTTAGAACACATTCTTGATTTTTGATTCTTATTCTTACACCCTCAACACAAACCTCCCTACCCTCAGCTTCAGATGGCGATCATATGGCAACAGGGAAAAACTAAAATAGCCAGTATTGATATGTATTTAGGATGGATATAGGACTTCAGTACTCTCCAGTACATTCTGGACTGCATGAAAAGTGTAACCAGCAGGGCGAGGAAGGTGATTCTCTCCCTCTACTCTGCTCTTGTGCGACCTCATCTGGAGTTGTGCATTCAGTTCTGGAGTCCTCAGCACAGGAAAGACATGGATCTGTCGGAGCGAGTCTAGAGGAGACCACGATGATGAGAGGGCTGGAGCACCTTCTCTGTGGGGACAGGCTGAGAGAGTTGGAGTTGTTTAGCATGGAGAAGAGAAGGCCCTGGGGAGAATTAATAGCAGCCTTCCAGTACTTGGAAGGGGCCTTAAAGGAGGGGCTCTTCATAAGGTAGTGTAGTGATAGGATGAGGGGTAATGGTTTTAAGCTGAAAGAGGGGAGATTAGTATTAGATAATAGGAAGACATTTTTCCTGTGAAGGTGGTGAGGCACTGAAACAGGTTGCCCAGAGATGTCGTGGGTGTCCCATCCCTGGAGGTGTTCAAGGCCAGCTTGGATGAGGCTATGAGCAACCTGATCCAGTGGGAGGTGTCCCTGCCCATGGCAGGGGGGTTGGAACTGGTGATCATTAAGGTCCCTTCCAACCCAAACCATTCTATGATGTTTGTCCATATGACTAAGTTTGAAGTTAAAGTACTGTTTATAAATACTTAAACAACATAGCTTCTTTTTACAATATATTACATTAAAGTGTACAAGTACATTAGCAAGAATATGAATTCTTTACATACAGGATGGTGAACAAGGAAAAAAGTCTTCTGAGAAAGCATCACTAGCTGGGGAATGTACTTTTTATATGCACATTCCCCAGCTAATGATGCATTCTCAGAGGGCTTTTTCCTGGTCTCCCTCATATTTTTTTCATTTTCTGTCTCATTGTTATTGAACTGTGAATTCCTTAGAGAAGACTGAGCTCTTGCAGACCTAAAAAGTCTAAGAAAATAAACATCTGATTAGAAGAGGCTTTGTAGCATGTTGTTTGTTACTCAGGAGTTCAGATAATTTACTCAAATATACTGAATCTGTAAGGTTTTAAGATGTTCTGCTCTAGGCATTTCAAATCTGAAATGCTGCACAAAATAGTTAAAAAAAAAAATGAAATTTGTTACTTAATGTTTTAAAAGCATAAAATGTTGTAATACCTTTTGTATTATTTATTTCCAGCTAGCCGACTAGGCTTATATTCCAAAAATTCTCAAGCAATCTCTGGAGAAGAAATAGATGACTTGGATATTCAGCAACTTTCTCAAATAACACCAAAGGTTTGTTTTGATACACTACTTACTGAAATGCAGTAAAGGAGATATTTTATACTGAGAAATGTGTTTTTTTCTGTGGAAAACGTAAATGTAGCTTCTGATATAGAGATAACGTGATTCTACTAGAAGTAGATGATACAGTAAATTGCCAGAGGCTTTTAGTACAGGAACATGGAAGCTGTCCCAGATCAAACAAGTATCTTGCGGCTTGACATGTCTATATCAAAACTTATTTCTTTCAACTCACACAGTTGTCTTTTTAGAGAGTTTGATACTTTTTGTCTCTTAACGATTCGCTTTTTAACTTTCAATGCCTATATTGGAATTTTCATTTTGCCACCTCTCTCATTTTGCGAGCATCATCACCTTTTTGTATTGTTAAACTGTTTTGTTTCTTTGAGTAGCTCAGCTCACAGTTTGCATGTTCAAACACTCGATCCTTTTGTAATTCATAAGTGGAGCTATTTGTACCTAATGATTTTTGATTGATCTGAGGTCCCTGGTTGAGAATTTTGGAAGGGTCTTTATACTTTTTAATACTTTTTAGTTATTAAATAACTAAATGTATTAGCCAATGTCAAAGTTGTAAATATGAAGGCATAGTCAAATGCAATTGAGCTTCAGGCTTGGCTGTGTTGCAAAACTTAGGCATCAAAATGCTCTGTTTGCAAAAGACTGCAAAATTAGACTGCAGCGTGCTTGAGTCCAATGTAAACAAGCCAAAAGCCAATATTTACAGTCAAGAAACGTGCATGTCAGCTTTGTGTTTTTCCTTGATGACTCACAAAAACAAAGTTAGCAAAAAAAAATTAAGTGGCAAATAGTAATTTTGGGGTTATTTGGTAATGCTTATTCTTAAGGGCTATCCACCCTAAGTAACTTAAATAGCTGCCAGCTTACTTTATGTATATTTAATCTGTAACCCAGTTAATTTTCTTAGTAGAAATTAATTAAAATCAACTATTAAGATTGATATCTCTGTACTGTCGAAAGTGACTGTTGAGAAGTCTAACTTCTTATCCAGCATCTTAAAATGGAGAAATATACATGAATGTTAACAGTGTGGAGTTTCTGGAAACCTGAATTCCTGATGTTAAAACTTCAATTTACAGAGGAGATCATAGACAAAAATATGCTGAAATATAGTAGTTCTTTCTAAGCTAGAATCTTTATTAATTTGCTTTAAAACTTCAAACTGTTGCTAATATGCTACACAAGGTAGTAAAATTGAAATGTCCTGCATAGCTTGCCACTAGGTGTTTAAAGGGAGACTGGATGAGGCACTGAGTGCCATGGTTTAGATGATGGTTGGTGTTAGTGTTGGTGTTAGTGTTAGGTTATAGGTTGGACTTGATGATCTCAGAGGTCCTTTCCAACCTTGTGATACTGTGATACTGTGTGATACTGTGATAGTGCTGACGGGGGAAAAGGACAGTATTTATCGAGCCAGCACGGTAATTGCCTGCATGAATTTAGTCGGGAAGACCAGTGGCAAGCCTTTATAATTCATCTGCTTCTCAGTTTCAGAGGGTTTTTAAATTGCATATTGTATCTTGAAATAAATACCACCAGCTTTGTTTACCATAACACACTTGAGTCTTCTCTGGAATTAATGATTTCACTCTATTAGAAATACAGCTCACTGGTGCTTCAGCTTTAGAGCTAACAAGAGCACAGTTGGCCTTTGATAATTTTTTTTTATCCTCTAGTTTTATATAATCCAGAGTAAGTCTTCACATTTCTCAAATTTTTACTATTTTTTTATTGTCCTTTTAACAGGTTGCAGTATTTTACAGAGCCAGTCCCCGACATAAATTGAAAATTATTAAGGTACGTCTTACTACAGGCTCAGATTCTGGACTGTTGCTATGCTTATGCAATGAATGCAGTTGGGAAGGTGCCAACAGTCTGTGGAGCTTTTTCTTAAATTGTATCGTGCTTCAGTGTCAAGATGAAACCAGAAATGTATTTGGTTTGAAAGAGAATGCGCCGTAGCCACAAAGGGATAGGCAGCTGCTGGTAGGCAACATCATGCTTTCTACTATGTAGGGAGCTGGGAGTTCATTCAGATTTTGTCACATTGCAGCTGAATTGACTAGGAACTCAAAAGCAACATATTTCTGGTGCTTGTCAGAACAGCATAAAAGGGCATGACTTTCAAACCATGTCTGAGGTAATGCTGCCATTCAGAAGTTAACAAAAGAAGGTAGCAGAGAGGGGCATGCAATTGCAGTAATCAGAAAAGCAACAATAAGGAGAAGGAAATCAAATACTGAGATGGTTGGAATGTAGTGAGAATTGTAAGAAGGCGATAATGTTAAAATGTAAATACAGTATATTCTTTAGAGTTTTTTACTTTATCTTAAAGGCAGATTTTTATATACTCTAGCTTTAAAATTTAGGCAGTCTGAACATAAGAACTGAAGTTTAACCTAAAATATTCTATAAAAAATCATTAAAATACAGATAGCTGCGGGTTTATTAGGATTTTACAGTGGAATTGGAAGAAAAAGGGGGGAGGTAAGGTGATGACACCAAGCCTGTATCTAGAATAATCTTATAGGATAGGTAATTTCAATCACTGATTTAAGCTCTTTTCCCTTTTTTTAGTCCCTGCAAAATAATGGTGCAGTAGTAGCTATGACAGGAGATGGAGTGAATGATGCTGTTGCTCTGAAGGCTGCAGATATTGGTGTAGCAATGGGACAGACTGGAACAGATGTTTGTAAAGAGGCAGCAGATATGATCCTCGTGGATGATGATTTTCAGACAATAATGTAGGTGGCATTTATGTGCATACCTTGTGCCTATATAGTTTCAATGAAATGTTGCCTGGGTAAAAAACAAAAGGAGTTCCCTGAACTTGTAAATGTAGAAGTTGTTACTGAGTTCTCAACTAAGTGAGGAGAACTGTCTTTATGGGGATTGCCTGTATTCTTAAAGACAAATATAAGGAACAGCTAAGCGCTTCTGTCTTCTTATGTGTGTTAATAATAACAGAAGAATGTATTCGCGTATTTAGACCGTAGCTACTTTGGTCTTCTACATATATCAGATGTAGGTAACAAAGGAGGTTGTGCTATATGTATGTGCTATAAAAACTAACCTGTATTTCTCCTTCTCCAAGTAGAATTGTGGTGGTGTAGTATATTTGGAAACATAACTGAGGTGAAATCGTGAGTCTGTTAGCTGTCAGTAGGATTCATATTCATTTAATTTCTTACTTCAGAAGCATAAATCTGAGGTAAAAATGAGAGAGAACGTTCTTCTCAAGATGTCAAATATTTACACAGTGCTGTGTTTGTTTTCAACTCTTTAAATGTGGTGGCCTTTCAGAAAAGGAAAGCTATTTAAATATCAGGCGAAAATAAGTTACCAACTTCTGGTAACCAGCTGTTTGTTGCTTGTTCATTTTTTCTGTTGTTTGGTGTACTTGAAAGAGAGCATAGCTAAACTTAGTTTATTTTGGATTTAATCCACCTGTCTTTTGAAGGTAGTGGTTGTTGGCAGAGCTGGACAGCTATCTAGCAAGATAGCCTTTGTTTTAAAATTAAGGATCAGTCTTGGAAGACTTAAGTTTGTATGAAAGAGTGATGCTTAACCCTTGGGAAGAAGTGAAATGTAAGAATACAAAATAAGAAAATCTACCTAGGTAGCAGTATGTCAGAGGATGATCTGAGAGTTTAAAGGGTTCCATACTAATCCAGCCAAAAGCAATGTGCTGTTGTGCAAAAACAAAAGAGAGAAGGCAATCAATTCAAGATATTTCAGAAGAGTACATGGGAAGGACATCTGTGGCTAGTACTTTACTAGGGCTGGATGAGGCTTTTCCTGGAATGCTTTATCCAGTTTTGCTCACTCCATCACAAAAATTCTCAATAGGAGAGTGGAACGAGGTGGACACTTAAAAGAAAAAAAAATTGTGAGCTTCCATTGTTTTACATCCTTCCCCAATCCCTTTAATAGTTTTGGCTTAAAAGTTACAAAAGGAATGCTGATTAAATTTTTTTTGGCTATTAGGGAATGCAAGAAAGAAATTGGTTTTATTTGCAACAGAGGAGACTTGATTTAGGTATTAGAAAACACTTTCTCACTGCTATAATTGCAATAACGTGATAGGCAAGTTGTGACACATGCTAGAGTTTGAAAAGATGATCTATACATATTTCATTCTGGTGCAGTAAGAATATATGATCTTCTAAAGTCACACTATGTGATTATGCTTTTTAAAAGTGTGTGTGGTTTTTCTTTTTGAATTATCCAATCTGAATCAGAAGGTCTCATCAAGGATGATGATTAAGCTTGAACAATTTTACTATTGGCATTTAATTTTGAAAGTTGAGCAGCTGGAAAAATAACTGTTGTGATTAATCTCACAGTCAAATTGAAAAACAATCCCTGCCAAACTTCTGAGAACCTCAGCCCCATTTGTTTAGTGACATTTGTGTTGCTGCTTAAAGTAAAAAGCTTTTTTGGTTTATTTTAAGCAGTAGTCTCATTTGGCTAGTGATTTAATCTTTGTTTTTAATTGCAGGTCTGCAATTGAAGAGGGTAAAGGAATTTATAATAACATAAAAAATTTTGTTAGATTTCAACTGAGCACGTAAGTTTGAAAAGTTGACAATATCAGAAGGTTCTAACTACATTCTGAATGAATCAAAGCATCAGGAAGCAGATGCTGCATAAATTCACGTGAATGTTGTAAATTTCATGTAGGATGCTGATATGCTCTGCTTCTGAATTTTCAGTATTTTGTATTTGGTGGCTTGTTTCATTTTTGAAGAACCAGAAAATAGTGCAATAGTGCAATAAACAAACATCTAGCTTTAACAGAGTTCTTCTTGCTAAGATGTGAAAAGTCATTAACTGAGAGGATGGAGGGAAACAACATAGCTATCTTTGGATCCTTATTTAAAGGAGGAGTTAGTAGTCATTCCCTCCTTAACCAGCATACATATATCAAATGGAGGAAACCAGGGAAAAGGGAGGCTGGTTCTTCTTTAATCCATATACTGGTTTGTGGAATCTGAGAAGCTGACCTTCTTTTCTTGCATATAAGTATCCGTATGCTAGCTATATCGTGTAAGACAAGAAGTGAGAGTTCATTAAGCCTTAGTTCAAAAATTTTGTGAGTTTTATTGAGTCTGGATTCAGGAACATGGTTTTACTCTTCACCATGTTGTTCATGTACTTTTATGAAACCTTCATGGCATTTCAGAGTTGTTGAATAAAGTTGCAGAAAACTTTAAAAAGCACAAAACTACCCTTTAAAAACAACACAAAACCCCACCAAAACCCTTAAACCTCCTACAGACACTCAGTACCCTCCAAGAAAAACACACATGCCAAATACCCCCCCCCAAAAAAACCTTAAAGCAAAAAAAAATTCCCCACTAAAAACCCCCAACACAATAAAATCCCCCAAAACACCAGCCTCTTTAAACTTGCATAAAAATTGTACAAAGTGTCAGATACTTTCAGTCTTGGCCAGTGTCCTCTAATTGTAGACAACTAGAAATCTGCTTCTGAAAAATAGCTAAGCATAGATATTCTAGGACAGTGTCCTTGCCTGTTAGCCTTGACAATGGTAATCTTAGGTTTTGATGAATGATTTACCCTTTTCTTCCTATCTCTCTTTGCAGGAAAAGCATAACATGGTTCAGTAGAGCACTAAATTTGGAATTATTATAAGCCTTGCTCTTTTCTTGCTTATGAAACCACTTACTTGCACTTTCAGTGGAATAAGTGCATACTTGTTTACAGGAGATTCTAATACCAAGCGTGCAATCAGCTAATCTGTTTTCAGTCTTTTGCCTAGCTGCTTCATCTTGCTCATAATTAGCGGTCATGCAGGTATTTTTAGGGAGCTTGGGTAGTTCCTTACCTTGAATGATTAGTCAGCCTAGTGACAGTGCACAGAGTAGTTGTATTTACATAAAAACTAGTTCCACTTCTAGCACAATAGAAGTGTAGTACCCAGTTTCCCAGTAAAAAATCAATTGGGTGAAGATAAACAATAAATCTGATATGTTGCCAGTCATGATTCATAGTCAAAATTTATATCTACTCTGAAACCGTTGAAGTGTTGATTACAAAACAGTTATCAGCAGATCTTCAGAAATGTTCCACGCTGACAGTTATAAAAATGGATTCTTTCAACAGGAGTATAGCAGCACTGACTTTAATCTCACTGGCTACATTAATGAACTTTCCTAATCCTCTCAATGCCATGCAGATCTTATGGATCAATATTATTATGGATGGACCTCCAGCTCAAAGGTAAGTAATTACTTTAAATTCCATTAGTGGTCTGTAGTCCTTTTATTTCAGCAAGGAAAATGGTTGCTCATAAAAGGAAACTGTATGAACTGAAGTGTTAAACTTCAGTGAAATGTTTCTGAAACAGCTGAGTTCTCTGAATTGCAATATAGTTCTGTGTTCATTCATTTTGGTTTGTTTTAGTATCTTAACAGTAAATATGGGGGCAGTATGGATACTAAAAGATCCATGGATATACCAGTGAAACTTGCATGCAGGATTCTGACTTCCCTCTGGGTTCTTCCTCTGACCTTCTTTAGTGCAGATGGTGGAGGGGAACTAGCAATAAATTCCTTAGGTTGATCACGGTAACAGAAGTGGGGAACTTAATACTGCAATTTCCTTTAAAATTAAAATCTGATAATTTTAATACTGTGTTATAATGTATTTATGTACTCTCAAACTACAGTATAAGAATATTGCATGTTACATATCACTCAGTTTTCTAAAAGCAAAAATATGTGCTTATTTGAATGAGATGATACTTGGGTTGTAGAGAGAAGATTAAAATGTTTCTTCTGACTCAGAACATCTAGTCCTTAAGTTAGAAGCAATAAATTATTTTTATGATGATAAAAATCTAAGATGTTCTTTTAATTACAAGTCTTGGTGTGGAACCTGTGGATAAAGATGTTATTCGGAAGCCTCCAAGAAATCTGAAGGACAGCATTCTGACCAAAAACCTGATTGTTAAAATACTGGTTTCATCAATAATTATCGTGTGTGGAACACTATTCGTCTTCTGGAGAGAGGTATGACAGAAGTACAAAGCTTAAAGCAGTAACAAACCATTTTAAAAGGAGTCCTTTTTATGCCATCAGTCTGAATTCAGAATTTATGTGAATTTTGTTGCAAGTTTTGTTCATGCTTATTGAATAATCTGTTCAGCTAGCAGATTAGAGAGGAAGATTTTCAAAGTGGTTGTTGAAATGAGGATTAGTTTCAGTCCCCAATCTCTGTTTTAACACAGGCTTTTCTCGGTCCCAAATCTACCTGGGAAACCTTGGCCCATAGGAAGTAATTGTACAAATCATCTAACCAGACTGTTATGAAACTGCCATTTGACTTTCTTTTCCCAGTAGAAAAATGTAGTTTGCACTTTTGGTAGTGCAACATAGAATGCTTGGTACTGTATGTACTTGCCAAGAAGCATCTTTTAATCTCAGCTTGGAATTTCAACTTGGTGTAAGTTACAGGTGTGTAATTTTTTGCTGTATTATTTATTAAATCAGCTTGGGACAAACAAGTTGCTTTTGCTTTAATTTACTAGCTAGTAGAACTTGAATTATTGTAAAAACTTTTTTTAGTTGTGGAGGATTTAAAGCATGCTAAAGCCATTTTGTTTTCTTTTGTTGGCAGTTAAGAGACAATGTAATAACACCTCGAGATACAACCATGACTTTCACCTGTTTTGTATTTTTTGATATGTTCAATGCTCTGAGTTCTAGATCTCAGGTAAGTTACTTGTATTGTCCATTTATGCAATAAGCAAGATTTTCTTTAAAGGGTGGGTCTTGCTATGTTTGTTTCAAATGTTTTCCTGCAGATTCACTTCACATCTGCTATTAAGCTTCAAGGTTTCATGTATTTATTAGGTTGGATTTCTTTTATTACAGCTAAATATTAGTTTCCTTAAGTTGTTTATGTGATGTGGAACTGGTAGTAATGCTGCTGTCCTGGCAGGAGCAAGCAAATTTTTATTAGAAGCTGAAGTGTGGTGGTCCTTTGTATTGCTATGTACACTTGGTTATTTTGTTTTGGTTTTGTTTTCTGAAAATGCTGTCACCTCAGCATCCTTGCAAGAATCTGAAACTTCTTGAAGGTCTTAACTCTTTTATTTTGTAAGGGCCATAACCCAAGGAAAATATCTTAAACTGGTCTTCCTGCCTTTTATTTTAAGGAAACAAACCTGAGATTTTATGCTAGTTGGAAAAAGGAGCATTGTTAGTTTACATGACTATATTTACTCTACTTCACAGAGTGTTTTCTGATGTGAATTGTCAGGGTCAACAAAAACGTTTGCTTCTAGTGTAAAGGGCACCTTCTAATGCACTCTGTTTGTAGAAAAGTGAGCTCAATATACAAGTTGTTGACTATGCAGACAAGATTTGTACTCTGTTTACTAGAGAGAAAATGCAGTTTGCCTGTTCAAGAACTTGTTCTGGATCATCTGAAAGGTTATCAGTAATTTCTTATATTTTTCAAAAACTCTGGATGAAAAGACATTGTGGTTACAAATTATTTGCTTGTCCAAGTAATTTAAGATTACATGTACAGTGTAATGTGTTGTTTATTTTACAGACAAAATCTGTTTTTGAGATTGGACTTTGCAGTAACAAAATGTTCTGCTATGCGGTCCTTGGATCTATAATGGGGCAGTTATTGGTCATTTACTTTCCTCCACTTCAGAAAGTTTTCCAGACAGAGAGCCTGAGTGTCTTGGGTAAGAACAGTTCCCTTTTCAAAATTGAACTTTAAGGATTAATTTGTAAATGCAATTAGCTGATGGCTCTGTAAGAGCACTCTGTGGTGGTTTGCATGTAACAGGAATACAAAGCAACAAAAAGCATTCTTTTAAATGCTTGTGGCACACAACTGATCAGTGTGTTCTTCAATTTCTTAGGTGCTTGTGTATGTTAGATTTTTAAGCATACATTTTGATGCAGGAAAAAACTAATCATAGAGTTTATAATTTTTTTTAAGCACTGTTAATCTTGCGGTTTAGCAAATTTTTTCTTTAAAAACCTTATTTAGAAATTTAAGTGCATTGTTGTAGTATAAATAGGCATGAGGATTTTAAGAGGCCATAGCTGCTGTTGACCTCATTAAGACTTAGTTTATTCTGCAGTTTTCTGGAGTTAAAGATAAATAATTGTCACGAAATACATGTTCTTACATAATTCTTTGTAGTTTCATTTTGTATTATATTAACATTTTTTCAGTTTCAGGTTAATTATATTGCTTAGTGTTTTGTTTTCATAGGTATTAATAAAAATAGAGTTATGGAATACTGTAAAATTATGAAATATCATGCCTGTACTTAAAATTTGTGTATAAATTATGCATGTTAATCTTCTGGTCCTGCAAAAAAATGAGTCTTGCTTCATTTCTCCTGAACTTACGTAATGGTTGGGAGACAACATCAAAGTCTTGTACTTTTGTAAGACTGTCCTCAGCGTTAAGTAGTGCATTTTAAAAAGGCTAATTATCTCTTTCCAGATCTACTGTTTCTTCTGGGACTCACTTCCTCTGTGTGCATAGTGACTGAGATCATAAAGAAGTTTGAAAGAAGCAGAGAAAAGATCCAGAAACGTGGAAGTTCTTCTTCGTCAACTTCGTCTTTTCTTGATGTATGATGCATATTGCATTCTTTTGTTTGCAAACTTAGGGATTGCTGTTTAAAGATGTAGGAGAAAGCAAAACAATATTTGGAGGATAAAGAAATCCTGAGGGCTTTTGATAAGTCCTTTGTTTCACTGGCTAATGAGGAACATTCATGTTTCAAGACTGTTTAGAATTTAACTTCCAGCTGTGGAAGTAACAAATGAAATTATGCAACTTTGGTAACATTTTCCTCAAACATAAATTTACTTTTGAGATTGAACGGGATTTTTGGGGAGGGGGTTAATTTAAGGAAAGATCTAAGCTCAAGTCCCGTTTTCTGCACTTAAACGATACAACTGTGTAAAATCCTTCTCTTAGACATAAATATTTTAGTTTGTTTTTATTTAAAACGTTGTGCTATTTTACTTTTATGGTGGTGGGACTTTGCTACTAATACAAGGATAAAATATTTCAGAGGCATTCCACTGGGTTTAGAGTCCGTCACAAGAGTGCCATATTCTAGCTACTGTATTTATTTACTTTATCCTGCAACATGTAAGCGGCTCAAGTACCTTGTGCTGAAGTTTTTTTGTATCCTGAGTTTTTGCACAGGATGTGACCGCTGTTGGATCACTGTTTTTCTTTTCTTTTTCTGTGATTGAAAAGCCTATACTGCAATTTGAAGTAAATGTTTGCTTTTCTTAAAAGTGTGTTGTCTCCTTGTTTTAAAAGGAACTCGCATTTACACTGGATTATGGTGCTTTAATTTTAGATATGAGCTTTGTTTTTATGTCTTGTACTATACTTACTTTAGCTTATGATTGTTAGATCACTTGAGAGGTTATAAGACAGTATTGTTATTGAAATGATTTTGTAGCATATTGAATTAGAAAATGAATGCGCTAATCTTCACTTTAATAGCAAGAAGCCTTTCTCTTCTTTCAAAGGAGTTTGGTTTCCTTTCCTCTTCCCTGTTCCACTCCGATCATACAAATACATCTTTAACTGGTAGCGTAACTTAAAAATTTTAACCTACAGAATGACTTTTTGTGGCTAGAAAAGCATTCTAATAGATTCATGTCTTGATCTGTTAGAAGTATTTTTTATATATGATAATGTCTAAATAATCTAATGTTTGTGAATTGGAAACTGTTCTTCCTGAAAATAGACTTGCAGCTGTTGTGATCAGTGTCTCCTCATTACAGTAGCAACTCATCATCCCTTGAGGGAAGCACAAGGAACAATCACCTAGGAAATCTGGAAAAGAGAATGTCTAAGATCTCTAAGGAGAGTTGAAGACTTAATGGTATCTCTTTGCTTGAAAGCATGTGAATACACATCTTTTCCTGCTTGAAAGCATGTGAATACACATCTTTTCCCACTGTAGCCTGAAAGAGCAGCATTGGTATGGGCTCTGGGCAGTACTGTCATGATGGTCATCCACGAGGAATTATCATAAAGAGGCACTGGGATATTTCTTCACTTCTGTGGCTTGCCCCATATCCTCAGATCTGGAAAGTTCATGGAAAACAAGGCAGTTTGGAAAGTGCTTTATGAATTTGTCTGCTAAAAGGTTGTTTTAAATGTTTTCTTAATTTTTTCCTTTGGAGATTTTTCCACACTTGACCAAGAAGTGGGGCTGCAGACAGGACACGAGTGCATCACTGAGTCTGCTTTATACATGCAGTTCATCCATTACTCTGGGCCTGCCCAATATGCACATATTACCTGGACCACCTATGTGCTAGAGATCTAATTGTGTAAAGGCAAGGCCTGAAGCATGTGACCTTTGTCTCTTCCTGCAGGATGTTATGTGAACCCCTCAGCTGGCAGGGTCTGAACAAGATGACCTGTTACAGAAATGCTTTCATGTCTTCAAGTGAAAATTTCTTACTTCCAGCAATTCTGCCTTTCAGAAGTTGAACAGATTTGTCAGTGTTCCTCCTGTTGAACTCTTACTGTCTTTGGCAAGTAGTGCTGTAGTTGTTCAGTAGCGTAATTTGTTCAGGATTTCAATACAATTTCAGAACACTTAATGACTGCTTAGTGTTCTTCAGTAAGTTAATGGATGCTGATGAAAAATGCCTTGAACAAACTTGGGTTTTGAGAAGGTGTAGCAACTAGACCTTTCACACAGTAATCCTTAATTTCATAGAATCATATAATGACCTAAGTCGGAAGGGAGTCCAACTTCTATCCATGCATAGGACAATCTCAACATTTCACATCTTGTGCCTGAGGGCATTGTCTAAATGCTTCTTGAATATTGTAGTCTTGGCACCGTAACTGCTTCTGTGGGGAGCTTTTCCAGTGTTCCACCACCCTCTGGGTGAAGAACTTTTTCCTAATATTCAACCTAATCCTCCCCTGTCACATCTTCCTGCCACTTACTGATACTCTCCGTGGGATTTGACTGCCTGGAAATCCAGGTAAGTACAGATGGACACCGATTTGTCATCTTAGCTTGGAAGTTATTGCAAACAATTCAAACAATTTTTATGAAGTACTGCTTTCCCAGCACAGGTCTCACTTTCTGAATAAGGTATGACAAGTATAGACAAAAAAATAAAATTTCAGTCTTTTTAAGAACAATTACTTCTGCCTTCTTTAAGGTGAACTTAATTGAATGCAATTCACTTCAAATATGGCAAACTAAATTTTGATGTTTTTTCCAATGGAAGATGAAACAATAACAATTCATCGAGCTTAACCTCATTGTTTATGAAAAATGTGTAGACTGAATTCCACTGCCATTTGTTGGCTCCACTCTTGATCAGTACCTTCTACGAGCAAGTTTGAGAGATTTTTGCCCAGAACAATTGAATCAATAATGGAATATTTACACTGAAAATGAGGCATTTAACGTGGGGTTAAACTAAACAGCTACCAAGGAATTCAGTTGCTCATATTAAAGCATGAAACAGGACAATCTTTGAGCTTTTGTAAGAACTATTTTGTTTTGGGTTTGTTTTAATTTTATCCCCAAAAGAGATTGAAAATATATAGTGACTCAAAAAGGAAGACTGGAACATTTGATTTAAATTGTGGATAATAACTCTAGAATCAGTAATTATTTTCTTCCAAATACAAGATCCATGTTTGCAGTGAGGTATATTTCATTTTATCAGCAACAAAGAACAGCTGAATTCTTAATTGAGAATGTATTTGCAGTAGAGTAATCATAGAGTCAGCACTCCCAAAGGTATTCTCAAAATGCCATGGGATCATAGCAGCTTTTTTATCCAGAAGTGGAACACTTGAGTTTATCCCAGTGTTCCAAATTATCTAATGGAAGATCCTGCTTTTCAGCAAGTCTCAAGAATTTATGTTCTCCTGGAGTTTTCCAGTACGGGAATAAGAGTAAATTAAGATCTCTTTTCTCATAGCACTAATGAAGTGAAATCAAAGATGCTTGGGTTTTATATTTAAGACTTACTTTTATATTTAAAACTTACTTTAAATGTGACTATTTCTGATGATTTAAAGCCATAAGGAACTACAAGCGTGGTAGAATGAAACATGTGGGATCACAGTGGATCAGAGGATGATCTGGAGGATTAAGTTTTAGTTATTAAAATCAAGAACTTAAAAGTTGAAATGAGTTACATTTAAATTAAAGTCAACTGATGAAAATGTGACTTTGTAGACTACGAATGGAAGTCACCTTAGCAATGGGTTGTAAAGGTCTAGTAACTCTGTGTGGTTGAGCGTAGATGCCATCTGCTGGTAGTTTAATAAGTAGCAGGTTTTGTACTGGAAGACACGTTAATTACTCTCTCAGACTGTATCCCAAAACTAGTTTTCTCATGAGTGTAATAGACGTTATAAATCTATTCTCATTGAATATATTATGGCAGTGTCAAGAATCAGCTCTATGATAGAAGAGACCCTTCCTGTAAGTCATGAGATCTAGCAGGTTACTTCCATGTGGATAGCTGTCAGGTAGCTGACATAACCAGGCCTGAAAACTGAGCACACAACGATGCATGAATCAAGCTTGAATCCTGGCAATGGGCAAAAACTTATTTATGAAAGGTGGAAATCGTGGTTTTCCTGAATATAAGAGAAGGTATATGGATTCTTGAGGAGAATGAACGCACTGGAAACCCAACAGTTTAAGAAAAGCATTTATGTAATTAGACTCAGTTTGCTGGAAAGTTAGTTAGCACAAAGCATGGAGATACAGTGATGATATAGCTTTTTTTTACAAATATAAATGATTTTCGCTATTCTGTTGATAGTAAGGGTTTCTCAAGTAACTTAGTATACGTGGGGGTAAGTTAAACAGGCCTAGAATTTTAGTATAGCTTTTACAGGTTAACTCCAATGACAACAGTTTGTTAATAGCAGAAGATTGTACACAATTAGCAAAACTGCTGAAACTTGCTCCATGTGATAGCTTTGTGTGTGCACCTGTGTGTACTTAACCCTTACATGTCAAAGGGGCAGAAGTTTCTCCCTGAATATTGTTCAGTACTTATAGTATTTCAAGCACATCCTACTCAGCAGTCACCAAGTATAGCTAGCTCTCTCCAAAGGTTCAAATAACATACCTGTAAAGACTGATTCTACACTATGTTTAAACTTGTCATGTTCCATTTTAATCTGATCTTTAAGATTCTAATTAATGTGTTTCTCAAACACAAACATAAAAATTGCATTTTTTTGGAAGTTCAAAGTGTTCAGATAGATGAAGGGATAACCAAGTATATATGTTCAGAAATAATTCCCCTGAAAGAGTTCAGCTCTGAAATGCTCAACAGCTTTGCTCTCATTTTCAATTAGACTGATAAAGAAAAAACAAAGCACCACAACTTTTATACAAGCACCTCTTTTATGAGTGTTAATTACAAAAAAGGTAAACAAAAAAACTTTCAGAAGCAAAAATTGTTGGTAAAGGATGAATCAGGAACTTGTGTGAAAACAGTCAATACAGTCACATATTTTAATATTATTTCTTCCATCTGCATGGCATTAGAATAATGCTCTCAGTCATCCTCTCCAAGTGATGCAAACCTATTAACATTGCATAAATGCTGAGTTTCTGGTATAGCACACTTGCTGGCCTCCTTTTTCTTATTAGATGCTTTCTTCTTTTTGCAGGACTTGGATTTGGTCTTGGTCATCTTCTGAAAGAAGTCTGGAGGTACAGTTGACTCCACCGTACTTAACAAAACCTGATAAAGCTGAGTCATTTTTGAAGATAAACTAAACAGATTTTCCACTGAAGGTGTTGATTTAAGCTCTCGATACAGTCTGTGCACAAGGGTCCCACTGTAAAGCCTGCTCAAAGAAAGGAGAGAATTCTTATTTAGAATTGCACCTCAGCAGGACAGGTAGAAAAATGCTGCTTCGTGAAATACAGACCTTAACTACACACAGTATCCAACAGTGGGCTCGTTAAGGGATACCTACTCTACTCAGTATTTTTATCCATATTAATATCTTTAAAGATATGAATGTAGTAAAATTGGCCAAAGGAGTTTGACACAGAAAACAGAAAATGTGAACACATTCCATCAGGGGCTTGTGTGGAAAGCCAGATACAGAACCGCAGAATGTCAGCTTGGAAGGGACCTCAAGGGATCATCTGGTCCAACCTTTCATGTGATGTATATAGTTTAAATGAGGTGGCCTAGAACCCTCTCAAGCTGAACCTTAAAAGTATCCAGTCTAGAAGAATCTACCACTTCCCCGGGGAGACTATTCCAATGTTTAACTGTTCTCATGGTGAAAAACTTTCTTCTGGAATACAATTGGAATCTCCCCAGGAGCAACTTATACCCATTATTCCTTGTCTTTTCCACGTGACTGCTTGTAAAAAAGGAGGCTCCATCCTCTTGGTACACACCTTTTATGTACTGGTACATGGTAATAAGATCTCTGAAGCATCCTTACCTACTTAGGTCTGGCTCAGGCAGAGGAGCGCAAAGTAGTTGGTTGAGATACAATCCCATCTGAAGACAGCACTGCCACTGGCAAAAACTGTGTGCAGCATCTAAATCAAAGTCTTTATTTTGCAATTTCTTTTCATTCCATTCTAGAAATTCATTATATGCAATTCTGTCATCTTCAGCACTTGCAACTGTTGGATCTAGGTTATAAATAAAAAAAAATTGACATGTAAATAAATGTTCTGCTGTAAACAGTATGAAAAGTATCTGCACTGTATAGGGTCTTCAGACCTCCAGTTGTATTTCAGGAAGCATGAGTAATGTTTTCAAATGTCTCAAACTGAACTTCAAGACATAAAGTTGAGTAAAAACTCAAGCGTGAAAACCCATGAGCATCGGAAATTGTAAAATCGGGAATTCTATTTGTTAGGTAATTTGCTACATTGTTCTGTGAGGGGACCAATTACAGAAAAGATTTCCATCTCAGTCCCACCAACTGGGAAAGCAGGTGGCAACCACGACCATCCAGTTTCTACAAACCAGAACCTAAAGAAACTGTATAACCAGAGCATGAATAATCCTTGCCATCAAGTGAAGGACTCCTAGAGGAAATGGCACCATAACTCTAATGGTGATAAATGTTACTGAAACAATTTCTGTGGAAATTCAGTGCTTTCAAATTCTTGCAATGTACATGCAGATAGAGGGTGCTTGTGCAGCTCAGCATTTTTAAGTATAGATGAATTTAGAAAAACTCACGAGAAAAAAAAAAACACCTTTCCAAATTCATCAATGGTAGTTATATGCTTTTGATGCATGAGTATTTTAAGCTTTTTTTATCTTTTATATCTACATTGATCTTTTAATCTTAAAGCATTTATAAATGCAAATTAAAGCTTTCCAAGATGGCAACGTACTATTTTACCTATATAAAATGTTAAAATGATGGCTATAACACTGTTTTGCTGCTCTTTATCAAGGCAAAGAATGTGACACCTCAGGATATACTGTAAATCAATGGTAATTCATCTCAACTTAGACAACTCACCACAAATGAGGAAAAAATGAATTACAGTATAGACTTTCATAACACCTGAACACCTAAAATTGTATTCTTTGGAGACATACCTGGATCGTTTGTTATCCTGTGCAGTTCTCCAAATACGATCATTAGAAGTAAAGCTTTTAATTGATGCAACTTAACTTCCGGTTCTGAACGACATATCCAATAGCATGTTACAGCAACTGGGAGTTGTAAGTGACTGGGGATATATTCTAGGAAACTCATTTTCACTCCTAGAGTCTCCAGCAAAAGCATCCGACGGCGTGACATGGGCACCTGAAAATAAATTTAAAAATTGGAATGGAAAAACAAAAGTAAGAGACCATTATTTGCTGTAAGTAATTTCCAAAAAGTAAATAAGCTTGTGTTTAAACTACCTAATACTTCACATTTTCCATACATTAAGTTTCATAGACACTCTGAACCAGAATCTTTTAAATACTAAAGCTTTTAAAACTACACAGGTAAGTGTTAGGTAGATGGATAAAAGTAATTATGATTGCCTGAGGTTAGATTTTAAGAGGTTTCAGAACCTTTTTCAAATCAGATGACACAGACTCCTATGTAGAAGCTGACTTGCTTGGAAAATCGTGTAAGCTTAATGCATTAAAGTTACTTTGGTATGGCAAATATATACACATACAAAAGCCCTTCATTCTGTGCTCTTAGAAGTTAGCCTTGCTTTGTGAGATGTAATGGTGGTCTGTTCTTGGTATGTTGAAAACATGCCTACTCCTAATCACAATGAAATCTTAAATGTGAAGCTTGCATTTTTCATCTGCAACATATTAATCCCTTGAACATGTTCCCTCTTTGTCGTGCTACTTCTAAAAATTGGTGTTATAAACTGTGTCCATCATGTCATGCATGTAGCAGAATTGCAGCAAGGTGTTCGATTGTAATTCAAGCACTTTGTGAACATCAAATAGCATGGGATTGCCTAGTCTGAGGCAGACATCCCCACAGCAGAAGATAAGCTGAAATCAGTTTTGCCTAGAACACTTCAAATGCAGAACAACCCTTCTTCTAACCTTCTGTTGAATTGATAATTCCCATATATTTAGTAAGGAGAGGTATTTTAGTCCTGCAACCTCAAAGCCATTAAGCAAACAGCATACATACCAAACCACATTAAGGTGTCATTAATGTTTCCTAAAGTCCCAAAACATGATTTTTCAAACTCCTAAGTGTTCGCATATTGCTGTTTTAAAAGGCCTTTAACAATAACCTGTGTAAAATCACCCGTAAGTAGGCCCTTGGATCCACAGCTATCTGTAACACTTAATGGTTGTGGAGGTGACAGACTTGATCATGATATGAAATAGCAACCAGCAAAGCCCACATATAGAGATGTATTAACGGTTCATCTGAATGCCAGAATGGATAAAGTGTGTGGCTTAAATATGCAGTATTAAAAGACACAGATGGTATTTCCAGATGTTTTAGAAATTCCTGCATACAAAATATCAGTTATGTAACTTTGGGAATGGGAGATTACTTTCCATTCACAGCATGAGTTACAGTCTTAATCATTAGAGTTTAAATATACAGAATCGCTAACGGTGACTGGCACTAACCTAGTGCAACTTTCCTGTGATTAGGAGCTGGTTTTCAGGTGCTGTTCTGTCTGGCAAGCAGCAGGGGTCCACGTTAACAGGACGAATACTTGCGGCAGGTAAAATTGCCGGGCAGCTGCAAGATTCATACACGAAATAATGGTGATGTTTAGTAAAAAAAGTATGGGTCAGATTTTGTTTCAGAACATTGCTCTGAAACATCCATAGCTTGATCAAATAAAGTGCTATAGCATTAAATTTCACTTTTATCATTTTCACAAAACTGAGTTTCTTCGTATAATTATAAAAGCAAGTATTAGTGTAACACAGGGGTGCCACACTCATGCCTGCGGGCTGAAACCCTCCACCTTCTTTTATCCAGCCTGGCACCTTGTTTCTACCCAGCGGCAGCGCTGAGCTCCTTGTCCCTAACTCCTGGGAGTGCTGGTCACGTGTGCAGTGCGTGACGCGCGTTATGCTGTAGGAGCAGAACAGTGGGAGCTGCGAGTTTGGCTCCTCTGGCATAACAGAATGGATGAAAGAAGGGACTTAGAATTTAAATTTTTGGCAATATTACATACATACACAAAGAACTTTTCATATAATTTGTCTTGGTACACTTGGGGACAGGGGAGAAGATAAAGGCAATCCACATAGCTTCTCAAGTTATTACAGGCCCAGCAACCACCTCTGTATTTTAAGTAGTTACCTATGGAGATGGCTTAGTTCAGGCACCACATTTAACAACCAGCTGGCCAACAGAAGTCCCAACTATTCTGTGTCACTCATGAGACGCTGTTAACTATGACCTGTTGTGAAAACTATTTACCTCAATTAACTTGTCCAAAGTAAAATGACCATTACAAAAATCTGCAGGCAGCCTTGCTGCTTGAACAAATGTTTTTTTCAGCGTGCTTTGGAGTCTGTCGAACTCGCATACAACTGGCAGTTCATTGCCCTCCTTACTCGGGGAAGCAGCTTCAGAATTTGGAGGTGCTCCCAGAAGCAGCCCATAGATAACCTGCCGGATGGGCAAAGCTGTGCTGTGTGCGCTGGGCCTCCGCATGTTCTCCACCTGAACGTGGAGGAAGGTGCTTCTCAGTACGAGGATGTCGATGACCAACGGGGCCAGCTTGCCTTTGGCAAAAGCATCACACACCCACAGTGGGATGCCTGCTTCCCTGGCCTCCTCGCACTCGTACCTTCCCTTCTGGAAAAAGTCCTCAAGGCTCACGTCGGATGGGGTATAATCCTCCATGGCAGTGCACAGGAGCTCCCTTACTTCTTCCCTCTGGTGTTTCTTGACGTGTTTCAAAACATTTTCCACAGCTTCCGCGGGCTCAGTGAACTGCGCCAGCCAGCTGAGAAGTCCCTGGAGTCGGGCATGCTTCCCGCCTTTCCCAGTTACGCGCACCTTGGCGAAGAACACCTCAAGGGCCGCCGCATCCACGTAGTCGTTCCCGATCAGAGCTGCGAAGAGTGGGAGCAGGTTTTTGCCCAGGTGCCCGAAGTGCCCGCGGAACCTGTCGGCGCAGAAGCGCCGGGCGGGCAGGTAGCATCCCTGCTGCCCCTCTCCCCCGCTCATTCCCTGCCACTGGAAGTGGCTCAGCGGGCAGTACCCGCCCGCCAGCTCGAACACGTAGAAGTCACTGTCGAGGGAGAGCACGGGGCAGCCCCAGCGGTTGGCCAGCCCCGCGATCTCCCTGTCGGCCTCGGCGAAGCACTGCACGAAGGGCACGCCGAGCCCCTCCAGCGCCTGCAGGAAGGCGCGGCGGGTGAGCAGGGGCAGCAAGCAGCCGCCCCCGCCCCGCGCCAGTCCCTCGGCCGCCCGCAGGCGCTCCGAGGCGCGCGAGCGCAGCGTGCGCAGCTTCCGGTCCGCCGCGCCGCGCCCGCCGTCCAGCAAGACAAACGGGGCGACGCCGCAGGCGCGGAGGCGGCCGAAGAAGGCGCGCACGGCCCCCGCGAAGCAGCCGTAGTCGCCGCCGCGGCGGAAATCGGCGGCGGAGGCGAAGCAGAGCTGGTGGTACAGGCTGCTCCCGTCGATCACCAGCCTGGTGTCCCGCACCCGCAGCTCCGCGAAAAACGTGCCACGCTCCTCCACGAAGCCCGACAGACCCTGAACGCCCATAGCGGCGGCGGGGGCGGCGTCTCCGCCTCCCGCGGAAGGGTGCTCTCCAATCAGAGCGCCGCGTCCACTTCCGCCTCCCGCCCACTCGGATCGGAGTGAGGAGTGGCGCCCTCCAATCAGAGCGCCTTTTCCTCGTCCTGTTCCCGCCCACTTGGGTCTGCGATCGAAGCGACAGGCGGTGTCCTCTAATCAGAGCGTCTCTTCCGCGTTCTCTTCCCGCCCACTTGGCTTGCGCTAGGGGCGACAGGCGAAGCCCTCCAATCAGAGTGCCTTTTTCCTTGGCTCTGCGCTAGGAGTGACAGTGATGTTCTCCAATCAGAGCGCCTCTTCCTTTTCCCGCCCACTCGGCTGTGCTGTGGAAACGATAGCCGAAGCCCTCCAATCACAGCGCCCCTTTTCCTTCCCCTTTCTATTCCTCCTCCTCTTCCCCTTTCTCTTCCCCCTTCACTTCCCCTTCCCCTCCCCTTCCCCCTTCACTTTCCCTCCCCTTCCCCGCCTCTTCCCCTCCTCTTCCCCTCTTCCCCCCCTCTTCCCATTCCCCTATTCCTCGCTCTTGGAGTAACAATTCAGACCGCCTTTTCCTCTTCCCCTTCCCGCCCCCTTGGCTCTGTGGTCTCCTCCAATCACAGCGCCCCTTCCCGCCCCTCTGGCTCTCAGTGCACGCACTGCGTCTCCATAGCGACGCCGACGCGCGCCTGGCGGGGCGGGCGGGCTCCGCTCAGCCCGGTTCGGCTCCTGAGGCCCCGCCAGGTAGGAGTTTGTGGCCGCTTCCTCTTCCTCTGCCTCAGGCCATCCACGGGGCCGGGAGGAATCTGGGAGGGTGGTGAGGCACTGGCAGAGTTTGCCCAGAGAAGTCGTGGATGCCCCCTCCCAGGAGGTGTTCAGGGCCAGGTTGGATGGGCTTTGAGCAGCCTGGTCTGGTGGGAGGTGTCCCTGCCCGTGGCACGCGGGTTGGAACTGGATGAGCTTTAAGGTCCCTTCCAGCCACATCCTGGGCTGTATCAAAAGAAGCATGGCCAGCAGGTCGAGGGAGGTGATTCTGCCTCTCTACTCTGCTCTCATGAGACTCCAGCTGGAGTATTCATGCCCAGATCTGGAATCCCCAACATAAGAAGAATACGGAACTGTTGGAACAGGTCCAGAGGAGGCCACGAAGATGATCAGAGGGCTGGAGCACCTCTGCTATGAGAACAGGCTGAGAGAGGTGGGGTTGTTCAGCCAGGAGAAGTGAGGGCTCTGGGGAGGCCTTATAGAGGAGGCCTTCCAGTACCTGAAGGGGCTACAGGAAAGCTGAGGAGGGACTTTCTACATGAGCAAGGAGTGCTAGGACGAGGGGAAATGGCTTTAAACTGGAAAGGGGAAGATTTAGATTAGACATTAGGAAGAATTCTTCCCGATGAGGGTGGTGAGATACCAGCACAGGTTGCCCAGGGAAGCTACAGATGCCCCCTTGCCTGGAAGTGTTCAAGGCCAAGTCACATGGGGCCTTGAGCAGACTGGTGTGGTGGGAGGTGTCCCTGCCCATGGCTGAGGCCTTGGAACTGGATGATCTTCGAGGTCCCTTCCAACCCAAACCCTTCTATGATTCTATGATTGCATATCGTGAAGCCTGGCTGCCAGCGGGGCCCCAGGGACGGCGACGAAGGGGACCCTGCTGTGTGCACGCTGCCCTTGCTGCTCTGTGTGAGGGGAACCAGGTGAGAAAGCGGGAACACAGTATCCTGTGTGTGCCCCCACGCCCTCGGAGCGTGAGCTGTAAGTCTTACACAGTCTGTTAACAATAACACCTCTAAGGTTATCCTAGGGGATCTCGGCTTCATCAATGCGCATCAAGGAGATATTAAACAGCCCCTTTGATAGTCAAGCATGTTTAACCTTTGTTTTACAGTCAGCTGCAAGCTCCATTGCTACTGACAGAACTAAAATGTCTTCCTTAGTTATCCTTTCTCTGGGAGCAGTATAAAACTGAGCAGACTGAGATAATGTGTCTCTAGGCTTGGCAAGGTTTGTAAAGATGTTGCAGAAAATAACAGTGGAGCCAGTGCTTAGGAGTTACATTTTTAAAAAATGAAGGATAAACACAGAAATACCTCAGTTTTCTATTTTCAAAAAGTTTAAAGGAACAGGCCAGTGAAATCATCAGCAGGAAAAAAAATCAAAGTAGTAAACATTGAGGATATTTAGAGTTTAAGTAGAATAACTCTGGAATTTGTAGGGGTTGGAAGTGGCAGATGTTGATGTAGACTTAACTCTAAGGAAGAAGGTAAAACACAAAAGTGATCCAGACATTGTAATTGCATTAGTTTGGCATCTGCAGTCTGCCAGGCTCTGGAATAGGGCTGGAGGATGAGGCAGTGGGTAGAATATTAAGAACATAAACTGTTTGCTGAAGTGTTAACTGATAGGGTATACTGGGATTTTTGAGGAGAAGTTGGTTTCTTTGAGTTGTCTCTAGTTGTTCTGGACTTTAATGAAGCGGTTGATGTACTGCTGCTTGGGAAATGCCTGCTGAGTGGGAGAAGATGAACACTGGTAAAAAATACAAGAAAGGCTAGGCTAAAGGTTTAAATGAGGTGGGACAGGCTGCCAGTTTTTGTACTTCTCAGGGAATCAGTCAGTCTTGTGGTTGAGTCAGGCTCCACAGTCTATTGACTCTTACAGGGTATTTCTTTCAAATGGAGTAGCTCGGTAATCCATCTCTTCTGTGCCATTAAAATATGCCTGTGGCACCACAACGGCAATCACTGGCCCCTGCTATATATTCAGCAGTTGATATCAAATCATTTCACAAAGTTACATACATGATAGTTATTACTGTGATTATGTAGAGAGGGAAACTGAAGCATAGAAAGTAGCAGGCAAGAGGCAGGGCTGGAAATAAAGCACAGCAATTAGACTCAGTGGGCTACTTCATCTCAAATGGGATATTGCAGTGTAAAGGATTGTCATCTATTCCTTGGGAGCAGGTAAGTATGAAAATTTAAAGATGAGCAGTGTTAAGTGATTCTTCTCCAGAAAAAAAGGAATAGATAGCTCAGCAGTTTTTGTAAGCGTTGTTATTTCTAAAGGTTACACATTTCAAAGCTATTCTATTTGGAATGCATGAAGGCATCCATAAAACAGCAGCTTCATAGGAGAATAAAAGAGTAAATAAAAAAATATGTAAACTTTCCAGAACTGGCAATGTAATATTTTATGGAATTCATTTTCCTACTATCCTCTATACTTCAACATGATCCATTTATTCTTCTTCAGACAGGTTTGGAGTTACAGAAGAAAGAGTTTTCTAGCTGACATTCTTTGCTTAAGCATTTGCCTATCAAAATTTTTGTCACTGTTGCTATCTGAAAGAGAATGCAGAGACAGAATCTCAGGAGTGCTTTTGTTTAAAAAACATACAGTATTTGTATCATTACTAAGATGGTTTTTAGTAGTTAAAATTTGGCTATATTTCATAATATATTGACACTGCAACACCAGGCTCCTCGGTATAGCGTGGCAGCAGCTCAGCAGATGGAGTTTAAAATAGGTTCTTATGCACACATTCACAGTATTGTAAGATACAGATTTGTAATCTTCATTTAGGCTCTGCATTTGTAAGGAAAGGAAGACAGTGACTTGGAACCAGCAGTTGTACAACTTCTAAAATTAAGCAGTTTGTCTTTTCTTTTCCAAGACAACAACATAAAAAACATTAGATGTGCTTGCATTGACATTAAAATGCTGTGGTGAACAAACCCAGCGTGGGCAGGCTGCACTGCAGCAGGCAGGGCCGAGAGATAGTAGTATTAGTTGTAGGATCCTGCAACACCTTTGTTCTAAAGGATCCTCAAGCACAAATTATGCAAGTAGCATTATATAAAGGGAAGGTAATGAAAACAATATTACTTTATTATGTGCAATGAACGCCTAGCCTTTATCATTAGGGCAACAAAGCTGGTGAAGAGGCTGGAGAACAAGCTTTAGGAGAGGCAGCTGAGGGAACTGGGCTTGTTTAGCCTTGAGAAAAGCAGGCTGAGGAGAGACCTTATCATTGTCTAGAGCTATCTGAAAGGAGGTTGTAATAAGGTGGATGTTGGTTTCTTCTCCCAAGTAGCAGGCGATAGGACGAGAGGAAATGGCCTCAAGTTGCACCAGGGGAGGTTCAGATTGGACATCAGAAAAAAATATCTTCACTGACACAGCTGCCCAGGGAAGTGGTTGAGTCACCATCCCTGGAGGTGTTTAAAAGACGGATAGATGAAGTACTCAGGGATATGGTTTAGTAGTGGACAATGGACAAGGACAGTTGGACTCATTGATCTCGCAGGTCTTTTCCAACCAAGTGATTCTATGGTTCTAGTATTCTGTAATTTGGAGTGAGGAAAGCTGAGTAAACAGAGTTATTTTAAATTCATATTCAGCTATTGAAAACCATGGAAACAGTAGGGGTTTACTTTAGCAATCCCTATTTTGCAGAATTAGGGCCTTAATTAGACAAGAAATCTGAATCAAAGCTAAATTGTTAGAAAGGTGGGTCAAGAAAGAGTTATTACAGTGAAGGAGAAATGAAGACCTTTTGGAATAATTGGGTTTTATTGAAAGTCTTGTAGACTTGTGGGTAGCCATGAAGCTCTAATTTGCAGAAGATATTAGCAGTGAATCACACAGAAACCGTGAGGTCAGTACTGAAAACAGATGATGAAAGACAAGGGGCAAATGAAAGAGCAGAGAAAACAGCTTGGTAGTTATGGATGAAAGTGAACTCAAATTACAGGTGGAGATTGTGCTTCAGAATATAAAAAAATCATGAAACTTGTATCCTGAAACACGGGTATTTTTGGTGTCTGGTACTGTGGTGGTATAAAGACAGGTGGTGAAGAAGGGGGCCATCTCCAGGGGAACTGTCAAGTGAAATACAGAGTGTAGTTGTCCTTGCAAAAAGCACTTGAATTTTAAGTAAATTAATGTATAAGCACCTGTATTTCATTTCCCTGGTGTTATTAGTTGTCTGAATTTGTTTAAGGTTGATTTGGAGGAAGGCTATGTCACAGCTACATTACTTGGTGTTTCTTTATAAAGTCTGCTGCCCACAGCTTAGCAACTAATGATTCCACTTAATTTTGTTCTGAGCTGACCACTATAAGTACTGCCATAGAATTAAATGAAGATTTTAATAAGAATAATACATCTACAAATATTTTTTTTCTGTTTCAAGTTTCTCCTGTGAACATCTGTGAAAAATAAAAGGATTTGACAACTGCATTCTAGAGAAATTTGTGGTGTTGGTGTTACACAGAGAAATGCTGAAATTTCAAGAAACTGCTAAGCATGTCACGTTTGCCAGATTTAATTCTATTTGCTCGGATGCTGTGATTGCAAGAAGATACACTATTCAGAGGAAGCTTGGCAATGGAAGCTTTGGAAGTGTGTATCTGGTTTCTGACAAAAAAGCAAAACAAGGAGAAGAATTGTAAGTAAAACTTTCACATGCTTTAAATAAAAATGTTTGGAATGTATTGTGTTGCAGCTGGTGGGTTTTTTTTGGTATTTGTGGCTTATCTGGTTTTGGAGTCATGCTGAAGCCTTACCTGTTTGACTTTAGTTAGGAAATAAGATAAGAGCAGATTTCTTGCTGAGTCAGCATTCAAACTGAATCTGGTTTTATTTAAAATCATTTATCCAGTATGTCTATCTTATTGTTCTTTTATCTAAGTCCCTTTTTATTTACTTGCACAAGACAAAGTGGAGGTAGATAGAAAATCACACACCCTCATCTCCATAGCGATGTACACCTCTGAAGCTTTGTAACAAATAATAAGAACAGTAAAAACAGGTGTAACTTACCTATTCCACAATGTTATACATTGGACAAGCTGCTAATGTAAGATTTACACTGTGGAAAAGCCCGTTGTTGTTTACTCAGAGCCAAGGTAGATTTTATTGTCTTCACAAGAAGTGGGGCAAAGTTTTATGCCAGGTTTCACGAATTTGCACTGTTTTTTGTAACAAAATTGTTTGTTAAATGCTTGCAGCTTTATGATTTGTAACCTTTATATAATACATATAATATATGTCTGTATAATGTAATTGTATAGTTTCTTTTCAAGGTATTTCTATTTTATAAATAAACTTGATTCTTGAAGTTCTTTCTTCAGAACACTGACTGAAGTGCTGGGCGTTTGCCTTCCATCTCATGCTTCTCCATCTTCGTGAATATGATGGTTTTGTTTTGACAAATGTGGAAAAAGAGAATCCTTAATCAGGTCCAGCTACTGCAGTATCTAGTTCTATAATGCTTCTTTCAGTTACACTTGCACATTAAAGTGTGGAACGTGGAGCCTGAAAATTTCAGAATTTGTCAGTGTGTTTTTATGGTCTTCCTTATTAATTTCTGGTGATATCTTGTTTATTTAATGTAGGTAAGCTTTTTTGATAACACTTAATTGGATGCTTCCACAAATCGATTCTGTGTCATTGTAAGGACTCACTGTTGAGAATTGTGTTTTTTCACGAAAGAAACTGTGCTGTATTGATGTCCTATTTTTTTATAATTGTTGTCTGAGTGAAACCTGAGAAGGAATAATTACAGAAATTCCAGTAAACGCTTTAGGATTCTGAAGCCACAAAGACAAAAGAACATTTTCAGACTTTTGAGATTTCTGTGTGTGAGTTGGAAGTTGGGTGCCTGGGTAATGCATTACTAGCTGGACTTCTTATCCAGACAATAATGCATTCTGTCTACTGGTTTGATACTTACACCAAGTGAGATTTAAATGTGATTATTTTTGGTTTCATCCGATAAAATTTGTAAGGTTTTATGTTTAAGACTAAAACATTTAATCAATGTATTTTTTCAGCCAGAAGTACATTCTCCCTTTAAATGTGGGGGTCTGTCGGTTCTTACAGATTGACACATTAATGAGGAATTATATGATAAAAGAGCTGGTTTTGATTCATTTGTGCCTTACTTTTGCTATTTATGACAATGCATTCTAGGTGATATTGTCTTAATAAATGTGCAGCCAAGACATAAATCTTTCACTTGTTTTCCTTCTGCATCGATTTACAGCTTCTCATCTCCTGAGATTAGGGTTAGAGGCTACGAAGCTCTTAGCCTGGAAGACTTTTGGATCTCTCTTAGCCTTAGCTATGGTTTTCTACAAAAATGTTCTTTAATGATAACTTTCATTAAAACCAATAGAAAATATTTTTCATTTTTGTTTTCTGTTAAAATAATTTATCACACAAATAATGTGACAGGAGCTACCTGAGCTTATAAGACCCTTCAGAATTCAGCTGTTACTGAACAAAGTCTTAGAATATTAACAGTGTAGTGAAATGTGTGTCTTCACTCATTTGCTACTATAGCACAAGCCGCCAAACCTCAAAAACATGGAATATGAGCTTTGCCTAACTATTTCTGTTTTTTTTCATCAAGAATTTTCCTTTGACAACTTTAATTTTGACTGACTGTGTTTTTAACAAACATCCACAGCCTGCATCGCTTCATGCCTGTGTTTTGGTAGGGATTAGGCTGAGTGTGTCCTCTGCCATCCCTAGGACAGAGGCTGAGTATCCAAAGACATATTTTTTTCTTTGTTCTGTCAATCTGTTTTTGTGACTACAATAATGTTTAACAAGTCAAAGAGCTAGAGTAATACTGTAGTTCATCTTTTCATCACTAGGGGGTACTTGCGTATCACAGTTATTTCATTCCTTCTGAGCCTCAAATGTAAATTGAAGAGCAGATTCCCCCCACTTTCCATCACTTATATGCTAACAGGTGACAAAAATACTAGCCAGGTGAATGTGAAAGCTCAGGTCACATAATGAGAAAGGATGTTGACGCTTTCTTCTATTTAAAAATGCTGGTCTCTTAAGGTGGTAAAATATACTAAAAGTCACATTCTCAACACTACTTTCAAATCAGAAAATAATCTCTTATGGATCTGTACTGGTTACTAGTTCTGTTATATAAATTCTCAATGGAAATTATATACTTTAAAATGAAAAATTAAGTGGTTATATTTCTTAATCTTTAAAAAAAATAGTCTTAATACATCTCTGAAAGCACTTCAGCACGAAAAAAAAGAAATTGAGTTATATGGTTTCTCAATGTACCTCTGCAGAATTAGAGGTCTAGTTGGATTGTTTCTAGAACATGTGACGTCAAATGTTATGTACAGCATGAACTCAACCACAGGTGGTTTCCTGAAAATTGCTGTAGTCTGAGGCATTATGAAAGAGCACAGGAATAAATCGTAAGAATACAAATTCCCAAGAAGAGTGAGATCTTGGGTATTGGTATAAAAGCTGTTCGGAAATCTTTTCCAATCTTCCCTCAGTGCAATGTCTACAGAATGAATTAATGCAAGAGGCTAATAATGGTTATCATGCAAGCTCATGTATGCTCAGCTATGCTTTTGCATAATTTTAGAAATAGGTGTTGGACATGCATTGGCCCTCGTTACCCTTCAAGGATCTTGGCTGTGGTAAGTGAAGTGTTATGCATGGATTTGCTTCAGCTGGGAGGGAGGGTTGATAGTTTGTGGCATGCCTCAAGTTAACAGACTTATTTCTCATAGAACTCTCCACATAAAGCTGCTCAGGCCAGCTATGCCTGCCTCTCTTAGGAGTACATGCCAGCTTTGTGCTCATCTCCAGTTCTGTGTATGCATGGGATCAGGATTACTGACTTTCTTAGATCGTACTGCATCAGAGACATTCAGTGTGGTATTATTGAGTTGCATGCTCTATAAATAATAAAGTAATGAAGTACTACAAGTATAGTAGTATATGGAGGTCTTTTACTATAAGTCCCTTCATGTTGCATTGTACAACACATTCCTTGCCTGTTGCTTTAACTTCCGAATTTGTATTTTGTCTAAATTGTATTTTCTGGTAATGTTTTTAGGTTTGTGGTCCTGTGTGATTTCTGTAACTTTGCCTTCTTTTTTATTAGATGACTCTGAGAACCTTTTCAATTTTAATTTTGCGTTCCATCCTATCTCAACTACAGTGATGTACTGCTGTGAACAGCTGTCAGTTGTAGACATAGCCAAACACCTAAGTGTCTGAATCATACAACACATCTTGTGTTGATGAACTCTGTTTTCCTTCAGCTAAAAAAATCTGCACGTCATTAAGTATTCTTAAATATGTTTTTATAGTTTCTACTCCCATTTCAGTTAACTGAGTGATAGCTTCTCTGCTTGTATTGTTTGTGGTTTGTGTTTTTCCAAGGTATATTATCCACAGTGGAGAGGGTGAAAACCAAACCAATGATTAGTATTCTGGAGTAAGATGGTGCAATCATGGGGTGAATTCAGGCTGGCTGTTGGACTTAAAGATCACACCTCATTCTGAGTTACCTGCCTTGTGCAGACATGTGCTGAATAACTTTTCCAATTTTTGTAGTAATTTCCTAAAAAGAAAAGTGCAGGTTCTTGATTTTTAGATTTATGGCTAAGAAAGGTGACTTTTTCTCCCATGTTTGTGTAGGAAGTTATGCCATCTGCTGTACATCTTCTACAAGAGCTTTTCATCCCTTTGGAAGATTCTCACCAAGCATGACAGAGGGTTAAACATCTCCAAGACAGAAGTTGTTGAAACATATGTGAAAATTGACAGCAGAATAGAGAACAAAATAAATGCCCTCATAAAGAGAAAGGCTGGAACGTGGGAGAGACTCTTCACTATGAAAGAAGTTTCTCATGTACTAGATAATCCACATAGGAAAGAGGTCAGAATTTTTCCACAGTTTTGGAAGAAAGTATAGTCAGAATTTACATTGTCTTAGACCCAGAGTCAGTTAAACACAAGAGACATGTTTGTATGAAAGCAAGTTTCTTACTTCCAGCTTATGCAGCATGGCTTGGTTTGTATATTATTTGATATTTTCCCCGTTTGGTGTTTGCAAATCTTGTCCTAAGTCAGGTACTTTACATTCACTAAAACTGAAATTGAATTGCTTAATGTTGACATGTCCATTCTAGTGATCTCTAAAATCAACTTTGGCAAATCTTTCAAATTACAAGCTGGTTTAAACAATATGTAACTGGAGTCCAAATAAGGATTGGATGCTTCTGCAAATATTTGCTGTAGTTTTTAATCTTTTCTAGGATTTGAACTGAATTAGGCTCGGTAGATGGAGATGCTTATCACTATCTGCCAATTAGTGGAATTTCGCAAATTTTTAGAGGCTCTGGGTTTGGCTCTTATAAGAAGAAAAAAATGTTAGCTTTAATTTGGGTAAAAACTACTTCTTATGTGCTTTTGTTCATTTTTTTCTTTTGTAAGTTTGCACAAGTAGTGAAGTCTTATAAAACTTTACCATTTCAATGTTCTGCTCAGATGCAATCTCTAAAGACAAAGCGAAGGAAATAATTTCAATATTTTGCCTAGGAAAGAGTTTATGTGAATTTTTGTAAATTAAATGTCAGTATAGCTTTTAATTTACTGGTACATTCAGAGAAAATTTACTTAAATTTACAAGTCTCCTTCAAAATGCAGGACATTGCAGGTGTTGGCTTTTTCCCCTTATTTCTTGACTTGCATATGATTTTCATAGAATCGTAGAATCTTCCGGTTGGAAAAGACCTTTGAGATCATCGAGTCCAACCGTACCCATCATCCATTAACCACGTCCCTCAAAAACTTATCTATACTTTTTTTAAACACCTCCAGGGATGGTGATTCAGCCACCTCCCTGTGCAGCTGTTCCAGTGCCTGACCACCCTTTCAGTAAATAAATTCTTCCTAATATCCAGTCTGAACCTCCCCTAGCACAACTTACGGCCATTTCCCCTTGTCCTATCACCTGTCACTTGAAAGAAGAGATCGACACTCGCTTTGGCACAGCCTCTTTTCAGACAGCTGTAGACAGTGATGAGGTCTCGTCTCAACCTCCTCTTCTCCAAGCTAAACAACCCCAGTTCCCTCAGCCATTCCTCATAGGACTTGTTCTCCAGCCCCTCACCAGCCTCGTTGCCCTTCTCTGAATGCGCTTCAACACCTCAATGTCCTTCTTGTAGTGAGAGGCCCAGAACTGAACACAGTACTTGAGGTGTGGCCTCACCAGTGCTGAGTACAGGGGTACAATCACCTCCCTGGTCCTGCTAGTCACGCTGTTTCTGATACAGACCAAGATAGCATTGGCCTTTTTGGCCACCTGGGCACACTGCTGGCTCATATTCAGCCGGTTGTCAATCAACAGCCCCAGATCCTTCTCTGCCAGGCAGCTTTCCAGACAGTCTTCCCTAAGCCTGTGACACTGCAAAGGCCTTTCTCAATTTTTAAGGAGTTTGCTTTTATTTCTGGACATCATGAACCAAGACCTACTCAAAATAATTAGATAACTTGGTTTGTATAAAAAAAAAGTAACAGGATTGTACCACCTTTTTTTTCAACAAACAATAACACTTCTGTAGTCACTTCTATGTCAGTCTTCTGCTCAAGCAGTTTATCAGTTAATTATAACAGGTAATTATGTTTAAAGATAAAGTCTTTTCGAGTAGAGATTTATGTTCAGCCATACTGTTGAAAGACAGTGGTATTGCTTATAGATAATGCATGTCCTAATCAATTGTTTCAAGTGAAGGTCTGTGTTAAGTTTCACTAATTCCTACCTATGCATGGGCAAGCAGCTGAAGTACACAGTAGGCAATAGGGACTTCTAGTTCATAAATATTCACAAGGTACTTATATGTCCCTGTGGTGGAAAGCACATGCTGAGAAGCGCTGAACTCCCTGGACTGTTCCTGTGTGTGGTAATTGTGGGATGTCAGCTCAGCTTCTGTGTCTGACTTGCATTATACCATTAATCCAGACTCATGCTATGATTCCTTGGAAACTGTGCACTTAGCTGAATAATTTAACACTTGGATTTCAATTATTTATCACTTCTTATAACAAATGAAATAAAATTTAAAGGTGAAGGGTTTTGTAACTTACAAATATACAAGTGACAATTAGCAGATTGCTGTATCCCTGTGTTTGCTGCCTGTTTGCCTCTCTGGAGGTATTCCAAGGGAATGGTCATTTGACCACTGATTGATTAAAACAGTAACAAATGACTCCCTGCCAGTTGTCATGTGCGTTTTCATCTAATCATGCTGTTTTCCTTTTTTCTTCTCCCTCATTTGAAAATAAAAACTATTAATAGAAATAAAAAGTGGAATCCATCAGGTCATTTTACATTTGTGAACTGATACTCATGATCTCATTGGAAACTGAACAAAGGTGCATTTCCTATAGAGCCTTCCTGATTGCTGCTTATTTTTAAATAAGGTTTTCTTAGTGAACAATCTTTTGTTTGGTTTAATCAAGGGGGCCTGTGCTTCTTCATGTTAAGGTTCAGGCTTCTGTGTATCAGCTGGGCTGCCATCACGACTCAGATGTCATTCATGGCCCCAGATAAGAGATAATATGAACATTGGCAGAGAGGTGTTGCTGGTTTGGCTATAGCAGCTTAAGAAGTTAGCCTTCATGACCTTTCCACTCGGATGGCTGAACATGACTTTCATATTCTGTGAACAATGCTACGGGAGTCGAGACCTAGTTATGTGTCAAAGTCGTTGCTGAAACCTCTAACAGTGGCTGATGCTCTTGTGCCTTGGTTTAAGAGTACGCCTGCAAATGGAGGTTGCCGGAGAGTGAAACTGTCCAAGTTGTCTCTCAGTTTTAGTAGCAGGGGCTCTTTATCAGGGAGTGCAAGTGGTAATGGTTTTAAGCTGAAAGAGGGGAGATTTAGATTAGCTATTTGGAAGAAATTTTTTTACTGTGAGGGTGGTGAGGGACTGGCACAGGTTGTCCACAAAAGTCGTGAATGACCCATTCCTGGAGAGGTGCTCAAGGCCCGACTGGATGAGGCCTTGTGCAACCTGATCTAGTGGAAGGTGTCCCTGCCCATGGCAGGGGGTTTGGAACTGGATGATCTTTAAGGTCCTTCCAACCCAATCCATTCTGATTCTATGATACAATGATTTCCAGTGCTGACTGACACTGTTTCAGAAACCAGTTTGATAACTCCAGACAAATTCAGAGCAGTTCTCCCTGGAGACATTGTGGCTATGCCCAGCTTTTCCTCCAGGAAGCAGCCTTTGGCACATGGGGTTAAGGAGCTGCAGACCTCTCTTGCAGGGATGAATGTGACACTGCTGAAGTACAAGACAGGTATAAAAGGCAGGAGCTACCATCGGAGCCTGCTACAGCTCTGCGTTCCTTTCTGCATTAAAGCTGCACTTATATGCAACTACCACAAAGCCATGGATACACAGACATGCATCTCTGCAGAGGGAAGCTCTACTAAAATTTGTAGAACAACAGAACTGTTGGTTACAACACACAGGAAAGCAATAGATGGGCCATCTCATGTTGGAACAAGTTATTTAGAGCTTGATGTGTGAAAGTTTGGAAAGTCCCCATTGCTGGATAAGTCTTTAGTGGGGGCTGTAGGATAGCTCGGCATTGGAGCACAGATGTGAGATTTTACACTGCCCGTGCTGGTGATGGCCTCAGCAACTTAAAAGCTACAACTATGCTGCAGGCCTTTGCGCAAGGAATTCCTTTGTTAAAGTTTCTGGTTCCCTCATTTTCAAAACATGTAAAATTTGATATTCTGTGGGTTCTTCGAAATCAAAGGTTGAGTACTCCAAACATCTTGAGATCATTTATTCAGCTGGTGTAATGTAGGTGCATGTGAAAATCCTCTGCTATAATGTCTGACGCAACTTCTACATCTGCTCAGTCATCTTTTTTTAAGCTTTGGTGGTTGTCTTATTGTTTTTTCTTTTTTTCTATACTATTCTTTGACTAAGTAGCCTACTTTTCATTTTCAGTGGGATTTGTCCATTTGACTGGGGTGCATTCTTACTAGGTCTTTAATTTATGTGAGTGGGAGGCAGAGTTCCTTAAAGAAAATATTAATTGGGTTTACTTTAAACCTCATCCTCCACAGAGCTAAGCTCCTGGGAGTTCGATGCTGCAGCACCCACCACGCTGTGATCTTGTGTGAAGGCAGTGAGTGATGCTGGTGGTTAAGTTCAACGTTTTTCAGAATGTTTACAGCATTATTTTCAACATTGAGTGGAGAATAGTGCTTAAGGCACGATCAGTAAGTTACTGGTTCTTGGAGGTGCACAGCAGAGACAGAATTTAATGATTTTGTAATTAAGCAAATGCCTTGTGATCACTTCTGTCTCATTCATTTTGTTGAAACTGATATTTCGGTTTTATACATTTGTAAGCTGGCTTTAGTAAGTATTATTAACTTAGGTTGAACTGTGACCTCCTATCTGAAAGGTACAGTATGGTTTTGCAATATTTGACTGTGCCTGCCTACAGTATCTTGTTGCAGTTTGCCCTTGTTGGCAAGGTGTTTTCTCTTAAGTCTGTGCATCAAGGATGTTGTCATTCCTTCCATGCAGAACAAGCCTCCAGCTCTTTGTTGCATTCAGTACATTGCAATGAGAAAATTGCTGCAGTGTGCAGAATAAATTCTGGATTTTTTGGACAGTCAGTGGTTTTTTTTTCCTCCTTTTTTCTGTTTATTTTTTGGTTGTGCCTATGTGAAACATTAGTAAACATAATTCTTAGCTCACTATTTCTCTTATGTGAATGGTTTGCCCTTTGTGTGTTCTGAAATATCTTCGATGTTGCTGGGTAGTTTCTTCATTTTTGAATTGCATATGTTTCAGTGATTTCTAAGACCACAGTATCATACTCAGGAGGGTTAGAAAGTATTAAAAGATTTTTATCTAACTGTAGATGTTATGCACAATTAATTTCCTCAGCATTGCTTGATTTCCTTTGTAGACTATTTAGTAATAACCTTATGTAAAGCTATAAACTGTACTTTTATGTCTTTCTCCCCTCCCCCCCTTTTTTGTACCACAGATAATACAATGCATATCAGAAATAAACATTGAAGGAGATGCCTGCTGGAGAGAGACATTTAGGAAGAGTGAGTTTTCTCATTGAAGTTGCAGCAATTAGTAAATTACTTGTGGGAATTAGTTCCACCGAAGGGACAATACTATTAACATAAATATTCTTGCAACATTGAAGGAAACATAATTCTCCTAATAAATATATTTACATTCAGGAAAGAACCAATTAAAATTTACATGAGGAAATGTTGGGGTTTTTTTATTATTTCTATGGAGCACATTCTTATAGAGATCATTAATGTGTTTGGTTTCCTGTCACAACCTCCATTCTTCAAAATTGTCTGTTTTCTGTAAACTGATTCATATAGATCAGGTGATATGAAGGCTTTTCTTCAAAATTTCTAACTGAAACTAATTTCAAAATTCAAACTAAATGCTATACAAGGAAAATTCTTTTTGACAGATGCTGTAGCCCAAGGCTAAAAGTTGAAGAAATGTAACATGGCAATTATGAGATGTTTAAGCGTATTATAATGTTTGAAAACAAAATGCTGCACCCAAGTTTGAGTGGAACATTAATTAGCAGAGAGCAGTTATTAATGAAATATATGGAATGTGTGTAATGTAATCGCAATGGAGAAATGCTGCTTTAGGTGATTTGATGTTTGATGGAATTAAGTCTTCAAAGATACAGAGAATAAACACATTATTTAGTCCTTGTCGCATTTCTCTATCGAATTATATTTCGGTTAGTGGCAGCATAACATTTAATTACATTCTTCAACAAGACTGAGCTGTAGAGAGCAGGGTGAATGAACAGTAGATGGTGATAGTGTAACATGTAGTGATAAAGTATTACTAAAAAAGTATATTCACAGGTATTTAGTCTGTACTCCATAGTGATTTTCAGTAATTTTCCTGAGTGGACACAAATTTCTTCAGTTCAGTCATAGTCTATTTGTATTTGATTTAGATCTGAAATGTATGAATAGACTACAAATGTAGTTACATTTTATTTTTTTATATTTGTTAAGGAAAAAAATTCTGGATTTCAAAAACATGCTTCTAGAGGAAAATTATTCCTTTATTAATCCATGTCCCATTTTATTTTATAATTTTGAATCTATGTAGATGATAACTCAAAATGTCCCAAAGAATTATTCAAAATAAGTACATTTGAATATCTAAATAATGTTAATAGATGATTTTGTGCTATAGTAATATGGCTCATTCAGTTCTGTGGAGGATAACACAAGTTCTCTGCTTTGCTTTATAATTAATTATTTTTTTCCAACATTGGCACATATGGTTGACCAAAAATAATTTGAAATATGCCCCTTTGTATATGTGAAATTTTACTCAGTGCAGAAGAAAACAATATAAACTATATTCCTTGAAGCTAATTTGTTTTAACAGTGTTTGCTTTCATGATCTTATCCTACAAAATATATTCTCATTTCTTTGGGATACTAATTAGGAACTGTTAATTTTCAAATAACCATAAACTGTTTACATCATGAGCTGAGCTGTTCAGTGTTAGTGCATATGTTAGAGCATTTGAAAATTAGGCATCTTGAAAAATGTTTGTAGGTGCTATAATTGTCACTTGCTGATGGAAATGAGAAGTGAATCATCCATTTCACTTGTAGATTTAGGAAATCTCATCACCATTCAAAGATATTTAAGCACATTTAAATTCTTTAAAGTGCTTATTTAGAAAATAAATTTATATTTAATCCATCTGCAGATATTTGAGTGCTTATATAGCAATTGAGTTCTTAGTGGCTAACTTGGGGTTTAGTTCTTGTATTGAGGGACAGTAAAAAACAATCACCGGTGGCTGTTAAGGCTTTACTAATAAATCGATGTGTCCAAAGGAAGCCCCACATTTGATTTAAGGAGTTATGCAGCAATACTTAAGTTTGAAATGGGTTTATGGCTTGAGTAATAAATCAGTAACAGCTGTGGGAATGATAAAAGGAGCCCAACATTTGATTTAAGAAGTTCTGTAGTAATACTTCGGCTTGAAATATTTTGTCTAATGAGTAAACATCTATCTGTAAGTAGGAATAGCAAACAAGCACTCATCATTTGCTTTTCATTGGAAGCATGGTAATCGTCTTGATTTTCCCATAGAAATCAAGTACTCTTAATTTATTTTAAGTGTTCCTTTCCTTAACTAAAGCCACATTTTCATTCTAGGTAGGACTTATTTGTGTATGCTGACTTTTTGCCTTTCATGATCTCACCAGCTCTTTCTTTCCCAAAAGAGACAGATGAATGTCTTTAAATTATCTGAACATGCAGGTGCTGCTGCTCCAATTACAAAGGATAAAATGTAAAGAAGGTTTATTTGAGTTTTGATACTAAGCTGTAAAGTGCAGGAAAGCCAGTCACTGACACTAGGAAGAGAACTTTGGTAAGATTATGAGTAACCTGATAGCTGTATATGTGATAGGTAAGGATAAGATGAAAAATCCAATGGAACTGAAAGACCAACCTAAGTAAGTGAGTGAAGTAGATTCCAGGCGATAGGTTGCCATGTATAATCAACAAAGAATCTTAATTGCAGATAAAAACTGAATGCGCAAAAGTGCAAATGGGTGAGAACTAAAAAGAAATATGAGGAAACTAGAACTCTTCAATCCCCAACATAAGAAGGATATGGAACTGCTGGAATGGGTCCAGAGGAGGCCACAATCATGATCAGAGAGCTGGAGCACCTCTGCTGTGAGGATAGGCTGAGAGTACTTCCAGTACTGGAGGGGGCTCCAAGAAAGATGGGGAGGGGCTTTTTACAAGAGCAAGGAGTGTTAGGACGAGGGGAAATGGCTTTAAACTGAAAAGGGGAAGACTTAGATTAGACGTTAGGAAGAAATCCTTCATGATCAGGGTGGTGAGGCACTGGCACAGTTTGCCCAGGGAAGTTGTGGATGCCCCTTCCCTGGAAGTGTTCAAGGCCAGGTTGGATGGGGCTTTGAGCAGCCTGGTCTGGTGGGAGGTTTCCCTGCTCATGGCAGGGGGGTTGGAACTGGATGGTCTTAAGGTCCATTCCAATCCAAACCATTCTATGACTCCTGACAGTGGGCAAGTAACTTTTACAAGGAGTATTTCGTGTACAGTGGAATGTCAAATCAAAGGGATCCTGTAATACCCAGATTTAAACTGTACGGAAAGGACAGTTTATGTTGGGGATAGGCAGGACTATTTATTAAAAATTAGATTTCAGTAGTGTAATACAGTATTTTCATTGAGGAAATTATCAACAGAAATCTAAAATTATGATTTTGGAGTACACAGTTGGCTGTAACATGCAAATGTCTTAAACTGTGCAATATTCTATAAAGCAACTGACTATGAGAAGCAGTAATGATGGGTGAATTCGTCTTATCTGTGTGAAGATGGTGTCTTTGTTACTGAACTTCCCAAACAGCTTTAATACAGTGAAAGTTGTTGCGCAGACAGGACTTGTTTGTGAGGGTTGTTGCGTCTTCTTAATTTCTAGTATGATGTTTGCCATTTGATGAATAGAATTTAAGGCATGATTAATTGCATAGGCATTAATTTAATTTTATTGTTTGTGACCAATTTCAATCCAATTACAGAGCCGGTATCAGGTGATACATTTTTTCAGAATTGTACCTGGTCCTTGTACTGAGGAGTTACCAGGGTAAAAAGGTAGTTCTGCAAAGGTCAGAGTGGACAGAAATACAATATACAGTTGTAGATTGTGCCACTACTCTCCACATTGATGACTTGGAAATATAAACTATATGGAATGATAAGTTCCTGCTTTGCACACTGGTTACATGCAGGCAGGTCTTGCTAATTTCAGGCTGCAATTAACTGAACAACTGCCTGTGTAAAATGAAGTTCCTGTTTAACTAAAAACTTCAAATTTTGATCATATATTCCTAGAACTCACCTTCTATGTGGTGTTTTATTTGATCTGTTTATTCTTGACATTAAAATAGTTATATTCCTTTTACTTCACAGTCAGCAAGCAAACGTATGTAGTCAATAATTCATATTGCAGTTTACTCAACAAATGGAGTGTGTTTTGAGAAAGGCTGCCTTCTTTTAAGAATTGCATCTGATCCAGTAAACCAAATTATATAATAATAAATTATGTCATCAATGTAAACAAATACCAGATGGGTTGTAAAACATTTAATTCTAGATCAGTGCAAATAGACTGAGATGAACACTGCTGTGGTGTGTTGTCAGTCATTAGTAAAGCTCAAAAAGGATTCCCACTGGGTGTCCATATCCTGGAGGATTCTACCTTTGTGCTTGTTTTTCTCTTGGTTTAAGTCTTGCTCTATTTATCCCCATTTTCTCCACATTATTGCACTTTCAGTGTGCTCGCCTGGCTGCGTTTCAAAGTGTGACAATGCAAGCCAGGAAGGTTTTGCTGATGAAAGCCAGAAGGTGTTCCCAGGGAAAGTCTATGAGCCTGCTGAGGTGCAGGCACTGCGGAGGCAGGGCAGATGCTTCCTGTGTTGTGAGGAGTGGGCTTCTCTCTCATGATGTTTTCCCACCCTGGGGGGGTGGATGCTCTTACCTATACCGGACCCAGCTTCCTCCAGGGGGGATATAAATAGTAACAGACGATGCTTTTTACTCTTAAGATGCAATTGTGTTTACATTTTCAGTTGTGGTCTGTTCAAGATCAAGTTTGAAATCTCTTTGCACTATTAAATTGCAAGTGTAGGGTTTCTTTCCACACAGTTAAAATATTTTTTTCTGTATTTAAGTCTAAGATAACTGCTAGCATTTCTATAACAAAGTTTTCTTGTTATGTATTCACTGACATTTTGTCTTTAGGGAAATGGTTTATTAGCGGACTTGGCAGTGGTAGATTTGTGGTTGGGCTCAGTGGTCTTAAAAGTCTTTTATGCCCTAAATGATTCAATGATCTGCTTATGTGTATGAATTTATAATAATAAATAAATTTAAATTAGCACATCTCTTTTAGCATTATATCAAAACGAGTAGTTTTAAGTATTGTATTTGGGAGGGCATCCACATTTTAGAGGTTTTACCTGTTCTTCTGTATGTGCCATCTAAATCTGTGGCTTCTTAGTTTGTGCAAATAGTTTTGGATGTTTTAAATCCTGCTTAATAGTTGACCCTAAGGGGCAGAAAATACAGGGATAGGTTTCATGAAAAAACTTCCATTTTCACGTGTACCTGTATCCTCCAGATGGAGTCCTGACAAAATCGTAGAGGTGTTTATTATTCCCAATATCCGTAATAAACATTCACATTGCATGCTTCAAAAAGTTTGTTTGAAATACTTTGTGTTACATGATTATATTTTCCTAAATTGTTCAATGCATGCAGATTTTCAGCAGATGATACACATGTATACACAGGGATAACTTTTTATTAAAAGCCAACCTTAAAATGCAGTTTGGGTCATATAAACAGAAACTCTTTGTCTCTTTCGAAGTGTAGAGCTGGTTTATTTTGCTAAAGGCAAAATGCAGTCAGATTACTTAGCTACGACAAGATTGTTTTTTTCTTATGATCACTAACCATTTTTTGTTTGATAGGCATTTGATATTGCCAGGGATGGCAAATTTGAATTATCTTAGGAGTTCTGTAAATCACAGGAAGTGCCCATTTTAGCTGCCTGCTAGGGTAGAAGTTATTGTGTAAATACTGAAATGGGGTAGAGTAAATTTAAGCACTCTTAAAAGCTTTCTATATTGAAAAGTATAGTTAATTTACATAGATGAAGTTCTGACTGAAGACTTTTAGCTCCATTGTTTTTCTTCTAAAGTTATCAGAAAAGAGCTGCTTTAGATCCTAAGACTGCTCTTTGTTTTCTTCATGAGACTTCTGAAACATGGACATAACTTCTTTGTCAATACTTAATCAATGTAGATCTTTTTTAATTTGTATTTTTAATTTTTAAGTGTATTTACCGAAGCAGGTATCAAAAGCTTTGCAGAAAGCATAAAGTCTGGTTGTCATCTTAAATTCAGTAAAATCAACTCCTATCTACATACAGAAACCGTTCACAGAGATACCAGTGATATGAAGATATGCTTCATCTTGATTGCATCACAAAAGTTTTCTTTCTAGATGTAAATGACTTCCAGTTCTGGATGTGAATTAGCATTGCATTGCATAAAACCAATACCTTATTTACAAAAGTACATTTTCCTGATTTGTTTTTATGGGAATGAATTTTAATAGGAAAAACACCTGTCTTGTTCTCTGACAGCTGATGACAGTGTCAAAATCACTGAGCGAGTCAGATGACAAGCTATCCCTACATGTCAACACATCAGGCTTTTATTGCTGTCTTGAGTACACAAGAAACTTGTATTAAGTTGTCTTTAACAAGGACCCATTCTGTTTGTTAGTTCTGTGACACAACCTAAATGAAGGAAGGAATAATATCCTTATGTCAACTGAAGATGAGAAGATTGCAGTAGGTATTACCTCTCAGTGTAGTATGAAGCTTGTCTGTAGAAATGCAGACAAATCACATGGCATGTTTTCTTCATCATGCTGCCAGATGGGGATTAGACGAGTTTATGTAAAACTTCATGCATTGTTAGTCAGAAATCGATGGCTGAGATTCAGGAAGATATTTTCTTATGAAGAAATACAGCTTTTTTCCCTTAGGTCAGGGGTGTCAAACGGCCCACAGGCCAAATCCAGCCCTCCACCTTGTTTTATCCAGCCTAGCATCTTATTTCCACCCAGCAGCAGCGCTGAACTCCTTGCCCCTGCGCTCCTGCCAGCGCTGGTCACGTGTGCAGCGTGTGATGTGCGTTACGCTGCAGAAGCAGGAGAGTGGCGGGAGCCGTGGGTTTGACACCTTGAATTAGATCAAGTGCATTACTGTGGCTTTATCACTGTCACATTTAACTACTGTGATTTTACAACCATGCAGTATTGAATGGGAAATTACTAAATGCTGCATGAAGACATCCCTTCAGTGTGGAACTTGCCTTCCATATGTTCAAAAGTTATTGGAAATTCCTCAATTTGTTTCAGTAAAATACTGTGATATTCTCTGTTAGACTCAAATGACTCCTTCAGACATAGACCAATGATCCATTCTTCAGCGGCTAATAAAGTGAAATGGCTTGCTTTTGTGTGACGTATGCCTTTTTTCAACATTTCATCAGGAAGATCCCAGTAAAATATGCTTCTTTGTAGTGCCCTGCAGTAAGGTTGTTTTTTTTTTTCCAGGACTAGTTGACAGTAAACTCCCCAGCTCCAGGTACCATATAGAGCTAAGTCTGAACAACAATATCACCTGTGTCATATTCACATGTCGAAGTTGAAGAATATGAAAAATCTCTTTAATTTTTTTCAGCTTTAGGGGTGTTTAGGGCCTCCCAAAACAAATGTTAAACACTGTAATTTGTAGTTATTTGAAACAGTAGAATTAGGTTTCAGCCACAAATCCAGATTTGCACTTTTAATTTAGGTGTTCAAGTGAAGGGCAGTCTGACCTTTAGTAAAAAGTAGGCATCCTAATTTTATCAGCAGAAAACCAGTCACAGAAATACTACCCTCTGTGTGATTTTTCTCTTGCCTCCACGGAGAAGCAGGAAAACCAGTTTGTAGCTACTCCTTATTTTATGTATGAACCTTGAGCATATGCTCTGAGTGGGTTTGAAATCAATTAGATTTCATTTTTTATTTATGTTTATGATGCACTAATCCACAACACTGAAAACATGTCATGGAGAAAACAGTGCAGTTGGGAGATAGTGGGAAAAATACTTCAAAATAATATTTTTTAAGTGTTACTTAATTGCTATGGTGACTAGCATATTTATTTGCATTTTAATGTATTCTCTTTGTTTACCCATGTTTGCCTCATCATTTCATGTTGCCAAATAATTGGTTAATGTTGTTATTTTGCATTTAAAGAAATTGTGATGGGTTTTTGAGCATTATGTGATTTTTATTAATCTAAAGTTTTCTTGTTTTCTCTAGAAAAGTTCTAAAGGAAATCTCTATTGGAGATCTAAAGCCTAATGAAACAGTTGAAGCAAATCTGGAAGCACAACTACTCTCCAAATTAGACCACCCAGCCATTGTCAAATTTTATGCAAGCTTTGTGGAGCGAGATAGTTTCTGCATTATCACTGAATACTGTGAGGTGAGACTTGTAGATTACTTTGAAAAAGAGTGTTAGAATCTGTGTGTGAAAATAGGGTCTTAAAATAAACCTAGTCCAGTTTTCTTTAATATTTTATTTTGAATTTTACTCTTTTTTCTTACCTGTGATATCAGCTGCTGCTTGTTAGGCATACTTCAAATAAGCAATGTTATCTGCTCACATGAAACTCAGCTTGTAGACAAACATATCAGAGAAGACGAAATTTTAAACACAAATTCTTTTCATTAACTATAGTCAGTATTACAGGAAAGACTTAAACAAACACATTACCACATTATCTCTGGGTGAACTCAGAAAGGTTTTGCCATATAGGTACTGCTGATAGGTGAGAGAGGATGAAACTGGGAGTACAGGGACATGGTAGGACATCGTCATGTAAATGAGGAAGGGAAAACTCACTAGTGATTTGGAAGCAATTCCAAGAATTTCAAGCCTGATCATATAGATGATGAGTTTGGTAGAAGCATTGTCTTTGTGAAATGGAGAACAGTGTGAGACAAAGACCAGAGTTTAGAGAATACACAAAATATTAGAGCAGGATGTAATACAGGGGTTTTTTTTATTTCAGCATTTGCTTTAAAGAGTTGATGAAATCTGCCTTAAGGCTTTAAAATAAGTATTTACATGTATTTAAACCAATCTTTAAAGAGTTTATATTGAACAAATACCTACTTGATATTAGAGATGTACTCTTTTAAAAAATATAATGTTTCACATACAGTGATCTTTTTATGAAAATGTGAAGCAGACTTTTCAGTTGCACCGTGCTAGACATTTGAAATGTTTTGGAAGCTGATGACCTGGGAATACTGAGTTTCCTGTCCACCAATCAGACTTGTATTACCTAAACACATTTTTTCAAGCATTCATCTTTGGTGTGAATAATTAAAGAAGTACTATTCCTGCTAGTCATTGCATGCTTAGAAGCTTTCTTTGATGACAGTTAATTGCCTATTTGTTGCTGGGATTTTTTAAAAAGTGTTCAATTCTGTATGCAATCTGAATAGTTGTTCACATATTATTTTAACACCCACGCAGAAGCTCTTTGCGTCATCCCCTGAATGTCTGACAGCTGGGGCTGGAAGGAAATTCGATATTGCCAGCTCTCTGTGGAAATCCAGAGCTCGGAACTGAAGGATTAGTCTAACTGCCTAGATATTCCTTTGCAGTAAGATTCATTTTCTCTCTGCCAGTGGTAGAAAGTGGCTCAACACCAGGTCAGTTAAAACTATAGGAATAAAAGAGCCTCTTTCAGCAGCTTTGTAGAGTTACATGAAAGCCTTTGGTCTGCTGCTTCTTTCTGTTTATTTTCTTTTGTTGATTAGTTTTTGTTTTCATCTGGAATAAAGTGAAAAGTGAATAAAACAAAGCATGACGGCAAACCCCATAGTAATAATGAGCTGCTGCAGCACTGCTTGGAAATTTTTTTAATTCAGGCTATGTAAATTATTGTTCATGAAAACTTTTCAGTGTGGAGTTACCCTAGGATCCAGGAACCATGTACTCAAACACAAGACTGTATTAGAGCAAGCCAAATGAAGGAGAAGGAAATGGATGCATTGGCTGTCCAACTGAATCTTTTCTGGTTTAAGTCTGGTTTTGAGTCTGCTAGGTGAGGCCAGAGTGACAGTGCGTCCACCAGAATCTGCTTCTGCCCCTTTCTGGAAGGCATGCACTGTGTAATGTCACACTTAAGCAATTACAATGTATTTAACTGAACGTTCAGCCAAGGAAAGAACAAAGTAAGGTTTTGCATAGTGCTATAAAGTTTCATTTCTATTTTAGTGGGAGTATTTCCAGAAGGTATATTTTCATATTTATTTATCTATAATCTGCCATTGTACATGGTGGGATTTGGATCTTTTTATAATACCTAAAAGATGCCTGTTGAAACCAGGCATTTGTTGCTATCTGATACTTGCTTGGAAGTCTACTACATTCAGTTTCTCACGCATAGAATAATTACCAGGTTGGCAGTAATTGGTACTCTTGGGCAGACTCAAAATAAAGAATAAACATTAAGTTGGCATGGAAACAGAACTACCCTCTGAGCCTTTTCTGTTTTTTTCCAAAGTGCTGTGACTTATTCATTAGCCGCAGCACTTTGTTCATTTTTGCATGAGTAGCATAGAGTGAGCCTCCAGTGCAGCTGCCCCGTGCTATACCTGTCCTGTGAAAAAAAGAGAACAATGATGTCCACTGCTCACTTCAATGTTTTTATTATAACTGAATCCACAGAAAAGAAAGGTATGTGTTCGGCTTTGATCTTTATGTTGAGCTGCTTTGGCAGTTTTCCCGAATCGAAGTCTTACAGGCAATATAAATATTGTCAGATAAGTCAGATTTCAAACCAAAATGCCTTCATGAACCTTGGATTTAATTTTGTAACACAAATTTGACCTCAACAAAATACAGTTTTTACAAACTATTTGCTTAAAAGTTGCATCATTTTAATAAATCATAAACCGGAACTAGTTGTACTTTCCCCAAAGCAATTATTTCTGCCTCTTCACTGTGGTCTCAACTATGATGGAATTGTACACGTGCTAGGGAAATCCAAGCAAAAGGAATAACCAGATAACTAAAGCAATCAGTGTATATATTCACATTATCAGCTCTAGATTGTAAGCTGTTTTAAATAAGTTACTGGTGTATTTGATACTCTTGATGTTTAAATAGAAACTGCTGCTTGGAAATTCCCTATGTACTTATTTGTTAACTTCCCTATGAACATCATTATACTGACCTTCTAAAATGCAAAATTGGGTTTACAACCTTCAAAAGAATTTCATGGCATCAGTGTTTCAGCAAATCTTTTATAATGAATTTTGTCTTCCTTTTTTAGGCACAAAATCAAGGTTAAGTTAATTGTAGGACTTGTAGACTAGTATTCTCTTGAAGGTAAACATCCATAGTTACTTGAGGGCACATTGTAGTACTTTATTCATCTACTTCTGTTCTCCTTAGACCTTTTGAAGGAAGTGTCCCCCAGCTTAAGAGAATACCCACCAGCCTAACTCTGTAGGTCCTACACTTCTTTTCTTTGCTTTTTTCCTGGCAATATTGTGATAGAGGACACTCTGGGACAGGGAGAAACAGTGATTGGAGCCTGCTGCACTTCATCTGCCCTCACCTGGATAGTACATAGAACCTTGTGGCCAGTAGCCAGTTGACACGTGTTTGAACAGCCCCTAACTCTTGGGGTGTTGCTACAGTTGGCTCTGGATGGTCTGTGGCAGCCGTCTGGAATAGGTGAGTCATTATTTTCGAGGGATGTGAGTAGGCTCAGGCACAGCCCATCTGGTTACCATGCCCAGCAACATTTTCTTTCCTTCCTCTGCTCTGCTGCGATCAACTGGGGGAAGCTGTTGAACATTTGGAGTTGCAAAGGGGAAGCAGCTGCTGAGGGCTCCAAGTTCCCAGAAGAGCTTCTTTCTGGGCTGCAGCAGAGAGGCAGATGGAGAGCTGAAGCCATATTCCCTTTCATCGTGAATGAGATGATTCAATTAAAAAATTGCAGGATGTTGTCAGGCAACACATTTTTTTCATATAAGGCAAAATATATTTTCTTTTTTTTTAACACACTCACTCCTGAATATTGTAACTTAGAACCTCAAGACCACGAACGTTACTGTAAATTCATGTCAAAGTACAGGATGGAAATGTACGGAACTTCAAGGACAGAACCTGCTTATTTTATAGCAGCAGTATGAAGCACTGTGGTACTGGGAACAGAAAAACAACAAATGCTGAAGAGATCATAAAATGTTGAGAATCAACAGTGCAGAGAATATAAGAGATAATGATGGGAAAGGCTGGTACAGGTACAATTGTACAAGTTGAGTTATTTTCTTGTATATGGTACATAAAACTTTTGACTTTATGCAGAGTGTATGAAGTAAAAGTAATTATAGAGAACAAGCTGTCCTAATGTAAGATGCTTAGTTGTGAGAGTACAATCCCTTTGCTCAGGGATTAGTTACTTCAACACAGTGCTTGCCATTAATGTGTGCTCTGGTAAACAAAATCCATTTATTTTATAAACTGGATAAATAATCAACTGACATCCATCTGTCTGTGTTTTAGCAAAATGGACAGTTTTCATGTAAATCTCCTCAAACACCTCTTTCATCATTCTGTCATTCAACTGCTTTTTCCAAATGTCTGACTTAGAGTTTTCTCAAGTAGTCTTTTTCAGTAGATATATTTTCTGGTTTATTTTCACTACTTATTGTGTGTCATATTGCTTCATTTCTAGTTTTACTTCGAGATTGGTTGTAGTTTTAATGAGGTATTTACAATAACACACGCTATAGATTCTTGAAACTTTAATTCTGCTTTGCTTCTGGCAAAAGTGAGTTTGGAAGATGGACAAAGTACCATAATTAAAAAGATTGTATTTTAATTCTTAAGAGAACAACATGGTTCCTTTGATGTTAACATGGTTATTTCAGCATAATAAATGAGAGTGTCTTTTGACAGTGCGATGTTTGGCCTAAATGGAAATGCTTTTCCCAAATTTATGAACTTACTTGGACCGATTAGGGCAGATTAATTTTTTTTGATTTAGGTGTCTACTTATTAACCAGTCAATGTAGGCCCTCGTAATAAACTTTTGCAGAGAAAGTGTTTCTATGACATGATCCATTTCTTCCTAAGGTAGACAGCTAGATGGGAGAGATAATTGTACTATACAGGTGCCTGTTCCTTTGTGTTGACTATAAAGGGAGGTTGGATGGACTCAGATGGACGTGTCTAAAGTTGGCTGACACGAAGAGATAACAGCTGAAAACTTTGATGGTACTGTGTAACACCAAGAGAAAACTGCCCTGCTTCCCCTATGCAGCCAGACTGTGTGATCTCATTTTGATCCTCAGTTCCTCTGTGTATTCTTTTGGTGCTGGAAGAGTACAAAATTCATGTGCAAACATTAATTTTATAGACTATGTGGTAAGGAACCTGAAAATCTCAGAAGGTGGAGTCCTGTACTTTGATGAAGGAGAGGACATTTAAAAAACTTACTTTAAGTGTACAAATATGTTGTGATATTTTTCAGGGTGGAGATCTAGACTTTAAAATTCAAGAGTACAATGAATCTGGGAAGATATTCACTCAAAGACAAATAATAGACTGGTTTATACAGTTGTTACTCGGAGTCAACTATATGCATGAAAGGTACAGTCATTTAATATGAGAGCATTTATCTGGGGAGGGGAGTGAGTGGAGCTTACTGACTAGTTGTGAATATTCAAACAGAAACAGAACTGTATAGATTGTCTTGTTTTGGTATAAATTCATGTTCACCAAACTGCTGTAATATATGTCGTAAACCTAAAGTGTAATTAATTATCTATCCTGCAAGAACATTGTGAATTGTACCTTTTAGGAGCCCAGTGGTAGATGTCTTTCAGCATTAGACACACTTCTTGTGAGAGCCAAGTGAAAAATTTAACACAACAAAAATACTGTTAGTAGAAAATAGATTAAAAGGTTAAAACAAAGGCAGCTGTTTCAACAGAAGTCAATAAGGATCTCTTGCAGATTTTTAATGTGAAGATTCCAATATATGCGCTTGATGCACTTCCACTAAAATCAGTGAAGTTACATCCCTACATACTTTGAAAACAGTCATCACTTAACAGCACATCAAAGATTAAACCTAAAAAATTACTGCAGGTCCTTCCAGACAGTGAAGTGTGTAGATCACACTTGGTTTGATCGGGGGCAGATACAGGTGAATACCTACTTGGTCACCTCCGTGGACGTAGTTCTTGCCTGTGATGTGATTTAGTCAGGCTAACTTCAGTGTTTTAAACAATTCCCTCCTTGCCAGGGTACTGGGTGCATGCAAGAGCCCTGTCTGGTCCTTTACCAGTTCACCCAGTGCAGTCATGGCAGTAGTGTGCTGAGCCAGGAGCAAAAGGCCCAGAGTGCTACCACCCGCATTGAGAGCTGGAGAAACAGCCAAACAAATGGGAATACCAGGCTCCTTTCTTAGCAGCTTTTCAGAAACAGTCAAAATTAACCCAGCTTTCAGCGTCTTCTCCTTTCCTCTGACTCCTCCCTGTTGCTATTGGCAGCTCTGAAATGTGACGTTAATGAACAAGACAGAGAATCCTTTCTAAAGAAGGCTAAAAGTCCAAGATTTTTCATCCTGCCAAGCTGAACTATTTGGACTGTTATTCCTATTAAACTTTTAGAAATAAGAATATCATGGCTGCAAGGACTGCCTTAGCAGAGGCTAAGGATGTAATCAACTGCATGCTTTGGGGACATGAGCTAATCTGTCTAAAATAATTGCCTGAATTATTAATACAACTGGGGGGAAGAAGATGCTTATGTTTGAAGAGTAGGTTACACCCAGAGTCTGGAAATTGATATTCATTTTTTTTCAAGCTGAATGTAAACTAGAATCCATAGTCTTCTATCCTGCGTGAGTACTCACAAATCAAGATTATTGTGCACTATTTTGAAGGTGAAAACACCAAATTGATGTAGCTGTTTCAAATATCTTTCAGAGCAGGGCTTGGGCCAAATTTGGTTGCGTGAATTTGAGTTGCAACAGACCATTAGGTAGAGATAGTCACCTGTCACCAAGAACAACCATTTCTGAATTCAGTGGGGTACATTTGACCTAAACTTAGATGCCTAATGAGTTTTTCACCTACAGTGTCAGACTGTAGAAGAAAAACGGCAGAGTGAATTGCTGACCAGGATGCAAGAGCATTTTGATTTCTAAATGCCAATTTATCTGGGGCTTGTACATGAAATACCGCCCCCAGAGACCACAGTGATGGGAGCACAATGAAGAGGTCTCTCTTGTGATACTCTGCTCTTCAGCATTAACCTCAGGCCAGAAAGACAGAGGGAATTGGAGCTAAAAATCCTGATTGTTTAACTAAACTAGCATTGTGGGTTGGATTTTTTTTCCCTTCTCAAACCCCGGAGTTGCAATTTGCCATTAGAAGTTTTCATAATCTGGAAAGTCCACTTTTATTGAAATAATTTCTGTAATGTATGTGTTTAGAGGATGCATCATGCAGGCTAATGCAGAATATCAATAACATTGCAGTGGGACTGATTGATCACTGTTAGGTCCCTTCCAACTGAACTAGTCTTTTCTGTTGTGTAAGTTCTTTGTAATTCTCTGTATTTCCTTATACCTGTTTTATCCTTCATTTCTCCACATGTCAGTTTTGTCTTCTCTCTATTTTTCTTGTCTTCAACTTGTTCTAAAATAAATCTCTTTAAAAAAAATTTTATAAATAAACTTTCTTTGGTAAATACTTATATTATTTTACTGCTTTTCCTGAAAAGTAATTTTGTTCTCCAGTGAAAGCAGTGATTTGATTTTTTGAACAGTATTTCATTTTCTCTCTTTGAATCATAGCTATTTATTAGGACCTGTCCAGACTTGTACAAATGACATGACAGTTATTTTTATTTGCATTTCCTGTATTGTATAATGTGTTATTTGACTGTGTGCACATCTTTATCTTATTAAAGCCAAACAATAGCTGAAATTGAAAAGGTTAGGCTTAAAATAATTTAAAACTCCTCATAGAAATTAACTTGAATTACTGAAACATAATAGCAGCCTTCTGTTTATGCATAGAAGAGTCACATATGATTTCTTCTCTACTGATATGGAAAAAAAATCTGTAATATATGTTTGAACTATATTCTAATGCAAAGAAAACTTTTTCCTGGAATTAGAAACTGGAAGTGTTCATCACCTGCAGACTGAACTTTGCCATGTCATTTCTTAGAAAATCCAGCTGCTGTAGATGGGAGGTTTTATTTCAGAGCAGCAAAAATTATTATTTCTGCTAGAAATAATAATAGACTATTCACTTGGTTATGCTTTTTACACAGCTTTTGTTTTACTTCTGCACTTTTTGAAAACTCTTATGCTGGAAACTTATTTTAAAACAGGACTTTTTCTCTGCTTCAGATTATTTTTATTTTCCTGTGGCAATAAAAATTATACAGGTTGGATATTCCTGTCTTTTACTTAGACTTCAAAAATCCCAAAGAAGTCATGAATATCTTGTGGTCATTATGCTATTTGCTGGCTATTTTGCGTAACTGGAATGATATATTAATTTTAAACTTGAAGCTAAATTATCTAGAATTAAACAGATTCAGTCTTCATCTGTCATTGATATAACCAGTAAGGGAAGTAAAGAAAGGAGCATCAATGTAGTTCAGTGGTCTTAACTTAAAGGAAGACAGCATGAAACCGTCACCTAGACCCTACATGTAGCCCGTCACACATCAGTACACAAAATTGATCCCACAGCAATCAGTCAACGAGACCGTTAGATCATTTAACCTCAATTTGAATAAAGCTGACCATTATGTTCTCCATCCTTTTGCTGATCTTTATGAACAATATGCCAATACTGGAATTTTTGTAAGGTTACTGATTTTGCAGGCTTTGCCCAAGTACTGTATCTGGATGCCACGTTGTCTTCCCTAGTACAGGATTCAGATTCACCCAGAACTTCTTACTCCTCTAAATAGTTCTTCAGATAGAGGAAAGATAAATTAATTACTGAATGTTTCACAGCAATAAACTACTGGAGCTTCAGTCATCTTTGCTTGCTGGTATGTGTTGCAGAGGAAGCTTTATTCAAGGAGGCTGCCCACTGCTTGGTGCATTGTACTGCTTTTTTATGACTATGAGATAGCAAGCAGGTACTCTATAGAACACAGGTATGGGTATATTTCTTGCCCAAATTTGAAACTGTCCTTAAGTATTTATTTCTACCCAAAATATCATTAACTGCCTTGCTGACTGTCAAGTTAGACGAAGTTTTGCTGGAGTCCAGTTAATTCCTGTTAGGTTTATAGGTCTGCCTCATGTTACAACAGAAAGTCATACTCTCTCTTAAATAAATTTACAGTGCAGGCTCCATATTTATTTCTTACTAGAATTAAAGACGTCGTTTCAGTTAAGGTTTCAGCTTGTAACTTGTTTAGCTTTTGACATATCCTGGCAGAATAAGGTGGCTTGCATTGGCCATGTTGATATACAAAAACATCTTATAATTATTGGTAATACAAATTATTTGCATAACATTCTTTCCAGTATATTGCAAGTTTATATTAGTATAACATTCTGCTTCAACCTAATGTGAGTCAAATATCTTCTCTTTATCACCTTTACAAATAATATGCTACTGAAAGCTTTCTGAATAGTTTTTATACATCAAGATACCTGCTATTCAAATCACAGATATACAGGAAACTTTTAGGTTCAAAGAGCCTGTGGTTACATTTCTACAAAGTAATAAAAAAAAAGGTTAAAACCCACCAACAATCAACAACAAATTGCAAGGAAAATCTAACTGCAAAGACTCCATGTAATGAATGGTAAGGAAAGACTATGAATCTGAATTAGCAGAACAAGTTTTATATAAAACTATATATATATATATATACTTATGAACTAATACTGAATATCAATTTAGCTTTACCTTACTGATGTAATGTATGGTGAGTGTACATGTATTGCTTAACAGTTGCTAAATACAAAACAAATTACTTACAAACATCAGTGTAAAAATCTCATTTTCCCAATGTGCAAACCTTTCTTTGCAAACATTGCTTTCTTTCCAAAACGGGAAAGATTGTCCTAAGAACCATAAAGAACTCTTTTTTTAAATGTCCTGTAAAAATAGAAATGTTTCCTTTTCATGCTCAGTCTATGTGCATAATAAAACATCTTCTATTAGTTATTATTCACATTTTTCTTGTTTATGAACTGAGTATATTGAATTTAATATTTTTTTTCTCTTGCAAAAATTATTTTCAAATGAGCTGTGGACTAAATTGCTTATTTAAATTGTGCTGTAAAATGTGTATTTTCTAGTCTTAATATGGAAACTCTTTTTGAAACAATTTCAGTATCTCAGTGCATACAGCTTTAATAATTCAATAACATTTGAGATAATACTTGAGGACTGCTGAAGAACAATTAAAATCTATTGCTGTATTTGTTTTTCCTGCTCACATTTCAACAATCTTAGAATCTCTATTCCTTTAATTATCTGTTCTAAATGACTGAACAGCTACTCTGTTTGAATTAGCAAATGCAGTTTCTGCAGCCAGTATGTAGCAAATGCTATTCTAACCTCCTCCTGAGCAGAGCTGATAACTAATATCAACCTATAAGGAATTTAAAAGCGGATGAGTTCTAGTTTAGTTGAGCTTGTGGGGAACCCTTTTGTAAGAGTTGTTCTCAATTAGTTCCTGTTGATATTTTGTATACTGTAGAGTTATTTTATTTTCCTAAGGGGATGGAGAATTATTCTCACACATTAAGATTTCAAAAAAAAAAAAAGAGAAGATGCTTCTTTTCCTTTTGATCTCTGTCTTTGTAAAGTTATTTTATCTTCTACACCATTACTGTAAAAATGTGATATACTAGTCCAGTCTATATACATATTTGTCATTCAAGTAATACATTTTCTCTGAAGGAGAGTTCCCTAAGCTTTGAGAATCTGTTGTTGTTTTTCTCATCCCTTATTCTATTGTGAGGCATCTCATTCTTCTGGCAGAAAATAAGATGTAATGCTTTTAAGAAGAGTCACATAGGAATACTTGCCTTTCTGCCTTCCTCTGGAGCTCATGTTAAGCCTATATCTGTATTCTCAGCTGGCAACCCTGGCTGCATATTTATTATCCTGGCTGCTTAGGCACTCGTCCTGCACATGGGTGTCTGTGAATGCAGCTCCGTGCTTGCATAAACCTTCTTAACACCATCATCTGTGCATTGTCACCTATGGGGTTAGACAGCAGCAGTGGTGAGCTGGCCTTCCTAACAAGGAACAAAGGTAAACACTTGAGATACTTGATATGTGACTGAAAATGCTTCAAGTTGGATGAGGTTAAATTTCCTTCTATATTCCAGGCGAATACTTCACAGAGATTTGAAAGCCAAGAATATATTTTTGAAAAGTAATCTTCTGAAAATTGGTGAGATTTCCGTACTTTTTAAAGATGTATTTTATTATGATAGAACAGTCCAGCATATATTTGGTCAATGAGGAGGTTTAAATAAAGTCACATCCATATGTGACTTTTGTGGTCACATCCAATTGTGGTCAAAAGATTTATTTGACAGTCAGACACAGGAACAGGGGCCTGGAGAAGCAATGAAATGTCTAGAGCACTCCAAGCTTGACTGGATCTGAACCCGAGCAGCCTCACCTGACTTTGAGGCTGACCTTGCTTTGAGCCACGGATTTGAATCAGATGACTTTGTGAGGCCTTTTCAAACCTGCATTGTTTTATAGTTCTATGATTTTTGAGTGTTTTTGTTTCGAAGAATTACAGAATTTTTTCCCCATATTTTAAAATTCTGGCAGGTTTTTTTGATGTACAGTCATTGTATCATGTCTAATAATAAACCTGAAGAGTTTGTGTGAATAAGTACACATTTATGGAATGTATAGATATAGATATAATAGATTTATAGATATAGATAGAATAGGTATTGTTTCTTCTGTTACTTTTAGGAGACTTTGGAGTTTCTCGTCTTTTGATGGGTTCATGTGATCTGGCAACTACATTCACTGGGACACCGTACTACATGAGTCCAGAGGCACTGAAGCACCAGGGCTATAACACAAAATCTGACATTTGGTGAGTGGTCAACATGCTGTTTCAGTTGGACTAGGCATTTATTTTTCAGGTCAGAATTTTACTTTGTTTAGGAATTACTTTTTTTTCAAAAAATTACTCTCTCAGTAAGGTGCTTACAGTTTACACTTCTCCACTAAAATCATTCCAGGATGTTTGTGTCATATGCTGCAACTGGAATGTTTGCTCTTTGTGTTAAGAAGCATGTAGTTTACTATTATTCTAGGTTATCTGGGACATCAAAGTCAGAGTAAAATTCAGATCCAGTCTCTGCGGTGATGTAGGATGATTGTAGGGGGTAATCTTTTTCTTTCTCATAATGAGAAAGATAAATTGAAGGAAGGAACTTTCTGTGAAACTTCCAAGTAAAAAGGAAGAAGCGATTACTGGCTAAGAGGTAAGCAGAAGGACCCTCTTAGGAACTGAGTGGAAAAACACTAGCAAATGCAAAAAGGAAGAAGGTACTTGGAAGGGAAGCTGAAAATGAGAGTAACTGGACTGTCAAGACACAAGCGAAAATGCACTTTGTTTTAGAAAAGGCTCAAAAACAGAAAGAAAAGTGTGAGTTCTACACTCTATGCAAATTCTTGAGATCAGGACTTCTTAGGTGATGATCACTGAATCAAGCTGAGAACCAGAGATCTGTTGAAAGACTTCCGGAAACATTTGGATGTGCAAGTGTTCCTGCAAACTAAGATGAGGAAGGATTTTTGGCGTGAGAAAAATATCTTCCTTTTTTATATGTGTCTTAAAACATCTCATTGCATTTTAAGATGATCGTTAAAACTACTAAATTCTGTCATGGTATTTTTTTGTAAAATGCAATTTATTTCTGTTTGTTTCTGTAGGTATGCTAATCTAAAGGTTCCTTTTTTATGGATATTTCAAGTCAGAAAATCTCCTCTGTAAAACATTTGACCACTGGAAAGTAGTTTGTTTACTTGTTGTATTACTTTAGCTGCTGCTCAATTCTGCCTTTTCAAAATGTATTTGTGACTTCAAGATAAAATTCTAAAAGCTGAGAACAGTCATCTGTAGTTTCAACTCATAACAACCATTTTTTCACAGTTAACATGTTCAGTCCAGTCAACGGATGTGTCAGGAATCTCATCTCATGGTCTGTGTAGCTGAACAGAGGTGGACTTGATGTCAGATTCTCTCTTCTCCATCTATATCAAACCTAATATCAGTTAATACACGTAGTCAATAAAGATATATTGAGAGGAGGTTTCAAAAAATGTCACAACAAGTAAAGAGGTAGAAAAACCTGCCTTTTGTGCTCTACTAGTGTACTACTGTAAAGAATAATGTCTTTTATTTCATTTAAAATGGAATGTAAAATATATATTTACGTTCTAGTCATTGCTACAAGTGTCAATCCACAGTAAATTCAAGTAGAATTTTGTCCAGTGTATTTTTAGATCATGTGTTGATCACCCTTCCAAACTTTAAAAAAAGCAGAAAATCCCTGCCCTGCCCCCCAACAAGTCACTGGCCATTAGCTTTCTGCTATACCTTGTGCATTTTGTTATCTTTCCAAAGCAGTACCCAAGGCACTCATCTGAGGGTGGAACTATCTTCAGCAGGAACTTCTTAGCCCTCACTGTGCGGGCACTAAGGAGAAGGTGTGTCCTGACTCACTAGAATTTCATCCCACAAAGGATTTCTCTTTCTAAGCCAAAAAGTCTCTTTTGGTTAGGACTTGTCAACTTTATGACTCATACCTTTGACTGGTTCATTGGTCATTTCATTTCTTCATTTAATTTTTTAATAATGATTCTGTTGGATTCTTTTGTTTTGGTTTTGCATTTCCCTCATTTAATGGGGGCCGAAACACAAGAGATCGCTGAGCACCTTGGGGAGCCCACTCTGGAGGCTCCAGGTGAGGTGAAATCCCTGTGCTGCTTCGCAGGAAGCTCCGTTGCTCATTAAGAAGTTGCCCAAGTCTTTTATGTGTACCTGAACTGATGTTCTCTCTTCATATTTGTCCTGATCTCTATCATATCGATGATTTAGATGAGGGGATTGAGTCCATCATAAGTAAATTTGTGGATGACAGCAAGTTGGGAGGGAGTGTTGACCTGCCGGAAGGCAGGAGGGCTTTGCAGAGGGACCTTGATAGGCTGGAGAGATGGGCTGAGTCCAATGGGATGAAGTTCAACAAGGCCAAGTGCCGGGTCCTGCACTTTGGCAACAACAACGCCATGCAGCGCTACAGGCTGGGGACAGAGTGGCTGGAGAGTGGTCAGGTGGAAAGGGACCTGGGGGTACTGATTGACAGGAGGCTAAACATGAGCCAGCAGTGTGCCCAGGTGGCCAAGAAGGCCAATGGCATTCTGGCCTGTATCAAGAATGGTGTGGCCAGCAGGGTGAGGGATGTGATCCTTCCTCTGTACTCAGCATTGGTGAGGCCACACCTTGAATATTGTGTTCAGTTCTGGGCCCCTCAGTTCAAGAAGGATATTGAGGTGCTGGAGTGGGTCCAGAGAAGAGCAACAAAACTGGTGAAGGGACTTGAGCACAAGTCCTATGAAGAGAGGCTGAGGGAACTGGGGTTGTTTAGCCTGGAGAAGAGGAGGCTCAGGGGTGACCTCATCGCTCTCTACACCTATCAGAAAGGAGGTTGTAGTCAGGTGGGGGTCGGACTCTTCTCCCAGGCAACCAGCAACAGAACAAGATGACACGAGCTTAGACTCTGCCAGGGAAAGTTTAGGCTGGATATCAGAAAAAAGTTCTTCACAGAGCGAGTAATCAGGCATTGGAATGACCTTCCCAAAGAGGTGGTGGGTTCACCATCCCTGGAGGTTTTTAAAATAAGACTGGATGTGGCACTTAGTGCCATGATCTAGTAATCATGATAGTGTTGGATTAAGAGTTAGACTTGATGATCTTGGAGGTCTCTTCCAACCCAGATAATTATATGATTCTATGATTCTTTAGGATTCAAAATATTGCACAAAATTTGGAATTACAAGTGTTCACATATAAAATGTAAGAAAGGCAGTTATTGTTATCTCCCCATGTTATCATTGTACTTTCAGTGCTCAGTCCATTTAATCATTTTTCATTGGAAAGACCTTAATTTACGCTGTGTTAATGATGTGCTCTAAAGATACGTAGCGCTTTTCAGGTTCACCAAAATGTTCTGTAACTGGCTCTTCAAAACTGGCTTGAATATTCACAGTGCAGCAGCTGGTACAGGAAGTATTGTCCTTTATAACCCAAGGTCAATAGGTGGGAAAAAGCCACTTGTTTTACAGTTTTTAGGTACCGAATTTGTTCTGCAGTTAGGCTCTGAGAAACCGTAACATTTTTGTTTGTCCTCAGTTAAAATTTCAGGACTGGAGTTCTTTGCTATTCCATGTTTTCCTTACCATCACTGAGCCAGCACTGTCCAGGCAGTAGATGAAAGCTTTTGTAGATTACATGGTCTGGGGTTTCCTCGTTTCCAAGCAAGGACCTTCCTTGGGAAGCTGCTCTCCATTTAGTAGTTCACTGACCCCTAATGATCTGGCTGCACCAGCAGCTGAGCTGAGACAGTGACTGGTTCAAGAGGCCAGGACAGGTGAAGGATCAACAAGTGATGTGCATGCAAACACTTGGCAGCTGGGACTCACCTTTACTTGAGCACAGTGTGACCCAGAGGCACTGTGGTGCCAGCGTGCTGGTGACCCTTACCGTCATTAAAATAAGACTGGATGTGGCACTTAGTGATCTAAGTAATCACGATCTAGTAATCATGATCTAGTAATCATGAGGACGTTGGACAAAGGGTTGGACTTGATGATCTTGGAGGTCTCTTCCAACCCAGATGATTCTATGATTCTATGATTCTATGTGGTGGGACCGGCACTGATGTTGGGGTTGGCCAATATTCCCATGGTATAAATGCTATGGCATAGCATTCAATGTCAAGCAAGCTAAAGACTGTATATGTCATTCTAAGGTGCTTCTTAAGGTCAGGAAAGATGAAGCCATGTGGTGGGACATGGTTGCAAGTCTGTTTCTCTGGGACAGTGAGTGTTTTACCACTTATAGAAAACACAACGCAGAGGAAGCCATGTGAAATAGCCAGTAGCCTGGTGGCTAAGATGGTCTCTGGTGGTGTAAGTGGCCAAAGTTAACATTTTTGGTCTGAATCAGATGGAGCAGAGAACTTGGTCTGAACCTCGGATGGCCAGGAGGAGCAGCTGGGTTATTTTCAAAACTTTCCAGGCAAAAGTTTCATTAAACCTCTGTGGCTGATAAAGCCTCCAAACTTCTTGTTTAACCTGAGTTCAAGTTCTAATCAATAAAAGACTTTCAGTGGATAATGCCTGCCCATGTACTTAAAGGGACACAAGATGTGGAACTCATCTCCCATGACAGAACTACATTTGCTAGGTGTGTATGTTAGAACCTTTGGCCTTAGGCTGATGTAGCTCACTACTTGTTTTGCAAGGCATGGGTTTTTTTTTTTTTATTTGGGAGGGGTTTTGAAAAATATTGTAGGAAATAATGGGTCAGAATCTACCCAGATTCCATTGATGTCATCCAACCAAGTCCGTTCAAGAATCATGGCAGAACAGGTCTCCCAGCACCAGCAAATGCAGGTGGAGTCCCATCAGCAATGTTGTTAAGAAAGCAATCAGAGATCCAGTGGGGTTGCATGAAAGTCTGCCAACAAAGTAACAATTTTAATTAGCTTTCATTTCAGACCATGCAGTGACTAAAAATCATCACTCCAGCCGAAACAGACCTGGGCGTTGTGACATTAAGCTGAGAGGGCATTGCATCATCTAAGTCCCAGAACAAAATGGAAACATTGGTTTTCAGAGGAGAGTGGGAGGAAAGTGGGTACTTAATGCATTCAGGCAGGCGTGACTGCTCACTAGTGCATTAGGTGAGCACTAACTTTTTCTCTCAGGTTTTCTGAACAACAGGGCTACCTTTGTAATTTCCATTATCTAGAAAGCCCAGACTTATCAAACAGGTCAATGCTAACGCCTACAAGTGGTCCTAAAGCCAAAGGGTGCTCTTGTATCTTCTCCAGAGATGACTTTTGTTTCAGAAAACTGAGATTCCCTTGGCGCTAGTGCTCCCAATGAGTTTAGGTTTGATTTTTTCATATTGGACACTAAGCAACACTCATGCCCATCCCAGCTGAAACGATCTCCCTGTTCAGCTTCTGAGTAACATTACCACAATTTGCCTGTCACTAGTAGTTAGCCTATATTGCACCCACAGGTTTTTTTCAGGTTTTCTAACTATGATAACTTGGCATTTCTCAGATGAGTCTCTGAAATCTGTATTGGCTGGGAACCTGCCAAGGATCAGTATAGGTACTTGAGTGCAAATATTGAGTGGCTGTCCATGTAATGGCTGTTCTAATTGTATCATATTTTGTTTCTGAATGGATGAGATAAAGTGTATGCAAACAGTTATCAGCAACAACATTTCTATCATCTTTTCAAAGCTGTAAGCATGTAAGGCAAACTCTATCTAGCAGCTTTTCAAAGGATTTGTGCTTAGTATATGTTATGAATTATCTCATTGGCAGAAATGATAACAGAAATAATTTAGTTGAAAAACAAATGCTATTTTTTCAGTTAGATACTTAGTAAATTCTTTACAAGAGACTTATAACTTCCTTTTTGTCTTCCAGAGTCAAAGCAATGTCACAGTCACATTTAAATCCATTGTACTCTATGTCTTCCATCAAGTATTGTCAGATTTTGACAGATGGTGTGTCTGTAGGGTTTGAGTAAATTGGGCTTCCTACAACACAGATCTTGGAACTTTCTTTTTAATTGTGCTTGCTTGTCTGTGCTTTCCCCCCCGTTTTGTCTTTTTTTGTTACTATTAACTATAAAAAAATGGATATTAGATACTTTTTTTACTGCCAAATTGTGTGTAGAATAGTTACCAAAAATAGCAGCAAAAACAGTGAAGACCTGAAAAACAGTAACTGAGAGAGTTGTGGTGGTACATGTATGTGTGTACATATTCCTTATAAACTCTGGAATCAGCAAATTCTTAAGACCTTCTGGTATGATCAGACTGAGACATATAAGCCAGAAAGGGATATGCATTTAGATATCTGTTTTTCAGACTTTAATTTTAAAGCTAACTTGGATATGACAGCATTTGAAAGGCTATAACATACAAAAGATCAGGAAATGTCAAAAGGACAGCAATGCTTATGTAAACAAGTATCACCAAAAACCTCAGGGCAGTTTCTCCTGAGAAATGGGAAGTTAGAGGTCTGTCAGTCGGTATTGTAGAGAATACACTGAAGCCTGGCCAGACACTCTGTTTTATGATGCAATTGAGCATGGGTGACCTCGGTGTGAAATGGTCATGCATCAGTTTTACTGAAACAAAGTGCTGTTTAGGACCTTTGTCAAACCTATTCATGAGCACAGGGAGCCATCAAACCAAATGCTCTGGCTGGATAGCTTAATGACCATTTTAGAATTTTATAACACCAGCAGTTATAGTAGATAAGATTATAAAAGTAATTCAATTTTATGTTTGAGTCATATGCAGATTGCTCGTGGGAATTTGGAAGCAGTTTTCTCTTGCTGAATATGCTCCTTACAAGATGCTTAGACCAGGACTGTAGAAACACAACTGAAAAATGCAATCTTGAGGCAAAAGCTTGGCGGTAGCTCCCTCGGGAAATCACAGCTCAGGAGCTGTCCTGGGAAGAAATAGCCTTGCTCTGGGACCTAGGGCCACATTTCTCAGCTTAGGAGGTATTTATTTCATATCAAAGAATTATATCCTGCAGTAAAAACTTTCTTCATTTTTCATATTTTTTTCTTTTTTTTTTTTTCATTTATTTTTCTTTCATAGGACAGATGGGGTTTTCCCTGGGTAGTCTGTTCACAGTCACGGCTTCAGTAGAATGCCCTGGGTGTTCTTTTCATCTTCCTCCAAAGCCTCAGGTGTAGTCAGAGTGCTAAAGTAGATGAATAAATGGGCTTCCCTGATGTGGCAAATCCTGTGCTCCTAATGGCTCATTAAGCAATGTTGAGCTGCCAGAATTAAGCAGCCTCCAAACCAGATTGATTCTGCAAAAAGCAGTTACAGTCTGTTAGGTTGGGATTTTCCTTCCTTTTTTCTTCCCTCTTGCTGTTTTACATTTTTGTTTGACACTTTCAGATGCTATGTGTGCAGGGCTTTTTTTGTTCTTTTTGGTTTTAAGTATTTTCTCACACAGTAATTATCTTGTTTCAGAGTTTGAACATACATCATAAATACAGATCATCATCTTTGTGTTTTTGGAAGTTTGAAAGCTGGTTGACAGTTAAGTCTTAAAATAATAGGCAATTATTTCTATTCCTCTGTAGTTGGTCTTTATGTAGTTGTTAGCAAAAATGTTCTGGGAGTTTTACATACCGCTTGAGAAGTACCAGTGAGCAACTGGTACTCTGTTCTCTTTCCTCTTCCTTATTTGCATTATATGTAAAGCCCAGGTTTCAGCTTTAAAATTATTTGCTCTTTCTCTTTTATTGCCAGATGGACTGAATTGATTCATCTTTTTTTTTAACCAAAATGAGTAATTTGAACTTTATTGATGATTTGCCTTCGAAGATAATGTTTATACTCTTTTCATCAAAGCTGTTCCCCTATACATACTCCTGTCACTGTGCTTTATTTTCATACTGCTTTTGTAAATTATAATTACCACAAAAATTACATTAAGAGTGAAGTTGCTCTGTTATTTATGCTGGTCACTTAGATGGGTCTGCTCCTGTAGCTGGCTCTCACCAGCTTTTTCTATGACCCTCATCAAGTCACACATCAGTGCCTCAGTTCTCCTGACTGTAAACTAGAGGTAACGCTGAGTATCCTTCAAAGCCTGGAAAGCTCAACCCCCCTATTTTTAAAAAACATCTATTAGACAGAATCCAGTTGAAGTGTTCTGAATAGTCACTTTTTTAAAGAGTGTTTATGTTAAAATGTTGAACTTGGTGATATTTTGTGTTCTCTGTAAGGATTGTTAAATAAGAGTCTAGTAAATAAGGTGATGGTAAACCAGAGGCTCTTTTAAAATTCTTTGTAATAATTTCTCCCAGTTTTTTAATGATTTAAAACTGACCCTGGTTCTCAGCTCGGTCTCCAGACCTGCATGTTCAGTTTTCTTCTTCTCTTCTCCAAATAAAATTTCAAAGAAATGTAGTTTTAGATATTGCAATATGATGCTGTCATCTAAAATTTGATAATTCTTTGAGTCCAAATCAATTTCAAGATCTATTTGGAATATGTGGCCAAATGAGTGAAGTCACACCAGAAGACACTTCTGTTATTTGAAACTGGCATTATTAAATCTGAACTTGAATTTTAGCCTCACTTTGTTGTCAGAAATTAATCTGCAAAAACAAACCCATGTCCAAACACTACTAAAGTACTTTCTCGGTCAGTCACTAATAAAAATACTTCATTCCAAGCTTAATGAGTCACCACTTAACAGCTGATTGATACAAAAAGATTTTAATTTATTCATACGTATACAAATATAATTTAAGTTTGTGCTTGCACTCATGGAAATAGAATGAAGATTTCTTCTATGTATAAAGTTACAAATTTATGATCTGAATAAAAATATTTCAGGTGAAAAAAGTAGCATGATAACAAAATAATCCTATGCCCAAGAGAAAAGGGCATACATTTGTAATTTTGCTTACTGTAATGTCACTATGAATGCTACTTTCAAAAACACTGTTTATTTTATTCTTCAAGGTCTCTGGGATGCATTTTATATGAGATGTGCTGTATGAACCATGCGTTTACTGGACACAATTTTTTGACTGTTATGTTAAAAATTGTAGAAGGTGATACACCTTCTCTTCCAGATAGATATCCAAGTGATCTGAATGCTGTGCTGTGCAGGTATGTTTTTTTCTTGTTTAGCAGACTTTTAAGTTAATTTGGAAAATTACGTAATTATGACTTCTGTTTTTTAATGTTTCAGCATGTTAAATAAGAATCCTTCATTGAGACCAGCAGCAGCAGATATTCTAAAAATCCCTTATATTGAGGAACAACTAAAGGTACACAAGAAAAGTGATAGCTGTACATTTACCATTTGAGTATGTATTTTGCAAAAGCAGAGTAGCCGCAAAAAAAAACGCGTGGAAAAAAAGTAATTAGATAGCAGTTCATGGGAATATTAATCCAAGGGACTTTCAGAGCTAAATTAAAAATATGACTGAGGTAGTGACACAGTGAGACATGAAGCCCGTGTCACTGTACTTGCTGAATTAATCCCCTTCTAAATCTTAGGAGCAATAAGGAGAATGTGCATTTGTGTGCAATGAGTGCAGATCATTTGGGCCTGGGTACATAAAATCTCTTCTGATTAGTCATAGTTTAATGAAAACTACATCTTGCTTTTTTCATCCCTGCTTCAGTGTATATATTACTTGGCTTTCTGAGAAGATGGGGTAGGACCCTGTTCAGTCAGTTTTTTATTAGAACTGTATTGAATCATGGCTGAAAAGTCTGGATCGGTTTAGCCACATGTGTTGATATCACATTTTATTTCCTTGCAGAATATACAGTACAAGTTCAGAAACATAACAGTGAAAGGCAAGGAACTTAATTGGCAGAAAGAAACAGCACCAATTTTTGATGCTGTGTAAGTATTTTCACCTGTTTTATGGACAGCAGTATATGCAATTACAGTGTTGCAAACATTTGTGTTAGTCTCATAGTGCTTTATATTTAGAGGAACCCGTTCCCCAGAAATACTGAAGAGCAACCTCGTTAGTGAGATGCATAATTAAAATCTAAGGTAAAAAAAAATTCAGATCAAATATTTTTATTATATAACTGTAGAAATGGTGCATGCATATGTAGTATATGCATATATTAATTTAATGCCAATTAGTATGTAAATTATGACCTTTCTCTTCACATTTTGTAAGTGTAGATCATCATTTAATTACGTCACAATCATTTATAGTGCTGTTATTTGTGTACCTACTAATTATTGAATGCAAAAGCTATTTTTCCTAAATGATGCCAAACTAAAAGCTCATACACTTAAACTAATACTCAGCTAATACGTCTATAGGATACTGTTATATCTATCTTGTAATCGTTCTGTGAAATTAAATCTACCAAAGTTTCTTGACTCTTACATCAGTAGCGCCTTCGCACATGATCTCTCATTTAGGTACTAAATGTATATTAAATTAATTGCATTAAATTCCAGTGCTGCAATGATTAAAGCAAATGTCAACACACATAATTTCATCTTGCCTATGTAAATTAGTTCTGCAGTTCTGATGGCAAGCTGGCCCTCCCCTCTGCTTCCTGTCCCTGAGTTTTCTGTACGTGGTTTTGCTCTGTCAGGAGCTGGCACATGAAAAATCAGGAGTCTGTGATCCTATGTGGATGCAATAGATATCTCTGCTTCATATTTCCTCTAAACAACTGTCAAGACTTTAACAACTATCTGAAATTTCTTATAAGTTACGAGGTAACAGTAATTAAGAAGCCCATGCTCCAATCCAGAATTAGTATTGCCTTTGGGGTAATAGACCTTTCTCTTCATTTTTTTTGTGACCTCTACTCTTGGAGAGGACCTGCAGTTTTGCAGCTGTGGTTGCTTTGTAGATGCTGCCAGTTCTACTGCTTGTAAGCATCCTTTCAGGAGAGGTGACCCAGCTTCAGCTTTTCTGAAGAAATTGTTATTTAATGTCAGTGATTGGAAGGCAGTGAAGCAAATAAGTGGAATTCAACACAGCAAAATATTTTGTACATCTTTTTTACCCAGTTCAACTACTGAGGGTGTATCTGTAAAGCTGGCATCTCTAGAAATTGTAGTTTGGATTTCTACCTTCTTGCTTCTGTTCTTGCCGTCTCTCGTTGACAGATGAAGCCATCTTTTTACCAGACCAAAGTTCTCTGTTTTGGTATAAACGAGTACCTTTAGTATAAATAAGTTGTGTAACTTTCCATAGATGTAAGATGCAAGAAAACATGATGCTGGTATTTGCTAGTAACAACTATCTAATAAATAACAGCAAATAGAACTGACTGAGACTGCTGTCTTATTGTTCTACATGATTGCTTCTGCTAGAAATAACTCTTTGCTAGTACATTGGAAATACAAGAGTCAAACAGGTAGATTTGCAATAGCTAGGAAATGTTGGATGTATCCCTTGTCGATGGCTGCTCTATTTGAGCTGATCCAGTTAACTGAGTGGATTTCTGCCTCTTCAGATGAAATATATCTAACTTCAGAGATGTACCTTAAATAGTTTTGGGGCACTGAAATCTTGCCCAGTTATGATGTCATCTCTATCTGAATTACATTGAGAGCATAATGCTTATTAAAACATACTACTACTACTATTATATTATTATTGTTGTTGCTGTTATCATAATATTATTATAATATTTTGTGGATGCAGGATTTCAAGTTATCCATACGCACCAAAAGATTGTAGATGATTGAGGAATCAGTATATTTACCCTCAAAATATATACCTAGACTCCAAATGTCCCCATGCATCTCGAGCAGAATGATAAAACTGCTTTCTGTTGTTTGTAACTTACTATGCTCCAACTGATCCGTTGTCATTAGTTTGAACGTACTGAGTCTTATCACCTTCCAAATGGACACTATATATTGGCAGAGCTAGGGGAGAACATTAGTGTATATCCTAGAATCTGTAACTATTTTGTTCAAAAGCAAGTCTATAGTCTCTTAGGATGAAGAACAAGTTCTATCTATGAAGACCATATTATTATACTTTTGTTAAAAAGAAATATAAAGTCATCTGCTTCTATGCAGAAGTCCAGAGTCCTAAAAATTTTGGAGCAATGGATGGCAACTGTTTTTGTTTGAGCATGGAAATTTACTTTGAGATTTTCAAATTCGGGGCATCAATTTGAGGACAAAATCCTAAAAGGAACTTCACTATAAGTTATCTTCAAATGTACTGCAGTCTGATTTTTTTTTTTTTTGGCTAAATGTTTGGAATATGCATAAAGTTGTAATCTTATTGTGAATTTCATTGTATTTACTGTTTTTGTACTGGTAAGCAAAATGCAAAATAATTTTTGTAATTCTAGATCTGAAGAGGTAGGTAAAATGAAATAAAAATACCTGAAAAATGGTAGAGAGAAGAAAAGTAGAGGAGAGATAATTTAAACATAGTGAATTTCCCACATCATCTGTAATGAAGAAATGATCTAGTCTGAGTGAATGTACAGGAAGTTGCTTCTTATGGTGTCCACTCCAATCACTGCTACTGTATGATTTTTTTCTCACTAAGAATTATTTTTGCCATGTATAGTTTAGTCTGCTTTCTTCTAGTAAAGGCCTCTATTGGCTTACTTTATTCCAGTCCCATGCAAGTCATAAATTTTAAATATTTAAGCAAGCATAAAGATGTACAAGTTCAGTTTTGGCTTGGATGAAAAATGGCTTTTTTTCTCAAGACATTCTTATAATTTAAATTAGAGTTTTTTACAGGGCACAAGAAGTGTGTCTACATTACTCATTCTTGAAGAGTTAGTTTCATTCTTATGAATAATTGAGCTCTTCTTGTCTTTGTCCTTAGTCTTCTATATTTCACACTAATATTCATATCTTTGCTCTATTTCCCTGTATAGTCAACATTTGAAAGGCATCATGAAAGCTCTTCTCATTTATTAAAATCCTGATTCCAAAATCATAGTCTAGAAGGAGTGTTGCAATTTATATGGTTACAAAACTGGTCTCTGATGATCAGAATTGAATTTATTTCATAAGAACTAAAAGAGTAATTTGAAATAAATATTTGGTATCATAAGCAATAGAAAAGGTGAGCAAAATATGACTGCCAATGCATTGCAAACTATGGCTTAATTTTTGTAATTACGGTAGTATGTGAGATAAAAAATCTGAGATTAATATCCTTTTTCTGATGTAGGACTAATATCGCTGTCCTGTGTTGATAAATACAGCTGAGATGCATATGTCAATAATTCATGCTCAGCTTTCAGATGGTCTACGGAGACCATCTTACCAGTGAATTGTTATTATTGATTAGGAATAGAAATTCAAGAGGACATCATGATAATTATAATTATTGTTCAAGACACATTAATATTCTCTTTTATTTTAGACAGCTTGTGACAATCAATGTAAAATGTATGGGTAATACTGCCTTTCTCTCTGGTTCTCATTTAAAGACTGTCTTTTTACATGGAATATGCTCAATAATGAAGCACGACAGGGTAAATATTCCATTATGATTCAACATTTGTTCTTTTAAGGAGCTGAGTTTACTTCTTTCCATTCTCACCTGAAATTATTCACATTCTTCTTGAAACTAAGTCTAAGTTTAAATATTCCAATTTAAAAGAGACATTTGCTTTCCAAACTAAGGTCTATTTATTCTGTTCTAGTACCTGTGACTTTCTAATTATTCTATTTGAAATGTCTCGATGTTTCAATATAAAATCAAAATACTGGTATTTACATTTTATATAAAGATGGGTTTGCATGCATTCATTTTCAGGCAGAGGAAAGTTCATTTGCAAACTCTACAGGAACTGTCTGAAGTACAGAAAATGACACCACGGGAACGAATGAGGCTGAGGAAGTTAAATACTGCAGATGAGAAAGCAAAGAAGTTGAAGTAAGTTGAGCATAACATGAGCATTGTGCCCTAACCATGCAGCTTTTCCCATCCAACAGTCTAATGAGAGAGTTAGAACTGTCAAGGTAAAAATAAAAGTAAAAACAAAAGGATTTTCAGCTACTCAGAGCAAATGGGGATTTTAGATGAGTTGGATCACAGTAATTATTTACATAGGAAAAAAGTCAGAACAGTAGCCTAAAACTGGTGCTTTGAGTATGGTGTTTCTGGTTAAAAAGGAAACGAGAGATTTTTTTGTGTGTATGTTACAAAAGGAGATTTTTTTTTAATGACTTGTCATTTTCAGCATTGTACAGTCTGAGGAGTTGGAAATTTAGTTACAATCCAGCTATTATTGATTGTTTTGGCCTTTGAGATTTGCCAATAGAAGTTAATAGCTCAGAGGATAGACTTATCAAATGATCAAATGGGGTAATGCGCTTGTTGTAAAGATTTTATGATTTGTGTTTCTTTATTGAGTGAGACATACTAAAAAGGGGGATTTGAAGTAGAATAAGTACTGTTTCTGGGTGGGAAATGAGAAACAGCTGGAAGGCTATGTGTATTTGCATGGGTTATATATTTTTTAAATAAGAAGAATATACTGTTTTGAAGACACACTTGAGTTTTTCCCAGTTTAAAATATTCAATACTTTATTTGTTATGAATGAAAATCGGAAAAGCACTACATCCATATTTAATTCATTTAATGTTTTCTTTAAAAGCATCTTGTGAAGTGCAGTGTAAATTAACAAATGTTTACTGTTATTTATAGAGGATAATAGAGAGAATAACTATTTTTGATTATGAAAACTGGCCTGTTAACCCTGTTATGCCAAAGCAAGTCAGCATTTCAGTAAGGCATTGATATCCTAGTATAGAAAAATGTTGTCAGGTCACAAGGAGTCTGATTTATAGCCTCAGAAACTCCACACCTATGTAAATCTATAATAATTGCAGTTGAGTGAAAATGCTCAGTAAAATAACATCCTAGCATTACTTGTGCCAGCTTGTGATGCGCATACCCAAAGGTTTCACATAAAAATGAAAGCCTCCATGTCCTTTTGGAAAACATATCTGATCAGCCTGTATGTCTGTCTGACACCATTACATTCAATACTGGAGATGGTATGTAAATTTATTCTCATTTTTAAAAAATCTGCTTGAATTGAAACCATTGTATACATTTAACATCTCTTCTGCATGGCGTTTTCAATAATATGGTAGACGAATTTTTGTACTTACATGAAATCTATAAATAGGAAGACTGTCTCTTTCACTTTTTTAAAGCAGATGGAGGTTATGAAATAATAATAATTGCAGGATCGTTCTAGTTTGTTTTTTTATTTTCTTTATTTTCTTGCAGTTTAGTGTTTTCTGTGCAGATTTTCTAGGTTTTTTTTTCCCCCAGCAACAAAAGTAAGTATATTTCTTTTTTTAATATGAAGGCAACATATTAATCTTCAAGTCTTGTTCTCAGTGATGAATCTTTAAAATGGATCTACATTCAGCTCTGGGTTATTGCCAGCTTACTCTTCTTGAAAGTATTTGAAGCAATGCAAAATCAGTCCATTCTTAGACTGGAAATTGACTTTCAGCAGTGCGAATCTAGAGTTGAATGGGAAGGGAATATAGTAGTGGAAACTGGAAGAGCTGCTTTATGTACCACCTGGCTTAAGTAGTTCCATGCAGAGAAGAGCAGCTACCAGCTCTCCCCTGGATGATGAGTTCATAGCATGCAAGTATTGCATGCCTGTCTTCAACTGAAAGGTCCCTGGGCTACATGGTGGCATGAAGTCCAAAGTAGTTAAGATCTTTGGAAGAAACAGAAGAGACTAGGATTAAAAATTTACTTTTTTCAATTATATTATGCAAGTTGTGAAAGAAAATATAATCAAGTTTAGAAATAAGGCCTGAAATCTCCTTGTTAGTTCACTAAAACTAATCTCAATTGAATAGGTGCCATGAATGTTTGACAACATGGGAGTTTGATTATGGACTTTATTTTTCCATGTGTATTTCTACAAGATCACTTTGTGCTATCCATTATATCTCATACCGAGCACAAGTATTGTCTATTTACAGACAGCTGGCAGAAGAAAAATATCAAGAAAATATCAAAAGAATGCAAGAATTCAGATCCCATAATTTTCAGCAGCTGAATGTCAATGTCCTGCATGTAAGTATGGGCTGTTGTTTCATAAGCCTCAGATATTTCAGTGTACAGCACTTCTTTGTTTCCTGCATACTACAGTTAGCACTAGAGGCACTGTTCTAAGCAGTCCTGTTCTAAGACTAATAATTTAGAAGTGAATAAAAGTCTGGACTGCTGAGGTGAACCTGTGGATCTATGATGACGAAAAATGTGTTTAGTTATTCAGATATGCTTCAACAAACTCGGTATTCATTGCAGTTTTCCTTTTTTGAGTCACCCTTAAATCTAAATCCACTCTCTGAAATGTACAAACTGACAGGCTGCATGACATCAGGATTCAAAATGCATTCATTTTCAAGATAATTTTAGAATTTTAATCCTTTAAACACTCTAATTTGACATGGCTGTGGGTTCTTTTCATTTGATATTTAAGAATATTAACATTTCAACTGGCTTTTTAGTAAGAATGAAGTCTTGGAATGACTCTCAGTGTAAGCTGTCCTTTACTTTTAAGCTATCTGCAGCAGAAGATAGGCCTGTTCAATTGTAGCACTATGTGTTATCGTAGAGACTGCAGTGTCAGTTTGGAAACAGTGAAAGCACCACAGAAATAATAAGGTTTTAGTCAGTGTTTTGTCTTCTACCTTTACTTTCAGATGCACTCTAATTTCTGTTTCCCATTGTGTCTGGAGAAAAAATATGTTAAATCTGTCTCTGCTTATGGCTGTGTCATTCCTGATCATTTATAAAAAGCTAGGATTTTTTTCACTCTTTGCCTAGTACAAATCCCAGCAGCTGGGGCAACCATTGTGCTGCGATTTTGCTGAAAGCTCTAACTGTACCTGTTTCTCCATGCTGTTTTGTTTAACTAAGGCATCTGATGAGCAGACTTCAAAACCCCTAATTCATTCTCAGCCAGTCAGTAAATGTGAGTATGTGCCCAGAGGATATGATGAACCAAGGGAAAATGAGGCATCAGGTCAACTCTGCATATCTGAGCTTACAGACCATGGTAAGAATCCAAAGTCTGATGTTGAAATGAAACTTCTTACATACAAACCAAGATTTTATTTTGTCCCTTGTAGTTAATATGTGATGGGGAAAATGCAGTATAAAAGCAGTCAGATTTGTAAAGCAGTCAAAACATTTACAAAGAAAGGAGGAAAGTAATCCACATGGATCAATGTACAGTGGGTGAACAGCAAGGTTATGTAGCAGGTCTGTGTTCCCAGAGTTTGAGTGACCTGTGAGCAGTGATGGAGGTGAACGTACCTTCTCCAAATGACATACTGAGTTAGAAGGAGATAGCTTTAATTTTACATATATGAAATAACTAGTGTTAGAAAAGTGTTTCCTAAATTGTCTCTCCAGTGCAAAAAGTAAGTACAAGAATTCAGAGCATTTGCACCTTTGTTACGCTTCAGTGCCACTTTCTTCATCTCTAACGATGAGAGAAGCAGATGGAAACTCTTTAAACTGTGCGTGTCTACACTGTCCTCAAATACTTAGCTACTATCTAAAGGCTATAAAGTGCTACATAGCATTTACTGTTCTGTAGATAGATGAATAAATAGTCAAGCTTTTCAAAAAGGGTCCGATGGTGAAAAATGTTGTGCTTAATGAGGAAAACATTTTTAAGAGCACATTTATATGTTCTGTGTCATGCTCTTAAATATTTAAGAATCACTGGGTAAGCGCAATTATGGTGGATGTTTTTTAATCATGTTAGAATCTTGCAAGTATGCATTAATATACTTTAAAGTACCTACTTTTCTCTAATAGCCTTGCCTTTTAGTGTTGGTTTATGCATGTCTGTGAAGGTATACAGCAATAAATTAAAAGCATATATCAGTTTGTGGTGGAGGTGGAGTATTTTTATTAGCAAATTGTGTTTTTCTTTCAGTATGGCCTCACTTATGTCTATGTGGTTGACTTGCTGTTTCACAGTACAAGGAGGGATGATATGTGTAGGAGAGAACCCAGCTGCTGGAAATACATCCTGGGGGGAGGGTAGGGAAGACTTCAAATAGAGGACTGAGAGAAAGCAGTAAATGTGGGTGGGAGATGCACCAGGGTAGGCATACAAAGGTACTTAAATAGAAATAGAACATGTATGAAAGGGAAGAAACTCATGTTTCTGCCTTTAGAGGTCATTAAACTCTTAAACTATAATGATAGAAATTAGATGCATTTATATCTGTGATGCATAAATTTGGTCAATCCTTTGTACAAAAATGAATGCAGGTTTAATTGCTTTTGCCACAGTTACTGACATTGAAGTGGTGGGTTCATGAAAAAAAAAAATATGGATTGGTGAGAGAAATTACATGTTTTCTCTTCTTCACTTTGTGAATACCTTGTTATTCCTGAAGCTGATGTCAAAGCTGTCACTTACTCTATTCAGTATTGATACTCTTCTTTTCTTTAAAAATTTCAGTGCAACCATGCATGTTCTACGTGTCTAATTATTAATGAAGTTATTAACGGCACCTTTGTATTTGAAAATGTAGAAACAGTTGCAGCTATTGATTTACAGTAGAATTTGATTCTTGATCAATGGGCTATACTCAGGCAAAAAGAAGAAAACTAGAAGAAAGGCTAGAAATGGCTTTATGAACTTGTCTTACATGTTAATAAATCTTGCTAATACATACTAGGTTAGAGGAAGAATTTAGACTGCAAATACTAAACTAACAAGCTCCCTGGTTATAACTAATCACTAAAAACAGTTGTGGAAGGGGAGAAAAAGCAGGATTCTGTTCATTAACACCAAGGAGGCACAGCAGTAGCAGCAGCCTTTAAGTAACTTCAGGGCAGACCTAAAAAAATCCTCTCAGGAATGGGAAAAGCTGGTGGGGAATAGCTAGGGATAGTACCTCAGTCCTAACAGGTAGGGAGGAAAGTTCAGGCTGTGTTTGGCTCGTATTCTGCAGTCTTTAAAAAAAACTTGTGAGCAGAAAAGAGCAGGGCTTGAGGAGTTGAAAGACCAGGCTCTTAAAGGGTTCTGGAGCGACACAGAGAATAAAACATCTTACGCTCTGCTTTCAATGAAAATTATCTAAAGCATTATGAAACACAGTTGTGTGTCACTGGAGAAGGCGCCAAGTACAAAACTCTAAGCTTTAGTAAGTAAATTTATAACCCATGACAGCTTGATCCAGTTTTAGCAGTGGTAGTTATATTTACTGCAAGATGGGAAAAACAAGCCATTGTAGTTAGATAAATGAGAATCATTATGATAATTTGAGGGTTTGGACTTCATGATTGATGACTTTCAGCAATGTCAAAGACATTTAACTGCTGTAGACTTTCCTGACAAGTTAGGATACTGGAATGTGTTCAGAGGAGGGCAACGAAGATGGTGAAGGGGCTGGGGCGCAAGCCCTATGAGGAGCGACTGAGGGAGCTGGGGCTGTTTAGTCTGAAGAAGAGGAGGCTCAGGGGAGACCTCATTGCTCTCTACAACTACCTAAAAGGAGGTTGTAGTCGGGCAGGGGTTGGTCTCTTCTCTCAGGTGACCAGTGACAGAACTAGAGGGCATGGACTCAAACTTCATCAGGGAAAGTTTAGACTTGATGTTAGGAAAAAGTTCTTCACTGAAAGGGTGATTGTTCATTGGAATGCACTGCCCAGGGAGGTGGTGGAGTCGCAGACCCTGGAAGTGTTTAAGGGGAGACTGGTTGAGGCACTGAGTGCCATGGTTTAGATGATGGGTTGGTGTTAGTGTTGATGTTAGTGTTGGATTATAGGTTGGACTTGATGATTTCAGAAGTCCTTTCCAACCTTATGATACTGTGATACTGTGATACTGTGAAGTTTAAGCTTCTCTCCATGTTTGTTTTATATAATCTGCAATGATCTTCTGGACATTTTTCATTCTAAATAGTCCCCTTTTGCACTTGAGGAATATTTAAAAGAGTTGTATGAAATCACAAATTGCTGACCAATTTGTTAGTCGTCAAGCAGGTTTTATTTTTTGGAGTACAAAAGAGATCTGAGTAGACCTTGTGCTTTTGATGTTGCCATGAATTCACTCTGTTACTGAAAAGGTTCATCCAGATTGTTGACAATTGTTACAACAGTTTCTTCAGAAAATTAAAGACATGATCTTATTCTTACAGCAAAATGGTGCAGACAGCATAAATACTATTTTTTAACAATAAAATTCAGTTAGTTTTCCAACATTGTGTTCCTTACTCTGCCATCCAGCTATACTATGCAGATACGTTGTTTTCTGGTAGAGACTGTGAACGCTACTGAATTCTGTGGGACTGATTGAGAGCATGGAATGGCTGCTGCACCTTGGCATGCTGTCACCTTTCTCCCTGTTTGCTTCTGGGATTCTGGGCACGTTCTGCAGTATCCTCCATGCCTCAGCAGAAAGTGAAGAACTTCTAGGGGTAGGAGATCAAAGAAATATGAGCTTTTGTGGACAGAAATAACTTTGAAAATCTTCTGTGCTTGTACTTCTAAAGCTCAAGAAGAAAGGGATCCATTAAACACACATGTTCCAGAACTATTATCTTGGATTCTGTTGGTGCTCTGCTAGAGAGAAGGCTTTGTCCCCCAATCCCACCATGTTCCCTCCATTTGCTTCCGTTCCATGGGAAAAGTAGAAGCCTCAACGTGACCACCAGGTCCAGTCTATGGCTACAGTAGAGATCTACTTGCACTGAATCTTTCTTAAAGAATTTAACCTGTTTTAGACACTCTAGAATTTCCCCCTGCTTCTCTGCATTTAAAGCAGTTCCTCAGCCAAAATATTGCAGTGTTTGTGAACCTTCTAATTTCTGGCTTAGATTTACTTCTGGCTGTTTAATGCCAACATCTTTAAGATGCATTGACTGGTTGCCTTGCAGTTTAAGTAGTTCTTTTCCTTCCTTTACTTATTCTCCTCCTGTTTTTATAGGCAACTGTAATGTCCTTCTGTGTAATACCTCTATATAGTACTTCTCTATTATTCATATGTTTTAACACTGATTACTTTTTACCATACCTAAATCTTCCTTCCTTAAGATGCTTCCAAGATGCTATCTCCCAATTTACAACAGATTATTTTGATTTTAATGCTTAAACTTGTGACTCTGTTCTTTGCACTTTCTCCATCATTCTGGTTCTCAGGTTTACCCAGTGTACATTGTTATACCACCGCATACTTTGCATTGGTGATGCACTCTTTTTTAACTTCTGGAAGTCAGTGCTGTGCATAGTAACTCCAGCAGAGTGGACCTCTCCCTGACCAGCCGTGCAGTACTGCTCTCAGTTACCCAGTGGTGTGTTGCCTCTGTGCCCTCCCCACCCTCCTCGTGGTCAACACACTTGCAGCAACGCAAAGCATTCGAAGTGCTGGATGAGCTTGCAAGGAAATGAAGTATCTTTTCCTAAAATATCAGTCTAGATGGTTATGACAACTCATAATCACACAAGCATGGGGCATGCAGTGTCAGCAGCATAGGTAGGCAGGCTTCCTGGGTTATTAAGGATATCTGTGTAAATCTTCAGGTTCGGGGATTTTGTCTCTCCAGTTCCTTGATTTAGTTGTATTTTGCATGCATGCCAGAGCAAAGGATGCTTTTGGTTTGGCTATTACTTTTCTCCACACTGCAGAACTTCAGAGAGTCATAGCAGATGGGTAGGTAACATTCCTTGCACTAGTGAAGGTTTAAAAATGTGCTTTAAATTTCTGTTTCTCTTAAGTTACGGTAAGTTTCTTAACTGTTTTGTATCTTTACTCATACAATCTGGAGTAAAAATATTCCCTTTAATAGTAAAAGACAGGCAACAGAGTTGCTAAGAAAGACTCAGCTAGAAATATTACTTTTATAATTATTATGAGTCATATTAAGTAAATGGCTGAAATGGTATTCTGATTGCATCATTAGAATGGGTTATACTCTTACTGTATTTTTTCAGCTAATTGGACCACTAAGGCATTCCTTGGAATTGTAAACCTTTGTAAATATAAACAAATGAAAAAATGACCTTACTCATTTGCAAATATTTTATTTACTAGTTTAATCAGCTTTAATTTTTTTAGATTTGTTAATTGGAAACAAAACTTTAAAAAAAATTATATTTTGATACTAAGATATTTATGTAATTATATTTTGTAGTTGTGTGTAATATTCATTGGAAAATGTTGATGTCTGTCCAGGAATTTATGGAGCTGTCATCATACAAATAATTTAAGACTGGGGCAGATGGAACAGTTATGAATATATTGTACTACTGGGAGCAGTTTTGCTTTACTGTAGATATCTTTGTGTCTTTTCCATCTCCAGTGTCTCCAACTACAAGTAAGAGACAAAAGAGCTGGAGCACGTTTCATACTCAGGTTGCACTCAGAGACACTGAATCACTGGCGGTGTTAAATACAAATATTTACCTGTGGAAATCCATATATTTATATGGATCTTTACAGTTACATTTATTTTCAAGGAATCACATAAAATTGCTAATGATTAACAAATTCCATTTGTATTTTGATTTGTTTTATTTCTTTTCTGCTGCACATTTTCAGTTCATTTTATTGATTTTTTTTTTCTGAATATTAAAAAGCACATTTTGAAAATCATGGCAATGAAGCAGGAGTGGGCAATGCAAAATTTGTCGATAAACCTATGTCTGTATTTCCTATACATACCTAGACAATAAGACGTTCATCTCTCTGGCTATCATCAGAAAGAAGAGCCACCTTACCTTAAGTTGGTTGACATCACTTCCCCTACGCCCCCAATCTCTTGACCCATTTCTTTATAGAAATTATTTCCATTTAGGGTAGGGTAGTAATGCCAATGTAAATTTTCTGGAGATCACTCTGTGTTCAGTGTATGCACTTAGCTTTCAACAGTGTTTTTGTGGAAATAATGGTGAGGCAAATTAAATTGTCATGATGGCAACTAGAGGTCAGTTTTTCTTTAAGAAAAAAATGCTGTGAAAAAGAACTATGCATATTTAACTGCTCATTTCCATGCATGGTAATGACCTCAGCTGGTATAAAATTATTCATTTTCTAAAACATGAGAAAAATTTATCAATCAGACAAAAAACAGAAGTATCTATGAGCTGTACCCAGCCTCAATGTTATGGATAAATATGCTCAGTGTCTTCCAATGCCAAATAGAATGAGGCTCTTCCAGCTAGGCAGGTTCATTAGATATTTAATGTTTAATAATGTGGCCTCCTTCTGAAGAGCTGCTGGAACCATCATGTAAGTAATGTATTGCTTTCTAACGTAGCTTTCTAATGTTTCCCTACTAATGAACTTTACTGAGTTTGTAGTCTACTTTTCTGATTATAAAAAAAAGTAACCAGAAGAGTAGATACTTTTTTTTCCAGAGAGCTGGATATTCAGAGAAGTTGCAGATGCTGAGGGTCATCTTTTCTGCAGATTTTGTAGTATTGGTAGACCACTGTGGCTTTTCTGTGTGGGCTACTGCAAACTGTGCTAGATAGGATGGAAAACTGCTACTCTGTCACTACATGACATTAATTGTTTGGCTGTAGGTCCTTTTGCTTTGGTTACATCTTCTAATGAAACCAGATTTTACATTAAAATTCCTCTCAACTCTGCATACAGCCTGTTTCCTGTTGTCTGGCTCTAAGTTCACAGAGATGTTTTACTAATAGGAAACACTAATTATGGGGGCTTGCCTATAAAGAATCCAGAGAAAGCTTTATCAAAGCATGCATTGTATTTATCCATGTGGGAAACTAACGCGGAATATCTGAAGTTTCTTAGTTTACTACATAGAAAATCCTGTAGGTAGAGAAGCTCAATCTTTGCAGTCGTAAAAAGCATGAAGAGCAAGACATAATCCCGTTATACAACTGTAACAGTTGTTCAAGGTTTCTAATTCAGTTTCAGCAGTAGGATTTGCCTTGAAATTGGCTACAAAATCATCTGTATCTGAAAGTGCTTCCAGATAACTCAGTGCAATTCAGATGCAACAAAACCTACCATTTCCATACCATTGTCTTTGGTCCTTCTAATTTGGATCATTTTTTTTTCAGTTGAAAGATACTGGGTTGAAAGCTATCTCCGTTACCAAAACTCCATACTTCTTCCAGGAGCCCTAAGGAGCATTAAATTCAACAAGCTACAGTCAAACAGGCATGAAAACTTCAAGACATATACTGGCATTTGTGGCTAAAAGTGCCACTTTATATTCATATCAGTTTCGCAGCTGATGAGACATGGTAAACAAGAGTGGGGAAGGATTTTTTATAAAAAGAATATTCAAGAAATTATATATGCAAATACATCCATATTTCCAAAGGCTTGTCCTCATTGCAGGACTTAAATGCCTGGAATGACAAAAACAATGCAGCAAAACAATGCTGGATGTAAGGGCCACCCATAAAATATTGTCTCTTGCATTTTTTAATTGCCAGTACGTTACTAGTTGGGGCTTCACCTGCATTCATGTCTATTTCTGCAAGAGTCCCAGGTCGGCGTAGACTACTACTCTGCTCTTAATAGACATGTTTGGATATGGGAAGGACCAAAATATCTTAAGCTAAGTACTTGTGGTATTTAAATTCTTTATGCAGAAAAAGAATCTAAAAAAATTGAAGGCACATAAATCAAAGGGACATATTATGTGATCTCTCTGATCTGTATTATATTCCTTTTTATTTTTGTATACTGCAAAGATTATAATGTTAAATTCCTTAGATTAACAAGTTGCAATACATTACATCTGGTGTACCCCTGATTTCATTACAACTCCAAAATGGCTAAGTACATTATGGTGATTGTATAAATTATTTCTGTATTTCCATTGCTAGTTGTTATGGATACACTGCTTTGAATTTCAGGTGGGTAAAGTTCAGTAGACTCTCAAATAGTAAATGTTCCCTCATAAAAAATTGTGGGTTTTTTTCTTCTGTTATTTTTATGAAGATTTTCCAGGGTTTTTTTTAAATATTAGAAGGTTAAAAACCTGTAATACTTCTGAGCACATCTTTAAGCATCCCTGTGCATGCACATTTTGTTTGGTGCCTGTAAAAGAGTACCTTTGCATACTGATTCGGTAACTGTGTAACACTCCAAAATATGACCATCACACCACTTGAAAGCTTTTAGGAAAATCATGTATGGTTTTGTTTTTCAGTCTGGCAAGTCAAAATAGAACAGAATAATATTTATAATAAGTGTCATTAAGTGCCTTCCTGCATTTTTATTATTATAGTGTCCTTTGTATCCAGAAAGATTTGTCTCAGTTAAGAAGCTAGTGTTGTGGTGACTTCTACTGTTGGTTACCCACTGCTCCCCTCTTTCATGTGATTGCCCTCCTTCCAGGATCATAAGGCATATTCCCTGACTTACTACTTGCTGAAATGATACCATGGGATACTTGCTGAGAGAAACTTGCTTGTTTAGTTCTGGTATTTACATTTACCAGTCTTTGGTACAGGGGATGACAAAACTTCTGAGACTGTCACGGGGTTTGATGGTGTAGGCATGCTCCCAGCTCATCTGTCTTGTATTTTCACTGTTTGGTTTCACACTGAGATCCCACCTTGTCCCAGATTCAATTAAAAGAATGTTAATTCTGATTTATTTTAGCAAAAGCAAATTTTAAGAAAGTTTGCAAGACTTAGCTACAAAGAGAAAAATGAATCAATATTGATTTTTTTTTTTTAATTGACTGAAGCGTTATTCTTCTTGCTTAAGGATTTCTTTCCTAGAAGTATTGCCCTTGGAGAGCTAATTTCTTGCTTTGGTTATAGCTCCCTATTTAAACCCTTCTTCCATGAGCTTAACTATAGAATTGAAGAGATATTCTTGGGAATTTTATGACATTTTGGAGCCTAGTGTTTACGGTAATTTAGAAACTCTATGTAGAGGTTTCTATGCATTGTCCAGTATCTTCAGGTTTTTACTTAAAGGCTTTACTTCTTTGAAGACCATCAGGAATTGAACTCTACCCATAACCTCCTCAGGAAACTAATCAGTATGGCTAGATACTTAAATCTTTTCATAGCTTAATGAAAATTAACAGCTGACTTCTTACAAGAAGTCTTGCTCTTACAGCTTCCCAGAGGGAAGCTTGCAGAATGATTTCTTTGCATAGCAGTTATTTAATAATCCCAAAGACTCTGACAGTATGGGGAAAGAGCAAATTATGTTACTCTGTAACTCCTGCTTTTTTTCTGGTCTATTTTGCTATTGATTTAGTTTGGCATTGATAAAGAGAGTCTACCTTAAAATTAACCTTGGTCGATGACTACATTTAAAATAATTCTGGCCAAGCCTTTTTAAAACCTACACAGAAAGTCCCATCACTTATTTCCAAGCATTGTGTTAAAAAACATATACAAAACACTGTGTGAATTTAGGAAGCAATTAGAAGCAAATGCATAGAGACTGTATATACAAAAAATGCTATGTACTGTTCTATAGCAGATACTTTCAGATAATTCAAAAATTTTAAATCTTCCTTAGAAAAATACTGGGTTTAATCCAGAAAAAATATTGGGTTTTAGTCCAGATTGTCATAATTATAGTGCAATAGACTTTTATACTGGACTTCAGACTCAAGATTAAACTGATGTAAATAAAGAAGCACCAGGCATTAGCTGGTATCAAGGTTTAGCCCCAGCTAATTTTCAGCAGCTAAGATTGTGCAGTTGGGCACTCAAGTTCCACCTTGCCACCCCCAGGGGAAGCAGAGAGGAAAATGAGAGGAAACAGGCTTGCAGATTGGAAACTAAAACTACAGCTTTAATGAAATGGCAATAATAATAGTAATGATGATTAAAATTATTAGACTATGAAATATGTACAAATATCTAAGATCTCACCCCACCCCTCAATGACTGTAAAGCACCACAAATGCTGTAGAGCAGACACGGGAAGAGAGTCCATGGCTAGGAGGGAGCTGAACTTAGGAACTGGATTCAGGGACACATGGATCCAGAGTCAGGAGACATCAGACAAAAGAGGTCCTCACTGGACGCTGACCATCACAGAAGAGAGCGAGACCCTTGTAAACTCTCAATTTTATACAGAGTATGATGTATATGGGGTGGAATACTCTGTTGATCAGTTTGGGCTCACCTGTCCTGTCTGATCCTCCCTGCAGGTGTGGCCTTTTTCGCTGGCTCGAGGATGACCTTGGTTACTAGAGGAATGAGTATAAACGTTGGCCTTTCTGTGTACCAATGTTCCCTATTATGACTTCTAAAGAGAAACTATCTGAAAAAAACCCATGCAGTTAAGTTTCGGAAAATGAAGTTACTTTAGGCTAAGGCTGAGTGAGAATCAGGAAATGGACCGAAATTAACTGAAACCATAACAGCTTGCAAACAAAATGTCTGTGAACAGGATGGTGTTCAAAAACATTCAATAAGGAATCCCAGTCCTCCTTCCAGTTGCAGCTTTCTGGCTCACTTTTCAAACAAAACAGCATTTCTGGGGAGCTGGGCCAAATTATATGGTGACATAGGAAGACAGAGCCAATTCCAAGTGAAGTGAATTTGTTCAGAAAGTAGCTGTAAATACTGAATAAGTTTGCAGTTTCTACCAGTTTAGCTTTAAGTGCATGTGACCGTTAGCTGGAGGAAATGATAAGGTGACAGCAATGAAAGAGCTTGATTTATGTTCTCTCACAATTTTTCTGTTCCATAGAGCAAAGTGTGCAGCTGTGATCTAGCAAGTACATTGACTTTCACCAGTTAATTTCACCTGGGCATTCAAAGTCTCAATACTTTTTTCCTAGATTTGCTTGGTTGTGATAATTTACTTGTTTTTGTACCTGTCCAACATATAACTCATGTTGCTGCTTACGTCCAAATTAAATGTATTTTATATCTTTACTACATCTAGACTCTCATGCACGCAGCTGCTTACACCAAGTTTGGATCTTAACCATTGTACTCCTTCAGTAAGTTCTGGTTGTGAAAGCATCCCAGATTTGTGTATCTAAAAATGGCATTCTTGAACTGAATCTTGGGGAGAAGGAAGTAACTGGCTTAAGGGGCAGCTTTTGATATTAACATGTGGACCCTTTCCTTCCGAACGCTGTCATCAGATTGAAAAGGAAAGTGTCAGTCCATCTCTGCCAGATTCAGCAGGAAAACTGAGCTTTTATTTGAAAGTATGCTTTGACTGATCAAAAAGGTTTAAAATAACTCAAGGACTATGGTAGTTTTAAATTGATGTCATAAGGTAGTTCATGGTCATTTTTCCTTTAATTTACAGCTCTTGCTCTGTTCCTGCTGGAAACTGTGCAACATTTAGAATGGAATAATAAGGCAACATTTAGAATAATAGGGCCCTTTTTTTGTGCGTAAAGGAAATGGCTTCCAAGACTCACTAAGTGCTCCCTGTTATTGACTACATCGCTATGTTGTTCTTTCTCTTCATTCATTCATCAGTACTAAAAGGATTTCTGAGTACCTGGAAAACTTTTAGATTTACTGAACTTTAAACTATGCTTGAAAGGCAGCATGGCATTATCTTAGTCACTGCCTACCAGAGCTCCCCTTTCTGTATACACAATAGAATTATAGAATCAGAAAAAAAACCCCAACAAACTAACAAACAAACCCAAACCAAACAAACCAAAACCCACACAGAAAATTAGGAAAAAAATATGTGAAGAAATTCTTGTTCTTTCGTGTTGTTCATTTTTGTTAACAACTCCTTTTAGCAGCTCTTTTCTTCCTCTCATGCTTTGTCTCTGTACATACTGATAAAATACAGGGAGGTGGAAAGTTTGAGAAAAAGAACCATGTCCTTTTATTAAAACATTTTTCTTGGAAATCTCATTTTGGTTAAAAAAAAATAGTTTTTCATTGGAAAACATTTTATCATAGAATCATAGGATGACTTGAGTTGGAATGAACCTATATCAAGTCCAACTCCTATGCCTGCACAAGGCAACCCCAACATTCACACCCTGTGTCTGAGTGCATTGTCCAAGTGCTTCTTGAATACTGTCAGGCTTGGCACCATGACTGCTTCCCTGGGGAGCCGTTCCAGTGCTCCAACACCCTCTCAGTGAAGAACCTTTTCCTAATATTTAACTGAAACCTCACCTGGCACATCTTCTTGCCATTCCCTTGAGTCCTATTTTGAAACTAGCTACTTCCTTTCTAAAATCAAGTAGTAGTCTATCCCCATAAGGCTACTCTGATTTACATTCCCTTTATTTCTATTTTTCCTAGACATTTCACAATAGTTAATCATCACTCAGTGAAGCCCCCAAGTGAATTGAAGCTTTTTTTCATTTTTAAAATGCTAAAAGGAGAGTAATAAAATATTAATGTTTAACTTTGGTTATATTTCTGGTTCTCATTTAGAACAACCCATTTTACTTTGTGTCTGTGCTGTACATGGCTGTATCAGAAAGTAACTTTTTTAATGACTTCATGGTCCTTTTGTGCTTAGCCAAAAGGATCAGATAAGACTTTCAGGGGCACAAAAGTCCTATTACATCACTTAGTTAATTTCCTAAACAAGGCATTTTCTGAGAGTCTTTTTCAGCCTAGTTTTGAAGAGCTGGACAAAAGCTTCCACTGACTTTCTGAACAATGAAGCTTGAAAGCTTAAAAATGCGTATCTGTACCTGGCCGAAGGATGGCAATTCTGATGGAAACTTCTAAAAACTTTTTGTCTTGTACTGGAAAAAAATACAAAACAAGACAACCAAATCAATCTGAGTGAGCTTAAATTATAATAATGAAATTATCTTGTTTTTCCTGAACATGTATGTATTGACCATAACTTCAGAGGGACACAGAGCCCTTGCTCTCCTTTGCAGCAGAATTTCTCGTTCAGGATTATGTAGCTCAGGGAAACATATCTCTCTACTAACTTTAGCTTCCTCTGTGTCTTGGCTTCCCCTCTTAATTTTTCAAGCTCTCAGTGTGTGCTAGCAGAGATGTGGTAGCCTGTAACAGCCACTCTACAGAACTGCTTTTCAGTGTGTTGGTTCATGTCACCATAACATTAAGAGTACATTATATCTCATGACTGTAAATGTTTGTCAGAGCAGTCAAATGCTTTGCGCCTTCCTTTGCTGTCTATAGCACTAAGTAGGCTGAGGAGTGTATCTAAATGAAACTCTAACAACTTTTTCCTGAAAATTGGAAAGTGACAGCTGAGAGAACCTTTCTTTTCCAGAGATACAATGAAGCCTCAGAATTAAAAAGTGCAGTATTCCTTAAGAGCCAAGTGCATCTTTGTTACTGTGAAAACAAGTAGTGAAAATTATCATATATTATACTGTTCTGTTTTCTTTTTTCTTCTTCTCCTTTTCTTAAAATAAAAGGGGCCTTAGTCATTGTCTTCTGCATGCACCGGAATGTGGGAATGCTGTGTCAGTGCACCAATTATGACTTCAAGGCAAGAGAAAATTAAAGATATTTATCAAAGTATTTTCATCTCTTTGGAGAAAATTGTTGTTGTTGCCAAGTTACCAAGAGACGTGAAACAAGCTCTTGGTGGATTTAAGCAAAATATTTCAAGTATCACATTCCTGTTTTCTGCATAGCTTGTCTTCTTGGGAAATAATCTTGCTTGTGTGATTTTTTTAGATAATGGGTTTTTATCTTTCTTTCCACTACCAGCATCATGATAATATATAGAAAGATATCTAAAGAAGGATGTTATTATTCGGAATTTGTTTTCTTTTGAATGTCTAATAGCACGAATCAGGCATCTTAATGCTATACCTAAGCTGCTTAGCAATACATAAGCAATAGCTGAGTTTGTTCTGAATTAAGTGCTTTGTAAGCAAATAAAAGGTACAATGACTGGCATTAGTCCAATAGGCACAACTAAATAAAACAATGTATTTTCAGAGCTCACAACTGACATATTGGGGGGGCATGAGAGGGCAGCAGCAGCAGACATTCTCCTTTCAGCTCCATAAGGAGTGTATAAGCATGTTGTATCAAAGGGAGAACAGGAGTCTGAGGGACAACTATACTTACAGAGGCATTGTAGCCATCAGGCTGTGTGTTCTACCAGCTGGCACAGTACTAAAAACCTTTATATTAAATGCTACCATCACCTTTCTTTTCCAAAGATCTGTGAGAAATGCAGAATTCCTGTGTGCCATATGTGTGCCATGCAGAGTGACTTTGTTTCAGGCATGCAATGGGGTGATTTGGACTTGCTGTGTTCAGGCAGGTCAGGAGTGCTGTGTGAGCAAGGGGTCCAAAAGGCTGCAGATGGTGTCAGGACCTCTTAAAAGTGGTGCTATTCTTCTCCGCATCCAGCCATTGAAACAAGAGGCAGGATGCCCTGGGTCCTGCAGCAGCGGATTCCTTTCGTCTTTCAGTATGATAGACTTGACATTCACCTCACTAGCACCACTTTTTTTTTTTTTTTACCCAGGTAGCTTCCAGGCAAAAATAGGCTTAATTTCTGTTTTATGTCAGAACAAAGAACAGTGTCAAGGTCCTGCCCTTGGAGTTTATACTAGGCTCTGCAAGTTTGTTTGTAAACGAAAGGTAAACACACCTAGCCCAAAGATTGAACTTTTTATTAAAACTGCTCTTCTGAAAGCATAAACCAAGGAGTTTTCTTCTGTGCTACATTGCTATCATCAGTAATGTTCAGGGATAGTGACAGTAACTGGTATTTTGCTGCCTCCTTAGTGGTGATTGATTGGAGCAGTGTGTGAAATATCCAGGATCATGAGAAAAACTCAGGTTGCAATATTCTGGAGGATGAACTGCAGAAACAGAAATGGAAGCATATGGGGCCCGACTTTCTCTGGCAGTGCCTGCCCTGAGCTGAAAATACCAGCTCACTCAAGTTACCTGCACATAGACATTACTAGGCCAGCAGAGGTACAGTCACTATGTTGATTTATGATATTTGCTGTGTTCTTGAAATCTAGCTGATCCTGAGTCTCGGCTAAATAAGCTGTTCTGTACTCAGCTTAATTCAGCAGAGAACCAGAGATGTGTCTCTGCATCAGTAGCACATGGATGACTGGGAGTTGGCTCTACTTAGTAGGACTCAAGGAGAACCATATAGTCTAAATGAATGTGTAGATGTTTTAAAGGTGCCTTCTTTAAATATGCATCTCATAAACCCAAGACATTTTGAAGACCTGTATTACCTAAATTCCAAGTTCCCATCCACTGGATGTGCTGTCTTCTTTCAGAAATGTCACTTGGAATAGTCTCTGAATACGAGCCAGTAAACGTCTGTACCCTGCAACATCTCTAGTGTCTGAGCCAGCACTTAGAATGTGTTACTGAGCTTGGATTAACTGGCTGTATACGAACAGCTGTCAAAACAATTTCACAAATGGTAAAGCAGGCAATTCTGACAAGGATGCAAAAGCTGGTGTGGAAGAGGGACACAGGCAATGCCAGCCCTGCCACATTGCTCAAAGGCTTTGGCAGTTTTGGCTGGTCATGGGCTACTCACGAGTAGCTTTTCTGTAGCAGGAGCAGACATTTTAAAGTTCCATTTATGGGTAAAAAGACTGATTTTGATACCGTGTTTGGTTAGGAAGGGGAGGACCGTGTTTTTTAGTACAACAGCAAACAAATACAGGATGTGGAAGGAGAAGACATCTCAGAAAACACTAGTATAGTCCAATGTTTGCATCATAACATAATAGGCTGATTCATATATATTTGAATGCATATATACACATAGATATAATGTAGATGAACTTAATAAAATTATACCAGAATGGTAGCCTTTCTGCAAGAAAGAAAAATTAGCGTTCACTCTGTCTGGAAAAGGAGATGTATCTTCATTTAGTAGTGTTCTTCCCATGCTAAAAAGCAATGATATTAAAGATTTTATTTTTTTTAAATGGAGTGTTCGGCTTTTCTGTCAAATGGTACTTTTCAGAACTCAAACAATTAAACATGATAATAAATTCTTTTGTGGGAAAAAGTTTTTGGGTTGGGGGGGTTCTCCTTGAAGCTCATGTGTTGATCCTCTTTTTTTTCTAAGCTGAGAAAAGTGAAAAACAGAAAAAGGAAGAATTAGAAATTATGGCAATGGAGCATAGTGCTGTTATGCAGTTTCCATAAATATCTTAAAACAGGGAAACCTGAAACAAAATGTGTCAGCATTTTGGAGATAAATCAAGTTTATAGAAATAGAAAGTATTTTTTAAAATTCTTTGGAGACAGTAAGTAGTAGAGACAATATCTCAACAGGAAAGCCAGAACAACTTAGCTCTGCAGATACTTACATTTTCTCTGTTTTCCTGAGTTATCTTTCTTATGCCCTAAAGATTAGAATTATTCCTCCTACCCGAACAGCCATGTCTTTTAATGGAGTTTAATTGTATTCCCTTGTCTAAATACTTTTGTGTTCTTTTACTGTATGTGAAACAATTAAAAAAAAAAATCTGTTAAGGATTTTTAATGGCATATTATTGGAATTTAACTTATTTCAATGTAGTAATATTTAAGATAAGAGTTCGTATTTCTTTCAAGTGGTAGGCATAATTGGTGGAAATAGGGGAAGTCAGCATTAGCTAAAGTTAGGACTATGGTCATTTATGACAGCAGAATATTACACTCGTTTTTTGTCTTCTGCTAACATTTCTTGTAATAATTACAAGGCAAAGATGGATACCAAACATTTTCCTTTTGAAAACAGCGTAAAAATATTGTTCCTGGACTTGGTGTAACTTATCTTGGTAAGTCAGTAAGTGATTCTCTAAAATCGGCACATTGGGATTTAGCTCTCCTGGAGTAACTCTCTCCACAAATGCTTAGGGCTGCTGATGGCTGGTGAGCTGGGCTCCTGTGTCTTCTGCTGCTGGCCCATGTCTCCCGTGGGCAGCCTTGCAGCTTTCTGCCTAGAAAAGTGAGGATTCTGCTTTTTTTTTTTTTCAAATAGTCATCACAGTGACAGCAGAGAAAGGGCAGCTTGCTGAAGCAGGTGCAATCAGACCTCGAGCCGTTTCACTAACTCCTTGCTTATGGATTCTGGACTGCTAAAGGATTTCACTTGGAGCAGAGTGGCTGGGGTGTCTTTCATGCTGTGGTGAATATGTTGACTTTAATAACAATTATTGTATGTCATAGGCTCACTGGCTATATTAATATCGTACTCACTGCTATTACTAAAACGAGATATTAACAGCTTGAGAGAGCATGACAGCCAGGTGTGCATAGCTTCACTTTACACCAGTTTCTTTCATTTTGTTATGCTTTTGCTTCAGAAAAGTTTGGGAAAAGATATAGATTTTACTTCTTTTGTCTTTTAAACATGTGCCCGGGATATATTGTTTTCCATTTTAGCTTAGCAGTTGTGTTTGTCACAGGTTATGTGTGTTAGAGAAAATCAAACTGGGGTATAATTTCATCTCCTGAAAGCTGGCTTCAATTCAATGCTGACCCTGCTTTGTCTCGATGATCCCATAAGGTCCCCTCCAGCTTGAATCATTCTGTGGTTCAGTGATTTCAGGCCAAAAGCAATATCAGTCCTTTGAGGTCACTAACTTACATATGATGAGGATCTGACCTTTTGCCAGAGACAGCTTTAACACTGCTTATTATGTCATCAAAGATGAACATTTTAATCTAATAACCTATCCCTTAATTTCAGTTATAGAATGTATTGCTAGTAACTTAGCATGGGTCATATAAAATATATTTTATCTTTTCAGTATCGTGCGTATTACATGTCTATATACTTCAAACTCATAATTGCATTTAGAGATCCCAGAAGACCCAGAAATGGCAGAAGAATATTATAATGATGACTTTGAATCCTGTTCAGAAGGTAGTGAAGAGGAGGAGGATGTGGAAGCATCACAGACGGTGTCTAAGACGAATCCCCAGGTATATGTGACCTTTAAAAGAAAACAATATTAACTTAATAGTCATGGGAAATTTTATGTCCTTCCAAGGTTTTGTCCTACAGACATTGTTTAAATTTGTTTTTGTTAGAAATGTGTGAGTATATCAATACCATGAATTATTATATGTGTATGCATATGTAATTCTTCTGAGACGTTGATAGGAAAGATTCTTGCATTCCTTCAAGATTAAGGATAACACTGCTCTGAATGTCATAAGGTGGACTGTTGTCAGTAAACTTCCCTGTGACTGTAGAACACTCAGAGTTAGGTTCATTCTCATGTTAGCTGCAGGAAATGATGTTAAAGCTGCAGGTTTACTTTAAGTGTAAGATCTAAGTTCCAGCTCTAATTCCTGGGAACAGATAAGCACCTCTAGCTGCCACTTCTTCCTGCCTATATTAGATGCATTTTCTAGAACAGTCTGATGAACTTCAAGCCTAAACAACTGCAAGACTTAAGTAGCAAATCTGTAGAGTTTCCCAAGAATCTCAGAAAGTGTCAGTGAAAACTTATTGTTCAAAGGCTTAAAGTAACTTTATCAGGTGAGGCTGCCACAAGAAAGCCTTAGGGACTGCAGTGTGAAGAAGGCTGAAGATTATTGGAAAAGGCACCTAATTTAGATTTGATCAGAATGAGCTGAGATGAGTCTTGTCTCCAATGATTAAGTCTCAGTGAAATCAATGAACTTAAATGCTCAAGTCAGTTCTAAAAATGGATCTTCCTGAGGTATTCAGGGACAATTCATTTCTCCCCTGGGCCACCAGCTTAAAGCATTGTACACAGTGCCTATGAATGGTACTGTCTGATTCTGCTTAGGATCATTGCACAACAGAGCGTGATGTTTTTTGCATCTTAGGGAACCAACCATGTATGCTAATACTGAATTGTTATTTATTATACTAAATTATAAATAACTTATACAATTTAAAAAAAAAAAACAAACTTGAACTAGTATCTTCTTTAAGATGTAGTTTTCAAGGCAAAAATAAATTGTTTCTGTGAGGAATCAGAACTCTACTTTTACCATAGTAGCAAGGAGCCCTGAAATTCTCTCACCAATTAAACTTGAAGTTTACTCAGAAACAGCTTCATTTAATCTAGAAATGCCCTCTTAGCTTTCAAACTAAACACACAGGATGTTCTAAAATTCAGAATCAGTTTATAGAGTATTGCTCTAAATAAATTAGTCATAGGTAAATCAGTGAAATATCTAAGGCAATCCTTTTTTTCAGTTTGCTGGGTCTGTGTTTACCAACAACATATAGATGTACAAACACTCTGTTGCCCAGAAAGTCTGCCACAAGGTACTCTTGAAAATAAGTTATTGCTCGCTTTCATCAGACTGGTTTTTTTTCTTTTTAGAACGCATTTTAGAATTTTCATTCATCTTTCATTGGTGGTATCATTAAGTGTCAATCAATAGTGTTTTTGAACAGTCAGACTGCAGCTTAGAATTAACAAAGGACAGAAGATAAAAATAGATTTCTTGATAATACAGAATAAATTAGGTGTTGGCAGTCAGATCTGAGCAGCGACGTTCCCTCATTTTGCAGTGACTCAGTTTTTGATGATGATATGAACCATCAGTGTGGGCTGGAAGATGTGTCCCACTGGCACTTCTTGTCTGAATCCAGCCCCGATGGACCTGCAGCTTTGCTTTACTAGCAGTCTGTGTGCACAGAGAGCATTAACTCTTTGCAAACTGGCCTGCACAGACTGACCAGAAGTACCATCTGTTACCATTTGCCTTTTAGGACTTCCTTTATCAAAGAAACTAATTGTCTGTCTGTGGTTTTTCTCATGTTGGCCTCAGCACCATAGGTAAAGCAGAAGTATGTTTCTGGCTATTGACCCAATCACCTTTTCTGTTTCTTGGGAAGTGAGCATAATTTTAAGTTTTCCCTTTCTCAAGTGAAAAAATCTACAGTAAGTCCAATGTCAAAGCAGTCTGAACTGAATCTTAGACTTGTGCAAATCTGGATGTGTATATTTTAATTAATTTAATGGAAAATCTGTACAGTAAGAAGAAGTAAGCAAACATTTTTAGGGAATAATTTTATCTTGGTGTAAACATCTAACATAGGTTAGATGGAATATGCTAAGGGGTCTCTTTCTGGTGATTATGAAAGAATCTACAGTTATTTGCATGCATGGGACATCTTCATCCTGGATGTCAACAGTTATGTGAGATGCATCCCACTCAAAGGTAGGTGGGATCATGCTCAGTATTAATAATAAGCTTCAAATCCTACCAGAATATATTTGATCTTGCTAGTATGTATCAGGGGTTTTGATTCTGCAGTCATTTACTCAATACCAAAACTCCCACTCCTATTTCTCTTAAACCCTTTTTTCAAAAATATATTCATAATTTAAGCTTTTGGATGTGTGTGCCAATAAAGAAGTCATTCCACTGCAACGCATCATAAGGACTTATAAGATATCTACCTTCCTAATGTGCAAATCTCTCAATTTTCCAATGCCAAGAAGATTTACTAGTTACTTTTGTGCAGAGAGTGCGGAAATGCTGCAGCTGGTGGTGCTCCGCGGTGACCCCATTACTTCAGAAAATGATTAAAAAAAAAATTCTGATGTTCATGCAGTAGCATGGGGTCAGAAAAGTTATTGAGTTGAACAACGCATTGACTTGCATGATGTAGGAAGAGAACTGAGCTACTTATTCAAGCTATATTAGTCTCCCACAGGTGTCAAGGCAGACTGAGAAGTAGTGACCTTATGTGGGGTGCAACACCTTTTTGGTTAAGAAGGTAGAGTTAGGCACTGGAATGGTATAATTTTAAAGGTTTAGGATGGGACTGAGACAGCTATTTTCACATGTTGAGATCTTTAATTTCTGTGTGTTTTCGGTTACATTGCCCTGTTACAGACGTGAAGTTACCACCAATTTCAGACTATAAGCACATCTGGATCTCCCATCTTGGTTGTAGTGTTGGAGTATAGTGTCCTTTGTCCCTCTGTTTTGGAGCAGAAAAGCAGTGTCAGATTTCAAGCAGCAATTTGCTAGCCACTTTTCCAGAACTCTACTTCTTCAAGCCAATGACTCTTTTCCATGTTTTCCGCATTTTGAGTAAGATCACGTAGAAATATTAAGCAGATTGTCCATTGTAGAAACAGTGGTTTCTAATTAAGGGGAAAACATGAAAGAGAATGAAAAACTGTTTCTAAAAAAATTAAGAAAATTGAAACTTAGGAGAAGTTCTGTATTTAAAAGTTACTGCAAGGTGAAGATTTCATTGGCTTTGATTTAGCTGAGATGCTAATGGATGCTTTTTACTGCAGTTTATCACCTTGTTCTTGTGTTTTCTTTTAGTGACAACAATAGCAGATTTGCCCTCTTTGTTATGACAAAGTCTACTGATGTGCTACATTAGCTTCCTATTTTCAATTTCCAGGTCTTCTGAGATTGTCAAGTGAGATAACCAACTGGCATAAATTATCATATCTCCAGTGGCTGTGGGTGGTCTGTGTGCTGTCGCCCAAAAAAATGCTCCACTGGATTCCTAATATGCACCTTTGAATGGCCAGTTGCTGTTAGAAATGCTTGGTTTGTTCTGAATTTGAAATGTGCAATCATTCATTCACACCGGCTGTTACTCATGAGTGCCTCTCTTCTACACATCTGTCAGAATCCTTCGCGTATTCTGTAGAGGGCTTTACTTTCTCTGCAAACAAGAAAAACATTAAGGAAATACATTAAATAGATAGGCCTAATAAATAAAACAGCTAAAATCCTCTTGGTCTGCTAAATAGGCTCTTTCAGATCCTTCATTCCTTTGGAATGGCCAACCAAGAAATTGATTCCCATGTTGCAAAACTCAGCTAAAATAGCAGAGCCTGTTTCAAATATAAGCGCATGAAACAACTTTAGATGATCTATCTTCTTATCACCCTTATCAGCCCTCGCTTGCACCAAAAGGTCACTAACCAGCTCACGGTCATTGCCAACAATTATTGTTATCCTATTAAACTACACTGGCAGTTCCTCAGTTTGAGAAACTTAGAATGAGCATTTTGAGTAAGATCATATAGAAATATAAAACAGATTATCCATTGTAGATGCTGAGGTCGATATTGTTTCTTTTTATTCCAGAGTTTTAAATTTTAAAAATGTAGGTTGCTCAGTATTCTTTAAAAAAACAATTTTTTGGCAGATTTTCCAGATTTTGGCTTTCTGTTTTAAATAGTCAAAAAAAAAATAAAAGTGCCAGATTGTCAAATGTGGTATGACAACATCTTCTGGAAACTCAAAGTCCAAATGGACTTTAATAAACTTGCTATCTACTTCCTGGAGCACAATCGTTGCTTAAAGGCCAATATAAAGGTTTATATTTCATCTGGGTACACAAGATGTGTTTCATATGAAAGAGATCGTGGCAAAACTGTTAATCATCTGTCTGCTAGCAGAATCCTTGAAATAGAAAGGTGTTAAAATCTCTTCTTAAGTAATTTTTTTTAAAATTAGTCGCTAGATATGTAAGTGGATACAATTACATGAAACCAAAGTATTAATTTGCAGTGGGCAGCTGTCATAAGCGTTAGAAATTTTGGCATACTTAAGAAGTACATGCTTCCATTTTTCAATGTAATTTTTTTTTTATATTCCAGAATTAACTGATGATTAAATACTGGTGTATTTTCAGAGATTTCACACCACCCCCGGGTAAACATGTCTTCTTTAAACTCCACAGACTCACAGAATCATGTAGGTTGGAAAAGACTTTTAAGATCATTGAGTCTGACTGTTAACCTAAACCTGCCGAGTCCACCACTAAACCATATGCCTAAGCACCACATCTACAGGTCTTTTAAGTACCTCCAGGGATGGTGACACAGCCACTTCCCAGAGCAGCCTCTTCCAACGCTTGACAAGCCTTCTGGTGAAGAAATGTTTCTTAATATGCAGTCTAAACCTCCCCATCTCAACCAGGGGAGACCAGCACTTGCCTCACTAAACTGTGCTCAGTTGCTCTGCATACTTGTGTTCTGCAAGCAATCTGATGTAAATAATTTTTTATACATAACATCATTCCCTTACCTGGTGTTTTAGGAGAAGAAAAATTTCTGAGCAATGTAGAGTCTTTGTAGTCTAGTGTTGACACTCATTGATGTAAGTGATATCCTTTCATGTTTGTGTGATCATACCTCTGGTACATAGTATTTATATTTAAGTTTTTGTGCACACTAATGCTGTTCCTTATTTCATTTATCCACAGGACAGTGACATTGAGGCAATGGTCAAGTATTTGGAAAGTGTCCTGAATAGTAGTTCATTGGGTAAGATCATGTCTCTTCTTTAAAAGTAATAGCAGCAGTTATTAGCAGTCTGTGTGCATCATGGTCCAATTATTTACATTTTTCAACAAAATAACTAAAAAATGAGATCGTCTTGAAGATTGCTTCCTTAATCTACTGCAGAGATGTACAAATATGCCCAAAAAGGCACATATACACTTAAGTTTTTTTGCTGAAAATAATAGAGCTGTAAGGCATGATGGTTGGAAGTATGGAATGCTATAACAAAAGCTTTTAAAAGCTTGGTTTCTGCCATCTTTTCTCCAGAGGAAAATATTGAAGAATGTATAGGCTGCTTAATAGTTTCTAGTACTGGTAACAATAAGAGAAAATTAATTAAAATATATACTTTTTTTCTTAATGATGACCCAGGTTGGATAGTATTTATTTTATTTTACAGTATCTCATGATAGGCACAGAAAAATTACAGTGAATTTAAGTTTACAATTTAATCCTAAAATTTCCTGCAAATTCAGAGTTTGAAAGCCTGGTTTCTTGTGTCCTACTTAAAAGCTAAAAAGAAAACTTATATGAAAGAAGGCTATTTATTGAGGCTAGAGTAGTCACTGTCCTTGAAGATCACCAGGTTGAACTGTGCCTGTGCATAGGTTGTGTGGAAGCCCAGCTTAGTTCCCAAAGGCTCCCACAGGAGCCGCAGTCTTGTTTAGCTGCCTCATTTACACTCATTCAGTCAGAATAAACCTGATTGAGTAATGTCTTGTGGTTTTGAAACTAGAGTGTAGGAGTAGCCTGGGAAGTCCTCCTTGTAGAGATTCCTCTAGTGCTGAGCTCTGTTTCACTCTTGCTTGTAAGCATGGATTGATGGGAAGAGAAAACAAAAAAAAGAAAAGGAGTGATCAAAGCTGTGGCCATCATGGTCTTGTAGCCACTGAATTACATCAATTTCCCTTCTGGGTCCCATGTCATGGATATCCTTAAGACTGAAGGAAGGAACATTCACATCCAGTTTGATTCCACAATCTTGTGCCCTCATTTATGCATTTGCAGCATCACTATATGCAATGGTTTGCAGAAGTGGAAATACGGGCTAAAATTAGATCCATATTTCAATATTTGTTATTTTAATGAAAGAGAGAAATTGTCTTGAGGGTTTCTGGGAATAACCTAGAGTATTAGCCAAAGATAAACAGTGGTATTTTTCAAAAAATTTTAGAGTATTTCAAAAAGTATTAGAGACCCTTGTCGTCTTCTTTTTTTTTCAGTATTAAGAGCAAGTTGATGCAAGTATTTTATTAACTAATTAAATTATGGGTTTGTATTTTAATCATTAAAAATCTCTGACCAGTCTGTGCTGAAACATAAAGCGTTTCTCCAAGCTGGGTTAGTAATTAGGTTTGTATGATCTGTACCAAACAAATATATGTGATGGTAATAAGAGGCAAATCTGCAAGGGTCCATTTTATCTTTGTATGCTCTGTCACTGAGGAAGTTTAAACATTTACTGTTTCAAGTTTTTCCAATGTCAAGCTATAAAGCAGGTGTTGAGGTAATTTTTATGTGTTCGCTGACATACGTTTTTTATTTGCTTTTTCTTCACTGGGCTGCACATTCAGTCTCCATCAAGATTTTCTATATATGGTGCATTTTACATAGATTAAGTACTTATTGTCTTTGTTCACCCTAAAGGCGGTTATGTCCACTTCCAGGTCTACATTTCTTCATCTGATCACTAGCATGTTGGTTATAGCCATGAGATTATCAGTACCTCCCTGTACCCCACCTCTAGTCATCCCATGCCTATAGTCCTTTACACCTCGTCATTTGTCCCTACTTTTCCAGTTATCTGTCCACTTTTAGAAGAAGCATAGTTCCTTGTTCTGTGTGGATGTTTGGGTAGGCAAACTGCTCGAAGCTGGGTGCAAAATACATTATTAATGAAGTGACTGCTTGTAAGAAAATACCTCTGGTATAGAAATTGATATGGGATACCCCAAGGAAAAATTTCGAGGCTTGTTGTAGGAACAACGTGTAATCTCTTAGCGGTTTTCACTGAGTACTCTATTTTTATATGACTAACCACAGCATTGCAGGATCCTACAATCTGTAGTCCTTGCAGCTGCCTCATAGTACCCAGAAAATTGTATTAAATGAAGAGGAAAGCAGATACTAGTTTGAGTGTAGTGATTAAGTTGTGCTTTGCCAGATGCCGATGTGAAGAGTTGGCCAAGTACGAATTATTACTTGCCTGGAATCCCAGAAAAACCCAAGAAGGATGTCTTTAATAATGAAATGTCAGAGGAGAAGGAGATATTGTAGCAATAAATTAATCAAACCCACTAAGCAGAAAGAGTATGCTGAGCTCTTAGAACAGTGATATATCTTGTAATAATAATAATAATACCAAAATTTAGCTGGTGCCTATGGTTAAATGTACTCTTTCATAAGAGAATACAAAGACTATATTTTCCTTAGACCATTGGTGCTCAAGACATCAATTTTTTATTGCTTTCGAAGCTCCAAAGCCCCATATCTAGATCATAATTCTATGCCAACTTAAAGAGGAGTGTGCCGCCCAGTAAGTCATGAGCATTGTTTTGCACAGCACTTGGATTTTCCTCAGGGCCACCCTGAAGGCAGCTGAATTTTCCAGGGCTGCTCAAGTAATTGAATGGTTACAGACCCCGCGTAAAAACGCATGGATATGTGTGTGTAGTGTTACAATAAATGAGCAGGAATTGTTTTTTGCATCGATGGGTTAAATTATTGGTTGCTAGTAAGAACTGAGTTTGTCATTTTTCATCTTTTAAACTATGCTAACTATACCTCAGTTGTGATACTTAGACAACTGTTAACCACTAGGTGTAAAATTAGGGAAATATTTGAAAAAGTCAAATTGTTTGTCCATAGCCGGATAACAGAGTCAGGAATCCATTTCTTCTGTGATCTCTCTTCATACCTGCTTCCTGTCTTCTGAATCCAGCAAAGCTCTGAATCCAGCTCTTACTGTAGGAGACTCCGTAGGAACCCTCACAACAGAAAGTTTTAATTTCAATATTCAACCTTATGTGATCAGGATTTAGAATTAACTAAATCAGAGGAGCTTAACTCTTGGGAAAGCTGTGATTATGCATTCCAGGGAAGCATTCAGTACTCTCTGGGGGTTTGTATTCTGCTTGGAGCAAAAAAGTAGCTGCGAACTCCCTCTGGCAACATGTGTTAATGCAATATTGCCTCAATGTTGATGCAAACCAAACTAGGCCCCAGTGAGTCCAAGTTAAAAATCTCTACAAGGAAGAAAGAGTGTGTTCATATAAACAAAGAACTTTGCTAATGTTTTTGTGTGACTTCTGGCTTGTATTGCCCTCCCTTGTCTGTTCAGAACTTGGGTGTTGTGTGCCACAGATCACACGTATACACAGGATCTAGTTCCACCATGATACATGTTCTTCTCCTTTGGGATGTGAAATCCTGATGCCAAATATTTTGCAAGAAGAAACTAAAATTGCTGCTTTGTTTAGCTTAGCAAGTTGAAAGCTGAAGTAGGATCTCTTTTTCCAGTTGTAAAGAAATGGAAGGAGTAAGTAAAAGTGAAGGGAAGGACTGAGTGAGCAAAAAAAAAAAGACTGACACAGGAAAAAAATGAACACAAACTGGTCAATAAAGAAGATTTTTTTGGAAATTAAGAAAAGATCCACGGGTCACAGTGTGGCTCTGGAATTGTCTTTCACTGGGAGCTGTAGGGAAAATAAATAGATAAATAAAATCCTTAGATGAAGCAGGGACTTGTGTGATAGAATGGCAACAAGAAGTTGTAGGATATTTGGACTGACAACTCTGACAGTCTTCTGTGTTAGCACTTCTGTATTCCCGTGGATGATGACCACAGCAGTCTGTGAGCATTAGGCCTTTAAATATTGCAATTCCCACACAGCCTGTAAACAGAGTGTGCATGTGTGTTTATGTATATTTCTCACATATATCTGTATTTTTATATACAGGTATATTTTGATATATATGCATACATAAAAAGAGTAACTTCGTCTGAAGGGGAAGGTGACGTCTTGCGTTAAAGTCTGTTTACAGTAACGATCAAGCTAAATTTGGGACATGCTTGTTAATAAAAAAGCTTCTGTTCTTATAGATAAGTGCAAGAACAATGAAGAAAAATACATATTTTCTAAGCAAATTTCGGTTTGTTGAATATTTATCTGTCCTAGCACTTCCTCAAGTGATGGTCCTTTCTGCTGTGGTATAATTCCATTTACTCTACACAGAAGGAAAATTGTTGTTACAATTCTAGTGCCTTTAAGCTATAAATCTACTTGTCCCTCAGAAAGGATTGCCCTTACTGTGCATTTAATAATCTAATTAATCTTTAATTAATGTGGCACTACCTTGTGAGAAACAGGAATAGTCTTCCTCTTTCTGACTGCCCTTGCTTCTGCAATAGAGTTCAGGCGATGAAGGGGAATAAGGTTATGTGTCTGTGCATTGATTTGTAGGCTCAAGGACTGTCACCAGAGTGTCTCCAGGGATGCCCCAGGGATTCAGAGCTCTCAACAGCACTATGGCAGAGACCAAAATGAAACGCATGAGGGAGTAAGTAGCATGTTTATTTGTTATTAGTATTCAGACAAAGGATGGATTTGAAAAACTGCGGATCACAGCAAAGAAAATAATGTATTGTTTCTCCACCCAGAAAAATCCCTTCAACCAAAAAGAAATGGATGGTAAGTTAATCTTTATAGACTGGATTCCTGCTTGCCTCCGCAGAGGATGAAGGTTGTGACTGTCATTTCTGATGGTTTTCTCATAATCTTCACAATCACCGTCATCCTTCCCTGATCCATTTTGCCTTCACTGCTGTCAATGTGGTTCTGGCTTTCTTTATTAGCTCAACACATGCCCATAAATTACTTGCAGATATCTCAGGTACCACCATGTTTGCTCCCTTGACCACATTTCATTCTTGCCTGGAAGGAAAAACTAATGGATTTGTTTCCCATGATGATTTGATGATTTAAACCAAAAGTGATTGCTGTTAGCTGAGATTTTCAAATGAGACAGAGGAATATACACGTGCAGCTCCCTTTGAAATTTATTGTCTAATTGCTTTCAGCATCATTGAAATTCCAGCTCTATTAATAAAGATTTCAATGTCTTAATTAAACAAAGATCTGTGTTTCTTTTCTAGATGTACTTGTTAATGTATCTTGAGCTTTTATACTGATTCAGTAATTTCTGGCCTTCCAATTGCACCCTAATATAGGTACTGGTTTGATATTCATAATGCTATATATTATTTTTTAACTCAAATTTTCTTTGCAATTTTGCAACATTCAACTGATCTTTGATTGTAAACTCTTCTAAAAAGTGAAGTTTTATCTTCTGATAGTGGACAGTGCCAACAATGTAGTGTTATCAGAATACAAATAAATTCAAACAATTAATAGTAGTTATTTAAGAGAATCCCCAAAAGAAAATTAATGCAACTACAATAGCGTTGATGACAATTGCTACTTAAAACAAGTTACAATGCCAAATGCACCGTGTATTCAAAGGAAAACACCAATGAAATTTACTCCAGCTAGGAGCTGTTCAGTTTTATGATATTTCAAGATGCAGCAGCGCTAAGGATTTCACTTCATGGCTTAGCCTTTATTGTGCCACGAGTCAGCAAACCACACACCCTGCCACTCGCATTGTCTACTATTCCCTTTTCGTGGAAAGTACTTACAAAGATTAAAAAATGCATCGCGTTGTGCAAAGTGATGTTGTTTGGTCAAAATTCTCAACTAATCTTACAGCCTTCACCTTGTGTTCTCGTGGTTACAGATAAACTATTTGAACTTCATGGTCATTGCCTTTATGCTAAGGTACAATTAAAGCACTTCCTTCTTTCAGATTCTTTTTTCCAGCACTGTTTCATGGGTGTCACAGTTTGTTGGTTCTGACAGGTTAAGTGTGTAGCAGTGGTTAAATTCTGAAAAATGTGGAAGTGCAGTTACATTATCCTTTGGAAATGTTACATTTCAGAATAGTGTATAAACTAGCTATATGCTAATGGAAAGCCTTATTAAGTGCATTAATTCACATTTAATGTGTAATTAGATGTCCTGGTTTTGGAACATTTTCCTAGTCATTTCATTCCTGAATGACAACAGCCAGCTAGATCTGTAGGCCAAAGGACCCAGCCAGCCAGCATCTTGAGAACTTCCAGCAGACCATACCCATGAATGATTTCCATATTATGTTCATTAAGAGAAGAAATTAAAATGGCGGGGGGATAAGTTTTGGATTTGTTTGGACATTTTTGGTAAATAAAGGTGTAGATCTCCCTTTGTGCACTGTCATTGCTACTTTAAAGCAGTCTATGAAAATATTTACTCAGATTAATCCCCTTTCTCCTAAACATACTATGAACTTGTCATTTTCTGAATATGTAAAGGTGGTTGAGTATGTTAATTGTTGGAAGTTAGGGTGTAACAACACGAGTGAATGAGCACACTATGTAGCAAGCACATACAGAAGGAGATCCCTGCAAAGTCTTGCACATGGCAAATCTGCATACCGAGTGCATTTGGGGAGTTTTCAGTGACAAGAAGGAAGTACATCTGGCTGCCGAATGATGTGTGAAGCCTCAGCTGCTTTGCTCAACCCTCAGAAAACTTCACGTAGTGTGTTGTACTTCATCCACGCAGCAATGTTGCTTAGGCAAGGCTAATACAGTTTAAACCTGTGTTATTCAGTTTTACATAGGAAGCCACAGACCTATCGTGGTGTCTTCCATTTAACAGTTTCTAATGAAAGAAAGAATGTGAGGTTTTTTTCTTAAAGAAGCTGAGTAGCTGGTGTTCTTAAGAGAAAACAGAAGAATAGTGGAGCCAATGTGGAAGTTCAGTGAAATCTGTCTAGGTCACTATAGAAACAGACGTATGAAGGTTTGTGCCATTTTCAGATGCTAGCAGCAACGGAGTCTGATGAGAGAGACTCTTTTATGTCATGAATTGCTTAGAAAGTAAGCATTGTTCCTACACATTACAACTAACATTAATGAAAGAAACTCTTCCATTAGTTCTGAAAAAAATGGTAGATTCATGTAAAATAACATGAAGTCTAACAGCAAAAATGCCTTTTAGCCATTTTTAATTGACACATGTGGATGATATGGGCTTGCAAACAACCGGAGCAGGACAGTCACTTGACAAGATGTGATGTGCTCATTGCCTGAGTCATCACAATGTGCTGCACTGAATGTGTTCTTTGACAATCGAGAGACTTACTGCTTATCAGAGTGCCAATTTAGGTAGTTTGTACTGCACCCTTGTGCAGGGCTTTATACCTATATTCACGTGAAAGGGAAGTTGTACTTAAAGTCTTTACAGGATTATAGAATTAAGCCACAGTGGATAGGCTTATATTGCATATAATAGGTAGGAGTTCTTTGTCCTCTGTTTTAAGGAAAAAAGGCTCAGGGCTTAACCTATAGACATCCCTGTAGTGCTTGTAGTATGATTTTGTCACCAGCTTCCCTCTCTACAGTCCCTGAATATTTTCCCTGGCATCTTTTTTTTTCCAATTCCCATCACACTGTGTTCCAGCATTTTTGAGTTGGAGTCCTCTCCGTAAAAGTCATGATAAAATCTCCTACTCCAGTGACAACAATTTCTAGTTTTTTATACTTGGTATAAGTATTCATTATGAAGTTCCTAGCAGCAGAGATTTAACTTTACCTTTCAAGTGAAGTTCATGTTCTCTGCAAAAGCGTCTACTTCAGTGTTAAACATTTCCATATTGGGATCTTTTGAAGTGTTGATAAGAAATTCCTACTTCTTGAACTAGGTACCTCAAAGGTTATCTGAGCTTTTTCTCATTATGCTTCTTCCAAGCCTTGCATGTTAACAGTGGGAAGTCAAGAAATACATAAATCAGAGTTGAGTGACTCATATTCCTGATACTGGGATTTTAGGCTGAAGAATCATGTTAGATGCAGGAAACAGGAGAAGCTGTTTCTTGGTGTTTTCTGTTGTGGCCAGCGTCTTGTTCTCATGGTGGTTCCCATCCATGGTACTGAGTAACTTGATACATGCATTAGTCTGAGAAGCTCTACACTCACATGCTATCCAGAGCCAATTTATCTTTACCAGTGAGATCCATGAGGAAAAACTATGTCTATTCCACTGATGCTCCCCTATATTTTCCAACTATGCATCTCAGAAGAGAACCATGCTGTTCTTCAGAAATAACTTCTCAAGCCAAAGCTCCTCTTTCACCATCAGAGAAAATTGTTATACCAGCTATTCCTTTCCCTCTCCACTCCCCGAGGTCCACACGGCTTGTCAAAATCTTCTTTACATGGTGTCAGAAGCTCGGACAGTACTCATTGTCTGAAAGAGGCTTTGGCATTAAGGGAAGGCTTTAGAAATGTTGTAGCAAATGCTAACTTCTTTTCTGCCAGTTTCTGAGCAACTTGGTAGACAGACCCAGAGCTTTCTTTATGCTTGGACTAACAGCACTAATAGCTTGTAAGAGGCTAAAGAGGTAGAAATCTACATTAAAAGAGACAGACCCAACTTGTTTAGATCTCTAGCCGATGAAGTTTTTCTGTTTCTTATTCAGAGGCCCTTATTTCCAAGTTTTTAACCATGGTGAAGGGCCTGGCAGAAACACAGAAACCTGTGAAAAGTCTTATGATATGTGCTTGACAGCTCAACTTTGTGCAGGGTTTCATGCTTTTCATGGAAAAGGGAAGGAGAGAAATAAGACATATGTGCATAGATTTGTGAAAAAGAAAAATTCTTATTAAGGGTTTTGGTGCAGTTGGCTATATTCACCATTACACTTCCCTATATGATGTAGAATTTATATCCCAGGTGTCCAGTGAGTGGAGGCTTCCCCCTGAAGCCTCTTCAGCACTCTAATCAAAATTCGTATCTTGGCTTTGTAAAATCAGGATTCACGTTTTAGGGAGTCAGGCTAGTTTTTGAAAAATGGAATACTTATGGAAGAGAATGTTCTTGTTCTCTCTGAAAGAGAAAATCTTGTTCTCTTTTTCATGAAAATATAAAAAGAAATGGAAACATAGGAAATGAAGAAAAAAAAAGGTACAGGTTTTTTTGTGCTTCTTTGTGAAGGTATCCATGAATATATACAGTGAGTCATTTTAATGGCCATGAACTTTAATATGCAGTTTAGAATTTGATAAAATATATGTCAGTAAAAGGAAAAGGCTTTTGTGCCACAAATTTTAAGTAAATTAAAATCCTTTAGCACAGCAGTAAGCACCTCTTAGTCAGTCCCTGAAGTCTTACACACAGCAGTAGGCCATGATCGGGAAAAAGACTTCATCATCACCTGCTGAGTGTAAGTAAAGCCATCTTTCCGAAGTCACGGAGAAAAGGCATTTGATGATATTTTTATTCTGTTCCTGTGAATGCTCACAGCACTACTGGTTTAGACTCATGAGCAGTAGGCATATATGCTTCTTGTGCTTATGACACTGGCATCAAACGTATCATTTATGTTAAAAATTCAGAAAGGTCATACTGAAGTCATTGAATAGGCACTGAATATTCTTTAAGAGAAGTAGTCCCAAAAATGCCTAAAGTATAGAAGACTTTTTGTATAATTCTTTCTGCACATTATTTAACTACTGTAGTAAAGAAACCAGTTATTTTAGTGTTTTGTTAGATACCATGTGGGTCTTTCTAAGGGCCAGCTCTGAAACTGGTTTTGTTATTGACATAGAGGGCAGCTTCAGGTGAAAACAAAAACAACAAAAACAAACTAGCTGGGTTTTTGGACTTCCATAAAAAAATTCCAGTGACCTTTTAATTGCAATTGACTATCATGTTGAAGGTGTTGTTATTTAAATATATGTGAGGAATAAGATGTCTTCTCACAGACAATAGACATTTGGTGAGGAAGTTTATTGATACTGTCTGAGTTATGACTGTTTTTTGCAGACGAGTAGTGGACATTATTCTTGAGAGTATTGATTCTGGAATGTTTTTGAGCACGAAATTTCCTCTTACACATGCCACAATTCTGCCCAAACTCCATTTTCTGTCTGATGATCCCAAGACTTCTTACATCTTAATGGTAGCTTTTTACTACTTGTAGGCTAAGCCAAAGTGTTACTTACATATCCATCCTCCTCATAACAGCCTTTCTCACACCTCATTTTCAAAGGCCAGTCTCCATCTCTTAATTGTTTAGGGCCAAATGAGCTCACTACAGAAACGCATTAAATATCTTAGTCATGATATTATCTTTCTTTTACTGTTGATCTATTTCAAGAGAATTGCATACTTACCTTTTAGACCCAGATTTGAAGGTCTGAAGTATTTTGGTTTTACTGTTTGCTTTACAAGCAAGTGAAGTGAGAATATTTTAAAACTAACCAGGAACACTAGGAGAGCTGAATTTGCCTTTACATGACCAAGCTGGGAACTCAGGCCTTAACTTCTATCAGGGAAAAGTGAGTGAATGCTCCCAGCTTGTGTGTCATTGCTGTCCCAAGGCAACAACTGAGAGAGAAAGTGGGAGTGGGTGATTCCTGAGCTCTTCATGCCTAAGAAAAAATGAAGGTGATTGAGGAATTGGCCATTGCCTTAAAGTGTAGGAGTCCACTGAAGCAGACATAGTAGTCCCGCCTCAACGCAGAAGCTGGAGCTGATAGTCTAATTCCCCAGGCTTTTTGGGGGGTCTTCATTCACCTTATCCCCATTGTCTGTGCTACTCCCCTTTCCACAGCAAGAGCTGACAGCCTCTTTTTTCTTGACCACCCTCTATGTCTGTCTTCCTCAGCTTTGTGGACTGTTATCATTCAGGAAGGGAAAATTGGGGAAAATCTTTGAGTATCCAAAGAGGTGAAGTACCACTCACTTCTGAAAGGACTGAAGTACCCTGGAGATGGTTACCCTTTGAATATCTTCCTGATGATAGTTTGGCATCTACTGCTCAGTTCCTGGTGGGATCCTTATTTCACTGATTCCTTTAGTGTACTTTCCTGATTCTCATTCAGGTGAATGCACATAGCATTTCATCCTTACATCAGGAAAAGGGTTATTCCTGGTATCCTGCTGCATCAAATTGCCTCTTCAAGGTTAGAGTGGTAGGTGGGGAGAAGTGTGAAAATATGTGTATCTTGGAAAATCCATTTTATTCATTTTGACCTTGCCTAGCTTCCATATAAGAAATAAACTAAAATACTTGATAAGATCCAGTTTTCTCTAGAAATAGTTTGTTGATAGGGGTGTCTCCTTTTCTGCCTAATACATGCAGAGTCACACAGAAAGCAATGACAACAGAATTAACAAACCTCAGGCTTCACACTTGCAGGTTGGATCTGTTTCCCTGCTGTAATGGGACAGAAGTTCTGTATGTTTTTGTTGGAAGTGATGACATCTTTAAAATTGTCAGGTCATTCATTCCATGTGCCCAGAGTATTACAGCTACTGGCCTTCAATTTTAGTAGTTGTTCAGGTTTAAGGCCTCTGTTATTCTTCACAACAAGCTCCAATACACCTGAGCTCAGCAGAAGTTGCAAGTGATCTGTAATTTAATTGTTAGATGGGGGTGTACTGGTTATATAGATCTTAATGTGCTGCCCTGCCAGCTGCAGGCAATGTAGGAATTGAACAGCTGCAATTGAAAGTTATTGGGTGACAACAGTATGTTTTACGAATGTTTTTTTTGTTGCTTACTTTTGAAGATAGTGTGTATGTATTGCTGTAGCCTGATGATTATGGAAAATGGAATTACATATTATATAGTTGCAGGTCGCTGATCCAAATGTTCTTGGGTTTTCAATCAGTCTGTAATGTAAAACATATGTTGTCGTCTCTGAAGTAGTCTCCAGGATGAAGCCCCCACCTATGTAGCCTAAATTGAATCAATACTAGGTTTACTTACCATATCTTGGTATAAAACTGGCCACAAATACTTATGTTCAGTTACTTCATTTTTCATCCCTGTATTGATGCCAAATATTAAGGCCCCATTTCAGCAAAGTGCTTCAGCACGTACCTAATGTTAAACACAAGTAGTCTGCTGTCTTCAGAAAGACAAGAGATGACTAAGGTTATGCAAATATTCAACTGCCTGGCTTAATCAGGCATTGAATGGAGTAGTCCTACTTGAGGATATTCACACAGCCCAGTTCTAGCAACCTTTCCTTTGTGACTATGAACTTCTTTGAGCCCTCTTTATGGACATACACAGGATAGTTCAGACCATATGTTTTAGGCTCCAATTCTGAATTTATCCTTGAGAGTTTTATTTCTCTCATGCCAGTGCCAAAGGTAGTAGCCAACTAAGATTAAGTGTATAAAGTTAGACTGGGTGACCGTTCGCTTTACTTCTGCCTGTTCTTGTACTTCATGCAAGTCACAGATTGTTCCTTGAGAAGCTTGTACTGCTCCTCTCCATCCTGCATCTGGGGAGGTAGAGAGCTCATCACCTGCCAATGCTAAAATTTCAACAGTTCTTACCAGTGTTACTTAGCACTTAGGAATGAATAAATTGAACAAACGCAGTAGCTAGAGTGAATGTAACTATTAGCCAACGTGCAAAGGGCACCATTAAACTTTGATCTATTTTCTTGGGATGCTCATCCTACTGCTCATTTTGCATGTTATTTAAACCTCAGGTCCAACCCTTGAAGTGTAAGATTTTGTGAATTTACTTAGATATGTAAAGAAAACTAAGACTTTTTCAGCTTCTCTATAGAGCTGCATGTCATAGATCCATGAGCCATTCTGTTATCCTGAATTTTTAGGATTTTTTTTAGCACGGACAGCAATGTCATAATTGCTTTAGCACTAAAGAGAGATTTTATCCAGTAACAAAACATGTGAAATTATAAGTATAGATTCACTCATTTTAAAATGTCAAGTAGCCCAAAACACTCAAAATGTTAGGAGAATTAGACTAATAGATCTCTTTGTTTTACACAAAAAAGCATGATTTCCGTCGTTTTTCATGCTGTGAATACATAATATGTAGACTGAGCTGTTCAGTTTTGTAGTGCCTTGATTTTGTCAGTAGTTTGCAAATGTGAGAATGTTTTCATGTGGCATTAATTATACGGTCTGTTTTCAAGGCAGAACCACTTGAAGAATCTTGACAGTGTTTACTAGATGCAGCATTACGACCTTAGGAGGTTTACAGAGGTACTTGGGAGAAATAGAGGTAGGGAAAATGCAAAGGGTATTCACCAAACCCTTACCAGGGCTACCAATGTTTACTGTTTCCCATATTGCTTCTGTCTTTATCTGCCTGCTGCTCTTACACTGTACTTGTCTGTAAGAGAAAATCTGTCCTTTTCCTTCTTTCCTTAACCATGTTTTTCTCAATCATCACATAATGATTTCTGGTCCTGTATGTGTAAGTCCTTAAGACACGCATCTCATATTCCCCATGTGGCAGGAGGTGAGCAACGCAGACTTGGTATCATAAAAAGTAGCCCATGGGCTAAATCACCAGAGATTGTGCAACATGCAAACTGTCATCTTGTGTGAGGGGGGAGTTGGTAGACCCAAAACACCGCATTTGTCATCGCTCCAAAGGGAGCAGCCACCACTTCTGAGGGTGCAGCAGCATTGGGGGTGGCTCTGTCACAGATCTGTATCCTCCCACAGTGAACCTCCTTTCTGAGCAGCTTGTTTGTGTGCAATGTTTGTCTTCTTTGGAGATACCTAACTAACTGTGCTACCTTTACAGTAGTATGTGCTAGTAGTATGTAATGTTTACGTTAGCCAGACATGGCCAAAGATTGTGACAAACCAGAGGGTATTAGTACTTGTAAGGCCTAAATTTGCTCTTAATTTTAAGGTAGCACATTAGATGCGTATGTCCATTAACACTTTTCTACAGGAAAATAAAAGGAGCTGAGTTTTGGAAAAACACTCTTTAGCTTAACAACAAGTTTTCTGCTTCAACCATTTTTCAGAGAGAGCTTGGGTTTTATCTTTGTAAGCTACTAGCTGAAAAAAACTTACATAGTACATTATGATTTTTTTTTCTGTAAATGTTAATAGAAATCTTCATTTTTCTTCTATATGTCATATTTTCAGGCATCAAGGTATACAGTTATTTGATTTTCCAAGAGATGTGAGACAGAGGAATTATTAGGGTTCTATTCTGAAAAGGGTTCAGGTATTAAATGTTCACTTTTGGGGGAAAAAAGACAGATCTCTGTCTGCCTCTTTAAATAGCTCTGTGAAGCTTGTCTTGTTTTGATGAAGAGACAGAAGAAACTGACTGCATAAATATTTCCAGGCCTTTCTGAAAATCATAGATCCACTGTCCATAGCTGGTAATCACTTTTCTTTCTCCGTAGTATGGTATAGTCATGGAATTGTATGGCTCTGCCAAAACATGGATTGTCCTTAGTTCTGTTTGTTCTATGAACTTCTTCCAGGGCAACAGATATGGAAACAGACCTGAAGGGAGTTGTGGACTTCAACCACCTGCCTTCAGGCCCTTCAGTGGATATAGGTGTGAACTAAGCCCAAATGGTTGATGTACAAAAGCTTTGCATAAAAAGTTATTTGTGTTTATGGATTAGCGTCTAATTTTATGTGTACATATGTAAGTGCATGTCTTAACTGGGCATCTCAGCATCCACAGCAGTTGTTTTGGTTTTTTTTTTTAACTTTTAAAATGTGTTTTTTAATAGGATTAGTTAGTATTATTCTTTTTGTAACTTTATGTGGTTGTTTAGTGCAGCTCAGAACTTGAGCAGTGCTTCTGTTGCTGTACAGTACATGAGCCCTGCTGAAGTTTTTGTTATTAAATTACTATGGGGCTTGTGATGTTTCTATCAGGAATCATCCAGCTCCATACCAACTGATTTCATTAATCCCTCCATTGATGCCCTTGATGTCTTGACAGCCTTTTAATGAGAACAGCTTATTGGTAACTCAGAAATGCATTGTTTTACATCCAATACTAATGTTTAGTGAAATATGGCTAAAGACGATGCTCAGGTTGACCAAAAATATAGGTAGCAATATTTAATATTATGATTGTTTCAGTGAAATGTACAATTCTGTATCTTTTTCTTTCTCTGATGGGCAAATTCTATAGTTTTATAACTGCCATTTTAGTGTGAGACCCTAAATCAGGAGCGACATCCTCAAAATTCAAGCCATGTAAAAGGAAATCAGCATTAACTCTGAATTAACACATAGCTGAATGAAAGAGATTTTTATGCTCTTATGAGAACTGTCTATAATTATTGACTTCTCAGAGATAACTACTGTATCCTTGCATGCCCACATTCAAGAAGCAGCTCTATTTTGTGCTGCTCTTCAGACACATGTGTCTGAAACAAATGCATTGATAAACAAAGCAAATGGCATTGGGAATGTGTTAAATGTGCCTTGAATTTTTGCTTGATTTGATTCAGTGATGCTGAAGCAGTTGAACTGGCTTTTCAAAGATTCCTTATATGCCATGACACTGTTAAAAACCAGGATATTGTTTGAAACAAGTTTAGCAAGGTGAGGAAATCTCAGAATGTGCATAAAGAGACTGCCACCGGGGAAGTGTGTTTTGGGTAATTCCTCTCGGGTACTAAATGGTATCATTTTCATCTGTCTTATATCCTGAAGAATAGGTCTATATGAGGAAACTTGTTTCCTCTCTCCTTTTTAGTATTGGCAGTGAATTTGTTAGTAATACGAAGACTTTAAAATTGTAATATTCAGATTTGATTTAAATGATCAGGTTTTGTTTTGGGTTTTTTTTGGGGGGGGGAAAACTAAAAAAAATTTCCTCTTATGACAAACTGTATTCTAAATTAGTAGTAGCTAGAATTCATCTAGCAGCTCTAAATGCTAATAATGCTTCTTCCAAGAGCAGATGTCAGCTTCAATTCTTATTTTACAAATTCATTTATCTTAGAAAATGAGATGCATGGAGAATATTATTGTTGGTATTTCTTCAGCTCTGTGCCTACAGCTTTTATAATAATAAGATCCTTCTTAGCTCATGGGAAAACATGTCCTAAATATGTTTTAGCTTTTGCAGGTCTTTGACGTAAGACAACAGAGAGTTTTGTTTGTAATCAAATTAAGGTGCTTTAATTCAGGAATTATGAAGTAATTAAGGATAAATTATGAAAATTAGCATTGTGTCTTCACATGAAGAAATTTTCGTTCAGTGGTAATATGATGAATGTCAAAGTCCATTGAGGCTTGAAGGTGAAGGTACAGGGTAATATTAGCAATATTAGCAATTCAGTTTTTCACTTTCTAGTTTTATAGAGAAGTTCTTTCCATTTCCTTTTTTTTTTAATAAGTCCTTTTCTTAGACTTTGCCATACTTTTCACGTTTCCAAGATTGAACAGCTGTCAGAACTAGAAAGGTGTTGCCCTGCCATTAGAAATAACTTCCCAAAAAATATATCATGTAACTTAATAATGCTTTTCTCCTAGCAAATCTCGAAGGGTCTTTATAGAGCAACAGTCAAACTTCACTGCAAATGCAGTTTTGAACCCAGAGCAGTTTGTTTCAAGTTTCAGAGGAGTTTTAATCCTTCATAGTCAGTAATGCCAATATACTGAATGACAGCAAGATGGCTTGAGAGAAGGACCTTTTATGTTGTAATTGAGATAAACCTGTTTGTTTACTGAACCACGAGATGCTGTAGCAGATATCCTAAGATGTTCTGGTACAGTTAGAAAACGTTGTTTTGTATGAGATCAAAGATATGTAATTTCCTGATTCTTTTGCAGAGTCATTTCAGCAGATAAAGGTAACAATCATTTCCACTAAGATTCATGTTGCTGCTGGTTAGCTGCAAAGTGGCATGATTGTACTGTTTTAAAGAGAAATATGAGATTAATAAATAAATAGAAATAGCACGTTTGGGAAAAAATGAAAGTTGGATGTATTGATGGAAATCCAAAGTAATACTGCTGGACTCCATAGGGATACCTTTGAGTTACAGAGAACAGAATTTAGTGAAATCTGCTGAAATTGTTATTTCAAAGAACCCTAGACTTGCTTTTAAGCCCTGTGAGCCCTATTCATGACAGATTTGCCTCCTAATTTACAATATGCTTGTTGGCGTAGGATGCAGGCATCCTGACTTCATCCAAAAGAATAAATAAATGTCCACCGGAATGAATATTCAATGTACAGTAAGCTTTTTTTTTTAAGGTTTTCATTGAGGTAGCTGTGACTAACATTAGTATTTTGAAGTAACTGAATTTTCTGTGACTGGTTTAGGAGCTGTGTGTTTGCCATCTGCTGTGGCAGTGGTGAGTGTCCTGATCCCGAGGGATCGTTCCGGTGTGCTCAGTAATGACTTCTCAGTGGCTGCACAGCCTGTCCTTGCTCCTGAGCATGGACCACACTGGAGCTCCCTAGAGGCCATAGTGAAAACTCTGTGAGCAAAAAGTACCACTTCCCTTTAAGGGTGGATGAGGGAGAGCAGAATGGTTTTAAATGATAGTCGCTGTCACACTGAATGACATTTGAAAGTGGGAAGCTGAAAACCCCCTTAGCTGCTGATTTGTGTCATAGTTATCCTTCATGGCAGGCAGTGACAAGCTGCTGAGAGATATTAACCCAGCTGCTAACACCCACGGAGGAGCACAAACGTAAGCATTAATCTTGTTTTGTGGCTTTTGTCAGTGTTACATAAAGGTAGTTGTATTGTAATTGATCTCCAGACCAGAAAGGAAATTTTAATATGTAGCTAGTAGCAGAATAGTCAAAATAAAGACCTGCAGGATAATAGAAAGTTATTTGCTCACCCAGGGAAAGATTTACAACTTCCTCAGCCAGTTGAGAACACAACATTATTATATTGTCAAATTTTAGTAATTTTGCACTGATGTGTAGGAAATCAACTGCAAATCACCAGATAGCCTGATAAATTCATTGGGACCCAGATCTACTAGATGACTTGGAACATTTTAGACGCTCTGAGTGCAAAATCGCAGTTCTCAAGGCTCCTATTTTGCTCCCTTCTAGTGCTGACTGTGAGGCAAAGCAGTAAGTGCCTATGATATTTCTATTATTCATACTTATTCTCACGTGCTCAGAAGCACCTTACCCTTGATAGAACCAAGTCCTTATCTCATGCCCAAACAACATAATTATCCACAAATCAGTTATCTGTCTGTCTCTGTGGCCTTTGGGGTTGGTACCTGTTTGCTTTCTCTGGGCTTTGATTTTGTGCTGCACAAAGCTGGCAGCAAGAAGTTTTTTTCTTCAGACCACAGCTTCCACGGATGATCAGCAATATCTGCTGTCCAGCCAATAGGTTGGTGGTTGCCTCCAGGCTGTGGAGGTCCCTGGCCCTATGCCTGGTGCATTGGGACTGCTCTCTGCAGCCAGAAAGAGTGGGGGAAGTTGGTCTCACTGTTGCATCTCTTGCAATTTGCAGTGAGAAAGCACACTCTCTGGGCACTCACTCACACATGATAACCCATATGAAGGACTCCAAGGACTGCTTATGCTATTTTATCCACGGACTGCTTTCTGCAAATAATATTTGAACATGCCTCCCAAATTGTCCTTGGTCCCCAGTCTATCCAGAGTTATCCTCTATCACTGCTCATTCTCTTCTGGCCCAATACATCTGCTTTCATACAAATCAGAATGAAAGTGGAGAGTTCTTCATTTCTCAGTCTTACTGGTGATTATAGTAGTGCTCTGGTTAGCATGGGTTTGAATCTTCTTCTACCTGCACATTTCCAGTTCTCTATGTGAATACACTCCCAATGGATCCTGGGATAAAAGGGGACCACCTGTGTGGTCCTGTTGAATTATTGTGAGTCCTGGGTGAACAGAGGTGATACCCAACTTTACCAAAGCCAGACAGGTGTCAGATTTAGAATATACCTTTCTTCAGTTGTGGTGGACTGTTATTTTGGCTGGGTGCCTTTCTGGGGTGCTTAGGGTTCTACCACAGAGCTTTGAATTTCATTACATGAAGGCAGTGCTTAAAAGTTGGGAAATGGAATACTCAAATGCCGGCAATAAATCCCTCTGTGTAGCTAAGCCTTTGTAATGCAGTGAAACAAAAGAAAGAACGATATGACATTTAATCACGTCAGTGTATATCATCCTGAGTCAGACCCTTGGATGGTAAAGCCTAATGTAACTCCTTTGATTTCAGCATAGTGAAAACCAATTTAGGGCAATGTGGGAAGCAATTCTGTGCCACAGAGCTTGTCAGACTAATGAAATCCCAGATGTCAGGTATCCCCTTTGCCTGTGTAGTGTTGGCTGAGAAACAAATGATGGATCATTTTGGGGGGAAGATAGTTTCTAGGTGAGCGAGCTATAAGACAGCACAAACAGAGTAAATGCCAGGAGATCAGAAAATATGGCCAAATGGGAGTGTAAATGTGCACTGCACTTGTTTGATGGTAAGGCTTTTAATCATTTCAAAACTGAAAATGCAGATGTCCCATATTTCCTGTGAAGCAGAAGTAACTGTATACAGAAAGGCAGTACAAAATCCCTAATTGTACCTCTGTAGGTATTCACAGGGATGGAAAAATGTCCCTTAGCATAGAGTCATGGCCATAATGTGCAAAACTCATTTTCCAAGAATCCAATTCCCCCCTCCCTCCATCAGAATGATAGATTCATTGAGTAACATCTTTGACGTTTGCTGTCTTAGATCCCACACTTCTGCCTCTGTGACAGAAAATGCATAATGTGGTAGTAGACTTGCATTAATGCAACTCTCAAGTCCAAAAAGAGCCTGATGCCTTCTTTTGTAAAATCAGGTTATAATTTTTGTTACCTACCCCTTAATTTTTAACTTATGATTATTTTCCCCTAATTCTTTCATATAAGCTGTTATGCAGATTAGCTGATTTGCAAGCTCTGCCAGGCTTAACTGAAAAGATTTGAGTCTGCAGGTCACATTTATTAGCAGAAGCAATGCTCCTGAGGTATGTGTTTGCTTGATTTTTCAGCTTTAGGCAAGACTGCCAAAAAAATAAACATACTTGTCTAAGAGAGAGAGAGGAGTCAGTAAAGGTGTTAATGAAATAGCAGTGATTTCAAAATAGCTTCTCATATATTGATTTTTAACTGTTGGAGAGAAATACTGTAATATGTCTGATGAAGTTTTGTAAAGATATGTACTTTATTTTCCAAACAAATGCCTGCTTAGCTTTCTGTAGTAATTGGCCCTGTGGCTTCTGATCCTGGGCCTTGCTTTCTCTGCCCCAAGTTCCACTGCAAGGGAAGAAAACTATGACATAATTGCCATCACAGAAACATGGTGGGACAATTCACACAACTGGAATGCTGGCATGGGTGGCTACAAATTCTTCAGGTGAGATAGGCTAGGGAAGAGAGGTGGTGGGGTTGATCTCTACGTTAGAGAATATTTTGATTACATAGAACTCAATATTAGTAATGATAGGTTTGAGTGCTTCTGGGTTAAAATCAAGGGAACATGCAAAAAGTGGTGGGAGTCTGTTATTGGCCACCCAGCCAGGACAAGGAAACCAATGAGCTCTTCTACAAGCAACTGGGAGAAGTTTCATGATCGCTGGCCCTTGTGGGGGAATTCAACCTTCCAAATGTTTACTGGAAGTATTATACCACAGAAAGGAGGCAGTCTAGGAGGTTCATTGAGTTGTATAGAAGGTAACTTCCTGACAAAACAGGTGGGAGAACCGACTAGAGAAGGTGCCCCACTGGATCTGCAGTTTGTGAACAGAGAATGCCTTGTGGGAGAGGTGACTGTTGGAGGACAGCTGGGGAACAGCGATCATGAGAAAATAGAATTCTCAGTTCTTGGAGGAGTACGGAGGGACATCAGCAGAACTGCCACCTTGGACTTTCAGAGGACAGACTTCAACCTGTTTAGAAGGCAGCTTGATAAAAGTTCATTGGGAGACAGATCTAAATGACAAAGGAGCACAAGAGGGCTGGATGCTCCTCAATAAGAAAATCTTGGCTGCGCAAGAGCAGGCCATCCCTGTGTGCCGTAAAATGAGTCGGTGGGGAAGAAAATCATTTTGTCTGAATAGAGAGCTTTGTATTGATCTCAGGAAGAAGAGGAAAGTTTACGAGCTTTTGAAGAGGGAGCAGGCATCCCAGGAGGACTACATGGGTGAGGTGAGATCATGTAGAGATAGAATTAGAAGAGCTAAAGCCCAACTGGAACTTCAGCTGGCCAGTTTGGTGAAAAACAATAAGAAATATTTCAAGTACATTAACAACAACAGGAGGACCAAGGACAATCTCCCTCCTTTACTGGATGCAGGAGGTACAGTAGTGATGAGGGAAGAGGACAAGGCAGAGGTATTTAATGTCTTCTTTACCTCAGTCTTTAATAGTAAGGTGAGATGCTCTTGGGATACTCAATCTCCTGAGCCAGAAAACAGTGAGAATGAAGCTCTAACGATACAGGAGAATTTAGTTAGAGACCTGCTTGTCCAGTTAGACATACACAAGTCTATGGGGGCAGATGGGATCCACCTATGGGTATTAAGGGAACCAGCAGAGGTCCTCTCCAAACTCCTTTCCTTCTTCTGCTGGCAGTCCTGGCTGACTGGGGAAGTACCACTTGACTGGAAACTGGCAAATGTTACACCCATTTACAAGAAGGGTTGGAGGGAGGATCTGAGGAACTACAGGCCTGTCAGTCTGACCTTGGTGCCGGGGAAATTCATGGAGCAGATCATCTTGAGTGCTATCACACAGCACATGCAGGACAGCTGGGTAATCAGGCCCAGCCAACATGGGTTTATGAAAGATAAGTCCTGCCAGACCAACCTGATCTCCCTCTATGACAAGGTTACCCGGTTAATGGATGAGGGAAAGGCTGTGGATGTGGTGTACCTGGTCTTCAGTAAAGCCTTTGACACCGTTTCTCACAGTGTATTGCTTGGGAAACTGGCTGCCATTGGCCTGCACAAGCGCACCCTCTGCTGGAGGGCCAGGCCCAAAGGGTTGTGGTAAATGGAGTTAAATCCAGTTGGAAACCAGTCACAAGTGGTGTTCCCCAGGGTTTAGTTCTGGGTCCAGTCCTGTTCAATATATTTATCAATGATCTAGAAGAAGGGATTGAGTGCACCCGGTAGCAAGTTTGCAGACAACACCAAGCAAGGTGGAAGTGTTAATCTGCTTGAAGGAAGGGAGGCTCTGCAAAGGGATCTGGACAGGCTGGATTGATGGGCTGAGACCAACGGGATGAGGTTTAACAAGACCAAGTGCTGAGTCCTGCACTTGGGTCACAACAACCCCATGCAGTGTTACAGGCTTGGGGAAGACTGGCTGGAGAGCTGCCTGGCGGAGAAGGACCTGGGGGTGTTGGTTGACAGCCGGCTGAATATGAGCCAGCAGTGTGCCCAGGTGGCCAAGAAGGCCAATGGCATCCTGGCCTGTATCAAAAACAGTGTGGCCAGCAGGACCAGGGAAGCGATTGTGCCCCTGTACTCAGCATTGGTGAGGCCACACCTTGAGCACTGTGTTCAGTTCTGGGCTCCTCAGTACAAGGAGGACACTGAGGCGCTGAAGCGCGTCCAGAGGACAATGAGGCTGGTGAGGGGGCTGGAGAACAAGTCCTACGAGGAGCGGCTGAGGGAGCTTCGGTTATTTAGTTTGGAGAAGAGGAGGCTGAGGGGAGACCTCATCACTGTCTACAGCTGCCTGAAAGGAGGGTGAGGTGGGTGCTGGTCTCTTCTTGCACGTGACAGATTACAGAATGAGAGGAAATGGCCATAAGTTGCACCAGGGGAGATTCAGATTAGACATCAGGAAAAATTTCTTCACGGAAAGGGTGATCAGACATTTGAACAGCTGCCCAGGGAGGTGTTTGAGTTGCCATCCCTGGAGGTGTTTAAAAGGTGGGTAGATGAGTTTCTTGAGGACATGGTTTAGTAAGGGGACAGGTATGGTTGGACTTAATGATCTCAGAATTCTTTTCCAACCAGATGATTCCATGATTCTATGATTCTATGATTCCCAATCTGCCTCTGTGTCAGGAGGCTGCAGGAGAGGTAATGTGTGGGTGAAGGTGGGATTACAGCTGAGCATGAGTGTGCTGCAGAAAAGTGGAGAACAGGCAGGATGTGAGAACTGTTTCCTCCTTGTGAGATCAGAGCAGCCATCTAGGGTATCCCCTTCAGGAAAAAAATACTGTATTCAATGTGTTGTCCATTTTTATCAGAGGTAGGTCCTACTTTGTGTAACAACAGGATTTTTCTGGAGTCTCTATGATAATAAAGTTGTTCTGTATTACTTAGGAAACAATATGCTTTCATATCAAATGAAGTCTGAGAAACATAAAAGTAAAATTCTTCACAGCGATTTTCTAAGAAAGGAAGAATTTACATAATGTGGAAATTTGCTGGCTGCAGTTTTACTCCAAGGATGTTATTCCTCAGCAATAACAGAATGACTGCAGGTGAAAAGCAGCTACCCCTTTAGATGAATTATGCTACTGCGTTAGAACAGTTAGTCTTGCCCAGGTGTTAAGATGTAGCAAAATCAGGAAAGATCAGCTTTTGCTGGAGTATGTGATGTTCTTGGCTGGCAGTGTGGGAGATCTTGTGCACACTCCCTCTGAACCCACATGCTAAGAATCCAGAATGATAAGCCTTAGGGCTGGCACCAAGAGACAACTCTGATCCCTTTCTCTGCTTCTGTAGATCTTGGAAAGAGCAACCCTTGGTGTGGCCAGAAGCTGAGTGTGTCCCAGTCCAGTGCTGCACTCTGCCCCAGGTCCTGGCTGTGGAGTCTACTGCAGGCAGCGGGAGCTCAGGGCCACAGTCAGCTCCCCATGGGTAGTGGGCACTGCCCTGTAGGCAGGAGCACGTGCTTTGCTCATGCCTGAGGCCACGCTGGCAAGCGTGCTGTGTGCTGAAGTGTGGAGCAGCAAAAAGAACCCATCAGAGACAGTATAGACAGTAAATACCATCAAGGCATGCTAATGCTTTATAAATAATAGGCAGCTTCCTGCTGGGGTAATAGATTATAGAATCATAGAATGATTTGGGTTGGAAGGGACCTTAAAGATCATTGAGTTCCAACCCCCCTGCCATAGGCAGGGACACCTCACACCAGACCAAGGCTACTCAAGACTGCATACAACCTGGCCTTGAGCACTTCCAGGGAGGGGGCATCCACAACCTCCCTGGGCAACCTGTGCCAGTGCCTCAGCACCCTCTTTGAGGAGAATTTCTTCCTAATGCCTGGTCTAAATCGTCCCTCTTCCAGTTTAACACTGTTACCCCTTGTCCTATCACTACTTGCCGTTATAAAAAGACCCTCCCCAACTTTCTTGCACGACCCCTTCAGGTACTGGAAAGACGCTATGAGGCAATTCCCATCCTGGGACAACTCTGGGGACCATCCTCTTAGTTTCCCATAGCCTAAATTTGTAGAAAGCAATGTGTGACAGAGACTCAGTGGAAAGGGAACATGCATGCAGATATTCAGGTTGAAATGTTGGAATACTATACAGCTCCTTTTCCAATGCCTCCTTTTTGTCTGAAAGGATTATGAGCAAACAAATGTTAAAACATCAAATATTTTAACATGCTAGAGACACAGTATGTGTACTGCTTGAAAAATATATGGGAGCATTAGAATCTCAGATACCATTAGTTTATTAGAAAAGTTTGTCAGAGAAATCTTTTCTCAGATATGCTGAGAAGCTTTGTTGAAGAGATTTTCATGCCACGATGGATTTCATAAAAAAGGAATGTTTCTGCCGCCTGAACACTCTTGAAATCCTAGCAAAATGCTGGGGAGGGAGAAAAGGCTGCTTATCGTGACTTTACCTAACCAAAATAAGACGTTTTTAAATGCAACTTTCAGGTGTTCCTGCAAAGTGTTCTCACTTAGCCCAGCTCTCTTTTCTAACTAAGTGAAGGGCATCATCACCTCTAAAATATGCAAATCTGGTCAAATCTCAGCTGCTCTAACATATAAAACTTTGGTAAAAGAAAACTACACAGATCCTGTGGCAGATGTTTGCAGAGTGGGCAGATAGTTTCTGAAGTGCTGAAGAATTACTCCAATATTTTCATGAAAATATAATGAACCCATCACTGAGTGGAAAATTTTATGTTACCTGTGGCTTGATACATGAATTTAAAGACATTCACATTAAAAAAAGTGCTGTTCTTTGCCTTGCAGTTTGCAAATGTGTCTTCTTTATAAATCAACATTAAGATTCCCTGAGTGTATTCTGTATTCTTTGTCACTGAATTACAGAACTATTTTCTGATAAAAGGAGAGTGATGTAGGAGAAGAAAAAGGTTGGCTCCTGATGAGCCTGTACAATGGTTTCCTTGTTATTTGATAGAAGCTGAAATAAAGGAATGAATCCTGCAGTGTGTTTGTTCGCATAAAATGCCACTGGTGTGCAGGTGACTGGGATTGTTCCTTTTGGTTTTGATTAAATCCAGAAGCAATGCTACGTGTGTGTATACCAGGCTTGCTGTATATAAAATACTATGTGTGTCAGATTCAGCATGAAAAGGAATCTTGGTTTGTAATGGTGATGGCCAAGTTTTTACTCCTGGGCTCTTTGTATAACAAAAAATCACAGAGAAATTCCCCAGGAAACTTTGCTTCTTTGCACTGTCAGACAAATAAGGTGCATCGTTATACCATTTTAATCAAAGGTAGCTACACCATTTAGAAAAAAATCAGTTGCTTGTATTAATATATAATGTGAAATAACTTTTACTTGAGCTTTATGTAATCTTCTCCCCAGATCTGCCATTGGGAAGCTGGGAGAGGAGGTATTTGAGGCAGTGTACAGCTATCTCAAGCAAGCGAGACAGCAGAATGCCAGTGAGGAGGCAACCAGGAGGCACCTGGAGAAACTGGTTTCTAGAGCAAGTGATTGCTTTGAAGTGGATCAGCTTATTTACTTTGAGGAGCAGCTACAGGCTTCGGAATCACATCTTCAGCTTTAAAAGGTGTGTCAGTAACAGCGCTGGAAATGGCAAGGAGGAGTGAAGGTACTGAGCTGCTTTCTTCAGGTCACCAAGAAAGTACAGGAGGTATCTAAAGGGAACTGCTCGATGTGAGATAGTATGTAAGCATGTGGGTAAACTCCATTTAAACTCCAGACCATAGTGAGAAGTGGGTAAATATGGTAAGAATTACAGGGGCAGGAAGAAGAACAAATGTTTGTGACAGTGGAGGGGAGGATTCACCATTACCAGAGTCCCTTTTTTTCACCGTTTATGGCATAAAGAAAGGTGTTTTCCTGGGCCTTGGCCAGATGTCAGTCCTGAACTCAAAGCATCACTAGCAAAGATGCCTCTGGTGGAAATGGCACAGGATTAGACTCCAGCAGCTGTTGATTCCTGTGCTAACAGATCCTTATGACATTTAAACCCATATTTTTTGTACTTTTTATTTACTCATATTTACCCCTGAACCTCTAGGTATATGCACTGCTACTTAGCTTTTAATTGTCTTGTTATTATTCATTTTCAAAAGGACTGCATTTAATCTGTGTCACTTTCAAAGGAACTGTGAAATACGTGCCTATGTGTGTATTTATATACATATATGCATGCTCACATACACAGAGATAGGTAAGTATATCCTTATAGACAGAGAGATGTCTGGCCATAAACTGTGTGTGTGTGCATCTGTAGAGGCAGCCATGTGAGGCCTGAGCTATAACTAAGTTAGATAGGAATCTTTACTGCAACTTTTGAGAGTTCTGGATCAAATTCATTGTATACAGATGGAACAATAAACTGATTTTTTTTTTTTGGCTTGCACATGGTTACTATTACTGGGTTTTCTCATTTTTTTATGCTCCCTTCTTCATAAGCATCACACTTGCTGATGTCAACTGTGTATCATACTCTGATGTTTTACTTCTACCCCTTCCTTAGCGTGTACTCTGAGCTCCTTCATCTGTGTAAAACAATAAAGGATAACAAAGTGGTACCATCTGTAAAGGAAACTCAAATGAATTGTGGACTAAATTAATTTTAGGCAGCAGGTCATTATCATAATCCTTGTGTTTCCTGCTTTTGTGCCACAACTCTTAGAGTATTTGAGGACTGAATTAGATAATTTAAAATAAATTCATAATATGAATATCAAAAAAATTGCTAATTTACCTGAGGTTACTTATTTACGCTAAGAATAACGATATTGATAATATATTAAGCAGTGTTACTGATCTGTCTTTGTGACATGCTTTAAAAGACTGAAAGGGAAACATGGGTAGAGTTATCTTAACCTATCTCAGCAGCAACACAAACTGAGGAAGCAAAGGCCGTGCTTAGCTACAGAAGATGTGGCATTACACTTCTCACTCAAAGTAATAGATGCTGGCATGTCTGCTTTCAACTGGAGTTTTTTCTTATTACATGGTTTTACAAACTGGATGTTAAAATCCACTGAGGTTGGAAAATGTTGGATACGGAAATCTCACTGAGGATGGGAAACACTGAGGTAGGGAAACACTTTTTTTTTTTTTCTGTGTGATGGTTCAGATCCCATAGATGGAGAGAGAGTTTGAAGCACACATTCTCAGTCAGGTTTCAGTCACTTTCCCGCTATTTCTCCTTTTACATTCACTCCCTATCCTTCTCAATGTTGTGTCTGTCTTCCTGTTTCCATATTTTTTTGCACATGACTTAATTTCGGACCTCTTGAAAACAGAAGTGCTGAAGTCAAAGATATAGAGTGAGTGCTTGGATGTTGCAGGAACTAAAAGTTCACAAAGCAAAGGATAAGTAATTAACACGTGGTGAGAATAATGTCAGAGGGAGATAATCTTAACTACTGGCACATACCTCTGGCTGTGATACGACGTGATTTGTCATAAAAACTCCTGTAAGCAGTCAATTATTTTTTATTAACGATGAACACCTCATCAGACTTTTTTTCATGCAGCATGCTAGAAAAAAGAGCTGCGTAGGAATGGGACAGGTTCTCTAAGGCAGTCAAGCACCAGGGAAAACATGGTTTAGCCATGCAAAATACCTTCAGGGAAATCATTGCACTCTGATGACCAGTACTTTTACTTGCTGAAAAAGAAATCACGATACCTTTTACAGTTGCTTCAATTGCTTTCTTCTCTCTGCAGGATACCACCTTAAAGTCATGTGAGGAACTGGAGATTATTGCTTTACTGTTTATATTATTACAATATCATATCATATCATATCATATCATATCATATCATATCATATCATATCATATCATATCATATCATATCATATCATATCATATCATAATATTAGCATTGTATGCTTTTGACTCTATTCTCATTTTCCAGTACAACCCTGTCCCTTCCAAAATTCTCAGCAAATTGTTGGGTTTGAAATTGCATCCTCCATAATAGGACTAGTTGTCAGAGACAACTAGGTTTATCCCCATCAGAACTTGATAAAACCCAATGAATTTGTTTTCTGTCATCTGCCTTCTGCATCCCAGGGGAGGATATGCATCAGGAGTTCCATAGCTGGCTTTTGGGTTGATTTTTACTGGTGTTTAAAGGCCTCAGAGTATTCTCCTGCACTTTTGCAGCTGCAAAATAAGTAACCTCCAGTAGGGATTTCGTGTTCTGTCACGAAGCTTGCAGAGATGGGCATGTGAGTACGTAGAAAAGAAGTTATATGGTCTGTTTCCGGATGGGTGATGTATTTTTCTGTTTTTCAACACATAACAACTAAATGTTCTCATTGTGCTATTATTATCTTGATAATACATAGCCTACACTTTTGGTTTTGTGTGTGATATTGTTATCATAAACTTTTGTTGCGTTATACATGTGTGCACAAACACACATGTCTCCTATTGGATTTTCTCTTGAGCCTGCCTCTGGCTAAAAATCCACTGATCCTGAATACTTCAGACTAAATAGACCAACCGAGCAAATATACAGGCAAAAAAAAGGTAGGAGGCAGCAAAGTAGGCTTACAGATAACTCTGGGACTTAGTTGTGCTATAGGTGCAACCAATGTTATCTGAGTTTACTGAGCAAGAGAAGAAAGGATCAAACAGAAGGTTCATTTGAAGACGGGGACAATAGACATGTAGGCATACTTGATTTCATATTTTGATTGTAATATGTGTTCACAACACATCAGAACCTGAAAATCCTTTAATCTGTCTCCTTTGAAAACTGTGTTTTCAGGAGAGAGGTGTCCAGCACAAAATTTTCTGCATATGATTGTTGATAATAAGTGGAAGTTTCATGAAAATACAATCCTAGCTGCTGAGTTGGCTGATGATCATTACCACTCAGGAATATGAGTGCCTTGATGATAACTGTCCCAAGATGTGTTAGGTATATGTACATAAAAAGAGATGGGAACAGCAAAAGCAAATGTATTTATGTACACACTTGTCAGGACAGAGGGTGGGGAAGGGACAGAAAAGCCAGAAAAGGGTTGTAAGTTCCTCCATCTTACAACTTCTCCCCATATATACAGTTTCTGCACCCCGTCCTAGTATTTTTTTGTCACTTTTTTATGTTTGGGAAATGAAGGGAGAGTGAATGGTTTTCTGAAGGGCACTGTATTATCTGGAATGAGACCAGGAGTGAAATCCTAGCAGGAAACCTTGACCTCAAGTGCAGTGGTCCAAGGAAGAAAAGACAGGCAAACACTTCTGGTTCTGTAAAACCATGGATCCAATTTTCTTTTATCTGGATTGTAATATGCCCATCATGGCTGGAAAGATAATTCATATCTATAGATAAATTACCATGTTAGCACTGCAGAGATGTTTCGGTCTTGAGTCGTTCATGAATGGTTACCTACAGCCACCTGATTTTCAGTATTCCCACATTGTGGAGTTGATCACTACCCCATCAGTCAGGAAGCTGAAACTAGGCTGTGGGAATAAACTTCCCAGCAGAAATATCAGTTGAGGAAAACAGACCTTTAGTCAGGTAGTTTAGAAGTACACCTCTTGGGTGAATATTTGTCCATTCCACTTGATGACATCTGGCCAGGGATTTCCAATGTTTTGCAATGTGCCAGAAGTGCATGCACTGCGACTCTCATCCCACAGATAACACGGGCTTGGTTTTGTTGTCATCATCTCCATTATATATGACTAACTGGTGTCAAAATACAAAAGCAGTGGTGTGAAAAAAAAGAGAAACAATAATTCCAAAGAGAAATGTCAAGTGGAGGGGGAGATGATTACTCCTTTCTACTAATTAACTGCCCTTTGTATTGATATATTTTCACATTTAGAATCTGCAGTCTGCCTTAGGGAGCCTGAGAATGTTATACCTCTGTGTATGGATCTGTACAGGGAAATGAATTGTGAATCTATCATGAACTGTCTGTCTAATTATCATCTGTAACTACGTCTACACATGCACACACACACATATATAAACATATAGGTATGTATATATCCTTATGCACAGCATGTCATCAGACCTTCAAGAATACTTTTTCTCCCTTGATAAACAAAATATCTGTCAACTGCTCAGAAAAATTCTTACAAGCAAATAAATGCATAGCTGAATGCACCTTGAGAGAAAAAAAATCCAAAGTCATGAACAGCTACTGCATCAAGCCCCAAAGGCAATCCTGACCTCAGAGACCTCACAGGTGAAGTACCAAGCAGGATTATAAATGGAGGATGGCTCAGACAATTAGTCTGACCACATGGAGCAAAATGCAACAGGCAAGCAGCCAAGTGGAGAGCCTTCTCTTGCTCATCATGTGACACCATGCCCAGGAGTCAGTGGCAGGGCTTGAAGAATGATGTAATATTTAGTGAGAGGCAAGATGAGTTTTAATACAGAAACATGTTATTTCATTAAATATGACTCTGTAGCTGTGCAAGCAAGTGTGCAGGTGGTGGACTATCGATGAGGTGGTTCTGTGCCTGAGCTTTATGCCCCAGAGGTGACTGAGTGCTACAAAAAGTTGGGACTCTGTGAATTGCTCTGCTCTCTCCCTTGGTATCTGCTGACCCCTCCGTGACTGTCTTATTGTACCACGGCATGTGGGTATTCTTTTGGGTGGTGTTATTTCCCCTCAGCATCTCTAATATGATTTCTATTTTAGGGTTTTTTTCATATCAAAGCCTTCTTTTTTTTCTGTCAGAGGCCACTATATTGATCAGAATCTATAAAGGATCAGCAGTGTGAGGGTAGGCTGAAATAATGCATCAGGCTTTGCTCCCTCTGCTCTCAAGTGAGCTCCAGCAAACTGCTCCTTAAAGCTGCTGTGGAGCCTTCCCAGAATGATCTGTCTCTGTTGTCTTGTCTCCTCCTCACCTCCTCAAGGACAGAAAGAAAATCAAACTCAAGATGCTGAGTCTGGAGAACAGATGCTGTTATTTATTGTCCAGAGGCAATCCTTATAATCCAGAGATGTTTCTTCTCTTGTTTTGTAAGACGATTTTTGAGTGCAGACATTATTTTATTGATGCCTTTATGCATCTGACAGTCAGTGGCACAGTCTTGTCATCTTGTCTCTGCCAATGAGGCTTTTTTCCCACCTCAAAACGAAACTTGCTTGTTTTGAATGCTGTTTTGGCAGGATCTTGGCTCCTGATGCTGACAGCGAATGCTCCTGACTCCCAGAGGCCTAATTTTACCAATTGCTCATGCTGGGAAGCGTGTCCTTCTACAAGCTGTCTTGGCAACTGGGGGCTGTGCTTCTGTGAGGGCGTGTTAGTCAAGCCAGTGTAAGCCAGGGTGCTGAAGTGGTCCTTGTGTCACCTGAGGAAGACAGGATCCACTGCCAGGGTGACTCAATTCCAGACAAGGAGTGGGCCAGGACCAAGGATGGCCAGGGCATCTTTCCAATGCTGCAGGAAAACCCTCAGGGGCTGGTTTGCTGCCTTGGAAGTGGTGGGTGTCCAGGAGGCAGCGGAGCACTGGTGTCTGGACTTGGGAGGGTCACCAACCCTTCTGAACACCAACCCTTCTGTATTCACATTCACATTGTGCTTGCTGTTTTGAGCTAATACTGTGGTGAGGAGATTCAGAGAGAGGAGGAAAGGAACTCTTATGAAGACAACGAGTCTCCAGACTACCTAATGACTACTTAATGAGTGTCTTAAGCATTGCACCATTATTGAATTTTAATTGCCTTCTTTCTGGCTTTGTGCTATAAAATGAAAAAGGAGCAAACACTACATGTAATGAGGATGGATGATTAAAAAGTAATACCTAAGAGACACCCAGGCATTTGTGGAAAAGACCACAAGAATAATGTACTGAGAGAAAGCAAGGCTCCTGTGTGCCTGCCATATCTTTGAACAAAAAGAACATTTTTAGAATTGTTAAAAATTAAAGTTTTTTTCCAGCATAATCTGGCAGAAAAATAGATAATTGTATATCAGTGAGATAATTAAAATTATACTAAATGAAATACTAGTTAATTACCAATGTATGGAAAATTCAATCCACATCACTAGGTCAGTGCAGATGGGCTTTTCAGAGGTTGTGTTTAAGAGCTGTGCCTTTTTTGATGTCTGCTTGGATTGTTTTCCATGGTGTTGATTTAACATGCATTGTTTTGAGCAGTGCACATCAGAAAAGCCCAAATGAAAGGAGACAAAATGAGCTCTAAATCCATTATGTACCTCAACGTGTGCATAGCTTTGAGTGCCAGCCCAACTGCTGCCCAGCTGCCAGGGGAGCAGAGAAAATGGTCTGTAGCACCAAGTGGAACACAGCTCAAGGGCTGTTTGCTCATAAAAGAGGTAGGTTTTCAGAGCTTGAAGACCCGACTTCGAAGCAATAGGTATTCAGATGTCTGAGAAGACCTCCAGCCACTGGAGATCTTGACAGTGCCACCCGCTGATGGTCCGGTTGTTGCCCCAAAAGTCAGAATTCTTCCAGCTGGTGTGTGAAAAGCTGATGCACACATATAGTCAAGGTGTTTATTGTGTATCAGTGCGGAGATGGGTGCTAGGTGGTAATTCCTCAAAGCTAGAACACCCCGACTAACAAACAGTGAACTTTAATACATTCTGAATTACAGTTATCAGTATTTTTACAGATAAGCTTCATTATCCTCGCTCCCATTGGTCCTGGCAATGTCCTGTCTTCATTTTTTACTCCGTGTGTTCAGAAAGGAAGGATCTTTTCTTCGTAGGGGGCTCTTACCTACCCTAAGGCAGGTTTTTATCATGCTAGTTAGGATAGTTCTCTCAAAGTTCAAGTGATTATCTCTTTTGTTGTTTATCCTCTTTTGTTTCCTTGTGCTTATCTTGGTATTCCTTTGTTTGAAAGTCCTATGGTGTCATTCTGTTCCCCTCCTCAGGGTTATCTTACAGAGTCTGAGTAATCTCCTCTGGTTTATCTTCCTTATTTCAAATTTCTCTACAATCAGTTGAACTAAATTAATATAGATTTATATAATCAAAAGATAAATTAAATTTAATTGAAACTTACATAAATTAAAAGGAAACCTATAAACAGAGAATGACATCTCCTTTTTCATTTGTTTTGTATATTTATAATTTTACTACATGTAAAATGCAGCCAGATCCTAGAGAGCAGGCCTCGCTTCTCAGGCGAGTTAGATCCCTTTCGCCATTTCACCTGGCTGGGCTGCATGATCAGGCATCACAGGCTAATTTTTTCCTCCCTTTACTCTAACAGGCTGTAGTGTTTGATGGTGTGACAGTGGGAACTCCCAAGTGAGTAGCATTGGTGGGAGCAGATGCATCTGTAATTAGTTCCTTCTTAATGCCAGAAAATGATCTAAAGCAGCACTTGCCCATAAATCAAAAGAAGTCCTCATAAAGATCGATAGCATAAAATTTGTTTTTTGGGGCACTCACAGCCTGCAGGCACTCCCTTAATTTCACTCTTTTCAGTTCTGAAGGCTGCACATTTGTGGGGTGTTTTAACCAGAACCAAGAGAAAACTCTGGCCGGGTGCTGATGTCTGTGAATATATCCATTTGATTCTCTCTCTTTCCATGTCATATATTTTGTCATCATGCAGTAATGTGACAGGTCTCTCTGGTGAAGCTCCTCTTTCAGCTTCTCCTCTGCTGGAGTTCCTGGTAAATCTTCAGTAAACATTTGCGGCTCCAGTATTTTTATAAAGAAAAACACCCCTTCCCTTCCCTTCCCTTCCCTTCCCTTCCCTTCCCTTCCCTTCCCTTCCCTTCCCTTCCCTTCCCTTCCCTTCCCTTCCCTTCCCTTCCCTTCCCTTCCCTTCCCTTCCCTTCCCTTCCCTTCCCTTCCCTTCCCTTCCCTTCCCTTCCCTTCCCTTCCCTTCCCTTCCCTTCCCTTCCCTTCCCTTCCCTTCCCTTCCCTTCCCTTCCCTTCCCTTCCCTTCCCTTCCCTTCCCTTCCCTTCCCTTCCCTTCCCTTCCCTTCCCTTCCCTTCCCTTCCCTTCCCTTCCCTTCCCCCTTTGTTTTTTCTTTCTCTCTGTTCTTTAAGGAGCTTTTGCTGGAGCAGGTTAGGTGTACTGGGTGTCCATGTCCCTGTAACATTTCAGACAATTCTCTCTCCAAACTCCTGACAGGCATAAATTTTATAGATAATTTTTTTTCAGAAACTTAAGGTCAATCATTATGCTTTCTATTTATTTCTTACTGTCTACCTCTTAACTGCACCAGAACTATATTTCTGTCACATTTCTGATTCTTGCCTTTCATTTCCTTTTTTTAAGAGCTGAACTTTTCTTCTACAGTTTCCAGGTGTTCTCTACATTTTAAATTAGTTTTAAAATTTTGAAATAATTACCAACAAGAATTCTTCCTAGGGATAAAAGGCAATACTTTGCAGAAAATACTGTTATGGCTAAAGAGACTCTGCAAAGCAAAACATCAGAAAAAACATGCCAGAAGAAGGACCAAATTTTCAGCTACCAAAAGGAGGAACAGGTCTTAATTCTTGCCATGTAATGAATTATCTAGAACATTATGAGAAAGATGGGAAGCATGATTTCGGCTAACAAAATAAATCTATGGTATTTTAGTATTATCAGCACCTGAATCTAATTCTTTATAACTGCATTTATAGTCAAGAGAGACAGGAGAAAGGTCAATCCTTTATTGTCACCTAAGAAAATACGCAATTTTTCATCTTATTAATCAAAATTTGGCAGCAAAAAATGTAAGAGAGTAAAAGCCTGGACAGATGACTTTGGAGAAAAATACTTTTCTTCAGGATTTATGTGGGGTTTTTTTAAGAAAAGTAAAAGGAATTTGAAAATGTCTAAAATGTGAGCTGCATCAACTGATTGTGTGAAAATGAGCTTCAATCAAACAGGCTTTGATTTCTCAAAGAGAACGAGGCACACTTTCAATATATTCATTTGCAATCAAAAAGACAAGACAGATTTGACTTTTTTTCAGCAACAGATTCAGGGATTTGCAGAACCTGAGGATGTGTTGATTTAATGACAATTGCCATGAATTATAATGAGCGGCATTCTCAACCCTGTGATCATTTCCATTTCTCCATGGTAGAACACCAACTTATCCAAAGCTGCTCAAGGAGAAATTATTCCCTGTGCAGTCTCTAACTGGAAGAGCCACAAAATTCCTTGTGTGGACCATGCCGCAGGTCCATGGTGGCGGGACGTGGTAGGGATGAGTAACAACAGGATCTAAAGCCAAAAGAAGAATCTTGGTCCCCTCTCCACCTGTGAGAACTGCAGGTGCTATGGTGATATGGATGTGGGACCTTGAATGAGTAACGTTATGACCAGCAGCACCCCTGGGACTACTGGTAGGACATTTTGTTGCAGACCCAGTAAAGGGAAATGAGCTCCCAGCAATGCAAGTGATGTGATTTTGTTATATTGCAGAAAAAGGAGACTCAAGCATCTGGTTCAAAAGCTGAGGATGGGGTGAACTGCTGCTTGACAACCCCACGCCATTCAGAGTGGGTCTGTGCAGCCCATCACCCAGGTCCAGGGTCAGCCCAACAGTTTTCAGGATTTTTTTCCTGAGGACCAAAAGGGTGAAACCTCAAAGCTGGTGCTACTTTTGTATAAAAGGAGCTTGCTTGACTGCTGTGCTGTGCCTGCCTTTCCCAGCTGCTAACATCTGTCCCTAATTCCAACAAGGCAACAGAGACTACTATAAATGAAGGCAGAGCTTGTACTGAGATGTGAAGGGTTATTGTTGCTGGATAGTACTAATGGCTTTCTGCATTATTGTAGCCATTTATCCCTATTCCTTGTGCCTATGTCATATCCTTCTCACAAATACGAGTTACTGTCGCCGAAGACTTGAAACAATTCACCTGTGCTGCTACCTACACACAAGTTGCTAATTATAGACTAGGAGCAGGCAGAAGGAGCCAAGTACATTATGAATCTGTTTTTATTAATGAGCAAGCAGCGAGACTGAGGGTTTCCAATTATGCTCTGTGTGTTGGCAGTGGATTTGCTTGTATCCTGGCTTCTGTTTCGGGAAGCAGTAGAGAGGTCCTGCTGGGTAGATGTGTGCTCCCAGTGGCAACTGGACTTGCATTGATTAGCCTGCAGGTACAGAGCCCTGAAAGTAGTACATCATGTGTGCAAGTGCTGTGTGCCATTGTCCCCCAATTTAGCCCTTAAATACCCGATAAAACCCACTAGCCTTGACACTCTCTGCGGAAGCAAGACAAAAAACACATGAGGTGGTGAAGTGAACCTCACATATTTTTTTTCCCCAAAAGAGCTCTTGCTTTTGGATTTGTGACTTTCCACTTTTCATGTGGGAGGGAATATTTTATTCCACTTGGGCTCCCCTGGACTCAGCAGGTGGTTGTACTTCCAAGAATTATATGGATGAAGATGAATGAGAAAACTGTTTCTGGGAATGGGATGCATGAAGAGAGATGCAGAAGCTCCAGGTGAGCAGAGGATGAAGAGGGGAAGAGGCCGAATACCTTGACCTCAAACCCAGCCATGTAAATGAGGACAAATAGCTCCTCTTAGCAAGCAGGAAAATGAAAAAGCGACACATTTCTGAAGAGAGAAGAGTATCCTACTATTGCTGGGGGTATTTGTCAATCTCTTCTGTTCTTTTTCAAATAAAATGGCAATTAAGTCTTTTGAGTAACGATAACCCCATAAACATGCCAGCCTTTATAAATTCAGATCAATCTGCCCAGCTGAGCTGTGTTTCCCACAACTGTCATCCTTAGGGCCCATCCCTTAAGTTGTCTGATTTCAGCCATAGTAGGACACTGGAGAGCACTGGAGAGAAGGCAGTCTTCCTGCTCAGCAAATCAAATGTGAATAAGAGATTTCACAATGTCAGTCCTCCTTTAATATCTGAGTATTGCTGAATGTGTCTGAATTTACAGTTGGGTCTGACAAGTTTGATATCAGCCATCAAACGTATTACACCAGACTGCCTGAGTTCTCTTCCTGGGGTAATAAGACATACTAAAACAGTAATGATTCTTTTCATGCTAATAAACTGAGTGCCTTTCATTTTGTTGGCACCACGAGGAATTTGAACTGAACTCAGAATAAAGCCCTTAATCTGGCAGCAGGCAGACTGTAGGCCATTTGAATTACTCCTTTGTTTTAAAATTTACCAGTGTGAGGGAGAAGATTGTGTTCATCAGCAAATAGTTGTCAGTGAAATATCAGCTCTTTCATTAAGGGCAATTAGGGAAAAAAGACTATGGATAAGCAATGTGCACAGTTAAATAAGCTTTGTGTTATAGTTCTATCCAGAGACTGGATCACCAGTAAGGTAGGTATTTAGTAGCAGAGCCATCTCCAAAGGGTACAGAGTAAAAAACAAGGTTTGACAGGTGACTGTAAAAAAATGAATGAGAAGTGAGGTGGCAAGAGAGCAAACTAGTGAGATGTATGAACACAGGCAAGCCCACATGCACCACTCATCTCCCAGAGAAGCACTGACTCGTTATCACATGAAAGTATTTAGGGCACAAGGATGAAGCTGGGGGAAGACAGAAAAGGGATGTTTGCAAGAGAGAAAGTTGAAGGTGTTGGCTAAAGAATTGAACAAATGTGACTCCTTTCATCAACAGAGAGAGAAGACAAGAAAATGAGGTGGTAATGAAGGAATTGAGCTGAACTCAGGAGCTCTGGAAGGTGAAGTTGGAGTCTGATGTACTTTATGGGTTTGGTAGGATAAGAGATGCAGAGAATAACTTCTTCAATCACTGTGGGTGCACATCATAGCTAATCACAAGCATGGTTTGACTCAGAAAGACTCTCACTGAGTGCATCTGCATCTACTGACCCTTGAGTAGCTCCATATGCTATCCACTCAGCTCATTTCCTCAGTGAGAAATTCTGTTCACCACTTGAAATTACATGTCAAGATCCCATACATTCTTATCAGGTTACTGGAAGTTAACCACTGTCATGGTATGGCTTGGTGCTGACTGAGCTGGCAGAACACTCTCAATGCCGTTTCTCAGTATGTGGGTTTAGGAAGGTGCCCTCAGTGCAGCAGCTCTCAAAACAGGAAGGAAAGGGCATTTTTTTCTATGTCTTGTCTACAGTGGGAATGAAAATGCAAACTGCCAGGCAACTGGGGGAATGAGGTTTTGGGATGGCCAAAGAGGATAGCTGGGCAGAGACAGGACTGGCAAAGGAAGGCTGTATGAGGGTAGGGTGGGCAGTGTCTGGGGATAAGCAGGCATTTCCATGCTGAAACAGAAATTAGTTTGTAGCCCTCACTTTAGTCCTGCCACTGCCTATCTCAAAACCTCAAGTCTAATTTCTATTCTCACCAAGTTGACTTCATGTTATTGATTTCCTGAGATCCTACTGGAATCACAGGGATGGTACTGAGCAGCGCAAAGAAATGAGCAGTTTACAGTGTCATTAAAGCACCTGTTAAGTGGCTTACAGACTGCCTAACTGACAGCTCAAAAACTACCTGTCAGTGGGGAATTGTCATCCAACCGTTATTTTTTCCTAGGGGGGGTTGCAAGTGTTGATATGTGTTTCCATAAGCAACCTGAAATGGAATATAATTGTTCTACTGACAAAACGTGATGGCACAACAATTTGTAATGGGTTGTGGTGGGAAGCAAGGTATACCTGACAGAGGTCGGTTCCTGGGCTGCAGTTGGCAAATTCACAATCATGTTACCCCTTGAAAGGTTTCTTGGGCCTCTACTGAGCCAGCAACTGAACAAATATTTTTAATGTAGCGATATGATAAAATCTTTGCTATCAGAATCTTTTTAAGGTATAAGAAGAGGATTGCAGCATATAAATAGGAAGGTGGTAAATACTCACTGACTGTCTTTTGTATATCACATACTATTTTGTTGGTCTTATTTTGAAAACATCTTTGAAGAAAATGGAGGGCAGCAGAAAAGATTCACAAAGGTGTTTAAGCACACATACCGAGACAGGCTATTTTAACAATGATGGGAGGTTAAAAATGACTTGTTGATTCTTCATATTGGGAAAAATGCCGAGTACAAAAAGCTCTCTTGTATTGTGAGACAAAACAGGTACCAAAACCTACAGCTGCCAAGGACTGCAGACATATTCAAGCTAGCATCTTTAACCTTGAGGACCAGGGAAGAGGGTGATTGCCAGCCTCAGGCAGTCTGAAAATCGAAAACTGGAAGACAGGCTCTAGCCCTGCACTGATATGGATATGAATCATGGCAGTAGGGGAAACAAAAGGACCTGTTCAGGTTAGCCTGTATTTGATGATGGTAGCTACACACACAGCTCTGCAGATATGTTTTTTATGTAATAACACAAGCAAGAAGCAGTTATTTTCATCATCAGAGTAGTTTCTGTGTTTGAAAGTGCTTGGGCAAACATTAGCTGATTGGAGAGTTGTGCTCTTAAGGAGCATCACACTGGGAGTGTCAACCATGTCTGATTTTCTTTTCCAAGCAAAAAGATGGAGATTGACTGTGTCTTTCTGAATTCTGCTACAGAGTCTTTTAGGTTATCAGGAGAGAATACAAAGGTTAAGAGGTGTTGTCACATCTGATTGCAAAAGTAGAAATCAGAGTCTTCTCTAGTTTCAGTGTACTTGCTTCCAATAAAATGATCACCTCATTGATGACAGTGGCACCACAATACGAAACGCTGCAGTTTTCAGTTCGAAACAACTTGCTGACACTCCTGTCTGTTTAATCTTTCCCCCACTCAGCTCAGACTTACATTGAAAGGAGAAGATGTCCTGTAAGTTTGTCAGACTGCAGTTTAATTGGCTTCATTCCCCAGAGATTAAAACTCTGTTTTCGAAGTTTTCGAAGCTGAAATGACGGTGGTGCAAGAAACAGTATCCTCCTTCTCCTTCACCTTATCATCTCTGCATGCCTGTCCCCTCTCTACAAAGCTTTGCTTGAGAAGACCACATGCTGAGTAGCATTCAAGCCTTAACTCCTGTGGCATGCCGGGAAGGGAAGGCATGCAGAGGTGACAGCACGTGACCATATGCTTCCACAGAGATGCAGAGGAATGATTCCCATCTGGGGAAGGAAGGTGTGTCTGAGCCTGCCCAGAACCTTGAGTGAGGCAGGTGGGTCTCAGTAGGGTGCATGCAGAAAGACCTCTGATTAGTTGCCCATTGACAATGTGTTAGAGACAGTGTCCCCTTGCTAACTACAATATCTCTGGTATCCACACATTGTACATGATTCAGATTTTTGAAAAGCATTTCAAAGTCACTAACTGGATTCAGATATGAACTTCCTGTTACTTTCTCATTACTTGTCTTTAATTATCTGCTTAAATTAATTTTTATTAATTGATTTGATAGAGCCTATTTGGATTAAGACAGTGTTTCTTCTGATGTCTTAGTTCTAGTGATTCAGACCAGCTACTATCTACCACTGTCCCAGGCTCTATACAGAAACAATGTAGGAAGGATGGAGCATGCACTGTGGAGGCCGAAATGGTTATTTATAATAGCTTACCAGCATAGGTCCACTGCTCAGGGACAGGCTGAGAAACTCCAACTAACTCCACAATGGATGGCTATTCCTTGAGACAAGGATTCTCCAGGCTGAAGTTGTCACTAACCCCCAGCACAGGTTGAGCATCTCCGGTAGCCAGGGATAAAGAATACCAGATCAGAAGGATAGGATATAGGAATGTGCGGAAAGTGAGCAGTGCCTGGAAATTACACCTTAAGCATTGCAAGTCTTTGCTGTCTGTACTCTATATACACATCAGGCTACTGGGGTAGCCCAGAGCAGGGTATTTATCTGCTACCTATCCTTTCTTGAACCATGGGAACTTCAGTCTCTTCTCAGCTCTGTGGCTTTTGTCCAGAGAAAGGCAATAGGCATCGTTGCCTGACTGCCCAAGCAAGGAGATTCTTTGTAGTGTGAAACACACAAACGCTCCTCCCCACACTGATATCTGGCTTTGAGGCAGGGCATTAATGACTTCCTCTAAGAGAAGCAAAACTACTTAAGAAAGCAAGTGCCTGACCCACCAGATTATCTGCTGCTTCCTCTTCCCACCCTGCCCACCTCCCCACCCCCACTCTCTCATTTCAGACTGCAGAACTGGAAAGTGTTAATTCTTGTTGCGTGTCCTTCTGCTTGATTTTCATGGGAAGTATAAGACGCCGTTGGAAAGAAATGTAATTACAGCTTCAGCTGGGTGACACTACAGACTAGATAGGAAGGGAAAACTGAGACCACTGTAGCCCTGGCACTGCTTGAGTGCCACACAGCTCATAGACCCTGGTGAGGATTTGTTGAGGTCTGGACATGAATACTCTGTAGATGAAGCAACTTTTTGCCAAAGGTATATTGGAACAACTATATAAATTGCTACACTTCGTTGTTGGTATGTTCAATTGTTCACAGAGGCATGGTACTCATGGTACAATGTCTTCCAAAATCTATCTAGATTATCCAGACTTGACAAAAATGTATCTATTTTAGGATACTTAGTACTCTTTCAACAGTCTGTCTTGGGATGACAGTGCACATTCTGGTTCTCCTGGTCTTATTGCAGTAGCTGGACTAAGGCATTGTTGAGCACACCTAGTAAACAGAAGGTCTGCTTTTGCTAGCTGTGCTGCTGGGCTCCATGCACCTCCTTCTAGATGGATAATGGGCAACTGGAAAGGGCAGCTGATAAACAGCTATGCAAAAGCCTGTTGAGTCATCCAACTGAGCTTTAACAAGCCTATAGCACCTTCTGCTTGGATTTGGCCAGCAGAGTAGGGTATTTGCTGTGTATCTGGTCTCCAGGAGACAGCACGAAGTTTGCAGCCTCTCACACTGCTGCAGTAAAGAAATAGGCAAACTCTAAGGACAACAACTTCCAAAAGATTTACTGATTCCAAATCTCTGTACTCACACTTCTTCAGCTGCTGCTTAGTCCTGGAAACCTCAGTTTCCAAGTGCAATCCATCTGCCAGAACTCAACTGGCAACAACAAGGGCTGCTCTCAAGCTTAAGAGTGTGAGCCAGAAACAAGGAAATGATCTACTGAAATTTGTTGTCCTTGATAAGTTTATGTTCCGAACTCGCAAAGAGAAATCAGATGGCTTAATAAATATTATTTTTGTTAAAGGGTATAACAAAGCTCTAGCACAATAGCTAAGCAGTAGCCATTGCAACTATTTTTCTAAAGTAGATCTGGAACTTCAACAATTTTTTACGTATTTTCTTCTGGTGAGGCAGCTGCAGATTTCTTCCCCCTGTTTTCTTGCACTAGCCTAAATGAAGAAACCAAGAGTCACTCTATTGAGTTACAAGATGTGCAATAACCTGTGCAACTTGGCTCTCTCGACTGCTCCTTGCTTTACCAGTATCCCTCTGCCATTATCCCTGATACCCATGCAAAACAAATATGTCCCAATGCTGTTTGCTCAGTCTTCTCACTCATCAATCTCTGCTTGATCAGTTGTCAGGAGACATCTTCTCCATATTTCCTCCGTAGGGAGTACTGGGGAACAGGGGCTTTGGATCGACTGTTGATGCCAGGCTGGAGCTGGTGTGGAAAGCTGAAGGGATCTCACATCACGATGCTGGTGTGAAGCATCAGATCTGTGTGTTGCAGTCGTGTGAGGAAATTGGTATGTGGTCAGCATGAACATCCCTCCCTCCACTAGGTTCCCATCAGAAGACAAAAACAGTCACATAGTTAAGAACAGTGCTTGGGCACAATGGCATGTACAGTTAGGACAATGCATTAATTCTATTGGATTTATCAGAGGTATTTTCCACTTTTTAAGGAACGGTTTGACAAATATCATGCATTCTTCAACTCCTCCCCCCCATCTATTTCTCCTAGTAGCAGTCAGTTTTATGAATCCTTACATTGTTGTATTTCGTCTGTTCCACAAAAAAGAGAAAAAAATGGGAGTCTATAAAAACAAGCAGAACCCTAAAGCATTTTGTTTGCTTTCAGGAGATAAATGCCTTGTTCTTTCAGCTGCATCACCATAATATCAGCTTTCAGCCCTGCAAGGGTGTCAATCTTTGCTGTCCAGTTTGCCTAGCTGAAATAATATTGTTTCTGCTCTCATCCGTTTATTCACTGTAATCCTTACATTGCTTTAGCCAAACTTCTTAGCTGGATTCCTCCTTGCAATGGTGAGGCTGTAACTTGTGCTGCCCATCTCCACTTCTGTCTTTCTTGGACTGCTTCCCCGAGAGCTTCCCAGAGATTAATGATACCATTTCTGAGGATTTGGAAGGACCTTTGCAAAAGTAATGTTTAGTCTCTCTGATCAGTCAGGAAGTCACTTGCTGATAGCACAAAAGTGGAGTAATAGCCTTCTCCAGCAGCACTGCTGGTTAGTTAATACCTGCTAGAGAAAAGAAAAAAAAAGGGGGAAATAAGATAATGAAACCAATTAATAGGTGCCATTCTGAACCACATCAGTCCTTTTACACTGGTAAAGGAGGATAGATGACCAAAAGACTGTGGTGATAAGGATGTCTGAGTAAGCAACCAGTAGCTTTTGCAGCTGCTTTCCAGATAATATAACTTTCACTAGCAGGAATATAATAAACTGGGTTCTTCTTATGGACTTCAAGCTATGCCAATGTAAATCAGTGCAAAACCACTGCCTTTACTGGAGTTTTAGTGCCTTATGGCAGCTGCAGGTCTGGCTCCATCACTTACTGACTCTACAGAAAAGCACAAGAACTTACTTAAAGTTTGTGAGTCTGCAGCTACTTACAGATGAGCCTCAAAAAAACCCCAGAAGCCCACACCAGCACAAATGATCTTTTCCCAGATTTCACAGCTGAGTCTGGAGCTACTGCATAGGTCAGGATGTCATAAGTCATCTTTTGTTTCTCCAAGGTTTGATGTCTCCCCATGCAATTCAAGCTAGAAAAAAATTACTCCTGCGATTGCCTGCAGCTCACAGGCTCCCTCCGTGTCTGAAGTGTGTGCGGCACTGTGGGCCCTGGGACACAGGAACGCAGAGGTGTGTCAGGCTGAAGCGATGTTCATCTGGGCCACAGGTGCACACAGCTTTAGATCTCACAGCTGGGTTTAGCCTGAGGCCAAAACAGCAGTCCTTGTGATGCAGGCAGTAGTAAGCTTTGTCTTTCTCTCGATGAACCACCTCTGCATGAGGCCGGCTGCACGCATATCCCAGCAACAGTGGAATAGCTGAGCTTTCCAAAGTTTCACAGGCAAAACTTCCTTCCATATGCCGAGCCTCACTTGTATCTGACCTTAATTTCCCTGTGCTCAGTAATCAGCAGCATTACAGACCACAATGTGGTTTGTGGCAAGGAGCTCTGAGGCCAGAAAGCAATGTCTGAAAGGGCCACCGGGGTCATCACTACAGCCAAGGATATATAGAGGAACAAAGGAAAAAATATTAACAAAAATAAAGCTGGAAAAATGAAGGCAAAACTGCACAGGAACTAGCAGCAAAGAAGAAAAAGTGTTTGAAATAGAGTTAGTGCAAAAGGGCATTGGAAAGGGCAGGGCAGGCTCAGGGAGACAGCGCTAACAGGAATACTAAGCATGTCAGGAAATCTGTTCACAGAAGAATAATGAGAGCAATGCCAGGGGGAGCCCTGCACTTTCAAGGGGAGTAAAAGAAATAATGAAGAGACTCCAGGTAAAGCCAGAGTGCATGACAAAGGAATTGCTCCTGTTGTAGTTTGTTGAAGTTTCAGGGCAAAGCTCCTGAGGATCTCAGCAGTGAGCTGGGAGAAGCCAGGGCTGTGCTAGATGGACAGACCTCCCTCGTTATGCCGCCACTGTGGTCTCCTGGCAAGGTCAAGCAAATGATGCTGGTAGTAATGAATCAGGCTCCTTGAATTCAGCAGCTTGCGGGTCCACCTGGATGGAAAACACCTGGAGAGGTGTAATTTGATTAAAAAATAGTCTGCAAGGGCTAACAAAAGAAAATCATGTTTAACAAATTATATAGAAACTTATTGTTCCTGAAGTGGATGGCATTAAGAGCTGACAGGCAGATTCCGTGGGCGTAATTTACCTGGCCTTCAGTACAACCTTCAGTATAGAATAAATGAATACATTAAATTTGCATTTATATAGCTCATTTTCATCCACACATCACAGCAAAGCACTTGGCAAACATCACGTGGGCCCTACAAAAGATGCATCCATGACAAGATGGGACAAAGAGATTATTAGGAAGGCAGATCCTGAAGAGGCTGTGGATTGCAGAGATGGATGTCTCTTGTTGGAGGTGCATGGTCCACACCTGATGCTTTGTCCAGAGAGAGACACTTAATGATGATGATGTAAGCCTACAAATTACTTGGAAAACTATAGAAATGAAAATCTGCTGGCCACTTCACCCAGACTTTTCCTCTCTCCAAGGGGAATTCCCAGCCAAGAGGTGTTTGGGCTGTCCCTTTTAACCTCTTTTAGCTTTGAGGATGTACATTGGTCTAAAGCATCTTCACACCTCCAAAGACTTTTAGCAGCAGGTGGAGCTGTATTAGCCAGTATATCCTGCTCCTGCTGAGGACAGCCCATAATGAACAAGCCCATTAGCAAAATGTATGTATAATCTTCTTTACTATTAAGTGGCCTCTGATATAACAGTAAGGTAACATACTGCGCCTTATAGAAACACCTAAAAGCCTCATATAGAATTGGTTATAATATTTTAATAGGTGATGAGATTTTCTTTCAGTGAAAAACAGCAGAATTGTTTCCAGGTAGCTGAGCTGTGGGTTTATGTTACCCTTATAAAAAAAACAGTATTTATTTTTTCTTCTATGGAAGATGGTTGTTGCACAATTGAAAATATTCCTGCAGTTGAACCCTGCTAGCAATCACTTCAAGGCTGTGTAAGGCAGGAGAATGGATTTTTCACAGGAAAAATTTCAAAATCATGACTAATGTGGAAGAGTTAAAGAAGATTTTCATGGCATGCTAGTGAAAACAGCTTGGGACTTGAAATTGTTGTCTCAGAAAAATCAGAATTAACTATTTCCGGAGGCCTACCACTGCACCAGGTAAGCTGGGGGCTTGTCCTGGTACTGCCTTGTCAGTAATGAAGAGACAGATTCTGCCACCCATGTCTCAATCTCAATGACCAAATAATGAGTAGAAGTTTATGGAGCATACAAGAAATGGCCACTGGACTGACTGGATTCACGAAGGATTTCTAGCTTCAGTTCAGCCCCCTTTTGAAAACAAAATGTTGTTACACTCTTGTTCTACTGAGGAGGGATTGTGAAAAAATCAGGGAGAAGATGAAATGGGGAAGGAGGGGCCTGGGCCTTTTCCTCCAAGCAGTTTCCTGAATCCTAGGATGATAAAGAGAGGTGACAGGAAGAGCCTGCCAACTGCGGGTCAAAGTAGAGCCCAAGGACTGTAGCTCTGTGACCACAGTTCAAACACAGAGGGACTAAAACTTTCTCTGCGCTCAGACCCAGGACATTGTCACGTGTATGGTCAGCTCCAGCCAGGCTGCTCACAGTCTCTTTCTCTTCTGTGAGATGCAGCATTTGCTGGCTTAGTAACTAACTTCACAGTAATTGTGCTAGCAAGGGTTTTACCAGCATGTTGGCATAAGGTCTGCACTGTACTTTGCTGTTGCTGGTTGTCCTTTTATCCTGTGGGCTTGCAAGTGTTTCATCTCCAGTGCTCCCAAAGTCCCATGCAAGCACAATGCTGCATCCTTCCACAGCTGTATGGTATTGCAAACTTCTATGTGGAAGGAACATCTATCAGCATCTTAACAAGGTATTTGCAATTTTTTAAACCGAAAACTTTCTCCTGTTTCTTTGTAACCATTTTTTTTCTCTTTTAAAGCTCTCTGAAGTGCTTTGCCAGTATAAATAACAACTTAAAAATACATCTTAAAGCTGTCTCTTCTTCAAAAAATCTCTGACTTACTCCAAAAGCATTTACTATCTGAAACAATTATGAGAAATTGCACTGGCAGCCAAAGACAAGCCGTCTCCAGGGTCTGATTTTAACGGATTATTTTTATTAGAAAACACTGGGGAGTGTTAGTGAATGACAACTTGGAGAACTGGTTTATGGCAGTCTTTTCAACATGTATCTCTCCACATTTACTCCACATCAATCTTAAATGATTATCTCTTCCAAGGCTTATCTCATCTGCTCCAGTTTTAGAAACAACTTAATAAAGTGCATTTATCAGCTCTTCTCCACATGAAAGCTCAGCTAGCTCTGCCTTTACCTGGCTCTCATGTGCATCTCAACCTTGATCTATTTTTCCTAAAAATGCTCTCATCAGCCTTTTGATGAAGGACATTTCCTCCTCCTTTTTCATTCCTTCAGGATAACTTCCCTGAGCTGTACTCACGCCGTGGCACAAAACTGTTCACTTTTTGTAGTTCAGCTTTTAATGAGGGTCAGTAATGGCTGTAGCAGGGTATTTGTGATCCCATTGCCTTCATGTTTCAGCACGGGCATAGCCAATAGTGCTGTTTTGCGGGAAGACAATGTGCTTTTCTCCCAGGCTTCCAGTGCCTGTTGCTGTATGTGCGCAGAGGCCTCAGGGCAAGCTCCTGAGATGGAGCTAGAGTCTGCCTAAAATCCCACATGCCACATATATATGGATTAACATCAATTCTGTTTAACGGTGCCCTGTGTGCGTTTTGATGAGACTTGGCTCTTAACGTGTGTCAGACCTAGCCCAGGCTCTTCTCCCATCTGAAACTCCACTGGAAAGATTAATGTACCTTCATGATGGAATCAAAATTGTGGTTTGACACAATGCAAAGATCCATCCTTTTCAGTGGAAATATTCATATTCTTGCTTATAATGGGGAGCGGGGGGTATAATTGAAAATGACTCAGCTTCCAGAGTCTTTTTACACAGCCTGTGGGTATTTCTCAGTAATTCTATATTATGGGCTGGCTTTGGGGAGCTCTTCTCTCCAGTCCTGCTTTCAGGAGGGCCAGTTGCATTTTACACTTCTGTACTCAGTCTCTGTCATTGACTTTGAGGCAAGGAGGAGAGAGGGGACCCACTTGCATGGAGGGGAAAAACCCTCCCACAATCTGCCATTCCTGTGAGGAGCTGAGCTCCCCCATGTGTCTGCCTCGCAGTGAGCATGGGGCAATTCCTTGGCCCTCAGAGCACACTGACTCTCACAGGTTTTCACAGGACTGTTCCATACAACTGCAGTGGTAGAGCTGTGGCTTTCCACTTTAGTTAAACTGCTTTGCTAAGTTTATTTTTTTACTCTTTGATTTTGCCTCTCAGATCATCGTAGTGACCGTTTCTCTGCTTTCCAGTATTCCTTCATTAGTATTTTATATACAACAGGCTCCCATACCTGTACTCATTGCTTCCACATAAACCCTTTGCTCCCACCCAAACTCTGTATGCATTGGAGGGTTCATACACTTTCAACCTGAATCAGATCTTGCCTCTCCTCCACCTCAGCATCACATCCAACGCTGTCAGCCCTTCTCTCCCCTGAGGATCCTGACTGCCTTCCCAATAGTGTGCATATTTGCAGAATTGTTGCTCACTTTCTTTTTATTTTCTGGTCATAGAAACATAGACTCATTAAGGTTGAAAAATAAATATCTTTTTTGATCAAGCCCATCAAGCCCACCATGCCTTCTAAATCATATCTCGAAGTGGCACACCTACATGGTTTTTGAACACCTTCAGGGATGAAGACTCCACCACTTCTCTGGGCAGCCTGTTCCAATGCTTTACCACTCTTTCAGTAAAGAAATTTTTTCTAATGTTCAACATAGACCTTCCTTGACACAACTTGAGGTCATTTCCTCTCATCCTATTGCTAGTCACTTGGGAGAAGAAACCAACATCCACCCCTCTACAACCTCCTTTCAGGCAGCTGTAGAGAGCAGTAAGGTTTCACCTCAACCTCCTTTTCTCCAGACAAAATAATCACAATTCCGTGAGATGCTCTTATATGTCTTGTTCACCAGACCCTTCACCAGCTTTATTTGATGTTAACAGCTGTCCCCGATGATGCTGAAGTATATTGAAAACACCACTCAGGTCTAAGGTGGAGAAATGGTTTCAGGAATAAGCTGTGGTTGAGTTTCCAGGGGTCTTGTAGTGTAGGTCTTTCTTGGCCTGTGTTCACTGTCAAAAGCTACTGCTGCAGGCCAGGTTTGTGTGGACTTGATGACATCCCTACCACTCATGTTTTTATGCATTGCAATAGAAGATTTACTTTCTATTAACCCATACATCGACCATTTTAAAAAGAGTAACAAATTCCTTTTCACCCACCAAGAAAGAACAGAGTACAGGCTGCATGGTGTTGTTAGCAAGGTGATTGAATAACCTCTTGTTACAGCAAAGGGAAGGAGGGATGAGCAGGAGGAAAGAGGTAAATTAGCTCTTTTTATGTTGTAATAGGGGGCACATAATAAAAAAAAGTCATTCAGAAATAAATGACTGAGATGCCATCTAAAACAAATCAAAGATATGCACACACACCTATTCTCACACAAAACCGTGTGAGAAGTATTTGGCAGAGAGAGGATTGATCTTGTCCCTTACCCACCACTGGGAGCCATCATTTGTCTTTGCTTTGTTCTCACCACAAAGATGCAAATGGGGGTGAGAAATGGCTTGGCAGGAGCCTAATCTCATGACAAACACCAGAGTAATATAGGGTTACTTTATAAATGCAGTTCAGCTTTATCACTGTTCCTACATGACAATGCTCAGCACTATGTTCTCAGGTTTTCCATCTCAGACTGGCTTTCAGGGACAGAACATCAGCCAGGAAACCGTTTTCAGAGAACATCCATGGTGATCTCCTGACTTCTCAAGAAAAATTTTAAAAACTTATTCAGGCAAGTCAAGGCTGCTGGAAACAACACACCTGGAAGAGCAAAAACATAGGGTTTTTTAACTGATTAATTAGCAAAGGTTACTGAAGTGTTGGCTGGATTGGGCAGCTGGCTGGTTGACCTCTGCAACAGCAAAGCCTGGAGAAAATGCATTGCAGTGCTCGCAGCAGCCTGGTTCATGGGGACTGTCACACTCCACTGCACACACACACACAGACATTTGCTGGATACCAGAGCCCAAGCTTCAGCTTCCAACAGTGAGGCCACACTGACCTATGCTATCACACTACTGAAATCACACTACTGAAATCACACTACTGAAACAGTGATGAGAGTGTCCAAGGCTTGGGAAGAAAGTGCCTCACTTCCTTTCTCAGAGGCCAGTCCCAGCCCTCACATGCATTTTTTTTTTTTTTTGATGTATTGCATGCAGTGACCAAGGGAATGTTAATAAGGGTGTACTAACCAGTTTTTTTCGTTTTCAAAGTCTAAAGACAGGCACTGAAGACAAAGACCAGGTGTTTCGGGCAGAATTATACTTTTCCTTAAATTTTCCAAATTACTGAGCATTACAACTTTAGCAGATGTCAATGCTACTATAAGTCCTCAGAAAGCACATTGCAAATCCTCACAGTCAATGGTACTGTATGTACTTCAGTCATTTGGAAAAAATAAGAAGTCAGTTTCATTAGCTGTCTCAACTAGCACAAGAAGAGCCTAAACTTCCATCTGAAAATATCCTGGTCTTATCATTGACAAGTTCTGTCTTTTAATTTTTTAAAATTGCAGGACCTGAATATCTTCATTCAATTTCTAAGCCTCCTCTTCTATGAACATATGTGTATCCAGAGAGCAGAGAAAGTTTGTACAAAGTCTTCACCTTTGCAATTCGAGTAACAGAACTGCTACCTAGCTTGTCATGAAGACTGTGCTGTGGACAAGGAGCCAAAGGCAGAAAAATCAGTGGACAAAAGGCTGTGTCTACATTAACAGGTAATGTCGTACAACAAGGGTAGATCTGTAGAGTAATGGAACTGGTACCAAAGACAAAAGTTGATGCTGTCAGTATACTTTGGAAGAGATTCAGTCTGGTTCTGTCAATGGTTCTTAGAGGTTGAAATTCATTAGGGATGTCCCACACCTTCCAGTTTAGTTTCATCTGAAAAAAACCTCCAGTTTGTGCACTCCGTAATCATGCCATGATGCAAGCCAATACGTGGGAAGTGAAGATGATCGGATTTGCTTTAGAAGTTCCACCCTGATTTGAACTAACTTGAACCTAAGCAGGAAAACTCCCACACTGATTAAAGAAGAACATCAGTGTATTTCCAGTCCATACCCAGTTCTCTCATTGAGAGAAAAAGTGAGGAAAGAGAAAATTAACATTTGTCCAGCATCCTCTATGTTCTCTGATGCAAAAATGAAGTGGGAAGCCTTCAGTTAAAGAGGTCTTGGGGAGTTGTAGACATGTAAAGCTGCGTGCTGAAGTCTAGGAACTTGTTGTGACACTGCAGAAACAGGGATAATTTGTGACAGTGGCTTTTTAGCTTAAAAGTATGACTAATTAGTAAACACTCAGGAGGTCTTACTCTATAACATGAAAAGTGCAGTTTAAGTTCAGGTTCTGCATTTGTATTACAGTTTTCCTGTTGCTTTATGTTACCATTCCTGTTACCACCCACCCAGTCTCCAAACTGAAGAGGTGAAGTTGCATTCCTGCTTCATGAGACTAAAGCAACACTTATGGCTCTGGTGAGTACTCAGTAGCAATCTTCATATGTCCTTGAAGAAACCTGGAAAACCTCTGTTTGTAAGTATGTGAAAAACTGTTAAAACAGAGAAGATAAATTGTGGTTGACAAGGGGCTGTAGACTGAGGCATCTCTTTGAGGAAAGACCTAATAAAGCTTTTTCACAAAAGCTTTTCTTTTGAAAGGATATAAACTCAGAGATCTGTCTCACCAGAAGTCTGCATACCAAGGAACCCAAAGAGCCTTCCTGCTTAGGAGGGCAGAGGCAACCTGTCTCCATCTTCTTGCAACTATACTAGACTCATGCCCTCATGAATTTGCCTTGTGTCCTCAGATTTCAAGTGCCAAAACATCCCTGAAGGCTTTGGCTGTTTCTCCAACGCGGTTTGCCCTGCAGTAGCAGCTCCTGGAAACTAGGTGTTGCTTGTTGCTCAGGCAGCCTCACATGCAATGAGAGCAGCAAAGCCAGCCTGAGTAGCTGAGGACAGAGCTGAGGACATCAGTGCATATTAAGTTCCACAGAGCTAAAAGCAGTTGAATTTTAAGATGAGCCAGCTAGGAGGAATTTTAGGATTTTAAGATCAGCCATTGGAGGGTAGGTGTATATTTTAGTCAAAACCTGGCTGAAGCACTTAGGATAAAATTGAATTCCTGCATAGCATGGCAGAGAGATGAGCAAAGTAAAGAACTGAGCCTGACTGCGGGCTGGCTGCGTGCGAGCATATTTGAAGCAATATTGCAGTGCACAATAGAAAAATTCAGACTTTGCACAAGTTTCAGGGATCATAGAATAACAGAGACTGGAAGGGAGCCTGGGATCATCCAGCCTCACTCCAATACACAGCAGGGATAACCCCAAGTTAAGAGCTGGTCACCAAGGGCTTTGTCCAGCCAGGTACTGAAAAATCTCAAGGGATGGAGGCTCCAGCACTTGATGTCTTCCATGGTGAATTATTTTTCTTCCTCTGTCTCCTTTTTGCAGCCTGTGCCCATTAATCTTAATTTTTGCAAGGATGCAGTGATGTCTCACATTCAGCTGGTCCTCCACCACAGAGCCGCTCCTCACGTTTGGTCCCCAGACTCAGGGCTGTCCCAAGTACTGGACTTTGCCTTTGTTTTTACTGAACTTCAGGATGTTGCAGTCAGGATGTGGTCCCACAAGTCCCCAGCCTGCCTTTTATAGAGCAGACCTCAGCTAGTACAGCTAATGAAGGCTTACCACAATCAGCAGCAAAACAATTAGGATCTGTCTCTGAATTTTGAGAAAAGTATTAATGGCAAGGCAGTCCTCTAGAGGATGACAAGGAAAAAGACATGGGAAAAAAATACAGAGAGATCATCCCAGTCCCTTCAGTCTTTTCTTGGATGATGAGACCTCAAAACTCTGTGGACCTTATTCACTGGGAACCAATTTCTAACAAACCGTGGTTGCATACAGATGTACGCTATGCTTTAGCAGGGCCTGAAGCTGTGATCCCTGAGGCAGAGACCTCTAACACTTGTGCTAAAAGAAAATCTCTTGTGCTTTGAAACACAAGGAAAGCTGTCCACTCTCTGGAACCAACCACTTGAGGGAGCCAAGATGATGTGAGCCAAGAGTCAGCACATTATATAAACATTTTTTGAATGCTTTAGTTGGAATCGCTCTCTTTTTCTGTAATGCTAAATCTGTTGGGGTCAGAGAACTGTGAGAGCTGAATGTCTCAGATTTAAATGCTTTTTAATGAAGCTTCCAGAGAAATTCTTGCACAGTTGTGCTGTGTTTGTGTTTAGTATGTCCCCCTCATGATAACTGGCATGTGCCTCAGTTTCCAACAGATCTGAGTTTTTCAGAAGTCTTACCACTAACTTTCTACAAGTTGCACAAAACCAGGCCGAAAACAGTAATGAAAACAAGTAATATGAGGTCCTTTTATGAAATCAGCTAATACAGTTGGAAAAAATACACAATTACTTAGCCCACAAAATTTCCTTCAGGTCCAAGCTTACTGTCTCTATTTTAAACATTAGAGATTCCACAGAAGAAAAGTTATAGGAGAATTATAGGAAAGCAGTTGTATGCTGTAGGAGATCAGGATCCAGTAGTTAAGGAAATATGACCCAGTGACTTTTCCAATTTGGTGCTCCCCCCTCTCCACCCCTTCTCCTTAGGACCCAGGTAAAATTGTCTCCCATTTCATTAAATCCAACTGCTACCTTAATATTTCGCCAGCATTTTCAGGAACATCATGATTCGAAGGAGAAAATTCAGAGACTTAACTTATCCTATTTTTTTAGCCCATAGGATTTATCACACAGTGCAGATTTCTCCATGGAGCCAAGAAACCTCTCCAACTACTGCGAGAAATCTTGCCTCTCCGAATAGGACTTTTGTACCACCCAATTCAATGGTTTCAGCCTGAGAGTATCTGTGTGCCAACCACCTCAAGGACCATGCAGGACTTCGTACCATGGCATTCTTGTCCCTGGAGAACTACGGTCTCCTGGGCATGACATGGGTGAGGAAGAGAAAAAACTGAGAGTCAGAGTAAGAGATAAGGGGAGGTAGAGCAGCCTAAAAGAGAGGGTTACATGCAACATGTACCTGGCACCTATAAGAACCACCACATCCCTCTCTCTCTGGTTTTACTAAGTTGTCTTCTGTGGGTGTGTTATGGACAAGACAGGCTTTTGCAAAGGCCCTTAATTAAAGGAAAATGGTAAAACACCATTCAAGCTTTTTAAACCATTGTTGAAGTTTACTTTAAAGAGTTGTTCAAGATTCAAAAATGGTTGCTACAAGCCTATGGAAAGTGACAACACAACCCTTTGATTTTACTTGTAATTCATCTCCACACATACTGGGGAATAGTGTGAGCTTTTTGGCAGCAGCGTTACATTATCAGCTCTCATTTGTGTTACGTTTTTCCCCCAGGAGGATTTATTTCTTGTCCACATCAAACTGCAGAGACTGCTCTATCCATCAGGTCCATGACATACACAGCATATGTTATCAAAATGCATCTTACATCCCAGCAAGGAAAACGGAGCACTAGCAGAGACATTCAGCAAGTGGACAGAATGAGACACTTGAAACAAAGTTTTCATATTAGCAGGTACTGTATCGATAAGTCAAATAAATCAAAAAAACAATCAATCATGAATGTCAGAAATAGAATCATAGAATGGATTGGGTCAGAAGGGACCTTAAAGATGACCTAGTTCCAACTCTCCCTGCCATGGGCAGGGACATCTTCCACTAGACCAGGTTGCTCAAATCCTCATCCAACCTGGCCTTAAAATGATATCATTGCTATACATTGAAATAAAATAGCAGCAAGTTCAGCCTATAATGCCACTTGCCTATAAGAATAACCTTAGAGAGACTCCACCTGGGGTTAGGGATAAGATCAGCACATGACAAGAGAATGGTAATAAACATCAAAAGGTGGTTAGGCACTCAAACAGCTGCCCAGGGAGCTGGTTGAGTCACCATCCCTGGAGGTGTTTAAAAAACAGGTAGATGAGTTTTTGAAGGACATGGTTTAGCAGATGACGGGTGCGGCTGGACTCAATGATCTCCAAGGTCTTTTCCAGCTGGAAGATTCTATGATTCTATGATCAAGTCTCTTGCCCAGAACAACCCTTTCATCTTGAATAGGCAAAAGGTGTCAATTCAAGAGCAACAAACCCACACGCTTTTTAAAAAGACCTCAGTTTGTAATGCATGTGTCTCTCTCCATATACCTATATATGTAAACACATACACACATGTTTCTTCATTCACCATCATGAAAGATAGAGTGGCCGTGGGTAAAATGTTATACATGAAGACTCATGGTATAAAAAAAAAAATCTCCTCCCAGCAATTCGAACTATATATTGCAGAAGCTGTTGCGAAGGAGTGAAAGTAAGCATCAGTACCATTTACCTTCTTGTCCTTGTCTTCAGGAAAAAACATGCCTATATTTAGAAAGTAGAATTAGCTCTGAAACAATTTTCACATCACTAGTCCTTCAGCCTCCTCAAATATTGTTTGTGGTATCTGCTTTCACGCAAAAGGATGAGGCCACATAAATGTATTAATAAGGATGGAAATGTTCTCAGCAGGAGGAAAAGGGATTATCAAAAAGCAGAGGAATAAGACTTCTGAATGTTTTGTAGTCCTGGGTATCTTTATGCCATTTTAGCTACATAGAGAGTTAACAGAAAAATCTAAAAATAAAGAATGCATTGCTTATTAACTTGTTAAGCTTTCAAGAAGATGAGCTGAATATGTTTTGCTAATAAGATACATCAGATTACATCCATAGGAAGACCCATGGATATAAACTGGCTGAAGCGGACATTTAAAGTTCTTCTTGAGGCCATTCATGAACTTAAGAGATAAAGTTACTTTTCTCCTAATGAAAAAAATAGAACAGTGTTATTTTTTTTTAGTTTGATGGTATCTATAGGCCATCATGCACCTGCCCCTGCCCAGCTTCCCCCAGGTAGATATGTGTAATTCTAGATTTATTTCAGAACAAGATTTATCTGAAGCAGAATATGATCCAAAGGAAATATCATACCAGAGAGTAAATTAAATGGGAAAACAAGCCACCACAGTATGAAGGCTGTTTCTTGGGATCTCATTACCTTCCAGGCTTTTGGGATGAGTAAAACCAACTGCTGACTGTGCCAGCATGTAAAGAGTTAATTTGGAAGTGGGACAGCCTGGATCACCTTTCTCAGGCCAACGTCTCACAAATTATGCGCCTATATTTGCACCCTTACCAAACTGTGCAGAATGGAGATAGACTACAAGGAGAGTCTGGAGTGATGGTGATTTGTTCTGCAGTCCGATGTCTTTTTACAGTCCAAGGAAAGAGGTGCATGGGTACCTGGAGACATCCTCTGTCCCCATGCTGCTCTGTATGGCATAGGCCAGGTTCAGGGGTAAAGCATGGGTCTTGATCGTTTTTGTGGGAATTAGATTTAAATGATGACTGCTCACTGTTACCATTTAATCACTTAAACGATAACTGCTCATTACAATCATACAGAAGCCGTATAAAATGAATGAAGAGCAGAGGACTTCAGAGCCTGTGGTGTTCTTCCTGGGCCTTTTGGCTGAAAAGGCAAGGAAATGGCTCCTCTTTCATTCAGTTCAAAGAGTAATCAGAACAACCTTATAGTCTTTTCTGGGTATAAAGTAAGGCTCCATTCTCCGTTCCTCCAGAGAGGCATCTCCCTGTCTCCATGCTAACCATTCCTTCCCCACCTGAGGACACCGACCCAGGACAGCCTGGCTGTTTGCCAGCTGTGCCAGACATCAGGGGAATGAAGGCCAGAAAAGGGAGAGAGCACAAAAGCATATATCACAATCATGGATACATCTTTTGCAAAAGGATAAGGCCTGATGGAGAAAGAAACACCCAGACCCCACTTAAGTTTGTTTGGTGATGAAATAGTATGGAGAAAAAAATCATTACTCTCAATCCTTGATTTCAAGACATGCGATATGCATTTTTTTAATTAGGTTTCTATCCAATGCCTTTCGGCACAGCCTTTCTTACAACCTCACCTTGAAAATTGCACTGTGTTTTAGTCTAAGGAAAAAATCTGAATGCAATAGCACTGTCTGGGTGCCTACCAATAACCTCTGAAGCTACTGGTCATTGGTAATTGCACATGGCAAGCTGAAGTTGCAGAGATTTTTCCACTGGTCACATTAGCCAAAAAAGAGGGGGAAAGTGACAAAGAATGCCAATGGATATTCCAGACCACAAGGTAAACTTAGCTCATCCGAGAGGAAAGAGGGCTTTACCTCAATGCACAAGGTCTCAGTACAGGCTTCATGCTTTTTCTCAAGGGATTATTTATTTGTATTACAACTTCATTTTTTTTTCATTGTCTCCAAACAGCCAGAAACTGGTTTCAGATGCAATTGGAAGAACAATCATTACCACTGTATTAAAAGTAAATCCTAAAAAAAAAAAAAATAAAATTTTTGTTTTGAGCTCACAGGTTTTGCTTTTTTTTTATTCAAGGAGAAAAATAGAACCTTTTTTTATGTTCTACTATATTACTTCTTGGTTTTGAAAGGTCAGATCACCTGATGTAGTAATTGCATGCAGCTGTTATGTAATTGTTCCTCATATTTCTATAAAAAGGCAGTAATTGGAAGAGTTTCTTGGATGTTATTACGTGGCAGGTACCTATTGGGGACAACAACAATAGCTATTCACCTGGAGGCAAAAGTCCTCCATGGGGAGCTCAGAGCTGCCTGCAGGAGCTGGCTTGGACCTGGGGAAGTTATGTGCTCCAGCTCTTTGTTGTGGAAGACAACAGCGAGGCGTGGGCAGATGAACTTTGTCGGGTCCATCCGTCTCACCAGCTCAGTGAGTCAGCTCAGAAAGTAGCACACGCGTGCACACACCATTCCCCTCCCCAGACCCAGGAGTGGAAAACCTCCACCTGCAAGGACCAAACACTGCCAGGAGCTGAGCAACTGCATCATGGCAGCTTAGTTTGCTGCTTGAGAGGAGAGGAGGGCAGGCAGGTAGGGCTCCATCACTGCACGAGTACAAGTGCATCGGGTTTGATTCTTGCTCCCTCCGTGCCCAGACCTTTGCAGCAGACCATGTGAATTGTGACCTGCTGGCTTGCGACTCCTTCCCCTTTTCTGCCAGATGCCCTGGAAGGGCTTGCATGGGACATTTGTCTCAGCAGGGTGGATCAGGAGAGGTCTGCAGCTTTGACACCCTGTTTACTGGAATGCTAACATTGCGACTAAATGTCAATATACTAATGGAAAAAAGGGACCCTGTCTGTCCGCAAAGCCCTGCTTGGCTAATTGTATTGCCCATCCTTCTTAAGCTCACAAAATTGTTCTTAAGTCTCTCCCCAGTTTTACCTGGAAAGGATGATTAAGGCCACATAGTAATACACAGTATTTATGTATTACATTTACATTGGAAAACTGACTTTAAATAGAGCCTTTTACTTTATAACTCAGTGTTTATGAGTTTCTGTTCAAACGGGTTGTAGAGAAGTATTACATTTCTTTTCTTACAGTTGACTGAGTTGGGTGTCACCAATTTCATCTGCTGAAGGCTGACAAGAACGAAATGAGTCATACATACAGGAGCCCCCAAGGGAATAAGTGCCAAAATATCTCATCTGAGGAGCTCCCTCATACTGGATTGCCATCTAAAGCTAACCGCGACACCAGAGTTAATTACAGCAGTCAGCTGTTGCATTTCATCTACAAGTCCTGCTCAGTTTAATTAACCTTTTGGGAATTAGCATTTGTTGACTTACAGTACCTGCTTTGAATTTCTGACAGTGATTTAGAATGACCGTCTTGATCGCAGAGTGGCTTGTTTCACTCAGAGGGGGTTATGCCCAAAGGCAGTGCCTTTAGAGAATGAACCCTGGGCAGCAGCAGGTTGATCTTGGATTGCAAAAGCCTAGAAGGAAACAGCCTGTACTTCTACTGGCATCTGGCTTATGCCCCACCATGCTGGAATCACTCATTCACCCTCCCAATGGTGTCAGGTGCAGGTTTCTTGCTCCTCCCCAAGCTTCCTGTACCTGTTCATCACTTGTTGCTTACAGTCATTTCCAAGCACCTTCGTGCAGTTTGCAGCTGCTCTGCCTGCATTTACCAAAATAACATTTGTGTTCTGCCTCTGAAAAAACACCAGGTGACAACCTGCAGGTTGCAATAAACAATGTCCGTCACAGACAAGTGCAGCTCACTGCCGTACCTGTGATGAACTTCTCTCACCCATATGCTGTTTCTCCTGATATGGTGAGATGTTGGTAAGTCCAATGAAGTGTCTGGCCAGGAATGAAACATAAGTTTGGCTGAGCAATGTGTGTCTTCCAGCTTGCAGCTATCCAAAAGCCAGCCTTGCCTTGGAATATAGTTTTGTTCAGGTTCCTTAAGTCATGCTGGTAGGAATATCTCCACTAAGGAGGTTTCTAGTCTCTCTGAAGAGGGCTGTACTGCCCACTTCACCTTTTTGGCCTACACATATCTAGTCTGTGGCTTTTCCCCTCTTTGCTTGTCTCTGGGCAACATCTGAGGGACCGCAGTGAGGGGCAAGAGATGTGGTTACTGCAGGACACCAAAGGGAATGACAGTCACAAGTGACTGATGCTTACGCTGGAAGGGACTGCTGCAACACTGAGGTGCAGGAAGGGGAGGCAACATCAATGTGGCACTGGCTGGTGGCAGGTTGGGAATACTGGATACAAGAGGGCTGCAAAGGCTGCAAAGCAGGAGGCATGCTTGTCACTGCTGAGTGGTGCCTAAGCAAGCATGACTGACTGTTCCTATTCCTTGCTACCACTTGCTGTTTGTCCTGTTTTTACCTGATTCAGCCACAACAACCATATCTGAGAGGAGAGCACAGCTTGCCAAGGTGTTTGCCCCAGAAGCAAGGGAAACGGAGCCCAGCTGAGCTGGCTTGCACACACCTCTAGTAAGGGTAGCTGGCTTGGCCCACCAGGAGAGGATTGTTTCTTCCAGGGCAGACTTAACCAACTTCATACCATGAACTGACCTCCTACCATTCTTCATGCCAAGTGAATCCCAGGCTGCTCCCCTGGAGATTAAACACTGCCTGTCTTGACTTCTCCTTCATCTGACAAGGCAGCTGGGAGGGCATCATTAGCATGGCAGCACCCAATACACGCTCAGCAACTGCTTCTGCAGCAGGTTGACCTCCTACCATCCTCTCTGTAGTTGATTTTCTTCCCTGCCTTTGGTGAGTGCTGAGAACAGAGGAAAATCAATGTGGTTTTGTCAAATAATTGTGGATTGTGTTCTGGGTAGAGATCTAAAAAAGCACATTAAAGATACTGCGGATCAATGGGATTCATGTAACACTTGAGTTTCTCCTGTTAGCTCTTACACTAATGCACTTTCATCTTTACCTCTAGTTTGAGAGAATTTAATGGCATCTACTGTAAAAAACGGTTTTCTGTGGGAAGGGTAAGAAGGGCATAATCTGTGAAAAACAATGGGAAGTCCTGTTTTTTCCATAATTACACATAATTACTATTGAAAAACCCACTACTTTCCTTTCCCTACCAGAGATCTATAAACTCCTTACTCAGAAGCCTGACTGTGATTTAAGAATACAAATAAGAAACACAAAAGACAAAAATATAAAAAAGATGGATTTAGGTAATTTAGAAAATTAATGTGCAGACATTCAGCCACTTTCCTGGTAATTTAGCAGTCACTTGAGAAGACAACATAACATTTACACCCTTTGCAGCAGAAAAAAAGCAAAGTCATCTACTATCAAAGGAGTTGTCTCCAGCACGTTTTCTGATTGAGGTTGGGCTTTTTTATCCCCTCTCCAGGTGTATCAGCCCTGGCGTGAACAGAATAATTACTGCTGGTTTGCAAGAAAAGGTGATAATTTGAAGCACATTTGGGGCTCTTTTTCTTGAAGGAATTTAGTCGGAAAACTGTTCTTTTCAACTGGATTTTTCAACATTGCTAAACGGCTACACCTTTCAATGTAGGAGTGACTGAGTTGCTGCCACGTTGTTTAAGACTGCATTTACCCCACTGCTTGTGTATTTCCATCTCTTGGAAAATTCTTTGGCAGAAAATTATGTAATTAACTTGATACCAATTTGTTATTTTACAAGAAAGTGAATAAGGCTCATTTTGTCTACTTCTATTCTGCATTTACAGGTGACCAGGGTTCAAACAGGCCCTTGTATCACCTTGCTGATACGTTTCCTATAAACAGAACTAGTCAAAAGTTCAGAGACTGAATTTGCAGTAGTTACTTTGCCAGGGAAACATTTTAGCATTTGATTGTTTTCATAAATAAACACAAGGTTTGATTCACCAGTCCACCCACACTCTGTTTTGTCAATGGAGTTACAATAGAACAGCACTGGTTTTATAAAGGGAGAATGATGCTTGTTATGATCTATTACTAAGCAACACATTTTCCTCCAGTTCTTTTACCTAAAAGAATGCTTTATCTTCAGGTTTTATTCATCCCTCCCTGCTCTACTCCAATCGAGGATATTCCCCATATTAGCGTAGGTAACAGCAGATCCTTGCATCTTGAGAAATGCAATGAGTCGCTTCTCATTCAAAATCCACTGAATCTGCCAAGACTTCTCACCCCCCACCCCTTATTTCTTAGCAAGAAGTATCTGGCTGGGCTGTTTAGGCTTTATCTTTCCACATAAAGATGCAAAGAAATTCCCAGCTGAGATTATAGTGCTGTCTACATTAATTATGTACCTAATTCTCCTCCCTCTAGGAGAGACAAACCCTTGAGCTCCCTAAAGTTCAGGCCTGTTTGATCCTCATCTGCACTAGCTCCTTCTGCTTGGCTTACTACAGCTCTCACCCTGCCAAAGCTGTCCAGCCCTGCAGCAGGACCAGGTTTTTAGGAAATCCTCTCTGAACATCAGTGATAATAATTAAAAAAACCCCACCAGCATCACCCTTCGCTGTGCCAGCTGCGGTTAAACCTCTACCTTCCTGAAACTTTTTGTTTATGACCTTTTGCATTTTATTTTACATTGTCCTTCAATTAAAAAACAGCAGAAAGTGTATGAAAGTGAAGGTTGCCCTGGCGATGATGGATGAGGCTCCCCAGGCTCCCTACTACTTGCAGCCCATGAGTCATTTGCTAATTTCCTCAGCTAAAACTGACAGACAATTACCAGGCACTTCATCAGCCAACCAGACTTTTTTTCAGAGCTCACTGTCTATCTTTTGATAACAGTGACTACAAAACCTGCTGCCTACTACATTGTCTCTCAAAGTTTTAATATTTTATTGCTGTTGCTTTGAATTCTCACTCTCTTTCTTCTCCTCAGGTTAAGATTATTGAAATACAATATTACACAGCACAGTGCATTTTGCGTCTTTGCTGCTCAAAGTATTTCTTCTGTATCTGATTCTTTACAGCACATTACTCGAGAACTGTTCTCTTATCTGCTTTACGGAAATATTGAAATTAATCACATTATTGTGGGTATTTTTAAAGGGTTTTTGTAAAAGGAACTTGGTGGATCTCCCAATTGCTTCTTTGTTGCAGATCATGATGCTGAATGTAAATTTAGTACTTACAGTTTAGTGCATTATCTAACAAAAATCAAAGAGCTTTCCCCTATCACCAAGCCCTTTGCTGGACTCTCAGCTTCACCAGACAGAATGTTATACTGCTTGGAAGACAGCTCAGATCCCAAAAGGTCTTTTTACACCTCAGTAGGAAAGTCATTGGATGGTCCAGACTTGCAGCACAACCTTCCTTGGTGTGCCTGTTATTAAAGGCAGGCTGGTGCTCTGTAGCCTCTCGTTGAGACAACACTCCTGGTAGATTCTCACCAAGTCTACCTACTCTTCCCAGCTCAGGGACCAGGGCTTTTCTCCACTGGCTGCAAAGTGACCGAGTGCATGGCTGGGACCAGCTTCAGAGGCTGCTGCCCCAAGCTGAGACCCCTATAGAAGCTGTGCCCTGGCTGCAAGGAAAGGACCTTGTGTCTTCCTAGCAGCTGATAAAGGGGAAGACTTTTAGGGCCACTCTGGTTCAAATTAATAGCAGAGGCTAATTTGTCCTTAATCTACATAAATGAAGGCTGTGGGATGTTTCATGCTCATTCAGAAAGTCCTCAGTCACTCAGTGCTTGTAAGGGCTTTAAGGAGTTTTTTATAATGCTCCTAAAACCAGTACATCAAAACCAAGAGGCCCTGGCTGATGTGCAGTTTTGATTCTTTACAGACTGATCAAATGTTCCATTTTAAAATGCATGATCTTCTCTTGCAGAGGATGCTCTGGCTTCAGAGAAATCATGTACTACACCTTTTTAAAAGGTAACATCTTTGGTATGGTAAAAAAATGCACATTTGTGCAGTCAGTCAAAGCTAAAATGATCTCAGAAACTGGTGATACTTTCTGCTCCCAGGAGGGCCCCAAAAGGACCAAGTTCTGCAGATTGATTTCATCATGTTTTCTGTATGCTGCCACCTCCCTCTCTCAGCTTTTTAACTGTTTTGTGATTCTAAATCCCCATTATTTATACAGCAGTAGCAGCAGTGGTTAGCTGGGAACACAGTTTGGGAAAAGACCGCATAGGCCTGGTAGCAATTGCACATGGCCCAGGTGGGCTTCATAAGCTGAAAAAGCTGCCTGTTAAAATGGACAGTTACTTTAGAATCTACTGCTTAAGCCTGTTTCAGGATAAAATTTATCATAGAATCATAGAATGGTTTGGGTCGGAAGAGACCTTAAAGATCACCAGTTCCAACCCCCCTGCCATGGGCAGGGACACCTCCCACTGGATCAGGTTGCTCAAAGCCTCGTCCAACCTAGCCTTGAACACTCCCAGGGATGGAACAAGCAGTAGTGCTTCTCTGGGTAACCTGTTCCAGGGCCTCACCACCCTCACAGTAAAAAATTTCTTCCTAATATCTAATCTAAATCTCCCCTTGTCCTATCACTGCACTCCCTGATAAAGAACCCCTCCCCAGCTTTCCTGTAGCCCTCTTTAGCACTGCTATAAGGTCTCCCCAGAGCCCTCTCCTCTCCAGGCTGAACAATCCCAACTCTCTCAGCCTATCTTCACACAGGAGGTGTTCTAGCCCTGTGATTGCCTTTGTGGCCCTTCTCTGGAGTCGCTCCAACAGACCTAGGTCTTTCCTGGGTTGACGACTCCAGAACTGAACGTAGCCCTCTTAAACCCATTTTTCTTTCCTGGTCTTTATTTCCCCACCTTCTGGAATAACTGCTAGAGAAGAAGCATGCCTTCTTTGTAAAAGGGCTCTTCTTCTCTTCGATGGCCAAGTCCCCATTCCTTTGTGTGTCCTTGGGGCCTCATCTGCACCTGCGCCCACTGAACTGTGTCTTCAACATGGGCAATCACAGGTGCAGAAAATATTCCAGGCTTTGGTCTCCATACTGAAAACACCTGGAAGCTAAATTTTACTACAAGGCATAAAACCTAAAGGAGTGCAAATAATAACCAAAAGCAGGCATAATTCAGGAGTAAAAATATGATGTTAATTAATCTAGATTCAAAACCTACACACATCACTTGCTCTTGACTAGATCTTAACAGCTGGCAAAAGCTCAGATGCTAGAAGTGTTTCCTGCTCTTATTTACTCAACTAAAAATAGCTGTCAGTGTTAAAGCATCTTAGCACTTCATCCTAGCATTTTTGCATTCTGTATGCATAAATACATATATATAAATGTGTGTATATTACATATATACACATCTAAAATGCACGTGAAATACGCACACAGACATATGAATGTGTGTGCACATACATAAGCATACACACATACACATACAAATATATAAATAAACACACATAAGTGCTTCACGGTGCTATTTTACATGAAGTAGAAAACGCAACCAACACAGCCATGCAACAAATTCATATATAATGTGTTTTATATCGGGAAATTACCTTGCAGAAGGAATGGTTTATCTGTATGGTGTTCACTCACTCCAGCTTCTGTAACTTTTTATAAAACTTGAGCTCTCACTTAGACTATCTTAAACTAAGGTGATGAAATTCTCTCCCTTCACTTGCAACTCCGAAGCAGCACTTGGTAATCGCACATAGTTCATTCTCATGAAGTATTGATGTCACAAGCATTTATTGCTAGGGTAATCAGAGCAGGAAAGGTTACTGACTATGTATGTGTACATTCATATGTATGACTTCTGCCTATTCTTTGTGTCTCCCTCTTTGATTCCCCAACACATCAAAAGACTTGCGGAGGACTCAGCTGAGCTGCCACCTGCAGTGAGGAGGCGCTCCAAGATAGTTTGCGGTCTTATCACAATGGCCCAGAGAAAGCAGGTGCTCTTACCAGCTGGGCTTTCTGAAGAGGGCTGCCTAAAAATGATTGTTTGAATTTCAGCCTTCCCCAGAAAAATTTGAAGCCCTTTGTTTAATGTGTGTGGTTTTGTTAACATGCTGTCCCAGGCTGGCAAGCGGTGCCAGTCCTCTATTATTTTGTACAGTTTCAGTGCTCTTGTATGCTTTCTGAGCACATGAGGTGGCCAAGGGCATTGGAGAGGAAACTGGATTCATCCCCCCATTCCTGTGTGAGCCAAGCCTGGCTATGGCTTAGAGCTACCAAAGGAGCTGCTTGAGCTTATAGCCCTGGCAGGGCACCTCATTGGATTTATTCCCCACTTTGCCTTCATTTGTCCCATATGTTTCTGGCCTTTGAGACTATCTTTGCCCATTCTGACCAGAATTTGGCTTCTTTATCAAGTCAAAGCATGACAGATGTTGAGCATGAGGAATCCACCCAGACTCATCTCATTTTGCATATATCCTAGACCAAATACAACCACAAAGATATGGGGAACATGAGGGTGACAAGGAGAACAAGGGAAATGGGAGGGCTTCGTTCCTCCATGGTTAACATCAACCAGTGCAAATAACCCTTTCACATTATGTGGTCCAATGTAACCAGTTGGCTACCCCAGTCAGATGGGGAAGACGTCCTTTTCTAACTCTTTTCCGGAAACCTGTTTTCATCTGTATGGGGCTGTCTGTGCAGCTGGGTCACTTCCACAAGGATTGCTGCTGAACCTGGCAGGCTTGAAGTGGGAATGTGACTGCACTTCAGGGTGAAAATAAACCTTGCCTTAATAAATACAGCATAACGAAAAGAAAAAACCACACACACAATCCTGTGAATTTTGGGAGCTGGCATTTACTTGAAACTGTTATTCTTGGAAACAGCTTCAAAATCACCAGTGATCAAATCCAGCAAGTTAGTGACGGTAAGTTTTGAGAACAGAAAAATCCTTTTTGATTTCAGGAAGCTCCATTCTCTACATTGGTTTAATCCAAAGGCCCCAGGAATCAGAAGGAAGGTTTTACTGACATTAATGAGAGAAAGGGAGAAGCACCGATGGCTGTAAGATGGTATTTTTTCAATTTGCCCCAATAAAGTTAGGCAGTTAATTTTTCTCTGCAGGAGGAAAATGTATCCATTGAATGACACTGCTGACTCTGAATGCCGAGTCACTGTGGTCAGAACTGGTGCCATTATTATTGGCACAAATAAAAATCAACAGCATGAAGCAGAGACATAACCTCAGCATTTTTAAAGGCAGCTGTAAAAACAAATGGAAGGAGAAAAACTAACTAGACGGACTTAAAAGTACCAGAAACAATTATTTCAAGTCCTGTACAAAAAAATGTTGTATTTAATGAAAAATTCAAAACCAGTAACTTTTCAGTGTTTGAGGAAAACATGCAATAGCTTCCAAAAATACATCCTTACTATAAAAAAAAAAATTCATGAAATATGTGCACTTAAGAAACAAATGGAACACTAATGCTACTTTCTTCACAGAAAGGATTAATATGGATTAATAAGGCCCCTGAATCACAGCCCTATGCAATAGGGCCTTCTTACAGACAGCCCTTCAGACCGGTGGGTATCAGTTTGGCTTCGTACCTATTCGAGTGACCTTCAGCAAAGTGAGTTTCTCTCAATTTCTGCCCTGAGTGACTGGCTTCCTAAAATGGGACTGTTGGAACGAGTTCTTTATAGCTCTCCTTCATCTGTGTTTTCCCAGCTGGTTACACAATAGTAGGGTCAAACGCTTGTAAAAAGGGAAAAAAGAGGGCAGAAGCCTATTTAGAAACACCCAAGCTCCTTAAATGCTGTGTCTGCACCAACCCCAACCCCAGCCTTTCTCAGTGACCCAAAAACATTTAAAGAGTTTTCACTATGGCCTTTCCAAACATCACAACATGGCTCTAATTTCAGCTCTGATCACATGTTAGACTGAGTTGCCACCGAACGATGAGGTAAAATCAACACCCACACCAAACAGGGCTGGATCAGCACAGATAACACCAGAAAGGAACATCAACCATCACAGCAGAGACACCCCCTCTTGGCTTCCCCAGATGCATCTACATCTGGAGCCCTCCACTGATGGCAGGTACAGTTTTCAGGTAATTACAGTTCACAGAGGGTGACAGCTGCTCATTTGGGCATGGATAGGTGAAACCCAACTCTCAACTAAAGCTGCCCAGCAAAAAACTTGCAAGGATCCCACAGAGCATTTCTTCACTCAAGACACTGCATTGAGACAATTTCCTGCAGAAGAAAGCGGCTCATGACCGGAGGAGAGGAAAGGACAAAATCCTTGTGAGCACACGGAGCAATGACAATTAAGTGGGGCACTTACTAGCAATGAAAAAACTAACAGAAAAAATTAAAGACATCTCTTCACGAAGTTCTCTGCTGTGCAATTTCCTACTCAGCAACGCAGCAAAAATGTTTTCAACATCAAGCTCTGAATACAGCCATAGTTTACTACCAATTTATTGCCTTGTTGTGTGTAAGGTTGCCCAGTATGCAGAGAAGGCACTGTGTCACTGTGTCAGAGCAGTGAAGAAGCACAAGTCAGATGTTTTTTGCATACCTGTTGATGAGCCTTTTGCCCATCCTTCTCACAATTATAGAAGGAATATTTTTACCCAAGGGAAAATTAGACCATTTACTCAAATATCCACTTCACACCTAGAGCTAATAAAAGGCTTGGCAGTAGTACAGATGTAGTAAATCAAGAGTACATGTGTGGGCATGGAGGAGGAGCAGTGGGCTCCATGATCTCTCCTACACAATATCTGGATGCCATGACGCAGGGTCAGATCACAGTACCAGGTCCAGGTGGCCTCACAGGGATGTCTCCTTAAACACAAGCATACTTGACTCTCTGCTCTGCCTTGGCCCCAACTCATGCTTTTTCATGGTGGAGTGGTGGAGCATCGCTAGGTTGCATTGCATGCTTGAGGTTCAGGTGTAAGTCTACATCTTACAAAACTAGGAGATCCTTGAGGCTTCAGTCATTCTTCCTTGGTACAAAGACAGGGGGAACAGCTCACTCCTTGAGTGCCTAAAAATCTTTCTCCAAATGTCAGGAAGAACTAGAGAAGGTATCTTCCCCCAGCAACACAGTAGACCCTCCCATCTGAATGGGGTTGCTGGGATGCAGTAATGGGTGGGTGTCAGTGTTGCAGAGCTGGGGTGAGGCTTCCTTCCCCAGAGCCACACCAGGTATTTGCCTGATGCCTTCACCTCAGACATCCATCCCACTGGGCACAAGTACTTCGCATTCCCTTGGAGCTTTGTTCAGGCACCATGTAAGGCATAGAGAGTTGCAGCCCCCTTCGAAATCCTCCATTTGGACCTAGTGGTAAGTACAATTTCCTGCAGGACTTTGTACCAAGCACATTTCTCAGCAGGACTTAAATGTTATTGCTATTTACAGAGCAATCAAACAGCAGAGGGCTTTTACAAGCAACCAAGGACAAAAATATACCTACCCCAGAGTGTTTACAGCTTCAGTAGGAAGAGACAAGCTATCTGCAGAGGTTGGCTGAGACCTTCTGGAGAGAACCAGTGTCCCCTGCACCAGGGCACGATGTTCTGGTGTGCTTCAGGGAGCCGGGTGGACTGTGGCACTCAACCTACAGGATCGTTCATACGGCATCCTCCTGGACTGCCTGGGTCTTCTCCATGGGCCTGAAAATCAGCCCTGCACCCAGGTTGCTCCTTTGGATTCTGCAGGCAAGTTGTGGCAACGGGGCTCTTATCATCCCCAGGGCTACCTCCACAACTCCCACCTGCAGGGTAGACTTTTACCGAGATGTTGAAAGCATTTTTGGCAATACCAGGCACAGCAACAATTCAAACATCTTTCTTGCACCTTCAGATTGTAAAGCCTAAATCATCTCTCATGCCCCCTCTTCTGCTCCTCTGAAAAGAAAACCAGCAATCATCGGCACAATGGCACTTTCTATGTCTGATGAGCCTGGTGGAGAAAGCTAAACTGCAGAACAAATGGAAACCTGGCACCCAGGCAGAAGAGTTTCTCTGCTTTTAATATTAACTATATTCCGATTAATGCAAGCTGATCCGTCCCCCAATTGACAGGGGGTGCTGAGCAGCACCGATGGAGCCAACATGCAGCAGCTGTCTTCCTGTTATTTTCACCTCTTTAAAGCCTCCCACCACCTCTCTCACAGACACTCATCTGAACTCCGCTTAATTCAGAGTATAAAAGGGAGGGCGGAAAAAGGACTTAGATTGATGCTATAAATAATTCACAGCCGGTTTTATCCAACATGGGTGAATATCAGAGAGACCAAATCTCCAGCCTCCGTCTGTTAAGATGAAGTTGTCTATTGGGAGAGGGAGAAATAAATATTTTATGGGGTGAGGGGAAGCAGAGGAAGATGGACCAGTGTGATAAGTTCACCCCTCACTAAAGAGGCAAATACTTACCAGCTAAGGCTATATCCCAAACAATTCACAGGATCTAGGCTTCGTCCTCGAGCCCTGGCTGTGTAGTGCAACAGGACTGTTTGTGAGGGGTATCAGACTCTGCTCCCACAGGGAAAATCCAGCTGCTTGCCAGTGGAGAAGCTGGTGCAGTTTCTTGGAACAAAGCTTGGGAGGCTGAACACAACTTGGGCCTCAGCAGTTCAGAGGTTACAGCTTACGTAGCAACTGTCACAGGAAATGATAAATTGTCAGTAAGTTTTCTGAGGTTGTATCTGAAGGTATCTAGCAAAATATCACACGGCTTGTGACTTCTGTGAGTCTAAAATCCCTAAGAGCCACCCCACCCTGTGCACATGTCCACCGTGCCCAGAGCAGGAACTCACACCAGCATCACTCCTCACCTTCGCTCACGCAATTGCTTACCTGGGAGTGTGTCATGCAGCCAGTGAGAGCCCCGCTGCAGAGGCACTGATGAAGATAGAGCCCACCCAAACAGGCAGGTCCATCCAGCACGGTTAAAGAATTTTGGCAAAAATAAAGCTAACTTTAAGATTGAGTTTGTTTGAAAACACCATTACAGCCACATGGCTTGCTCCAGTATGAAACAACTAATGATTAAACTACAGCTGTGTTCAGATTGGTTTGCTGGGGATGAGGAATGCACAGCAAGGATTTTGATAGCACATTTCATTAAAAAAAAACCAAAACCCTGTTCTTTCTGAACATGCGGTAGAACAAAAAAATTCTGCTGCATTTTATCATTTTCTTTTGGTCCTTTTCATAGCCATGCAGAACAACTTCCTGGCCTATATCTGAAACACAGACAGCCCAGGGTTGTTTCTACAGAGTCTCAGAAATGCTGGCAGAGCACCATTGATTCCAACGTGCAGCAGTTGCCTTCCCACCACTTGCACATCTCTGACTCTCCCTCAGACACTAGTCCGAGCTTTGCTTAATGTAAAACCTTTCACTAACCTCTTCCAGTGTTGTGAAATTTCTTCCTAATGTCTATCCTGAACCCTCCAAGGCACAATTTGCGGATGCTACACCAGCTCACACATGAGCATGAGAAGCAGAATGCAAAGATCTGATTTCAACAGAGCAGGTCAGAGCTTTTTACAAGACTGCCTTAAATTAAAGATTTTACATCTAAATTTTAAGGTTCCTAAGTAAACAGTCAAACAATTTGAAACACCAAGCCAATGAGATGTCCATAGTGGCTCCAGTGATGTGGTTTTGCTAAGGTATCAGAAAAAAATCTATTCACTTTTTCTTGTGTCTAAGAGACTGTATCAGTCCCTGCTCTGGTGAAGGAATTTGGGGTCCAGGGTACGAACACAGACAACAGCACAAGCCCTCTCTCCACAGGCAATGCTGGGTGAGCTGTTCTACTTGCCCAAAGGGAGCTCCAGTCTCCAGTGTGGCCTGGAGCTGCAGCATTGCAACCTCTTGGAACACCCAAGATGGTTTGGTTGTCTCACCTGAGTTTGTTCAATGGGCCCAGTAAATAAGATGGTGCTTGGCTGATGTCATTTGCTAGCAAACCTTGAGACAATCTCCAGGGCCATGGGAGCCATTCGTGGGCTGCGAGAAAGGGAAACAGATCTGACCTCGGGACAAAGTTGTCAGTGCTCTCCATAAAGTCAATAATGGCCATGAACTTCACTGCAGGAGCAGCACAGCTAATCCCAGCTCCTGTGCCTCCCACCTGAATCACCATGTGCTGAAACACTGGCCATTTTACTCTTGAAGAATAAAATGGAGGTGAGGAAAATTTTCCATGGAGCACTTGGGTTCTTACTGCCAGTGGTGCACACACATTCAATGACCTAGAACTGCTCCACACTGAAGAATGGCTTGCTCTGACTTTCTGAACAGTAATTTTGAGTCCCTTAGGACTTGCTTGGCTTTGATGCTTTGCAGCCTGTGCCACTGCAACTCATTTGAAAACTGCTGCATCGCCTCAGCACACAATGGAGAGCTGAACTGTGTCTGCCCGAGCAAAGTACATACACAAGGTCTCTTGCTTTCATTAGTAACACATTACCAGCAAGAAAGTTCATTGTTTCTTTCACATAAAGGTTTGGCTACTTAATGGATGGATGAACTTATTGAAAATCCAAGCACCTGAGCCCTTAGTTCAAATTAATATTGTAGCCTACAGCACTTTGCAGTTCCTGTGTGAAGCTTAAAAGGCAGAAATTACTGGAGGAAAGGCGAAAAGTATAGAGTTAGGTGATTTTCCTGGATACAAACAAAAATTTTTTTCCAGCCCAAACTTAACTCAAATTTTCTATTGCACATGCACTTTTTTGAAGAATAATTTATGTCATTTAGGGCATAGACTTTTCCAAGGCACTCAGCATCAGCTTACCTGTGTCCCATGGGAACCAATGAACACTCCACTGACCAAATGGAAACAAAATGATGCTACAAACTTCCCTAAGATCAAACAGCCAGACGTCTGTCTCTCACTGCATTTCTAAAATAAGTCCTACAAGTACAGCTGCAAAATAGCAAACAAAAGGGGCCAACAGTCTTCTCGTGAGTGAGACAAAGCAGACATTGACCTTAGAAACCTGCCTACAGGCAGCTGTTGGGGGAACAAAATGTAGATTTTGTTCTTGGTAAAACGTTCACCACATTGGCAGAACCCCCAGACTGAAGTTATATTTATCTCCAAATGCTTCCCTGTGCTAGAGAAAGGAGGGACTCCCAGGATGAGACAGGGTTGGGATATAATGTTTGATTCTGCAGGGCTCACCAGAGGTATTTTTGTTTTGGGGTTGGAAGCACAACCCTGCTGTCACCTCCCGGTGACAGAAAAGCATTTGGTTGGAGAGTAGCACATGTTGTCCAGAGCTCAGAAGCACACACGGTCCTGCAGTCCTTTAATACAAGCTATGTCTTACAGTTACTGGTTTCCCAGTTGCCCCTCCACTTATCCCAGTCCTTCAAGTGAAGAGTTGCCTTGGTAAAGCCTGCCCTCCGCTTTTGAGTTATTGTCTCTGTGGAGACAATACACCCACATTCACTCCTTTCACACAGGCTCCCCAGGGTAAGTCTTAACAGGAGAACATGTAAAAATGTATTATTTTTGTATTCAGGGATTTGTTTTAAATGTGGCTTTGCACTGAAATGGTATGAAAGAAGGAATTATAGCTACAAGGCAGATTTTAGTTAACTTTGACTACTTGTTTACTTAATCTGTGAACGTATAAAATATGAAGCTAGATTTTATAGGATCCAACCTCTGTGCCGTAAACTAAATAACCTTGAAGGATTTTACGTTTCATTATTGAATGCTCAAACCCATAAACTGCAGAAATAGTCAGATCCTGCCCTGCTGTTCTCTATTTTAAATGCAAAAGGAAAGCTGAAAGAAGTCGAGAGGGAAAGAGGAAAAGCAGGTTTAATGTGAAATAAAAATCTATCTTCCAGCTCTCTTCAATGAAGGAGCCAAACATCCACCATTTCTCCACAAGAAACTCAAACCCCTTGACTTCTATGTGCAGAACCCAAATGTCACTGTTGTCACCATAAACCTGCAGTGTGTGACAACAGATGATCAGGGTTCACAGACCTGGCTGGCCATTACAATGAGGTATTGAAGAAAAAAAAAAAGATTAAAAGAAGAAATTTAAAAAAAGAGGAGAGCTTAGCTGTTATTAAGATATTAGCACCTTTTAGGATTTTGTCTGTCAACAGCTTTCTGGAGATGTTAACATAATCTGTGCTGTGTAAGAACTGCCAGGAATTCACAGATGTGAGCAGTCACAGAGCTCGTCAAACACATGTTAAATTCCAAGTGAACCTGCAGAAGTATCAGGAGTAGGACTGTGAAACCTGATGTCCCACAGGCATCAAGCACCATGCATATAATTACATCTAGGCATGATCCTATATGATCTCTCTACTCAAAAATTTCTCTGTAGCTAATTTTGGGTACATAGGAGATGTAGAATGAAGTCTTTATTTAGCTCCTTCCATGAAGCTTTCTCTTCCTCTGTCCATCTAATGCATTGTACCTTCTCCATTTCTTGTTGGTTGCTGCAGTAAGTTTACTGGCCATAACAGAGCCAATTAGTCACCAGCAGTAATTATTTTGTTATTAAATGACTGACAGCCACTGCCACAGGGAGGCAAACAGAGACAAATGAGAGGACAGACGGGCAGAGGCTGATTGACAGCACAGATTGTACTCACATTGCTCTCATCTTTCAAAATGAGAAGTCCATAGGTCCTCCTGGCTCTGTACTAAAATCCTCTCAGTACCAAGAATGCACAGCACCCGGCACAGCAAGCCAGGGACTACTTAAGACAGCTAACAGGAATCACCGAGGATGCAGCTCAAATTTAAATCCTGCCCTTAATCAGGGAACCAAAGCCTAGCTGCAGGCAGACAAGAGATACTTCCCTCAGAAAATAATTCAGTGACTGGATTACATGCCTGTATTTCTCCTTTCAAGAAGGTTGCTTATCTTTTCAGCTGGGTAAAGCAGGCTCACCAAGGGCATGGTGCATCTTTATCCTTCCACCTTCCTCCAGCCTTGCTCTTCTGAGAGTTTATCTGTCCAATTCTGTTGGGTCATTCTCTCAGATGATGCCCAGCTGGATCCTTTCAATGTAGTCATTACGTACAAACACTTCCTAGACTTACTACACACATACATCCTGGCTTTAGTCTTTTCCCTTGCTCCCACCAACATACAGCACAAAGGCATGGCTCTCCTGTCAGCTGAACAGCTCCTCTGTAAATTTCTTGGCTGGCCATTCACATCTCCTTCCTCAGTTGCCCATCACCACATTACTTCCCTGGTGTCTGCAACACTGGGCTCCCAGTGCACATTTCTCCTCATTCCCCCATCACTCCTCTCTCTCCCTCTCACCACCAGCTTTCAGGTGTGGTGCCCTGGTACAGCACAACTGTAGCAACATGCCCAGTTCTCAGCTGCCAGGTGTTTACGCTCCGCTCCTTCAAACCCCTTTTATGAGCCGCCCCTGCTTCTCCAGGGCCTCACGAAACACTTGTGTTGTTTCACATGAATTGCACAGGCTGTGGGATGGGGGATAAATCTTGCAGTTTACTGAGATCTCACAGCCTTGTGCTCTCTTGAAGCCGTTGCTTACCAGCACAAATTTAAACAGACAACAACAGCATTTGGAAAGATAAGTCTGTGATTGTAAAAATACTTTGTTAATAAAGAACCAGACACTAATAACTCATTAGGTTTCCTAAGTGTGAATTAACAGATGAGATGCTTATATGTTTATAAAGCAGCAATTATTTTAAACTTGATGTTTAATAATTATGAAATTGTTTTGTCAAAACCTCTGTGCTTCAAATAAGCAATTACTTCTAATCATCTATAATAAAGTTCATTAAGTGATTAAAAGAAGATGACCAGTTAAAACACTGCCTTCAGGAAGAACAGATGATACCGCTTGATATTTCTGATACAGACTGCATTTCAGACAAGAGCAAGTTTTGTGTTCACATCAAAGCTCACATTTTGGACATCTGTAAACATAACAGGTCTGACTGTGGGGGAGGCACAATAGGGAACAAGGCCAATGCTTTAGGCTTACAAATCTACACTGAAGTTTTGGGACTTCATTTGACTTTTTCAGTTCCTTCAAAAAGAACAGAGAACAGACTACTCTGCCAACTGGAGCAGTCACTGATCTGTAAACAGGCGATACTTGAAAGCCTGTCACCGAGTCTCCCAATCAGAAATGAAGAAGCATCAAGCGCTGGAGGACAGGCAGGTACACACACACAGAGTGTTGTATTATTCAGCTACTAACTCATAGCTGTGATCTACTGGCTCGAAGAACAGCCACTGTGCGGGGTACTTAGCAAACAGAGCTTCCAAAAGCACTTGTTCGCTTTTCAATAGCATGAGAAGACAAAACCTCCTTGAAACTCCTTCCATGCCACGTGTACGATGGGAGTGGGCAAGTGTCCTCAGTGCACCCTGGAACAGGTGGACTTCAGCAGCAGCAACATTAAGTTGTCCAATAGCTTCGTATAACAAAGCTTGAAACATTCTGCCTCTGGCACTTGTGGTGCCTGCAGGCTGACAGCCTTTGGGCTCAGAGTCGCAGCCAAGATAGGGTGACAAAAAGCCAAAGGACATTTCACAGCATCTTCTCTGCCACAGTGAAATGGCAGTATAGAAATCAACTGGCAATTTCACAGAAAACAATTGATTTTCTCTTTAAGAGGCATACGGGGAAAGTAGTTCTCTGTTGACCTGTGATTTAGAGAAATGGAAGATGAGGGGAGTGATATCAAATCTATTTCTTTTCTGTCAGGCTATTTCTCCATAGGTAACTCTAAACTTCCAGGCCAATTAAAGGCAAATTTCAGGCTAGCCTAAAGAAGAACACAGAAGTTCCTGAGGAAAATCTCCCTTTGAAAACTGGTGGTTCAATTTGAGAACAAACCAGCAGGCAAAAATACCTTTCTTGCTAACTGCAGAGAAAGGCACCACGATCATGAACTATCAGCACCCCGTGCTAAATCTCTCATCACCCACTACCGAAGTCCTCCACATGTATTTTTTGTGGTTCTGGGCAGATTCATATTAAACAAGACTGAGGCACCAAAATTGTCATGTGTGCTGCAAGTTCATTGCTAGATGGAGGAACAACACATTTCAGGCAGGAGTGGGTGAGGATCTGTGGAACGCTGCTTTCCGAGAGGCCACACGCAGAAAAGCCTCTGCTTCAGCAATGTTAATCTTTCCTCTTGATCTTCTAGAAATAAAAAAAAGGAAACTTTTATAAAATTACTGTCTTGCCTATGAAAGATGAATCATACTGGTTTTCAATAGATCAGCAGGTTACCAAGGAACCCTCTTCAAGGTTATTGTTTTGAGTACCTGCAAACCTCCACCCCTCTTCATTTTTTTTCAAGGTTTTCTATTACTCAGAAAGGAAATGAGGAAGGAGATGAAAACAGGTGAAAACTTGACTTAACTGACTGTAAGACTGTGTCACCCAGGGAAATATGAAGCAAATTGTATAGAGCAGTTTGAATCATATGAAATTGGTTTAGGCCAATTTTTTGTTAACAGCCTCCCCTTGCAATCCTGTCCCTCCCAAATCCCCAAAAACTGGATTCATCTGTAGTTGGCCTTTAGTATGTACATGCCAGAAGATTTTACACATTTACGCACCAGAATTTGAGACACAGCAGAAGCACCAGAGCACAGAAGGCTCCATGTCCAGTATATACTCATTAGAGAACAGCAGATAATCCAATCCATTTTCCACATTCGCATTGGAAACTGCACTCATTTTCTCAGATTATTGCTTATTCTGGGTTCTGTTCTAGTGCTCAAAGTTACTGCCATGAAAGTGAACATTAATTTAACCCCAAAATGAAATTAGCACAAGCAGTCATCTTCAGTTCATCATGGGCACTAGCTAGGTAGAAACTCTAATTCTGCAAATTACTGGTTGCCCACTTAGATCAGAAAGCAACCTTGGCTCTTTGGTATTCAAAGAGAAAAGAGTGTATGGCATATCAAAACAGGTGGGAACCCACACGTGGTACCCTACTGGAATGCAGAAAGTGTGACAGAGAGCGCTAGGACATCGTTAGTCCTTATGTTATCATAGACATTGATGCTGCTGGAAATCCTACTTGTGATGCCCCCTCCAGAGACACAACCACACTTAGCACACACACACTTCTGTAGAACAAGGGGAGAGAGACAAGGAAGAGTGCAGTGAAGGAACGACTGGGGACTGAGTTGGTATGCTACTTCTCTCCAGTTCAAACCACGCATCTTCCTCAGTACTTCATGAGGTAGGCCAGCAGGTTGCATTAATTGGGAGACTATCAATCGGGCCTAATGTACACATTTACTTCCTGACACCACACCTTGCTGCAATACAAGAACAGCTGCCAGCTTTCTACCTGTTTTGCTGCCACACTTCAAGCACAGCAAAACGGCACCAATTGAAATTAGTCCTCTTTCTTGTGTGCCAATGTGAAGGCTACATGTAACCAACTTAAATTCCTCCAGCATAAACTGTGTGCTCCTTCCAAAACTAATACATACCCAAGAACAAGGTCATAATTTTTACATGGTTTTACAGCTGTTATATGTCATCAAGTGTGTTATATAAATATATCATACTATACTACGTTACACAGTACAGTGTGTAACAGAGCAGGGTAATTTGCTGCAGGTGAGAGATACTCATTAAATGCAATTAATAAGCACTATCTATGCACTGAAGGGCACAGGAGCTAATTATAAGAAGACACGGTGTAAAAGTTATGCCTATAATTACGAAACCGAGGCATTCTCCACATTACATTTCAAGGAGATGTGGGAATGACACAAATCAGAAGAAACGTCCAAGTCACGCAAAAGGGTTACATAGCGCTCATAAAAGGAATGAACCCCACCACTGTGCTCACTGTGGCTGTTATGACAGGAAACACTTCTTAGCTAGACTTTATGAAGTACCCTAGGCTTAGGCCAGCAATTCCTTCTCAATAGCAATTACCTTGGCATCACAAAGGAGTTCTGTGTGCTGGAGCTCACAGGTACAGGGCTGCCCTGCATGGGGCTGCCAGGGCAAACCTGCAGGCTGGGGGTGTTGGGCTTTCAGCTCCCAGGCACTGCGATGACAGCTGGGTTACACTCACAGTTTATACTGCAATCACTCTCTTCAAGTCTTCCAGAATTTATAGAATTCAGCCAGGGAACAGTAATTTTGGGAAAAGCTTGGGGCATACCAGGCTCCAAAACCCACATGACGGGTGTGGGGGAAGGTGAAATTCTGCATATAAACTCCCGTCATCCCTTCAGCTTACTAGAATAATATTTGTTAAATGCTAACAGAACAAACCATTTTTTCCACATCAAGTGAAAACAGCAAAGCAAAATGTTTATCAGTCTCACATAATGACAGAGTGTGGTATTTACAAGTATGGATTCAAGGGAAATACACTCTCCTTGTTTATCATCAATTGACTGCAATTATGTTGTCAAGTGATAGCTGAGTGTTTTGATTTCCTCTTCCTGCTGTCTTTTTACCTTCAACTTATATTGCAAGCTTGCCACTGTTTATTCATGTACTATTACAGAACCACTGAGGGGTTATTAATCAGGAGTATTTATTTTTCAAAGCAGTCACGCCATGAAGCCATGGATACAACTAAAGCTTAACCCTACATCCTCCTCCAAAGCAGCATGTTAGTCATGTTAAACACACTTTGCTAGCCCAAACAAACACAACAACCTAAGGAGGGTATAAAGTGCTCCTGAACACGTAAATCTCAGCTCAGCGTCTCGCTCACAGCCCTTATATTCACAAGTGCCTGTAGAAAACAGTCTAAATATGAAGGAACTGTTCAGCATCCACATTTTACCGCATTGTTATTGGCCGCTCCAGGCACAAACTCCAGAATACACCAGAAGAGCAGAGCTGCACAACAGGTTTCCTGCTAAGATGGTAACAAAGTAGAGGACACAATAAACCCACTCACACTCATTTTAAAGGCACTCATGCTTTCAGCTGGATCCCTTTATGATTTTTAAAGCACCACACAGAAAAATGGTACACACTACAGAAAGCACAGCCCCTTTACCAGCACAAGGACACCAAAGGGTCTGAGGAGAGAGTGCTCGACTTTCAAGCATTATACTCCCAGAGAAGATCAATAATTTGTTCTCTCTCTGTGCTGAAACAGCTACACAATTCAGAGCAGATCTCAGCTGCTTCAGAAGTTATGGCAGTGGTAGCAGAGCTTGCCAATAATTGCTTCCTCAGATAGCAAAACAGACCACAACATTCGGTACGATCGCTGTCATACGGGATTCAGACTCCCGGTAACATCTTCAGCTCCTTCTTCTTTAATCCACATGTAATATGCAATAAAAGCTTTGGTTTGTTGCTGTTGTTGCTGCCTGGGCATACATTCCCTGACAGCTCTAAACTTTCAGTACTCAGGAATAGCAAAAAATGTAGATACCTACTTGAAACAGAGTCCCTGATTTAACTTTTCAGAAAAATGAACATATCCCTTAACACAAGAAATTGTTGGCTTGATATTTGCCTAATTTCGACTGCTTTTATTTGATTCTTAAAAGCACATCTGCTCAACAAGCCACGACAGTCTTCAGATTGTAGAGGGAGTAAAGAACAAATACTCAGCTCTAGCGTCTTTGATACAAACTAAAAATACTTCAGCAAGCATCTTTACCCTTTTCCAAGAACAAACTTGTAGGTGGGCTTAAAATATTTGGTGTCATTACAATTGTGAACAATTTTGCTCCTTGAAATACATAGGGCCCACTTTTCCCCTGCACAAAGAACTTCCATTAGTCAGAAGACCAGAAGAACAAGAGATGGAAAGTACATGGAAAATTAAATAAAAAACACAAGCCTTCCAAAGTCTGATGGAATAATAGATCTAATAGATGTTAATTTTCCAATCTAGGATGCACTACTCTGAGCTCCCATCAACAGATTTTATCAATCTCAACCTGCATCTGCTCTACAGAAAATACTTACCTTCAGGACATCGGTCTTTACTTGAGCTATGAAAGCTCTTGTCTTTAGTGTCCAAGCACTCTTAATAAACAAAGAAAACTGAGACCAATACGTACCTGAATAAGCATTTGGAAGAATCAAACTGCTCACATCCAGCATGCCTTTCAAAAGCACAACTGCAGAGACTACTCTGATAGCATACAGGCTTCAACAGAAATTTTAAAGCTAAACAAATGGAACGCATTTTTCCCTTGACTGAATCCAGCTAAGAGGATACCTTAAAATATAGATATTTACCAGTTCACATTTCCATACCACAGCCTGTAATGATCTCTCCAAGTCTACTAAAAGCTGGTAGATAAAGCCTCTTTAAGATGGCATGTAGTTTCTTAAAGCTATTGCAAAAACCATCTTCAGTGAATGGAGACCATAATGACAAGGGCATCACGTTTTAAATTGGATAGTATTATCCAATTAATTATTATTGGTCTTTAGAAATCCTATATTTACTTTAGTTATTTGGTGCCTTGTGATGAAGCTGCAAAGATAAGAGGATAGCACTGCCACAGTATTAAAGGTAGCTTAGTGTATGCCCATTCTCAAACTACTGCAGGGCTTGTAAGTGTTAAGATGGCACTGACGGTTATGCAAGCACCTGCTTCTATATGTGAGAGGATTTAGTGTTTAGAGGATCAGACTTACAAACAGTACGCCAATTAAGATGAAAAATAAAAGAAGTGTATTGATTCTAGCTATTATTGAAAGGTGGGGTAGAAGAAAAATACTCATTAAGAAAAATCCTTTATATTTAACCTGATTTCTTTCTAATAGCTCTCCTGTAACAGCATAAGAATTCAATACAGAATACAACTGTAGATGTGGAGATATTTCTCCAGAGGGCATGCAAGGGATCCTCTCCATCCAAATTCAGAACAAGCTGTCAGTGAAGGTGACAAACAGGTGGCCACTACAGTCTTAGTGCTGCTTTGTAATGGAACATTTCCCATCCAAACACCCCCTCTTTGTACACACTGCCAGAACTCACTGAAGAGAAAGACAGTGGCCGGCATCAGCTTTCCTCTAAACAACTTGCTGGGTACCTGTTACATTAAACTCAACGCAACATTAAAACAAAAGAAGAGAAAGAGCTCTGGTGACAAGAAGGAAATAAAACAAGCTCATGCTGCTACAGAGCAACGTATTTTCCTGTTTTATTTTGGATTATTCTTCATGAATTTGGAATCACATCTGATTTATCCATCCCCTGAGACACCAAAACAGATCTGAAAGTTTTTTTTTGGATTATGAGTTTGCCACAATACTTTCCACAAAAGAGAAAAAAGTCTGGTAGCATTCAGAAAATTAAATGAAACCATCTTCAAAGTAACAGTTTTTCAGCAATGCATAACTTTTCATAGCCTGTGTAGGAGCACAAAAGATCATTGTAGACAAACTGGTGTTCTGTACAACCTGCCCTCACACTCAACTGCTGCTTTCAATACAGATTTGCAACTGACAGCCCTAAATCTTGTTATCTTATCAAAATGGTAATAGCTGAAATGTTCAAGCCAGTTAGCCAGACTGCAATTCATGGGTTTACTCTTTTAAAGCATTGCAAAGTTCGTGAAAATAACAAAACTGTGTTTTTCAAAGTACATTATGTATACGTGACAGATGGATCCGTGAACTGGAAAACCTCCTCGTCATACAAGTTTTCTGGCAGTTTCTCATCTCCATCAGCAAAAAACGTAGGGAATGGGGGGTTTTTATTGCAGTCCTTGTAAGTAGGCAATTTGCTGTCTTTGACCTAAAAAGCAGGAGAGGGAAAGTGTGGTGTTAATAAATCTTCCACAAGACTTTCAGACAATGTTAACACTAGAAATTAAAGAAATCACCTTACATACATAAAAAAAAAAAAAAACCAACAGCATTCACATTACACTTGTTTATCTGAAGAATTCCATGTATAATCACCAGTTGTTTAAATAAGCACCTCAGCTATTGAATTTAACATTTTGCACCTGTCATAAAGGAGTTTAAGGAAAAAAAACAAACCAGCAAAACAAAAGTCACCCCAAAGTGAATTTATTGCTTGTATCATTCCGTGAGAGAATCAAAACCTAATTGTCATGAATCCATTCCTCAATATTTTAAAATGTAATTAAAAGTGAGTTTGTACGGCTTTTTTAAACTGTTTAAATCCCTCAGTACTTTCCTATATGACATATCAAGTTATATTATGCAATGTAATCATCTCTTCAATAACCAAGACAAGCTTTTGTATTTACAACACAAGCTATCTAAGGCAACTAATTTTGCAAAGGTATCTGCATGTGCTGTAATCAGTCCCTCTGGCTACTGCAGAGCTATTCAGTGAGTGCAGATTTAAGCATATAAAATTCTTCACCCAGGAATCAGTACCCAAGTCTGCAGAACACGAGCCTTTAAGAAAGTTAACTTCCAAGAACTGCAATGCTACAGAGAAATAACTTTCTTTTACTGACCTCTTTTCACGAGAAAAGATTTAAAATCTAGCCCCTGAAATTCCAATATCTGAAGAAAAGTAATAGCTAGAATTATCAGCAAAAAGCAGTTTGTCTGCTGTAGAAGATAGAAAGCCAGTATCTCTGAAGAAAAAAAGAGCTGCAAATTCTCAAGTGATGAAATTTTATTTAAAATTAAATTCTTCTTTTCTACAATGTTACATATGATCTTCCTCCTGAGCTGTAATAACCCCTTTCAATCACTAATACTAAACTGGATTTAAAAAAAGAAGTACAAATAGATTAGACAAGATTTTAGCATAGAGAAGATAAAAAAAAAAAAAAGGAAGAGCTTAAGTGGGCTTTTAAAGAACAGAAAGCTTGTTCTTACTTCCTTGGACAAAAATCTCATGTAAGACAATTGTGATTTATACCAGAAACTAAATAAAACAATCTTATGCCCACTGACAGTTTTGTCCAGACAGCACTATATACATATTTACCAGATTCATATCTGTTATGACTTGAGCCCTTCCCAAAGACCACGACAATTCCTGCAGACACAATAAATTTGACTTAAACTTTAGCCTCTTAAAAACTGGTTTGTGTTTTTTTTTTTCCCTGAGGAAATTCCAACTGCCTTCTAACTGCAGGTTTGATAAACAAAAGAAAATCTTTTGCTAAGAATGAGGGGAGGAAAGGCTCAACATGGCTACATCAATTTTTGAGTAGATTATTCCTCTTCTACCACACACCTCTCTATTAAAAGCGTTCTCTATTCACTTGTAAATTGCCATGCTTAAATATGAAAGTACCTGTAATCTGGGCAGACAGCAATTTACATTAACAAATCTACATGGAATAAAGCAGGCTGAGTTCCAAGTCCAAAGACCTTTTCTGCAACAGTTCCAGCAGCAGCAAGCTCAGAAGAAACAGTCAGATAGCTTCGACAGTGTCATCTGAACCGCTGAAGCTGAGGAGTCATCCTTCCCTTTAAATATGCTGCTGCTGTTTCTTTTTCTAGATGAAAACATGTTTTAATAACTTGGCCAGTTACCTATTATTTCCCTTGCTTCTTTCTCTTTTACTCCCTAATCCTATTAGACAAAATAATCTTTCTTTGTCAACAGCAAATGCCCCATGGTCTATACACGAGCTAAAATAAGATTAGGAAGATGAGAATAAATGATTTTATTTCTGATAACTTATTTATTTCCTGTGTATCTTATTAAAATGTTTTTTCACGTCAACATTTTGTTATTTTGAGTTATTCTCATAATGAAGTAACGTGCTGTTACATACATACACGTTCTGTGTCATTACAGGCAGTCTGGGACACTTAGAAAGTGAAAGGTGTTTAAATTTTTTCCTTTTTCTTAGAACAACTTCTTATCATAGGACTTAAGAGCAAGACATCTACACTCAACTGAAGGCAAACCCAACAGCCTAATCTTTGTTGTGTATTAGTATCTGAATAAATATAAGATTTCTGTTCAGCCTTAACATTGCATTTTACATATTAATCTCAAGAGGCATTTTGCAGATAGTGCCTCTTGTGCGATAAGAAGAATTCTTAAAGCAGATTCTTAGGAAACATTTTCAACAGATTGTTGTTTCTTTCAGAGGAGAGTAATATTGTTTCATGGTGCCCCTTCCAAGCTTCTCAAAAGCTTAACATATCCCAGAAGCATGAGCCACATCTTACGTTAAAACTGTTTTCTTCTGATACGCTCCTTCTCTTGATTGGTATAACTGACATAGTATTTCTTTTGACTGGTGAAAACTACTGTTCTTTCTCCATTTTTGTCTACATTCATTGCTTTGAAATGCAATTTAAGTTCTACTCCTGAAGCACTATCTTAGAGCATCAGTACCAAACTGAACAAACATGCCTCTCTCCTTCTAGGTTTCAAAAATTGTTAGACAGGTATTACAATTATTATTCTTATCAAAAGGAATATCTCAATTTTATTTTACACCTGAAAGTACCCATTAGTAACTTAAAACATGGAATGATCTGTCTTGTCTGAAAAATTACTGAATTTCTTCCTTTACATTTATGAAGGATGCAGTGTACCAAAGGTGTTCTGTACATGTTACCCCAGATTCCTGCACAGTAATTTTACAATATTATAAAGGAGCTAAATGGTATGCAGCAGCAGTTACCCTTGTCTGTGCAAATGCGGACACAGAAAAGAACTACAAGTGACCCAGTGCAGCTCTTAACAAAGGAAAAAATCATTACTGAATGTATTTCACCTTATTCCTCAGAGTCAAAAACCCAAGGCTGCACAACTTGATCCTTATGGGTCCCTTCTAACTTGAGATATTCTACGATTCAATGTCTCACAGTAAAGAATCCAAAATGCACCAAGTACTATTTCACTTGCTTCCTTCCCAATCATAAAACATTTTTTTTACATTCTAGGCTGAAATTGCACTATAAGGAATTGATTTGGTTGCCTTTTACTATAAGGCTGTACAAATAATTAACATACAAACTTCTTTCATAACTGCTTTGAGGCCCTAAGACAAAAAAATAGTGTCTACAACTCAAAATCCTGGACATGACATGACTAAAATTTAAACAAGTATTTTTCTGCAGGTTTCCTGCTAATATAAATCCGGTGTGATTACAATGGATAGCACTGATCCCACTCAATATATTAGCGGGGGGCGGAGAAAAATAGAGGAACCCCATGACACCAGAATAAGTTTTAATATTCTGTTTACTCAAATCTTGTGAATTTAACTCTCACCCACAAAAAGAACTGGGCTGAGATTCCAGCTGGTTATTACGATCCATAAAAACATTCACTGTATCACTTAATATAAGAAACACTTGGCTCACTTCAGTACTATATTAAGTAGTACACTTATAGTACACTATATTGTAGATAAGTAGTGTATATATACTACAGTATGTTCTCTGTGAAGTTTTTATTGAGAAAAATAGAGAAAGTTGAAATTGGAGCTGGTTGGGATTTTGTCTCTAAATCTTTAAAACAGTCACAAAGGGTTTTGCAGACACATAATAAACTGCACATACGCATGTCCCATATATTGACAGCATAACAGGCAGTATAAAACAATAAATTCAGAAATCCATTAGCACAAAATAGTTAATATGGTCTTAAATAGGCATCAAAACTTAAGATGTTTAAGTCGCAACTCACATTTGCAGTTTAACAGTGCTTCAGGCTGTGTTAGGAACCACAGCAAAGAATGCAAGTTGGTTGTTAACAGGAAAATGTGTTAGAAATTATCTCCTCGGGTATTATACATTACCTAGCTCTGACTGTATACTATTTTTGAAGCTACACAGAAAACTGAATTCAAGAACTATATTAATTTCTGACCAGCTTTATCTAGTCTTAAAAAAGCCAACAAAACAACAACAAAACAACAACCCCTGCACTCCAAACAACTCTATTGTGGTGCTCAAGGCACTAGACAGGAAACACGAAAGAAGTCAAGCCGTGACACTATTCCTGCATGTCCCTAATTTGAGCTCAGCACACTCAACTCTGATATCAAGAGTGATACAAAAGAAGTAAACGGAAACTAGTACGGGCTTTTCTAATGGTCACACAGATGTGCAAGAATTTCTGGTTTCATGAAAAGTGCTATATTCAAAATGATAAACGTTGAATGTTCTAAGAAAATCAGATGCCTTAGTATTAGGGCAGGTATAAAGCATTTAAAAATATCTCCTCCATTACAAAGAAACTGTTTAAAAAAAGGAATTAGTCTTGTGCTTCTCTTTTGAATGACTGAAGAGAAAACAAGGGTCAAAAGCTTCTAAAAGAAAAAACTATTAGCTTCTTTTCTGGAGGATCAACACCACAGATAGTAACTCTAGGTCTTGTAATTTAAGATAACACCAAGAGAAAAAGGTTATTACCTGAGGTAGGCACAACACGCTAAGTTACAGATGCTCACTCTGCGATGCTGTTCTTGTAAAAGAAAAAACCTATGCATTCCAGTATAGTGTTAAAGTTTCTTGATTTTATTAGAACTTGTCACTGAGACAGAAATCTATGCTAAAGTAAGCTTTTTTGATTAGTTTTCCATCTGGCTAGAAACATTACTTATGTCAGTCATTTGCGTGCATGCTTCAGTATATCAAATGAAAACTGATTTCTAATTAAATCAAGAATCCACCAATCCTTCTATTGTGCACTTTTTCTGCTGAAAATGAAGCACGAAAAATGTAAGTGCTTCATCTCAGTCTGGATACAGTGCTGATGCACTACGTTTCCAAAAATACATAACATAGAAAATAAACACATGCTTCAAGGTGCACTGTGTTTCTAATGGTTGCCAAGTAACACAGAGTGGGTACCAAACACCAATGCCTTCCCCTGGAGAGATACACATGAGAGAAAAATATTATGCCATATTCCATTTTCTGAGTTCAGAAAGCAGGATCTACATTCCCTAGACATTAGCTCTACCTAACCATAGGCAGATACTTAGAATGAACAGTATGTACTTCCCAACAGCAATAATACCTACTCTGTACCTTCATCTCAGAACAGGATTATTGGATTAGTTATTACTAAAAAGCCATGAAAGTCAGTGTGGAGCACTTTGATTAAGATCTTTCAAATACTGTATTATGTTAATCAAAGAGCTCTAAGGGAAGAAATCCCTCTTTCTTCCCAAGGATCCTCAACTCTCATTTCTAATAATGGAACTAGCTGCAATATCTGAAACGTGTATGCCAAAAGAAGATAACTGGACTTCTAAATTGTATGTTACTATGACTTGAAACATATTCATATATAGGTAACTTGCAAACACAATCAATACAGATTTTACATCTTGTAGACATCATGTAGAAGACAGAAAAGCGGTCAAAGTGCCTTCTGCCACTTAATTAATAATGCAGATTAAGTTTACTTGAAAGAAAAAAAACATAATGGAGCTATTTTAACTTTTGGTCTTAGGATGAAGTTCCGGTCACCATCCATGGTGAGTGAACTGAACAGAAATCACCCCTGGACATGGCAAGCAATTAAGTGGTATGCAGCAGAATGCCATGGTGATCAAAGTCCATTATCTTCTTCACATCACAGATGTCAACATGGTTGTTCTACTGCCTATACTTGGATGGCTTGGCTCAGCAGTCTCCTGTTAACAAGGTTGTTGACTATGGCAGTACCACTACCTCAAGAACCTTTTTATTCTAGCAGCAGGACTGCTTTCAGAACAAAGCCAGTAAATCCAAGGTGGAAAGCGGGATGCTCTCCAGCATAGGCAAGAGTAATGTCTGAGTAAAGAAAAAGAGAAGGTAGAAGAAAAAGGTGAAAGTGACCCAATCATGATAGAAAGCACGTAAAACTTCCAGTAGGTTCTCCAAGTGGAAGTGTGCAGTGTCTGACTAGCAAGGGGACATTGATTTGTTTAAATGAGATCTTCACATAAGAACACGTGGCATTAGCTCTGCTTTTAAAAACAGTTTATATTACAGGTGTTCAATAAATGTTTGTTTTCTTACCTCACTTAAAACCAGGAATAAATAAAAATAAATTTACTGACTCTAGTTAGAACAAAAAGGTATGGGCTGTTAGAAATAATTACTGTATTCAGAGTCTCAGCTGGCTTCATATAATGTTGTATCCTAGTAGATAAGACATTCAAGATGTGTAAGTGCAGTGTTCACTGAACCATCTAAGTGTGGACTTTAACAGCATGACTAGAAGAAGATGCACAACCTTTTGCAACAATTAGCTCTGCTTAAGATCAAAGAATAAGGTCTGGACATCAAACATTACTAATTTTTTCAGCTATGTTATGTTGGTCGTATACATATGTTATGATTTTAAAATAACATCCTACAACACATTCCCACTTAATTAAACCTCAGCAATCAGTTTCATGCTCTAGACTAGAAAAAATACTTAGAACACAGTTGCAGAAAAGGTCATTCAATCCGATACATGGATGACAATGAGAGAAAAACAACATACTTCATTTTTCTGTGTGCAAAACACCTATATGAAAGCTAGAATTGCTTTACTTAATGCCCATTAACTGTAGAGTTCTCCTCCACAACCAAGAAATATGCAAGAGAACAGAAACTGGATGTCTGTAGTAAAATATGATAAGAACAAAATAAACTAGTTGAAAACACCTGAATTTTCTGAACTCTAACTTTTTAAGAACTGGATCATTTAAATCCCTACAACACTTATGAGGATTTTAAACTCTCTATCAGATACATAAGTATACGTACAACAAAAATCTTTATAATCATTCATAACAAATATCCTTGACACCCTCTGATCTATTAAGTCAGAAAGGAATCAACTTTATTCAACTAATTTGTGCTATAGAATATACCTAATAAGAAAAAGGATATTTTGAAAATAATCCTTAAAAGTACTTTTCTGCATTGATGTGGATTATTTAAATTGCAAGAACAAATATTGGACTCCTCATTGTTTCAGTTTTTCATAGAGAAACCTAAACCAATCTCCATAGAATTTGAAATTAATTCTGTGGACCACCACAGAAAATAACACTGACACATTTACACTGACTGCAAAGGGAACTCCTATTACTATTGTAAACTCCAGCTGTCTCCTCCTGTACGTCCATTGCTCTTTGGAAAGGTAACTGCCACTGTGTACGGGAATGCTTTGAATAACCATTAAAGCAGTGCTTGCTGTGTATTTCTGTTCATGAATACAGACCTTAAATAAGATTTTGGAAGTCTCACCATGGTGCTAGTCACTCAGGTTAGTCTTAAAAGGGGAAGGACCCATCCCTGAGACACTTACCACTGGGTTACAGTGACTGTGGTGGTTTATCATAGGCTGCATGGGTGCACAACACCAGTGCAAAGCTCAGAATGAGCCATTGAGAGTAACCGGTGACCCATTGCCCCAACCAAACATTCTCTTTCACAGGACTGATCCTGCCACCCTTTAATACAATGGTACAAGATGGGACTTCAAAGAAAAGATGACTGCATTCAACCAATGATTTTCCTTTTATAAGAAGATGGAGAGAGCTTAGGAGTCACGAATACTAGTAAGCTGAAACTAGCAAACATACCTTCACCAGACAATTTGTGTGACCTGGAACAGACCCATTTACATAAATAATGTCATGTTTGGTGTTTATCCTCCACACCTATGAGACAGAAAAAAACATTAAGTTCATTTTACAGACTGCTCCCGGTTTTACCAACAGCAGTCCAGCAAAACACAAACTGATTAGCTGAAGGTGGTACTCTGAGGAAGAAGAATGTCCTGCACACACCTAAAGTGGCTACAAAATTCAGTCACACGCCACTCTGAGTGCACAACTTCCTAATACAGGAGTCTATTAAACAGTGTTAAAGGGCTTGTGATCAGGCTATATTTGGTAAAGCAGTCTTTCACTCAGCATAACACCAACCGAAGCTCTGAAGTCTCTTTTCCTTCTAACAGCAACAGCGCTTGAAAAACATTAGGGGTGACAAATTAAAACAAATATGCTCGTGAAAATATTACTGCAATTTCTTTTAATTTTTAATCCTATGAGGTGCTCAACTGAATACAAGTTTTCTGTTAAAAAAACTTAATTTTCGCTAGCAGAGAACAGCAGTAGCACACTTTTTTGCAATGTGCAAACTGCAGAGATTGCCTTCAGAGACAGAGAATAGTAGCCATAATATTCCAGGAACTACTGTAGCTATGTACCCATCAGAATCTAGATAGAAGCTATAATGCCCTTTTTGCAAATGAAAGTGAAGTTAGGACTTAAAACAACTCCGATTTGGGCTGGGTTTAAACAAGGGGAGCAGGCATAAAAACTGAAGGTCACCAAAAGCCTGACTGTTTTCCCACTTCAAAGACAGAAGTCAAGAGACACAGTAAAAAACACATCAGATGTGGAAGTACCACCTGAAATCCCAGTCTCCAGGGATTGTACATATGCAAAGCAGGTTTGGGTAACTTATTTGTAACCCACAAGAAGACAGGAGCACACATTTGCTGCTTGTCTTTGTAGCTTGCTTACTTTGAGACGCACCAGTCTGGATCCTGACAGAAACAAGGCAGTGCATGAACACAAGGCGACATAGCTAAGTCCACTCCTTGGCAATGCAATCATCCTATACACATTCTAGTACTCTCAGAACTCACCTTTAATCCAAAAGATGTCCTGTAGATGTTACCCATTTTACCAGGCATTTTCTTTCCGCGATAAACTTTCGCAGCTTTCTAGATAAAAACAGGGCCAAAAAATTAACTGCAAGAGGTACATCTACAAACTCAAGAGCAGAAAGAAAGAAAATATGTTGGTATATCCAATCTCGAAAACACTTAATATTGAAAATATCCAATATTGATTAGCATCTTAAATACCTCCTGTTGGAGGTTAGGAATATTATCTGGAACACTTGACCTCAATCATAAAATTGCTATAAATATCGTTCTATCAACAAATGGATTCTAGCTTTGCTTAACATGTAATGTGTCCAAATTCAGAGCAAAGCCTTCACTTATCCCATATTTTCACTTAGTAAAAAACCAAGAAAATGTTTTTCAATTTTTTTTTTTAAAAACCCTGTCAATAAAAGATTCTCACCTACACCACAGACTGCAGCAACCGGCACACTTACCTAAACTACTTGTAGATGCTACCACAGAGCTCCAGAGCAGCCTTGCCATGGAAGGCTGCCAAAATTAAGATATACTGCACCTTCTCCCCTCTCTCTAACACGAGTTTTATACTGATGTAAACCAGATTTTTTTAAAGCATGTATTTCCAGAACAGAATTTTTAATTACATTCCCTACTACTGCTTAGTTTCTTTTGTTTGGCTGGGTATAACCTGGAGAACAAAGGTCGAAAAGGCAAGGCAAGAATAAGTGCAATAATATTCAGTTCTGCATTATTACCTGGAGATTTGTCTCACTCTCATGCACCACTCTATTATTCATTAATAATGTTGGTTTTTTAACTTGTGTGAAAGCCATGATTTCAGAAAATCAATTGCAATAAAGTTTTAGGGACATGATTCTGTATTAAACAATGCAAGGTTACTAAAACATCTGAGGTGATCAACAGCAGTCTGAAAAATAAAAATTAAGACTTTTTTTTTTTCCCCCATCATATCCTTTCACGCTGTTTCCCCTCATCATACCTATTTCCGATTCTATTTCCCATTCTACATACTTTGTGTACTTATATGCAGTGTTACTGCTTAGGACACTCTAAATTAAAGAAAAGTAAAGAGAGGTTATTTTGTAAGGATGAATATCATCTGATAAGACAAAGTTGCACATTAAAATATTTGTGCTCTTCAGTCTTCAGAGAAAACAGTGTCAGGTGTAGAATTCATTTTCCAGTTGAAGTGAAAGACTACAGAGCAGTACCGTATGATTTACAGTCTCACTCCAATTTCGTTGCTTGATATATTTTTGCTTTTCGTATTCTCTTAAGCATTTTTATTTTATTTGCATTTCTCCAAGAAAATTACAGGCGATTCAGGGTCAGTACTGTCACTCAGTTGGTCCTCACTGTGCAAAACAAAGCCAGTTTTCAAAAATCCCACTTAGTTTGGCCTACATGCTGTGCATCTTTATAGGGAATGAAGTTTGAAATGCATCTGTTTTGAAGAGCTTGAAACTTAAAAAGGTTACCCTTTACTCTGCTTAAAAAATGCTAAGAAGCCAACGAACTCTTTTTGGAATGAAGGAGTTCATAAAGTAGCTACACAAGCCAGGGAAGGTGATAAAAGCAACTAGAGTTCTAAACAATAGAACAATATCTGCAGTATAAAATAATGAGTAAATACTTTCCAATTTGTAAATTCTGTGATAAAAGTTTCTTCGAACTCTCTTTGAAACATTAAGACTATTTCTCTCACCTATACTATAAAATACCACAATTTGCTCAGCTATGTTTTCTCATTTAACAGCAATATAGAATATTCATAAACAGAAGAAAAAGCAAACAGCTACCTGCACGGCTCATTATACAGGTTTCTGAACTTCCTTTGAAACAGCTGTGATTCTCTGCTACCACAGAGCAGATGGCAACAGTCATATATTGTGAAACTGTTCATTTTTAGTGAGCAGTTCTACAGATACTGAAGATAGTTTAAACAGAAAATAGGAGAAATAAGAATCCTCACATTGGTAGATATTGCTCCAGGACGTCTGTGAGTTTTCGTCTGGCCGTGACTCGCAGGCTGGCCTTTAAATCCCCACCTTTTCATAACACCTTGAAACCCTTTCCCAATTCTGAAAAGAAAAACAATTAAGAAACAAACCTGGGTTAGTTAGGCTTTGAGTTTCTGGCAATAACCAATAATTTCAGTCAGACTCGTGATCTCGTTACCTTTAGCAAAGCTCATCAGCGAGAATAATATTTTAAAAAAATAAATCTATATTTTATACAACGTACATATTCTAGTGCAATATTTAAAGGTTTCTTTAGAGAATGAGAAGCACCGGAAGAGAGTCAAATGAGCAAAAAGACTCTTTGCTGTGATGGTCCTCAATATGCGGTACCGTAATGAAGCTTTCACCACGTGGACAGAACAAAAAAAAAAAAAGCAAAAAAAAATCTAAAGAACTGTATAGTAACACATACCAAAACTTCATGACAGGCCCTAAGCATCCAGAGAGCAAAGAGATGGTTGCTTACACTAGCATAAAAATAAGCCAGGGAACATTTCTTTTCCAAACTGCAATAGACTCATCTCTTGAAAACAGTTTTACATGTAGTAAAAACACTTAATTCTTTTGATCTGTACTCATCTGACAAGTGAAGTCTGAAAACAATAGCAAACAAAACACATTTTCAGAGCCCATGCCTTAATCTTTGAGGCATATGATAGTATTACTGGCTTGAGTTCTCTCTTTACTGCAGGGACAGACTCAATAGGAAAATTTGCCTCACCACTACACAAAAGAAAAGTGGATTAAAGTGTGTGTTTAAACCAGCATGTCTGTTTTCAAAAAGAAAAGTCAGAATAAAGGGTTTATTGTTGCAGTACTATTTAAGTAATTCAACAAGATGATAATTTTCCTCCAATTTACAGAAATCCTTCCTCTGCTAACGTGTTTGGCAATGTCATGTTCCTATTGGTTCAAGTATTAGAATCTTCCAGCCAAACACAGATAAATAAAACCAAGTATGAGCACACATACAGCCTGCTATATATATGGACTGTATTTTGCTGACTCCCCAAGCAGAAAAGCACTACCATTAAAAACAAGAGACAATATAGAAATGCAGAAAATACCAACTTTCCAAAAAAAAAGATTCTTTATTATTCTAATTTGAATAATTCTCTGATTGCTGGCCTAGAGCAAGTCAAGCTACAGTCAACACCAGCCACAAATGGAAAGACCCCTAAAGCCATAATACCATAAGGAAACAAGACTTGTGCAACCATGGTGTTTGCCTCTGCTTTCCCTTTCCCTGTTCTGAACCCAGCGGTCAATTCCAGCCAAATCTGCCATAGAAGAAAGATACCTAATTGTCTGAAATGATAATCACTGGTTAGAAACTACTGAGTTTTTTTTTCTCCTTTCCTACAACTAACTTAAGGAAATGCTAGAACATGATTAAAGTAGCGGTAAGTTCCTTTGGCTTGCCAGCTGGCCAGTCATGCAAGTGCTTGCCACCAGCAAAAGATACTGTCCAGGCCAGCAGCCAGTGGTGAAACACAGGGATACCGACAAAGTCAGGGTCATGGTGGGAGCTAAAGGCAGCTGTGGTAGGAAGGACCTGGGTTACCTAGGATCAGGAACACAAGACAGAAATCAAAAGGATGCAAGGCTTTGTTACACCAGTTTCTCATCAATCACCTCGTTTTAAAAGCTTGCAATAACAATCACTGACAGCTGAAAAAAAGGTTTGAAAAATAATACTTTAACAGAGGCTCAAAATTTGTCTTTTTCCATGACTGCAGATTGCTGAGGGATTAGTAACTCTGAAATTTCTGTAGCAGAAACTAAGATACAGGAAAACTTGTATCTGTTCTGCCATAATACTATTTTTTCCATAAAAAATTCTATTATTGGCCATGTTCTCCAAGTAGACTTCTGGCATCTCTTGCTGGAAGATGAAATTAGCAAACCCTCCAGAATCAACTTGCAAGTGTGTTGCACAACTATAGCCGTGCAGCTACCAGAGCTCACTGCTGAAATTAGAGTATTTCATAATGTATAATGCTTTATTATCTACCAAAGTTCTTTCATCATAACAGTTCAATCATTTTTAGAATAGTTTAATTTTTTATTTGAGAAGAACTGATTGAGAGTCTCTGAATTATGTATGCAATGCATACTCTTTTAAGTATACTATATATTTATTCACTATTTTTACATAGAACAATGTATATAACATGCTAATTTCACATTAGCCAACCTGTGTATAAAAGATACCCATCAAAAACATACCTTTTCTGGAGTTACTTTACTTATGATGATCTGCATCACGATTTAATTTAAGAGTGTATCAAAATTCCTAATTACTGACATCCCACTACATCTGTGAAATCTTTACAAAGAAATACAGTACAATTCTAACTTAGAACAAATTCAAACATGCATAAGCAGTGGTCCAACACCTAAATCTCTTAATAGGCACAGTACTGACAACTTTCAGACGCTATCAAACAACATTACGGTTTGCCAAAGTAGGATCTTAATTCAGAACCATACATAATTAACAGAATTGGTATCTACATTTCACTCTGGAAGAATCAAGTTATGTGCAGTGTCTGAGATACAATAATCAAGAGCCTACACTGAAGCAGAATGTCTGTCATCCTACTTATACTGTTGCAATTTCTTCATGAGACAATTTATAACTGTTGTCTTGGCTTGAATTAAGGACTATATAGTTTTGTTATGACAATAGTAAAATTAAAAACCATATCTGAACAAAAAAAAACATGCATGAGACCTATCTTTATTAAACTTGGTATGTTCTTCAACGCATGGAACTTAGTTGCTTACTTTACTTAGCCTCATCAAAGCATGAGTACCTGAATCACAGAAAGCAATCACAGGCAGCAACAGTTATGCAAAACTAAGACACACAAATGTTAAATGAAAGGAAAATAGTATTTCTGTAGAATTAAAAATAGAGTTTAATTAGACACAGTTGTTCTAGTCTCGCCGGCAGGAAAGCAGCTGTTCAGGTCAACCACCTATTTTTGTACAAAACCTCATCTTCCAGGTTTGACAGAAGTAAAATGCCAGTATCTAATGAGCCAACTTTCATTTAGAAAGCTACAGGAATAAAGCATTCTAATTAAGCAACAATTTAGTTTGCTGCTAACTCCTCAAACTTAGCAATTTAAAAGACAATTATTTAGATGCTGTAGAGGAAAATGATTCCAACTACTTAGTCAAATAATTTCAGACAATCATAGAACACACATTCAGACTTAGATGACACCATTAACCTTGCAAAGCTTAAATAAACCACTAAACACATCAAATTCACCACTTAATTCTTACACAAAACTACTTCTGGCTTTGAATTTGGAGTAGCAAGATTTTTGACGTTCCAAAGGTTTCTTTAAGTGTTCATGAAACGGGTCATGAAGTGGCAGAAAAAAAAGAATACAACTGCATCTCCATAAAAGCACTGGGCTACCACTGTAAGGCATAGTCCCACCTCTCCCTACCCTCACATTTTGGGTCGTCTTTGTACAAGTGCAGAAGCTCATTCAGCTGATCAGGAAGTTGGGACAAGCAACTGATCTGGCTGAAAGCTAACTCAGTGAAGAATACAGGTATCTCACACTGATCTTTTCCTTCACGTAACTCATGACACCAGGACCAGCAACAGAAGGTCAATGGGAACCCTGTGGGAGCGCCACTACCTCACCTTTGGGCAGCAGCCTCTACTAGGTCAGCTTAAAGAGGTCGCACAAGTGCAGCCTGTGAGAGAAGCATTTCTGAACGGTGCTACGCATTTTAGCCCAAAGCCCCAAAGGGCTGTACCAGACCATTAAGCCACAGGAACTCTGAAATTCCCTGCTGTCCCAAAAAGCGCACTAAACCTTTACAAATTTTTGAAGCATACCTAACACCAAGGAAAAGCCTGGTCATTAAACACAGCTGTAAAACTCAAGGACTGAGCTTTTAAATTGCTGAAAATAAGTACTATGGAAAAAAATCAGCACTAAAGAAGACTGAGAGCGTGCAGAGGTACTGCCTACTGTCAGTGCTCTAAAAGCTATGCATATTGTGCTGAACAAATCATGAGACTTCAACTAAAAGCAAACTGCATACATCTTTAACTGAACCTTTTCACTTCTGTGAAAATGTTTTTCTTCACAGAGGTACAAATGAATCAAAACATTTCAAAAGACTTCGACAAAAACATTTGCAAGGGAAGTTTAAAAGCAGACATAAAAAAACAGCCTACACTTCGGTAACCAAATCAAGATGCTAAACAAGACTACTGAAATGTCATGGAAGTAATCTGTTCAAGCTGTAATAACTATGAAAAGCTGATCATTTTTAAGGAGCATATTTTTGATTTACATCTTGGCAGAAGGAAGCATACAAAAGGATATCTTGCTCAACTGAATCATTGAGTTAGTAAATATTTAAAATATACTTTATATTCCAATGTATTACGTAATCATTGAGATGACATTGGTTTTCTTTCTTTCCCTTTTAAAGGAATAATTACAATTAACCATACTATTAACAACAGCACTGTTACCACCATCTATATGATTTCAAACATCGCACACTTCAGTGTTTTCACCAGTGTAACAAAATTACTGTCAATCTTAAAAACGTAATGTACATGTTCATGTAAAAGTATTTCTAAAAAATTTATTAGCAGAGATAGCATGTTTTCAGGAATTACTGTGGTTTTTAGCCTATAATGGTATGAATTGGGAAGATAAAGTTGATGGAGGAAGAGGAGGAAGTCAATCTATGCTCCTTTACTGTAACCCAGTATATCATTTTCTTCTCCCAAGTAACAAGTGATGGGACAAGAGAAAACTGCCTCAAGTTGTGGGGAGGTTCAGATCAGACATTAGGAAAATTTTCTTCACTGTAAAGACTTAGCAGGCACTGGAAGGGGCTGCCCAGGGAGGTGGCTGAGTCACCATCCCTGGAGGTGTTTAACAGACAAGTAGACAAAGGAGTTCAGAGATACGGTTTTGTAGTGGACAGGTAGAGTTGGACATGATCTCTAAGGTCTTTTCCAGCCAACTGATTTCATGACTCTACAAGCAGCTTTTCAAAAGTGCTCCTATAGCTTAGGATCTTTCAAGTGCCTACATCACTTCTGAAAATGAGAATTTAGAGAACAATGTACAAAGGTGGATTTCAGCCTGTGGACCAAAGCTTTCCAGGTTCCCTCTTGTTTGGGGGGAGAAGCTGACTTCTTAAGGGGGGTTCAGATTACAAGTCAAACATGAAGCACATTGTCATTTTTTCCCCACAGTGCAGCTGAAATGCTGTAGCTCAATGCGATAATCATTCCCAAGATAACCGTTTTTGCTCTACACTGAAGCATTTCTTGGAGATTTTTTTTTACACTGTGAAATCTGTACTTAGAGGTAACAGTAACTAAGAATGTTGGATACAGTATTCTGAAAAGTAATAAAAACCCAAATCCCATCCAAGTGTGAGGCTAAGCTACACTGGATGAAATTGCACAGAATAAAGCAAAAGACCCAAAGAAAAACTGACCCAAACAATGTAAGTAAGTCATAGAAAAATATTAAAGCCCCCTTAGATAGAGAACAACTGGAATTATCAAAAAACCCATGATAAAAAAAAATATCTTTTTCTTTAGCTTAAGAATTTTTTCTTCTCCTTTTATGTTAGGTACCTGTATAGTAGGATTACATGTAATACACAAACAAAAAAGTGCAAACATGTACAAACAAAAAGCTAATTTGTGAACAAGTATCAGGAAAAGATAGATCAGAAATACTGAATTAAAAGATAGGATGGATCCACTGAACACGACCAAGAACTCACTCTATTTTTAGCTTGCTGGTATTTTCAAATACATATAGCAAGATACAAATCAACACCCTGCAGCTGCTTACCAGTATCACTTACATTGCCAAAAAAAACCCCTTTCCTAGTTGCTGAACCACTTCTAGAAAAACAAAGCTTTTCTGTATTAACAAAGTGTGACACAATCTATATAGAACGACTGTGTTCCTAATGATGCTTTGCAAACAAGCTATTGTCTCTTTATAGGCTGTTCACTTAATGCAATTTAGAAGCAGAATGGGTAATCTACCAGATCTAAGTATTACGTAAGTTTGACATAGAAAAATACTAATTCCAGTCAACTCTCACCCTCCTGTTCTCAATAAGGTGCCCTCATAGCTGTAGTTAGGTGTAGCTAGATTAAAACTGACTACTCAGCTGTACTGATATGGTCCATTTCCCCAAAGCCCTGTGAATAACATTAAGACACTTATAAGTAATAGACATATGTGAGACAATTAAAATGGATGATATTTCAACAAGGTCAGCTGGGTATAATCTCCATTACACAAAAAATTAAACACCAAATGGAAAATGTTATCTTGATATCACAACACAACAAAAATATACTTCACTGATACATGGAGACAGGAGTTCTCTTGGGCAGTGGAAATCATGGAAGTAACAGAAGAGGCATGACTAGCCTTCGCAGCAAGATGCCAGATTTTCTTTTGACACCTCTACCACATGAGCTCTAACTTGGCATTCACAGCGGTCTGAGAGGAAATCATTCCTCCCACGTTAAAGTAAAAGATCATTAGCCACTGCTGGCAGAGGAGATTAGCTGCAATACGAGAGAAAACAAAAACGGAATTTGACAGCTCCGTTGTCTGGCTAAGTAGATTCACTATCTTGTTTCTTTTTTTCTGGTTGACACGATACATCTCTCTTTGCTTCTCTTCACCAAATCAAAATTAATCACTCCTTCTGGAAATTGATACCTTTCAGTATTTATTCCCCGTTTCTACATACCACAGATGCTGACCATGCTAAGCTTTAGCATCCTTTCCTCAAGCTGTTTGTCAAGCCCTCCCATGCTAACCATTTATGTGCAACAAACAACACATGCAGAACCACAGCTCAAATAGTACTTCAAAATCAAAAACAAGCCTCAGCAAAGAAAGATAATTTGGTATTTTTGACCAAAGGCTGAGTGGATTTCTGTTTTCTGCCATTACCCTTGCTGTTGTATTTCAGCTTTTTTGAGCCATGAGTTCAAGGTAAAGTAGGGGGAGTGGGAATTCAACTACACTATTTGATAGATGAGCAATACACATTCAACCATTAGGGACTTACGTTTTTGCTGTAACATCCACATACTGCCCTGGGCGGAAGTGAGCAGCATACAAAGGAGTGCCTTCAAAAGAAGAGGAGAGATCACGTTCAACCAAGTGCTGAAATCCTCAAAACACTATCCAGTCATTACCATTGAGGACAGATAAAAGTTACAGGAACGAAACAAAATTTTTTTTAATTCACATATTATTTGTTCTTCTTTATAAACCTCACTGACTAAAACGGATGCTTTGTAGTTTCTACTTAAGCATATTTCTTAGTTCCTAGCCCAATTTCAGACAAGTAGGAAGGGAGGGTCGGAGCTTTACTCAGATAAATTGCACCTCAGGCACTCAAAGAGACAAAGCCCAAAATGCTTACCACTTAAGAATCATAAAAAACAAACTTATGTAAAGAAAATAGCATGCTCCACTTTTAAGTCCCAGCACTTCTCAAAGTGGAAGGTTTTCAAAAAAAAAAGACAACTCCCCAAAAACTTCCTTTAAAAATGGGGTTAAAACCAGAAAAACGCTTTGCAATAGTTCCTCTTTATTAGGATACCATGTTTTCAAACTGAAGACTGTGACAGAAGTGCAGTTCAATTCACTGGGGAATTACCCATACACGAGCCTTTAGCAGAAGTAGTGCTACTGTCGATCAGTGACATCACTCACATGACTGCAATTACATTCATTTTCCAAAGTGCTTGTAGTATCAAAATTCTAATTTTAACCAAAGATTTATTTGGTCTTCAGTAGTTTTGTTTTAATCCAAGTGCAATATTCTTTTAACTTTTAAGAGAAAAACAGAATTGATAACTTGGTTCATTAAAAATGAACTTTAATATCAAAATCAATGCAGCTGCATCTTTACCAGAGTTTCCAGCCAAAGTCAATTTAAAAAAATGAAATTTCAATTGTTTCATATCCAGACCCATTTTCACACTGTTTGCAAATCTATACGAATGCATATTGAAATAATGTAAACCTCCACTAAACCTCAAGCATAAAAATCCTCACATTATTTTATGTGATGTTTATACAATCCATATACGCCTGGGGTAAGATGCTTGTCAACAGCAAGCAACTGATAAAAGAAATTGTGTACATAAAGGATGTTACACACATAATACACATACTGCAAAATCAGTTTACTGAATACTTGCAATTCTGTTTTATCTCAAGCTTTTGCTTGCACCTATCAGTTCAGACTTCCTCTTCATGTCAGATTTGATTTTTGTCTTAAAAAAGTCTTCCAAAAACCTTCTCTGGCAAATAAAGATGTAATACATCAGAATTTCCCACCCTGAATAATTCTTAGGAAAATACGCAGATGCATCAAAAAACACAAACCAATAGCAACCTAAAAATACTATATGATGTAAACTTAAAAAAATAAAACTTTATTATATATCCAAACTTCTAATACTGAGTTTTAGTCAGAACATTTGTTCTAAGAAGTTTTAATGTGTTTTTATTTTGCAAGCTGCCAGAAAAAAAACACTAGCTATGATCATTCTACTTCTGAATGCAGCAAGAAGAAACAAACCTCAAACTGTAATTTCAGGCTCCTGAGAAATGTGACCACAAAATTATCAATGCCCGTCTCATAAGGATAATTGAAGAACTTCCGGTAAATGCATTCCTATTATTCCCAACAAGTGAGACGAGGTTAGACACATTTATTTCTACACTTGATGTCCATATTAGCTAGTCTGGATTAGACGTCTTTTCCGAGCAATGGACACATACTACCTAGGAAAAAGGAAAAATCCTACTTCTCATCACCTTGAAAGTAAAGCCCATTTTCTAGTTTTCCCTAAGAAAAAAAGTTTGTTTGTGCTCAAATAAAAAAAAAAAATTCAGCAATTTCCATAGAAAACAAAAATGAAACACATATCATAAATTGATCTAGCTCTACAAGAAGTGGCAGACATTAAATGATTATGCATACAATATTCAGTAGATCAAAAAGATTACCTGGTTTAATTAGGGCATCATCTGTGACCTTAAATGTTGTAACTTTCTGCTTCCGTGGTACACCAGCTTCTCTAAAAATTTCCATTGCAGATTCCGATTTCTGTAACAAAGAGCAGCCATAAAAAAGAAGCAATCTTAAAATACCCAAGGATCAACCTAGCACAGAAAGTGATTATGGACTGTCAACACTGCTCAGTGAAACAGATATATCATCCTACACTTTTATGTTGAGACCAGCATCTTAACTCTATATAAGATTACTTTAAAACTCATGTGTCTGCGTTTTGTTTTGTCAACTAGTTACTCTTCAGCTTCATCATACAAACAAGAGAGATACAAAGACTTGTAAGATCATAAAAGCAAAACAAATAATTTAGAATGTACATAAAATACATTACTGCTTTTTAATGACTTTCAAAGAGTTTAGAAGTAATTTAAAAGCATTTTCTCTTTTTCAAAGCTGCTAATTAATCAGCTCCACACTACCACACATAGCAGTTATTTACCTAACAAAACCAGAGAAATAAAGCCTGGTCTTGCAGAAACTTCCAGAAATGCTTAACTTCCCAAAGAAGGGAATCTAGAGTGTGTGGACAAAAAGGAAAAATGAAGAACAAGTTTACAATTTGTGCATTTTTAATATAAACCACGTACACTCAGTGTCAAGCCACTGCTGATTTATTAAAGGACTCTTCTTTTTAAAGAAGCCTGAGAAAGGTAAAAATTCTTACAATTGTTCTCAGCTATTTTAAACAAGACAACTCACAGAACAGCCAACCACTGAGAGGATACCAAGCAATGGAAACAGCAATGCAGGAAAAGTGTGGCCATAGGAAAAAAAACAGCAATGCAATTGATTTTTCTTCAAATGAATTCTCCTAGAAAGCAATTTAAGCATCTGACAATACTGTCACACTTGGATAGTCACATCTCTGAGGTTCACTTCTCAAAAGTTCTGTGTAGAGTTCTCTCTCAAAAATAATTTTGTGCATTTTAAGACAAAATTCTGTGAATAACTTTAAAATTGTTACCTAGTTTGTTTTGAAAAATCTGTATGTTGCCCTTTTGTTTTTTCATCACGCTTAAAAAGCATTAGGAGAACAGACGAAGTTCTGTGAAGCATGACAGAAATCGATGATGAGGATCTCTGACTTTATGAATCCGTCTTTATTTGAGGAGTAAGTGTGGATATAAATTCTTTGGGAGCTAAAAGGTTTTTTTCAGTGATTTGTTAACTTGAGTTCATAGTTCAAAATACTTCAAATACCTCTTTAAAAAAAAAAAAGAAATAAAAGTCATCAACGAAATACAAATTCTCCCCCAAGACCACAAAAATCTGGGGCATCAATGGAGGACAACTGTATTAAACTGTAGTACTGTACAGAATCACAGAATGGTTGGACCAACCTCCCTGCAGGACATGTTTAACTTGATTAGGTTCCTCAGAGCCACATCCCTCCTGACCTTGAATGTTTCCAGGGATGGGGCCTCCACTACTTCCCTGGGCAACCTGTTCCAATGTTTCACTACCCTCATTGATTGTAAAACAATTCTTCCTTATATCCAGTGTAAATCTACCCTCCCTTAGTTTAAAACCATTATTCCTTGTCCTGTCACAACAGGCCTTGCTAAAAGTCCGTCCCCATCTTTCCTATAGGCATCTTTTAAGTATTGGAAGGAAGAAAGTAAGAATGAAAAATAAACAAATCCCTTTTCTACTAAAAGCCTGCTACTGACCCTTTATTTGTACTGTGACATAAAACTGCTGCCTCAGACAACAGCAAGGGGAGCTCTGTGCTCAGCAGAGGTGCCTTGAAAGAGCTACCAGAGTTGAAGAAACTCATAGTGAGGTCAAAGGGTAAAAGTTGCTTAGATCTCCAATCCTACTATAGCCTTGCACCATTCTACTTCAACATCAAGTTATCCTCGAGCAGTTAAGTCATAGAGATGTACTTCTACAAACCCAACACTGCAGTCTTTACTAAGCTTTCCTAAAAAGCAATACTGATGAGAACACTGAGTGAATCCTTAGATGTTCTTATTTTTAAAAAGACCAACAATGTCTTCCAGTACTCCAGAAAAATAACCGATATATTATATATGCTTCTCTGAAGTGAGGGAATTCTTGACAAAAAAATTGTTACAACACTGACAGAATTGTACTTTTAAGAATAATATTGTATTAATAAAGTCATGAAAAATCTGCTCACTTATAACAGACTGACATACATCGAGCTGAAAGTGGGGAAAAAAAGTGTTGCTAAAAATGCAATACCCTTTATCATATATTGAGGGAATCATTAGATTACATTCATTAAAAATCAGTAGTAGTGAGGAATCTAAGACGGATGCTCCTATGAGGAATTAACAGAAGACAAACTGCTTATGCCAATACAATGCAATATCGCTCAGCTTTCCTTAATTTTCCCTTTCAGACACTTCAGAGAGAAAAGAAACACGTAAGAAGACTGATAAACACAGATGAGCAATGATACAAACTTACAGCTAAAGCACAGAAAGACATAATTTTTTAAGTACCTTAGCAAATAAAAATTCTTCACAACAGACCTGCCAAATTCTTTCTGAGAAATTATCTAGTTTTTACAACAATGATGCTAACAATAACAATAATACAGAGCTCAGTCCCAAGCCAGGTTCTCACCACAGATAGGTTTAAGGATATTTAATTAAATTATTTATTAAAATAAGTCTAAGTTCAACTAAATTAACAGGAGCTAAGCTGGAAAAAGTAATATCTAAGAGAGTCTTTACCATAAGTCAAATTACTAAAAATCCTTAAGTTGACTTTTTAGGTAGTTTGGCTTTGAAGAAATTTTCTTAGTTCACAAGAGCTGTTTAAACAGAAATTTCCTATATGCTTCCTTGCTTCTGGGAAATTTTTACTCTGACAACATACTGAATCACTGATAACATCATCTTTACAAAAATATCAACTCTAAGGAGACCAATGTGCATAATACAACTTGAAATTATTATTCACATGATTCTTGCATAAGTTAACAGGAAAGAAAGAACACAGCCGTAATTTCTCCAGTAAATACGTCCACCTGGAGAGTGGACATGGACTAAAGTGACATGACAGACACCTGAAAAGTACAAGCAACGATGCTGAGCAGTAATATAAAACCAGTGATTAAAAGAAAGACACCTTATAATATAAGCCTGCTCAGAATCAGCAGATTATACTATAAAAGCCAACATATTTACCAAACTAAAAAAGCTCCTTCTTACCTTATCTACACTAAAGCAAAAACATGTATATAAATTAATTCTGAGGCTCTGGGACAATCTTATTTGAAAAAGGGAAATCCATGTTCTCAAAAAGCCACAATAACCAACTGAGATAATCTGCTTAGTAATCTTGAGCCATGTTGTTTTAATTGCCTGAGTCAAACAAGAGTGTCAGAAGTGAAAAATGATATCTTACAGAAATAACAGATCATAGAAACCACAGTCCTCTGAGGGAAAGCTTTGTTCCTACCTTGATCTATAATTCAAATTTCCTCCTCAGGAAGGACAGCTCTGCTAGATAACCTTAGCCAATGATGGTGCCTGGGAATTCCACATCAGGCATTTGGGATGTCTAACCAAGTGAGCGGGTTTGATATCACTGTTGATGAGCTATAATTACAAAGCTATCTTCCTGCAAAATTGACGCTTAAACTCATTAATCAGTAAAACTACATGTAAATTAAATCTCAACAGACCTGTGAAAAAATTACAACTAAAGCTAATAAAACAGTATGGAAAAGTAAGCCACTGATGAATGTGGTTAAGTTTACAAAAGGACGTTAAAGTGTGTATCTTGCAGTCTTGGTCTCCTACTGCACCTCTGCGGATTCTACACTACTAATTGTTCTTTAGACACTTTGATCAGCATGTGACACTGCACATCAAAACAACTTCCTAAACCCACTGCTCTCCTAGAGAACCAAGAGGCAAAACTTTCAAAAAGTTCTTCTTGCTGTTATTCTCTTAACCAAGAATCAACAATAGCATTAAGGAAATAAGCAAAAGTGAATGTGACAAAAGATCAGTTCTAAAGCATGCGTGCCAATTAGTCTTTTAGAGACATTACCTACGCTATTCCTGTACTGTAATCACAGCAGAAACAACTATTCTAACAAAAACACCAAAGTGGCTCACTTACAGAAAAAGGAGATCCATTTTTGCCTCCAACAAGTAACTTAGCTGTTTTCCCACCTGACTCTTCCTTTGAGATGTATTTTAAAACATGGCAATCTTGCACCTTAAGAAAAAAAAATAGTGTTTATTTGAGAATAAGCAGACATGCATGCTTTGAGATCATAATAAGAGATTATCAAAACAAGTGAAACAGCCTCTGTTTTCATTTGTATCTATATGACAGGAGACAGCCTACAAGTACAGCAGTGTGTTACCTTTTTATAACAGACATCATTTTTCCAATCAATTAAAGGCTTATCTTAGAAAAAAATGTTAGTACAATGTAAATTGTATTTTCATAAATGCTCTAGAAATCGAAAAACCTTTAATAGTCAGCTTTTGTTTGCAAAATCCCTATTGCATGCTTTGCCATTGCATGCAGTAAGAACCCACATTTTAGACTCCTGCTCCTTTGCCCTGCAAACCTGATGTCCTTCACAGCACTGGTTTATCATACGGCAGGAACAGGACAGCAAACAGCTCCATCACAGTAGCAGCTGCCAGAAAACACGAAGAAGCAGCTTCAGGGCTACAAAGGCTCAGAAACCAAGGTAAGACATTGTGAAACAAAGTGCCTGCAGGTGGCAAAATAAAAAAAAAAAATGAAGTGGGGTAACTAACCCCAGCTTTACGTTGCCTTCCATCTTCCCTCACCTAGGTAATACTACGCACAGTTCCGCAGCACCTCAAGAGCTGAGGCAGAAGGCAGACTGCTCTTAGAAACTCTGGGATATAACAGAGAACAGCCACAGTGCAGGACTGAAAGAAATCTTTCCTTTCTTCAGGGATTTCCTATCCTGCACAAGTGATAACTTTCACTTTTGCCTGAAACTTCTGGTTAGCAATCTGAATAGAGCATAAGAGAGGAAATACATTATGATTCATTTCACCTTAAGTAGTGTGACAGCATGTTTTTTTCCTGACTTGGTCCATATTGGCATCATTCCCAGTTTTACTGCAACAACACCAACTCTGACAGAATCTGTAGATCAAAACAGAACATGAATGCAACTCCACACTTAATTTTTGAAAAAGCCCATCTCATAACTTGCAAAGTCCCATTAACTCTGACCTTTCCTAAGGAGCTGAAGAAGAGAAAATATCGCTGACTCCATGTGGGCTGGCTGAGAATCACCTGTTCATTGTTTTTAATCCCCCTAGCAGTGAAGTTCTACCTATTCCAGTTGTGTTTCATAGAACATCCTAATTTCCCCTCAAGATTAGAAGAATCAATACTTCAGACTCACTTTTTTTGAAAATACAACACCCATGTGGAATAGCAGAGACAAACTAATTATTAAAAAGTTTACTGCAGGAGGCTACTCCCACCCCAATCTTGGCATATTTTTGTCACTGCAACCGTAGCAAAGGCGACCTATCAAACCTGGCTTCTCACAGTCCGTGGCATGAAAAACAACTCACTTAAGATGAAGAATAAAGACTTTAAAATTTGAAAACTGTTCTTTGTTCTGGTTTCCACTGTCACATCTGAGGATCTTCTCATGGATTTGCAGACTGTCAGGTGGTTGGTTGCTATCAAATGATGTGATCCTTTTGAGGGCTCAAAACCTTTATATCATGTTCTAGTCCATAAAACTTTGGAACCACTGAACAGAAGTTGGATGTATTGTACACCACACTTTTTCTTCAGACTCTAGCAATATTTCCAAGAACATTTTCAAGCTCATACACTTAATTTATAGGGACTCTTTTCTGAAGAATTCTAAGTGTATTATCTTCTTGCTGTGCAGCAGTGGGACTGGTCAACTAACGTTCTTCCAAGATTCTTAACACCCTACAATAAATTAAATGCTTTTTGGAGAACTAATGTATTACATTTACTTATTTACTAGGAAATGTGTTGGATGACTGAGGTAAAAGAGAAAAGGAGAATACCTTACACCACAGAAAACTGATGTTACTGAATTCAACAAGACTACAACAACAATTTCAGCATGAGTTTGGTATTTCAGAAGAGAGGTTCTCTCACCTGGTTTCCACTCATTCAGTGGCCATGGTTCATCTTTCAGAGGGCACAGCTTGCTGGCTGTCTGAGCTTTGTACTCTTCGGAAGTTATCTTCTTGAGGAACTCGACATTCTCTTCAGAAAGATGTTCATGCCACCATGTTGCACTGTTAACGTGCCTGACTACAAAGCCCAGCTGCCCCCTTTTCAGTGGCGGGAAAAAAGTTTTAAGTGTCTTATCAGTTCAAATGATGTCTCAATACACATGTATATTCATAAAGCAATACATACTACATAATAGAGTCATAAAGACCAAAATCCTGGCCTGCATCAGGAACAATATGACCAACAGCACTAGGGAAGTGATCCTTCCCCTGTAGTCAGCACTGGTGAGGCTGCACCTTGAATACTGTGTTCAGTTTTGGGCCCCTCACTACAAGGACACTGAGATGCTGCAGTGTGTCCAGAGAAGGGCAACAAAGCCGGTTCAGAGCACAAGATTCATGAGGACCAGCTAAGGGAACTGGAATTGCTTACTCTGGAGAAAAGGAGACTGAGGGGAAACCTTATTGCCCTTTTTACCTATGTAAAAGGAGGTTGTAGCAAGGTGGGGGGTGGTGTCTTCTCCCTGGTAGCTAGTGACAAGACAAGGGGAAATGGCCTCAAGATGCACCAAGGGAGATTCAGGTTGGATATTAGGAGGAATTTCTTTACTGAAAGTGTTGTCAAGCATTGGAACAGGCTGTCCAGGGAGGTGGTTAGTTACCATCCTTGTAGATGTTTAAAAGATGAGTAGATGTCATACTTGGGGACATAGTCTAGTAGTGGACTTAGCAGGGCTGGACTGATGGTTGGACTTGATGATCCTAAAGACCTTTTCCAATCAAAACCATTCTGTGATTCTACTAGCAAGCTATTCAACCACCGCCACTCACCCGGGCCACCCTTGACCAACAACACCTAATTATTTGTCATGCTCTCATCTACTAAAGTATTCTGAAGTACATCAAGGGGGAGCAAGAAACAACAAATTAAATAACCACTCCTTCTATCATATAAAAAGCCAGATCTGTGAATAAAGAGATAGCAGTGGGTGTTGTTTGCTTTAACTTTAGTAAGACTTTCACCACAGATGGGGAAAAACTTGGCTGGATCATAAGGCTGGAAGAGACATGGTTAATGGTTTATACTCTATCAGAAGGCCAGTTAAAAGTAGAATTCCTCAAGAACCTATTCAGGGACTTGTGCTGTTTAGTATCTTTACCAGTAACCTGTAAGACGAAATGAGTGCATTCTTCTTTAAGTTTGCAAATAAAACTGAACTGAAGGAAGCAGCTGACTATGCTCAAGGGTGTCTCCTCTGCCAGTAATAGAGAAAAGCCAACAAGAAACTTGATGAAATTCATAAAAGAGGAATGCAAAGTCCCATGCCTGGAATGGAATAACCTCTCGGAAGAGTACAGACCATGACTTCTGCAGTCACTCTGCAGTCAGACAAAGGACCTGGGAGTCCCAGGGAGGGGGGCAAAAAGGTGAAAAAAGAGCCAGGAGTATCCTGGCAGCAATGAACACTAACAGCAGCCTGGGCTATATCAACTGACCAACACCCACCTCACTACAACCTCCTTTCAGGTAGCTGTGGAAAGCAATAAGGTCTCCTCTGTCTCTTCTTCTCTAAGATAAACTGATAGCAAAAATGCAGGCAGATAAACTCGCTAAGACTTGGTCTGGAGTTTTAGAAAGTGACTGTGGTTCATTTCAGTGCTGGGTGCATGTCAATCATGCATAACACAACAAGAGCTGGGGACAGGATATATTTCCTGTTTACATGCATATATAAAAATTTCTCCAGAGATCTTACGCATGTTCTATTATAGAATCACAGAATCATAAAATCATAAAATGACCTAGTTGGAAAAGACCTCTGACATCAAGTCCAATGGTACCCGTCCAGTTACTAAACCACACCCTCGAGAAAAATTAGTCCAAGGACTAATTTTAATGTTATTATGAAATTCAAAACAGCCAAATCTCTGCTCACTGAAACTTTAGAGCCAGCTCTGTCTGACCTTTCATTTTAGTCAGGCAAGGCTACAAACAGAGGGAAACACATCTGCTCAGCACATAAGCACATACCATACTTAAAATGAGAAGTTATTATTTTCTTTGAACAGTGTCTAGCAAAAGAAGATTTGAGAAAAAACATGCTCTAAACAAAACATGCTATATGAGGGATGTTGTGTCTAACTTTCAAAAAATACAGCCACCTAAACAAAGCTTAACTGTAGTTAGTTAGAAAACTAATTCTATAGAAAACTAATTCTACCTTAGCTCAAATCAAAATATTCCACTTATTGCAACAGTAACTACCTTTCGTCTCAAAACGACCCCACTTCCCTCAACTGCTCCTCATCAGACCGCACACGCTCAGGGCCTCAGTGCCCCAGCTGTAACGTGCGGCCCGACCACCTTTATCCCGGAAAGCTTCCGCGGCGCTGCACCCAGAGGCCTCTCCACCTGGCGGGGACCGGAGACGCCGCCGAGGGGAAGGGGACGCCGAGGTGTTCCCCTCCTCGTGGCCGCCACAGGGACCGCGCCCCACTCTACCCCGGCTCTCCCCGCCCGCCCCTGCCCCTCCCGCTACCTGTCGCCCGCAGCCCCCGCCGCCGCCGCCCAGAGCGGCCTCCCCGGCGCCGCCGCCCGCAGCCGCCCCCAGAGCCGGCCCAGCAGCCCCGAGCCCGCCATGCGCCGCTGCCGGAGCCGCCGCCGCCGCCTTCCGGCGCCGCCTGGTCCGGCCCTGAAAGCCTCCCGTGCTGCCGCGGGACCGAGGTTCCGGCCGCGCGCCCGGCGGGAGGAAAGAGGGGTAATTCAAAGGTTAACGTAAAGCCTCACGAACCATGGAGTCAGGGAATCACAGAATCATGGAATCACAGAGTCACAGAACAGATCCATAGAATATAATCATCGAATCATAGACTCATAGAAGACAACTACAGAATCACAGAAAAATAGAATCATCGAATCATAGAATTACGGAATGGTTTGGGTGGGAAAAAGAAGCGCGGCCAGCAGGGTGAGAAAAGGGATTCTCCCCCTCTACTTTGCTGTCGTGAGACCCCGCTTGGAGTATTGGTGTCCAGTTCCAGAATCCCCAACAGCCCAGAGAAGAGAAAGCTCCAGGGAGACCTTATAGCAGCCTTCCAGTACGTGAAGAGGTTGCATGAAAGCTGGGAAGGGACTTTTTTATAAGGGCAAGGAGTGATAGGATGAAAGGGAATGGCTTTAAATTAGAAGGGGGAAGATTTAGATTAGAAATTAGGAAGAAATTCTTCACAATGAGAGTGGCGAGACACTGGCACAGGTTGTCCAGGGAAGTTGTGGATGCCCCTTCCCTGGAAGCGTTCAAGTCTGGGTTGGATGGGGCCTTGAGCAGCCTGATCTGGTGGGAGGTGTCCCTGCCCATGGCAGGGGGTTTGGAACTGGGTGGGCTTTAAGGTACCTTCCAGCTCAAACCATTCTATGATTCTATGACTTTTACAGGTCATCAAGTCCAACTCCCCTGCATGGAGCAGGAACAACTTCCACTAGAGCAGGTTGTTCAGAGTGCCATCCAACCAACCTGGCCCTGAATGTTTCCAGGGGTGGGAGCATCTACCACTTCTCTGGACAACCTGTTCCAGTGTTTCACCACCCTCACACTACTCAGCGCTTGTTAGGCCACACCTGGAGTACTGTGTTCAGTTTTGGTCCCTGCTGTACAAAAAAGATGCAGGCAGGCTGGAGAGGGTCCAGAGAAGGGCCGGTAAGATGATCAGAGGACTAGGAAACCTACTGTATGAAGTAAGGCTGAGAGAGCTGTGTTTGTTGAGCCTTGAGAGGAGAAGGCTTAAGGGAGACCTTGTTACTGTGTACCAGTACATAAAGGGTGTTTATCAAGAGGATGGGGATTCCCTTTTTATGAGGAATCACATGGAAAAGATGAGAAGCAATGGGCATAAGTCGCTCTTGGGGAGATTCAGATTGGATTCCAGAAGAAAACTTTACACTATGAGAAGAGTTAAACATTGGATTAATCTCCCCAGGAAAGTGGTAGATTCCTCTACACCGGATACTTTTAAGGCTTAGCTTGACAGGGTTCTGGGCCATCTTATATAAACTATACATCACCTAAAAAGCTTGGACCAGATGATCCTTGAAGTCCCTTCCAATCTAGCATTTTATGAAAAATTTCTTTCTAATATCTAGTCTAAACTTCTCCTCTTTTAGTTTAAAACCATTACCCCTTGTCCTATTGCTACAGGCCCTGGTAAAAAATTTTTCCCCATCTTTCTTATAAGCCCCCTGTAAGTACTGAAAGGCCACAATAAGGTCTTCTAGGAGTCTTCTCCAAGTGGAACAACCTGAAGTCTCTCAACATATCTTCATAGTGAAGGTGTTTCAGGCCTTTGATAATTTTTGTGGCCCTCCTCTGGACCCGCTCCAAGAGGTCCATGTCCCTCTTGTGCTGAGGGCTCCAGAGCTGAACATATACCAGGTCTGATCTCATCAGAACGGAGTAGAGGGGGGCAGAATCACCTCTCTGGATCTGCTGGCTACACTTTTTTTGATGCAGCCTGGGATACGGTTGGCTTTCTGGGCTGCAAGTGCACATTGCTCTCTCATGTCCAGGTTCTCATCCACCAGGACCCCCAGCTGTGGTCACGCACCAGCCTCCCTTCACACTACTGGCCCCAGTAGCTTCCAAAATGTGCCCGGGGACAGGTTTTCCCCACTGCCCCCAGATGAAGACACCTGCCCTGTGGCACTGCCTGGGGTTTGACCCAGGCTCTGGCGTCAGGCTGGGCCACTCCCTGCATGGGATTAAGTGCTGCCCCAAAGGACCCGTGGGTCAGGACTGTGGCATCTGGGGTCGTGGAGTTTCTCTGACACCCGGGGAAGGTCTCACCCATGGGGTGATGGCAGAGGATGTGCAGAAATAGCCACAGGCCCTCTTCCCCCCAAACCATGCTGTGCCTCCATGCTGGCTGCGAGCTGGTGGAATCCAACAAATAAATGTCCATATAGAATTGTGTCTGGTGGTGAGAGAAGTCACTGACAAGCACTTGGAGAACAAGACTTACATGAGGTGAATGAGGGAACTGGGGCTGTTTAGCCTATGGAAAAGGAGGCTGAAGGGAGACCTTACCACTGTCTGCAACTACTGAAAGAAGGTTGTAACAAGGCGGGCATTGGTCTCCTCTCCCAAGTAACAAGTGGGAGGACAAGAGGAAATGGTCTCAAGTTTTGCCAGGGAGGTTTAGATTAGCTATCAAGAAAAATTTCTTCACCAAAAGGGTTATCAGGCACTGGCACATCTGCCCAGGGAAGTGGTTGAGCCACCATTCCTGGAGGTATTTAAAAGACTGGTAGACAAAGTGTTCAGATATATGGTTTAGTAGTGGACAGGTACAGTTGGATTCAAAAGTCTTTTTCAACCAAACAATTCCATGATTCTGTGATTCCCTACAGGACTCTTGCGTGGGTTGAAAACCTTTCTTCCCATGCAGGTATCAAGCAGATGCCTGGGGGTTTTGGGCAGAAGTGTCTCTGCTTTACCAAACCGCTGCAGGGTGTGGGGCCCAGCACTTTCAGGTGCTCTTCATGAGTGCATAGGCTGCTTAAGGGTGGGAGGGCAATGTTTGTGGAAAGTATTATAATTTAATTTTGTAGTCAGAGGTGTTACTGGTAAAACTAATACGGTTGAGCCAAGGGAGAGGATTTCTGGGCAGCCTAGCACAGGACTGGTACCTCTACATCTCTAGCTTCAGTGAAATCTAACTTTCATCTATGTTCAGAATTATTTCACCCTTTTTTTCTGAGCAGGGCACTAGCACAGCTGAGAGGCACTAGGTATGACAGTGAACAGTTAGGTACCAAAGATTCCCTTTTGGTTTCAACATAATTTTAAAGATACATGACTGTTGAGTGTGGCCAGCAGAAATCTGTCATTGCTTCTCCTGTTTACCCTGCTCCTCCATTTTCTTCCCCACTGGGGCATGTGTGTGTTGCACTCGAGGCTTGTGGCTACCTATCCAGATCCAAAAGAGGCTGTAGGCACCTTAGAGCGAGCAGAATTTTGTCGTTCACACCCAAAAATGACCCAGAAAACTACTAAAGGCTTGCACCCACATATTCCTGTATTTTCTATGTGGCAAATAGTTCTTCCCATAAATGAAGGGGAAAAAAAAATCCTGAGTAATGTAACCATATCCTAGAAGTCCACCAGTTCATCCTTTCTATTCCAAAAAATGTGAGTGTAAATCTGCATATGTTTCTTGCCTGAAATGCCAATGCTACTTAGGAGTAAAAGGAGTTTGTCTATTACCCTGTTCACCCTGGAAAGGTTGAAGACAAGTTTAGATTTAGACAGCAGGTGTGACTGCAAGACCTGTAATCCCAAGTGAGAAGATCAATCTGAATAACCAGTTGGGTTATTTCTGGGAGTAAGCCGTGCCCTGTTTGAGGAGCTCGAGAGCCAGGCTGAAGGAGGCAGCTGTTTAACTTGTCAGCCAAGATCTTGCTGCGATACAATAACGAGGCTCACTAAGCCATTTGCTATCGGGATGTAGCTGAGTGTGGCAGACATGCAGGGCTCTATCATACAAACCTGCTCAGAGCAGGGGCTTTCCACCTGTGCATTTTGGAATATGATCTCTGCGATCTGCAGCAAGCTTTGGCTTATACCACTGTTCTCCATTGCACTCAGCAGGTCTCTAGCAGATCAAAATGTAAACCTTTTAGCTATCATCATTTGTGTACCTTTGCTATTTGGAGACTATGAGACATGTTTTAGAGTGATATATTATTATAATTTCATTTTCGGTTCATACCTGTAGACACTTTAATCAAATGCTGTAGAACACTATATTGTTTATCATGGTGAGAACTTCACAGAGGCAGGTTTTTCCTTAGGCTAAAAAGCAATCAGCAGTGTATTAGTGCTTTAGTGTATTAGGCTCAGGAACTACGGATGTTAATGTATTTTGGGCTAATAGGGATCATGAATATCTTGACTAATTCTGGGACTTCTGGGTTTTGAGTCAGATTTAAGAGACAGTAAAAAGGAAGGCAGGATTGCAGTATGCAGGGAAGATATATTGGATCATCAGTTACCTCAAAAGGACAAGACGTAAATTATTTTAAAGAGATTTTCAGAATTTAAAATGATCCATCAAAAGGCAGTAGAAGTTTTAATTTGCATTAAAACTTCTACTAGAGAAATTGATGGTGGTTATGCCTAAAGGCAGAATGGCCTCGCTAAAACCCTAAGTAGATAAAATAGGAGAAAAAATTCCATTTCAGAAAAATATTCATATCCTTAATGATATTACCCTGCGCAAAGCCCATACTATCTTATTGCACTGAGTAAGTTGGAGCAATGAAAATAACATTCAATGTCTCATTAGAAAGCCTTTACCATAGAGCTAGTTTTGCCTTCTGTGCATTCATGTACACCAACTCACCACACTACTATGTGTTTGTTTTATGTGCTGGAATCTATATAGATTGAAGGACATTTCCAGTTGATTTTTCAATGTCATGGAGGTGTCTTTTCAAATATCTTGAGGGCTGCTACAGAATTGCTGATTTTTATTACCACTGACAATGATTTGTTTTTAAGCAGACTATTTATAGTCTGGATTGTGTGAAGTAACAGAAAGATCTGCAGCAACTGTGATTGTCTTGAGACACTTACAGAGACCTCCTACCTACATGAAAATGGCTGATGATTTATATAGCTCAGTATACAACCACTGAACAACCAAGTGTTGAGAACTGCATTTTACGTGATGCTACATTATAGAAGCACCTTGTAACACCTTTGCTAACAAAGAGCTGTAACTGCCCAATTCCATGTAATCACAGCCATTCAAAATATCAGTTGAGCCAAAGATCGTATATACCAGAAGAACAATTTCTTACATACCAGAAGAATAATTTCTTTGATTCTTAATTATTCCAGTTGAAAGGTTTCTTTTACTTTGTTTCAATCTGGCAAATAGTAAAGAAAAGCCTTAACTCCTCCTCAGCTGTAAATTACATCCCTAAATCCATGCCCAGGGTAAAGTCATACTCTTTACGTGGTGAGAGTACCATCATGCCTCTGAGGATTTCCAGTCGCTTTCAAATATTAAAGTCACCCTGTACCATTGTGAGATATTTATGAATACATGGCAGTGACCTTCATTTTGTAGGTGAGGAATCTGAAGTATAGAAAAGTTAAACAACTTGCCCAAGATTACAAAATAAGATACTGGAGGAGCAAAGAACATTGAGTCATTGACTTTTCAGTGATGTGCTTTAGCAGCTAGAATATGCTCCTTCTGAGAACTGGGAAGGAAAGAAAAAAGGAAGGAAATGGGAATAAGAAACTAGAGATGTTGCAGATAAGAATTAAGATACACTAGCAGAGTGGTGTTAGGAGATATAAGGGAAAATTGCAGTAGCTTCCAGCTGAAATACATCCACAGAGGGAGAGATGTGCAGCCTGCTGCAGTAAGCTCTCAAATGAACGGTCAGCCATTAAATGGAAATGTGGATTTGAGATCTATCGGTTGGGACATCTTCAGACAATTTATACCTGTGACCGAGTAATATGGCTGCAGTTCAATATCTGATCAGCTGAAGGAATCTCTACTAGCAAGCATGAACAATTGCACTGCAGGATATAGATGGAGCAGAACTGAATGTGCTGGGGAGACAACCTCATGCCTCTTGGCTTCATCCCATTGCCTTTATTTTATGGTACAAATTCATCAGTCAAAGCTGATCCCGTGGAATTTACTTCTAAAGGAGAATCAGAAGCTAGAGTTATAAATTACCAGCAAGCTTATTTAAAAATACTTACTTATAAACCAAAAAAAACCTTGCTCAGAGGTGATATTTTCCAAAATATTCAGCACTGGCCCAAACCAGCTTCTTCTGGAACTAGCAGCAGGAATGTTTTTAGTTCAGTGGGAGCACTTGTCCAAAACTGTGCCCTTTGGACAATCCCAAACAAATTATTTTTTGTCAAATTTTATCCTTAATTTCTAACAAGTCATATCTTTCACTACTGTCTTTTAGCAAATGAAGAAGCCAAAATTCAAATAATGATCTAATTTTTTTCATATACATAAATATTTCAGTGGAAAGATCAATCCACCACAGATCTGTTCTTTTATGTTGTCTTTTAAGAAAAAAGTGGCTTGAACATTCTTTCGGTACAAAACCAGATTTTCTATCACACAGAAGCGATCTGTGTGTGCGTGAAGTTAAAAATCACTGGTTGTCAAAAAAATCAGGCTGTACAAAATTCCTTATGGAAAACGTGCCACACAAAGTTGGATATTTGATGTGAGATTAAAAAATACAAATGAAACAAAATAAGAATTCCCAAACATAAGAGATTATAAATTTGGGTAACCAAAATACAACCCATTCGAAAGCCAACCAGATTGTTTGGATTAAGAAGGCATATTTTTAAGACGTGCAATCCCGATGGATCATGCCCTCCAAGCCAGATCTGTTTACAGCTACAGTCTGAACCTTCTTAACAGCTGGATGCATCAGGCTTTTGAAAAACTGCTACTCAAGCCACAGAGTGGGTACGCATATTTGGTTCCCATGTTACAAGCTGCTAACATTAGAAATGCCCGTGCTTCAGGCCAGGTATCTCTTGAAACACTTTATTTATTACCCTTTCCTTGGAATGTGGAAGTTGAAAGCAGGCAGCCGTGTGGTAGAGAGAGAAATAAAGACAACAACTGCAAAACTGTGTTGTTTTTATTTTAAACATGCAAAATACAGTTCATGCATCTGCCATTTTCAGAAATCTCTCAGATTCATAGCAGATTAAATGTCATAGCAGACATTTTGGCTATCGTCTCTCAGTATATATATTTCAAAATGCTTTACAGTGTAAAGATAAGAAATTTAGCAAAATTTCAACAAACCTGTATAAAAAACAGATACAGATAACTTTTTATTTCAAGGTGACATGCTGTAAAGAGTTCACTTTTTTTTCCTGGATTTTTTTTCTCATAAAAAGTTTTCAACAATACAACCGCGTAACAGATTTAAGCCTTTAGGCTACACATGCAAAAAAAAATGGTTATTTTAGTTAAAAATCACCAGAACGTGCTATTTTTTTTTGTTTCTTTTTTTTTTTTTTTAAGTACAGTAGTTGTAGACAGTAGCATTTTTCTTTTTTAGTTTTGTAAAAGAGTGCAGGCAGGTTCATGGAGCTAGTGTCCTGGAAGACTCATACTCTGACACACATTTTGGTTTTATCCCTTTGCCATTGTAATAGTCCACCACTTGGTTGGGAACTTCAGCCAAAACGCTTTTTGCTAGAGCAGCTGGGGATGCCTGCAGGAAATGGTAGAAAACACAAGCATTAACCTGTCTCTCTGCTAAAAGTTCCATGAGTTTTAGAGGCACTGGTGCCATGAGATCCAACATGGGAAGTATGGTACAGAAATGGAAGGTAAATAAGACTCGAAGTAACTGGTACTATTGCTGGAAACTCATGTTGTGAGTCAGTTTGGGCTTCTAGCTGTAGCTGCCTGAAAGTACACTAAAGCCAAAAGTGTTCTGTGCATTTTTCAGGTCTGTTTGGACTATTTTCAGGGTAACTGAACTTCCCTGCACTCTGCAAGAGCACCATATCACAATGGAAAGGGCTGCAAAGACTTCATTTGTCAGTACTAAGTGAGGAATCCTGCAGAGCTTCAATTGAACAAGAATGGACATCACCGTAAAAGGGAGGTCTTCACCATTCCACACTTTGGGATCTGGCATAGCATGTTAAATGGCTGGGGAAGTTTTTAATTCAATACAAAATAATTTGTTTGCATTGGAATTTGATGATGGTCATGAGAAAGCTTCAATCCTAGGCTTTGTGGAGGCTTTAAAGTGCTTCCTGCAATGTATAAATGGTGGATGTCAATGAGACTGAAGTACTAATGACCCTGAAAGGTAGAGATCGGTATAGAGATGGCCACTGGCTTTTGCCACAGGCAGGGAGGAGAGTGCCCCTCACTGCAATGAGAAACCACTACTCCATTGACAACACACAGTTGCTGCCTCACACACCAACAATGCTATATTTTAAATAGTAGGGCGTGTGTATGTTTTATGGGCAACAATTACCTGCATGTACTATAGGGATTTTCCTCAGCCCCTGTATTTAGCAGGGACAGAATGAGCTCTTGTTCTCCCATGCATCTCGGTAGCACCATCCTCCCCTATGTTTTGGATTTGTTTTTTTCTTAGTATTTGGGCAGAGCTGAGCCAGCTTGCCTGGCCATGTTCCCTCTGAGCCACCGCAAAAATGCTGTAAAAATGCCAATGCTTAAACTTCAGTTTGAGATGTTTAAATGAATGTGTCTATCTCCTGTCATGCACTGCAGCTCAGCTGATGCACAAGAACTCCTCAGCTGGTGGCTGGGTCGCATTTCTTCTGCACACCAACTAATTTTTCCCACATTAATGAACACCTCTCTCCTCACTGTCTGTAAGAGTTTCAGCCAGGTTTCAAAACTATCATGTCACAAAGTATTTGCATTGACTGTTTATTGCCCTACTTTATTCCATGAGGTCAGATCCTTATCCTTCCAGGCTTACACAGGATGTAAATGATAAACTGTTCACAGGCAAGCTAATCCAGGGGTGCAGAAAGCACATTATAAATTCCAGTATCAAATGCTACAATACAGCAAATAAAAAAACCCTGCACTAGCAAAACTAGAAACAAAACTATTTTTTTGTATTTTGGTATTTTGAGTCACATATATGATTAATAATAAATAAAATGAACTCTTATTTCCCTACTGAGACATTTATACCAAAATATATGTGCAGGCAAGAAAGCCTAGAACATTTCTGCATAAACAAAGGAGAAAAGCAGAGCCCATACTTTGCGCAGCAACTGTTCTCAGGTGTTACACAGTAACAGAACCCATTTATTTTAATCCTCCAAAGTGAAATATGTGCTTTTCCACCATTGCCCTTATTTCAATGTTTTCACTGAAATCGGCAGAAAATGTCCCTTGGAGTCAGGCAAATGGCTGATTACTATGTTGCTACTGAGAATTACTGTTTTTTAAATCCTTCCCAGTATGCCAAAGCTGTATATACCTTAGCCTGCCTCTGTGCCATCTTACCAATAATACAACCCTACATAAAGGATAAAACCAGGGAATAGGGGGAAAGTCCTGGGCCATCGCTGCCCGCCCAAGCCCTAGGAATCAGGAAACTTCTCTCTGCTCTATCTTTAAAAACACTGGCCAGGAGCACCTGCCACCAGCTTCTCTGAGCATTGGGCCATCACTCCTATCTCTGCATTACCCTCTTGTGACTGCTTCTCTCACATCCGACGCCGCATCCATTCTTCCTGAACTTAGGGTCAGCCCTTCAGAACAGGTTCTGTCAGGGCTCAGATGCACAGCTGAATCAGTGCCCCTTGAGGAGTCTGCTGAGTTTGCACTCTTGCCCAGTGTGCACGTTAAGTAGAAAGCCTTTCACTGAGGCTTAGGCTAACAAATGCACTATGCCCACAGGCTACAGGTGGCCCCACGGAGACCTGCCCTGGGCTACCTGGCTTAACTCCACACTTCAGTCTGAACATGGACAACTGTTGTGTAACAGAATTCCATCATGCTGAAGATGCCTGTTGGTCCTGGGGCTGTTTCTAGCAGGGAGCATTCCCAAGCCAGGGTTAGGTGTGACTTTCTGACTCGTGCTTCAGGCCACCTGTGCCTTATGTACTTTTGTGGTGGCAAAGCACTCTCACTTCTAGACCAGATGGTGCAAAGTAGCATTTGTATAAGTAAGAATCAGACTCAGTAACTTTTGAGCTAAAAACCATCCCCAGTTCAGCAGTGCTGTGTAAGGGTTACCTTTGCTGGGTTTTTAACGTGGATGGTACATTAATGTTCTACTGCAATGTCTTCTCTGCCGTTTAGCTAATATATTTAAAGAGCACCCTAGCAATAAACATCTCAAGATGAATAGTTCTCAACTGATGGCTTATACACAACAAGCAGATCAGCCAGCAGCAGGAAAATAATCCCCTATGATGATAATTGGTGTATATTACAAATGACTGTTGATTCAGTTCTATAGCTTCACCATGCTTAACATTTAATTACAATGCATAGTGCAAAACATTGCACCTTGCAGGGGTTAAGAGCTGTGCTTTCCACATTAATTTGTGATATATGTGTTACAGAGTCGCTGTAACAGCAGTGAAGCCTTTACGATTAAATACAATGCCGAGTGGAACGCACTCAACCCGTAGCATCAGATTTGTGTATGGTAAATATATCATGCATCCTAAAGGCAGAGAATTTCACCTCTTAAATTATGCCTGTGAATGGATTGAGACAGGTGATTTTCTACTACATTTCATTGATTGTAAGCGTCACTTTTCTACAGTTTCAGGTGAAGGACACTTGCATTACTGGGGTGGTGATAATTATAGAGAGGAGAAATTCTCTTGGGTTTAGGGAAAATATTTTCCCATTGTTTTTTTTTGATCCCCTGTAGTGAACTGCACATTAGCCACTATACAATGGGGCATTTTTTAAACAGTAATTGTTACCTTGACTTTATCAAGCCTGTGAAATTATAAATTGGAGAAGAATCACCACAAATATTATTAATATTTTGAGAGTTCCCAAGATATTTGTTTAATAGAGAGTCAAAAATATAAGATTCTTTACTGAAGTAAATGCCCTGTAGAAGTGCCATGCAGGATCAGAACCTTCTCTGAAGTCAAGCTTATAAAATAAAAGGGATTCACTCTAGGTTATTTTTAAAACTCCTTTCTCGCTCCTTTCAATTTTCTCACAGAAGCAACTTTTGGATAGCTTATTTTTGATCCCTTTGGATAGATATGACATTTTGAGTTCCAGTGTGACCTGAGAACTGATGTAATGAAAAAAAATATTGTTTGAGTTGACTCCAAATGAATTGTAGTTTACTGTTCCAGCAAAACAAAAAATAATTACTCACAAATAACATTTTCTTCCCTCCTTCTGTCAGTATTAGAGGTAATACAGATTTAGGCATAAATAAAAACTTGGTTTATGAGAAAACTCTATAAACCTTATACAACTTGATTTGTTGTCTTCTAAAAAGATCCTTCAACTTTTTTCTACTTAATAGTTGAACAACCTAAATATCAAAACTAAACACAAGGTATAAAAAGGATGTGCTTTTTACTAAATGTATGTTTACTTAAAGCTGTCAAACTGATTTGCTGATTTATGATAGCTGTTGTGTTTGATCAGAACTGATCTGACAAAAATCTCCCAAATGTGTTAAATCTGCATTTCTCTGTGGGGAAAAATAAGTCTGAGTCAAAACTTCACACTCATTTTTCCCATGAAAAATTATTTCATTAGTTGATGCAAAAGATGTGGATTGTGGTTTGTGCTGAGGATAAGTAAGCAAGATAGCTGTGAATGTCACTTTGCTCAGACAGAGAGATGACTTGGGATATGACAATAAAGACATTCAACCAGAAGTGGCTGTTGTTACCGACACTCATCCATTACACTGACATTTGGTGAAATGCTGAAAGATCATAATAAACAGACTAAATATCAAGTTGTATAAGATATATTGACTTCTCTGATATGGCAAATATATTATCTATCTCTATATCTATATTATCTCAGCTACTGAGAGAAAGGGGAGAAAAATATCGCTATTTAATAAATTATTAAGGTTGCGATCCTCTCCCAGATCTGGGGAAGTTAATCTAAAACTGCTGAAAATAATATATGCTTGTCATTTGACCAATGCTAGCAATTAAAATCACACACAGACTCACCCACAGGTTAACACAAGAGACACAATATATTCAGTGCATAGAACTGCAACTGTCAGCTTTAATCTATCCAATCAAGGATAATTTCAACTTTGTTATAAAATCACAAAATTAAATTAAAAATAACAAATGCAGTTGGCTTTGCCAGTACCTTGCAGAAACATGTTTTGAAGTAATTGAAAGAAGGTCTAGCACCAGCCCATAAATAACTTATCTCCTGACACAACAGACTACAGTGTGGCACTACATACTTGGCATTATTTGATGAAGGAGAATTGTGGGCTACGAGCAGGTTGTGTTCATACTTTGTTCCAGCAGAGAGACGATTGAGTGCACTGTATCTACAATTCGGTGGCAAACCTACAGCCATTTAGTATGGTGCCACCAAACTAATATCACAAAGTCAGTTTTACCTCCTAGGAGGATCCATTCTTTACCTAAAGGTAGGGGGGAAAAAAGGAACAAGTCTGTTTGCCTTACATCTCAGTAGAGTTTGCGAAAGTAAGAAGTATGTCTAGATCTAAGACAAATATAGCAGAATTTTATTTTGAAGAGAGAATAAAGATGAACTCCTGAGAAGAGCTAAATCAAATGAAGGTATTTTCGAAGTAGCAAAAATTAAAAATTCTCCCGTGGTAACAAAAAGCCTAGAAAAACTGAAGAAATGTGAGCACTGCAAACCCATCTGCAGACCAAAACCAACCTAGAATTGAAAACTCTGGGCGACAAATCCAGATCTAAGGATCACTAGCACATGAGAGCAGATTGGAAAGGGCAATCTCATAAAGAGAATGAGTCAGTTACTCTGTGGGATAAAGAAAGTTTTAAATCAAATACTGAGGATATCCTTTTTAGACATGGTGGTGAGCAAAAGAACAGTCCAGAGATCCACTTAAATATAACAGAAGGAATGACGGAAGATAGACAAACAGAGGGAAAGGGATGTGATCAATATTGCAGAGGAACACAATGGCCATTTCACATCTCCATATGAAGGAAAAGGGCTCTGAAAAACCTGGCTGTGCATGGGAAAGCTCTTTCTGGGGGTGAATGCTGTCTCTTCTCAGCTGCTTTAAAAGTCCCTGGGAGCGATGCTGCAAGCTAGGGCAGCTTCCTCAGGAGAAAAGCACTCGGCCAAAGGATTATTTTGAATTTGGCAATTTAATGTTGGGTTTATCCCTTCCTCTCCTACAAAACGTCTCCTAAACCATGCTGGGCTAAGAGAGTAACAGCTGGCCGAGTGCACAGGAAAGCTCTTAGCAACACCACTTTCTTGGATGTGTTCTTGTACTGAATCTAGGGAAAGGGTTTGGAGGCAACCAGGATGCTCTGAGTAGATAATTCTGTCTTTGAGAACTCAGAGACCTAAATTTTAATAAGGAACAGCCTCCTGGGAACACTATGGATACAAATTCACAGCCATTTCAGTTGCCTGTGGAAATGAAGGGATAGAAACAATACAGTAATACAGCAGAATCTGTTCCTAATAGAACAGATGCAAAGAGAATGGAAAAGAGACATCAGGAAAAACAAGCCAGGGAGGGCAACTAAATAAAATCAAGGAGAAAGTGGAGGTAAGGACTAGCACCACAAGAAGCACATGGATTTTGCTCCATGTCTTCCTTCCATCCTCTCACCATCTCACTAACAGAGCACACTTCATTCTACATCCATTTTTTTCTCCATTTCTGACACAATAATGCCATAGACTTAGTAAAAACTTCATGCCCATCCAAAGTTAGGCCCAGCCCTAGGGACAGTTCAGTATATGTTGTATACATTCACCCTTCTGCAGAAAGAATGGAAAAGTCAGCTTACATGTTTGAAGTTCCTAAATGGCACAAACTGGACGATGTCTCGAAGCACAGGCTCGCCCTTGGGAGACCTCAGGATGCCATCATCACCATCCAGCATCTGCATATCACTAAAATCGGCGTTCCCCACCCCGACGATGATGACTGACATAGGAAGGTGAGAGGCGTGGACAATGGCCTCTCTGGTGTCAGCCATGTCTGTGATGACACCATCCGTCAGAATCAGCAAGATGAAATATTGCTGAAGTAGTTGGAGAAGAATTATATCGTTAGTTGAGCTTCCAAAGATGTTTGCCCTTTTCCAGTATAAAAGTGTTTTTGGTAACTGTCACTCGTGGACTTTTTAAACTATTATGGAAAACAGCCTTTATAGTTGTTCTGATTTCATCTTGGATAGGTTAATTTTCTTCCTAGGAGCTGATATAGAGTTGTGTTTTGGATTTAGGAACAGAATAATGTTGATAATACACTGACGTTTTAGTTGTTGCCAAGCAGCCAAGGACTTTCCAGCTTCCCATGCTGGCCTGCCAATCAGAAGGCAGAAAGTGCACAAGAAGCTGGGAGGAGACCCTGCCAGGACAGCTGACCCAAACTGTATGATGTCATGCTCACTATACAAACTTGGGGGAAGCTGGCAGGGGGAACTTCAGCTCAGGAAACAGCTGGGCACTGGTCAGTGGATGGTGAGCAATTGTGATGTGCACTGCCCTTATTTTGTATATTCTGTTATCATTGTAATTATTATTTTCTTCCTTTTCTGTCATATTAAACTGTTTTTATCTCAACCCATGGGTTTTACCTTTCTTTTTCTAATTCTCTCCCCCATGTCACTGTGGGGGAGTGAGTGAATGGCTGTGTGGTTGTTTTAGCTGCTTGCTGTGTTAAACTGTAACAATAATGACTCAAAAGTTAAATTCATTTCCCATCCAAATGTCCTCTGCTACTAATTTCATCTTTTCTGGAGTTTAGCTCTAGTGCAGGAGCTGGAGAGAGCCAAGGGTTGCACAGTGTAGAAAAGAAGGTTTCTAGCTTCTCGGGATGGGAGAGTCAGGACTTTGTCTGGGAAGTCTGGAATAGTCCTGAGATCCTCACTAGCCCTATTTTCCATCTGCTGCACAATCACTTCTGCTGACAGTTTCCGATTATATTTTTTCTCCTTTAGGAACCAGTGGGAGGCAGGGAGGAATGGGTATTGAAGCATTACAAGCCTGTAGCAGAGTTGTCAGGGAGGTTATGACAGCACTTTGCAGAGGAGCTTTGCTAACAGGCAAGTGGGATGGGTGCAGCCATCTGCAAACTGAGGGTGATCCACTGGTGCCTGTGGGACCAGCACAACACCATGGCAGGCCTACTGCATTCTGCAGAGTAATGGGGTCTCTGGGGAGAGCAAGGGCATGTGCAGGGAGGAATACGTTTATTTTCAAACACTTCAAACAGACCCCTGAAGACTGTTTTTCTCATTCTCTAAAAGAGATCAAGCAATTTTCAACATTTGTAAATTTATTTCTCAAAACTCCAAAGCCCACTGAATTGGGAGCTATGACATCTTTGCTCGGTGATGGAGAGAAATGACTCTCACGTAGATCCTTTGTGAACTATTAGGCAGCCAGAGTCATTCTCAAACATGCATTAATACAAAAAATGAACAAGTCATTGAATTTGGTCATTCTGCACAAATAACGCCAACACATGAAACATTATTAAATTTACGTATGCACAGTTATATAAACTCACATAGACTTCTGTTCATCACCTGCTGCCATGAATAAAACAAAACATGCAGAGAGAAAACTTTATCTTCAAGACTCATGCTATAAAACAATCTGTTTTTCAAACAGAAAGGGAGGATGCTTAGCTAGGTTTGCAAAATGAAGCAACTTCTTCAATATGGCATACTTGTTCAGGAGCAGCACTGCGAACAGACTGAGCCACCTCAGGATTAGGTGGATATGGAAATTCAAACATAGCACTTCCCCCTTTTCGGACTGGGACCCTAAGTAGTATCAACATCCTGGAAATAGCAATTGAGTGAAAATCACAAGCCCAGACCAATGGACAGAAATGGTTGGGAATTGCTGCCTTAGCAGGTGTTATAAAACATCTCAGCAAATGAAGAAAGCTTAGAGAAGGCTCCAGGCTTGGTGATAAGATACATGCCAATGTACAGCTCTGTTCTGTTCCTATACATAAGCATTTTCCTTGCTTCAGTATAGAAGTCCTCTCTTACATCCTTGACTCCCATAGCACTGAAACAGACCTACTTGCTCCCATACTTTCTCCAATTCTCCCATTCTCCCTTTCTCCCATTCTGTCTGGAAGGCAAGAAAAAAATAAGCCTAATTCATTTCAAAAATGTACTTTTAAAACACTATCTATGCTTAAGCCTTTCAGCCCAAAACTCTGTCATGGGTTTTTGTATCAGATATAGGTGAACAGATTTCTGAAAAGCACATAATGCTCCATGTCAGTAATAGCAAATCAAAAACTTTATCACTGTAATTTTCAAAGGAAGGGTTGTAAAAATCCCCTAGTTGAACAAAAAATTTTAGTACAGCCCCTGCAAGAGACTTAAAATTGGGTAGCTTGTGTGGGAATAATTTGAGCTCATCTTCTTGAACCCCTAAATTTTTGTATCCTTAGTGGTGCCATTTATGTTTCCATGGTAAAGCACTGGGTGTGTTACAGGAAAAACAGCTCTAAAAGCAGGAAACCGAATAGTGTGGGACGTGTTTAAAGTTGTGACTACTGGGGCTATGACAACTACATACACTGTGGCTCCAGCTGCCACAGACTCAGGCTGCCTTCTGTGAAGGCGTAATTCAAATACAATAGAAGGCCTTTTCTGATGGCCTACAAGACATCCATCAGAAGACAAGAAAAAATTCAAACCTTACCGAGGCCTCCTTGGTGTTGGTCTCCTCAGATGCTGATTTTGCCACCTTCTGGATGATGGGAGCAATGTTTGTGGGCCCATAGAGCTGCAGCTTGGGAAGGCAGCTTTGATAAGCCTCCACAACACCCTGTATTCCTGTCATGAAAAGCCACACAAAAGGCAAATAAACGTAGAGCACATCACCAATATCATGCTTCTTTGAAATGTAAATAAAAAGCAGGTTCTTAATGAATAAATCCAAAATATCATATGATTAGCAAGGACTAACAGCTTCAGATAATTTCCAAGAAGCTGTCTCTAGCTATCTTGAATCTAGTTTGTAATATGTAATTCATTATACCATGCTGCTTTTTCCCAGCAGTTTTTAATGTCTATTTTCCAGGTATCAACTTGCAATGCAATAGCTCTCATCCTTCTCAGTTCAAGGTGTAAGTGATCGCTTCCTGATCACCAGCTAAGATTCATGCTAGAAGGGTAGACACAAACTAAAAACACTTCAACATTTCTCTCCTTTTTCTCTGGATGAATATTTATTTGTTTATCATGGTAGTTACCAACAAATTTGCCCTTTGTACTTGCAACCTAGAGCTGTCAAAGAATTTAAACATCTTTTCAAATACCTGACTCCCCTGTGCTAAGAAATAATTTTTCAAGGTGAATTTGCATAATTGCTCCCAGGTTGAATTTGACTATGACCAAAAGCTGTGAAATATTGGAAGAAACAGCAGGATGCCCTGCAGTCTACAGAAAAATGAGCTTCAGTCAAGAAGTTTTGATGGAGAACTAGCCAATTTTTGGCTTTTTAATTTCAGGATATATAACTAGACCAGGGAGAACAGACTTCTGCTGACACACCTGACAGATCACAGAATGAAAATTGGTGTTTTCAATCATTGAGAAGAAGGATTTCTTGAAGTAATGTACACGCGAGCCTCTGCATTCAGAACTCCCAGCTTACCAGACCTAAAGGATTAGAGGTCTAAAGTTGGAAAGAAAGTGATAGACTGAAGAGCTTTGTAAAGGATGCTGGAGAATTAAATGACTTCTATACAATCCTAAGCCAGTTTCAGTTTGCACTGAGACAGCTCACTCATGAGATTTTCCTCAATGATGTTTACAGGATATATGGGTGCAGACCCATTACTACCAAATCACAGTGGGCTGTAATTGCTTTACAGTGACAGACCTGAATCTCCTATGAAAAAATGGTGGAGAATGCAGTCTTCTCTCTTAATAGATACTTACAAACATATTTTTTCCATCGCAATTCACACAGACAAAAGAACATGCTCCAATTATAGCTACGATTAGCCAAAACGTAGAGTAATATTACCAAATTCCCCTTGGTAATTCCAGTGAGTAATTTGCAAACCTGACCTTTTGACAACTCCTAATTTTAAACCTGCTAAGGATTTCATTACCTATACTTACTGATCTTGCATGAAGGCTTTGTAAATCTTCCCTAAGATAATGACAATATACACGGTGGATTCTTTTTCTCACGCATTAAAATAGTATGAGATAAATCTTACTCATTGCATTCCACAGAGATTTAGCGTGGTTCATGTCAGAAAGCTGCTTTCATTTCAGAAAGAAACATGTTCTGGAAACATAATTTCTTGTTCACTATCTCAAATTAATATATTTTAGAAGTAGTTACTACCCCTATATATCCAAATCTAACAGGATATGCAAGTAGCTTACTTTTCTTGGACTCCTTTATTTTACAGAGAGCCAATATGCATTTTTATTTGCAATTTTTCTTCTTTTACATTTTTAATTGGAATAACTTTCAATAGCTCTGATGATATAGAGTGTAAGCTTATATATATGTGTTTAAGATGCATGTAAAATGCATGGATGTGTAGAAGCTTTCATTCAGATTAGAGGTTGTTACCTACTTTCTTCCTCAGACAATAGAGACTAAGTACTAAGTATAAGATGACAAATATCCAATACTATAAATATCATAGAATCATAGAATCACAGAATCATAAGGTTGGAAGAGACTTCTGAGATCGTTGAGTCCAACCGTGCCTTTCTCCCTATTAAACCATATCTCTTAGAAACTCATGTACCCATCTTTTAAACACCTGCAGGATGGGGACTCAAACACCTCCCTGGGCAACCTGTTCCAATCCCTGACCACTCTCTCAGTGAAGAAATTCTTCCTAATGTCCAGTCTAAACCGGCCCTGGCGCAACTTGCGGCTGTTCCCTCTCGTCCTGTTGCTCGTCACTTGTGAGAGCAGCACCCACCCCGTCACAACCTCCTTTCAGGGAGTTGTAAACAGTGATGAGGTCTCCCCTCAGCCTCCTCTTCTCCAAACTAAAAAACCCCAGTTCTCCAGCCCCCTTCACTAGCCTCGTTGCCCTTCTCTGGACATGCTCCAACACCTCAATGTCCTTGTAATGAGGGGCCCAGAACTGAACACAGTACTCAAGATGTGGTCTCATCAGTGCTGAGTACAGGGGCACAATCACATCCCTGGTCCTGCTGGCCACGCTGTTTCTGATACAGACCAAGATGCCATTGGCCTTCTTGGTCACCTGGGCACACTGCTGGCTCGTATTCAGCCAGTTGTCAACCAACACCCCCAGGTCCTTCTCCAGACAGCTCTCCAGCCACTCTTACCCAAGCCTGTAACTCTGCATGGGGTTGTTATGACCTAAATGGAGGACTCTGCGCTTGGCCTGTTGAACCTCATCCCATTGGTATCAGCCCATTGATCCAGCCTGTCCAGATCCCTCTGCAGAGCCTCCCTTCCTTCAAGCAGATCAACACTCTTGGTGTCATCTGCAAACTTGCTAAGGGTACACTCAATGCCTTCATCGAGATCATTGATAAAGATGTTAAACAAGACTGGACCCAGCACTGAACCCTGGGGAACACCACTCGTGACTGGTTTCCAACTACTCCATTTACCACCACCCTCTGGGCCCGGCTATCCAGCCAGTTTTTCAGCCAGCAGAGGGTGTGCCCGTCCAGGCCAATGGCAGCCAGTTTCTCAAGCAGAATACTGTGAGAAAAGGTGTCAAAGGCTTTAGCTAGTGATAGTGCTAGTTATAGCACTCAAGACAATCTGCTCCATGACCTTCCCCAGTACCAAAGTCAGACTGACAGGCTTGTAGTTCCCTGGATCCTTCCTCCAACCCTTCTTGTAAATGGGAGTTATATTTGCCAGTCTCCAGTCGAGTGGCCCCTCTCCAGTCAGCCAGAACTGCTGGTAGATGAGGGAAAGGGGTTTGGTGAAGACCTCTTCCAGTTCCCTTAATACCCTTGGATGGACTCCATCTGGCCCCATGGATTTGTGTATGTCTAATTGGCCAAGCAGGTCTCTAACCAAGTCCTCCCAAACAGCTGGAGCTTCATTCCTATTATCTTCTGGCTGAGGGGCTGAGTATCCCTAGGGCATTCCTCCTTGGAGTTAAAGACTGAGGCAAAGAAGGTGTTGAGCACCTCTGCCTTGTCCTCATCCCTCATTGCTACTGTCCCTTCTGCACCCAGCAAAGGAGGGAGCGTATCCTTTGTCCTCCTGCTGCTGCTGATATATTTGAAGAAGTCCTTTTTATTGTCTTTGACCAAAGTGGCCAGTTGAAGTTCTAGTTGGGCTTTAGCCCTTCTGATTTTTTCCCTACATGATCTCACTTCACCCCTGTAGTCGTCCTGGGACGCCTGCCCCCTCTTCCAAAGCTCATAAACTTTCTTCTTTTTTTCTGACATCGCTATGAAGCTCTCTACTCAGCCATCCTGGTTTTCTTCCCCGCTGACTTGTTTTACAGCATAGAGGGATGGCCTGCTCTTGTGCCACCAACATTTCCTTCTTGAGAAGCGTCCAGCCCTCTTGCACCCCTTTGTCCTTATATATAACGTAACGTAACGTAACGTAACGTAACGTAACGTAACGTAACGTAACGTAACGTAACGTAACGTAATATAATATAATATAATATAATATAATATAATATAATATAATATAATATAATATAATATAATATAATATAATATAACCTTATATAAAATATAAGGCTATAAATATTAAAGTTTTCCACAGTGAAAATGATAATAGGGGAGGAAAGGTGAGGATATCTATGTTTTATGTATTCCAGTGATCTTCATATCTTAACACAGTCCTTACGCAATTTAAAGTGATGCTTCACACTACATTGTGCCAGCTTACCGCTTCCACAAAGAAAGGGATTTTATTCCCCAAATGCAAATCAGGCACATACTTTTTATATCACATCCAACCTCTGTTTCTTGGTTTAAAGCAAGATACACTAGCAATTTGCCTTTGTATTCTGGTAAGTACGAGGTAAACTAGTGCGGTCACTAAGTCCTTTATCTCCCTCTTGCATCCTCTCTTCACATGATCTGCTGGTGTTATTGCTCTCTGTGTCACCTAATATAGTGAGAGCATCTAGAAAACATCACAGAACAATTGGCAGTAGGAACTAATCAAGCATCCATGGCAGACAGGTGATGAGCAAGCTGCAGCAGATGATTAAACAACACATTTTCTGATCTGACACCTTTTCTTTCTTTCATCCAGATGGATAATATTTTAAACGGTATCATTTAAGACAAAGAAGTGCTTCGTATATCTCATAGCCATTCCGTGGCCTTCTTTTGTGCTGCAATCATCTTTGTATGTCTTCTTAGCCCTAAAACTCCATTTAAATGATGGGTTAACTTATCAGATAAGTAAGTCTTACTTAAAAGAACCAAGTAAGTTTAAATACATAACAAATATTAAGTGAAATAAGCCAAGGCAAAGCTCATAGAGCAGCTCCTTCCTTATTTTTTAACTTTTTCTCATTTCCATTATTATATTTTATTTTGCATACATAGTAGAGATCGGATAATAAGTTCTTTACTTGCAGAGGATTTGTCTCTTCAACCTCTGACCTGCTCCTGGCACTATATAGATATGACAGCCTTTTTAAACACTAGTCAATCAATAGAAATCATTATATAACAAAGTCAATGTGATAAAAGAATTAGCCTTGGACTCCAAAGAAGCAGCAAAAGGGAGGATAATAAAGTATTCTTTGTGTGGACTGCTAGGGCTTTTTTTCTGAGGTACGCAGAAGGTCACAAAGGTCCTGTATTTAGACTGGGAAACAATATATTTGAACACTATGTGCATAAATATGTTATCAAATAATGCTGACCATGGTTAACTGAAATATTTTAAACATATCAGGCCCTATGTAGACACCATCTCTCTGTGTTCAGAAGCAGGAAAGCTAACATATTTTAAAATACAATGGTCCATGTAAAATGTTGAGATCTGTTTTGCTTTTCCACCTCATCCCCACAGCCTCAGCGTGACTAATATCTCAACTTCAAGCTGGCGCACAAGCTTAGGGCATACCTAGATGCATGTAATTTCTGTTTTTTTAACTCTTCAATGCAAAAAAAGCTGTGTGAACACACCAAGCAGCTGTAGGACTTAGGCCCAATTACATTTCAAGCCTATGACCTAGCAAGGCTGGAGCAGTCTAACAATCTAAGCACAACAACAAAGCAGGAATGTCCACTGAACTAAAAATAGAGATCTTGCATTTAAGATGCATGAACTTTGAATCTTTTCAATGTCTCTTTCCTTTGAATTGTCCTCTCTTCCCTTCCTCATTTAATTTCTTGGCATCTTAATTCTCATCCTGAACATTTTCCACTGATTATGCCTGAAAGCAAGCCACTAATAAGCCTGAGAAGGGTAGAATGGAGCTGCTGGAAAATTGAACAGGAAGAGCATGCTGAAACACCAGTTTCAGTATCTGGAAGGTAGCAGAAGGATAAGGAAGAATAACAGTTTGTGGATTTTAGACAGCAATGATCATGTGACCAAGACTTTCAAATAAGTGTTAGCGTGGAATTACTTGTTGACTGTTTAGACATCATTGTCCTGTTATTGTCACCATTTACAAGATGTGTGAATTGTGGCAGAAGATTCTAGAAAGACAGCATCAGTAACTGCATATCTCACAAACACAAGACATAAGGCAAGATCTGCTACTTGAACCCGGCCTCTGACTACTGACGAGTAGTGATTGTTGCTAGAATACACCAATATCTTACAGTGTGTTAAAACAGGCTCCTGCTGCATTCACTGTCGTGAAAGTATGCATCCTTCTCCCACAACAGTCCTCAGCTGTTGCTCTGACCCTTCGACGTTGGGCATCGCTGGACTGACTTCCAGCAGGTTGCTGTTGCTATAGGTCTGCCCAAAGAACTGTCTCTAAACTTTGATCACAGAAGGGCACAGCCTGCTTTTGCATGTTCTGCCCTTCTTAGCTGCACAACGCACGATGTAGCTGTAGCTGAAGATCTGGAATGAATCCAGGAGACACAGCTTTAGTTTTCTGAAATGGTAGTGATCTGGGGAAGTGCAAGTGCTGAATGCCCAGCGTGGTGTATTTTTAAAGGGTCCCATTTTTCAGAAAATTAATGTGTGGCACTTTCTAAGGTTTCTAAAGCTAAGCCCAATGGCTTGGAGTGTGTGAGGTTTTGAAAATCCTGGCTGCTTTCTTTAAAAAAAACACTCTGAATAATACTCAGGGGGTACAATAAAAAATGCAAGCACATTTTGCACACAGCAAAAATACAGCAGTGTGCCCTAATCTGAGTGTTACCTGCACATTCTGGGTTGTCTTCATTGAAATTGATTGCAAAATCATGAGAGACCTGCAGATAAATAGAAAGAAGAGAAGATGGCTACAGTTAGAAAAATTAGAACGAGAAGACTTGTGGTTAAACACGCTTTACATTCTTTCTGTGTTAAACCAGTGATCTTTCAAGCTTTCAGTGTGTCATACAGTCCCAGCTGGAGCTCCCTGCAGAAACAAAGGAACAAAACTGGAATTAAACTTGTCGATAACAAGAACAAGACCAAGAATAAACAGCGTAAGGAAAACCCACCCAAGTACATGACAAATCACATAAATATGGTGTCACGACTGGGCTATCAATGCCAGGCATAGAAGAGGGATCTATAGCTGAGGAGATGTAAATGCCAGCTTTCCCTTGCTCAGCATCTCAGATTGCAGGAGAAAGCAGGTTGTGATACAGCACTGAAAGCACAAGCTCAGCCCCCTTCTGAATCCTGTATTGCCATGGGTGAACAGTTCCTCATTTGACGGCCAAGGGATTACAGGATAAATAATTAATTCTCCAAAGAAATCAAGGCAGACATTCAGCCCCACTGTGAAATAATAATGTATGAAATGTAGGGAGTCTAAGCTGGTTAGGAAATAAAGAAAACACGTGCAGATTCTTGGTTTTCCTCCAATGTAGTGACTATCCCATTCTCTCTCTCTCTCTAAATCTGAATGTAATAAAATACCACAGAGGTATTTTCTAAGAGAAACGACTGTGAACACAAAAAAGTTACTGATTTTCTGAAAAAAAAAAATGCATTGTATGTTCAGTGTCTTGGGAAAATAATACAAGACTTCTTTATGCACAAATAACGCAAGGGCAGTGTAAGTCCCAGGTTCCACGCTTCTTCTTGCTGTCTGTCACTTACAGATCTCCATCCCCAACACAAATCTGCGGGTACTGAAACTTTCTTCAAATGATGTCTTCTGATTTTAAGGTTTATTCTTGCCTGCATTTGTTCTAGATTCCTTTTTACTCCTTTCTTTGGTCACTGAGAAAGCCTGATTCCTTTTAATTTCTTCAGCTCTGAAGCTCAGTCTCTTAATTCTCCTGTTTTTTCTTGATGAAGCCCAACTTTTGGCTTGCAATGGACAATATAAATATATATATTCTGGTAAAGTTGAATTTAAGTATATCATCCTAGATTCATAAAGGCATTTATATAACTAACTTCAATTACATACCTTTGAGACTTTATAGATCTCTGTAGAACATTCAGAAATGCCAACAGTCCTAGTCACAATGGAAAGCAACCTGTTTACTTTCTGTACAATGGAACTTTGATTACTTCCAGAAAGAGATTTATTTGTTGGATATCGTTGTTGTATTTGTACTTTAGATGACTTGCACAGAAATTGGTCTATGACTAATAGACCCATAGATCAAATGTGTGATTACACAGAGGCTTCTGTAAAGGTTAAGTGGTATCAGTTGGCTAATTACTGCCAAAGGGAGTTTCTCAGAGAAATTGAATTTCATGTGCTGGCCTTGCTCACCACAGTGATGCCTACCATTACTTATTAAGAGGTCAAATACAACAGGTCTTCTACCATGACTAGAAAGCACTGAAGAAAAACCCACTGAAGGTAGCTTTGCTCAGCCAGGAGTTTGTTATGTCTACACCAAGAATCATTTGTCTTTTACAGAGTGTTTCACTTGAGCCACTCAGGCTACACTACTTGGCCATGGAAGATAATGCGGAAAGTCACAACGTATGTTCCTCGCTGAGCAGGCATCGGAGTCAGATAAGCTTCAGAGGTGCTCCAGAGCCCTTCTGTCTGGCTTCTCTGCACATCTCTTGGCACACTTTGCCCAGCTGGTATCTGCCAGTCTCATGACCAGCTGCAGGCCAAAGGTAATTGCAGCTGTCAAGAATGGTTATGTGAGTTTTCACTCACTGATGATTTTTGTGTTGTTGTTGTTCAATAGCCTCTCTTCTTCCTTTAGGCTTTCTGCATTTTGTATTAACTGCATCTCAAGAGCAAAAAAGGATGTGGATGCATGTTTATGTATTACAGGTTGATTCTTCCAGCACTGTGCCTCTTAAGTGATTTTTATGTCTTTATTCCAAATGCATTTGAAATTATAGCAAAAGGGGTATCACAATTCTTTTCCAGAGCTATGAATACAGTATTTTAATCTCACATGCAAGCAAGGGCTGGTTACTTTTGTTGCTATACCTCTTTCAGTATCAGATTATACAAACAATTTATCTGGTTCAGAGCTATGGCACCAAGACTCTTATTTAAGAAAAATGTAGATAACAGTTTGGGTCAATAAGGAAAGCCCAAGTCTAGTAAGTGTGCACAATGATCTGAAAAATAATACTGCCTGAGCAAGGCTCCTGTTCTCTAAAAACAAGTGCCCCATATACATTGCCATCCTGATTCACCAAGAACAGTGTTAAAATTTATCCTGAAGGCAGGAAAGGAAACACAATGAATGTAGAAGCATTGGGTTGCTTCCTATGCTCTCTGAACAATATATCATGATTTAAACAACATTAAAGTACACTGTGAAAGACAGAAGTTCTTTGAGCAGCTCAGTGATGATTCACAAACAGGAAATCATCACCTGAGGCAAGCCAACAACAGATATTTTTAAAGCAGAGTTCCTCCAGCTGCTCAGAACTCATTCCCCACTCTGGTAAAGATGTGCTTCAACCTGCCCCTGTGCTGTCTCTCCTGTGGTGGCCAGAATTCAGGCAGGTTCAACCAGCAAAACCGCAGACACATGACATGTACTGAAGGCCTTACTGACTTTGGTTGCTACCCCAGAGGACTCCATGTAAAGCCCACACATGTCAAAGGGTGGTTTGGACCAAACATTCAATGCTTTTATTTTCAAAGCAGTGCAAAGTAATGAGCTTCCATTTTTTTATTTGTTTGTTTGGGTTTTTTCTTTCTTCTTTTGTTTGTTTTAAAATTAAAGATGAAAGGGCTTTTGTGACTTGAAAACCAGACATGCTGATGACAGAGGACCAAAAGCTGGTGTACTAAATAGCGTCTTTCTAATATTGAATAACAAAACCCTCTTGTACTCCCAGAATTGACAAATTAATGGGGAAAATGAGGTAAAACTGGGAACATATAAGATGCTAAAGACTGGGTAATCCTCAGGGGAAACAAGAAAACATTTGGTTGTTCAGAAGCAAGGATGTTTATATAATCTGTGAGGGTGGTTTGTACGATGGATTAATCTAGCAGTCAGGAAATACTAGAATACGTCAAACCACAGAAGCACAGAATGACTGCTTTATGTTAGTACACAGCACAGATAATTTTGCACAGAACTGAAGACCGTGGTCTGTGGTGGAAGTCAGCCTCACGATAAAGAATTTCCTCACAGAACTGCGACTGATTTACTGACCCTGAATTAAGTTTAAAATATGTAACTGACCCTCTGCTCAGCCTTCCTCCTCTCAACATCAATCCATAAAATCAATCCATAAACAGAAAGGAGAAATTCTGGAGTGCAGAGGTGATTATATGGTATCAGCTTGGCATTACCTGGGTTGCTGCACAAAGCACTGCTCAAAGCCTCTAGCTGAGGACATTTACTTGCACTTGGCTATATATTAATCTTTTCTCTCTGCAAGATTCCAGCTAAATTATTTAGCAGATACCATCATGGATGTTGGATTATTAAAACCCAGCTGTCCAGGCATATCCTGCACCAGGAACGTTATTTCTTGGGTAATTTCTTCAAGGTTTTTGGCAAGTAAAATGAGTAGCTCTACCATACATCATGCTGTAGAATACAAGAGCACTTCTGAGGAGACATCAAATAAATAGTGTAAAATATTTTTCTTAAGGCAATTGTAGTAATTTTTACCACTGCACAGTGCCTCCATTGCCTGTACATACAAAGGGACAAGCACCTGCATACAGAAAGGCAAGTTGTCCATCAATGTGATGGTGCCTGTGAGACTCTTGCAAGAATCAAACCATACTTCCACATGCTTATGACCACTTCAGTAGAAAAGTCACCTCAAAGTAAGCAGGTAACTTATTTCCCTTGTATTGGGATGTAACTAAATTCATCTTCATAACATGGCCATTACTAAATATGTTTCTAATTAAGGCTCAAAGGAAAGGGAAATTTCCTAATTCATGGCAATTTTGGAGATTTCTTAAAAAAAAAAGGTCTTCTGGACTCAGAAAATTCAAAGCACAAATAAAAACTCTGCCTTGGGGTCTGACAAATAAGAAAACCCCATTTCTAGCAAATTGCTAGAAACCTTTTAGACTATGCAAAGGCATTTCAACTTACAACAAAACATGTTATTCTATTTTGGCCTCCACACTTTTTTAACCTTTTTCACACTAACTGAACTTCTATTTTTTAAATAAATCTGCTTTGACTCAGAAATCATGTTTTTCATTCATTTTGCAAGTGCTGGAATTGGATGCCTCAATTCTGAAAATTAGTTATCCTTTCTCCCCCCTCCCCTCTGGATTGCTGAACTCATTTTTTCCCTGTCTCAAATAGCTCCAGTTTTCCAGAAACCTCTATGGTGACGGTGGCGGAACTACTTGACAATCTGTCAAATTCAAGCATGTTTAAGAATGCTTTCTTACTAATTTAAATAGAGATTTTAAAAAAATCTATGAACAATCGATGCATACAGGTGTAAATGCTGAGATGCACAATGTTGAGCACTTATATATGAATAAATTGAACACTATTAAGCCACTACCTGTCTGGAATGCCTGCATATCTTGCAAAACCTTAAGACACTAACAAATTTTAGAAAACACTGCTCAAAAGCTGTTATTTTCTGAATGCTCATTAATCAAATAATTTGGGAGCTGGACATCTTGTGTCTCTGGCTAAGACCACATTGCAGAGATTTTTGCTTGGCAAAGCTTGGCCAATTATTTTCCTTTGTACTTGATTTTTGAGCATGCTGCCCACTTTCCATGTCTAAATGCAGGTTGCACAGATAAGGTGACAAATTCTGTTTATTCCCTTGATGTGATACATAACCTTCTATTGGTTCTTTTCTGTGAGGTTTACATATATGTTTGTCCTCAAGCTACAGAAAAGTGTAGGAATCACAAAGACCACAGCAGTTTTCAAGTACCTTATCTGGTACTTGCTGGTTGTCCAGCAAACCAGACAGTACAGTTAGGGTCGTGAAGGTGCTGCGCTGTTTCTGTAACTGCAGTGAGGTTCCCTCCAGCAACTCTTCCCAGCATAAGCAGTGAATGAAGCTTTCATTAATAATGCAGAAATAAGCAGGACTGTCTTAAAACAAACAGCAAGTTGCTTCATACTTATTCAGGTGTCAGCCTGCAGTTCTTCTTTAGGAAGAAACACTTCATTATTGACAATACAGCTGTCATGGACCTGACACAATTTTAACTTTCTTTTCATTTTAACAGAAATGTTGTGCTGCTGTGTGTTTTTTCAGCTCCTTTGAGTCCTGTCTGCTAAGAAATTTGTGTGTGTTTTGGCTTCCTTTCCTCCTCTTCACTATGACTTCTGCTGCAGTATCATGATATCTGCCACCTCTTCACTCTACTTCTCAGAATTCTCAGATACTTCTCATTGGAAAAAAAAGTGATGGATTGGAGACGCTGTTGTGTTCTGCAAGTTTCACATGTTAGAAACTCAAGAGGGGAATATCACTCTCAGAGGCTTACTTAAATCAGGGAGCAGGGTGATGTATTTGTCAGGCTTTGGGGAAAAAAGATCATATTGCTGAATATTAGATGAATGTTCTCTAGACTGATAAGGAATATTATGTATGGCATGTCTTGCTTCCTCTACTCCCACAGATTCCTTATGTCACTAAGAAAGTGCTGTTTTTATGCTAACAGCTGAAGTGTTTCATTTGGAGTGAAATGAGGGAAAATAAAGTCAGTGCAACATAGAAGTGTGCTCCTGAAATGGAAATTCTGTAAAAAGCATATACTAAAACACATTTTTAAAGGGGTTCACCCTCAAGAAATTCATGAAGAGCCTGCAGAGGTGGATACTGACATTGTTCTGTAATGTCAATGTAAAATGAGGAGTGTAGTTTTCCATGGGTAATGATAGTTGGCATAGCAAAAGTTGCTTTTGTTGTAGCATGTAGAAGGATGGGCTGATACTTCCTTCCAGCAGCTATCCCAGGCTACTGGCAGAAGCCCACACCAGTATGAAAATAAGGCAATGATTTGATGTAACACCACAAAACGGACCTCTTTCTCCCAAGTGGTCTACAGCACCAAGGAAACCTTGGCAAAACCATTTAAAGCTTAGGGCCAGCCTTCAGCTGGGTCCTAAACAGCAATTGATCATTAAGTAGAGACCTGTTACCATTGATTCATGCTGAATATTGAGTTACAGGCCTCATTTTTCAAGAGCTTGTGACTGAGTGGGACGTATAGATCTGAAAATACTGGGTTGACTTATTTTGCCTGCTTTCTTTGTCAGGCTGCTTACCTGTGGTCTTCCCTCACTGTGTGCCATGCATATGCTGGTTGGCTTTAATTTAGACTTTTAAGGAACCTATGTTGTTTTAGTTGTGTGGAGCTTCCCATGGTTACTTAGAAAACCTTCGTGGTGGGATTAATTTCTTTGACAGCTCTAGCAATTTGTTGTGTACTGGAAGAAATAAAAGAGCAGCTGCTGGTGTGCAGAGACCTACATGCTATGAGCAGGTTAAATCGTCTCATTAGGACTGAAGACCTGAAAACAGGCAGTCTAAATTACAATGAAAAGTTGAATTATCCACATAATGAGGCCAGAACTTAGAAGTTCTCTTAATGATTCACCCTAAATTTCAAGTGTGTATTACTACAGTTATTACACTGCTGCACTTCAGTAAAACAAAAAATATGTATGACCTGTAATACTTTTGACTGAAAGCATCAAAAGAACATTGGAATAGGATGAGATGTGCAGTATTGCTGTAGTGTCTGTACTGTTACCATATTTTTGCAGCAGAGGACAAGAAGTTAGGGGAGACAAGTTGGAAGCACTTTTTTCTACAGACTTTGTTAGTTTTAGTTCTATGAGGTTTTTCACTGTTTGTTATTCATCTTAGCTATGTTCCACATCAAACACTAATCATTGCTAGCTTTAAAGTAACTTTATGATACCAGTGTAGCCTAAATTACTGAAGGATTTTCAGGATTATTGGCCTTGACTTAGTAATGCAGCAAGATAAGGCTGACTCTTCACTTTCTCAGAGGGTGTATCTTTCAATTTAGAAGTGCAGCCAAAGTCAAGTAGGGACTTGACAGTGTTGATAGAGTTTATTTTAAGAAGATAGATATTTGTATGGACTGTGTAGAGTGTCACAGGGAGGGACTGAACAGATGACTGCATGGATGACTTAATTTCTAATCCAGTTCCAGTTGGATGTGCCCATGATAGACACCAAGTTAATTATTTGTGCCCATTTTTTCCATAGAAGGCAAAGTCCTCTTGCAATGCGGTTCTTCTCTTCTTCAAAGTTTTATTACATTGGTAAGCTGATATGTCATTTTGTCTTTGTCATTTTCCATCACAATTTTCCATAGTGGAGATTAAAGTTGTTTTTCTCGCTCTCACTTGTATCTCCATTTACTCTAGGACTTGTTTTGTTTACTCATGCATACGTAATCCACACACATGTATCCCCGTCTTCTTTAGTTTACTCTTACTTTACCCAAATTTCTCAAAATTGGAAGGTCTGATTCATCCATTTTCTTGCTTCGACGCTTGTAACATACGGACTCTCCAGGGCAGCTCATGCTACTGGGCAAGACCCTTCATCCATGCACGGATTACTAAGTTCAGTGCAAGAGTCTGACTTAAGAGTGCTTGTCAGGAAATTATTCAAACACCAATCCTGCCAAAGCAGAAGATCAGCAGGTGTTGATGCTGGTAGGAATATCTTGTTACAAAGTCCCCCTGAAATCACTTTGTGACAAGTCATGTGTTTTTCAGCTGACACCTGAGGTATGCTCTCACAAGATGCTATTGCTCAGGTGACCTGAGGCATCAATACCACCAGCTGATTATTCTAGCTAAGAAAGAAGCAGTCTTGTGTTATGAATTTTACTTGACTGTAATCACTGGAAAACAAGTGAAAAGACTTCAGCTGGCACAGTAACATCTTCCTTCTAGCTATCCTTACGTAAGTATAGCTCCCTGCAGCTGAAAGAATTGAAGTTTTCCCTCATGAAATGGTCACCTTGCAGATGATGGAACAACCAGCCCCTGGCACACCACCAGGCTGATCCCTTTGTTTAGATCAGCCACAATGGCATTGTCAGTGATGGCCAGTTCTGAGCTTGAAAGAGCAATCCGATTGTGATATATAAGTCCAACTCACACAGTCAACACTGCTATGCAGCCATGGACAGAGATGCACTTATTGGTGGCAAAGGGATGGCTATCTGAGGAGTAGCTACTGTGTTTCACTAATATGCCCAGTGTAGAGGCTGCTCAGTATGTTTATTCTCCAAAACACTCCCCTATATATAGCAGAGATGGTTGTCAGTTGCTGCATTTGGAACAGATGCACAACAGACACAGATGTTCTGTCTGCATTCAGCACATTAAAATCTTTATCAAAGTTCTGGAAGCTGTCTCTTGATTTTGGAAAGCATTAAGATGGGTGTTACTTTTCAGGAACAGAGCACCGAAAAAGATCTTGTCAGGCACAGCCCTATTTTTTATAACAGTGTTTTTTAGCTTAGAAGGCAAAGAGGTTAAGACATGAGTTGACTTACCTTAGACACCCATTTGCAAGACATATCAAATTTGCTGTACAACACTACTGCTATTCATATGCAGGTATCAAACCTACAAGCCATGAGCAACACACTGGTACATGCTTTACAGTGTGGAATGATACATGATCCCTCTCTGTAGGGAACTATTCTCACATGGCTATTCACCTTCCTAGCACAGCCACAGCTGAGAGACACAACCCAGGGATACTGGGTGAAGTCTGCACAATCAGAAATCCAGTGCTGCTCTTTCCCAGATATTATCTGAACTGCAGAATCCCCAGCTAGTTTTGGTTCCTTATTTGTGTAGAACTACTCTTCTGCCCACATTGCCTCTGCATGTTCAACACAGGATTTGAACTTCTGCCTGTTTCTTCTTAGGTCTCTTTCTGTTGGATGCTCCTCCTTTTAGTTCACTCTCTTTACTCCAGCCCTACCAGTCTGCATATATGTGCTCACAATTGCACCACCACTATGGATCACTCTCATTTTGTTTTGTTTATAAATACCACTTCTCTCCAGCATGGACACATGCTCTTATAGTTCTCTTCTTGTTATTGAAGATGTCCACCATGACACAGGAATTTCCCACAGAGCAAAACTCTCCTAAGGTCTGTATTTTCAGGAAGATGTTTGATCTTGTCATCATAAAGCACAGATACCAGGCTGCTCACTGAACCACACCTTCCAAAAATGGGTTCTGTCAAACCAGGGCTTGCAAAGTTTCAAAATATGCTTGGCAAGTGCTGTTCAAAAAATCAGTTCTCTTCTTACTAGACTAGTATCCATTAACAAACTTTTGCCAATATGATGAAATACTTCGGAGAGCACAACTACTTTAAGTCTTACCTTAATTTCTGGTTTCAGTGAGGTATCACGGGGTGAGAAAGCCAGATGAAAGAGAACAAGCAGTAGGAGCTGCTTCCCCTAGCCTCTGCCCTAAACCATTTCTCCCTTATTTTGTGCCTCACAAACCAAGAAAACTAGAAAATGTAATTTATGCACCTACTTTGTATTCTGGTGGTATCCTTGCTCCAAATCCAAAGGCTGGGAACATTTTGTCACTGAAAAACAATAAAAAAAAGAAGAGTTCCCAAAGATAAATGCATTTTGTTACAATAGACATTTATTCTTCTGTAACCATTCATCAGAAATGCAAAGCAACACAAGAGTACAGAAATGGCTTTTGGGTGAAGAACGCTAGATGGCAGACTGGAAGGGTATCGGATTAGAGAAGGAGGGGTGTGTGCTGAGCAGATGGGGGAGTGATATGGGGGAGTTTTCAGATGAACTCCTAATATTTGAGGGATCAAGATACCTTGCACTTCTCCCATAAATGCAATTACAGCTCTGTATTACCCACCCTTTTGCACTACCTGGCTGCAGCACGAGGGTGAGCTGTCTTAACAGCCAGTTGTCTTAACATTTATTTCATATAAAACAAGATGTGCTCCCTCAGCTCAGAAAATGACTGCAACTAAAAGTGTTTGCAAATTTGGGTTTTTACAGTTGTTCAGGTGCAGAAATATTTCCTAAAATATCCAAAACGGGCAATTTCACACCCCCAAACCTGCAAGTTTTGTGAAGCTTTCCATCTGCATTTTCAGTAGTTCCACTAACACTTGAGAGTATTTTAATTAGTCATAGGTTGATAACGTAGCTGTGACATGGTCAGTTTGCTTCAAGCACTACAGTGAGGTTGTTCTACCCCAGTTAGATCTGTAGACAAAATTTCCTGATTCAGAGGACCTGGAAACTTGAAGGCTGTTAATACTCTTCCAGAAACGCAATAACGTCTCACACAGCCCACATGCTGTCAAGCTGCCTCTTCCCAGATGGCAAGTGGAAAACAACAAGCTGTAAGGAATGTCTCGTCCCTGAGTCAGCAAAGCACTTGATCACACACTTGAGGTTAACAATTCACCCAAACATATGCTTAACACTAAACACATCCTGAAGCCTTGCTGAAGTCACTGAACTGTACTCCAGTGCTCTGATGAATCAAATCCCTTATAAGTTTGTCCCATTCTGCTTACAGGGGCTTTGGAGCCCTCAGAAAAGTTAAGTACCTACTACCATTATTGGCACTTCCAAAAATTCCCGAGAGGCCAGCAGCTTCAATTTTCTTTGTGTAGTGCAAGACATTGCCACTCCAAGTATCAAGTGCATAATTCGCTCCCCAGACAAATTCAAAAAACATAATAGCACTCATCAAAGCTGCTAGGCTGTTGTGTCTGGGATAGGCTGTGAAAGGCAGCGTGATAATTCTGATACAAGCTAAAGAAAAATGGAAGGCTTTAAAATAAAGTAGAAGTAATCCCACCTCCTTTCACCTCTTTCTCCTCCCCGAAGTTAGAGTTGCCACCATGAGATAGAGAAATATTCACCAGCTGATTGGGAAACAGTGATGACTGTCATCTGATGGCTTAGCTCTCACAATTGTTCTGCTACAAAATGTAGTTGCTGCATAAATCTTGGGAACACAGTTCTGTGTACCATATGTTACACTGCGTGACAATGGATCTTGAAAAGGAAGACTAACATCATTTGCATGGTAATGAAATGTTTTTTCCAAGAGACGTCAGAAGCAAAGTAGCTGCTGACTTTTGATGCTAACCACCTGCTGATAGCCTTCTTTTTGATTAAACACTCCTGGAAGTGGGGAAACCCTTATAAATAGATGCAGAGAATTCAGGCGCACACTTAGAGGGTGAAAAATAAGAAGCCATTAGAAAGAAATCTGAGGGGAGGAAAAAGTCTTGTTTTACATCAGCGATTAAGCATGGTTGGATTAGAAAATCAAACCCTGTGAAGCTGCAAGCTAATTGATTTTGGGCAAGAACAAACAAAGACTAAAAAAGAATTTTACTTAGGTAAAACAAAAGTATCTAAGTTCACTAAAGCAATCCAAAAATCTAATGTTGGCAGCAATTACCCAGCCTGGGAGACACCTAAAGCCATACAGCGCCTGAATTTGTACTACAACGTTTCTCGAGTGTAAACAAGTGTAGGCACTCTCGTATCTGCAGCTCCATCTTCTCTATAGCAATTCAGAGACAGCGCTAAGTGATATCTCCAGCAACCTGGATTCTCCTTATGGTGGCAAGACTCCCAGATTCCCAGTCACACAGTGGCACAGCCCTCACTGTTATTCTGTGCTCAGAATACCTTACTACCATGTTCAGAACACCTACCTTTATGTCTGAATGTCCCATATCTCCTTTCTGAGGAAGTGTTATTTACTGCTACCATAGCCTTGTCAAGGAGTGAAGCTTGATCACATACACCCTCAAGATGGAATTCCACGTGGATGTCCTTTAGAGGGAAATGCACAAACTCTAAAGAGGAGTGATATCCTGGGGTCTGCTCCTGTGTGTAGTACTTTCCCTTTCACTTAACTCCACACTCTCCTTGGAAAGCTTCTTATTTTACAGAATTTAGGTACAAACCTCTAGTATTCTAATTCAAGCTGCTGGGAGCAAGGAATTAACTTTAATGTGCTCCCAGAGCTTGATCTTTAAGGTAGGAAGCGAACCTTTTGATTATCAGCCACAAAATCCGTTGCATAAAAAAAAAAGATAATCATGTTATTTCCTGACCACACCTCAAAATTTGTGGCTGCAGCTTTCAGAATAAAGTAAAATTTTAATGTAAGCAATACTTTTCCTCCTATCACACAAACCAAGGTACTTAGCCAATATAAAGGTCTCGTTCTTTAAGTATATATACAGTTTAATGGCTAAGTGATATTTTACAATGTAAACCTCTCTAAGTCTTTCCATCCACCTCCCACTTTGTCATATGAGAAAAAAACCAGCAGCTGAGCCTGTTGCCCTCATTCTGCTTATTCTGCACTCCTGAGGCAAAGCAGCAAAAATATGACCCGGAAGGCCAGCAAGGATTTTCTCACTCCAGGACAATCCCTTATGGTAGAGAGGTGTGACAGAGCTGCTCTACCAAACCCAGGGCCATCATGGCAGAAAGCAGAGCAGCTTCCCAGCTTCTGGAAGTTAGGCCATCCAGGGACTGAAACCACAGTCAGAAAATGAAAAGAAGGTTTCCTCTTGACTTAAGGGTGAATTGAACGCATCAGAGACTCCAGGTTTTCTAACCTGGCATTTCAGTAGGAAAGGGCTCTGCTCTAATGACTTTTCTTCCTTTGTAATTTAAACTCATTTTAAAGAAAAGTGAAAACAATTTTTTCCCCTTTGTGTTGTTTGATCAGGCATGCTGGCCTCATTTACATCAGAAAGCAGGCCCAAGCCCCTGGCTGAAGCACTGGGACCATAGACATGGTTTGTTGGCTCTCTCCCTGGCACAGTGCTGGCCCGTGCCAACTAGCAACTCCCAGAGACTTCGCAGGAACAGTGCTGAGGAAAGCTGTGCTTGAGACTGCTCCCAAATGGCAGTTTGTGTATCACCAGTTTGTGCTGGGAGGAAGAGTGCTGAGATATGACGACATGGTGGCCTCAGGCCACATCAGGATTTTTGATTTGTCTTGTTTAAACCTAGCCAGAGGGTCCTTGGCACACTCAAGGAAACTGCCTGCAATGTCCTGCTGGAGACAGATTGCTAAAGGGAGAGGAGGGAAACAAGAAGTGGAAAAACAAGGTTGTTCTACAAAATCTGAAATTTATAAAACATAATAAGAAAAAGAGGATTGTGGCTTGGCAGAATCTTCACAAAATTACTCTCTCACATTTATTTCACATATTAGATTGTTCTTTATTTTACATACATTCCCTTAAAAATGATAACCTGGCATTATTTTAAAAAAAGCTGAAGTACTTAATATGAAGATCAGAAAAAGCAAAAGCATTGGACTTCTACTTTTACATCTGCTCATATAAGGGCCATCAGTAGTCATGCAAGCACAGATGTATATGGCTCTGGTACTTTTCCCAGTCAAACAGGTGTATATTACTGAAAGATACCAAAACCTGAGCAGCTCTAGGCTGTACCCTAAAGGTAATATCAGGGAGAGGGTTCAGGTTCAGTGTTCATATTGGTAAATGTAGATTAATGCATGCAGAAAGGAATTTACAGGACTCCAAGAGTGCAGTTTTCTAAACAGAAGTACAATCAGATAGCAAAAAGTCCCTCAGTACCACCTCAATTTTCACATAATGCACAGCAGAAAAGAAATTCTGAAAATATCCTATATTACCCTTTAACAGTTAGTTTTAGTCACCCATCCTTCAAGCTATCTAGTAGAAACAGAGGAAATAAAGTAACAAATCAATACGTTAAAAGGGGCACAGAGCAGAGAGATTTTGGGGAGCTGTACTACACAGACAGGAAAAAAGATGAGAAGAAATAGTAGGGTTTTGTATGTTAGTGAGATAGATAATTATATCATTTTCTGTTTCACTAGGAAGTCTAGTGTTATTGGAAGGTAAGAAATATATTTAAATTAAAGACAGGAAGACAAAGAACATTTCAAAATTTTGAAAGAAACAAGGAGTAAGAAGAAAGAAACATTAAGAACCTACTTTTAGTTTCAAATGACCAAGAATCATAAATTTACAGGTCTCTGAAATTCTTGCAAGGACCTGACTAGAATCCCTGGATTTTAAGCTGTCAATTGTAATTTTGGTTTCGAGTCAGATCAAAATTAGTAGGAAGATATTTTTAAAGTAATATGCCGAATGCAGCAAAATCAATTATTTTGCCTTTCATTTTCAATTCCAATCTTAAAAGAGTAAACTGTAGATCTGCTCGGCTCTGCATATTTTCCTGTGATGAATCAGGTATTTTTCCCCTGTTAGAGAGAAATTTCAAATTGCCAAAATAAAAGAGGAGTATCTGTTACACATGTAATTGAAAAAAGTGTGAATGTGAGGAGGGGGAAAGGTGAAGGAGAGGGGGAATGGGAAGAGGGAGAGAAGAGAGAGGAAAGGGAAAAGGAAAAGAAAAAGACAAAAACCAGCAAATGCCACAAACAAAAGAGTCATCCCTAAACTCAATTAAAATCATGATCTTTCATGTTCAGGGAGTGAACTGTAAAGAATATGAGCTGAATGAAGTGCTCCTTTTCTAAACCATATGAATGAATCATGTTCCTGAGTGTATTATTTAGTACTTATCTGAGAAGGGCTTGATGCCAGTAAATTCTGAATCATAACAGCTTTCAGGGACTAGCAGTAGTTCCAAAGAAAATACAGAAATCATTTGAAATATTTAAACATTTTCAGCTCCTGCTTTGCAAGCAGAGCTAGGAAAATAAAGGACATGATCTGTGTGATTGAACAGGGCTAAATAAGACCATTTAAATGGAAGGGACCAGAGCCCATCCACTTCACCCCCACTGCAGTCTTGCACAGCCACCTATGTTTCTCCAGGACACGCTGCAGTCCTGCTCTCAGCCTGCCCCAATCACAATCAGAAAGACTGCAAGAGTTTAGTAGCAGCATTGTTTTCTCCCTTTAATCTGTATTCTTCTCTGAGGAACCACTATGCTGTCACCACATATTCACAGTGCGATTATGCCTGGTTCGATACAATCACATCTCTGGTTTTGGCCAAGTTACCATGTGTTTAATTAAACCTGCACTGAATCTAATAAGGCTTGGCATCCAGTCCCTAGTGCTCAGTGATTTTTAATGGAGCAGTAAGAATGAACTGATTATCATATATCTTGGTCACAAAAGAGTGCTGCGAGCGTACAAATTAATATTAAATCACTGCAACAGCTACATTGTTTGTTCTGTCACAGACAGAGACAGAGATGCTACACAGTCGTGCAAAATTCTGACATTGATATTCGCTTGCTATCTTTAGTCACCTTAGGGGATGTGGAATCTACTGAATATAGAGAAACAGGTACTGTTGAGTAATTGCATTTTGAGAATATGAGGGAAATGCCTGCCACACCTGCAAGGGAAATAATTGATGAAGCAGGGGAATACAAATACCCTGAAGCTAACCACCAAAAGGCATCAACTCCTGAAATAATTAACAAAGCCAAGTCCAGGTACAATAGATTTAAACTTCCCCTTGTTAACATTAAGAAAGCTGCAAAAGAAGCTCTGCAGGGTAAAAATATCAAGTGAATTCAGAAATTCCTAGACTAGGGAAAAGTAAATACCCTCAGAAAAACAAAATCGTTAGAGCTTGGGGGAGAAGTTGGTTAAGCAAAACAAAATGGCAGTGAGATCTATCACTTGCTAGAAGGGTAGCCTAACAAAATGGCATACTCCGGAAGGTGAAATAAAATGTCAAGCTTCCCTGTAAGATGACAAATAAATTGCAATGACCTGATTTATAACTACATGAATGACCCAATTCAGTAAAATGTATCTTGAAAAAGAAGTGGGACTTTATAACTGCGAATAAACTAGGGAAGGGGATGCTGCAAGAGGCTACAGTGAGTTATATTTAACTTCTCAAATCCAGGCAGTTTCCAGACAGTCCTATATATTTTAAAGGGTTGCACATATCTACCTGTACCTTCCAAAACCCAAACTCCATGGTGAATTGACATACATGGAAAATTGTACCATCGCTGAAAAGGTCATTCTCACACAGATATTTAAAACAGATGTTTAAAACTTGACATGACTTGAAGATGACACTGCAGGCAGCAGGTTTAATTCCATCACGCAAGATGCAAATCCTGAAGAACCCCTTGAAACACAAGTGCAGCTTTCAAGTTTCAGGGTGTGCTGCACTAAGCAACCACAAGAACATTTTTGCTATGTATCATTTTGTCCTTTTTTACACATTACAGTGGAACAGGTTGGCCAGAAACCTTCCTGACCAACTCCTTCAGAAGAGGGAAATACAGGACTGCATCGGCATATGTATGCAGGGTGGTGCTGGGAGAGGAATTTCTCATCAAATGCTCTCGAGATACAAATGAGCTTTCTAGGTTGAACAAGATAAAACCATTACAGAGATTATATTGTGGTTTAATGTGGCCAAATGAGCTGTTGATGTAATTTTACCAAACTCAAAATGACATTAGGACAAAATGAAGAACACTAACAAAACAAGTTAGACCAAAATTGTAAGTGAAATACACTGATGACTAAACTTTCAGCTAGGTGTTAATGAATACTCAGAAGGAAACGGGCTGCTACTCACTGTTCATTTGCTGATTTGGAATCTCTGATCAAGGTTAATTTCACAATATTTTGGAGGGGCTAGTAAGTAAATGGAGCTTAATTCACAAGAATTGCCTAGGTTTAACTGAGAGGAATTTGACCTATAAACATCCTGTTAAGGTTGACTCAGGCAAAAAGTGTCCACTTTCTGTAAAGGAGGAAACTTGCATGAGAAGATTTAGAATATGGTGTTCTTTTACTCCACATATGGGTTTCCAAATGGGAATAATTTGTTTCACAGGTATATCCTAATATAATGGAGTGGATGACTAGAATAGTTATATGATTAATAATGCAAGGAGGAAATTCATGCTTCTGAAATTGTGGAAATGGTTGTGTTGACTAAAGATGTACCAGATCAGTATCAGATGGCACCAGTGAAAATGGCTAGATAAATATTCATTTATTTAAGATTATTTACTTATTAATACTTATTTACACATAATTCTAGTCTCTACTATAGTAAACGGTATGTAATTTCACAAAAAGTTTGTATGGTTTTCTACTTCAAGTCATTCTTTTCAGAAAAAAATGCTGACAGGGAAATCCCAACAGTATCAGTCTGCTGTCAACTACTGTTCAGAACAAAGCTCAAAGCTCATCCTCAGAGTATATTTCAAGCTGAACTGAGAAGTAGTAAAGACTGCATAGAAAACTGCTGCAGAAGGTTCAGATTTTGATGTATCTACCAGCTGACAGAATGCAGCAGAGGTCTATGAAAAGCGCATTGGAAGAAGCAGTGGTTTTGCTAAGAAACTTGCAAGAGACTGCTCGTGACTGATACAATGACACAGGACCTGAGTTTTTGAAAGAAGAGGCAGCTTAAAGAGGGCAGAAAGATGAAAACTTGGTAAAGGAAAATGCAGAGCTGTAAGAATTGACAGTATCTGCCCTTTACAACACACATACAGGTGTATGTACAGATGCAAAAGAAACTGTTACGAAGCTTCCTTCCCAACAAAGTTGTTGTACAAGACTAATTCTCCTGTACTGATTCTTGGGATAAAAAGAGGTGACTGCAGAAACCCCTGTGGGGCAGTAGTCAGCAAATACATGTTCTGTAAAGGCAAATGCTAAATGTGTGTACATGCATGTTATGTAATTGTGTCAGCCTAGATCCTCACCAGTCAAATCCATTTTTTTTTCAATTCAATTTAGTGATTTAGAGTATTAGCAATTCCTTTTCCCAGTGTGGTTCTAGTCCTGGGTTTTCCAAACACTTGAGAATATGTTTACCCACACCTGAACTTATTGATAAACATAAGCTACAAGCTTTTCTTCACAGGTTACTCTTTTTCTATTTTTCTTCTTTTGTATGGTTATGCAAATTTGGTCCTATTAAAGCACTAAATAAAAAGATTCATGTCTTTCCCCCGATGGTTTTTAAACTTGTTTAGATATGCTAATCAGCTTTTTTTTGCTTAACAGCCTCCAGAAAGGTTGTTTCTGTAATTAAAGTGATAAAGAGAGATGCTTAATAATTAAGCATATTTTTATTTATTGATCTGCATAGGTAGATTAAATTTCAGCATCTATAGCTCTACAGAGGGATTTAATGAAATATTTAATGTCACATACAGTGCCAGTTATTCTAGGCATCATTTGTTTGCCCCAGTTTTAATAAACTATTATTAACCACTGTCTCCATCAAAGCAAATTTCTGCTTTTCTCCTTGTGTCTGTCAAAATTACCTCAAGGTATTTAATTCAGATCCCTCCAGCTAAGGTAACTTGCTAAGTTTTCATCCACAAACCCAGACATAGCTTCAGGATCAATGATCTGTTAAGTAATTCTTGGGGATGAGGCTCCGATTAATAAAGCAGACTGCAAGGTATAAACTCTAAGACCACTTTTCCACTTAGAGCTTCAATCTAAACCACAACATTTAAGTATGTGCTGATCTTTGGATTTGGGACCAACTGATTTTTGCATGATTTTCATAACCTACTGCATTCTTTCTCCTCCCTAACTGCCCTCTGCTGGGTACCTCAGGAAATGTTTTTCTGGGACCGATGGACCTTTCTTCTGACTTATTTTTTCCCCTTCTTAGATCTACACTGAAAGGGATGTGCTGGACTGGGAATCCTGGTCTTTTTATTTTCTGCTTTCATTTTTTCCCCTTCTTAATTTTCAAGTGTACTTAATCACATGAGGGAAGGAAGGTTTTATATATGATTTCTAATCAGAAAATGCACTTGTTCAGGCCTAAAATACTGAATAAGAAATCTTAAAGAGGAATTTTTGCATCTAGTCAGCTATTACTGCAATACATTAAATGCAGAAGCTACTGTTGAAACTCAGACTAACTTCAGGACTTCCATATCTTTCGTGGAATGTGGCCCAGTTTTTAAATTTTCACTGAAGTATTTTATAGTTCTATACATAAATAATTTCTGCACTTTGCAGGAATAACGCACTCTTTGTTCATTAGTGGTCTTTGGGGAGGTTGCTAGACAAGAGTGTTTTACACAACCAGTTTATTTGTTAACATATGATCTCAGTGTGAATGTCAGTTCTAAGGAGCTACTTGAGCATTTAGAGTTGAGGAGACGATTTGCCTAAATGAAAAAACACAATAGTGTCAGGAAACAGAATTTATCTTTCTGTGTTGAAAAGGCTCTTGGAAATAAAAAAAAAAACTCATCTGCAGTGAATAAACAGACATAGAGATTTAAAATAATTAAGAAATAATTTCTGAAATAGATTTTAAATACAAATAAAATGAAGACCAATTTTACAACATCATTTTAAAAAATTATGTGGTCAAAAACATGGTATAAAGACTTGAGAGCGTGGATCAGAACAGGGATGGCCCATCAAGATTAGGAAGTTCTACAAATATCCAATGTAACAAATGCTTAAAATTATTTGATAAAATACATATAATATTTGGCTTTTTAAAGGTACAACTATTGGTTTTGGCCACAGAAAGCTGATTCTCACATGTTTGTGAGGACTTTTTATTAATCCAGTGAAGAATTCTGAATGTATTCAAAAATATAAAACTGTGTAAAAATTAATCATAAAGGTCACCCAGGTATATGGGAAGCACTGAACATCTGGATGTGGGGCAAACAATTAACAACAAAGTTCCAATTCTGCAAAACTCTTAACTTCATCTTAGTGCCATCTGTATTTTGCACAATACTTCAGTCTTTGTTTCATTCAGACTGAATTCAATGGGATTAGATAACAAGCTGTAGTGTCTTGCTGAATCAGAACAGAGGTTCTCATGCAAAGATAAATATTTAATATTATATAATAAGATCTTAATAACCAAATGAGAAAGAAAAGCTACGAACTGCAAAAATCAGATTTCAAACTGAAGAGCAGATTTGCAAGTTCTGCCATGGGCTTCGCTCACAGTATCATCATTAAAACCTGTAATAATGTAAGATCATTTAGGAAGTATTTCAGCCTTTAGCATTATGTGCATGTAACAGCATTTATCCTCACAAACAAGCTATTTACAGTCCCATTCCAGCCCTTTTACCTTTGCCAGAGACAGCAATCACTGCGGAATGAAGGATGAGCTACACTAGTGGCTAGTTGGTTGTATTCCAGCACTGGTAAAACAAATCATTAAGATCAAAGGACCAGCCATTTTAATAAACTGTGCACACTCTTGTTATTGTGACTTATGGCTCTGCTCTGCAGAGAGGGAAGCTATAAGACAGCATAAAAAAGAAATCACTTTTTACTGCACAGTTAAGCGTAACCATACATATTATACATAGAGAAGTATATATAATATCTGTCTGGTACATGCATACCTACATATTTACACACTTGAGTAAAACTCTAGTTGTATTTAGATATATATGTGTGTCTAGGTATATAGCTCTAGGTGCTATTATGAGCAATTCACAGCACACCTGCACCTGCCTTGGAGAAAGAACTTGTTTTATCTATATGTACTGTTTTTCTCAGATGTTTCCATACTAATGGAAACAGACTTGTCAGTGTGCACTTAGATGTGCTGAGAGCAAGGTCTCCCTGCCTCTATTCACGCAGTACGTCCTCCTGCAGAAAATGGGAGCTCCTCCTTGTCCACATCTCAGTTGCCTTTTGATAGAAGCCAGATATGTGAAGAGGAAGGGAGAAGAGGTAGATCAGATCCTCACTTGCAGTCGGGACATGGCCAGATCTTATGCTGGGACACAGGGGAAAGGCAACGTTCCCTGATTCCCCAGTTTAGCCATAGGCTTCTCTGGCTTCATAGGGCAGTTTTCTGATGAAAATGAAAAGAAGCTGGGGAACACTTTCCATGGAGAATGGGATACATTCAAAATTATTAATTTATTTTACAGAGTTTCATGGCTTTCATGAGATTCTGGTTCAGAGGTCTGATATTTCAAATGATGAACGATTTTGTCTTTCCTCATATGTGGGTATTCAACCAGCAAAGACAAGTGACATCTATCCTTTGAAAATAACATTCTCTTGAAGGGGTATCCACCAGGCTTCAAGACAAAGAGGTGGTTAAGGTTTGAAGTCCTAAGCTAGCCACAGTGCATAGAGAGCTAGGTATAACCTCATCTGCCTTATGTATACTTGCTCACATTGTTCAAAACATGTAGAGGGAATAAATGCACATTTGGTAGTGATCAACTGATTTTTCTGGGTCCTGGCTAGGCTGATATCACATCAGAAACCACTTGATTTGACTTCCGGTCCAGAGAACTCAATACTGAAATTACTAAGTTAAAGAATAAATATGGAATGATATGGAAGCAGATCCTCTGAATATTAAACACTTCTGTGCCCAATGATTTTTCACCATTTTCATCTGTTTCTCTATGCTACAAAAAGGTGAAGCAGACTTTCTCAGTTTCAAGGTAAAAACATACCAGTGATATAAATCTTGTGAAAATGTTTAAATGAAAAAATGTATTTCTCACTTACTGCTTCATGAAGTCATCTTTAAACATTCATGAGCTACTTATCTTACAATAAACTGTTTTCCGAGGAGCTGTCTGCTTAATTTACCGAATATTTTTAATAATGTTTTTAATGTGCTTTCCCCTTTCCAGTATTTCAAACTACATTGTAAAGCCTAATTCCTTAAAACTAATGAATGTTTCCCCTTCCCTTATGATCCATTGCTGCTGTTGCTTAGCCACTGATTATATCACACGCAAACTTTATCTTCAAATTCTATGACAAATGTTGTTATAGCCTGAAACAATTCCACCATATAGATAAAGTATTAAGTCTTTTGTGTAAGTGAACAGCCCTTCCATTTCCCATACCATTATCAGATTGGCCTGTTCCTACAGGATTGCAGCATTTCTACAATCAGGATAATAATCAAAGTCCATTTCTCATTCTCTGAATATTACTGATGAAAGAATGATTCTTATTCTTTCACGCTTAACTACACAGAACAGCACTATTCATTTAACTGTTTCAGGAATCTCTGAACCATACAGATAAATGGGCTTTTGGATGAGCAGGGATTACTCCGCTGTATTAAAGGATGTGACACAGAACTTCATTTGGAGCATTAATTACTTAGGGATACACTATGTTAGGCTGATACGTACAGAAACCTAGATTATGAGATTTGGCTTGATAATAGAACTAAGTGTATAAAAGAAAATTTTGGATTGTGAATGTAGTTTCTATATTACTTGTCAATCCAGTTCCTCCCAGATTACAAATAAATGTCAATGTTTCTAATTACAGAAGTAATTTAAGTAATAGCCATAGGCAAAAGCAGTCTTTTGGTACATGAGGGTAGCAAAAGTATGTATCATTCAACAGTTTTGCTATTGAAATGTAAAAGGCATTGCACACAACTGATTTTACTTTATTCCAACTTTTCTTTCACTTGGTGCAAACACATTAACCCTGAGACCCAAAGAAAACCACTCTGTTTTCCTTGGTTTGGAATAAACCCCGCCAGTTCTGCCTATTTGAGTTAAATGATGGATACAAACCATAAAACATCTGGTAAGAGCATTGACATCTTTGTGGTTTCATATTTTAATCTTACTAAACATATGCCCCTATGCAAGTAATGACATTCTGGCTCGATGCAGCCCTTAGGTTCAGCAGATCCTTCTCTTTTCACTTCTGGCTGAATTAACCTGGAAACACCTCCAGTATTTGAAACACAAATGAGCACACTGGATCAATTATGGATTTGTGCCACATTTCATATTTTTAACTGAATTTCAAAGTCTTTTTTTTTAAAGTGTATATATAGAAGATTTTCTTTACAGGTCATTTATACTCCTACATCTCAAGATTGCAACTAAACACAAAAATAACTACTACCTAGAACCTATCGAGATTATTTTCTGCAAAGGTTTGTTCCTTGTAATGTCTTTTCTACTTCAGAGAAATTTAAGTTTTCATTTCAAAGTTACTGGATTCAAAAAGTGCAAGCGTAAAGAAAGCTCATCTCTTGACATTTTGGTCAGAAAGCATTGACCATGTTGAATCAAGTTGCCCATGGGAATGTATTTATAGCGTCACAACTTGAAAGCATGCATATGTCAAACACATGTTAGAAAGGTGACGTTTCCCTGGGAAAAGAAATGGTAGCTTTTTTCTAGCCATAGTCCACAGCTCATGCAACCTCAGAGAAGCTGATAAGCATCAACAGGCATTTTCTGCAATACAATAGAACTGAGTGATGCTGATGAGCTAATTTAAAAAATGACTGGCCATTATTTTTTGTACTGATTGGAATATGTTATCTTGAGAGGAGGATCCTGATTTGGGATTAATATCTCTGTACAGGAGGGCCTGTGCCACTTAACTATTTCATTTTCTTAAAAAATATACCTTAAGAGATATCATAAAAAAATCTATGTGCCTAAACCAGTCCTTCTCATTCCTTTGCCTATTTTGAAGGATATTTGCTCACTGAAATATTTCTGGTAAGTATTAAATTACTGGATAATCACTGAGGAATTATCAGCTCACTTATAACAAAATATTAATTTTCTCAGACTCATTGACTAAGTTTGACCATCAAATTTTCACAGAAACTGTATCAGGACAGTATTTTCCTCATTCCTCTTAAAGAAAACATCTCATTATCATGCAAATGGAAGTTCCTCTGAGCAAGGTAATTGGTATATACGAGATGTAACATGCAAACTGCAGTCACTCCACAATTTATAGAGAAAGTATAATTCAAATTTGACTGGAAATACCATGGCAAAGTGGTAGGTGGATATCTATTACAAGTGCAAAGATTATAAAGAACAATTGTGTAAGATACTATGCCTCACCAAATAAGAACAAACATTTAAAGAAAATGCACTTGGTAATTAGATTAATAATGGGCAATTAATTTGATAGAAGCAGGCAGCCTATTTGAAAGCAAAAGAAGTACATAATGTAATCAAAGCATATTTGGCCCAATTACTCGCATACGTTTATTTATTTAAAGGCATGTTGTATGTACTCATTATCACTATTTTTTTCACCACATTTATTTTAGAAGAGACTGCAATATTCACCAGTCCAGAAGAATATTGAAAACGACCATACATTTACTTCTAAGACTAGACATGGCCACTAACCAGTTTAGGCAAATACAAATTCAGCTCCAAACACAAATTTTGGAAACATATTTGTGTAGGACTCCTAAGTTTATCAGAAGTGATGCTATCAGGCATCTGCAAAACAGGCTTCAAGTTTAACACAAATGAAAAATCTACTCAAACATGCAAATTCGACATGTGAATACAAACCTGAAACTTAACACACATACCTGACAAACAGCCAAGAACCAAACCTTTCATTAACATGAAGCTAATCTAAACCCACTGTCACTCTCAAAAGTGTGTTAAGGCACACTAACCTTTCTGATGTGCGGTCATTTCTCTTGAGCAACTAAACACGGAGCTACTGCAGCCGGCAGCAGGTAGTCATTGATTTCACACTGTGAAAATACTTTCCAAAGACAACTCTGTTATCAAATGTGGCTATTTACCTGTCATAGTCCTGGCAAATCTCCCCAACAGCTACCAAGGCTTTCAAGTACTCATTTGGTTGATAGGGGTGGATGTAGTGCAGTGAGCAGCTGTTCCTAGGATCACCATTTGATGCAGTGAAATCTATAGCTACCTGGAAAAGAAGAAAAGTCAATGTGTTGTGGAGTTTTCTGGGCATAAATATACCAACACTATCTTTACCACAAAAAGTTTTCCGCAGAGATTGCAACCCTAAACCAAATGACATTTTACAGTGTATTTCATCAAATCTGAATTGGGGTAAATACGATAAATATGTCTAAAAGTAAAGAACAGCTGATAAAATAAGAGATAATTAAACTGAAATGGCATTAGGGAAAAAAATGAACTGCTTTACTATTCTACGTGGAAAAATATGTTCTAATACAAATTAATCAAATTAACTATCTCTAGGTTCTCACTGTTAATTAAATTGTCTCAGTGCAGGTGATGTTCAGGACATGAAAGCTGTGCAGTAAAAATGTTCTGAGAGAGTTAAAAATCCTACTACAAGCATAAAGTAAAACTCCAGTTAGGGTAATTTCTTGGCTATAGTAGATAGCTTTATCTTCAAAACACCCTAGCATTAAATAATTAACCCTCCAAGTTTCATAGATGATAGCAAGCTTATGGGTGAGTTGTAGAGTGAAAATAAAGCTTGTATCCTGCACAAATTTTCGTATTGAACAGGCTTAGAGAAGACTGTGGGAAGCACTCAATGGAAAAGCATCTATCAATGAATCCTCTCAAAATTAATTTCTCACTTTTAAAATGCTCTTTATACTTCCCACTGAAGTGTATGTTCTGGCATGCCTCTGCGTGCAATATGACTGTTAGGGACCAAAAAGAGACAATGACCTCTTCCTCCAAAAAACCCCTTATACCTGGATCTTCAATAGATACAAATGCACTAGTTCAACTTTCAGTTTTACAGTGCAGTTGACATGTAAGTTTCTTGCTGAAGCCGGCAAAAAGAACTTTGAAGCTCCAGCTTGCCTCTGTGAACCTGCAGCTTCTTCAGCTGGAGCCCCTGCTTGGCACAGAGAAGACTATTTTACACAGCAATAAAATGAAAATGAAACCTGATATTTTTATTCTCCCTTACAAAAAAAATGACATAGTCCTCCTGAAACTTATTTTTTGTGGCTTAAAACTAAAAAGGAAAAATCATACTGGGTCAACCCAATATGGCTTTTCCCCACCGTTTCTCATTTTCCACCTCTAACTTTTGGCTGAAGGAAACATATTTTTCACTGGGATCTAATTAGCTCAGAAATCCTTTTGTTGCCTTGATCAACTACGATACCCTCCCCCCTCCCCCCCCCCATCATATTTCACTCGGGTGATATGAGATTGATTTGGCTTGCAAATAAAGTAATGCTTCCCTACTCATTGTCCATACACTGAAGCAGTGAGTCTGTTGTCCACATAGATCTCTCCCAAAATGATAGCTTGATTTTACTACATTAAATCAATGGGATAACTCATTTTCTCACTTGCATGCAGGTAGGTAACTGAGGAAGGAAGAAACCCTAGTGTTTTGTGAAACCTAAGGTAAATCCATAGATACTTCTATGGATTAACTTAGTTTAAGGACACTTATTTAAAAAAAAAATCTTTGCCAAGGTGTGCATATTTTCTTAAAAATACGTATATTTTTTCTGATATTAATTTAACTTTAGTTTTTTTTTCTTCTGATTACAGAGAGTGCAAAAAAATTCACCGTATGATAGGGAAACAGAGTAAAATTGTTAGTAGCAGGTAGTTTCACCAATAACCCCAAACCAAACATTAATGAGGTCGGAGCAACACACTAGACAGATCTGGACAAATCTTCCTTTCTGTCCATCAACCACAGCTAAATCCTTTTTAACTCAAAACAAAAGCATAGCGTAGGAACAAGCAGGTTTCATGACCTTGGAAAAATGTCTGTGGCTGGTGTTTGGGAAAGAAACAAGCTTACGTTTTGGAAATGGTCCTTGCAGCAGAGATCTGATAAGTAAAAAATATCCTAATTTCCTACGTTGAAACCTTTATGAATACTTTTTCTTGGATGCACCGTACTTGACTTTGATTCAAATCTCTGATTCATTCCTCAGGGGAGGGCTTTTAAGATATTTGCTGTTACTTGTCACAATTCCAAAATAACAAGGCAGATCTCTGGTCTTTTAGCATTTCCTAGCAGTATCAAGATGCTGTGCAAATAAGTAGAATAAGGATTTATAAAACTAACATATCACAGAAGCTAGGCTAATATCACAACTGAGCTAATTTTGTGGGCAGCAAGTCCGAATATTTCTTACAGTGTGTACATTTGATTTTTATCAGTGTCTTTAAATATATGAGTTCAAATGTACCAGTTATCTTCCCACAGCTAAATAAGAACATAACTATACTCTCAGTACTTTGTTTCCTCAGCCTTGCAAAAGGGTGATTTTCATTGCACTGAGAACATTCTATATAGCTCAGACCTCCTGCTACATCTGTCAGCAATGCATCTACCTGCCCAACACCATGACCTGCCTAAGAGAGAATCTGTCCAATGTATTTTTCCATTATAGTTCATTTTATGCACATTACTCTTCCTTTCTGTTATATTTCCTGAAGTGATGAAAATGTCTTCTGACTACAGGCCCATTTGCACTATCAACTTCTGAAGATTTCTTCCGCAGCAGGGAACACTGTCTGATAAGAGATACAGCATTTTGCAATAAGCAGCGAATAAAAGTAGCAGACTGGAATCAGCACTATTGATCTCCATAGATTAAAGCTTCTTAATAAATGGTCTTAAAGAGAAGGAAAAGTTTACTCTCATTTTTCAGAGGCATTCTTTCTAACTACAAACTATGTTCCCACATTAGATATACAAAGTATCCCAAGAACACACAGCATGATATTACCAAAGCCTTCATTAGTGCCTTAAATTAGCAGGTACATCATACTACAGCTTTTTGTTAACAAATGTATGCTTAGCATCCCAGTTTCCCTCCCCCAGCAAGTGCCCTTTCAAATCATGGTTGTATCGTACTGCCTGTACACAGCATGAACTCAATAGAAATGTCATTAATATTAAGACAACAACAACAATGCATGTACCAGGAGAGCTTAGAACAAATCCCGATTCTTTCCAGTTAAAAGAAAATTAAATCTAGGAAGGCAGAAGGAATAGGCCTTTTCTATTTCAGTGGTCTGAATTAACCAGATTAGGACCATGTGAAAAGGAGATTATATGATGTCTGCAGAAAGAAAGAGAACATTGTGTATCTCCCCTGTAGGCTGAACCCTTTTTGTTTCAGTAGCCACTGGAGAATGTCTGATATGTTTCTGGAAACAGTAGCATGACTCAAAACCAGTTTGTGCTGTCATCACTGGGGACTTCTGCAACTGAGGCAGGAGGAGGTAAAATATGCAGACAGTCAGCTTCTGATGATATTTAAGTAGAACCAATAGATTATGCATGAACAGAGCTATAGGCACAGAGACATCCACCATGGCTTCCCCTGAGTCTGTGTGGGCTGAAAATTGATAGTGATGAGTTTAGACAATTTTGTCGCTGGTGGATTTACCACTGGTAAATCCAGGTGAGCAGTAATTACCAGGTGAGCAGTAATTCAGGGATCTCTGCGGTTCACAGTGTAATGGATCTTTCATTTCCTCTATGGTCTCACTGCCCACCCTTGCAAATGAGTTTATCTGTTTCCTATAATCGATGATTTTGTTTCATTTCAGCAGAACAAAACATTAAAATAGTAAAACATGGTAGAAGCAACACTACCCATTTTAACACAGCAATTTTCAGCTTGGGGTTCACAATCTACTAATAGGAAATCTGCAACAAGTAAACAAAAGGTAAGAAAATTGCACAACCCTTCAGTGTGTTGTATAAGGACTTGCTCTTCCATTGGAAAACATTTTGGAGGAATCCAAAAGAGTCTGAAAAACACGGGTGTAACATAATAATATGTACATCCCTAGACACTTTCTAATGGTTACAGTGCTCTTGTGCTTGAGCTAGAGTTGTGGGAAAAGGTCTTTAAATATTACTTAAAGACACAACTGTCTTTCTGCTACTGACCTTGAACACGTTTGATAATTAGGTTCTTCCAATCATGTTTTTAGAGAGGAACTGTCAAGAAAGACAACTGTCAAGGGACTGGCGAGCTTAAGATTTGGAGGAGAAATGGGCATTGCAGGTGGGTGGGGATAACAGAAGAAGAAGTTGGGTAAGGTGGAGAGGTAATTACATAGGATGCTTTGCTTATTAGATGACAACTGTAAAGATCTTTGTCTACTACAGTATTTACTTCAAAACCAGAAACAAGGTCCTCAGTTCTTGGTTTTATCCAATGAGTTTGAGAGGTAGACTGGCAAAATGCAGGTTTTACACCTCAAAAAGCTGACCCATACACTAGAAGACAATCCACTAACCTCTATAGCTGCTATGGCTGCTGGAAACTTCTGCTGGGACAAAAAAAAAGAAAAAGTTTCTTTTTTTTTTTGACAAATCTTTTTGGAAAACAAAGGCTTATTTGGAAGAAGTGAAATGGAACATTTCAGAAACATCCAGTGTGTGGTACTTGATATCAGGGAGAAGAAATAGGGCAAGCTGCTACAGGAAAAGACCTCAAGAAGAATGTTATCTTGGAGCATTACATTTTGCCCCTGCAACTGGCGTTAAATCAGAAGTCACATCAACTAGGCTGGAACTCAGCCACAATCTGTATTCCTCTGATACAGGAAATACTGATATTTTATCATACTTAATTTTATTTCTCAGATTCAAAATAAAAAAAAGTAAAATAAAAGATCAAAACTGCACAGCAATAAGTGTTTCTAAAAATGATTATTTGGAAAGGCAAAATGTTGTATTTCTGTCTTACGGAGAGCTCCACAAATCATTTTATCGCCTGTTACTTGAACTGAATATCTTCTGAATTCACTTTAAATTACTACCGCGTCACCTTGTAGTGCCATCTTACTATTGGTAGCTATGGCTGAAGTATGAAACATTAGCATTTACCATAGCATTTACCCCAGACTGACAGAAAGAGGTCCCTGGATGGACTGTCTCTGCTGTGACTTTCTGTATGGCACCATTAGAAGGGAAACAACTTGCTTTAATGGAGAACTCATTCTGGGAAGGAAGACTGGCCCATAGGATTGGGGAACAGAACATATAACATTTAAGTAACTAAAGGCAGGTAAAGTGAAATCCCACCCTGTGACACGGTCCCAGCAAGGACTTTTATTTGAAATTCTAGTGAATAAACTGAGTCTCAAAAGCCAAAGGCCAGTCAGCACTGTGACCGGGGTTAATTCATTTCTCTGCCTTTTGGGACTGGGTGTAGCTCAGATGGAACTGATGGGTCTACACCAGCTTAGCTTCTCACCCCTATATGAAGTTGTCTTTACTTGTGACATGGTTGTCATTGCTGCAAAACATGAAAGTAAACCTGCATATGCAAGAAAAATCTTACTGCGCTAGCATAGTGTTATTTTCCAGGGTTAATACATTTTGCAAGAAGACCTTAATAATTTACCAAGGAAAGGCATGTAAGAATCATTTCTCTGTGCAAGCAATGAATCAGTATCTAAGGGGATTCCCTTTCTTTAAAACAAATTACAGAAGTAAGACACTTACTGTAAACTGTATTTGGCAGCCTCCCATGATATAATCTAAGAAAGAATGCATCTTGTGGATCTGCAGACAAGAAAACAAGACTTTAAAATCAGACGTACACTGCTAAAACATCAGAGAACTGCTTTAAGAAAGTAAATTGGAAGGAGGAAAAGGACCAACTGAAAATAAGGCAAATGAAAAAAGCATTAAATCTAGTTTGAGACAGAAACAAAAATGTAAACATAAGAAATATCAAAATTCACATTAAGGGTAGAACTGAGCTCTGCTTCTTCTCAGTGGGAAGTCAGTGGAAATTTTGTTATTGATTTAGTATGAACAAGAGCAATTTTGTAGAAATGATGGAAGGATTAGAAAGGAAACACATAAAAAAGCAGTTGGTAAGCCTCTAAGTGTAAGAGTTTAGTCCTGCCTACTCCATTGCACAACAGCGGGGCAAGAGAAATGAAAGAGGAGAGTTAAGGACAGTCAGCTTATTTTTGGGATTCGAGCCCTTGTCTTAACTTTTTGCAGTGGATCAGTTTCCACTGCTGTTCTACAGGTAGTGCCACTTTGTTATCTACGTTCCAAACAACATTAAAATATATTCCTGAGAGTTTAGTAAAGAATTGGCCAAGGAGCAAAACACTTACTTACCTTGCACTGGTTAAGGATGACAATGCCTGAGTTCTTGTAATTCTTCTTCTTTGCTTTGTACTTGGGGTTAATGCATTCCCATTGTACCTGTGAAAAATAATAGTCGCTGCTTGAAGGAAAATTTAATAAATTAAATTGAATAATTAACAAAACCAGTACTGTATGATTCCCACAGTTGTCTAAATTCTACCAAGTAACGGTGCACACGGAAGGAAAAATGAAAACATTAACTATGCAGAGAAAGATATTAATAGAAAAAGGCCCAGGGCAAATATCTGTCCTCAAACATACATGTGTGGATACAGCACTGAGAGATCCAGATTCATGTGCTGTCATCTTCCAGTCTTGTAGGTTCAGGTGTTATGTAAGCAAGATTAAGTATCTTTTGAGATCACTTAAGAGGAGGAAAAAAAGGGAACTTAATACAAATTAAAATCCCAAGGGGAGTAACCTAATATACTTCATTAACTACAGAACTGTCTAGTCAGTAACACTGGTGTTTTGCATTAAAATCATGAGTAAAATTCTGATGAGACATCATCTCGTTCTCTCTTGAAAGACAGCAATAACAGTCCCTTTAAGTCTGATAATAAAATAAAAAGTTAGGAAAATCACTAAGAAGCGCACAAAGATGCAGTTAACTAATTACTGATAAACTTGAAAGTTATCCCTAAGAATATATTAAGCCTTTTTTTTAAGATGTTCTGATTAGTTTTAGTTACAAAAAGTCTATTGTACAGCAAAATATTCCTACCTTGTTACTGAAATATGTTGTTCTTACAGATTTCTGCTTCAAGTGTTCTGCCTTCTCTACATTCAGGCAGATTGATAATGCCAAAGCTTTCAGACCCTGACCTCTAATGACTATGTTATTCATGCCTCTTAATGCTGGTCTAAAATATATGTTTGTATATGCAAGCATCCTTTTGGCATTCGTAAATCCAGATTTGTAGAGATAGTATGTTGTTAAATATAGTTATGAACATTACTATTATTCTTTCAGGATGTTGTTTGCAAGTGCTGGAGAAAACACGTGAACTGCTGATGTTATGTAGGGTAACATAAAGAATATATCTCCAAAGGGAACCAGCATGGTCCATTATCTAAAAATCCCTATTAAGACATTTTGAAATGAAAGGTATCTTTTTCAGTGTTACAACACTTTGTTTATCTGAAGACCTTCATCTAGGATCTTTCTGAGCAAAATGTTTGAGAATGTAAAATAATTTTTACATCCTGAACAGTCCCAATGGTTTCATTGAGCTTCAGACTATTGCCTAACAGCCATTATTTGGTTATGTCTGAAATTTTTTACACTTGAATCTTTTGCAAGATGTCAAAAAAATGGAAAGCAAAGCATATGACTTTGGAGCAATACAAGACTTTTTCTGCACAGGGGAGGAGGAGTAGTATTTTGATCACTATGTTAGCAGAGACACACGAGAGAGTAAAGAATGGTATAAGAAAAAAACCTGTTCTAACTGCGTGAAGCACATCTGATTGCTCTCCCAGTTAGTCCACAGCTCAGTTATTCATTCTATGAAATTAATTTTCCAACTGAGAAGAGAGGCAGACACAGGACCACATGTTCAGGGGGAATCCTCCATAAACATTTTTCCGCTACTCATGAGAAGCAGTCAGGCTTGAGAAATAAAAGCCCTTCCCTTGAAGTAAAGACAACACTTTGTGACACTATGCCAGAGTGCAGTAAGCTCAAATTTGGGAAAGCAACCTGACAAGTAGGCAAAAGCACTGCACACTCTCATCTTGACGTGTCTGGCAAAATTGTTTAGTGTAGAGTTGTCCCCAAACTTATTGGAAGTATTCCAACAGAGAAATTGTGCTGTCCGTATATTATAAAAAAACTGTAATATAACAAATAGAGAGAAAAAATAGAAGTCAGGATTTGCATTCCTCTCTTTGACACTGATCTATACTCGAGAGACCTCATTGCCTTCCCCTGAACATCCAAGGTGCACTTCTTTATCATACTCCAACACAAACACTTTTCAATATGCATGTTTAAACAAGGCCTGACCTATAAGAAGCCTTGCACTATACACATAATTCCTCTCCTTTGGAAAAGGATTATTTAAGCCTGAAAAACGTTACGTTTGTGTGATTGGTTTCTGGAGGAAGTCTACACTATATAAAGACAAAGCAGCATAAAACACTACTTCAGGGGAGAAAAATCTGTGCCTCAGGCTAGCCTCTCAGCTTCTCTGTGCTAACTGTAAACATCATTAGGAATGTTCACCTACCTTTGTAATGAATTTTGAGATGTACAGATAACAATTCTCAAAACTATTTAAAGCTTATTAAAATATTCCATGTGCAAGTGACTAGAATGTCAGTGGTTGATGTGCATCATATAACAAAGGAAAGGACAGACTAGCAAATTCCTAGAAAGTACGAAAACAGAAAGAAAGAAAAATTTTGCACCTATTTAATCTGTTGATGTGAGTAAAAGAAGGGAAGATAATAGGAGATGAGAGAATGGAGAAGTCCTTTCCTAATTCAAAGTCTTAAAAACCAATCAGATGATTTTACGTGAAACTCTCAGTCTTCATTTACCTGCCAAGATCCAGTCCTGACCTTGGCAATTCCTACAGCTCGAGCTGAAGATGTCACAAGCAACATTTAAAAGAAATTCCCCACATGGGCCTTGTCACATCTCTAGCTTTTATAAAGGGAGTAGAGTTCAAAATACAGCTCTAAGCAAGTAAGGGAAGTAATAACAAAAAAAAAATTTCAAATATTTTGCTTGCATTCTGAGACCAAGCTCAATTTTCAGTCTGTTCCTACATTCCCAGTATTGATTTGGCATACGACATTCTTTTCTATTGATTCATTTTTGTCTTTTAAATTAACTTTTCAGTTGAGAGGAAACTAATGCAAGAGTCTGCAATCTGACACTAAGAGTAAACATTGTGAAGTTGTGATTCATTATTCTGAAAGTCGCTTAGATTTTACTCTAAATGTCTGGCAGCTCTCGGCTATGCAAGCTCTTTCCCTGTCAAACAACACAGTAAATCTGAAACAGAAAGCAACTTGGTTTTAAGTACCTCCTGTTAATTTAATAAAAGTACTGTTGCAGACATTGGTAATGAACATCCAGACTACACTGCTTTGATGTTTCCTTCATACCCCCAAATTTAAACCATCACATGGAGAATTTCTTAATGTAAAACAAACCCATCCCGTTGTTCTTCAATGAGAGTCAGCAAACTAATGCTTTCTCTTGTAAGGTCCTAATCCTTTTGTTGATGCAACGAGGAGACACAGATTCCTCAGTGGGAGGTGTTAGTCTCTGCAGCAAAGGATGCTGCCTTCCCAAATATCTTTACCCTTTTTCTTACTAAGTCTTCAGAAGAGAAGAGCAAATGGTGCAGCCACCCATGCCACACACCAACCAGGGGAACTGGAGATGACTGACTGCAGGCAACCACCGTAGAACCAAAATTTCAACAGCATGTGGCTACCGATAGCACAAGCTATTCAGAGAAAGAAATGAAGGTGTCAGGAGAGTTTCATGTACACTTAAGCAAGAGAAATCATGATACAGGAGAGTTACTTTCTCTGCAAAACTGTGCTTGTGCAGAAGGACATTGGGTTGTCTTGTGAGGAAAGGGCTACAAAGCCGTGGTAGAGCTTGGGATATCTTGCCTACGTTCCCTTGCATCTCCTGCAATTCTTTTGTTTATCTCTTGTTCCTCCGTGTACAGCTGCTGCAACAAATTGTATAATTTGTAAATGACAAAGGAGGCATCACGGTCTAATAGACAGGGTGAAAAAAAATCCAATTGATAGCAGCAGCATTGCATCCTGCATTATCTCCTTCGGATGCCTCAAGAAAAGCAAGTCACTTTCAAGCGAACTGCAACTCCTCCTGCCTGAAAGGCTGGTTTATTCCTGTCATCCTTTTAGGCAAGAGGACAGGAGAGTCTTTTTTTTCCTTTTGTGCCAGAACGACAGCCACCATGGGAGAAGATCTGCTTTTAATAACTATCAGAGGTTTCTCTGGGAATTCCCAGGGAATAAAGTGAAAATCAAAGTATTTCTTGTTTCCTCAGCCTCACCTGTGCTTCTGGGGTTGCACTACTGGTTGTCTAATCACATGCATGGTGCAAGTGCACCCTCCTCTGAAGCCTCTGTTGCCCTTTCTGGGGCCAACAGCAGCTGCTTATGTTGCAGACAGTCCTGGACAAGCTTGCCTGTCTCCTGATAAAACTAGATATGGAATTGACCATTGGTGTCTATAAAACTCCTTGGCACATTACCAAAGGCTTAGAAGTCTCATTCCAACTCAGCTATCTGAGGAGCTACTTGATGCAAAGGCCCTCAGTTAGAGAAGAACCCAAGTCACACCCCCTCAGGATCCCATCCAATCATATGCACCTTAGCAGCCCTCTTTACTGCCTCTAACACCCTGAACTTGTCAGGAATATCAGTGGAGGTGGTAAGTACAGCAGAGTTTCTTCCACCCCTTCCCTTTTTTGTGTGTGCATAAACATACCTGCCCATTTTTATGTAATACAAGAACAGATTTTCCCCTTACATGACCCCTGTGCTACATGTGGATCCAGGTGGTTTATGTTTCCAGGACCTTTTTTCCCCTAATCCCTCTGGTTTTATTGATTCATTTAAAAAAAATGTGACTTTTTTCCTCATAAGTAGAGGATTTTTCCTTTCAACTATGAAAAGCTTTAGTAGTCTTTAAATTTTTCATCAAGTTTTTCTAATCTCGTTTTAAAAAAGTTTGATAGATTAATATTAATAAAACCTTATAAAACTGCCACTATGCACACACAGTAAAAACATATATTATACATATATTTGGAACAAATCTTAAGCATAGAATAAGCTCCAAATAATTATTACATGAGTATTTCACAAAAAAAACCCCTAAAGTTTTCACAAGTAAGGAAAGACTTGTTCTTACTGTGTTTTCTTGTGTCAATATTAAGGTGAAAGAGTGTCTGCTTCAGATGTGCATTTGAACAACAGGATGTCTCTGTGCCATTGTTTATTTGTGATCAGTATGAAAACAGGTTAGGTGTCAGAATGTAAAAGTGTGTGACAATGAGGTGGGTATGGAACAAAAACACACCAAGCTATTATCCTGAGGTTGTTCATGATCAGGAAGCCTTCTTAAACAGCATGAACTAATTTCACCTGTGCCACCAACCAAAGAGCAGACAGCTTTCCCAGAATTTAGTGTTTTCAGTCATGGAGAAGCAACGATCACTCAGAAGGAGTCATAATTCAAGACTCTCAGGAACTGCCACATTTAGGAAAGAAACTCATAAGCTGTTCATGCCATTCCTGATCAAAAAAGGTGATCAATCATTCAGAAAAGGAATCTTCTCTCCTTCCTTCACACACTACTGATTCAATCACTAGCAAGCTGCCAGTGTTAGATTCCCAACATTCATCTAAATGATGCCTAGTCTCAAGTGAAAAATTCCCAAGAAATCTCACAGTGCAGGTAAGCCAGCAAGCCAACTATAAGCTCACGTGATCAAAGGTTGACACTAGAAATTTGGGATAATCAGTGCCCTGTCCAGGGATAGAAATGAAACAGACTTAGATGCACTCCTTTAAGTAAGTAGGTGACACATACTCATTTTATCTCGGACGGTTCTGTTGTATCCCATGGAATCATAGACTCTTGCGGTTGGAAAAGACCTCTGAGATCATTGAGTCCAACTGAATCTATCTTCTGCTAAATCATGTCCCTCAAAAACTCATCTACCCGTTTTTCAAATGCCTCCAGGGATGGTGACTCAACCACCTCCCTGGGCAGCTGTTCCAGTGCCTGACCACCCTTTCTGAACTTCCCCTGGCACAACTTATAGCCATTTCCCCTTGTTCTATCACCTGTCACTTGAAAGAAGAGATCAACATTTTCTCTGCCACAGCCCCCTTTCAGGCAGCTGTAGACAGCGATGAGGTCTCCCCTCAGCCTCCTGTTCTCCAAACTAAACAACCCCAGTTCCCTCACCTGTTCCTCGTAGGACTTGTTCTCCAGCCCCTCACCAGCCTCGTTGCCCTTCTCTGCACGCACTCCAACACCTCAATGTCCTTCTTGTACTGAGGAGCCCAGAACTGAACACAGTACTCAAGATGTGGTCTCATCAGTGCTGAGTACAGGGGCACAATCACTGCCCTGGTCCTGCTGGCCACGCTGTTTCTGATACAGACCAAGATGCCATTGGCCATCTTGGCCACCTGGGCACACTGCTGGCTCATATTCAGCCAGTTGTCAACCAACACCCCCAGGTCCTTCTCCTCCAGGCAGCTCTCCAGACACTCTTACCCAAGCCTGTAATACTGCATGGGGTTGTTGTGACCCAAGTGCAGTACTCAGCACTTGGTCTTGTTAAACCTCATCCCGTTGGTCTCAGCCCATTGATCCAGCCTGTCCAGATCCCTCTGCAGAGCCTCCCTTCCTTCAAGCAGATCAACACTGCCACACAGCTTGGTGTCATCTGCAAACTTGCTAAGGGTGCACTCAATCCGTTCGTCCAGATCATTAATAAAGATATTGAACAGGACTGGACCCAGCACCGAACCCTGGGGAACACCACTTGTGATCGGCCTCCAATTGGATTTAACTCCATTTACCACCACCCTCTGGGCCCAGCCATCCAGCCAGTTTTTCACCCAGAAGAGAGTGTGCCTGTCTAGGCCAATGGCAGCCAGTTTCTCAAGCAGGATACTGTGAGAAACTGTGTCAAAGGCTTTAGCGAAATCCAAGCACACCACATCCACAGCCTTTCCCTCGTCCACTAAATGGGTAACCTTGTCATAGAAGGAGATCAGGTTGGTCTGGCAGGACCTGCCTTTCATAAACCCATGTTGGCTGGGTCTGATCACCTGGCTGTCCTGCATGCGCTGTGTTGATAGCACTCAAGACCATCTGCTCCATGACTTTCCCTGGTACCAAGGTCAAGCTGACAAGCTGATAATCCCCTGGATCCTCCTTCCGACCCTTCTTGTAAATGGGAGTTACATTTGCCAGTCTCCAGTTGAGCGGCACTTCTCCAGTCAGCCAGAATTGTTGATAGATGAGGGAAAGGGGTTTGGCAAGGACCTCTGTCAGCTCCCTTAATATCCTTGGGTGTAGCCCATACAGCCCCATAGACTAATTGGCTGAGCACGTCTCTAACCAAGTCTTCTTGGAACATTGAGGATTCACCTTCACAGTCTTCTGGTTCAGGAATCTTGGAGCCCAGAGAACCTTCCTACTAAAGACCGAAGCAAAGAAGGCATTAAGTACCTCTGCTTTATCCTCATCCTTTGTTACTACCATTCCCTTTGCATCCAGTAAAGGAGGGAGATCTCCTTGGTCCTCCTGTTGTTGTTAATATACTTGAAGAAACATTTCTTATTGTCTTTCACCGAATTAGCCAGTTGAAGTTCCAGTTGGGCTTTAGCCCTTTTATTTTTTTGCCTACATGATCCCACCTGCTCCTTGTAGTCCCTCTGGGATGTCTGCTCTTGCTTCCGAAGCTCATATATTTTCCTCTTTTTCCTTAGACCAACACAGAGTTCTCTGTTAAGCCAAGCTGGCCTTCTTCCCCACCAACTCATTTCATGGCACACGGGGATGGCCTGCTCCTGCATCACCAGAACTTCCTCCTTGAGGAGCATCCAGCCCTCATGAGCTCCTTTGTCATTTAGAACCGTCTCCCACTGGACTTTATCAAGCAGCCTTCTAAACAATTTGAAGTCTGCCCTCCAGAATTCCAAGCTGACAGTTCTGCTGAACCCCCTTCTTACTCCTCCAAGAACTGAGAATTCTATCATCATAGATTGGCTATAATACACTTCTATCTTGTAGCCAAGAGAGGGTGGTCGAAGAATGGGTCAAATACTCGGTGCTTTCTAGAAGAAAAATGATGTACAACTAAAAGGCAAGTTCGAGATCTTTGTCAAATCCTCCAGAGACAAGGTGAGCTGATGGAATAATAAGTACTAGCAGTTCACAGATGACACACAGTTCTTCTTGCTCACTGGCACAAACTATAATACTATGCTACTCTCACCCTTAGTGTTTAATGCTTTTCTTATAACATGTGGAGCTGATACCAACTAATACAGATGTTGCTGATGGGCAGAGAGAGCCATGCCATTGGTGTAGCCTCCTTTAACACCGCACAGACTTGTAGCTGGTACTTAAAGTGAGTTCCTGGATCACCCATCAATGATAAATGTTCCTTTATATTCTCTCCAGTTGCCTGGGAGAGTGGAAAACCCTGGCTGTCAATAACTAGGGTGTTTTGATTATCTTTTGACAGAACTATAGCAATGTATTTTAGCTGGCCATAAAGTCTACTGCACAAAAAATATCATCAGCATAAAAAGTTTCACTGTGTCTCCCTAGCAAGTCAAATAGGGATGTCAGGTCTGAGTTCTGCTCCTTACGTTGGCTTCCACAGCATCCGAGATGAAATTCCAGGATTTAGACTTCAGCTTTGACACTCACTCTTGTGATGCTGTATGAAAGAATGCTTAAGGTCATGGACTGAAGGATATAGCTGGCAGTTTTATTCCTCTGACTCAAAGGAGTACTAAATAGAAAACAGAACACTTTTCTGCTCTGAGGCTATGAAAAAGTCTCTTCTAGGAATGATGGACTATGTGTAACCTACTCATCTCCTCACCCACATATATTTACATTTTTCTGATGTGGCCTTCCTTGTTAGAAACACCTAGCAACACATTGACTTGGAGGCAAACAACCTTCCTCCTCCTCTGCCATTCCCTCAAGTTTTACTAAATGCCCTTTATTCAGAGTAAATACTCCATTGCACATGCTTTTTTTCTGGGGGGGAGAAGAAAGCAAATAAAAAACCTGGCAAATAACCACATTATTAATGTTGCACAAAGGATGGTGAGATAAACTATGCACTGAGATGTATTTATGTGATCCACAGCTAATGGCATATTTTGCCTTTAGCAGCAATAATTTTTTTTTCTAGAGAATAAAGAAAAAGGAGAGAGGACAATGGAGGAAGGGAAAGGGAGGAAGGGACAGAGGCAGAGAGAAAGAGAAAAAGCTTAAATGAGTATTACCTACTATTTTATCCATCAAATCTTGTTTTCCTCTAGAATAGGCTACAAAACAAGGATTCTCACACTGGTGGCAGTTGTGTCATATGAGAACTGGCTATAACAGCAGCATCAGCCTTTGCAGGTTCAAGCTCACAGAATACCGTCACAGTAAGAACAGAACGAAAGCAACAGAGGAGAAATTATGGCGCAACAGCTCAGGTACATGGAGGAGAAAAGCTTCACTTTTGCAGTGAAAAGCAGATTGCCAAATTACAGGTGAAAAGTGGCCTTCTGAATGGCAAAGGGCAAGACCCTTAGTGATACAAAGGTTTAGGCATGTAAAGCATTGCGGAACATTAACATTCCTGAATGGCACTCTGATACAGCAGTTGTCAACCTAAAACAAGAATTGACAAATGGCTGTACCAACTTCTTGTGCCTCTGAAGGAGTAATCACTCTTTGCTAGCTGGGGACGAAAAGAACACACTGTTTCACCATAATAATAAAAAATATATAGTTTATCCTTCATAGCCATTCCTGACACCATGGACAGCAAGTGTCTTGCCTTGACCAACAAGGTGTCTCTTTGGGAAGGACTGCGATGCTCTTTTGTAGATGTTTACGTTGGAAAATACGGACCCTTTGCCATGCTTACATAGCCCCTTTTCCCAGTCACAGGTCAAAACTGTAGTATTTTCACATAACTGGACTTGTTAATATCATTAACTTTGGAATCTGTTTACCTCTTCAGATAGGTTCTAATTACACTCAAACTCAAGTGTTCAAGTTTTGGCAGGAACTATGTCATGTAAGTACTCTAAAAGCTGCAAAAAAAATTCATCCCATTATGCTGTGAGTCCTGATTTTCTGACCTCATTTGACTCTGAGAGAACAAAACAGGGTTTCATTTACATTCAGGTTTTGTTTAGAAGTTAATTATAAGGGGTTAGTAGACGACTGATACATATCAACAGTATTTTACATACATGAGTAATACTTAGAAACTCTAGGTTGTTCTAAGAACATCAGTAGAAAGAATCATAAAAACTTATTCATCTATGGAGTAGCAGAACTTACCATTTATTAAACGTCTTTTGACTCCATTAGCTTTCTATTAACACTTAATAAACAGAACCTTAATGGAAAGCCCAAACAAGGCTTATTAGGCATTGGATTTAGGTTTTTAGATCATCGTGAAGCAGTGAATATAAATTATCATCAGATCAGAAAGCCAACATTTTTAACTCCCCCTCAGAGAATTTATCAAAACTAACACCTTTAGGAGTAAGTAATAATGGAAAATGACAATTTCTGGAATTAGATACGCCAAATAATTTATCATATTCAATAATTATCATCAACTTCAATTTGAAAAGATAAGGCTGACATAAAGAAGTGAAATCATTAATAAGCTAACAACTTCATTTTCCCTTAGGACTGTAATTTATCAGATATTTAGCAATCTGATTTGTTTCATCATGATGGGTTCAAGTCAGAACTGGCAGCAATGAGCATAGCACATGAGAAATGGAGAAAAACAGAGAATGACCCTCACCCAATAAATGCCTTTAGGACAGTAGGGAAACATTTTGAGTACCCAAACCACGCATCTGCTGTGCCATTAAAGTATGGCACCTCATAGAAATGATGTGCTTGGGCTCAAAGGAAATGAATCGTAGCAGAAATAAAAGCCTGCAGAATGTGATCTAGAAAAAGACTAAGTATTTCAGGGATGGAAGTATAGGAAAGCTTGCTTTTTGCATTTTCAGACTATCATGTCCAGACAACAGTAAAGCTTGTGGGATAGATGAACACAGCAACTAAACTTCCAACAGGTGATGTCATCTGCTTTACTACAGGTTTGTCTGAGGAACAGTACTCCAAAAACCTTACATACTGAGACTGCTTGAGTGGTTTCCACTTACCTGTCTTCCTTCCATAGCTCCTCGCATTTCCTTGAAGGTCGAGCTAAATTCTCCAATGAAGTCATGCTTTCCATTGGAATCCCAGTCCCAAACTATGCACTGGGGATGCAAAGGGGAAAAGAACAAAAGAGCATATTTTTCTTCAGACAGAAAACAGGTTTTATTGAAAAATACTGCAAAAGAAATTATGATATGCATTGGATGGAGTGTTAAAAATGTGTTCTTGTCCAGATCAAAATGAAATGACAAGCGGAATCTCAACACAGCTTGCTACTGACAGTTGTATGTTATTTCGTTTAGAAAGAAAAGATCCCTTGACTCCATGTCTTTTTCTAGTAAAAGCAAAATAAAAGTACAAGGTTATATGCATTTGTATGTTTATGATCAAAGGGTGTTCTGAATTAAGAGTGACTTACTTCACTGAAGTGCTTTACAAATATAAATTAGTATTCAAAACACTATTTGTCATGGGTAAACATTACTAGTCTCATTTTTACAGTGAGTGAAGGTGAGACAATAGTTAAAGAAACAATTTTCTGAAATGCCTTTGAATTCACTTTTAGGGTAGGGGAAAAGACTCCATAGAAAGTTTGACATGTGGGCAAACTGAATTCTTCTGAGTGAGATCAAATGGACAAAAAAACTTTCAGGAGAAAGACTATCTAAAACAATTCACTACAGGTGAGGTCTCGCACGAAGTCAGCTTTAAAGGATGTTTATCACGTAACATCCTCCTTACAGGTGTAAGTTAATAAATAGCCTTTTTCACACAAATGTCTGTCTGTACAAAGTCCACTGACTTGAAGAGTAGGTAGGAATGTATTTGTTCTCTACATCTAAGACAGTTACCTGAATTTACTACTCTACTAAGTGCCCAGGCATCTTATTTGCCTTTGTAGAAGCAACACAGGTGGTGATTTCACTACATTCATTCCCAGGACTCCTCCAGGCAATGTACCACCACACATGTTATCATTTAGGTTCCTTTTTTTTAATAATGATTTTCTTTTGAACTTTCAGCACTGTTCCACTTAGCCCCAGGAAGAGATTTAGTTCAATGCAGGGGGATTTTCTCTCATCCATACAGAAGACGTGCAGTAGAAGTACTGCCCATAGAGAGGGAGAGAGTACAAGCATATCTGTTATTGCTACAGATGTTAATCAGTAGAAACAGTTCCCCGGTTCTTGAGTCCCTTTGTTATCTTTCCATCCTATTACCTGCAATTTTCCTTGCTTTTTTTTTTTTTAATGCAGGGATCCCAAACAAAAGCAAGATCTCCAGATGAAAAAGTGAAGATATTTTGCTCTAAAATAAGATAGCAGCTTTGACATTGAGTGTGGGGTGGGTGGTGCGTTGAGAGAAAGAGGGTTGAGTACAGGGATGCATTTTTATAGGCTAAATTTTATACAAAGTAATCAAACAAGAGTGGGTTTCTGGTTGTGATACTGCTAATGTGATCTGGAACAAAACCAGACACACAATTTTCATCACTAACAGTCCTGGAGAATTCTTTATGATGAAATCTTCACTAATAATGCCTCTATGCTTATTATCAAATGCAATTTTTAGATGAGCTAGTAACAAAGGAAATCCAAGAAAAAATAATTTAATTCACAAAAAACCCTGAAACTCTTTCTGGTTCATAGAGCTTGAAACAGCTTCATTTTCTTTTTCTGTCAAATTTTTTGTTAGTGTAAATTTATCAATTTTTATTAAAATTACTTTCTACATATTTCATGAAATAATGGATTTCATAGATGAAATGTGACTTTAAAAGATTTTTTTCTGTAATGATTGTGAAAATTATTTAAGATCCTAAACGTAATGCTAAGTAAAAAGATTTGTCACAGTGTCCTAGCAAAATTGATATAATTGTGCAAAAATTATAATTTTAGTAATACTGGCAACTTTTCAAAAAATGTGTGTGAAAAAAATGGCTATTTCATAAAAAAACCCACAACACTTATTGTGAAATTTTCCAACCAGATTCAGTTTTCAGATTCTGTCTTCAAGCGCTAGCAGATCAAAAGCACAAGAACAGACCTAATATTATCAGAAACATCCAGTAAAAAGTACTTGAAAAATTTCTGTTAGAATGTTAGCTCTTATGAAGAGGGAAAAGTTCTGAGTGCTGATTTGTGGTTAGAATTTTAACTGGAGATGAGCAAAGTTATAATACATTTAAAATGTCCACCCAACAGAAGTCCAACTGCTTGTTTCTTTCAAGCTAGAGGTTTTCTAACTTTAGCTTTCAGAAAGCCAGATGGTTCTTTAATCTTCATATTGGCTTCACCAAAAAGACAAACAACTAAAGTAGTATCTCAGTGCCATCTGCACAATTAGAGCTAAGGGAGAAAGGGGATTCCTGCAATTACATCCATCACAACTTCTTTTTTTTTATTGTTGGAGTTCTGGCCATGGAAATTAATTGTTGCTCTCTGAAAAACACATTGTACACAGTAATGATTCTGCATTTCAGCTGCATGTGAGAAGTATTTCTGAAACATATAAATACTGGGATCCAGAAGTTTTTATAAAAAAACAATCAGACAGATGAAATTAGCAGGGAAGGACCTTTGCAAATAATCCAGAATCAGGTAAAGACCAGAGGTGATTACCAAAGGATTATTTCCCTATGAAATATCTAAAGCTTTTTCTTTATTTTGCTTTAAGAAAGCTCTATATGCTTTTCAAATCAAATCTTCCATAAGCAATTCTTTATCTTTAGGCACATTTTTAATATGTTCTTTGGATCTGCACTCTTACAGGTTGCTTAAGCAAGTGACTAACAGGTGAGATCCTGGTTCACACATTGCACTAAAAAGGAGATTTCTCTGTATGCTGTTACTTCAATATCTACTCACTGACATCCAATAAGGAGTAGAAAGGATACTTCTCAAGGAAGAGAATTCTCTTTGTCCATTAAATGACTGTAGTCCCTAGCTAGGTTTTAGGGCAATAATACTAACAAGAGTGGTTTAAATTCTGAACAAAAACTGTCTTCAGTGGCATTTCATTGCATTTCTGTGAAAATGGTCATTTTGGGACTCGAATGTAATTAATTACAGACCAGTCACATGGAAAAGACGAGATGCAATGGGTATAAATTGCTCCTGGGGAGATTCCAAAAGAAAATTTTTCACTATGAGAACAGTTAAACATTGGAATAATCTCCCCAGGGAAACTCTACACTGGGCAGTTATAAGGGTCAACTTGACAAGGTTCTGGGCCATCTCATTTAAACTACATATCACTGAAAAAGGCTGATGATCCCTGAGGTCTCTTCCAACCTAGCATTCTATGGAAGTTCCTACCATTCAACTCTAAACTAAAATAACCACAAAATTTTTCAGGTAAAAGTTTATGTGATATTTACTATCTCCCAAAGAAATGAACTCTTCAGGCAAATGACTGAAGCTCACTCTGAGCTACAGAAAGTATGAGGTGGCAAAAGCCCACAAACAGAAACTTGTATTTGGTTTAGTCTCTAGAATCAGTGACAACATTAAAAAAAAAAAAAAAAGACTCCAAAAAGCCAACAGAGAGGGTGAAAAAATAATCTCAGAAAAAATTTACTTGATCATCAAAGTGATATTTCTGGAACAATGTGTCTCTCATATGGGTTATTATTACTTGATAACAAAGTAAACCTCCTACTGTACCTCCCTAAAGTATATGTACCCCACTTGGAATACTTCAAAGAAGGTCTTTTTATAGGAAGGTCTTATCCACTACTTACCCATTCTGCCCACTTGGGTATGAGAAAAGCAAAACCTTCAGTACAAAAGCTAAACCACTTCTAGTTATTCTCTTCCTATATTCATCAAGTTCCAAGGCCAAATTCTACACCATATACATCACAACCCTGTGTTACATGCTGGAGAATAACTGTGTAGGAATTTGGTCTTTGATTACTTCCGTTCCTCAAATTAAAGTACTATAAAAACCCTGATCTAACTGGGGACAAAGAGCTCATACCCTACACTAATAGGCTGTGTGCAACCAACTTAGAAAAAACTTCCAAATCTTTCTTCTTGAGTACAGAACCTCATTCTTCTTGAAAATGACATCTTCTATTCTGCCAAATTTGAAAGCACTGATGCTCATCAGTCCACCAGTACAGCTAAGTTTGTTCCAGAAGCATTACCTGAAATCCTGGCTCCATTGTAGGCAACAAGACTTTTCCTATTAACTTCAACAACTGCCAGGATTTCATCAATACTTTTCTGTCTCCTATACATAGATGGTGGTAATTGATACGTTAAAAGTTGACAGAGTTGTATCGGATTCAGATCTTTTGTCTATTGAAGGAGACTTGAGACACATCCACACTGATAGCTTTCTCTTGGTGACTGGCAAGTGATTCATCACTCCCTTCAACACGCTGCAGTAAGTATAGCACCCAATACACAGTCAAAAGAGATAGAAAATAATCTTCCTGTGGATCTAAGCACATGGGAAGTTTGGTTTTAAAATTATCTGCCTGGAAGAGAATAAAGTCAAGGGAAGGAAAATTCGTATTTTTCTACAAAAACTGGTAGGTTCTCTGATTCAAGATCAGAGTGAGTGAGACGTATTTTACTGACAGCTGTGATATGACACCAGCTGAGCCTATTTAACTTCTTGCCAAATGAAAATATGGGTCATTTATAGAACCATCATCACTCAGCCAGTCTCTCTACACCATCACTGGAGATTTGAACGTATCAGTAGTGGCTCGGAAACGAAGGGATGCCTGACAGTTGGATGTTGGCTGTTCTTGACAGCTTACAGCGTGTAAGAACCATCAGGGTCATTTCAAAACCAATTACTTAAAAGTGTATCTTGTTGATTACCCTTATTTGTAATTACAAGGATGACTAGGAGCCTCAGCCATAGATTTTTCACCCTGTCCAGTAGTGACAGAGGAACCCTGGAGCTATTCCTCTGAAAGAGAGAAATATGCTATCATAATTAACATAACATGAGGGTCAACTTTTACCTGTATTTTCAATGAAACCGTAGGTTTTGAAGGTGACAACATAAGTCAGTTTCTACTTTGCAGTCACAGTTAGGTTTATGTAACAAAATCCTCAGTATTTATACAAGAAACCGAGCAGTCACTAAACAGGTTCAGCACAGATATGAACGCGCATTTTCATTTGCACATTGAGAGGTCTGTGTAGTTGCAATGCATGCCTATAAATTTATTAGAAACTGCAGTTTCTTTATGCTAATGGCAAAGAACTACATATTAATTTCAACCTTTTTTTTTTAATTTCCTCAACAAAACATCCTTAGCAACTTAATATGCAACTCAGAAATGAGATAAATTTTCAGTATCCTGCTTGTATTTATTCAGACCTTGTTGTCCAACAAAAGAGTGAGAAGGTTGCTTTTAAAGCAAACATAAAATAGTGACTTTTCATTCATGACTTTTCATTCATGATATTCCAGTTTTAGAGATTGTCTTTGGCCTAATAGTGCATTGCATAATGTGCAACCTCTTTCACATATGATATGGTAAACACAAAACCAATGGCAAAATATTAACAGCAAAACCTCCTGTAAATACTGCCTCAAGACTCCTTTGGAGCTTCATCATCAAGACCACCAATCAAAAACCAGGTGGTTTCCTCCACGAGTATCCTTCCTTTTAGTGAACAGTCTGTTCTGTCCCTAATGAAAAAGAATTTTATCATAATTCCTGGGTGTGTATCAAAAAGCTCTCAGACAGAACAAGACTCTGTCCAGTTCCCACTGTCTACTTTCAGTTCCTAAAAAAAGCTCAAGCTGGATTTATCTTGCACTCTGAAAGCTAACAGATAAAAATCAACCATTGCCTTATATCTTGAGCAGGAAAGGATGATGATGATACTTGGCAGAAAGATTACAAAATGCTCTTCCCCACCAAAGCAGCACCAATCTGTCCCCAAACAACAGTTGCAATAATGATCAGTGTTTATACAAAATGACTGACTGCACTGGGCTTTCTGTTGTCAATCAGTGGGGGAGTTAATTACATGTCTCTTGGATATCACTCCAAAGGAATGACCTGGCAAACAGCATTGGGTGCAATGGCCCTGAACTGGTCACTTTATTCAGTGATAAATTCATTCAGTCATAAATTTATATTTATGACACCATAGCATAAACATCAGTGTAGGTGGATCTTCCCAATTATGATTGGCAGAGGTTTCAAACATGGAAAGTTTTTAGTATAAAGCAGATAAGAAATCAATTAAGAAATGTAAAGCAATTCTAAATGTTTACTAAAACAATATTCTAAACCATGTTTCCTATGGAAAATGAAGAGTTGAAATAGTTAGATTTCTAGGTTAAGCAGAGACAGAGTGCATTGACCACTATAACTGAAATGGCTAAAGTAACATAAGAAGTCAAGTCAAGGTTAAAGGTTAAACCTAAGCTTATCTTTAGAGCAAAGGTCTGAGAATAATGGTCACAATTCCTTACCTCATATTCACATACTAGAATTTTTAAATCCATCCTTGTGAAATGTCAGCTGAATATTCTGCACTTCTTATAGCAGTCATCAGCAGGTGTAAATGGTCTTGTTTCTCTGGGGTTTTATTAGTGATGGTGGTGGGTTGTTTCTTTGGTTTTGTTTTTTTTTGTTTGTTTGATTTTTGTTTTCTTCTGAGCTTCAGTTAGTGCCTTCACATAAACACACTGTTGTTTTGAGCTGAACCTTCCATATATCTCCTCTTGATTATTGCAATAATGATGCATTAAAAAAAACACAAACCTTCCAGCCTCTTTCTGCACTGTTTTTAAGTTAGTTTTCTGGCCAGAGTCTTATTTTTTCTCTTGAGTTGTATTTTGTGTTGAATACATCTTGTGCAAGGACACTGAAAGCATCTCCACGAAGAAACTAAAACATTGCACTGCCACAAGATCCTGTGGCAATGTATTGTCAAAGATTTCCAGTAAGAGTTAAATAAAGATCATGACATGATGTCTGGATCTTTCAAAAAAGATTATATACTGGCTAAATAGCAGATATTTTACCATTTCTTGGAAGCTTACAAACAACCTAAACCTGTGAAACAGTAACACTGTTGACATATGCAGTATTTTTTATGCAATTGCCAGTAACCTAGTTTCTGGGTTTTATTCTTGTACTGGGTAGACAATAAGATTTTAACAGAGTACATTAACTGCCTGACTAAACCCACGCAGATTTCCTTTCCTATTTGTATTCTCCTCGTATCCGTTCAAGTGTTTAATAAATGTTCTCTGTAGTTACGAGTTCTCAGTAACTGTTCTATATTTTCCAGGTTAATCTCTTTCCATAACAATGGATGTGACACTTTGTACAAACAAACATACTGCATGGTGGGGAGGAAGCTTGAGGGTGAGCTCACTGGGAAAACTGGCACATGATCAGGGAAATTCTGCGTTTGCCAATCAGGCTTCTTTTCAATGTCTCTTGAAGAGAGATGGAAAGACTGGAAAGCCAAGGTGCCCAGCACCACAGTTACCCTAGATGACTGGCAAATCTTGAAGTAATGGGCATATATCGACAGCAGAAGAAAGAATACTTTGTGAAGACAGGAACATGGAAGGAAGGGAGAAAAACTGTAGCAGAAAACGCTGAGGAAAAACAAACAATTCAGTTTCCTCATGGGTGAAATGATTGAGAAACCAGATGAAGCCTAAGCCTAATGAGGTAACTGAGTGCTTTGCTATAGATTCTTCCCCTACAGAGAAGATGAGACACCGTGGAATATTCATATACATTATAATGTAGACTATTATAATTCTAATGTAAAGAATATAGAATAAATTCATAAAACAAAGTATAGTATAGTGTCATATCTAGTATCACATATATTATATAATACATACAGAGTCCAAATAAACAATTGAAACAGCATCTTAATTTTGCTTTATATGAATCCTTCCCTGCTTCTAGAGCAAGGAAACATGATGTTGTGTAAATGTTGACTTATAAGGAAACTCAGCTACATATACTGGAATTAAAAAAAGGAATCTGACAGCTTTCTGTGAGTGTAATAGTATTTCTAAGAGACAAACAGTCCACTCCACACAGGAATGCTCTAGAAAGTAGTTGCCTTCAATCACTATTGTGACATCTTTTGCCAAATATGCAAAGCAAACCATGTGCAAACAGTAATTTGATTAATTTTGACTCTTTCTTTCTTCTGAAACATCTGAACAGAGGATGATTTTTGTGAAATGATAAATATATTTCGAAGAGTTCCTGTGCTTATCCTGTTTATCACTTATGAACACCTTGCTGTGACTAAGTGAAGGTTCGAAGTTTGGTACTGAACAAAATCAACCAAACTCTGACATATTCAAAATGCAGCAAAATTCAGAGTCTGAAGAGTCCAGAATCAGTGGTGAGAAGCCCAACATTAAGATTTTCAGGAAGGAAACGCCCATTCAAATTCCATTTCTTGGCATGCCTTCCAGTGACCATAAGAGGTAATATTGTTTGGTATCAAGTTTATCTTTGGGGTTTCTGTTTCCATTGAACCATCACATTTCTAAGAAATACTTTGCAGTTTTGAAAATAATCCTGTATCCAAACACCTTTCCTTCTTCAAAATAAGCAAATAAAAATCAAGCCAAATGACGAAACTGACATTGACATTCATAAGCCACATCAGTGTCATACGAATGAGGTGGCTGAGATACACTTTCACCCTACCCCAAAGTGCCAAAATATTGGCAAAAGAAAACAGTGAAGACAGACAATCTTAGCTACATTGTAGCTGGCATTGACATTATTTGAGTGAACACTCAGGTAAGAGGGTTACAGGTTGGGTTTTTCAGTACAGGCACCACCCTCCAGATTCAAGATGGGATCAAAGCCTGCTGCAAAAAAAATTCTTCTGCAACACCAAGTGCTGCTGCTACATGTGAAATGTGCCAAAATACTTCTTCAAAGGACAAGAGAGCTGACCCTGTTTACTGGCCTGATTCCAGCAAAAGCAATTAAATTTCTACCATCTCAACAACCCCTGCAGTTCCAATTGGAAGTGTTATTCACTGCTCCTGAACTGTCGCAGAGCATTTCTGTGTCGTCTTGAGGAGTTGCTGCAGTTAACCCCCAGAGATGGCTGCCTAACAGCAGCTGATGCAGCCTTGCTCACATGCAAGACTTTGCAAACACTGTTGAAAGCAACTAAGAGCTAAAACCTTCACTGCTTATTGTTCCACCATCATCTCTGACCACCCATTGAAAATCTAGGTCTAGCTATTTTTTGTTATTGAAGATGACTAAGTTGTGAAGAGCAACTTAAAATGCTTACACTTCCATGGCAAAACAGCATACAAAATACAAACATTTGTACACATCTGCTCATTTTCTGTTTCCTTCTCTGCACTTCAAATCAGTTACCATAGTGTACAGGAGCAATGAGATTAAATAGAACAAAATGCTCACTGCCTGTGAGCTTCTTGTAAAAAGAAACCCCATATATTTCAGTATGTTTGGTCTTAAGTTAAAACTACCCACCAACATATCCTAAGCTAAAGAATTCAAGGTAGAATAGGAGAAAAATAGCATGATTATCATACTGGAGAATTTTTATAGCATATAAAACTAGCAAATCATATTGGAAAAAAGTAGCAATGGCTATTACTGATGGGTTTAGCAGAAGGCTTCATTGTTTCGAGAATGCATGGAAATGCAGCATTTTGGAAAAACAAAAACTTCAGTAAAGAATGCAGTTAGTACTCTAAAAAACTCCATACTTTCAAAAGGCAGCTCTATGTTTGTACTCCAAAAAAATGGTATGAAGTAACAGTGCATTCATACCTAAGTATCTTAATCTGAATATGCAATCAGGTACTTAGATTGTGTTAATGAACCAAAATTATGCCACAAATAACTGGAGGGGAATAGAAAGAGCTGTGGTTAAAACTGAGCTGATAATTCATTCCCTAATGTCAACATTTTGTCAGATTAATATGCAATTTCCTTTGCGTTCAGGAAAATGATTTAGGTGTGGACATTCTTTCATTACTCTACTAGGTGAATTACGAAGCTATCATTAAAATAATCAGCAATTGAAGCAGAAGGAGAATCAAACATTTAATTCAATGTAATTATAACCCAAATTTCCTCCTCATGGGGGTGATTTATCTCACTGTGATTAAAGGAAGTAAGGACACTTAAGTAAAATATATACCTGTATCAATAAGGTAGCTATTAAACAATGATCACGTTTCAGTAAAAGAGACCCTATGCAGAGAAGACTATTCAGGCAGAATAAAGTGATCATTCTAACTGGTTGGCAGGTATTCTTCAAAGACTACCTACAATGAAAAGTAACAAAAAATCCAAGTCATAAATACCAATTTCATCCTATTAATAAACAACTGCAACTGGAACTAACCGGATTTTTTAAATATCTTCGCTATTTCATCATGTGTGTTCCTTGTTCCAGTTTTCCAGACCATATGGTATGTTTGCACATTGGCTCTGTACAGGTCACCACTTTTTAAGAGATATATTTTCATACATTTCAACAAAGCACAAATGTACTATATCTTTAACAGTGAAATGGAGATGGAATAAAACCACTGAAAAACACTGCAGACTTTAGACATTAAAAATAATAATAATAATAATGAAGAATTCATAGCAGAATACTCAGTAGTTGGGCATCCTTTGGCACTTGGAGACAGGCTCCTCTATTAAAAAAAACAGAAGAGAAAATCCCACTGGATATATGACAAAGACACAAAAGAACAACATTAATCAGTCATTCTGACTTTTCCTTGCTAAAAAAAAAAGACAAAAAATCTCTTCAGTTCAAATACAGTTTACAGGGTAGAGCATTTCCTTACCTGTGATGTGTGCACAGGGACTGACATTGGCACTAAAGTGTTTTAGCAGGTTCCAGCACACTCAGTATCATAAAAAGTTACAGAGAATCCTGTTACTGAGCTTTATTGGTTGCCCCTGAGAAGTCACCAGTGAAAAGATTTTGGTTTCATTGACTTCATTTTCAAGGAAAATAGTAAGAAATTTAAGCTCTTACTAACGTAACAGAAATAAAGCAGCTTTTCTTAAAATGCAGTGACTTCTACAAATGACTGATTATTGTTATCCTTCTTGTTACTGTGTTCAGTGCTTTTATAATTGCAAACTGCATTATCAGAAACCACTTGTATAAGGCTCTGGACTGCAGGTGGCACCATTATGTCATTATGAAATGAAACAACATTATTCCTGAGTAGGCAGCACAGAGAAGTCTAACCTACTTAGTGAGCACTCTATGAATATAATGTATGCAATCTAATACTAGTCATATATAGGAAAAACAGTTCTCTCTGAACAGGAGGCATCATCTGATGCAAACTGGAGACATTGGCTGTAGTAAATACCACCGGAGAACGTCCCATTAACCTTCAATGGCCTTTGGATAGGACGCTCAAAAGGAACACCTGAGAAAAAAAAAAATCTGCAAGTGTAATAGTGTGAAGTCTCTGTCTTTAAAACAGCTGGTCAGGAGTAAAGTAGATGCCGCAGTGCAGTTAATTCTGCTATGGAGTGTGATGAGATGAAGAGCAGACATAATGATGAAAAAAAACCAAGCTGTGACTTTTTCAGGAATATTTCTAAGTGAAAACATTGCTTACAAAGTACTGATGAAATTGTAGAAATATTACATTCATATTTTAAAAACCAAAAAAGCAGTGTACCAGGCACCCATCTTGTGCAGACCTACCCTCCTCCCAAAAGCTGAAACTATCCTACATAAAGATAACATGAAGTTATCTTTATACATGGAGTTGGCAGGAAAAGGATGCTACCTTTGCAGAGCTACTTGGAAAAAGATAAATCTAACACCACTTACTTTATTTTGCTATAATGTATGTGAAAAATACATCGGACCTGTGTCTAAATCTGAATCACCCGATGCAGCACTCTAACTGCGGAAGCTCTGCAGTCAGCACAGACTTTTCTCCACCTTTCACTTGCATACACCAAAATATTTCCAATTTGTGATGACTCTGCTGTGTACAGAAACACTGATTCCCAGGAGACTGCTGTGGACCACTCAAAAGAGGTACTTTTTGCTAGAAAGAAGACCAGCATGCAAAGTGTACAGCACATTAAAGCATTCACTTCCACCAGGCATGCGCCAGCATGTCTTCAATTACCTTCACTGTCTTTCAGGTTTCCTGCAGTAGCATCAGGAGGAGTTTTGTAAGTCAGTAACAGCTGTTGATCTCCCTGTAAGCTAGCCCCCACCTACCAGTTTGATCAATTATTTCAGAGCTATATAAACTGTCCCAGGGAGACCTTCTCTGGAAGTTGGAAAAATATTGTTGCTTAGCAGTCAGTCAGTCAGTTAGCAGTCAAGATATTAAGGTAAGGCTGAGTAGTCAGTGGGGACTCTTGAGTGGAAAGATGAAATCCAGGGTAGAATCTCACAGGAAATATAAAGAGAAATAGGTAAATAACCTTTTGTATGACTGGGCCTAAGGCTACTCTAGGCTCAGATAAATCCGTATTCCAGATAAGTAACATCATATAGAAATTTCTTTAATATTTGTCATCCAGTTTTCTTTCTGATTACTCACAGAGCAGCGTCAGGCTTAATTCCAGCAATGTATAGAGAGCTGGCACGGTCCTAATGGAGATTCAAATCACTGAAAACAGATCTTGGACTGGAAGTGGACTGCTCATTTTGAAGTCATAATTTCATTTCAGTATTGCACTATGCAAGTATAGCTGAAATAAACTAGAAAATTGCAAAAAGATGTCAACTTGTTACACATAATTAAATTCTCACCTCATGTCTTCATTCAGTTAGAAAATAAATGTATGTACAAACACTTCATATTCCGCAATGATCTGTGAGCTACCTAGAATATGAAGCAGTTTCTGAAGCTTCTAGAGTAATTTGGAGCCAGGAGTTAAGTTCTGTGCATTTTTATTCACTTTTCGGTTAAAAGGAGGTAAGAATAATCAAGCTGGCTAAGTACTTTTTTTTCAGATATGCTAATAAGAGGTCTTCAAGAAGAAGCTGTTGCTCCTTTTAAAGGGAAACATTTTTATTAAACATTGTTTGCTCTTCATGCTATATTCTAATTCCTTTCCTTATTTAACAGCCTGGCTGTCCTGTATTTCTCTAAGAACCTGTCTGATTCAAACTCTCCTCGATAGCATTTGTAAATAGGAAACCTTTTTCTAATGAGAACATGGGGGAAATGTATTCCTTTCCCTGAAGGACTTTCAGTGTTTCAGATGACCCCCTCCTTCTGTATCAGGACAAACACAAAACTGTTGACATTTCTCTTAATGACTGAGGGAAGGAATGGAAAACAGTCTTTCTGCCCTGTGGGTAGAATACTTTTTGGTTCGACTTCCTTCTCCACCATTTTCCTTGCTTTGCAATGACAGGCTTATCCAGTGCAATAGGAGCTATTCTAGGCTTCTGCTTCGTGCTCTCTCTTATTCTTCTCTGTTGGATCTGCTTTGCTTTGCATAAATCTTTAAATATTCATTAAGGCAAGGTTTTGAACCTGCGTTTCCCACATCAAAGGAGAGCATTTAAATATCGAATGATAGCATCAGCCTTTCTCTTGTTCACACTCTCCAGTTCAATTATACAATGTAGATCTGCTTCAACAGAAAAGACTAGTAAAATCAGCCCTTAATTAGCCAATATGCGAATGACTTGTATTCAAATGGCTTTTCCACATCTCAGCCAGCTGTTCTGGGCAATGGCCTCTTGCAGTGCTAATCGCTCTCTCTCTTTCTTTCTGTCATTCTAACCAGAATTTCCCATCCTGCTTAAAATATTTTTCAAGGAAAAATTTGTCAGAATAGGTGCATGTCCACAAATTTTCAGATGCAGTTAAATCAACCTCTTCTGGTGAACAATTGTCTATGGAAAACATCTATTGATGCTTAGCAGCATCTTACAGCACTTCTGGGTGTCAAGAACAAGTGGCAGTGAGCCCTGTCTCTAACACCAATGTGATCTCAATTATTTACACACACATTGTCACATCCACTGGCACTAGGGAAAAAAAATGGACTTAAGACACAGAATTTCTTGGCTATGCTGCTCCAGTGATGATGTCCCTGCGTTAAACTAGAAGTTTGTTGCAACTTGTCCCAGGTATTGTAACGTATTAAGCTTGACCTCCCGGAGTCCCACGACTATATCTCAACTCACATATAAAAAAGTCAGTCTTTATACATACAAAAAGCTTGAAAACCTGAACAGACAGTAAGCAATAGCATTTAAAAATGTTACGCTACTATTTCAGTTGCGTAACTTGCTGTGATCTGATTCATTATTTCAAACAATGGTGCTTGGCAGTATTATCTGAGGTAATGGAAGGCTCTAGGCTTTAATTTCTCCAGTTCTATCCAGGGTGTTTGTATTGTTATTAATGAGCTTCATGTCATGAGTGTATAAAATAATTTATTGTAAAGTATTTCAAAATCCTTGAAGAAAATGCTCTGAATAAGTACTGAATATAAAATCTACTAAGTAAATGTGTTAAGGAAAGATACATTATTTCCACACACTGAAACTGTGAAATAAAGGAATGTATTTCATGAATGTACAAGAAAGCAGGAAAAAAAAGGAATAGTGGTTATGACTCTAATCTTCCATTCACTTACATAAAAATGGGTATTTATTGCCACAGCACACTGGCTGAAGTAACAGAATCAAATGCAGTTCACAGAAGTGTCTTTTAGTGATGTGCTCTCACTGTTAGATGCTGTCTTTCAGAAGTACTGAAAAATACCATACGAATTCATCAAATACGACAATTAACTGCCCCCTAGCAGGAGCAATGATCCTTGTCTCTCTTTTGTAAAATTTTACACGTCAGTCAATTTAGCAGACAGTTTAGTATAGAGGGGTCCCAGATGTATATCTAGACAAAATAATAAAGATGAAATACAGAAATAGCTTCACAAGTGAAATTTTTCATCAGAGACTTGTGGTTTTGATCCCTCCAGCTTAAGACCCTTCAATAGGTTTTTTTAAAAAGTGCTGAGAATGTACCCCTTTGAAAAGCCAAATCTTCCTAGACTGCCTCGGGTTAGGTGCACAAAAATAACTGGTACTTTTTAAAAAATCCTAGCTAAAATTCTCCAGTGTATTTCAGTTAAATGCACTTGAATCAGACTTAGGTCACATGGTTTCAGTTTAGGGACAGGGCTTGCAGATAAAAACATCTTTCATATGTATTCTCTAGTTTTACATATTCATCTAAGAGAAATAGTGTTAACAAGGTCATTTGAATTCAAAATGTTAAGATGCCTTTCAGGCTAAATTATTCTACAATTTCATAATCATCTATGAGTATCTAGATCTAAAATACTAGCAGAAGGCCATGTAATTACTCTCATTTCCCAGGGATGACTCCTGAAACCTAGGGAGGTCTATTATCCAATGACTCAGTATAGACCCAGACCTGAAGAACATCTGCAGTCTCATAGGATCATAGAAAGGTTTGAGTTGGAAGGGACCTTAAAGATCATCCAGTTTCAGCCCCCCTGCCATGGACAGGGACACCTCCCACTTGATCAGGTTGCTCAAAGCCATATCCAGCCTGGTCTTGAACTATCCCAGGGAAGGGGCATCCATGAATTCTCTAGGCAACCTGTGCCAGTGCTTCACCAACCTCACAGGAAAAAAACTATCTAATCTAAATCTCCCCTCTTTCATCTTAAAACCATTACCCCTCATCCTATCACTGCATTCCCTGATAAAAAGCACCTCTCCAGCTTTCCTGTATTTCCCCTTTAAATACTGGAAGGCTTCTACAAGATCTTCCCAGAGCCTTCTCTTCTCTAGGCTAAACAAGCCTAACTCTCTCAGCCTGTTTTCACAGGGCAGGTGCTCCAGCCCTCTGATCATCTTTGTGGCCTCCTCTGGACTTTATCTAACAGATCCATGTCCTTCCTATACGCCAAGGAATCCAGAATTGAACACACATGGGGTCTCATGAGAGCAGATTAGAGGGGGGAATCACCTCCCTTACCCTGCTGGTCACACTTCTTTCGATGCAGCCCAGGACACAGTTGGCTTTCTGAGCTGCAAGCACACACTGCCAGCTCATGCTGGGCTTCTCATTGACCTGTACCCTCAAGTCCCCTCTTCAGGGCTACTCTCAATGTTCAGCTGTATTTGCGCTTGTGATTGCCCTGACCCAGTGCAGGATCTTGCACTTGGCCTTGTTGAACTTACTGAGGTTTACACAGGCCCACCTCTCAAGCCTGTCAAGGTCCCTCTGGATGGCATCCCTTCCCTCCAGCATGTCAACCTTGCCACACAACTTAGTGTCATCAGCAAACTTGCTGAAGGTACGCTCAATCCCACTGTCCATGTATCTGTCAAAGATGTTAAACAACACCAGTCCCAATAATGACCCCTGCAGAATGCTACTCATCACTGGTCTCCACCTGTACACTGAACCATTGACCACAACTCTTTGATTGCAACTATCTAGCCAACTTCTTATTCACTTAGTGGTCCCTCCATCAAATCTGTGTGTCTCCAACTTAGAGACAAGAATGTCGTGCAGGACAGCGTCAAATGCTTTGCAAAAATCCAGGCAGAATGATACCAATTACTCTTCCCTTACACACAAGTGCTGTAGCCCTATGGTAGAAGGCCAAGAGATTTGTCAGTCAAGATTTGCTCTTAGTGAAGCCATGTTGGCTGTCACCAATCACCTCACTTTCCATGTGCTTTAACAGAGTTTCCAGGAGGACCTGCTCCATGATCTTGCAGGGCACAGAGGTGAGACTGACCGTCCTGTAGTTCCCCAGGTCTTCCTTTTTTAAAGATGAGAGTAATGTTCCCCCTTTTCCAGTGGAAACTTCACTGGATTTCCACGACTTCTCAAATACATTGGATAGTGGCTTAGCAACTTTATCTGCCAGTTCCCTCAGGACCCACAGATGCATCTCGTCAGGTCCCACGGACTTGTGTACCATCAGGTTCCTTAAGTGGTCCGGAACCTGATCCTCTCCTATAGTGGGCAATTCTTCAATCTCTCAGTCCCTGCCTTTGCCTTCTGCAGCTTGGGCGGCGTGACTTGAACCCACACTGGTGAAGACTGAGGCAAAAAAGACATTAGGTATCTCTGTATTCTCCATATCCTGGGCAATCAGGTCTCCCGTTTCCTTCTGGAGAGGGCCCACATTCTCCTTTGTCTTCCTTTTATCATTGACACACCTGTAGATGCTTTTCCTGTTGTCCTTGACATCCTTGGCCAGATTTAATTCTGCCTGGGCTTTAGCTTTCCTAACTTGATACCTGGCTGCACGAACAATCTCTCTGTACTTCTCCCAGGCTACCTGTGCTTGCTTCCACCCTTTAAGCTTCTTTTTTGAGTTCAAGTTTGTCGAGGAGTTCATTGTTATCCATGCAGGCCTCCTAGCATTTTTGCCTCGTTTCTTCTCTGTTGGGACGCATTGCTCCTGAGCTTGGAGGAGGTGACCCTTGAATATTAACCAGCCTTCCTGGGCTGCTCTCCCCTCTAAAGCTTTATTCCATGGTACTACGTGAAGCAGATCCCTGAAGAGGTCAAAATCTGCTCTTCTGAAGTGCAGGGTAGTGAGTTTGCTGTGCACCCTCCTCACTGCCCTAAGGATCTTGAACTCCATTATTTCATGGTCACTGCAGCCAAGGCTACCTTTGAGCTTCACATTCTCCACCAGCCCTTCCTTTTCGATGAGAACAAGTTCCAGCACTGCACCTGTCCTCATTGGCTCTTCTGTCACTTGGAGAAGGAAGTTACCACCAACACCGTCCAAGAACCTTCTGGATTGCTCATTCTCTGCTGTGTTGTCCCTCCAGCAGATATCGGGGTGGCTGAAGTTCCTCGCAAGTACCAGGGGTGAATGCGAGCCTGCACCTATCTGTCTATAGTGGGCCACATCCACTCGCTCTTCCTTGTTGGGTCACCTATAGCAAACTTCTACTATAAAGCAGAAGTTTCTACTTTCTACTTCTACTCTCTTCCTATGAAGAGAGGCTGAGGGAGCTGGGGATGTTTAGCCTGGAGAAGAGGAGGCTCAGAGGTGACCTCATCACTCTCTACAACTATCTGAAAGGAGGTTGTAGTCAAGTAGGGGTCGGTCTCTTCTCCCAGGCAACCAGCAACAGAACTAAAGTGCACGAGCTTAGACTCTGCGAGGGAAGGTTTAGGCTGGATATCAGAAAAAAGTTCTTCACAGAACGAGTAATCAGGCATTGGAATGGCCTGCCCAGAGAGGTGGGGGATTCACCATCCCTGGAGGTTTTTAAAATAAGACTGGACGTGGCACTTAGTGCCATGATCTAGTAATCATGATAGGGTTGGATTAAGGGCTGGACTTGATGATCTCGGAGGTCTCTTCCAACCCAGATAATTCTATGATTCTATAATGTCATTTCATCCCAGCTCAGAAAGTTTAAGTTACTTTACTGATATTCTTTATTGATGCTATTAATATAGTGGATATAATAAAATGTGTAAGTACTTCTGAGGGGGCTCTGGAAGGAAACGTAACATTAATAAAACTGGAGGAAAACAAATGCTTTAGGCATGCTGATATTATGTTGGTTTAACCATGGTGTCAGAACTGCAATAGAAACAGCTAGAAAAAAGTTAAGATACCCTTCCTGAATACTACAACATATTATCCTTTTTTTTTGGATATGTGATTGTCCTCCTTATGTCATCAGTGGAGAGGAAAAAACCAACAACGAAGAAGCGGTACTCAGACCTGTATTTGCTTTAAAGTAGGTTTGATACCAAATTCAAGGTAATGTAGGAATAAAGTCAGATATAGATATTAAAATCAAGTACTTCTTGACACATTGGGATCCACCTGTCTCATTAACTGAGACATAACAGCCATTCTCAACAACTGAGAACTGGGTGAAACAATTAAGACACTTTTTGAAAATCACTAAGAAGCAACAGGGATTCCAAATGAAAATGTGATTCACATCACCTCTCAAAAGAAACCCCTGAAAAAAAGGAGTCTCACTGAAATGCCTCCAGTAGACATTTCAGTCTGTCTCTGAGATAAGGAGGGGTAGCAGAGGAGAAGCTGGGCTAAAAGGCACTGGAAAGCCAAAACAAAGCAGGAAAATAAATTTTGTTCAGCAGAAAAGAACTTGAAAGTACGAGCAAAGAAACTGCCTGCTGCTTGACTGTTGTGTTCAGAGTAACAGGACTTTGCACATTTTCTGTCAAAAAAAAAAAAAAATGGAAAAACAAACCAAGACAATCAGAAACACTGTTGAGTTCTGAAACAAATTCCGCTCTCTAAGATGTTTAAGTTTAGCATGGATCAACAAGAACAACTTTTCATTATAACAATACAGTGGAGACGGGTCATAAGCTGCAAACCAAGCAGAAAGCAAGCTGGTGACCATTTTATTTCAGAGCAATTTTTTTAATTGGGCAGAGGGAAAATAAGCTGATATGTTTTTTCCCAGCTACTACTACCTCTTTTTTATAGATAAAATCCTTGATGTCTGGAACAGGAAAAGGCATTAAGGAATTATTACTAGCATGGATACACCACATGAAAAATTGATTCACAAGGAGAAGAAGCTGTAGAAAGTTTGTTCAGCCTTTAAGAAATCAAAATGGAGTATAAAAGAAGTCATGTATTAAGCTGTGTTTATAAACTTCAAGTACAACTAATTTCAAAATATCGATCTGTTCATGTTCATTGAATAAAAGTATTCATGCTCCTATATGATTATGTTTCTCCCCTGTAAGAATTGACAGTACATGGAATGTGCATTTGCTCCTTGCTTAACATTTATTTTAATAATGTTGTCTCCTGTAGATGAAAACAGTAGTTTATCACAAAGCCAATGGCAGTGTAACTTCTTAAGGACTATTCCAAATTTACATGGTATTTTAAGATGCTCAGAATATACTCAAAATACTTCATTTACAAAACACCAGGTAGAAAATTAAAATGACTAATCAGTGATCCCTGTCATACATGACAGCTGAGAAATGCAGATCTTATCTACACAAAATTTATTCCTCTGAAACACCATTTTCTACAGTCTGTGAGGGGATTCCAATCAGGACCTGAACAGGAAAGATGCTGACTGCATACTCCCGTTCCCTAGGAACATCACCCTGAGCTTGCTTCTGTCTGGTTTCCTTGCACAAGAATAGAACTATGTGAAACACTATCTCTACTGGAGGCTGCAGAACGTTACACAAACTGATCTTGTTTTGTGAAGAACAATGTGAATAAAAAAAATCAGCCAATCTAAAAGAGAAACAGAAAAAGTCAAGGACTTCACTTTCTCAGTTTTAAAATTCAAATGGAGAGAAGTAAATTTATCTACCAAATGCTGTCCTGAGTAGCAAAAAATAAATACATTTGGTTTTAGAGGATTTTTTTTTTTATTATTAAATAGTCTGGCAAAACATTTATAGATTCAAATTGTTTCAGCTGAACCAAGCAGGAGGTTTTGGTGAAAAAAGTTGGATTGAAAATTCTGACAAAACTTTGTTTGGCCCTTCGCATTTATGCTGGTTTTGGGAGACATACATTAAGCATAAAGATGGCATGAGTGGAGGGATGGGTGAAAAAGGGAATGAACACACTGCTGTCCCAAGGCCCTCCTTCAGCACAGCATTGTGTTGGCATAAATAGGCTATTCACCAAGTGCTCTCGAGGGGTTGTTATTGTAGGACTCTATGATAGACTTGCACGGATATTTTTGTCTCTCCAGAACATCAAGTCAAAGCACACATCTGAAAGTCACCACAGGATCCTGCATCGTTGCCTTTTGTGTAAACTTTCCTGAAAGTACAGGACAACATATTTTAAAAATGATCAATAATTCTAGATGTTTCTGATAAGTAAAACTTGCACAATGCTGAAACACTGTAGTGAAAGATACTCTGCAAGTAGCATAAATTGATGGACAGATAAAATATGGTAGATGAAAGAAGAAGGTCTTTTTTGGCAACCCCTAACAGAATGGTACTTACAAAACATGCATCTTTTCATTTATCTCAGGCCTGGCAAACAAATAAAGGAAGCTTTCACTACTAGAAATATGTCTGTGTTTTGCAGAATTCACTGGAATCTCTAGTGTTTGGGGTTGTGAAGGATCACTACATCTACAATTGAAGGACACAATATCCTACATCCAAAATACCACAAGCAGAATTGATTTCAACACCAGCCTCTGCTAATGCTATACTCCTTGAAACACAAATATTATTAACAAAAATATATTAACCACAGACAAGCCTCTGCATGCCTTTTAAGATAAAAGAGTCCTTAAAAGTAATATCCTGTAGAGAAAACACTCGGCTTTACAGAAAACCTCAGCTATTATATTTGCCTGCAAAGGAAAAGTTGCCCATACAAGACTAACAAACTATCTTCCCTTGGCTTATCTGTTCCCAGATTTCACCTTTACCTCCTAAGCTCCTCTGAATATCTGTCCTATAACTGATCTCCAACTTGGTGGCAAGTCCATCCCTGTGCACACAGCAATGACAGTTATAATATGCAGCAGTGATTAGAATGATGTGCTGCTTTCTGTAAGAAAGCAGGAAATTAAGAGCCAAAGAAATCAGCACAAGAAGTGTATATTGGCTCAAAGACAGATCAGGCCCTTATTCCTGTATCATTAAAGACCAAAGGAAAGAACTGAAATGTCAACAACTTTACAAGTACATGCTTAATGCTCTGAACAGCCAGGAAAACAGGAGCAAGTCAGCCTAGGAGAGCATTCAATGAACCTTGCATTACCAGGATCCTGTATTTTACTTTTGCAGGTCACCTTAAAGCTATGTAGTGTTGAGGATTTAAAGCTCTTAAGAAGATTAAGGGTTCAAGTGCTGTGAACAAACAAATTTAGACTACTAAAATCACAATTCTAAATTTTAAAATGTGTGTGAGATGATTAGAAGTATGAGTTAGAGATTTTTAATTATTTTGTGCAAGTTTTACATATTCATAAGTCTGCTTGGAGAAGCATTTACTGCATTCTGATGAGGAATGCCATTATCTCATGCTCCAACACAGCTTCAGAATTGCACAAAACAAGATTTTGGGAACACGACACTAAACAACATTGCAGTACACTCGTAGTTTTAAGTGTCCATAGAATAACTGGAAGCTGACACTACCACAAGATCAGCTCTAAACATGTGTGGCAGGCACCTTCTGCTGCCCACCTCTTCCCTCCCCAGGGCTGGAAGGGCTTAATCTGCCTGAATTCCCTGTACCCAGATTGGTACAGGGAATGGCCAGAGCCACACCACGCTTCTGCTTCCACCATCTCAGTCAGCCCCTCCAACCATCAGAGCCAGGGCCATGCAGGACTCCTGCGGATGAAGGAAGGGATGGACTGTAGCAGAAGGATCCCATACTCAACAGAAAATGGGAAGGTGTGTAAGTTTCCTCACCGTGCTTACTATATACCAACATACATACATACCAGCTACGAGGTGAAGTCACCCATGGATGGATCCTGACTCTTCCCAGACATCTCAGACTGGCTGGGGAGTGGGCACCTAGGGAGGAAGGGGACACCTTCCCCATAGGAAACTCTGGCAGGTAATCTCGGGTCCTGTTACCTTTCTTTCCTAAATGACAATATTATGAAATATTTAAGGGGTAACTTTCATCAACATAACTCATTTATTAATAACATTCACTATCAGCCTGCAGCAATATTCTCCCCCTCCCTTGAAGGTTCCCTTTTATTTATGGATGGTTGCTTGCAGCATTATAGAGAAAATACCCTTGAAATCTGACAATAGGCAAATTTTTTACTCCCAAATTTTAGCCTGGTCATGAGTTGAAGACAAATTTCTGGTACAACTCTGACAAAATACTTCTTTCAATATTTTTAAGAGCAGGAGTCTGAAATCCTGTTGTCTGTCTAAAAGAGGAATTGCAACTGCCTAATGAGAGTAGCCTACTTTTTAATTAGCTGGTAAAGATAAGTCTGCTTTTCCAGACATCTAGTCATCAGATTTTCAGATATTTTGCTTGTAACTAGAAATGGATTCAGTAACAACCAGAAATAGATGATATCGAACAGGGATTCTGTAGAAGGGTAGTAGTCTCCCCAAAAACATATAAGCTAATGTATGCAAGAAAGAAATTCAGCAGAGGGGTGTGCATGTTTAAACAGGTCAGGGTGAGTATTTGAAGACATCCAGCAGAATTCCATATGCTCTACTGCAGCTGCCATAGAAAAGCAAAGGAACAGCCTGGCTTATCTATCTTTTTATACAGAGCAACTTTGACGCACTTCAGCTCTAAATAATCCATTTACTTCTCACCTTTTCATGAAGTTGTACCGGAGGAGAAGAAACTTGCACTATGACCCACTAGCATTATGTGTGTACCCTTGCTATTGATATGTATGACTTCTCAAAGGATTAAATCCCAACCACTTAGACCTTTTTCAGGTGAAAATCAACACTTATGTTTCACCTCAAAAGCTACAAGCCCAGTAATGCAATAGAATTCACCATAGGAAAATATTAAAGTACTTAACATTGTCAGATGTTAGTGAATACTTAGAAAAAGACTATGTAAGACAAGGAAAAGTACATTCATCTTAACTTCACCATATTTTCCCACTTACTGGCAGCCAACAACTGGATACTCTCCTAAAGCTGAATAGAGCATCTGATATCTGCTGTTAATAGCCAGCTAATGCAATAAACATTCATTCATTTTTCTAGTCTCATTTTTATTATATTTACAGTTTTTGGCCTCCCCAAATCCTTTAGCAACATGTCCCAAAACTTAACTCTGATGTAAGGAAATACAACTTCCTCTTGTTTTAAGCATTGTGCCTGGTCATGGTGCTTATGAAGTTCATGTACCCTGAGGACAAATAATCAGACTATTGCCTGGTTATTTCTCACAAGTCATTCATTACTTCAGAGCTAACTCTATAACGTTATCTCTCTTTTCAGTCTGAATTTCATCTCCTTGCAGAAGGAAGCCTTCCTATGCTTCTGATCATTTTGTTGACTTTCTTTGTATCTTAGTGCCAAACATTAGCAATAAGATCCTTTTGTGACATTTTGAAGTCAAAACAATCCCAGATGATTCTGTCACCTACAAATTTTGTCACCTACGTTTCCTGTTTTTCTTGCTTTCTCTTTTTCTGACGGGGACTGGGCTGAATGTGTTGCAAACAAGTTTTATTCTTACACCGAATCCTGTCCAAAGTTCAGAGCTAGTAGTGGCCAATCCTGCAGCTAAACTTCCCTGGTAGGTTTTAGCAGCTGTAACACACAAACAGAACTACTATCTACAAATGTACTGAAGTCTGATCCCAAGAGCCTAGGTTTCTTCTACTATTACCTCAAGGAGCACTAAGTGCTTTTTCTAGGGAGCATAGCTCTTGAGCATTTTCAAAATCATTTGGAGATACAACATACAGATAAACACAGTTAATTTACATTTTTTAAGGATGATAAAACATTTTTATTACAAAACACAGCTCCATTCATTGTGTAAGGTGCCTATATATTATACACATGTATGTACACATTGCAAAATATGTATGTCATTTTGCTGGGAGGAAACATGTTTCTGGCAAACAGAAAATGCAGATCTAAATTATATTAGAAGACTATGTGGTAGGTGATACTACTGTGCATGAAAGGGCTAAATACATGTTTCCATTGTAAGATAAAGTTCACACTTTTCAAGCAACCCCTATGTACCGAGATATCTTCTAAAATATTAGACAAATTTAATAACTATTTCTGTCCTAATACTGCCTAGAGTATCACAAACTCTAATTTATAACTGAGTCCCTGAAGATACTTACTGTAATTTTTTTTTAAACAAACGTATTATTTTTGCCTTAATTTTGGCTCCACTGTGTTCCTTGAGACTACTACCATTTAAAATGCATCCGTTTTATTATCTGCAATGTGTAACCATTTTTGTGTGGCAGTATGTTAGTGTATAAACCATTAAAAATACGATTTATGAGTCAATTTTTAAGGTAAACTTTCTTTTTAAGTAGCAAAAATATATCGTTCTTAGTTAAGAATACATAACTTACAAGATTTAATAACAAGAGAAGTATTTCCATATGTGCGCAATTTTCAATTTACACAGTAAAAAAGATATCTGAAAAGAAACAAAGGGTCTTTATGAGTTGGTTATACGTCAGCCAATGTGAAGCTTTGCTACTTAATGAAAGCCTGAAATAAGATTGGCTGGAAATTGCCTTCACTATTTATTCTTTCTAGACTCAACTGAATGAAATGGAAAAAGAGAATATGAAAAACTGGTTACACTTTCATTTGTTCTCATTTTTAACATCATGAGATACTGTAAGTCACACAGCAAAATGTCCTGCAGACACAAAGGTATGAGACTGGTGGATTTTCTTCAAGATTTGCGACACTTAAAAATTCACTTACTACAGCATTCAGCTCCTTTACAGGGTTACAGCTAAGCCTTAATCCTGATCCCTTCTAGTGAAAGCAGAGCTTCATTTTATTTGAATTCAAAATGGAAGCACTGGTTTCTAAACTTCTACAGCAAGCAACTCTGCAGCTCATACTGGGGTCTGTAGGGTGTTCAATGCATTATCAAAACTGTGATCTGAAAATTAGGAAGAATGTAGAGGTCATTTAATTCATTAGCATCCTCTTTGCCCCAGCCTCCAGTGTGGAACTGATACTCATTACCAGGGCTTTGCTTTGTCTCATTTTAAATGGTCCCATGGATGGGATTTAGTATTTCATCAACTATTGCCCTGTGAAGAAACCAGTCACTTCTGATTTGGATTATAGTCAGCAGCACTTACAGGAGCCTCTGTTTCATTTCAGGGGATTAAAACTCACTTCCAAAGACAAGTCCAGAGTGGTAAGAGAGTCCTTCAAAACGTTTCTCTTATTGGTGACTTGCATAGCAAAGCTGAGGAAGGCTGTATTTATTTGTCTTGCGATGGAACCATGGAGGCAGAAAGCAAATGGAAGAAAGCTTACAATAAATTCAGTGTACAAATTATTTGGAAGCAATCTGCTTTTATTTATGAAAGAGAAAGAGAGAAAACACTCCTTAGAAGCCCTAATCCAGACAAACAAACTCATACACAACATTTTCCCTTGTCTGTTGTCCTCTCTTTGCCCTTGTTTCACACAATAAATGTTCCTCACCATGGCAGGGGGAAGTTTCTTCATTTCTGCCCCAGGGTTAATGGAACTAGAGACTCTGGCACAGAATGGGAAGTAAAAATTTCCTTTTACAGGGTGAATTCCCAAATTACGTCTGTCAGTCACTCAAGGGACGGGAAGAGGATTTTTGTCTCTTGCTACCCCGCCTGTTTTCATATGCATCAGTTCTTCATCCTTCTACCACCATTTTTATCAGCAGCCCAAAGCTTTAGGTCTGAACATCAGGTCTTTTCTTTTCAACCACCATATATCAGTTGATCACTCCCTTGTGCAAACCACTTGCACCCCTAATTGTTGTGACAACATTTGTCATTGAGATAGCTTTCATCTTCAAAGCTCTTCACAAACATCAATTAACCCAAATCTAGATTAATTAATCTGACAATTAATTTGCTATATATCCAGCAGTTACAATAATGGAGAACAAACTAGTGCCTTTCAAAGTCATCAGAATGAGTTCCCTTGATTCTAACAAAAATGGGATCAAGCTCATTTTTTTCAGTCTATTTCCCTGACTTAAATCTTCACTGCAATTTGGTACTTTCCTCTCTGGCATCTTCAACAGCTTTATGAATACAGCCAAAGAAAGCAGAGAGAGGAAAAGGAATCTGTGAGCTGAGATCACACAAATCAGGACTTAATCAGTTTTGTTTTAAGGACGATCTTAAATCCTCCACCCCACCTGCACAGAATTTATGAAGATTGATTGTATCGGTCCTTGACATGCTCAGATAAATCAAGGTTCCAAACACTGCTGCGATTAATGAATTCAGGAGGCACTCATATTATAAACTGATTGCTAAATTATAGATTAACCCAGACTGACAAAATAGGGTGAGTAGTTGCAGCAACTTCCCCACAATCACTGTAGACCTTGTGAAGTACGCCACTTGAGTTTTTAATAATCAGTGTAGTGCCTGCAACCACAAGCACGCAGAGAGAACAAGGGGGATATGAGAGAGAAAGCAAGAGAAACATTTAAGAAAGAACTGTATTATTCTAATGTATCATTTATTGGAAAAGTAGGTCCAGTGGCATTTATGCAAGGAGGTCTCAGAAAGTGGATTTTACAGTGTGTCATCTACTTTAATTTTATAATAATTATCAAAATAATGTATCATCCTCTCAGAAATCTGTATTAAAACGCCTACTCTGGTTAAGTAGTATGCACTTATACAAATATTTCTATTATCTTATTAAATACACACCACATCCCCATATTTAAGCCTAAGTTTTTTGTGTTTCTTTTGACCACCAAGAACTAACGTCGTATTATCTAAAATTATCAGCTACACAGTCAGATTTACAAAAAGTTCTCTGGAAATTCACAACATTGTAACATCTTTAAGATTAGTAATAAATAAATACAATTCATATTACAAAAAAAGATCTGCTCCCTCTAAGAGTGAAATAATGATTCTAAAAATTCCAGGAAAATGCGCTGACCTAATTAAAAAGAAACAACTTACTAAAAAAGCCATTTGAAGATGTTTTTGATTCATATTAAAGACACATAAAGGCTGAGTCCCCCTTTCCTTATTGTTGAAGACTTTCCACGAGAAGGACTCCATATGCAAATATCTCTTCAGCAACTAGGGAGTGATTGGCACCACTGTCACTAATTTTGTAAGTAAACTGAAGGGGAAAAAATGTAGAACTGTTTAAATAATCAGGTATGACTGAAATAATCCAATCAAGTAAATAAATAGCCTACATTGTAATTCATTCTTGGAGCCAGTCTCTTTCTAAATGGAATTGGAAACCCAAAGAAAACAGCAACAACAAATGAGTCTTCTCTTATGGAACAGTGTGAAAGCCTTCAATTCACACCTTTCTAATCATTTGACACTGTTTGATTTGCCCCTTGCGCCACATGATCTTTTAAATCCTACACAAATTATTGCTGTTAACCATAAACTATATCTTTCCACATTAGTGCTTCAAACGCTCTATGACAGTTAAACTGTGAAAGAATAAAAGCACTAATGGATTTGTCTGAATGTATTATGTATTGCTTGTCTCTTAAGATCTGCTTGGCCGCCTTCTTGGTTGTGCTCTGTTACGATCACCACTGGCTTTCAGAGATACTGAGGGATTATTGAAGGATTAAAGTTTATAATATACCTGTATAAGCAGAGCTGTAGTCAAGTATTAAAGGTCACTGAAAGCTTATTGATCTAGAGAACACTGCAATAATAACTCAGAGAATATCAAAATAACCCCTGCTATTTGCTTTTCCTTTACTTAGAATGGAGCAGCCAATACACTTACAGACCTTTAAGAAACTTTTTTTCCGCCTAATGATTCATCATTTTGCATGAAAAATTCAAAACTTTGAAGAAATCAGAAGGAAATATGGTTAAAACTATTTGAAGAAAACCCAAGTTTCCACCACCCTCAAAATGCCATAACAGACCCTGCAAAAAATTTCATTAAATTAACAATAACTTTTTAACTTAATTTTTGAAATTAATAAAATTAAATTAAAGTGACTGTCTATTTCCATCCAGCATCGCATCAAAATCTCTTTTGTAGGCTGTGAAGCTTCTTCTATTAATATTGCAAGCAAAGTTCACATTACGTAACAGTATCAACAAGGCAGAAGAGGCACTGCACAGATTATTAATTTAAGCAAAGTGCAGATCTCTCAAGAAGACCTTGTTAACAATGATCTACCACAAAATGTAGAAACTTCATAGTCTACGAAAATTCATGATGGCAAGGCCATTGTATTGCTATTTATAAAGGTCTTAGTGCAGAAATTAATTGAAAGTCACATGACCTTTAAACTCCTGAATGTGTCTTACCAGCCTTAGAGCATCATAAATGTACTGGGACCTGAAGCCCTCAGCAGAAAAACAAACACACAATTTGTGTGCTAAGACACAGCTACACCAACAGACTGGATGGACACAGCCAAGGAAGTCAACTGGACATACGAGAGAGAAAGGGAAAGAATGGCAGAACCAGGTTTTAGAAGTGGATAGGAAGAGACAATCTTCTCATGGTTACCCAAAGGTAAACAGTAGTAATGTTGTTTCAGACAGTTTCATGCTGCAAAGCGTCATTTATACACAGAGAGGATTTATGACCTGGTAACTACAGCTGTGGGTCCCGCTCATAACTGTACATGCATAAATGTCATCAGGATCAGAATCATCACCTATAATCTGAGTTAGGAAGTGATGAAACAATAAGCAAACTGCCAATGATGATACAGTTGCAACATACAGATTTTTGAAAGGTAGAAAAACATCTAACGGACATTCTTCTGAAAATTTCCTCTACGTAAGCAGAAGATGGAAAGGACTTTCTATACAGATATAACACACGTGCCCACCCTCTCCTTGTAGCTAATTACTTCACCTGCAGCAGTGGTTTTCTTCCTTTTTTTTTTTTTTGCCTCCTTTCCTACTTTATGAACACAATATCTTTCAGTGAGAATCTCTACAGCCTCAGCAGAAAATATTCTTACTCTATGTGTACTCTTTGGCCTGTGCCTCTACAGCATCTTGTTAGGAGTTTACTTCCCAAATACTACAATATCCAATACCAAAACAAAAATAGGTTATTTTTTAGTGTACATTACTGGGACTTCTCTAGAAAAAGGAAACTATTAGAATGGATGGGTAGTAGATGTTCCCTTCCAGGAGATACTCACAATGCAAGCCTGTAGTTCAGATAAACCTTTGATGACAACAGATCTTACATGCCGAAAATAAACTTGAATGCCAAAGTTCCACAATTTAGAGGACCTTCAGCAGAGGAGACTAGGATAAAACCTTCTCTCAGGATTATATACTTCATTCAGATTTGTCAGTAATTATCATTGTGAACAGTATCTCTTTACAAATTAGAAAAGCAATGCATTACTTTTGGATCAAAGAGGTATTTTGTTCACTTCAATGCATGCACAAATTCTCTGTACCATTAACGTTAAACAAAGTTATGACCAGCAGTGAAGTGTGACCAGACTTCTCAGATGCTTTCAATATCTGGAAAGAAAAGCTCAGTAGGTTCATAAATCTAATATATGTTTTCCATAATAAAACTTAGAGCAGCAATAATTGCAATAAACTTTTACAAGGTGTCCTGGGAGGAATAAAAAATACCTGCTCTCTGCACCACAGTTAAATAAAGCAAAATATATTTTTTTTAAAAGTCCATAAGGAATTGAAATTAACAGACTTTGTAAAGGATGCTAGAAAAAGACTTTTGAGGGAGATCCTAATTATTGGTTGTTTTTATTTTAGTGACCTTGCTTATCTTGTCTTTCTAAACAGACATTTTAAATGAGAAAGTTTCAAGTGCCCAGACAGTTAAAGGCTGCTTTGGGTGCAATTCTTTCAAAGAGGAAGCTTCTGTAAGCTAAACTGAGTTGTTTCAATGTATTTTGGCCATGTTAATCCCCATTCCTCATAATGTAGATTAGACTTCTAAACTCAGCACCCACGGGATTTCAGTGGCAGAGAAAAAAGGCCAGGACTACAAAGCTGCAGAGCCTACGGAGGCGAGGCAAAGGTAATGATGGTTGCAATGTGTCCACTGTTGGTAGGAAGTTTCCCTGAATTTGCAGAAATTCCACAAGCTGACATTTCCCTCCAAGCATTTCTGATGCTTCTTAAAGCCTTGACTCAGATTATGCCTTCCAGAGCATGTAAATAAGAAACAGCAGGTACAGGTACAAAACTACCCGGCCCTATGCAATTACTGCTCACTGCGATCAAGCAACTCTGGCGAGAAGCTGATGCTCAACAAGACAGCTGGAATACACTAAACTTCCCCACGTTAAATATGGCTCAGGGAATTCTTCCAACACTTAGCAGTAACATATTGCGATATACTTTATGAAGTAAAACAAAGCAACTAAAATTAAATGTTCCAAAATATGGTAGGGTGAAAACTGGATTGCTTAGTCAATGCAAATCAAAGTATAAACATTCATATAGTGCTAAACCCATCACAAACACTTCAGCTCTCTAATTCTTATAGTTTCTACTCTTCTGTCCTTGCTGCCATCAAATTCCTAAGTTACGATCCATATAGAAAACAAACAGAATAGTCATCTGACAAGTGCTATATGCTATCTGTCAAACACAAGTGATTCTAGGGGCTGTGCTACCATAGCAGCCTTATCTTACACCCACCAAAAGGTATAAAGGGCTTGAATTTTAAAGAAGCTTCAAGTTTTTTTCTTGTTTTACAGCCACAATTAATTTTAAAATCAGTCTGCACTCATGTATGATCTGGTGCAAATCGTACTACTTTTAGCTTTTCTGCAAATGTCTGAACTGCAGCCTCAGGCAAATATTCGTGTATTTAAAATAAGCCCTGTAAACACTTGCATAGACAAATAAAAACATATATTCTCAAAAAAAAAAACAAAAGAAAAAACCCCACAGAATCAAGACTATTTTAAAAATTATCCATAGGTTCATAAGATCCATTTTGCTCTGGTCTTCTTTACCCATTCTTTCCCTGACTTCCCCCTCAACTTCACTACAGACAGTCTTAAAACACTGTTGTTCCTCTTCACTTCTCCCTACTCAGCCTCTCTTCTGGCAGTTTGATCTGCAAATTCACCTACTGTCTCTTTATTCATAGCTCAAAGATCCTCTTTATTGCCAGACCCAACTTCTAACACTCAAGCTGAAATCACAGCCTTTCTCATTCCTTCTCACTTCAGTTTCAAAGAGATTAAAGCACACTTCTCCCTCCAAACCCCATTTTCTCTACCTTTATGGACTTGGCACTTTCTCTGACATTCTAGGCAACACATTTTGTTTGCATCTCTTCCTAGGTTTTCTCATCTAAGTGATTTAAAGGGTAAACATACACAATGAAGTAAAGGCCGTGCTGTGCCAATTCTGATTTTCATTTGAGCTGCAGAAATCTGATCCACCTCTTGTCTCAAAGCTATATAGTTGCATTACTATGGGATGTTACCCATTTCAATTTAGGCTGCCTCAAGAAGCAGATCCTATAAGGGTAGGCAGAATGGATTGCTCTAAGTGACTGTCAGAAATAAGCTGCATTAGGTGATCTGAGACTCTTTGCCAAGGAAGAGGCAGGCTGCAACCTTCTGCATCTGCTTGTGTAAGACACACCCTCAGAAAGGCTGCATAACACAGATAATCTGTCACATCACATCACTTCTTCAGCCTCTCAGCACCTCGCGTTTTGAGTACACCATCTTCTCCAGCATTGCTTCCTTCAGTTTGTCTCCCCTTCACCTGTGCAGAACGTTGCAGTAGCTGCCACCTGCTTTAACCAAGTCTCCTCTCCCACCAGTGGCTCGCCCTTTTCTAGTACATCAAAGAACTGCTCACCCTCCCTTTATAAGCCTTTCATAGCTCACTCCATTCAAAGGCAAAAGCTCAGCTCCTCTGATGTGAGCTCACTGTCCAAACAAGCACCATCTGTGCTTTTTCCAGTGATTCCTTTTTGTCATGAAGTAGCAGCCCAGGAGTCAGAGATGCCAATAGAGGCCCAAACCATGGCAGTGCTCCTTGCCCTTGACTGTCAGTCATGTTAATGCCTCTGGAAGGTAGCTGTTCTTTTTTTTTTTTTTCCTCTTTTACTGTCCTGGAGATCTATACTGCTTATATAACACAGAGTAATTTGCTTCTCTTCTGTGTTTCAGTCAACTAATGTAGGAAATTTATAAAATTGCAGCCTCCCAACATAACAAAGTCATTATCCTGACACTTCACATTACTGTCATCCTACACATGGTACAATAAATATCTCCTCTACATTTCTTCATTTGCATTAGAAATCCTCTTTAGCCAACACTGTTAATTTTGCTTGTAGTTTAAAATGGAGGCTGTTCTTGCCCTAACCTCATTCTCTAGTTTACCAGCTACGACTCTCTTTCAATCCTATTGGATATGCCAAATACAAATGGTTTAACTGTTTACCAGCTAGGGGGTAGCTGGAAAGATCTTTTAAAACTGCTTCCCTGTACCACCTGAGTTGCAGAGATTCCTTCCAATGTCTCAGATGCATGTTACAAATTGCATTGATTGGCTTCCTAAGGATCTTGTGCTCCATCTACTCATCCTTCAATTTTCCTTGCTACATCTCTCATTTTTTTCTCCAGGTTCCTCAGTCTTTTGGCAATTCTTTTGCCCTTGGACTCATTTTATTTGCCCAACAGTGACACAAAGGACACAAATAATATGTAAAGGTAACCATTCATATTCACGTCTTCCTCGTGCATCCCAAATACCATTCAAACTTCCACATACAACACTGTGTCAGTAAAGTTATAAATCACAAGCAGCATGATTAGTATCAATCCAAGCATTCATAAGACTCCTTTTTAGAATTTCCACCCATCTGTGGCATGCATTGTAACATGTAGACACTAGGCATTTTATTTTTTCCTATCTGCACAGCACATTCTGCAGTATGCAATTGCTGAAAAATGACCATACCGCTCTGCAGGGCTGTGCAGCTATAATGATGAAAGAAGAAAGGTCTGCAGGGACAAGGCAAAATTTTTACTAGACAATTTGGTATGGTAAGATAAAAAAAAAGACATACATCTGGGTCCAATGTCTTTTCATCAAGTCCAAGAGGGTGAATAGACACTGCGAACAGTGCTCTTCATTTAATATTTTAAAATTTAGTATTAGCCTTAGACTTGATTAGGAAATATGAACAATTGGATTAAGCCTTGATTTAACCCAAACTAGCCACAAAAAGGTGAATTTTTCTATATAAAGCTCCAAATTTCCAACCATCAGTCTTCCTGCTAACTAGCAACACTGTCATTACAATGGTACACATCTTTTTGAGGCCATCCTGTTCTTCAAATATAACAAAAGGTCTCATAATTCAGTGTTACTTTTACAGAGAATATATCTCCAGATATAAAAGTGAGGAAATAGTTGTTAAAATGGTGGCAGGGCTGCCACTACCCTTGAGTACACTTCCTCCAGTTAAATGATTCTGCATTCAAATTATCCAGCTGACTGGCAAAAACAGTCTCATCATTTTTTGAGGTTACTATAGGAAGAGCATAATCTACTGATTACAGTGGATTAACACTTCTCTGTACTCTTAATTTAATTGTAGCAATCACATAGCAGCTCTGTGATCATCTTTTCCATCAAAGAAGAGGGCAGTGCAGAGTAGCAACCTCCAATCAAAGAAGCGAAGTGAAAAAGTGAGACAAAATTTTGTTTTCTATGAGTAAAACTATTTAAAAAGTAGGAAAGACTTCTGACCTTTAGCCTGCGGTCCTGGTCTCCACTGCACAGAGAATTTACAGACACTTTAAAGGTCTTCCAGGCTGGATTTAAGTTATTCATCACCACCTGTGAGTGAAAAGAAAGGAAGGGAACCCTTAACATTTGTACATCTCCAAACAGAATGCTAAAAAGAACCACTATTTTCAATACAGTACATTCACCAGAAAGAGAAGAAATAAGAGCTCAGCTCGAGGTTTGCAGAACAACAATCAAGGGATATGTGACCTTAAGCAACCTGCAGTTTGCAACACTTCTCCTCTGGAAAGTCCCCAAAAAGTAGCACAGATGGAAAAGGGACCCATACAAAGATCATGCTACAGAGATTGCTCCAGCACTGCCATGCCTCAGTGGGAGCATAACTCACAAGGGAAAGAATGTGGAATACATCCTTGAATTAGAAGGCATTGAAGAAATGCACAATTGGGCAAGGTGAGCTCCATCAATTTACAGACACATATCTTCCAGTTTAACTAAATACGGATCTTTGACTTCAGTACCATCTTCCCTTACTGTCATATGCATAAGGCAAGACCTGTTACCCATTAGTCAATAATTACACATGAGAGAGAAGTATTTTTAAATGTGAGTGTTTGGAATACCTTTGTGACATGGGAAGCACAAACTGCTTCTCTTGACGGCCAACCTATGTCCTTAGAAAGCACAAATGCAACCTTATTCCTTACCTCAGTCCTGTGAACAAGTTGTTGGGTCGCATCATCATTCATCCGGAAAATCTCCAGGAAAGGATCAGATTTGCTGAAAAAATCCTAAAGTAAAATATAGGACAAGTTACTCCTGCAACTTCCTTTTCTTTGAGCTTTTTAGACACAGTGCACTGGTGCTTCCCTGACTGCTAGTGAAAAAGGAGAGCCAGTGTGATTTTAGTGAGATCTCTTGGTGTCTCTCAGCAATATTTCATTCTTGTCTTTGTTCTGCAAGGATTTCCACGGCACTGTTATTGCTCTCATTTTCACTATTCAATCATGGCAGGCAGAACTGTAAAATGCCGTTTTACAGCCTTTTCCCTTCTTCTTACCCGTCCATATTCCTGAACTTCAGCTCCTTCATCTACCTACTTTTTTTTTTGTTGTCTCCATGCCTGTTTGGTCTTTTGACACCAGTTTTATGATGCAAAGCTTTTTAAATCACATTCAACACTGGGGCTGAGCATCACACTGATCACCCATCCTCTCAAGACAGAAGTTAACTGGACAAGACACTGTGCTGCTATCAGCTAGCACAAGTACTGGCAAGATGGATTAGAGAAGGTTAGAGAAGCAAGTCCTCTTTACAAAGTCATAACGTGGCCTTTGTTAAGATAAGAAACAGAGCAGGGGAATGCAGAAAATTACCTGATATCTCTACAGACAAGTCTTTGACAGACACTGAGGTTCATATACTCACTGCACTACAGAACACCCTTCTTGTATCCAGCTAACAATCCTGAGCATTCTTACACAAATCAAAATTAAGTTGCTTTCTGTAGCATTGCTGAAGTCCGGCCACAGTCTCTTTTGTTTCAACAACATCTCATTTCTTCCAAACATCCCGGATGGGTCTTAGCCCTCCACAGCCAGAGAGGGAAAGCTGGCTAATTCAAATTTCTAATTGAGCAGTGTTGCAAGAGCAGGATTCAAATGGCTCATTTTCTGTAGTTTCAGTTCCCTTCTTCGTTTTCTTCTTCAAAAGAGCCACATGATAACTTCATCCATATGAAAATTATTCCTCTATAGGCCATATCCAAAACCACAGACCTCTGCATCTATTTGGGGAAGTGAGGAACTCTGTGTGCTCTCCCGGTGTTTCTATAAAAGCGCTAGTGTAAAAATGACTGTAATATGCATAGTTTTACAATTTTTTCCTCACCGAATGCCCATCATACTTATTTTTGACTAGCTGGATAGCTGTTGGCATGGAAAAGCTTTGGATAAGATGCTAGCCAAAGTCTGGGCACATCACATTTTGGTCAAATTTGTCTTTAGGGTATTTTTACAATTACACAACTATAAAACAAGCAAAGAAATAAGGGCTTTGAAAAGGGACACCTGAATTTGAATGTCTGGAGAAGAGAGTCCCTAGGGACCATGAAGCCTTGGACAAGGCTCAAGCAACTGAAAGTCTTTTCCGTGTTGTAAAGATGACACGTACCATTGTTGTGTTCAGAGTGCTGTTCCATGAATGATCTGTTTCTTTTCTTACTAGAGAAAAGGTAATGATATGCTTCGAAACTGATGCAAAGCACGTGCATATGCATTTTTAAATGTTATCAAGTGGAGCTCTAAACAACAAAGTCGTATGTTTTCCTGTTTGCTCCAATGACAAAGTTACACAACATTTAATGCAAGAGTCTCTAGAACCAGCACAAAACCTGACAAAATCTCTAACTCCAGAGTTTGCCTCAAGGTCCCGATATAGATTTGCTATCTGCACTCCATCTTGAAACTGCTAATGCATAAGGGCTTTGGGTGACCAAATTCTGCCAGATTATTACTGCATAGCAAAGAGAACAAGCAGAGAGCGAAGGTGCCGGTCTAATCACAGTGACAACAAAATACAGAGTGCAAAGGTTTAAAAAAGTTTAAGCGGCCCTTTCTCATACATAAGCATACTGATTGAAGCTGAGTAAAAGCTTAATGTTAACAGATTCTTTATCAAACACAAGTTTGATAAGAAAAGTTATCTGAAAAACACATCAAAACTATAAAGCCAAACAATGCACCCTGGAGTGCAGAAGAATTCAGAAGAGAAACCAGGATTTTGTGTAAGACTCAAAAAATACTACCTTGCCCAGCTGAGTATTGTGAAAGCTGAAAGAGGAAATCAGCGCAAGAGACAATGTTTAGTATCTGTTTTTAACTTTAAAGGCAATACCACCTAAAGGGAAAGATTTTAATGCTGAATGATAGCTTGCATCACACTTCCCCCCTTCAATGTAATAACAAAGCCTAATTCCTTTCAGAAAGAAGGTATTGAAAAAAAAACTTCAATATTGAAATGCTTCTTAACAACTCAAAAATGGCATGCTGAAGAAATATTTTATATCATAACTACTAATGTTTTCAAAGCTTTTTGGTTGGTATGCTGAATCTAACAGCCTTGTATGTTCTCACAAGAGCATCCTCAGAAAGAAGAAGAAAAACAATGAAGTTTAATGTTTTGATATTTTAATAATGTTTAAATGATTAATGTAATTCATTTGCTAGTGGTATAATGCACACTGTTCTTTCAGTATGTGCAGAGATCACAAAGTAATAACATCAGCACATGGTTTAAACTTTAAAAAAACTACCTAACTTTCTGAGCACCTGGTTTGATACATCTCCTAAGTATATTGATTTTCAGAGCTTGACACTTGTTAAAATTTAGGTTTGTGGGTCAAGTCAAAGATCCCTCAGAAAAGGGCCAAAAAACCAAAAGACACTAATAATTTTGAAAATTCTTCAGCAGCAAGACATAGCATTTACTGATTTTTTTCTTTAGCAGTTCAGAACCAGCAAAATATATAAAAAGCAACATTAGCTTGTATTTTGCAGAAATTTTCTGAAAAACCTTTTCAAGCAATAACACCCTCTCAGAACCAGAAAAGCAGTTTGCCTGTCTCAGTGCTCATAATTTATTATAGCTATCATAAAAATTGTTATGCTAATTGTGACACAGCTTTTAATGCAATACAACCTTTCTGAAAGTTATTGTTTCACTGCAAAGTGTTCTCAGTGGATCTCTTGAAACAAAGATGTGCCATCTGAGCTGACTGGACTTCAATAAAATACAAAAATGGAGTTATACCTTCCCAAAAAGTACTGCAATAAAAAATATAACCTTTATCTCTGCAAAGTCAGTTAACTACAGGAAACTTTCATATCCATGACTTTCCTATAATTCTTTACAGAATGTTTCAGCCACCACTCCAAGAAAAACTGAGTTGACTTTACTTGTTTTATGGCCTCTCTAGAACTCTTAAAGTTTTATAAGGAAGGGGATAAAAAAAAGCCCAAACAGCAACAAACATAAACTATCTGTTAAATTAAACCAATAAATTTTGTTTCATCTGCCAAAAATGTGTCGTTCAAGCTTTTTTCCTTAGTGAATAAAACTCATGCATTCAAGGGCCACAATCTGGATCCTCTTTCAAGGAATTTTCCTTTAAAATGTGGAGGAGGAAAATTCTTGTCCATTCAGGATACCACTGACGGTAACAGCTAGAAAGATTTCCTCTTTTTTTAATCCTTAAAGTACATCTTGAACTTCCCCCACCCCTTCTTTTATCCCCAAACTGTGAGACATTTGGATTCAGTTTTTCTTCTGTCACCCCCATAGCTAGCAGCGCAGGAATGCCTGTGGTTACAAAAGTGACCTCGTGTAGCAGAGCATGAACAACTGTTCCCACAGGTTTCCTCTGCCTTTCAGGGGACTCCCAGGCCAGTTCCAGCTCTCAGTCTGCTTCTGTAATGTTACACCTCTACTCATATCTTTACTCCTTTGAGTCTGGAGAGGCATGCAAAACCATGCATTTTCAAGATTGGCTCTTCTCAGTTCTCTGATGTGGTTTTTTTGGACCTTTATGTGACATTGGAGCACTCATGCTTTTTCACCAATGGCTGAACTACAAAATTTAAATAATTTCAAACCTGAATAACAATCATTAGTAGTGCCTTGCATCAACTGATCTCAAAGTTCATTATAAGCCATATCAAAAGCCCTAGTTTTTTTCTTTTAAATGACATAAAGCAAGGTTCAGCCAGGTTTAGAGCTACATCTCTAGCTGGAGGAAATTGAAAGACTTCTTTTGCAACTGTAATAGGCTTTGAGTGATTTTCATCAGCTGAAGATCATTTTGATTTAAATAACATACAATGAGTCATTGCCCAAGTTGCACACTGCACCATCCAGGAACTTTTTGTCAGATGAAGCCCACCTTGACTGGGCATGTTAAAATGGTAAGAATGACAATGTTCTTGCAATATTTCAGAATAATCCTCCTTAATATATCTCCATAAAATGTTTCAACCACTCTCTAAAGCTATTGCCCTAACAACATTTGCCTGGCTCAGAAGTACACTCTGGCAGTATCCTTTTATACCACCAAGAACCAAAAGCAATCATAATACCTACAACAGATTACATTTTAAATTTGTGGAAACAGAATGACCAAGTGAAGTCTTATTATGTTGTACATTTCCTTTCCTTTTTCTAGATCTAACAGCATGTGGAACAGGAAGAAACTTGTGTACAACTTTGGAAATCAGGTCTAAGGATATTTGTCTAAAGGGAGGTTGTTAAATCTACATTTTGACATCTGAATAAACTACATGATTCAGAAACACTAATACTTCAGAGACTGTGAAGGAAGATGTAATTCATCTTTCAGAAGAAAATTAAGGTCCTGATCATTTATGATCGTTAAGGATCCTGAGCACAGTAATGTTGTTTACCTGTATGCTCTAAATCAATTCTGGTGTCATTATTCTTTTCGAGTACTTTCTGCTCTTCTGAGTTTCCTTAGCAGTTTCAACTGAAAATATTATTCATTAGTTATGGCCTGATTTTGAAAATCTGATGTATGCATGCAGAAGTCCTCTCACTGATTTGATTTTAAACTACTCACATGTCAAATGTTTACAAGCACATGCTTTGACCATTAGAAGCACAAAATTTAGTATATTGTTACTATATGGTTCTAATTGGAAGCAGCTTTATATATAAGGGACTATATAGTCATGGTAGGTATTGTGATCAAGTACAATTGTAATTATCTGATCTTCAACTATACGTAAAGCCCTATTATCTAAAGAGGGTCATAGTCTTATGACAACTATTAGTTATAAAGATATTCCCCAGACTACCTCAAATAATAATGTGTCTTCTATTACACTGAAATAACAGAGTTACAAGCAGCCATTTGGATTTCTTTGGCTGTACACTGCTTGAGGCACTAGTTATACAAGTATCACTGAACAAAGAGTATTTTCAGAAAGAAGCAGCTTTTACAAGGAAGAGCAGTGTCTGAGTCAGTGGAAAGCTTTCTTATTAAAGAGGGAAGAAGCTTTTAAGAAATATGCAAGAGCCTTTTCTCAAATTCAAGCTATATTTCGTTGAACAAATGTATATTTAATTTGTTATGAAGTTTTCTAGCTTTATCTTAAAATGCTTGCTTCAACTATAACATCTTTCACTACTTATGGAAAGTCTCTTCTCCAAGCACTTCTGATCCGCGGCATTTTAAGTAATTAAATTGTCTTGGTTACAGAACAATTAAATTGTCTTTGTTTTAATTAGATTCCCTTGAGTTTTGTTTTTTAATTACTTTGCAACTTGAGGAAGTCCTCATTGTGAACATTCATCTGAAATCTCTGATGTGTATAATGATATAAGGCAAAAAATATCTGTCAGGGAAAATCTCATTAAATTATATTTGCAGGCATTCTTACATCTTTCAGTAAGGTTAATATCAAGCAGCTCACCTTGTCATCCAATTTCCGTGCACTGAATGAAAGTTCAACGTAGTCGTCATTGCCAGACAATTCCTCAGCAATCACCTAAATGGAAAGCTACATTTGAGTTTTGCATGGTGTAATGAAAGGGGAGAAAGATGCCATTTTCCACTGTGAAGATTGTAGACCCCATTAAGAAACTAAACTGTGGTAAAAATATGTTTCTCTCTGCAGTCAGGAAGGGTTAAGAGCATTCAGCAAATCCCTTGTTCAGCTGGTGGATGGCACCTGGTTAAGCTTGCAAACCTGAATCACTTTGTATCACACAACTGTGCCTTGTCAATCATGTCTCAACCCACAGAACTCAAAACCCAACAAAGAACCCTTTTCTCTGACCAAATACTTTTCCTCAGGAAGGACAACAGACACATTTGCACATTGTCCAAGGAGACAAAAGGAATTGTATTATTTAGGTTGAAAGCTTAGGTTGTTTTTATACTGCTTCAGCATCATTTGGCAAGCTAAACAGAAAAAGAAGGAAGCTCACCTGTCATTAGTTGCCATGAATGGCATGTTTAAAGTAGGAGAGTTCTCCTGGAATGTTTTTTCTGCAACAGCTACATTGGCAAAACCATTTAGTGTAGACTTAGTCAGAAGAAAGTAACACTACAATAACCTAGCGTGATTCTTTCAGATGGTGTAAGCTATGCTGATAATGATGACAGTCACTATGCTATGAAAGTTGTTAAAAAACACCAACAAAGACAAAACAGCCTTCATGACTAGGCCATTAAATGCTTCAGTGGAGAGAAGATATTAACCAGATCTAGGATATTTCACTGAAAAAAATTCTTTGAAACAAACCACATTATATTCTATTTGACAGTTATAAAATCTTTCCCCGTTGTAAATACTCTCTCCAGAGATTAAATTGCCCCAAAGAACCTATTTCCTGGGTGCTTCATGGCCAGGGCCGCACACTTGGCAGCCACATCAGCTCCCCAGCCAGGCTCAGACCAACTCCCCCACACAGACCCCAGGCCCTGGGGGACCTGCTGGGACAATGCAACTATTCTTCAAAACAGCTGAAGGCTATTAAGGTTAGATCTGCCTTCGGAGCACTGAAGCACAGAATGATTTTCCTGCCCATGCATGCAGCTCCCAGGAGTTAGCCAGGCTGTCTACAGCCTCAATAAACTTCAGTAGCATGGGGATTTTTTAGCCCTTTTTCCTTTCTTTGACAGAAACTAACCGATCCTGCGCAGGGCATAACTGGGAGGGTTTTGGTAGCAGTGGCTGCAGGCGTGGGTGACTTGTGTGAGGAGGTCCTGAACTGCCCCATGACCTCTAAGATCATACATTCATTCAATGTTAAGCCAGCAGGGACTATTAACTCATTTTATCTCATCTTCTGTATACCACACAGCATTAATTTTTGCCAGAACACCCTGCTAGCAAGCCTAATGATTTTAGTTGAGCTAGAGCAGTTGTGTTTTCACATGATTAAACTCCTTCCTTTCCCTCATAGAGCAGGAGGGATGTCCAGACACCACGGGGATGGACAAAAGGGACAACTACACCCAGATAAACTGAGCAGGCAAAACACACAAAGTTATTTAGGGAGCAAAATTCTCTCCTGGTTCTATTTAGCCAGAAAAGCAGGGAATTCCTTTCCAACCGTAGATCAGAAATTAGTTTCACCTCATGCATTTAAAGCAAATCCCTTCGTGGTCAGACACCAAGGAAAACACCTAAGAAAGGCATTTCCATGGGCTCTCAGAAAACATTAATTCTCACAGATTCTGCTATATCTTCTGTGGCTGAAGAAAAAAAAAATACAAAAAGTCAAGCCAAAAGAAACCCATCTAGCTAATTGCACATCAAGGAAAAAATTCCTTATCAACCCCATGAGGCAACAGAGTGGAGATTTCCAAAGCAGAATATTTTATTATAATCTCTGTCTTAATGCAGAGTTGCAAATGTCACAAGTATACCAGGTTCAGCGCAGACAAGCTTAATCTCCCAAACAAGCCAGCAAAGAGGAATTGATTTGGAGATTTCAAGATACATAGGGGGCCGCTATAACTATCCAGTTCATAATTGTATTACAACACAGCCAAAATATCCAATCTCATCAGACTTCTGCATTTGCTGTTGCTGGGTGCACGTGTGATTTTTTTCTGAGTTACTTTTTTTTTTTTCAACTGGAAAAAGCTCAAAGGCCGAGAAACATCATACTCCTACATCTGTCAAAGCAGGTCAAACTGAACTTCTGAAGGTTCTAGAGTTTCAATTAAAAGTAATCAAGCAGCACAACTTTCTTGCTGTCATCAAAGTACCTTAAAAATAATAGCAGTAAATATTGTGGCTTTTGTACAAATCATCCAGTATTTGTCGCCATTTCCTTACAATAAGCATTTGTCAGAAACAGTAAAAGTAATATGCTTAACAAACAATTCAAATACATTTGTCAATCAAAGGTTGTTCCATTTACTTAACAGGATGATTTTAGGGACAATTAGTGACATTAGACATTTCTAAATAACAGGAAAATAAAAAGTGTATTTAAGACTGACTTACTGTTATAGATGACTTTCCTGCTGTGTTCCCATGTTTGAGTAAAGACTTAGAGAGTTTCCTCTGAGAAACGATCTGCACAAAAATAAAAACAAAGGGAAAAAAATCAGAATCTGCATTGTGCCAGGTGCTATGCAGACAGTGCACAAAAGATTGCTTCTGCTCTGGGAAAACTCCTAACCTCTGGATTGTGGCTTTTATACCAGAAACAGTCCTTTCCCCCATCTAATATGACTTGCACAACTTCATCCAGATGGCTAATCTATAGCACTTCAAATAAAATATTCACAAATAGATATCTTTGGCAAGATATGCAGAAGGATTAGTAGTAAGGAACACAATTATCAAAGAAAAATGGCTCCAGACCCTTCATTAGAGTTCTGGGCATCACGGACATTTCAGCAATAAACCACAACCACAGGCAATGGCCAGAGCCAGAGGAGTGTGAGTGATGCAATGTCATGACCAGGCAAAAAAAAGTGCTGTGAGATAGGAGTGAATAGGATGCAAATTTTAGCTGTATGTCACGATGGGGAAGCATGTTTGTCCTGTCTATCAGCTGGCTGAACTGAAGAGAAGAGCAAAAGTGGCACCTTGGATTATCCTCAGCTACTGTCGTGATGGAGGCAGTAGAACAGAAGGAAGTTTTTAATGGACTCTAAATATGAGCTAGGAGAGCCATCACAAGGCTGGAAAGAGCATCCAGAATCACTCTGTCCATTTGCTCTGTTCTAATGCAGGACCACTTACACTGGGCCAGCTATTTCTGACACGTGTGTCTAATCAGTTTTTAAAGATATCCAGAGGTACAGGGAAACACCTTCCTCTGGCAATTTATTATGGTAATCATTATCCTTACTGTAAATATATTTTCCTAACAGCTAACTTAATTCTCTGCAGTTTAAGCCCACTATTTCTGTCCAGTGCACAATGAATAAGTAAGACAATCTTGCCCGTCCTCTTTCAGGCAATATCTGAAGACTAATATCAACTCTCTGCAGTCTTCTTTTGACTACAGAACTCAGGTTTATCCTATCTTTCCTTTCTGACCAAATTTTCTAGCCCTCAGAACATTATCACTGCTGTCTGCTGAGTCCTCATGGACTGGCCTATATCTGACTCTTATAATAATATTCACATTAAGACATAATACTCCATATGTCCTTCCTATGCAAGAAAAGCTTCTCATGTCTTGCAAGTTAATGGTAGTGATACACCCCAGAATTCCATCCATTTTGTTTTAAGAACACCACAGCATTGTTAACTAATGATCATTTTATGACTGTTTCAGATTGCCAGCTGCTTCTTGCCCTGCATTTTTTGCAGTTTGCTATTACTTAAGTGAATAATTTAACACTTACCCTGCCTTCCATAAACCAGCCTGCTGCCATCATCTCACTCCCTTTTCCAAATTAAGTTTTGTATTTCATCACTAGCATTGGCCAGAGGCAAAAAAGACAGGAGCACAGGTGAAATGACCCGGATTCAGACACCCTTTTTCTTCCCTAGGAGCTTGGAAAGATTGTTTGTTGTGACCCCTTAAGTCACCCACACTTCTGTTCTCTTACCACCTAAAAAAGTTCAAGTAAAAATCATTGTGCTATATGAACTGTGTGGTACAATTTATAAAACCTTGTCTGAGATTCTCAGATGGGAGTTAATACAGAAACACATTAGATTATTGACAGTATATCCTCAAACTTTGGGTTCTGTACTGACCAGACGACGATTTATGGTAGCTGGGGAGCAGGGCCCATTTATCTCTTGACCTCTCACCTTCCCCAAGATGCACAGAGACCTTTGTAAAATACATTAAGCTCTTCCACTGAAAGCTGTGGGTATTGTGTACCAAATAACCTTTTCAGATATGTTACATATATATACACCCCCAGTATCAGACAGAACTTGGGAACCTGCCCTTCTGCTACCCTCCCTTAGAAACAGCAGGACATTTCCCCCTCAGCTACCCAAATTTCTACAGCTCCCTTTACTGCTTTGGAAAGTGCCCGAGTTTTCAAGAGGCACTGGCCAGACATAAACATGAAGGTGGGGAGCTCCCATGCAGGTGGCAGATAGACAGCTCACTGTTTCAGAGAAGATAATGTATTATGACATTCCCATTAGATGTTGGCATTAATAAGACTCCCTCTCTAAGCCATTAGCATCATTGTGACACAGTGAGCACTCTGCATATGTAAATATGTGTATTTGGGTGCAACCACTTACCAGCTGTTAATTGAGTGGTCAGTAAAATTAATCTTCCATCTGGCAACAATGTGCCAAAATAATTACCTCAAACCATAATTAGTGATTTAGGGTCAGCAGACTACCATTGCAATAACTGTCAAGGAATCTATTTTCCTTAGCAGTAAATTACCCTTTTTGTTCCGGCTCTGTAAAAACCAGTCCCCATTGGTTAAAAGAACCACTTCTAAAGAAGCTGTCATCAATAATACGTCATATTTATTGTTTACTTATCAACGTAAAACATCTTCTGAACATCACCATTAAAAGAATCCGCTGATCTGATTGACAGACATCAAGTCCTAAACAATGAAAACTTGAGGGTCTGGCAAGCATTTGTGTAAGTTCAGAGTTGCAGAGATGGTTGAAGTTGCAAAACCGTTTACGAAAAGGTAATTAACTACAAGACCTCCATTAGTCAGGAGTCTTTGCCTTCACTCCTACTTCAAATACTTCCAATTTAAAACTTGCTAATCAGAGAATAAGACGTTTAGTCCAAAACTAATGTGAAGAAGTGCAGAAAATAAATGTCTCTCGTCTAAACCGATAGTAGAATCCAGTTCAGCCTTAGTAAATCTCAATACTTTTCCACAAAATATTTTCTCATGAACGTTTTATTAGAAGCATGACCTGCCAGTGAACAAATGGATTTAGAAACCTCAGAGATTTACGAGGTGAGGCTAAGAGAGACTTGGGAAGTGAAGTTTATTTGCAACTAGAGCCACATATAAACTTGCTGCCTAGTTCTGGTCTGAGACTGCCACATGTCCAGTGACACACATCCTACTGAATACGTTTGCAAGAGGTGGGAACAGAAACAGAATGAAAAAGCTCTGCTTCAGAGAGGGAGGATACGCACATGAAGTGATTCTTATTTATCAAATATGTAACCTCCTCAACAGACCATCATTTCAATTAGATTTCTGGTCTGCAGTGTTAAGGGATATCAGCTCCGAGGTAAGACAGGAATGGGAAATTCCCTTGAAGATGATCTAAATTTGCCTTATTACATGTAATAAGTTAAAGACAGATCTGAACAGAGGCTCTATATTGCTGTAATTAAATCTAGATCAAAATGTTGCCCTTTGATCCTATTACCAATCTAAAATATATAAAAGGTGGTTCAGTTTCTTTTGTTTTAAAAGCATGAACAGATGCAACACTTTGGATAAAAACACTTAGGCACTGACACTAGCTGTGTAATGCAGTGTTCAGCAGTCACTCAGAGATGAGGACTTTGATGAAGGTTTGCTCTCTCCTATGTCTGAGTCGTGACTAATCAGCACTGTATAAGATGAGCTGTGAAATATAACGACCTATTTTACCTGGCTTGTGGAAGGACCTTTTAAAATAGATTTTTCTGTATGGTCCCTCCTTAGCCAAATATGGGGATAACTTTCAATAATTTCATATGGAATTCCTAATGCTTATAACTCAGACTAATGAGAAAATTTCTAAATGGCTTTCTAACCTGATAATTTAGCATTGGTAGAAACAGATTAATCCCATACATCATACTAGGAGGTCCTGTTTACATTGACAGCTAGGGCTTAAGTTCTTTCAACAGCACTGATAGTATTCCAAGGTGCTACCTTTAGCCAGAGGCCTGATGATCACACTCCACATCTCCCCTGGGATCAGAAAGCTGCATGGGTTTCATTTATTTACTTGCTTCAATGAAATTGATTTGTATAATATCTAACCCTGGACATAACATTGATATTCTTTTGTAAAAAGCTTCTTAAAATCCATGGATATTGGCCACAGGTCCCTTTCTATTTATATGCTATGACACTTGGCTTTTATTAACTCTTGTGGCATGTGAATCACTGCTCTCCCATTTTGACAGAATCAAGGACTGGGCAAATACTCTGCTTAGTAATATGTAAGAGCGTACACAACTTAGCTTCGAGGTTACAAAACTAGAAGATTGTAATAATTTTAAATATCTCCTTCAATGTCTGAAATTCCTTATTCAGAGTGGTCTTTTCTGCTCATGGGACTTACATGAACTCCAAATTTAGTTATTTAGACATAAAAAGAGACCAGTGGTAGCGGCAATACACCACTCTCATGAAAAAAAAGGGTTTAGGGATGAGTTCATCCCTTCATAGAGAATAAATTCAGATGTATAAGCCCACACTGAAGGAAATTCAATTCTAACTGCTCACAAAATTCTTGTTTCTTGGTAGAGGCAGTTTTATTGCTGTAATCATCCTACCCATACTCACTATTCTTCAAATTTTGTTTTGTTCCCTATAGTATTGAGCAGCTCACAGGCTATTTACAGCTGAATTATACCTCTCTCTTTTTTAAAGATCTGTACCTGAAAATAGTCAATCAAAACAAAACACTGAGAAAAAAGATATCCCTATCACAAGAGGCAATAACATTATTACAGGAAATAGTTATCAATAGCATAAAAGGTCTTTGAATTTAATTAGTATGTAGTGTAGTAGCTCTTATATAATTAGTCATAATAAGAACTCATTATAATAGCAAACCAGATTTTAAATTGCTTTTCTAAAGACTGTTAGAGTCTTTAGAATTCATACAAAAAGATAAAGTATGTAAAAACAAAGCAGTAAGAACTGTACAAGTAATTCCATTAACTTTGGCTGGCAAGAATCTAGAACTGAAAATCTTACAGCTTCAGAGATCATGTTGCAATGTCAAGAGCTTCCTAGAGACAACGGAGCTGTTTGAATGATTAGTTAAAGCTAGGGAAGAGTGTTGTGTTGATGATTTTCTTGTGCTCTGAGTCACTACTGGTAGAAAATGACTTTCATATCTAATAAAGTACGTTATTCATCCCTTTAATGACATGAGCAACTTCATTTGGAGGAGATCAAAGGCCAAATATTTAAAGGTATTTAGATACCTAAGGAGGCATAGACATCTAATGAGATTCAGGAATTCACATACCTTGAAAAAACTGGTCCTATGTCTTTTGGACCACAGAAGCAGCCAATAGTCTATTAAACAAATATTCTTATAATGACTATTGCAATTTAATTAATTCAGGTACAATTATGGCTCTTTTAGCCTTTCTCCAGTTCAAGAGCAAGGGGATTTGCAGTGGCTGAAACTGGACTGGTAATCACTCAACATTTTCAAGTGCATAATCCGCTAACGGCATATATTATCAAAAGCACACAAGAAACAGTAATACTCATTACTGAGAAGGAAGATTATCAATATGATTTGTACACATATGCATGTATGGGAAATATTAAATCTAAATACTTGAAAACTTTCTTGCACATTTCTGCAGGTCTTTTTGCTTGCGCTACTAGTGGACCAAGTAAGGGAGTGGTGAACTGTAACAGTATTTTAACATTTCTATAAATTAAAAGAAATCATAACAAGGAATGGAATCACAAGTTTGAAAACAGCTAAGGTCAGATGTAGTAAGTAATGAAAGAAAAGCCACAAAGGCTATTCTCATAGTGCAGAGCTGAGATGGTTCACAACATTTTAGAAATAACAACTTTACTGCTGTCTATAATTGAATGATATTGCAGGAACGGCTAAGCAGTAATCAAGAATGTCTTGGCAACGTAGTTTTGTTTAGTTCGTGTCATTGAAATATTTTTTTGTGAATTCTACAGATCAGGCTAAGATTTTTGGGTCAAACTTCAGAAGAAAAAAAGTGTTCATAACCACCTTCCTAATAGTTAATTCCTGTGTGGTTAAAAATTTAACTTTGGCTATTAAAAAGTTTGAGGTCTTATTATACTAAATAAGGCAATTTCAGTGCTTTATAAAGCATATGGAATATAAAACTGAACAATTCCAATAAGAGAGTTTTATAGAGGCTCAGAACACATGAAGACATTAACACAAAAATAATATGGGCTTGGGTTTGGGGCTTTGCTATCCAAGCTGAATACCATGAGAATTAGGCTATCAAATTTCTGACATGTTCATCCAAGATTTTATTTTACATTGCTTTTTGATGGACCAAAAAACCCAAACCACAAAACAAAAAAAGTAATAAATCTATCTCTTGCCCCTTGAAACAATCAATCACAGTTTTTGTGAGCAACCAGAAAGCAGCAGAAGTAGATAACTGTCATTGATTAGATGGGGATTCAGTTAGAAGTGATTGGTCTGGGTGAGTGGAGTGCCTTAACACTTTTCCTAGGGATGGGAACGGGAAAGAGGAGAAGAATTCACAAATTTACAATATGTGTAAAACTATAACCAAGGATCAACCGACTGATAGCACCTGAAGAACCTACATGGAAGAAACAGGTCACTTTTACGCAGTATTCCTCCAAAATGACAGTTAAAGTATTACAGCTTGTGATTTCATTGCTTCATTATAAAGATAAACGGGTGCCTCTGCTCACCAGTGTCTATGCAAAGAACAGTAACTAGAGTGAACCAAAGAGCTAGAAGACTAGTGGGCAGATGCACAGCCTGATCGAGCACCGCAAGCTGTTTCTTTTGAAATGGAAAGCGCAGTGTCAAACCACTGCTCTACCCCACAACTCCCATTCCAAAGATGAGAGCTGTCATCTACAGCAGCAGCTCAAGAAGGCTGCTCCCTTTCTCCCAAAGCAAGACCAGCTATGGCTGTCATCCCTGCTTTGTTTACTTTTTATTTTCCAGTTACGACTTTCTTTTGCCACTTGAAGGCTATCACCAGTATCTGTAAGTGTTCCCACACAACATAGGAGTGAGGGTTCATTATGAATCTACTTTTCCTTGGTCCTGCCAGAGGTAGGCAAACCCTAGGGACTGGAAGCCATTGCTGTTGTGAGGGTGACAAAGCCCAGATAAAGGGATAAAGCCCAGAAAGACTGTGAGATCTCCTTGGAGAGATTCGGAATGGGACTGGACAAGCTCCTGAGCAACATGCTCTAATATGTTTAGAGTAGCAGATTGAACAAGACACTCTAGAGGTCTCTTCTGAATTTAATTACTTCATAATTTGAACAGGAAGAATACACATTCCCAAATGTCTGTGGGACCTCCTTGAATGGCATTTTGAGTAAATTCCACTAAACTTTCAATACAATATCTGATTTTCATTAGGCTCAGTTGAAACGTACCCACCATTCTGTCACAGTTTAGCCTCCACTTCCAGCCTCATACAGGTTTCTCAATCATATTGTCCTCAAACTTATTTCATGTGGGATGAAACTATCCTGACCGAGCCTTGAACTAGATAATTAACAGAATTTGTCAGAACAACCTGGTTGTATGTTCAAATTCAGATAAGAAACGTCTCCCAGGTAGCAATTAATTGCACAGATACCTAAAACTAGGGTAAAAACTAGAAATGTTAACTTTGCTATAATTCACCTGCTCTTTCTGCAGACATGTTCCGAAGATGATCCAAAGCCAAAGGTAAAACCCAAACAACTTCTTTCACAAACACGTCTGGATAAAAGATATTTCATACTCTGTTGCATTTTAGAGGACAAAACTGTTTGGTTTGGTTTGTTTTTTGTTTTTTTTTTTTTTTTTTTTTTTTTTTTTTTGTTTGTTTTTTTTTTTTTGTTTTTTTTTTTTTTTTTTAAAGTGTCCCATAACTTCACAGATATGCTTCGGACTCAGAATAGTCTCTGTGAGGACAGTATAGGATCCTTGCTTAAGCAGCTACTCTGTGACTGTACAACTTAAGTGTTAAAGAATGGTACTATTAAATATTAGGTTTATGTAGTTACTTAGAAATGAACAGCAAAATGAAAAAAATAACATTTTTAAAATGGGTAGTTTTTAACTAGGTACCTTGGCCTACCATTTAGCAATGCTACTTTATATAAGGAATACAGCATGGACAGCTTAATTTGTTGGAGTATGGTACATTCTCTCGATGCAAAGTTTCGTAAGAAACTATTTTAGGCATGACATGGAATTGTAGATGATGCTACTATTTGACAAAAAATTTGTTTGCACTTTCAACTTTAGCACTTTCACTAATATGTTCAGACATTTCTAATCTGACTCTCATTCGAATTGCACAGAAGATATTTGTTAATGTTCTGCAAATTGGCACATTACCAGGGCTCTGAAGAAGCAGGGATGTAAAAAGAGCATTTCCGAGTGGAAGGAACACTCTTAGCATTTAAAAACACACCAAAAAATTCCTCTAAAAATCCTTGACCTCCCCTTCAAGAGATAATTTGCTTTTGTTTTGTTTGAAAGGCCAAATTCTGAGCATGATGGGCAAAACTGACCACATTAAGGAAAGTTCTCTATTTAGAAATTTTCTTAATTACACTCAGTAGGAATTTATCCACAACCACCCATGCTACTATGTTTAAATACTGTGGCATATCAAATGTCTGTTGATATATCTACTCTTCACATCCAGGAACAGAGTGCCAGGATGCTGCTAACCACAGTATTTACCAGCAGAGGCACAGAACTAGTTTTTCCTGTCAAGAATAGTAGAAACAAGTCTTGCTGAAAATACAGTGGGTTGTCACTATTACGGAGCATGCTCAGGATCTCACAGCCTACAAGATATTGCCCTTATCAATCTCTTGGTACATAGGTTATTACAGCATTTGGGAGGAGAATCTTAATAACGACTCTTTCTGAAGGAATGCATTGCTCCATAGTTCACATCTAAGACCCTAAATTTCCAATAAGCTTTTCTCTGTTGCTTCTCTCTGTCAGTTACTGCATAACTATGCTATTGCCTACTAATTTTGTTTTAGGTAGGAGTGTTACATGATTTGGGCAAAAAAAGCAGGTTTCCTACGTGTCTAAATGATGATCTACAAGCAGGTACAGGTAGCAGTGAATCTCTTGCAGATCAACTATTACCTAGCAGATTGCAACAGAAGTTGACACATTTATAGGGGGCAGTCTTTTAGACCATGCCTAAAAATTTACAGCCTTCCCGAATATCTCAAATAAGACCTATTTGCAATGGGAAAGTGAATTGATAGACAGGCATGTACTCTTACACAAAATCATGTCTTATTCAGGCAATAAAATGATGTAAAGCAACAAATTCATGATGAAATTATTGCAAGAATATCCACATTTTTTTCGATTATTATCATTGAAAACACACAGTAATTACAGCAAACAGCTAAACGTGAGTGTAAGCTTAATATTGGCCTGTGCTGCAGGATTTCCAAAACTGGACTTCTAAAAATTACTTTGATTGAATGACAATTCCAGTGCTAACATTTTGGGGTTTAAAATCAGTTGGGGAATTATGTAAAGTAAAAAAATTAGAAAGAGGGTGGAACACCTCCCTTCCCCAAATCCCCCGCCAAGTCTAAATATGAGATCAGGATCCTCAAGGTCACATTACTGGGAATAGATTTCACACTGTTATTAGTTTTTCTTGGTTACCATTAAAATTAAACTGCAACCAACCCAGCTGTTATTTATGGAGATCAAATAATTATAAAGACATTTATGCTACAGGCAGCAGCAATGACATTTTTCCCCCTTCATTTTCAAGCCAATTAAGCAAGAAGAATGTTGTAATAACTTTTTTCTTTGTTTCTCATTTTCCTTAGTGTCATAGGATAGTTTATTTTCACCGATTAAGGCCACAAAAATTCTGTCAAAAAGAACAGACTTTATTGTACACTGTAGATATTTTAAATAATAATGTCTTCAAGTTGAGCTATCAAGTTAATAAATACATATATTCCCTATCAATTCTCTCTCTGAGAGTACTTTTCCTCTTTCAGCTTGTTTGGCCCATTTGGTTTTGATAAGAAAAACAATGGGATTCATGCACAATGCGGCTGAAGGAGTAACAATAAAAGGTGAGAAAATCACAAAGAAAGGATTTGCAGTATCTTCTATATGAAGCTACCATGTTCAGGTTACAAACCTATGTGGAAGTACCGCAAAGGACAATGTCTGGTCTCATTACACAAGCTACCACAGAGTGGAGAACAAATTTACACTCAACTCAGTGAAACTGAGACCATCCTCAGCATTGTCATTATAGACAGAGCGGAGATCTGTGTTACAAGACCCTGCATAACAAAAAGTCTGCCAGTTAGAAATAAACTGTGATACTTAGGACATTGCAGCATGCTACCAGTCAGCAATATAGGAAATCACTGCCGACCTGGCTCTAACAATCTCTAGATATCGGTCCTGCGGGTAGGATTCATCACTCTTAAATTTAGTTATCTAAAAAGTTAAGTATCTACTCTAAGCCGGCTGTCTAGGCTGTCTTGATAACTGATGGAGAAAGACAGGTATCTTCTGAAGGCAATTTATCCTAATCTATGATGGGTGTCTCAGGTGGAATGAATCAACTGCTGAAACTGTCTGTTTCTCTCCACTGAACTAAAGATGGAAATCAGAAGAATAACTTAGTCTAGACACCTAACTTTTAGATGACTGAGAGTCAGGGAAATGAATCCAACCCTATCTCTCTATTTGCCACACCACTAGGCACAACCCTATGTGAGTAAAGTATATTTGCAAGCATTCCTTGCACTTGGAACTTGCTTAAATACCATATAACATTAGTAATAACTTCCTCTAAAATAAGTCTATTCCTCAACACTTGTGTAATGAACCTGGGCTCTTACTGTACAAGGCCAATCACTGATGCTCCGTTTCCTGTAGCGCCAGCTGACTTGAAGCTATACTACAGCAGTAAATCAAATCAGCAGAAGTTCTTAATTATCCCGTTCAAAGCACTGATAAAGAATTTTGTCATGAATGACAAATCTTACCCATGAGTCATTTAACAAAGCAATATGTTTCATATATATACAAACAACAAGAGGCAACGGGGAAAAATTGCAGTGATACCTACTTGTCCAAGAGTGCACTCCATGCCACCAAGAAAATCTGCTTCCTTCAGCCCATTGTGATTACTGCTAATGTCATGGACTTCAAACCGTAACCGCTGCACTTCTTCAAAATAGAAATCCACTGTGAACAGCTTGGAGAAGATAGGATTTATACAGGTTCGAATCACTTCTGTCCTGTCAACCTGCCAAATGGAAAAGAGGTCATATGAGTGGTTTCTCTTTTTACCAGTGATAGACTACAATGAGATCCCCAAACACAGTTTGCTCATTTATCAGGACTGAGAGCCGTGACTGTGGCCACAGACACTACCATTTGTATGGGCAGCAGTAGCTGCCATCTCTGTGCAGGGCTGGCCACACACACAAGATAAGGCCAACTTCCCTTGCCCCTCCCTTCTAGCAAGTCTTTGGCAGATACTGATAGGAACATGGGGCACAGTGTGTGGCCTCTTCTTCAGGGTGAGCAATGACTGCCCCTCATTGGGGTGGCAGTCAGAAACTGTGCGCAGGAAAAACAACTTTCTTTTTTGCTAGACTAATAACTGGGAAGCGAATTATAGACTCACTATAGAATTTACATCTCCAGCAGTACCCATCCGTCACTACAAAACAGTAGCAGAGCGAAATATTTTTACCAAACTACGGAAAAGTAAGCAAAACCCCTAGTAATTACGCATTTTGGATAACTTGCATAACTAAGGAACGGAGAATTGGATCCACAGCAAACAACTTTTCTTAAAAACATATTAGTTTTTCCACTTCACTAAGTTCCACTCCAATGACCTGATGGATTATATGCTGCTTATCCCTACTTTTGAGCCTTATAACTGCTACAGAAACACTGTCAAATCCAAATTTCTATTTCTTAAAAAATGAGCTCGTATAGTACTTTCTAGTTCTCTTAAAATGAAGTACTTGTGTTTCCCATTTTGAAGTAGGCCTTTGCTACTTTTGATTATAATGCATTATTGGTGACATCGTAAGCAAAGAAGTAATTTCCTTTTTTCCACTCTCTTTGCTCTGGCACAAAAAAAAACCCCTAATAATTCTGCAAGATTAAAGGAACTGATCCTAAAATGAAGCAGGACTTGGGCACGTCAGTCACTAGACAGGAGGTGGTTGGTGTGACATGGAATAGACAAATTAAATTGCTCAGAGGAAGAATGATGAGATCTTTTGTCTGATTCCTGATCAGGAACATCTGTTGTGCAAAAAAATGACAGCCGCTTGCTTCACTTTTCAGAGTTTATAACGCATTAGCCTTTCTAGTAGTTATCAGCAAGGACAAAAAGTCAAGTAAATCAAAAGCAGAGGGGAAAAAAAATGAGCAGATTTATTTATTCTAGTGCTCATCAAAGGTGTCAGGATTGACAGCTCTTATAGTTGAAGTTCTTTAGTTAATCATCAAACAGATGCTACTAGTCACTGAACAGATGCAAACCAGCACTACCATTGCTGTCTCCTCACACAGCTGTGTCAATGTGCTCTATGTCAAGACAAGACCACTACGAAAAGGAAAGCTGCTTTGCTTACAAATTCAATTCTTTATCTCTATCCTTAGACTAGCTAAAACTGATGTTTCTGATAACAGTGGTGCAAAGTATAATAAGAATTAGAAAAGTAAGAAAGGATACCAGCTACCTTCACTGAGGTGCTTAGCCTATCTCAAAAATTTTTTTGATCTCCACTTGCAATCAAATCACTCTTACTGCTACAACATTAAATACTCCCTATATCAGATGACCAGTCAGTTCAATGGAGTCTCCCTGAGATCTTTTCTAATGGGAAACTGATCCAATCCACTTGCAGAAGAGTTGTCATCTCATGAAATAGTGCATCAGCTGATCCAATACTCAAAACATTTATACGAACAAGTTTTAAATTTTTATTTGTAGCCATAGCTATCTCCTAAACTCATTTGTTGTCAATGTATGAATTGTTTATTTAATGGCGTCATTTTAATTTCTTCACTGGTACGGCAGACCTCAGGTAGTTACTGAAGTTTCTCCTCATTTCTCCTCATCTCTACTTTGCTGCCATAATGTTTGGAAATGGTTCTCACTGTGAAATGCAGCGAGACACACTTGTGCTCAACACAGGTTAAATACGTGACTGTTCAAGGGATTCAAGTGTCTGAAAATGGAGGCACGGGTCTGCAAATAGGAACATTAAGAATTTTAGTCTCACATAGTGATTAGAAACTGTTTGCTTATTCCAGCCTGTGATTGACTGACATCCTTCCCTTGACAGACACAGTACTGAAATATAGCCCTTTCACTGAATTTCCCCAGTCTTTCTACATTATTGAGATGATACATCAAGCCAGCATGTCAGAGCATGGGATTACACGAGAAAAATCTATATTGAAAGAAGGAATGCAAACAGCTCCAGAAGTGATATAAAATTCTTCATGCCTCTCTCAGCAGTCAGCAGTGTGCAATACCATTAGCCCAATTAGCCTACCTTGTCTCCAGTCTGCTTTGTCAACGTATTTCACAGTTACCCTGCTCTTTGGCTAGAAAGTCTGGCAGCTTCCTCAGCATGGGAAGCCCAGTTCCATTCCTTTGCTTTGATTGCTGTGCAGCAGGGCTAAACACTGATAACCAGCTGGTGTGACTCACAACGAAGAAGTGGTGTTGAACACAACAGTTAAATAAATTCACTAAGTTTCATGGAACGCTCTAGGTTAAAAGATGCTATATAAACAAAGGTTTTATCTCCATTTGACTTCTGCCACTTATTATAAGCTGTTCTTCTTAAGTATTCCTGCCCTCATATTCAATTGTAAAGTCTTGATGCTCTCCTATGAGGAGCGGCTGAGGGAACTGTGGTTGATTAGCTTGGAGAAGAGGAGGCTGAGGGGAGACCTCATCACTGTCTACAACTGCCTGAAAGGAGGCTGGTGAGGTGGCTGCTGGTCTCTTTTCACGTGACAGATGATAGGACAAGACAAAATGGCCACAAGTTGCACCAGGGGAGGTGGCTGAGTCTCCATCCCTGGAGGTGTTTTAAAGGCGGGTAGAGGAGTTTCTTAGGGACACAGCTTAGTAAAGGGACGGGTACAGCTGGACTCGATGATCTCAGAGGTCTTTTCCAACCAGATGATTCTATGATTCTTTAGAAATGCTGGATGAGCATGAAAACTTAATGAAAACTGGTGAAAATGCTATTGCTGGATGCAGTTTCATGCTGATAATCTTCAAGGACATTGTGATGTACAGTACTGCATACACTTGAAAAAAAAGAGGCTAACTTGGTTTTGATCACAACAACTTATCCCAATAGCAGTAGGACCAGGATCAAACAAAATCTGGTGACATGTTCCATATTAAGCCAAAACAGAGGTTCATTGCAGTATGATAACATACATCCTTAATCCCATTGTCACCCAAAATCAGTAACAGCACTTCCACTTGCATGGATGACAAAGGATCAAATGCTTAAATGAAACACACTCTGGCTTTGCCCAGGCTCATCAACTGAACATTCAGAAAGTTAGAATTTAGCTTGAATGATCTCCAAAACAGAATGAACAATACCAGCAATCACATTAAATCTCCATTACTTCTACATGTGAGAGCTTTCAAGTCCAACAACAGCATGTTATGAGCAACTGGAACTTACACTTTTGGTCTTGTTACAGAAAACATCAAGCTCTTGAGTGAGCTAATCCTGGAGGCAGGTAGACTTCTCAACGGGACATGGACCAGGGTCATGACCACAGCTTTAGGATTTGCTGATGCCCGATATATAAGCCATATGTTATTTCTGGACTTTGCTAGAACAAGGAATTTCTCTGATTTATTAAAGCAGAATGAATTTTCAAAAGAAATAATTGGCAGCTACATGCACCTTTAGGCAGTGTCAACAGTTAAAATTGACCTTAAAAAGAGCAGTGCTTCAGCTGACACCATGATCCCAACATCTGCTTCATGATACAGCTTTAAGTGCACTTTCCCTTCAAGGACAATTTATACAGAGAAAAGGACTTGCATCTTCACCTCCTGGGATGGACTCATGCTGCTTTCCCTCTTCATCTCTTTAGGTTCTTGTCACTATACAGAAGGTGGCACCCTGCTGAGCAGCCAGGATTACTTGGCAGGCCCATCTGGATGCAGCCACCCTGTGAGCTTCCCCTTGGGGAACTATGAATGACATACAAAAGCCAAAGTAGGCCTCCACACACTACCTCAATAGCAGGCATTAAAATATCGAAAAGGACATCTTGCTTTGGGCCTTCTGAACCCTTTTGTCAAATCCAGAGGAAGTAGGAAGCTGGGTTTGAAAGTTGTTTTCTCTTTGTACTGCTCACTGTGGAGGGACAGTTAGCAGAAACGTTTGCCTGCTTTCCTGTTGATCCACCAATACTGACAAAGAACTCCAAAACCATCTTTGCAGTTTGATAGCACTAACTTAAAGGAAGCTCAGAATACTGATGAACAAATGCTAAAACTCAGGCTTATTGCACTGTTTGCATTTTTTGACTGTGAGCTACTGAAAAGCAATGAGCTTTGCAGAATTGTGATAAACACAGTAATTTTAGTGAGGAAACATTCTTCATCCTAGCTGAAATTTCTCTGATAAAGAAGTAATTCAATAGTTAAGTATAAGCTGAGGATCTCCTCTCCATCTTCCACTGCTATTTGAAAAGTGAAGATGAAGAAAAAGAGCCAGCTTGAGGGGGATTGTTTTCCTTCTTCTATCAAAATTAGATGGAAGTATAAGCTATTGCATATACAAGGATGAACAAGAATTAAGTAGAAGCTCACTGTAACCTGGTATTTAAGGCTTTCAAGTGATCATAAACTCAGCTTACTCAGCATGCCCTTTGAAACCAGGGAAACAGAGAATCTTCTGCAGGACCTGAAGCTCTACACCTCGAGGCTATGCTTCAGCATTTTGCACAGATCAGACATGTGGAGAACTCAGTGTCTCACATGGATAATTGGTACCTATCTGCTTATTACCATATTTCTAGTAAACACCTAACTAGTACAAAAGCAACACTATCTCAGTTGCTGTTACTTGACATCTTTGAGGTGAAGAGAAGCCAAGAGTCAAAGGGCCATGAAGAAGTTAATGCCTTCTCACCAAAAGGACCATTTTGGGGGGTAAATTTTAATCAGGCTCATGAAATACTACGGTAATATGATAGTCAATAATGAGATAGCTGTCTTATGAACTAAGGAAAATCTTTGGTCTACTGTGGCGGTGCAACCCCCTCCTTGGGCTACTTGCTGATTGAGAGACTGTGGTGGTGCAATCCTCTTTGTCCCAGCAGCTGATCCAGGGTAAGCCAAGCATGTTGGGAGAAAGAATTTTCATTGTGTCCTCACCTTTGTAAAAATGTAGTGAGTCTGAGCATTAAGGTACTCCCTTAGTGCTCCTGAAACTTCTGTCCCGGGAAAGGACCATTACAAAACTCTGTGCCTGGTAAAGGAGCACCTGTGCCTGAGGAAGTAACTGACTATCAGTCACTTCCTGAAAGTTTGGTACAACTGCTACCTGGGATCATTGCCTAAGCTAGATAATACCAGAACTATACAATCTGGGATGTTCTGGACATGTATAGCTGGTGGAAAATGCCAGAATTATCTTATCTGAGCCATGGCCAAAATGAATAAAAAGATACTGACTGAAGTCAATCATCTGCGACCCTATAAACACCGATCCTATGTGAGACTCTTTTGGCTCTCTGAGACCGCAGTGGGCTGCAGCCAACATCTCCCCCTAAAATGAGATGCCCTTCAGGGTCATCTGCTGAGATGAGGACCAAACTTCGCACAATGCAACTATCATCAGTTGAGAATGTGGATGCATTGAAAGTGAGTATTTCACTAATCTCAAGAGGAGGGAAATTTTGGCCGGGTCGGCCTCTGTGTATTAGGAGCTACAAATCTCTGAGTGCATGTTATTTAACTTAACTTTGTAATAAGTATAGTGAGAACCTCATCATTCTTTAATCTGTCATTTGCGATTTGATTATCGCAGACCTTGTTGAACCACTTTGTTGATCAAGCAATGACTGTTAATAGAAATCATATACACATACATTCTAATTTTGAGATCTACCTCAATAAATTCTAAATTGCTGCTAAATCAAAGCCTCATAAAATCTCCACCCGACAAACTGGCGTAGTCGTCAGGATGGTGTCACCAATTATTTGCAAAAACAGAGCATTCGCCCAAACTTGACCTTCCAAGAAGACTGGGCTTGTAAAAATTGGCTTGACTGGGAAGCTGTAGAGAAGGAGCTACATGCTGCAAGGGGTTCAACTAAAGAGGTAAAGGCTAAAGGTATGATTTATAAAATATTAGGGACATGTCTGGAAGCTGCATGTAGGGAAAGAACACAATTAACTAGTAAAATACAGCTCATGTGATGATGCTTCTCACCTTCCACCTGAGCCTCCCCAATATATCACTAGACTAATTCTCAAAACTGAAGAAACCTTGGGATGGCACAGGAGACTGTACAAGAAAAATAACTCCATTTGATCCAATTCTTTTGGCTAATTTGAAAGAACATTAAGGCCATAAGCCAGGAGAATAGGCACTTTTACAGAAGAGAAAACTGTGTAAATGACACCCAGAACATGAAGAGGCAGTAAAAATCCTAATACAAGAATTAAAAACTTATCAGTCACAAGGGCCAGCACCCTCCTGCGACCTTATTGTAGCAGAATGGGGTTTTGCAGAACATGATACTTAGGACAATCTATTCCAGACTGGGCACAGACAGAGACCTTTATTATTCAGCTAAACTGCATTTAAAGAGAGAGAGATACTCCAAATGGGAAAAGGCACTTTTGTCTTTAGTCCAAGTAGTTAAACAAGTTAAGCCATTAAGGGGTAACCCATCCAGAAAAAAAAAAACACTGGGATTTGTATTGTTTTCACTTTCCAGGAAGGATATCAGGGATGATACCAGCACATCTTCCCCGGAAATCAGGTCAACCGTTGAAGGATTGTTCATCCTTCTTGCAGGAGTAATCATTGCTGATATGAACAAAATTCTGTTCACACATTAACAAGCCTGACCCATAGAGTGGAGACCCTCACTTCTTTTATTGATGCTAATCGATACAGCAACTATAGCATATCCTGCTCCCTATTGTGTTCCTTAGTTGTGGGTGCAATCTACTCCAACAACAACAATTACTGGGGAAGGTAACCTTAACACAAATTGTTTATGCATATTGCCTAAGGGGTTGCTGAAAGACAGTGCTATGGATTGAATTTAAAGATTGATGTACACAGGATGAGGAATTTGTGTACCACAGCTTGGCCCTGTGTTAACACTTATACAGTTTTTAATGAATTTGCACCTAATACTTGTCTCGCTAAATTTATCTATGGTAGTATTGCATAACAACGCTGCCTTTCACAGATGAGAGTGGATTAAGAACGACGAAGAGAGGGATCAGCTAATTCTATCTTTAAAGGGAACAAAAAACAGGTGCTGCATTTCTTGAAGTGTTTTTAAGAAACTAATTGAAAAGCCATAAACATGTAAATTCCTTTCAATAGAGACTGGGTGCCACTATGCAGCCCAAAAGATGCTTTTTGGCACTGTTACATTTTTAGCAAGTTCTTAGACCAACAAATAAATTCACTGTTCCCTATACATTTTACAGGCCAGAAAAGGAAAAGAAGAACCGGCTGCATTTTCAGTAGAAGTCATTATAAAATGCTGATTGAATCTAGAAAAATCACATTTGTCAGCTGAGATGACAAAATGTACAGAGGTGAAGGGGTAAAACTATTTTTAGCTCATCTGAATTTTAACAAGACTAAAAATTTCCATGATACAGTACCTTACATGAAAATTTGATACCAAGCAGAAAGCAATTTACACTTTTCTTAGCGGCTCCTGAGAAAATATTAATAATTTTTTTTATTATTAACAGTGCTTTCACACCATCACAACTCAATCCCACAAATGAAAAGTCATTTCAAAGGTCACCGTACTTTATAACCGTTGTTTTCAGTTTAATTTATGCTTGAAAACACTGAAAAGAAATTAATAAGCCTTTAACTGTTTTTAGTCTGTAGAACTCAAAGTCAAGCACAATCATGTCAGCAATGTCAGCAAAAACTTTTTGGCTGCAGGCTGGATGGAAGAGAAATATTTAATGTGAACAGTCTGGAAATTACATACAAGTAGTTTCTTTTATTTATGTGATATAAATACTAGATAGCTTGTAAATCACCAAGTCACAACCATGAATACCCACTTTCAAGCTCTGGAAAAAACTAATATGAAACAGCCCAGGCCTCAAGGGGCTCCAGTCTAAACAACTGGAATTACAGTAAAACAAGTAGCATTATTTCTTAGTCAGCAAGATATTCATTAAGAAAGCCTACTTTTTTTGTCCAGGGCCACTGACTGTCCTCTACTTAATTCCTTTCTCAATTACTTTTCATTGCTTTGTGGCAGAAAACAGATAATTTATAATATATACTATGTATAAATTCTTTGAGAGTTTCCTGGATGAAGTTTGCCTTATACGCTCATAGCTTTTAAAAGAAGAGAAAAATACGATTTTTGATACCTATTTGTAAGTAGTTTATCTCATTCACTCAGAAACAAAATATAATAATAGTTAAAATAGCCTCTGCACAGACAGGCACTCTATATTTGCACTTGAAGATCTATCTGATCCTTGGCAGATTCCCAGCCAGTACGGATTTCAGAGCCTCATCTGAAAAACCCCATACTCTCACAGTTAGAAAACCTGCAAAAACCTCTGAGTGTAATACAGGCTAATTACTAGTGGCAGGCAAATCGTGGCAACATTACTCAGGAGGTGAACAGGGAGACCATTTCAGCTGCGAAGGGAATGAGTGATGCTAAATCCCTATATGAAGAAAGTAAGACCTAAACTGGTTAAAATTCTTGTGCCAATGGAATCCCAGTTTTCTGGAATAAGAGAACTCTCCGAGGAAGCTACAACAGTGCCTTCTAGCTTTAGGACCATGAGCAGTTGTCACCATCGACCTTCTTGGTAAGTCTAGGTTTTCCAGGTTGCATAAAGATACTGGAAAGTACAAAGCTATCGCCTCTCCCTCACTGTCATTTAGGAAAGTTCAGATATGAGAGAAAAAAAGTGCTCAACTAATGCATAGTCACACCATTCCTGAATGCACTAGATACCTGCTTCTAATTTACTCTCCTCTGGATACAAATACTTTGATTTCATTCAAATAGTTCTTGGAGTTGGAGGACATCGAGTCTTCTCAGCCTAATGTTACAAAGCTCAAATCTTTTGGGCTGGAGTGTTAATTCTTTGACACTGCATGGACTACAAAGAAAGCAAACAGATTAAAATTGTTACTTTGTGAGAAGACCTTAACGTAATTCCCCTGGATCTCTCTCTTGCTTTCCTGGTAACACTGCTAATGGGACTCTGCATTTGTCAGTGCTGAGACCTGTTCTGCCATGATTCTGTAACAGTTTTATTTGAATGACACTGGCACAATCTGGGTCGATTCTGACCCAGTATTTCCCACCAAAAACATTTTAAACAAATCCTCTGAAACAAGGAAATAAAAAGCATGTAAAATACTAAACCCACCATATACACGATATTAACTATTAATCCATTATTATTAATGTTAACTAACTTATACTAATATTTTAATAAATACTATTAAAATACTAAAATATTTAAAATATTAAATCACACTTAAAATATTTAAAATATTTTTTTACAAAGGACTAAAAGGCTAATTTTGCCTACTGGTAAACTGCAAAGCATCACACATACAGTAGAAAACCCTGCACAAAGTAGATGTTGTTCTGTCACAGGGGATGAGTCCCACTTGTTGTGTCCCTGTACGTACAGAGATGGGCAGGCATTATCCAGTGAAAGAGTGTTTTACTGGAGCATGAACTTAGGTTAAACAAGAGGTTTAGAGCCTCTGTCAGCCAGAGGTTTGATGACACTTTTGCCTGGAAAGCAGCTGCTCCTACTGGACAGCAGAGGTTCAGACCAAGGTCTCTACTCCATCTGATTCAGACCAGAACTGTTAACTTTGGCCACTCACACCATCAGGGACCACCTTAGCCCCTGGGCTACTGTCTCTTTCCCACAGCTTTCACTGTGTTCTTTTTTCTGTAAATTATAAAATACTCATTTTCCCACAGAAGAAGACTGCAACCACATCCCACCACACGTTTTCATCTTTCTTGACCCCCAGAAATGCCTTAGAATGATACAGACAGTCTTCAGCTTGCTTGACACTGAATGCAATGCCGCAGTGCTGATAGCATGGGAACATTGGCTGACTCCCAGCACCAGTGCTGGTCCCACCACATGGTGTGGTAGGGCCAGGAACGGTCACCAGGACCCTGGCACTGCAGCGCCTCTGGGTTACGCAGTGATTAGGTGAAGGTGAGCTCCAGCTGCCAAATATTTGTAGGCACATCACTTGCTAATCCTCTGCCTGTCCTGGCCTCTTGAAGCAGTCACTGTCTCAGCTTGGCTGCTGGCGCTGCACTGACTATTTTCTCGATCTACCAGCTCATTAGGGGGAAGCACCGAAGGGCAGAAGGGCAGGTGAACTGCTGAACTGAGAACAGCTCCCCAAGGATGCTCCTTGGCTGGAAAGGAGGAAACCCCAGACTGTTATCTGCAAAGGCTTTCATTTACTACCTGGCCAGTCCTGGCTCAGAGAGGTTAAAAAAGACATGGATGGCAATTCTAATTTGCCTCCTGTGATTTGGCATAAAACACGGAACAGGAAAGAACTCCAGCCCTGAAATTTTAACAGAAAGAATATAAAAATGCTACAGCTTCTGAGCCTAACTGCAGAACAACTTCTGTAAAACAAGAGGATTTTCCCATCTATTGACCTTGGGTTATAAAGGACAATACTTCCTGTACCAGCTGCTGCACTGTAAATATTCAAGCCAGTTTTGAAGAGCCAGTTACAGAACATTTTGGTGAACCTGAAAAGCACAATGTCTCTTTAGAGCACATCATTAACACAGCGTAAATTAAGGCCCTCCTAATGAAAAATGATTAAGTGGACTGAACACTGAGAGGACAATGATAACACAGGGAGATAGCAATAACTGCCTTTTGTAGAAGATTTTTTACATTTTCTTACATTTATTATGGGAACATTTGTAATTCTGATTTTTTTTGTGCAATATTTTGAGTCCTGCTAGAGATGAGATGGACAACACTTCAGGTACACATAAAAGACTTTGGCAACTTCTTCACAAGCAACTGAACTTCCTGCAAAGTGGCACAAGGATTTCACCTCACCTTAAGGCTCCAGGGTGGGTTCCCCCAGGTGCTCAGGGTTCTTTCATCTGCCACTGCTCATGCCTCAGCAGAGAAAACTGTGCAAGCTCTTACCTTGGTATTCCTGCTTAAATCATGAAGTTGTCCCCATAATTAGCAACGAGCTAACGCTCAAGGTAACCTAATACAATACCCTTGGGCACTAATAAATTTAGGTTCCTATTTCCAAGTAACTAGATGCTTTAAAGCCTTTTTATAATAATGTTTATTATTTTACCTAACTTGAGGTATGCACAGTACTCTGGATGCAATATCACTCTGTGAGACAAAACCAGCACTCCCCATAGGGACCTACTGCTCAGTGTTAAATGCTATGCTAGATATTTGACACTTCATCAGCTGAGGGAAGCGTATGTCTCCATCTTCATAGAACAGCCTCTGCACTGATGACATACTCTGATTCCAGTGTCATTGACAGGAGATTTTCCAAAGGTACCTGAAGACCTCTCCATTTTTATCTCCAAAATCTACTTGCTCCCCTTCCATAAGTGTTTTTCGCAGATTTCTGTTCAATGCGCATCACCACTGTCCCCCTGATGACTGCTAGCTGCCATATACAGCAAATGACAACAGCTCAGGAGCTACCTTTCTACATTAACACCTGGCTGAAATGGATAAGCATGAGTTAAATTTTTTAAAAAAAAAAGAGATTGAGTAGTCCTCATACACACTCTTCTAGTCACAAAGCCCAGCAAACTCCCCAAGGCTCCCTTTGCACACGTCCAGCAGCTGCAGGAGACAATATTCTGGAGGCGATCCCTTCGAATGTGACTGTGACCATGAACTGAGTTGTGTTTTGGAGCAGGCAGCAATAAGAGTGCTGCACTCTCATCTGCAAAGCTTACCTCCTGCAGAGTCACTAAATAGAGACAAGCAATGATTAAGCTACTCATGCTAGAGGGTTCAGACAGTAAATAGAATTACTTATAACAAAACCCTTTATATTATTTCGGTAAGACATTTAGAGCCTTAACAATATAAAATTGGAAGCCATAGAAAGTTTGGTACGAAAGAGTGTTTCTTCTGAGGTAGTTAATGCATCTTGACCCAGCCAGTACTACAGAAGGACTTCATAAAAATCACACAGTGACAGGAGATATCCATGTGTTCTGCTCACCGTGTATTTAAAACAAAGACTCAGCAAACATCAACACAAGTGGACAATGACCCGCATCAACTCATGGGATAAGGTGCTGTTCCCTGCTCAAACGTGTTTACACTGGCATAAGAGAAAAGAAAATCCATTTTTTCACTGAAAATGCTTGAATGCTACCTCCAAGCTCAGCCCTGCAGCCTGGATGCAAAGTCGTCCTTTGCTTTATGCCCTGAATACAGCCCAGATGTTCAAAGCCTATGATGACTACCATTTATTATTCCTCAATCTTCATTTGATGTCGAGAGCTTCAGTCCAATCTTCTTAATTTACATGTCCCCGAGGACACAGACTTTCTGCAGAGGACAAGACTGGTCCTTCAAAGTGGTAACAAAAATACTCAAAGATTATACCATTTAGCTCCACTCTTGATGAGCCACAAAATGCTGGCAAGCAGTGCAGTGCCTGGAAGAAGTCCCGAAGCCAGAGTGCTATGCAGCCATTAGAAAGCTCTTCAGCCATATATTCTCCACACAGTTTCCCCCATAGATTAGAAAGTGAGCCTTGGGAATATGAATCTTCACCAAGGGAGTTTCAATTTCATTGTTATTTAGCTCCTCAGGCCACTTGCAGGGAGAAACATTGTTTTGATGGTTCTTTTTCCACAAGAAGCAACACGTTTTTACCAAGGTATGTATCAATTACCTGACTGCATACAGATGATATGTTAATGTCTCCTGGTCACTGAAAAGTTCAGTTCTTTACTTTCAAAGGAAATTCTGTTTTGAATATTCTTTTGATTCACAATGCAATGAATGACCTTGTCTGTATCACAGCAATAAATACACTACAATATGACTGGTTTTTTTTAATATGATTTAAAATGTGCCAGATACCTGAAGGCCTCTTTTTTTCAAATGCCATCACTCGGGCATCCTCACTTCACCACCAGAATGCTGTACTCACACAATCAGATTCTGCTGCAGCTACAAATAAATGTATTCAAACTTACTCTAATCTGGGTCTTAACTATTTATTTGCTAATTCAGTTTTTCATTATTCCCAACTGACTTCCAGAATTAACTTTTAATATTGGCACCTTTAAGTAATCTCAAATCCTGGGCAAGAGGCTTCCACAGTAATCACAGATCTGTTTCTTCTTTGCGTGCTGTTCTGGAGGGCGAGAAATTTAGAAGGCAGACAAATGTGTTGTAGTGCCAGCCCATCCCAAATAAACAGTACAGATGTCTGCTACTGTTAAGCAGCAATTCAGCCTGTAAAGAGGCCCTTAGAAGAATGTATGGTGACACAGCATTGTTCAGAAGGAGAGAAATCTGGCCATAACCTCGTGCCATTTCTCAGAAACACACTGAGAACAGAGAAAAATGAAGTGATTGGATAGTCCTCTTCTTGCTGACTATTAGTGGGACTGCCTTATATTAAGCAGAAAATCAACATTGCTTCAATAATTTCCCCTTTAATTATCTGACTACAAACAGTGATTTGATAATTTTTTATACTGAGAAAGTTCTCCTGCCTCTGACACTCAGGTAAGTTAAGCATAACTAATATGGATTCTCATACAAGTTAATGAATTATGTCAATTGATACAGGCCTAGTCAAATTGTTAGTTTAAGAATTTAATTTGCTAATGAAGTACTCATAATTAAAGATTTATTAATCTACTTTGAATGTTGTAATTCAACTGCTAAAGCAATTATATTGTGGAAGCATTATCAGTGGGAAGGCAGTACATGAGATACGCACTGTTTTACTAGAAGTAACAATTTATGAGGCACATTTAAATCAACTCCATACTTAGACACAACTGGGGAAATTGGACTATGTGTTGGAATGACTGCCTAGAAAAATAACAGATTTCTTGTGATTCATGCCCATTATAAGCAACTCACAATCTTTTCTCTTTTACATGCATCTTATTAAGCTTGTCAATGGGGTGCCACCTGCTGAAACCACAGCAGTCCAACAGAACCACATAACCCAGGAAAGGCAGTGGAAGCCTTCATATGAACTATGACAAAAAATGGGAAAATGTAATATGACATTATTTGTTTTTCAGCCCAACTACACTCACAAGCACACGTTCAAGCATCAAAGAGTACACAATTAACTGATTAGACATGGAGAGCAAGCTCAGCTGAGCTGCATTACAGTTTTGCAGACAGTATCCAATCAGACTTCTGACTCAGGGGCTGTTTGGTTTACACCAGGGTTAAAGTATCTCAGCGAGTTCTGTTTCCTGTGTTTATTTGGGAATATCGATTCCAAAATGATTTCTGGAAAATGAAGGACATGATCTAATCTGATATACACACATGCTACCTAAGGATATACTATTTGTTACTAAATCTCACTTGCTCACACAGTCACTTTGGGCAGTAAGCATCTTCCTGTAATAGCTGCAGGCTCTTTTGGAAAGTGTTACGCATTTCAGTTGCTCACAAATAATACACCTGGCATGCCCACATTCATCAGACATACAGAGCACATGCACACTTCAGTCCCTCTTACCTACAGAAGGATTTATAACTCTGTTGGCATATGCATAGATGTGAAGCAGGTTCAAATGCACAGAGGATGCCAAACCCACTTCTTGCACACCTGTCAGCAAGAGCAGGGATGGTAAGTGTTGACTTTTTCAACTAGTGAGCACAAGATTTGATCACAGAAGACCAGCGTTAGTCTTGCAGGTACTTCCATTAAGTGAAAGTAGTTTGCATATCCTTATTTCCTACCATCATGTTCTATATATTGTAAATACAAGCTTATTGGTGTGAGTTATACAGGCTCCTTAATAATTCAATGTTACCCTGTGGATTGTATTACTTTGGAGCTGGAATTTTCAAGGGATTTTGGCTGCTTAAATTTTATAGGTTTCTTGAAACGTTTAGCACCTTTTTATACGAGGCCACAGGGACAGAACAATTACAAAGTCCATAGGAGATCTCTGAGCTCAGAAAGGAGATTTTCGTCATCTGTGATACATGCTCTTCAGCAGCTGATTTGCTACTTTAGGTGCCTAACCAGGTGCAAGGCAGAGTTATGCCATGTCTTAGTAAAATAACTTCAAAAATTAAATTAAAGATATAAGGAAATGAAAAAAACGCATCACAGCTTCATTTGCAAGAATATCCTAATTATATCAACTAAACACACCATTCCATTTCAAAGGGTGTTTTCATTATTCTTAGTTCAAGAAAGAAGATTCTAATTATATTCACAATGTTTTTACATTAGTCCCTCAATTTTTACCTTTTTTTTTCCCCCCAAACTTCATTTTACCTCTACATCCTTATAATTAACCAATTTCTCATCTCTGCACGTTGTCTATGTCCCTACTAATCTCTTTGTCCTTCAGGTCTTGTCAGTCAGAGCTATTATTACTTCCAGCTTTTACATGGAGATTTTATACGTGCAATAGAGAGGCAAATCAGGCCCCAGACCAGTAACGAGCTAATCAAACCTTTACTAACTCAAGTTGGTAATGATTCCATGGCTCAGATAAAATTCACTTCATGGCTTTCCTGTTTTATTTAGACAGTAAGCTTAAGAAATCAGAAGTCTAATAGCATGAACAGAAGAGTCTAAGAAAAGGTATCTTCAACCTGCCAGTTTCCCTTAAACCACCGCATAACGGGAAGGAAATTTGGTATTTTAATATTGGAACATGAAGTGTATGTAAGAGGTCACTGACTACTTTAAAGAAGAACCATTTCAAGACGCAGAAGTTGTGTATTTCGCCATGAGACATTTCAGCCCTGGTATACAGGGGTTTTAACTTATGACCAAACAGCCAACAGGTAGAGCACAATGTCCTGTGGAAGGTGCCACCTATTAGGAGTGTGGTCAATATGGCTACAAGAGAAACATGGGCCAAAAATATTACAGAATAATTAAATCAGAGCAATCTTCAGGCAAATCCCATGCAGCTCATGGTAAGTCTGATGAAATTACAGGCACTATTGGCAACAATAAGCAGTGTCAACAGAATTTGGTCATCTTGGTAGACTTTAAAATGTATCTATGACTGAAGCCATGAAGAAGCAGCTTGTAACAATGTAGTTTTTGATGGAGACTTGCCCAGGCTTAGTTCAGGGCTGCCCTTCTGAGGCTCATACGAAGGCTGGCTACAGACACAGGCAGACACATAGGCGTGAGAAAGCACAGCTTCAAAACAAAAACACTGCACAAGTTGCTCTGGTTTAGACAGTAGAAGCAAAATACTCAGCACACCCAAGCACCAAGATCCCAGTTCTCACCCTGTTTACACACATAGCCCAGCTGGGGTTACAACCTGATCGCTCAACACTGTTCCTGGAAGTGTGAAGCCCTCACACTTCCTGGCCCCTGGCTCTAATATTGCCCTAGACTATCACTGCAAGGAAACTTGCTTAATAAGTTACTAAGTAATTCATAAGCCATTTGTCTTTATGTATAGGTTCCAAAAAATTAATTTTGCTGACGCTGCGGATAAGCTACGAGCTGCCTATGGTATGAAACACATTACTGAGAGAGATTTTGGTTAAAATGTCCTGCATTTTATCCACTTACTAAAATAAGAAGAAACATGAATGCAACTAACAAATATTTTCTTGTCCAACAGGCTGCCGTGATGGGCTCACACAGCAGTACCACATTTGGTAGCAAGACTCCCCATCTTCATCTTTCAGTGACCGCAAATCTTTTATATACCAAAGAAAGCTTTGAGTGGATTTCAGTTCTCTCCCTGTACATACAAGGTCTTTGCCAGATACCAGTACTCTTGAAGTCAACAGAAGTCAAATAGGAATTTTTGTATCTTGCTAAAGAAAGCAAACCAAAAACAATGGAAACCAGTTGCACTGTTATTATGTGTCTGCAGTGTGAAATGCATTCAATTTTTTTTTGCCTAAAATAGAAGATGTTTTCTAAACTGGCCTTTCAGAATAGCAATACACTACCATATTTCAGGCACACTGTTTTTCAATTGATATATTCAGAAGGTTTATGCAATGCTTACATCACAAAAAAAAAAAAAAATCTGCTCTCTATATCTCTCATCTAAAATTCCCTTTGGTAAGACTTCTTTTTAATACCTTCTCCGTCCACGGTGGCATTTTCTATTACAAACTGAAACAAAAATGAGAAATGTAAATAATGCTTGATGGAAGTTTATCTTTAGGCCTGGAATACTCTAAAAAGTTGTTCCTGTTGTGCAAGTTTGGGCAGAAAACACATTCTTGCATTCTGTTCCAATTTAAGAGACTTGCAGCAATGCACTTGTATGCACTTGTACTTCCTCTCCTGTACCAACAGTCCAAACTGAAAACAAGAGATGGTTGAGAGAGAACGTTCTCAGTCATAGTTTCATCTCAGAGCCTTGTGCTGACCATACACAGGGCTCATTACAGTTCCTAACACTGCGGGTATCCTCACTGAGGCATACTTTTTTGAAAACCCTCAAGAAGATGCCACCTACCCAACCAGCCTTGGTGTTAGGAACTCTCTGGTATGGTGCAGCAAATCCTTCCGCACCCTACATTGATTGACGGAGTCAAAAGAAAACTCCCCCTGTAGCAACGGTGTACAATGAGGATCTTGGCTGAATCACACAGTGGAAACAAGGAACAGCATGTCAAGGGACAACCTGCAGTGCTCCTGTGGCTGTGAGCGTATTGCCTGTGCTTAGATTTCACTGGTCCTTAGGCCATTTGATCACGGATTCTGTCAGAGACAGGGCACTGATAGGTTGCTCTACATGTGTAAGAAGTCCTGTAATCCATCCCCTATCAGACTGTTGTGTGCTTGGAACTCCAGTTGCCAGTATTGAACCACACTTAAACATACTGCAATAAATAACTCATCCCACCATGTCACTTCAGCCCAGGCCATCTAGAAGACTTTCCTTGTATAATGAGGCACAAAACTAGGACCTGCTTGTTGCCAAGATGACGCAGTGGCATTAGTGGTCTAGCAGAGTGAAATAACGTGGAGAGAAGACAAATGAACTGCTAGCATGGTTAGAGGGGGAAGAAAAGCTAGGTAAAAGCAACAGCAGTAGGATGACGCTCCTATGATACAATCAGGAGTGGAACATTGTTCATCCTGCTATTTTATTGCCATTCCTGCAGAATTAAAAGACAATGGTATGGAGGAATAATTATCACAGACACACTGCTCTCTTCAGCTTCAAATGCACAGAACCAGGTGATACCAATCAAAAGAAAACACATTAATACTGAGATACAATAGAGACAACTGGTCTTCAAACAATCCACATCTCCAGAAGGCCATCTTGTTTTATATTAAGAGCTACCCCTTCCAAATATATTCAATACTAGCCTTTCATTTCAGACATTTTTGTTTCTGGTAGGTGCATGATAAATGCAGCCTGATTTTTAAATGTTGCTGTGCTCCCAGCACTCTGTCTGATTCCAGTGAGGACCGTAAGTGCTCAGCACTTTTGAAGGTCACATCTAAACCAGTGAATAGAGGGACAGTCACAATCCAGCCTGGTTATTACCCACAAGATAATTCAGCTGCTGCAAGGTGTAGGGGAGCACAGAGGAAAGAAAAGCAATGAGAATTACATGGAATTTATCCTAGGAGTTATACAAAATTTTGCTGGAACACTGCTGAGAGTGATGAGGGGAAGATAGGCCAAGGAATAGGTAAATGCACTGAAAACTTAGTTGCAATAAACTTTCCCACCCTTTCCAGTGTTGCTGTCTTGATTTTGCTACAAGTATCATGAGTTTTGGCACTCCTCCTAAAAAAACCCAAATGACAAAATGTCAGTTTTCTTAAATAAAGTTCTTTTATTCATGTTTTTGGGAAAGGTTCTGAAGTATAAGGAAAATTATCCAGTAATTTGAAAACTAGATGACAGCAAACAGCTAGCATGGAGGCAACATTGATTTTTCTTAATGTCTTTCTTTTTTAATGACTTCATAAACTGGGAAAGTTGATGCCATTCGCTGAAATGTGTGGTTAGCCTTGTCAGCCTTTATAATCCCTGCTGTACTGACATGATTTGTCAGGTCACAAGTAGGGAATGAGTCCAGGATTTCATGCTCTAAGATTCTGGTGTCCTGAGTTTGAATCTCTGGCATAAACTACCAAAGTATAATTTCCCAATCAGTCCTGTAAACAATAATATCTAGGATAGGCATGTGAAAATTAGAATGCAGAGCTAGCAGTCATTATAACTACAGAGTCCTACTAATAAATATTTATGTATTAGGTCCTCCTCATTATAATTCAAACAGATTTAATGCTAGTGACCAACAAATCAGCTGGAAGCTGTATGTAACCATCAGGATGCCATTAGTGATCTAGTCCACAGCAGTCTGATGGTTAATGAGTCTTTTGGAATATAAATCACTTATCTCAATTTCAGAACCAGTTTTGGTGTTGGGAGGGGCAATCTTCCGCTAATCCAGCTCAGCATTAGAAAAAGTTGGGCTTTTTCCATTAAATGTGTAACGATATTGCAGAGATACCTAAGTGTTAATCTAATATGTGAAAACACAGCTGTACAGACTGTGGTCACAATATCTTAAAGGAACAGGTGTACCAAAACACAGAGGACAGCTCAGAAGCCAACATTCAGTCATGATTCCATTACAGACAATGAGCTGTGATCCTTCTGAAGCAAACTGATTTAATGAATCAGATACAAAGGACCCACAACTTTGCAGAATATAGGTATATGTACTGTTCAAAAAACCCCAAACCAGAACAACTCCACCAACCCACTTTGAGTCAAAAACCTTAAAACAAGACACATGAATGATAAACGCAAGCAATCCACTTCTTTGTTTTTCCTCATCATACCAGGTTAGACAGTATTTTGTCTTCTTAATCATAGACTTTTCAAGGTAAGAACTGGCTCTTCTATGATATGGTAGGGATGTCCCTACAATCTAATCCCACAGCAGACTATTTCACCACAGACACTGATATAACAGGGGTAGGAAGACCTAAGAAGGACTCCTGTGCAGCTGCACCAATGTCAGCTAACGTGGAGTGCAGATCACACACACCAGTGACAATGTGGCCTAAATCTGTTTAATACTGCTTCCCTGCCAGTAAATCTATACTTGATATATCAATATACAGAATCCATGTAAATCTACAATGCAGAAAGATGGTTTTCAATCACTGCTAAACTTCTCAGTGTTTCTACAAATACTGAAAACGAGATTTGCTGTCATATCTTTTTTTCAATAAATGTCCTTTTTTCATTCATGTACTGTTCTACTTATCCTAGGAAAATTGTTTACTGGTGTATATACGAAATCTTCCAGACTTTGCAAGGATCATTAGAAACCAGGTTTTGATGAATAGCAGGCAGTGTTGCTAGTTTAACACTGATTCAACAAAGCATTTGCGCATCTCCTTTCATGTAGGTGCAGAAGTCTCCCCAGTTTTAATGGATGGCCATACAGTAAGAACGTAACGAAGCACCTAAGTGTTTTGTGAATTGGAGCACTTCATAATACTTTAATTATGTAGCCATGTAACTCTTAAATATCATCTCTGCTAACAGTTAGAATATTGCTATTTAAATTGCACATGGGTCCTGTTTTAATTAATCATTGCTAGGTGGAATTTTAAAAGCCTCTCAGAAATAACAAAGACCCAACAATTATCTCATTAGTTCAAATCAAGCTTATTTTTTCCAGCTACAGTTATAATTGGATTTTCAGTTAGTAATGCTACACACAATAGTGCAAATATTTTCCTAAATGTTAGAGAATTGTTCAGTCTAACAGGAAAGCTTTGGGTTTTGTGTGTCTTATTTTCAGACAAATATCATCTGAGGTGAAAACTATTGCTGAGAGGCAGGTTGTGTGAACTTTGGCTTCAGCATTCCAATTACTCTGGTCTATGAGGCAGATAAACTCAAAAAGATCTGGGTATCCTTAAGCCCTAGCAGGCCTGCTTTTTGTGGCATTTCTTTGAAGGACTGCCGTAAACATACTCAGTTATACCAGAAAAACAAACATAGATAAACCACCACAGATTTCCTTCGGCAACAGAAAGTTATGTTTCTTGACATCTGCTCCTACTCCATATGGAGGCAACAGGATTTTTAATCTCAACCTTTAAAAAGCTCTTAAAAGAACCCTCACCTATGTTCTAGAAATTCTGTAACACCCTGCATGGAACTGGCATCAAGCAGAACATATTTCAGCATCTGTCTTAATCATGACAACCACCTTAACAAAAAGGGGAAATTACTTAATTCCTTTATCTTCTTCAGGGAACATTTGCATTTTTAAACATAACATCTCAATCCTAACACGGCATGGAATTATTGTAAGGCAAAGGCACCTAATTATAAATTCCTCAGAGCATTATCTTGGATTTTTTCCTCCTGCAATATAAACCCACTGCACTGTACACCCAAACTCTTAATATATCACTGATCTTTTCACAACGTGACATAGCTATGTAAACAGCCAGTCTCAGAAAAAGAATTTGGAAGGCAGAGGTCAAGTTATTTTTTAGAAGGTAACTTATGTAAAAAGCTCCAAATGAAAGGGTATTTTGCACAGTTTTCCTCAGCTATGAAACCAGAGAATGAAAGGAGAGGAAAAAAGCCAACATCTCTAGAAATAATCAGCAAGTTTCTGGAGTGGGTGTTTTTCTCATGCAACTCAATTGCCGAGATGTTCCTGGGTTAAAAACTGAAAATCAAATTTTGTTGGTGATGCTTGGTCAAAGCCCTGGATGCATTAGGGAAAATTGCACAGAAAATTGTCCAGTGTCCAGTTCAGATTTCAAAATTTATGTTGAAGCTGTACTTAAATTTGAATTTCTATGGATAAAATACCATATAGTTGATTGCTATGGTGAGTGAGAGGAAAGGGCTTGAGATTCAGAGGGAAGGGACCACCTTGATGTTATCTGCAGAGATGTACTCCCTAAAGTCACAACAACAAAAATGAGAAACTAATACAGTCCCCATATAGGACCATGTAGTCGCTTCCAAGAGACTTTTTTGCTTCTGTAGTTACCTATGGAGACAGCAATACCAAAAAATATAGCATGCAAAAAAAGCCACCAGATGATCTAACAGGGCAAAAGACTAGAATGCATCGTTGGCTTGTGATGGTGGCAGACTTTTTACTGTCTACTGTAGCAATCTGAAAATCTAAGTCTTTCTGGAAAGGCACTGCTCATCTCATGAGATGATCTGAAGTCATTGTGAAATATTCTGAAGGGTGAAACAGTCCCACATGACATATCTTGTTAAAAGAGGTGGGAGTTATTCCAAGGTGGTATAAAGTGCCATGGAAAGCCTGTCAGGTGGCATATGGAAAATTTAAGCAGCGTGTACAGGAGTGCACATATGGTTGGGAGGCTCTCAGTAGTGCTAGGAGAAGCGGCCAACAAGCAGCAAGGTCTCTCTGACACTGCACTGATCAGTTAAAACGAAAGACTTATGTGCATCCTGTGACAGCCAGCAAAACAAACCATCAGGATCATACAGCATTCTCTTGTTCCCAGCAGATGCACATTGCAACAGAGGTAGTTCAGTGAATGCATATCCAATCCAGCACACGCCCTACTGCGCATACAGTCTTGCTGGCTGAAGGGAAGAAGGTACTTTTCAATCACTTGTTTTTGACAGTGTTTCATAAAACTCCTGAAAAGCAGGGGGGCTGAATGCTCTCCTCCCGAGTACTAAACAGCTACCCACACCTTCTGTCAAGTACATCTGTTATTGCCAACCATATCGTCAACACCTCTATTTACAACTTAACACATCTTTAATTCATATCACTTCCAAACTGTGTGCACACACTACTATCCCCACCTGCTTCCCCAAAACTCAACCACACGCAACTCTTGAAAGAGTTTCATGCAAAACAGAGAACCAGATTCTTGAACGTCTGTGATGGAGGCCACAAAGACATGGGCTCCTTTACCTGTGTTCCAAGATGGGCAGTTGTAAGCCAGTTCTCATCAAGGAATCCAGCCTCTACCTTAAGAGATCTGACAAATGCTGAAAAGCTATAAAAAAGAAGTCATAAGCCAATATTTGCCCTGTTTCCAGTACCTTTCCCCATGCAGCCATCACTGGCCTCTGTATAAGAGAAGCAGCTGAACTACACAACTGTAGCTAACTTTTGAGGAACAGGAAGGCAGAATCCAAGCATGTCCCATAAACTCTTGCCTGGTCTGTAGGGCTCTGTGTAGCCCAGAGAAAGGAGGATATGCATTTCCACTAGCAAGGAAGGCTGTCAACCACATCCTTCTAAGCTGCGGGCCTATGCTGAACGAACTTCAAGCACAGGCTTTACTTCTTACAAAGTAACAGCAGAGAGAAGTCAGAAAAGGCAGAAGAGTTGCTGTAAATCCATATGCACATGGAAGCACATTTAGATGTGTCTCTAGATTTTCACACATGTAGAATCTGCTCCAAAATCTGTTTTCCTGAACAACTGCTAACAGAAGTGATATTAGCCATCCAATCTAACACTTGCTAATTATACACACTGTTTGCCAACATTGCATCTAAACATTGAAATCTTCTTCCTATTTTTTCTTCATGGCTGAAGCAACCCATTGCCGGGATACACATGCACTTCAGTAAGTGTTGACATAATATGAAGGAATTACAGGAGGGGAAGGGTGGCATAGGATATCAAAACTAAACCACTTTACTGCTCAGTAACATGCTCAAGAGCAGACGATTACTATCCTAAAGAAGTAGCAGTAAACCATAAACCTCATTAGTCTTCAGTGGATGTGTAGCCCACTTGCACTGAAAACAAGACCATTCAGTTTGTTGCACATCTTAAATGGTCGTGTCTGTGTTGACTTTGCAAACACGAGGACCTTTTTATTCAATCTTGTGTCAAGATTCCCTTTTCAGCTTTAAGAGTAATGTCTTGTCTTGCAGTGGTTAAGGGGAAAAATAAGCCTATCATGTACATATTAAGCATACAACCATAAAGTTTATGTCAACAACTTATAAAATATTACTCCTTGCCATCGTTAATCTTCAAGGAAGATGATAAAAAAATATTTGCCGAAATCACTTAGTCACAATGATTTATTCTGATACATATCATCAGTTAGGGAAACAAATGGACCTAAATCTAGATGGGAACACCATGAGCATCATGGGCATCAAGAGACAGTGTCAGAATTAAACAGGGTGTTTAGCTTTGGATGAGGTAATTCAAATAAAACCCAGAATTGCTCTGGGGTTACAAAACACTGCTGGAAAAGCTACATCTCAGGAAATGTGTGGTGTAGCTAAGAGCTTCTCATTCACCTGCAAGAGAGTCATCTCGTTCAGCACGGAGAATTTTGCCTCCAGTGACCTGAGACATATTACATACGAAATAATAAGCAAGAGTCATTAGAACTAAAGAGCAACTCTGATGGAATCTGTCCCTACTTTAACCTCTTCCTGACTCCAAATACCATTCCTGCAAGAATTTCTTCTATTGGACTGTTATGGGTAAACAAGGAGAAAATTCTGTTTAATGCAATACTCCACGGGCAACAAAATGGTTATCAATGTAAGAGAAAAATGTTCCATCACTTAGCCTGATAGAAATAAAAAACCTGAATTTCTCAGGAAGCTTTAAGAAAATGGAATATGGAATACAAGGCTCTTTTAAGAGAAATGAGGACAGCCTCAGTATAACTTAGGTTTACATGGCTATTGGACTAAGGAGCTATTGAAAGTGACTGATCAAATGACAACTGAAAGCTGGTTTTAAAAAATATACACACACACTTATATACGTATTATATATATACTTATAGATATAGACACTTTAGTCATATTTGCAAAGGACCTAAACACTTCAATTGGAGGAGGAAGTTTTCAGCAACTTGTGAAACAAACCGTGCTCGTTTTTTTTCCTTCTTTAATATTTCCCTTCAAATTTAGATTCTTTCTTACAGGGATAAACCTCTCTGCAGTGCCCTTACACAGTGCAGGTTGTCAGCTCTTCCCAGGCTTAATTCACCCAATGCATTTGCGTTTTAGTTGGAACCCTATTTGAGATGTCAACTGAGCTCCATATACTGGGTTTTATCATTCAGGTATGCTACCATTCCATCTTGAAAGATTTTGCAGGGATTTTCAAAATTGTTCAGAAAAGCATACATCAGCCTAGACAATAATTAAGAAGTAACCAAAACACAGAGGGGTCCAAAGCTGAGCTTTCTTAGGGGGCTCGAAACTTTCTACCTACTGTTTTCTACACAGTTATTGACCCCACAGTGCTATTCACAACTTCTCCTACATTGAGGGAGGAGAAATGCACAAAATTAGCAAACTGTTCAGTCCATTATCACCGTTCGTGTCCACACCCTTGTCTGAATTGAGATTATGGCTCCACGAGATTCTCCTCTCCTCCAACCCCCCCCGCACAGCCTGACAGCAAGCTAACAAAATTCATATAAACCTCTTCAGCTTCAAGCAAAAAAAGCCAAGGTGGCAGGGAGAGGAGGAGCGGCATTTTACCTCACTCTTCCAATCTAGCAAAGGTACTACCTGACTCCCACAGTGTTTCCATCAGCTGTCAAAAATATCTCACATATCTGTCAGTTATAAGAGATATTAAATAACAGTGTGTTATCAAACTTCTAGGTAGCGATTACTGTTTTTTTCCTAATAGTAATGGGGGTTTAGTGCAAAAGAAATATTTATATTCTTGATAAGCCACTGTCATATTTTTCACTAGAGTTTTCAAGAGGCTATTGCACCCGAGACAAAAAGATTTCCCAGTTTTGCAAATGGTAATGACTGAGATGATAAACTAAAATGGGAAATGTGAAGAGTTTTGTACATAAAACTACTTTTCTCTGAGAGCTAAAGAGAGAAATGTTATTCTGTTCCCTTTTGTGCCCCTTCCATTGCAGAAAGAAGTTGATTTAACCTCATTTGCTTCTCTCTAGGAAGAAATCATTCACCCATGAGCCTCCCAGGGAGCTTCCCTTCACTGTACAAAAGCTCAAAATGTCACCACATTTACAAATGAACAGAGTCTCTTCCTCAAAAGGCTTCAGTGGAGTCACCAGGAAGAGCAGTGGCCTGCAGGTTCCTTCCTCTCAGGGTGAATACTTTATTGGCAGGATAATACACATGTTTCGATCCATGAGAAGAGGTGCCACAGGCTTGGCACAGAAAACAGTTCCTGGTCTAGGTTCAAACACATTTATAACCAGGCATGGCCTTTCATTTCTATCAGTGTGAGCTGGTTCCAGGAGCACTTAAATAAATACACATCACATGCATGATATGTCTATGAGGTTATGCAAGATCAAGTGTAATTGGTCTCCATTTCACTGCAGGTATTTCCAACAAACTCAGCCTTTTCCTACAACTGTGCAAGTTTATTCTCAGTCCCCTGGAGTAATGATGTAGTGGGACTAGATCACTCGGGAAATCAGGACACCAAATGGTGCTGATCATCCAAATCTTATCCTAGATATGAAAATTTGTTGCAGTTTCTACATTATGGTGTTACCCTCCTACAGAGCCTGCCAACCATGGCTAAGCTATGGCAGTCTCATAGACACTCCCCACACACATGCACCTGACTCTTGCACACGTACTGCCTCCAAACACACTTGGAGCTTCTTATCTCTAGTCCCATATAAACGTATGATTGCATGCAATCGTCACACTGAGTTACTGCTCATCATCTTTTTCACCACTGAACATCTCTGCCCTTATCATTGCCTTCCCCTTGCTCACAGTTTTTTCTTGGCACTGGAGAAGCATATGCAACAGTGTCATAAAGTGGAAACACTGGATGCTGCTGTTGGCTGTTTCCAGCTTGGTGTAGGTTCCTATACATTCCTAAGTATTTTTTCAGCGGGAGAACAATGCTGATGTATGTATGTTGAGAGACATACTTAAAGAGTTACTCAAACTTTTCTGAGAAAAAAAAAATCTGCCTTTCTGGAAATTTTGGTTGGTGTCTCAGTACTTTCCCCACTTGACCCTTTGGTGGCAGCTCTCTGCCCTGAGCTTGTGCTGATTTAGCCATGTCAGGTGTCACTCCTGAGTAACAGAGATGGATCACCAAGTCCCACCAAATAAAGTTCTACCAACAAAACTGTTCTTTGCTGATAATTTATTTCACTTAGGATGTTGTCTGGGTTTGCACAAGTGTTGCCAGCCAAAGGGCAATGTTAGCTATACCCTTAGGAGCTGTTGGTGGTAGAGCTGCTCAAGCAAAACACTGATTACTTGAACCTGGCCTGTGTTCATTCCCTACTGACATTGTTTTGCCTTGAAATGGTCTTGCTGGGGGTGAAGAGCAAGCATATGTTCTAGCAATATCACTCACAGTGCTACACAGGTGGCTAAATCCACCATCATATGGCATCCACTGCAGGCAAAGTAGCTGTAAAAAGGCACAATGCCAGCCAAATAGACATGAATAGACAGAATGGAAAAAACCCACAACAACCCTCTATATAATGCAAGGCAGGGAAATATACACTTGCGTCCCCAATTCCCTACCACCTGCCCAGGGAAAGGGGAAAGGAAAATGAGAGGAAGACTCGAAAGGTTGGAAATTAAAACAGCTTTAATGAAATAATAATAATAAAAGGGAAATACTATTAATACAAAAATAATAAAATACACACGAATATACGAAATCAAACCCCCTCAAAGACTATGACACTGCTGATATTGCAGAGCAGGTATGGAGAAAGGTCCCAGGGTGGACTCATTGGCAGGTGGGTCCTGGACTCAGGAACTGGATTCAGGAATGCATGTATCAGGGGTAAAAAGTAAGGCAAGGTCTGTATTAGAATCCAGACATCACAGAAGAGAGGATGACTCCTGTGATTCCTCAGTTTTACAGTAAGAATCACATGTATGGAATGGACTATTCTGTTGGTCAGTTTGGGGCCACCTGCTGTCCTATCCACTCCTCTCTGCAGATGTAACCGTTTTTCAACACTTGGACTTATGGCTTTTCACCAACTTGAGGATGACCTTCATCTCCATAGGGACAGATGTAAGCAATTTCCTTTCTGCATACTGATGCCCCGTTACTTGGTGATAATTATAAATTTCAAGTGTGTTAACTTCTAGAGACAGACACTGTCAGAAAACATGTGGTTAACTTTCACAAAAAGAAGCTACTTAGATGAGAAAATTAATTCTGCTTTATCTCAATCCAAAGCAGAATTCAAGGAAGGGGTTGAACGAGGATGGGTGGGAAGACAAGGGTATAAAATTCAGAAGATGTTTTTGCCACTCCCTGTTGCAAACTCCCACTGCAGAAAAATAAATGACCTGCATTAATTGTATTTCTTTTCTTTTTTTTAATTGTGTGTACAGATGTATGCATGGGCATAAAGAGTGGCCATTAAGCATTGAAACACTTGGCAATCTACACAAACTTGTGTATGTATGTTTGTACACACTTCAATAGCGCGTGCATACTTAGGGCGAATTCACACTTGGGCTACCTGTGTCTTGGAAATCCGGGAAGTCATGTGTACCTGGCACTGGGCAGAAACTAAGTGCAACTGCCAAAGGGAAATGGTTCACATAAAAGATAATACCGACAGTGAGAAAAATGCTTACCATGGTCTAACAAAGTCTCGCATGAAAATACTTCTTAGTTCTCTTTCAGGTGAATAAACAGAAGATTAAAAATTCAATAGAAATTAACAGAAAACAAAATGAGGTTTTGTAGCCTCTTCTGTTCGATTGATTTCCCAATAGGCTGTCATACAGTCCTCTCCACACATTTTTTCTCCGTGACATTCCCCTGTACCTGCACAATGCCTTTTTAAACAGGAAGAGTCCCACTTTATCTAAAAAAGATTGCTACAGCAGCACACACCTAAGCAACACTTCCCACTAAATTGAATGGCTTGCTGAAAGCCTGCAGAATAGTAAATTTCAGTCATGCAGAGAAATGCCAAATGCTAATTCTTTTTGTAAATGATCTAGTTTAACAACAAAAGAACATTTCTAACTTGCCTGCTTTCTCACTTTTAACGTTGACCGTACATTCTGTGTACACTCACTGATATTTTTCGACTGACAGACAAGAAGATACTGCACTACAGCAGTGTGCGAACAGCTTTGGATTTCTGACATAAAAATGCCTTCTGATAACACTCTTGACCAACAGGAAGACTATCAGAAAAGTAGCAGAAACTACTCTGGCAGATCTTCTGAGCCGAGTCCTCAACAGATAATACAACAAGGAGAAGAGATCATCTAAATTGTGTTTGTTCTAATTTACTTTTATTGCCTTTCTTTAAAATGTGAGAACCATTTTTCTTCTTACCTTTCTTCCAATTAGAGGACAAAACATCACACAACTCCAGGAGGATCATTTTTCTCTCCCTATTAACACAGTGGAGTGTACACTGCATGTATGATAAGCACTGAAGGTGTAGTTCAGATGAGTACATGCCCTACTCAGAGACTTTAGTGTAGTGACAAGGATAGTCAGAACACCTGAACTAGCTGAATCTATGTTTGCACTCTTCGATTTCTGTTAGCCATGCGTCAGTGTTTCTGTATGAGCAAAATGTATTAGGTTTATTGTATTGTCTTCCTTCCAGAAAAATTAAACTGCAGTCTAATTTACTACAATAGATCCCACTAGAAAAAAACTTATGCCCACAATAGAGTATATAGCCTGTTTAAAAATCGTACAGGATTGCAGCATGCAAGGACTTTATTCAAGCAATTTCAGTCTCAAGCACACCCTTAAGTCGGTCCTGATTCTGTGCAGCATATAGTCAAGCCCAACCAATACCCAGAAGGTTAAAATACATTCTTAAATTCTTTATGAAAATAAGTTAAGGGAAAAAGCATTATTTAAAACTAAGATGAATAATTCCTCATTTCAGCGTGTGTTCCCAGGGGTTTGGTTGGGACAGTTGCCAGCTCCATGTTGAAAAAAATCACACTACTTTCAAAAGCAAAAAGCCCCTCTAAATATATTCAAGAAAGAGCTGTTATCATCTTGGTACACATCTTGGGAAGAGGAAGTCTACATACTCCAGCACACGAACATTTTTGGTAGGCCTGCTTCGTGTATCTGCTAAGGGGCTGTGTTCCAGAGGAGCAGGCAAAGCACAGCTTTTCTCTTGGATTTAGCAAAGAAAAGGGAATAGATCCATCTGCTAAGTCCTGAAGAAATTCAAGGCAATGTTGGAAAAAAAGAAATCCACAAGGATAAAGAGATAAAATCAGCCCCATTCAAACTACGTAATGAAAATGTGGATTAGTGCTTTATACAGGAAGACAGAACTCTGTGTCTTCTCTCACAAAGCACCACTGAGTACAAATGCGATCAAACTATAACAGGTTCAGACAGGTCACATTTTGAATTTAAATTGATCTTGTTTGGTTGGCTTTAATAATAATCGTCTCTGAAGTGTCCTGAAAAGATATAATATTACCTCAAAGATTTCATCTGCATTCATTCCCTAATAACTTTAGTTTGCAGTTTTCTTAAAGGAAAGTCATTTGTAAAACGGAAGCTGTGTTAGGCTTTCACAGTGTGTGCTTTCCAATGCCTTCAAGCCTTGATTCAAAGATTATGTAAAAATGGGCAAATAAGTGTAGTTTTCAGTTCCTTAGATTTTGTTAAAACTGTAGCCTGAAACCAAGAAAGAAACCATTCTAAAAACCCATATAAATCAGCCTCTGCTTAAGCCCAGCTAAACCAGGCTTCTGAGTTGCATTTTAGTGATTCTTTCCTCAGCGGAACAGTCAGTCACATGCTCAATAATATAGATAAGTCCTGGTAATAATATACTTCAGTCCAAATGAAATAATAGATAAGTTCAAGTGAAATCAGTGCGGTTTGAAAAACAGCATTTAAAACAGTGCATATTATAGCATTTTACTAAACATAGCTGTTCAGCTGAAACAGATTTCTAAATAAAAACAACTTGGCTTATGTACAGGCAGTTCACGGAAGCAGTAGGTATGAAACCCTGTCTTTTTATTAATATCACTAGCAATTAGTTAAAAAGTTAAAAATCTGCATTATATATAGATATGAGGCATCGCCATTCAGATATAAATTAAACGTTTCGTAATTTTATAGTTCTTTACAAGTTTTTTTTTCTTCAAATAACCTCTAAGAACCTGGTAAAATTGTCCTTGCAGAGATGCCATAAATCAAACACTACAGAAATCTAAAGCAGGGATGTATCAAAAAATCCAAACCCTAAAAGAGGCCTTTTATTCCAAACAAAAATCTCTAAAATATTTCTGGAAACTTAATTTTGCCCAGATGTGCAGAACAGATGCTCACAGTTTTCTCTGAGGTCTTCTCCTCTCCAAAGCCAAGTCAAACCAATCAAAAAAGTCTTATACGGGATCACAGATTTGATTCAGGCATTGCTGAACACCTGCCAGAACCCTGTTACAATCTACATTATTTTTTAATAAATGAAAGATGAAATATTTATTGCATCTTTTCCTAGAGCTGTTAGTTTCACTGAATACCTGCTGAATGACCCAAAACTCAAAGAGAGGGTGATATTATATTCTCAGACTTGAAGAGCAAAGAAGACAGGGCAGTGGAGCTGCAGAAACTTTAGTCCTGCCACAGAAATAAAACACAGAAAAGCCTGGACAACATTTCCAAGCAAATGGATTGTATGCATTATTCTGTGTGGCACCTGCTGTTCCATTAAAGTCTAATAAAGCCAGTTCAGAGAAGCTTCTGTCTCATGTCACAGAGGCTCTCTGAGCTGGTACTTTTTAATACTCAATAATTTAAAGACTGTATTAGCGCATTTAGTGGATGTTCCCCAATTGGTAGCAAGCCGTAGGTAATTGGTGATTTGAAGTACAGGCAAGTCTAAACGGTTGCAACTTCGTTTTAAGACAACAGAGCCACAGGATGGGAAAGGATTCACAATCCCTACACTAACAAATACAGCATACCTCAAAAGCTAAACCTCTAATCTTAGGTTTTTAAAGGTTACTTTGATTTAAATGACTCAGTGTCAAGCCCTAATCAGGACCCCTTCTCGTATCCATTAACTGCATCAGTGAGTGTTCAAACAAAGACTGCGATGATCATACATAAGGTTCCAAGTGCCCAAAGAATCAGAGCAGCTATAGAGAAGAGCAGCCTGTGCAGGGGACCAATTTCCACAAACTGCCACAGTGAGGAATCCTACCAACTCCTTTTCCCCTCCCTTTCCAGTCACAGAGCTTGGCAAGCCGAGGCAGGTAGGCAAGGGCCAGTTATCTGTTGAGCAGATGAAAGTGCGTATCTGACTAAAACGGAGCAGCTATACCTGCAGCCACAACCAGCACAATGGAAAAGAGATTCAAGGACAGATCTGAGTTGCTCGTGCATGCTGAAGTCCCTGTCATCCCTCACAGATTAAAGCTATTGCTGCTAAACCAGCTGTCAGAGACAGCAGGATTGAAATATGGGTCTCATTACACTGGAAAACTAGTGTAGTATAGAGACCCAATCCCACCCCAGTCTAGTGGATACCCAACCTGAGATGTACATGGATGCATCAGATCCAACATCTACAGTGTCACATCAATGCAATGACGCTTATTGGCATGGGTAGCAACATTGCTTCTTAATCCAGTCTATCTTAAGCCCATATGTCTCTGAATTATAGGTCATTTGCACAGGGCTGACAGATGCTGCTGTATACCATAAAACAAGGAAAAGGAGCAAATGATCCCGGCTCATACTGTTGGTTAGCAGCAAAATGAGAGAAGTCAAACCCCACTGGAGAGCCACTTCCTGAACTGTACTTTCTCCAAGATACCATTGCAGTCAAACTAGCATGAAAATTATAGAAAGAAAGGTTCAGACTGGATATTAGGAAGAATTTCTTTACTGAAAGGGTGTTCAGGCACTGGAATAGGCTGCCCATGGAGGTGGCTGACTCACCATCCCTGGAGGTGTTTAAAAAATGTGTAGATGAGGTTTTGAGGGACATGGTTTAGCAGAGAATGGGTGTGGTTGGACTCGATCTCAAAGGTCTTTTCCAATCGGAAGATTCTATGAAATGCTTATACTGCAACTACTACTAGGAATGCAAGAGTTAATAAACAAACTGGTAAGTCACTATCACATTTGTGATAAGAGCAGTTAAAGAGCATCAGGAGACACTTGGAAAGTTCAGAAACAACAAAATTTCCCATAACACCAGCATGATGTTTTGGTATTGGAAATTGCCATATTAATTTCACTCAACATCATTAACAATCAAAGCAAAACAAAAATTCCTATTCTGAAACTACCTTAAAAACTAGAAGTGCTGCCACAGTACTTTGGAGTTGAAGGCCTCCAAGTTGGGACCACCACCCAAGATCAGACCTCCAAAGCAGCCTAGAATTTCCAGGGTTCAAGGCTCATGGCAAATCCCAGAGGAAAATGTCAACCTAAATCAAAACTTCCTAATGTGAATTACAATGCATTCACTTTGAGAGAAGTAAACGCCTCTAAAACAGGACTCTCGTTCTGAGCCTCACCATTCTAATTCCAGGTAGTTCCAATGGCTGTGTTATTCTGAATACTGTGCCTTTAATCAAGTATTAAGACTTCTAATTGACTAACAGTAGGATAAAGGAGAGAAAAGTGGGTAAAACCAAAAATTGCACAGGGTAGCACAACCCATTGTTGCTGTGTAACTTTGCCCTACTGAAACACTTCTCATGCAAAGATTTCCCTTTACAAACATTAATCAGTGAGATTTACTCTTGCTTTTAAGTGTATAGAACTGGAAGGAAATTAGCAGACTGATGTAATTTTAATTGCATTAACATGCAATAGGAATATGTTCTTGGCAGAAAACACTGTTACTATATGTCTTATGGGTTTAAATATTAAATATAACTCTGTTCTTCAGAGTTCCTCTTCTAATTACACATTATATTTTATAACATATTTGTCTTCCTAAAAGCATTTTGGAAACTAATGACAACTTTCAGGTTGGCTGGATTCCATTCTTTTTAATACAGCCAAGTGAGATTTAATTTGAAATCTGACATCACCTTAAAATATTAATAAGATCAGGGTAGTTTTACAGTTTATAGTCATCTAGATGATTGAAAGGATCTTGATAAAACTGGTGCAGGCTTTAGGTTTCTTAAAGTGCAAAAAAATTATGTGCAAGAGTCCTATCAATATGCAGATACATCTTTATCTCCTGTTAGCAGAGAAATAAGAATAACACAGATCAAACTGAGGAACTATAGTGCACATTTTGTTGCCAATTATCATCAAAGCCAGCAACTTCTTGAAATCTACCCAAAGAGACACAGTTCCTGGAACTCCCTGTGAGAGAGAAAGGATGTTATGTCCTCCCATAGAGACATTGTGCCTTACCACCCAGCTCCTGCAGCAGCTCCATGCGCACAGCTACTGCCATACCACACCTTCAATGCCAGCTCCCGCAAACTCCCTCACTGACGAAAATTAGGCCAAGGTCAGCCTCATTATATATGTGGTCTGTAATCAATTGAACTGTCAGCAGCTCTCTTCCTGCAGACACAGTAACATTTCAAAATTGTCCTCCTATTTGAACCTTTTCATTTTCATTAAACTTTATTTCAGTGGTTTGGACCATGGTGGACCAGCAGTTGCAAAGAACATTGTTAAAGTTGTGGCACAATAGCTGTTAAATCTAAGGAGATGTTAGGCTCCTTTTTAGAACGATACAAGTTTGAACAATAGGAGCGACCACAAAAGCAGGAGTAGCAATGTGAGGGTGGGTGGAACTCCTCTGAATGTCTGAAAAAAAAGGTGAAAAATGGGTTTTACTTTGGTGGAATTGGATATCTGAACACCTACTCAGAAAGGGCAAAACACCTGGAACGTCCATAAAAGCACTTACATGTTATGACCCCAAGAGAGAACAGGAGTTGAAACGCACCTTTTTCCTGGAATGCCAATACAGAGGGTGCAAAATTTTGGAATCTGAAAGAAGGAAAATGCCTGCTATGATACAATTCCTGGTGTGTCTCATTAAAGGACACTGGTTATACATTTTTTCAGAGAAACAAGACCAGATGGAAAATGTCCAACTCTCTCACAGGTTTGTTTTATTTTTTTTTTTCCAGAACATCAGATACCAACAATGCATGACCTTAGAACCACAACGGCGACAGTGTAATACACTCAGTGCAAGACAAGAGGGATGGCAATGGAAAGTGATGGAAAATCCTGAGACCAGCAGGGTCAAAACCCAGTTCTATATTAATTATTGTAAACACATACTGTGCCAATCTAAATCATCTTTGGATGTGATGGTGCTGCTTAGTGGTTACAAAGCAGTGTAAAAGTTGTGGCTGAATAAGATAATCAGACCAGTAGGCGTTTGCAGGGTCTTCCCTCAGTTTCCGGAGGGTGGATACAGCTTCTTTGCCTGAGCAAAACAGAATGTCATACTTCTCAGAAGCTCATGAGTTATTAGGAAGACTGCACTAGTTCCCCTCATCATGCTTAGTTTCAATATCATACACAGCAGTACTGAAGTTTCATCTCCACAGTCCCAGAGTCCTTGCAAGAAGATCATGAAACATACTCTGAACTAACTCACAAAAGAAAAACTGTAATGCTTACCATATGCCCTACCCCTGCAAGAACCTTCATAATGAAGCAGTCTGTTGCAATCATCATTATTCTCTCGTTATCATTCTTACTTTTGATTCTGCCTCATCTTTGTAACTCAAAGAATAGATGGCAAATTAGTCTATTTCTCCAGTCTAAAAAAACTGGAGAAAGTATAGCATGGTGCCCATTATTAGCACTGAAAAACTACTAAAGGTGCAACAGTTCTGAAGGAAATTTTTTTAAATACCAGATTTAAAAGAAAGGAACCAAATCCAGACTCTGGACTAGTTGAAATTCCAAGCACTATTACGTGCCGTAATGGCACAAAGGATCAGAAATTTCAGTATTAAAGCAGAGAGTGGGTTATACAGCCAATAGAAGAATATTAGCAAACCTTGTTCAATCTAAAATCTCAGTTTTTCTTTTCTTTATTTTGATGGGAATCCACAGGAAAAAAATAAACCAGCAGTTGCCAAATGGTGACAACTGCTGGTTCAAACACCTGAATTATTGTAGTTACTTTAAAGGTACTAATTGCCTAATTTATTACACATTTATTCGCTTTTTTTCCTCTTGAAAAAAAATCTTAGAGACATTTTCATGCAAACTTGTAAGCATCCTTCAAATTTTTTCATGTATCACTACTTCATTCTTGACATTTTTACCCACATTATATTGTTAACTTTCTTTGCCTGCCAGAAAAAAGGAAACAGAAACAGGTCTTGGTATATTAAAACGCTTCAGTGGTACCTAATCCTTCCTTGCAAGAGTAAAATCAACTCAGAGTTACCCTAACTGCCCCAAAAAAGTAAAACTACTAACACCACAGTACTTCTTCCTTGCACCTGTTGCATATAAGCAAGAGAATTGAATTTAGAAATATTGCTGGCAACCTTCCTCTCCTGCATCTTCTCTTGTCTGCTTAGCTGAAGCTCATATATGGTCTATTACCTTAATACTTGATACTGTAGCTATCTGACTTAGTCTTTTAAAGTGGGAAAGTAAAGGAACTTGGGTCTTCTGAATAAGCATGCTATTGGCACTGGTAAGACAGCACAGACCTTATTAATTTCAACTAGATATACACCAAGAGACAGAACGTGAAAGAATGAGGCTGTATAGAAAGAGAAAGAGTTGGTCATGAAACCTCCAATTTATGAGGTTTCGCATTGAAAAAGCACAGTTCTGCTATCAGTCTTAGAAAAAAGAATATACTGGAGACTGATGAGAGAACACCAGTGATTTAACACCTCATCCTTTCTAGTTAACAAAAATAGTGATACATAATTGCTGTTAGTCGTTCAGTTTTCACAAAAGCTTTCTACAGAAGTTTATCATACAGAAGCATGTAATTAATTTATCTAGGATGATTCTCAGTTTAGCTCACCAAAGCCAAAAGATACCAGTATCCACCCTAGAATGCAATTTACTATCTGAAAGCAAGAAATCTATCTCTAAGCATCAGATTCTTTCCTGCAGAGAACTTGAAAAGCCTAAATCAGCTGAAATAGAGACAGCAAGGATTCCCATCTTTCCCTCCACCTGCATTTGTCATTTACATGACTCTTCATTGAAGATAAATGTGACTATATATACCAAGGAAAAACAGGTTCAGCACTGAATGCCTTTGAAATATGCGATTTGGTATCAAGTACACAAGATGAATTTCTAGAAGCACAAAAGTTATGTGTCAAGCTGGATGATCCCCAGAAACTGTACTGCAAATATTACTTAAGTTTAGGTGCATGTTTTAGGATAAAACCTATTTGTACACAGAAGCAACTATTTTAACAGTTACATAAAATATATTTTCACAGGGTTCTGTCATGACAGTCTACACAGAGCTGCTCAGGAAAGTAACCGCAACACCTGAAGAGCCAGGATACAGTCTGTGTAAGCTGAAGAGCCTCTGAGAGCTTGCCTGCAGGGAAGGATGGTCTATGCCCAACACCACCATTTTTGGTTCCCATCAGCAGACTATCACTCAGGCCAGCAGTGAAGAACCTGCTGAGCAGAAACAGATCCTTCTGAGCAGAAACGCAAACACATTTATGAGCCAAAGTCCCACTGAAATAAAGATCTAGGTTTCTAAGTCTTCATGACAAGGGTTGTTCCATTTTGTGAAGCTAGAGAGAGCCAAGTGTAAGAGCTCTGCAAGGCTAGACGTACACAATGCCCTCATTGCAGACATCCCAGGCTCATATCTATAATCAGTGTCCATTAATTTAGCTGCAAGGACTGTTAAACATGAGGGCCAAAGATCTAAGTAATCACTGTAGTCCTGTTTTGTCTGAGAAAAAGTGTATGTTGTCCCATGTATTCATCCATCGATATGTCTATTTAAACTTTTGGTACTTTAAAAGTAAATGCCTGTACTCATCAATGTAAATATTAATAATACAAGGAGTTTATTTTAAGAAAATGTTTAAAACTACAAATTTTGTTAAACTAGGAAACAATTAAAACCCTGGGGAAAAGTGCTATAAGATTATGCATTTAACAGACCTCATCTGGTTCCAAAAGTATGTATATACAATATTAAAAAAGATATTTTTTCTCTCAGGAATGCCAAACACTGTTCTTCATGAATATGTATAATTAGATGTTCTCTGTGAGTGAGAAGTAGTAATTAATTCAGTGTTAAACATCACAACCTATTACTTGAACTCCATGGCAACCAACATTGCAAAAAGAAAAAAATGAAATTTCAAAGCCTATTTATATTATTACTGTTACACATTTCCCAAAATTTCAAAGGAAGCTCGTACTATTTTTGGATATAGACAATTTAAGTTAATTGTTAAAAAAAAAAAATTGAAGAGATAACTAATGATTTTTGCCTTTGTTTTTAAAAAGGCTTAATGCCAATGGATACTGCTTCTATGATACTCAGGGTTTTGAAGGCAGAGATGAGGAAAGGTAATCGACATACACAGTAGTCACTCTGTGGCATGCACAGCACTCCTAGGGATGGAATCCCTGTGGTTTTCATGGTTTCAGACACACTGCTGTCACGGACTGCTCTGACCGATCCAGCCACCATGCAGAGTATTCAGGTTCTGACCTTAATGCTCAAAGCAGTGATTTCTACCCTTGAGCTTACTGAAGATGATTGTAGGCTGAGGAAAGCCACTGCAAATCAGCATATCTCCAAAATCTTACTGGCTGGGCTTAAAAGACGATATTTATACCTTTGCATTTTCATCCTACCTAAACCAAGCCAATAGGGACTACAACAGAGTTCACAATCTTTGGCTTAGGAAAGTGGGAACTGCAAAATAAAAGTGAATGGCATTCAGAAGAGAAAGTTCCAGCACACACAGTGATGTGACTCCAGATCCCTAGGAATGCTGGTCCAAAGGAAAAAGATAGTAAAGACTGACATTCCCTTAGAGAAAAAAATGGTAATGGGAGAAATACAAATCATCCTATGTGTGAAGGTAAGACAGCATAAATAGCTAGAGGATGGATTTGACTATGCCCTAGGCAGATCTTGTACCTTATGTTTAAGACAATTTAAAAGCACCAGGTCAATCTATTAAGATCAGGTAAAAAGCACAGTATGAACTGATACCGTTAAAATCAGGAAAGAAAAGGTCATACTCAGATGCAATCAACAAAGACCATCAAGAATAACAAGAAACTGTCCTATAAGTATTTTTAACACAAGAAGAAAACCATGTCAGACTACTACTCAGTGAAATAGGGACCTTGCTGAGTAATGTCACTGGGGGGCTGAAATTTGGAATGCCTTTTTCTGCATTATCATTTCACTAAACATCAATTAGCTCTCATAATTAATACCAGCAATTGATGGTGAGACATCAATCTCTAATCAGGAAAGGAAAGGATTAGGGAATGCCTTGGTAAATTAGAGATTTTTTTTTTCAGTTTGGTCTGGCTTTTCTTAAAAAGCTGCTGGATGAGCTGCTGGCATTTATCTTGGAGGTCCCCTGGGATACAGTGAGTTACAGAATACTGTAAAATGGCAAACAATAAAAAGAAGGAGCCACAGACCTATAAACCCAACAGCTTAGCTTCAATTCCCAGAACTGTAATAGAATAAATAATCAAACTACTTGTAAATACCTAGGAAAAAAATAAGATGATGAATAACAGACAGCATGGATTTGTCAGGAAGGAACCCAATCAAACCAATCTAATTTCCTTCTATGACAGGATAATGGCTTTGGGGATAGATAAAAAACAGTAGCTGTCATAAAGCTTTACTTAAGTAAGTCTGACTTTGATTTCAAGCGAAATTCTCTAAAACAAGGTGGAAATACTAGAACGTTCTAGAAATGGTTGAAAAAGGCTATGCAGAAAGAAAACATACATGGCTTAGCATAATTAGAGAGATGCAGGTGCTCAATGATATTCCACAGAGAAGTGTCCTAGGTGAGGCATTTTGAATATTTTCCTTAATGAACTAAAGGATGGGAAAAAAATGTTTGTTTATAGCACTCAGCTGGAAGGGACTACAAGTGTGTTGGACAGCAGGACTTCAAACTGTATTGGAAGACTGGAGAAGAGGCTGAAAATAGTCCGTGCATCTGCTACTGTGAGCAGTATAATATTCTATACCTCAGCAGGAATAATTAGGTATACTATGCAAGTTACAGAATACCTGGCTACAAGGAAGTCAAATCTGTAAATCAGCAATGGACACATGACAACCATTCCATCACACTGTCAGGAAGACGACAATCATTTTAAGCCAGTGTATGAGGAGCGGTAGAGCTTGTGAAATGCATTAAGTAAATCTTTCCACCCAACTGGAGTACTAGCTCAGTTTGGTGCACTTCATTTCAAAACAAGAATGACCACCTGAAGCATGCCCACAGGCAGAATAGTGAGGAATGATCACAGATTTAGAAAACACGACTTATGATGACAGACTGAGTATACTGGGCTTTCTGTCCTGAAAAGATCAGCAAAAAATTTACAAACAGTTACTTCAAATGAAGGCAGTGCAGGGCAACTTAATGATGCTTACTGCTATGATCAAAGCATATTTTCTGTGTCAGAAATTGCCAGATTAGGCTTCACTTAAGAATCAGCCACAGTCAGAGAGAAGAATTTCATTAGACACAGACAACTGATCTGACTGAATAAAATGCTCAGTTACCAGGGAGCTCACACCATCCGCTGGATTGCTGATTCTGCTTCCTTAGCAAGTGCTGTCTAACACAGGCAGAAGCTCCTGCCTGCAATGATTTGAAGGTATTACCAAACTACTCTGAGCCCAAAAAGGCAGCTCTTAGGTCAAGTTCTCATTGCACTTCTGTTCTTTCTGTAATATTTCTCAATGAAATTTAAAAGACAATTTTCCCTTTCATGTCACAATATCCATTTTCTCAAAGAAGACAAGCCCTTTGACAGAAATTGAACAAGAGTCCGAGTTTCCACAGCAGGCTACTGGATGAGATGAGCTGTCACGGAGCTAGGTGCAATTTCTGCCAATTTCCCTCTCAAGTAGATCTAAGAATAACAAGTTGGAGTAATTAGTCAGGTATGGGCATCCTGCTCAAAAGTGAAACTTCACAAATAAATCTTACCAGCACAGGTTTAAAAGAAGTGATCAGCATTCTCTCTTTTTCTGAGCTGAAACCTTTTGGGGAACCTGGGATTGAAAGTAATTACATTATGGGTGCACTTCACGTATTAGTGAAACAACAAAGCATACTGATCTGCAACTTACTGATACTCCAAGGTGCTCCTCAGCTAATAGAAAATGGCCTGGATCTGCTCACTACAGGGGAGCTAAGCAAGTTTACACCAGTGATGATTTGCATTTACGTTTTCATTAGACTACTGGGGAAAGGAATCTCCAAAGTCTTTATGGGAGCAATCAATCAAAGAGCACAGCTGCTGAAAGTGCTAAGACAATGCAGTAGCTGATAGCAGACTGAAAAGGAGTGAATTAAACACTCTTCTACCTATGTTATTACTGCCTGGATAAGCAGTTTTTATGCTTTGGTACCTAATCTTCTCTCAGAGTTTATAAAGCAGGCAGCACCTCTGAAGAGGTTAATGCCTTGACGGTCAGTCCCATTGAAAATACTTTCATATATATGAAATGCATTGCGTCCACTGGGAGATATCATTAAAATTTGCCACTCAAAATCTCAGTTATTGTTACTCATTGAGGTATCCTGGGGAAAGATAAATAATCTCACTGTTTAAGTCTTTAAAGAAACACCACCAAAAAATCAAGAGAAGCAAATGGATGCTGCAGTGCACTGTCTAGCACTCTGTTGGCAGCACTAGGGAAAGACAAGTATGGCACTAGGAGAACATCATCGACTGGAGTGTGATGAAACCAGTGGTATATGTCATGAAGATTTTAGCACCACTGCTCCTAATGCTTACTCTTCCATACCTGTGATAGGCTAAATAACAGTGAACGTATTTCTTTCCTAAAGCATGAAGAAGACAGCCTTAAGTATGTAACTGAAGAATAATTACTGCATGCAATAAACAAGTCAGTTTGAAAGTGACACTCAAAGGTTAACACCTTTTTTGTGGTCCCTGAGATGCAACAGTTGTTATCAAACAGCAGTGCACTCTCTATGAGAGGCTGCCACTTCCATACACAAGCCTCCACTTTCAAAAGTGGGTCCTAGTTTTCAGTTACCCATAGTTATTTGAGCATTTAATTGGCACGACTCAAGTTCTGGGCAGTTCAGGCACTTAGGAAGCCTGTGCTGTATGATCTGAGCCGCTGAGGCTTTAAATCAAAAAAGAGGCCATTGCATTTACCACAAAGACAGTCAGATCATACGGCTGACAGGATTAGCTCCTACTCTTTCTAGTCACAAGATTTATTTTGTATATACCATTCTTTCTCTTACCATGTTGAAGAAATAACTCTAAACAGTTAAAACAAAAACACTGTACACAAAAAAGATACCTATAAAAAACTAAGAAAATCCAAGGAAGGTTTAAAAGCCTTACTAAGAATCTCACCACCAACATATTTTCTTGAAATACTATTTCTTTTAAAAAATCTGAAGGGTCTTAAATTTTAATGGATGTCTCCCAAACAGTTCCTGATTTCCTAAATCAGTTTGAGGGCTATTTTAGGGTTTATCTGATATTCTACTGCTGTTTAATAACCACCTGGCAATTACACAGGAGTGCCTGAAGCAATAATGTCATTTTTTTTAAGTCAGGGGAAAAAAGAAAGAAATTTTTTGGGGGAAAATACTCCTCAGAAAAAAAAGATAAAAATTATATTAAGTTTCTGGGTTTTTTTCTCCCTGAAACTAAAGGATGTTTGCTCATGGTTTGAGGTACATAATAAAAAGCCATCCATTATGATATCACACCTTATTCAGATTCTTTCTTCTTTTTGTTCTGAAATATCATGCTACAAGTTGTAGAAATAAGCGACATTTCCTTAAAAGAAGATACTTCTTGCTGTAAAAATACCGAGACTATCACAGATGGGAGAAAAAAATACACCAATTTAAAACTGTCTGGAAAATAATTTTGAAGTTCTTTGTTCCTGAAGCCACAGAAGGCAGAAACTCCATGTCTGCAGGTGCGGGATTTATGCTGAGATATAAGATAGGTCAATTTAGTGTCTATGTGTGAGGTAGGTGCCTAACCCTCCCATTAAGACCAATGTAGATTAAGAGAGACAGACAGATCAAAGAGCCATGACTTCAGCTGAGCAGCTAACAGGTTCCTCTGCTTTAGAATGAGCTGGATACCTATCTCCTTGCTTTCAGATCTGGAGAAGGCAAGTGAGGAACACAGTCACAAAAAAAACAGAACAAACCAGACAGCAGCTATGCAGGAACCCCACCTGTCATAGCCTTTTCCCTTTCTACAAGTGCCTCTTAATCAACTTCAGAAGGCTTTGGTCTGTTTTACCCAAACAGAAGTGACTTCCTATAAGTTTGATGAAAATTAGGGACTTGAATTAGCACATCCAAAGTATCAGGGACATAAGTATTCAGTTTCCTTTTTGTTAGTATTTCAATTTAACATGATACAGAATTAATATCTCTCCTCACATAGAAGGAAAAAAAAATAAATGGGAGAACACCAGATAAAAAGCTCAGCATTTTATGATATGCAACTATTGCATATTAACTATGTTTATGTAACACCGTCACACTGTTCAATACACATCCCTCACCCCTTGCATTAGAGAAGAATTACTAAAGTCACTACATGAAACACACTCATCTGCTTCTTAGGGTTGCTTGTATAACCCTATTTTTGGCCCTTTTGTCCATATGCATTATGATACAGTTATTAATTGCAATACACATTCATATCCCCTATTCTTTGTCTAACCTTTGCCTCAGTCAACACACAGAAGATGCTCAATTAATGAGCCACTATTCATCATCTTCCTCTCTTCTCATTGTTTAAAGTGTGATCCCGTATCTTATTCACAGCGTATGATTCAAATTGGGCTCTCAAAGCAGCATTAACAATTTAATGGGATTTTCTGAGCTGTATATCAGGGTTGTTATCTAAGTTCTCTACAATCAATGACAAGTTTATCCACTAAAATCTAAGAAATTCTGATTAAAAGTAAGCGTATGTTTTAAAACATGCTTATTAGTTTGCTAAGTACACAAGACGTTCCTGGAGACAGCAACAGGCATTCCCTTCATCAAACTGCAGGTGGGAGGCACTGTCTTGACCCAAAAAAAGTGAATGCATCTTTGAATACAGACAGTACAAAATCATTAATTGCCCCTAATGGAAGGTCCGAAAAGAGCAGAGATATAAGCAAAGTCATTATGGGTAGCATGGTGCAGGTTACATCATGGGTACACAGCTCGAGTTTAATTCTGAATTGCTAGTTTCCTAATGAGATTATTTTGCCCTAGTCTAGTCATTAAATGGCTGACCTTTTTTTTTTCCCAAATTTGCACAAGAAATAATTCATCAGGAACCTTATGCCTGTCTTGTAATATGTCAACCCAAACAGACACAGTTTTGCAAAATCATAAATAACTGAAAAAAACTCAAAGTTTTTAGCATGGAAGCATCACTTTTGTTAATACAGGACTGGGTGGTTCTTGGTAGGCTGATTACAGTGCAGCACCACACCAAAGCACTGTGGTGGAGTCAACTGCGAAGCCCTCTTGGCACAGAAGCACTGCTATCTAACCCAAGCGGTGTTCGTCTTGTCAAATTAGAAACTGAATAGGTGTTGCTGGGGTCACCAAAAGCAAAGAGAAGGACAGACCACAGGTAATCACAACACTCAGAGCTCAGAAGAAAAAGGCAAAGAAAAAAATCATATCTGGGTAAAGATGCCAGCTAATACCAAATCTTGCTTGACCAGAATATTACACAAGAGAGCAGCTGAAATTTGCTCAAAGTTTGCATCATTAACCTGAAGTCTGTAAAAAATTGCAAGTTAGTCCTTAGTATCTTGAATAGTAATACTGGTTACAAAAATCGTAAGTTGTTGATTTTGTCATTGTTTTAAAGCAGGAACATATTCTACAGTTCTAAATTTATACTCTTTTTTGTGACCTTATGGATATACTCTCTCCTGCTCTGTCTGCACAGCGATTCACTCATTTTTCCTGAAAAATAATGCCAGGCAGTCTGGAATTAAGAAAAGCAATGTATTTTATGAGACCTTTTCCTGTGGGGCACAACACATTCTTTTCCTTAATTAGCTGCCCCTTGTTATTGAGTTGGCCTTTACTGTTCCACACTGTTAGATATGGCAGTGATGAAGTTGAAGAAATCTATTGAGAGAAGATTTAGGAGCCCATTTCTTCTGGTCTCTGGCCTGTTTCCATAAAACTCCAAACTGTTCATGTCTGTTACAGCAACTTGGAAATGAAGCACAGACACTGAGGTTCAACCATTCCACTTCTGACACTGAAGTGGACGCATTTATCTAGAAACATGGATGAATCTGTATCTGGACCATTAAAACTCAGCCCACAGGGAAACTCCTGTAGCAGAAGGCATAATCTAAGAGAATTCTATGATATATTCTTTCAGATTTCAAGCAGTTATAGCATTATACAAGGAACTGGCTGTTTTTCAGAGAACATATCTTAGAAGGAATGACGAATAGATCAGTGAACTGATATTTCTTCGTCAGTAGGAGGAAGAGAAGCAAGACATCAGGTTGACACTGTTTCTGGGTTATAAAAAGATATTTAACAGTAACCAAGTATGAAACTCAAATTCAGGATCTGAAAGTCAAACAGGAATCAGTCTGACAAATATCAAGATACCAATGTAAGTGTAAATCATCCATCAATCTCGTTTGCTAGGGGAGTGAGAGATATGCATCTGATATTTGCATCCTCTTGGTAAGACACTGGACCAAACAGCAGGATTTAGGATTTCTAAACAGCTAGAGTTGCTAACTGTATGAGAAATGGCAACAAGGCAGCCCAAAAAATCACCACCCACATTGTTGAAGCCTGCCTGGTTAAACCAAGTCTCAGACTGAGAGGCCAGAGATGCATTCCCTCCTTGTAAAACATGAGCAGCCAACTTTACACTGCACAGATTATAAATCTTTGACAAACCGGGATTTCTCAAGCTATTCCAGCACAAAAGATGCTGCCGTAGTATTTGGGATTTGCACTGAAGTTTGCAACTGCATGGTGGTGTGCTGGGGCAAGCATGGGCAGCTCGTGGCAGCTTTGCTGCCTCCAGTCCCGAAGACAGCTCAAGACATGGTCAGGTCAGGAGCCCCTGCAACATGTGGAAGTCCCCAAAGGAGGTCACTTCTCTGCTGCCTGGACCTGTGTTCACCAGAGGTCTCAATTCCAGGTATAACACATGAAGAAGCGAGCAAGCACTAGGTGCTTTCATACAAGGGATATAAGGTGAGAAACAGAGGACTTTCAAGAACATTTCCAGAGCCTCGCAACCAGACAGTCTCTCTCACACAGTTTTTCCAGATACACAAGCATGCACAGCAGAGGGAAGGATTTCTCTTCTGAGATAACTGAAGGAAAGTAACCAAGGAGGACCAGAAATGGCTCTATGGGTATTAATATTAGTGGATATGGAGGATATAAGATATTAATCTATCCTAATCTACCTGATGAAAATTTTCATGTGTTTAGAATTTTGGATATGTATCCAAAATATAGCGTATGTTATTTTCACATTGCCCACATCTATGTTTTCATCCGCTCAGCCTGCTGGATGAACTACGATACTCAGTACAAAACCACTTGGCTTAATGAGAAGTCCAGGTCACGAATGTGAAATGCTAATGCAGAGGATGATCGGTCTGCATCCTCCTATTTGAGATAAGAGGTAAATATCGATATGAGAAGTGAGCTTCAGGACAAATTTCCCTTTGTGCCAGGACTACCATTTTTTCTGCCATGCCTGGTTCCTGAAGCCGATGTACAGAGAACGAAATGCTCAGCTCCTTCCTTGCTCTCCTCTCTCCCTTCCTGTGTCTCCTGCCAGCACCTCTGGACTGCAAGCAGTGGCTGTCGCAAGCCAAGGGTTTTAAATAATAAATGTGGTGAAAAAGAGGTTGTATGTCTGGGGAAGATGGGAGGGTCAACAAAGGTAAGAGTGGTGTGGAAGGAAGTCCTATTACGAGGGAACAGAAAACTGAGCCCATTGCACTACTTGCTTCACACCCAAAATCACTTATTTTCCTTCATATTAGTTTAAATGGGTGTTTACTTGCAAGAAACCTCCCTGACATTGTATCAGGCTATAGAATCATCTGAATTCCCAATTGTAGTTATGAAACTGTGGCAGTATACACATAGTATAATAAAAAGATGGAAATCCCAAGCCTTCTACAATCAGCTTCTCCAATCAACTGCTTTACTGACCACAGCCCTTACTTTTTTCTTTCTTCTCCATTCCAATCACCAGGCTACTTTAGCCCTTCCTTGTACTATCTGTACTTAGTAGCATCCAGCTGTACAGAAGCTTCAGTAGGTGGAAGCCACTAGGTGGCCACCATGATAACATGTTACTTGTTGGCCAGCTTATCTCCAGCCAGCACTGATAGGCCAAAACCTACACTCTTGATAGTGCTTGAAGGTTATCTTTCCATACAGAATGCCTATGCAGCATGAAGAGAGGTTATTACTTAACACAGGCAACTTTTCATAGCCTCCGTTAGTTGGCCTTGAAGATACTCCCGGCCCTAGGACTTACAACAATGCCGCACCACTGCTCAAAGTCACAAGTCACCCCAGCAACAGAGGAGCCTGACCACCTCTTCATGCCTGCCTGTCTTGCAAGGGGCAAGCTCGCTGGCATTTCAGCATCTCCCAATGCTCCCACACTCATGTGCAAGTATAAAGCTTTCCCAAATGACTATGGCAGAACAGTAGGAGAGCACCCTCTTCCTAAGACAAACGACACTCTGTATTGTGATTTTTTTTCCAGAACAAACCCTATCAAATTCAAATCCTGCCCTTTTAATGGCCTTCTTGCAAATATTCAATCCCTCTCTACCCAGTAGGCATCAGGATTTAGAACGTAGTGTTTGATTACTTTTTCTCTGCTGCAGAGGGAGGTAGCCAAAGAACCAGCACTTTTGTATCTATCCAGAATACATTTTTATCTATTCAAATGGATGATTACCAGACTTGAATAGTACAAAGCCTTAAAATGGAGAAAACACAGGAACTTAGAAAACTTGATAAAGACACAATTACCTTGCATTTGTAACCTCCTTCACATGCGCACCAATTTTAATTCTGCTCTTTCTGAAGATAAAATTCCAATCAGTATTCATGTATGCTGTATTTTTGCAGAAAAACTGATGGAAGGTACTCAAGAGACAAGTAGAAGTTCATTGCTCAGAAATCCATTCCATAATTCAGAAAAGTAAATTATATCTTTTCTATATTTATTTAACAGCCTTCAGGAGACAAGTTCCTAGTTACATATTTGGAGAGCAGCATTTCCTTGCTGCTTGTTTTGCTTGGTCTCTTTTCAGAAGGTAATATGGAGTGAGGGAAAAAAGTCACTAATTATTTCCATTTCAGTGTGTTTAGTGATTCCCAGCTGGGGATTAGATCTACACCACACTGCTCTGACAAATGCATGTCTTTACATGAGCAGCATGGGAATGAAAATGTGTGGAGTAATGCACCTCTTGGTTTCCCCAATAAGTTAAATCATGAAACTGCTCATGTCATTGCAAAGATATAGGCGTCATAAGGGACTGTTATTTTTGACAAGAAGTGTCCTCCTCCATCATTAAGGCATATGTATGAGATGAAGACAAATCCTACTTGCTGCTTATTTTAGGTTGGGGGTTGGGAAGGGAGAAACAACACTACTTCCAAAGACTTCCCACCCCTGTAAGATAGGATACTAGCGGTTTTTTATGACCTTCATGCAAGAGAGCTGGATTTCAAAGAACTTTACTTATGCTGGAAGAAAATCCCAATAAAATAAATCCCTTTAATATTCACTCAGACTAAGCCTGGCTGAACTGCCTCCAAAAACCAACAGGATTTTTTTCCTCTCCCTGGGATTTAGCCTAGGCCCCAGAGACAGTACACGAGGATCAAGGACCCTTAGAAACGGGTATTCAGGAACACATTCATCTCTCTTTCTCTCTCCTCTCCATGCTGTGTACATGCAATAAGCCTTACGATACTGCAGCAGACAACTGATAAGCACCTGAGGCAAAACAAAGGCCCATACCAGTCAGAACTGCAATGTCACATTAACTCCTCCACTGAGACTTCATTTTGTGCCAGAAGAACAGTTCATTGAAGCATGTTCCTCAAATTGCTGTCTTCCAGTAAAAAGTTCTTCTATTCAGCTATATCTCTACCCACATCACAACAAACTTCAGGCACCAGTATTAATTTCAGTCACTCAACAGCATTTTTTGATTCAGCATACCCATGGCTAAGATAGGGCTTAAGGAGAAAAAAAAAAAAAGAAACAAGTTTTACATAATTTTAGATAAGTGCGTGTTTAAAAAAATAAACAGAAAAAGGATCATGGACCTACAAACTCTAGTAGAATTTGGATTCAAAACCACATTTAGACTTGATTGGTTTCTCTCGCTATAGAACCCATTTTCAAGCCAGGTCAGAACCAGCTCCTGAAACGCCCGGCTGGATTTGGTGGCAGCAGCAACAGGGCTCAGGAAGTAGTTCTCCAGGTACTCAAAACCAACATGCAAATTGGCACCCTGCCTATACAGCCCAGAAGTAGAGGCAGACTACTCTGTTAGGTCACAGAGAAACTTTTCCAGAGCATATGACAAAGGAGCTCAGGTCTATTGAACCAGTGGTCCATGGTTAGCTATTCACATGAGCACTGGATGTCTCCACAGAAGACAGATAGCAGATTAAGCTTTTTCATTTGGAAACCTCATATGCCCCACTTCTTTTTTCTTTCTCTGTGCCACCCCTCACAATCTCCCTTCCATTTTTGTCTTCCCCTTGCTTATAAGAGGCAAGTCCCCACGCTATTTTGGGACTGAATATGATAGCTCATCAAGTTTCTCACTAACCATGAATCTCGGCATTCATAAGCTTCCTTGAATGATATCTCACAGTATCTCTTCCGACTTCTGCCTAGTAGAGTCATTTTGGTTCTTGTACATTTAAGGACATGCACATATAGAGACTCCATACCTAAAGTCCTGGAAACAACTCAACATTTGGTCTTCCCATAGTACATATACCTTACAGCCATGCGTTTATTTAAGTCTAACCTTTCAGGGTGAGGATCGCGTGTTCGTTATTCGTTTGGGCCTAAGCAGGCTACAATTAGTTGAGTATTTCCAGACAGGACTCCAACTACAGTATCAAAATGAACCCATTTCAGACGGTCAGTTCCTGGAATGGCTGGAACAAACACCAATGATTATAAAAAATATTCTTAAATTACTTCTGGTTTTATGCCACTACCACCTCGCAAAAGCAAACAACTATAGATATTTGGGTACCTCAGCATCTTAATATTAATCAGTGCCCTCAGCTTAGATCATTTACAATTCAAAGAAACATAAATCCAATCTATAATAATTTGTATTTCCAACTCTTGGGTGTGATAAAAATATAATCTAAAACACATCTTCTTGCCCATACTACACATTTGATTTATCTAGCCAAACTGATCTATGTGCCTTCATTTTGCAAAGAGACAAGGACATTTACAAACCTCAATGCAGAGTTAAACCATTGCAGGACGCCTATTTTAGCAAGCAAACTTCATCTGAGAAATCTTATGTTTAAAACTAGTAAAAGACAATTATTTGTAAGATATTGGGCAGCACAAAGCTGCAGGAATTGCAATTAAAATATGCAAAACCAGAGTGGAATACTGCTGTGTGTGTAAATTATGCATGTTTCTTATTAAATAAAATCTCTTTAACTCCTCTTCTCCTCCCCTCACCACTTATTATACAACTTGTCATCTCTTATTTACATGCCATATGATATACAACCCAAATAGAGAGGGCAAACATCCACAATATGTGCAGGAAAGGGAGATATTTGCATCTAATACATGAATATGCATTAGCAGGCAAAGCATTCCAGATACATATTTTATAAGCGAGATTATTTATTTTGACGAGCTTATCACTAGAAATACCACTACATGCTCCCCCATGCCTCACAGCATGGAGTTGGTGCTCTGACTGAACACACACCATCCATCTTAGAAAGAGCTCAGATCCCACTAAGCCAGTTTCAAAGGCATGAACTGAAAAGCAAGCCTTAAAGCTGGCAGGTAGAAGGAGGGAAGCCTTGGGACAGAGGAAGAAGCCATCCATGGCATTCTTTCTTTTCTCCCCTTCTATTTCCTTCCCCTTCTATTTGCTCACTGCACCTTCTATGTGCAATTGGAGAATTTCTCTGAAAAATTGGCACCTGCTTAAAAAAAGTATCACTTAAGAAATAAAAATTGAAAAAGACTGGTTTTGTTTCTGAAATCGAAACAGGAAAAAAATTTTCAAGGGAAAGAAGATGACTCTCTTCTATGCTCCTCTTTTTTTTTTTTCTCATTTTGTGACTCTGCTGTCCTTTCAAGCAGATGAGTAAGGGGCAAAAGGAAAAGGTCACTGCTTGGGATTTAAGTAAGCTTTATTCAGTCTCTTTTACTCCATAGCTTCTTGTGTAACTTTGGGCACTCGGTTAGATGACCTGTTCTTGGATTCCACATCTATACAAAGAACACAACAGCACTTGTCAGTATCACAAAGGTGATACAAGTATAAATGAATTTGTAAAGAAATGTTATATGAGCAAGGTAGATAAGCTAGACAGATGAACAGAGACACCAGCTTTCTGGTCAAGGCACTTAACTCTAGAATCCAGCCTCTGCCACAATTCTCAATTCTGCTTAATTCTTAATTCCTCATCCACTAGTGCAAAGAAACAATCCTTAACTTCCTCTCTAAAATGCCTGAAGGAATTAAGGGAATTTGGGACATAGTTGGTCAAAGACAAAGTTGGCTTAGATAGGAGATGGCTTGCTTTGCTATTGTAAAAAGGAAATGCCAATTTTCCCATTACATTTTCAAGCTTTTAAATAAAAATATTTTAAAAATTACAAACACATACTTTCCTCTCAGCCCAAATGTTGCAACATATGCCTGCTTGAAAGGCACTCAGTAGTTTTCAGCTTTAATGTATGAAATGTTTTCCCCTCAAATCCTTTAGGATAGCAGCTTCCTCACTAGTCCTCAGCTCCCCCTGCTCACACACTTTCCTGACACTTTGTGAAATACATGAAAAAAAACAAATATTCTGTTTTCTACTCCTCTGTTTTGTTTTTCTTCTACTCTGAGTTGATATGCTCTTACAGTTCCCTCTTCTCTTTCATTTCCCCCTCTCCTTTCCACACATCTATATGTTTTTTGCAGCTTTGTCCTGAGTCTCCAAGCAGCTGTCTAGGAACAAAGTTAGTTAACAATAGGTATCACAGTCAAACAGCTTTGATCAATGGGACTTGAAACATTCACAGGAATAAAGGAGCTGAAGAGGTTATTCTGGACTACTGCACAATCTGGGCTGTACATTGTGCAGTAATTTTTCTTGCAACAACCCTAGAGAACTTATCAGATGAACTAGAATTTTTTTGAGGGATTTTGTTGCTGGTGGTAGTAGTGGTTTTTTCTAACCACAGAAAACATCACAGACATCCATGATGTTTTATGGAAACAGACTCTCCACTGCATGAGCTTCACTATACAAGGGTCTTGTTTGTTTGGTTTTGTTTATTTCGCACAAGGAGGACAAAGATGAGATTTAGAGAAGGGCATAGGAAAGACTAGGTTTGCATAAGCATGCAACTGAACGCTTATTTGAAACATAAGCAGCATTGTATTCTTACCCTTTTAAAATGTAAATTCTGCTAGGTTTATTGCCTGATCATAATCAAAAAAAAAAACATAAGTTCAGGTCAATTCAAGACCAGTCATCAAAATAAGTAGCTTATACTAATGACATATTATACTCTTTCCAGTTTCTAGCATCCCAAAGCAACTCTCATTCTTTAGACATGGCTTGCAACAGCCCTTACCCTAAACTTGAACAGACCTCAATTGAAGAAGTGGTTGTTCAAGAACACTGGCAGCAAGATCCTCCACAGCTTTGACCTTCAGTATTCAAAAGGGCTACCGTGTCATCTTCACCTGGCTTACACTCAGATATACTGTGCTAATAGGGGAAGTTATACTGATAACGCACTAAAACCCAAACAGAGTCCTCCATCACGGCCATAACTTTAACAATCAGAAAAACATCATGTTATTGGGAAGGTACAGTGTGGTAGTTACACGGACAGGCTTGTGGTATTCTGCTCCTCAAGAGGTAAAAAGTACTAATCCGAATTATTTAAACTTTCTGGCCACCACGAGAGAAATGTTATGCTAGCAACTGTTGAGCATCCTTCAGAGAAGATCTGGGCTTAATGAAATTTGAGTCATGCCATTGATTTCATATACACTTTGGGGCTTTTGTCATTCCACTTAGGGAATTTCAAACCACGTCTGACACCAGTTGTAACTCATCTCAGATTCACTGACGCTTGCTAAATTCATGATCCAGAATGAAAAGTATGCAAAGCAGCCAATACTATAGAAACATGTCAAGACACAAGAGCCAATACTACCTATCAAACCAGGAGACAACATAACGATTCAGGACAATATCTCTATGAACTCATATAACCACAAATTCATAGTTAATAGCAGCAATACCATAGTAGAAAGACTTTTGAATTTATGATGCTTTTAGGTGAAAGCATACGCAAAGCAGCTGACAAGGGGTTACACTATGACCCTATGAGACCAGGAAGGGATATTAAACATATCTAACTAACATGCAGAGAAGGAAGCAAGCACTTGTGGCTGAGGTGATTCAGTTTAATTGACAGTGCACTTACAGTAGCACCATAGTTCAGTCAGGACTGCAATTTTCAAGCCAGTTGCTTGGTCATCTTTTCTTACCATGCATTGGTTGACATTATGGTGTGCATGGGCCTAGACGGCTTTCACGTGAAACGATACTGGAAGATACATTCCATGAGCAGGCCTAAAACACCACAGCTACTAGCAGACATTCTGTGTCTGGGACCAGTTGAGAAAAACTAGAGCTACATCTAATTAAATTAAAAAAAAAAGAAGTCAAAATTATATAGAAGAGTAAGGCTTGCAGCACTATTTTGCTCTATGCTCCATTCTTATTGGCCTGGGCTACTTATTAATTCAGACTGGGGGGTCAACAAGATCAGCAAAAGCAATTCAGAATGGAAAGATTCCTAACTTGAAAGATAATTTCTGAGCTACAGAGTGAGTGCCTTGTGTCAGCCCAGCTGAAATAGACTATTATGAAAACAGAAGCTAGGAAAATAAAATCTGTGGGGTTTTTATATGGTACAGTAAGGGGAGATTGCACTGCACAATTCCACCCATCCACAAAGTCCTTGAGATATGTCACTGTAGATCCAAATCACTGTCCGTGCCAATGACACTGAAATGTTTTAAAACACTGGAACCGGGACCGGGGCTAAAGGGTAAGAATGGCTTCTCTGCATCAAGTGATGCATTGGAGAGTCAAGAGATACCAAATACCAAATAGGCAAAACCAGCCCTTGGGAAATAACAAGTCCTGAACTGAGCTAAGAAGAAGTTTCCCATGGGCTGGGTTCCTGATACTATTGAAGGAGAGATGCAACCTTATAAAACACTGGGCAGAGTCTGTTTTTCTGGATAGGAAAGAGTATCTGGGGGTCTTCACTGGGGTTTCTAGTGCATACAGAATACTCAAGGGAACACCACAATTAATTGTGTGAACTGATAAACAAGGATGGCACAGTTCTACCCCAGGGATACATCACATTCCCTTTTTTTTTCTGTCTGTTTCATAGCATCTGCATTTCTGTACACCACAGTAACAGAAATACTTACACAGCTTTCCCTGTATCACATATTTTTTTTATATTAAACACTGTATAGCATGCCAAAATAGAGAAATGGAATTAACTGAAGTATCCTAAAAAACAGTAAGAAACTCCATAAGCTTTCAGTTGTTGTTTGTGGCCAAAAATAATGAAAACTGTAATTTTTCTTACACAGTTGATGTATAGGATCAGCCAATCAAGCTGTGAAGCTAGACCAAAATACGCAAGCGTATGCTACAAGCAGAAAACTGTATGCATATACCTTACAGGACTTCATTAATTTTACTATCTGCAATGAAACTGCTACATAATTTCAGGGTAAGAAACAATTTTGTCATAAGAAACAAGTAAGGTAAGGAGAACAAGTCTCAATACCATTTGCTTAAAACTGGGAAAACTTAAAACCAGTACCATTACAGAACATACAGCTGAGAAGAGATGAATTGATATTTTGTGTACTTCTAGACCAAAATATCTCCTGTTCACCTCAGTATTTTGTTAGCACACAGAATGGGATGCCAAAAGGAAGGCCATATCAGTCTCTTGTCAGTAGATACTCAAAAATTTGGTAAACAGTAGCTAGGAAATATCCTAGCAGCAGCACTTACATGTTCCTTTCCTTCAATCCACAGTAACCTCGTATCAGTCTAAAACTTGCAAACACAAGTTAAAATACTTCACTATTCTATGAAGAAAAAACTTACTGACTTGAATGAGTCTATTCACGGTAACAGTTGGACATTAGCGTCCCTAAGTTGCAAAAATCAAGGACACATGACTCATTCATGTGATTTACAATGAACATAGACACTTACATGATATAACACAAAAACACAACCAGCAGTAAAACCCATCGTATAAAAAAAAAAATCTTTCTGGGAAGGGAAAAAGGGCCAAATGGTAGCACTTGTCACTATCTGCTCTATTTTTTGCAATTTTTTCCACAGTGAAAAGCAAACCAACCTAAAATCAGACAAGACTAATCCACCCCAGGCCTGCTCTCTGCCACAGCACCAGTTATTTCCCATCCTCACATCATTTCTCCCAAGCTTAACAGGATCAGGTGTGAAGCTGAACCAGATCCAGGAAATGATAAAGCAGAGTCCACAAGAAAGTGAGCGCGTACTCTCACTCTCGCTCACTGTTACTGAGTCATTCCCCAAAGTAGGACCCATCATAGTGGCATCAAAATAAACTCACATAGAATGTAAGGGAGAAGAACCTCTGAAGAGGCAGAGATACAAACCAAGCCACAGAGGACATATCACCACTTGGTCACTCAAAGTCACCGTTCTGTAAGCATTACTATTTGAGTAAGTGTGAAAGCGTCCCCTTACTGAAGGCATCCCTAAAACACTTGCCACAAATTGTATGGTCACAAAAAATGCAGCCTGTTGATGAAGCTGAATTTGAGAGAAACACCTTAGGCTAAAGAGAAGCTTCCTTCCCACACTCAATGGGATGCCACTGCTGCTGATTCACCCACACTGAGCTAGGAGTATGCATAAATGTTTGCAGGATCAGTACCAAATAACCACATTCCTCTTCAAAAGCTTGCTATATAATACGGAGGAAGATTCAGACCAATTATATATTTCATGACTAATTATTCTAATTAAACTGACTGGGAGCACATTAGTGATTCAGACAGAAAACAAAATATTCAGACTTCACATTCTCCTCCTCCACACGTCTGTGAAATCTCTAATGTGTCTTATGATGTTTTATTTATCGTTACCCAAAGGAAAAATACACTGAGCTTTTTCACAAATAAATTATATCAGCTTCCTCCAGCCTCTCAAAAGAAATCTACCCAGTATGGGGAGATGCTGATGCTGGTTAATGTTATCCTCAATGTTTCACAGTTTGAGTTTATAAAACATTTCTATATCGGCGCACACTTACGCATACCATCTCCAAGCACCACCACAAGTAATTACAAACTGTTACCATGAGCTGCCTCCTGGCAGCTTCTCATTGTATTGCAGCTATTATATTAGACAGGTTCTTCCTAGTAGTTCACAGGCCACTGACTCACTGCTAAGGCCCCAGCTGCTTGCTGTTCCACCTGTGTATGTATGAAAGGAGCTTACTTCTCTACGGAGAACAAGAACAAAACCCCCTGTATTTAGGACTGCTACTACCTCTTGACAAGAATGGATGTCCCCACATTCTTCTACTTTTGAAAATAAAGCTGAAAAAGGAAATTATTGTCTTGTGTCACTTTATACAAGCAAAGCAACATTATATCCCTGAATTTGCACGGGGCATTCCAAAGACTTCCAGAAAGTCTTCATTAGAGTGAAGACTTCTGGTTCATAGCCAAGTGCTCAGGGTAGTAATTTCCAGAATGGAAACCACCTGTGCAGCCAGTTTCTCTTTTTGTCTGTGAATAATGATAAGCCTTAGCTACACGATTATTCCCTTCTTCCCTGTCTCTTATTCCCACAGGTCAGCTGCCTTACGCGGGGCGCGGGGCCAACCACACTCCCAAATAGAGTGTTGAATATAACTAAGGGATTTTTTTCCTCCCCTCTACCCTGGACAAATCAACACACATCATTTACTCCAGTGCTTAAGAACATTTTATTGATGAAAATATTTTATTCAAATACTGAACTGATATGGTAAAACCAACTACTTTTACATGCCTGAATTTCCTTATAAAAATTTTAAGTGTCCTCCTGTTGACCTAAGTAACCCTTCTACACGTAAGCAAAAGAGAAGAAATACATTAAAAAAAAAGTTTGATAAATCAAAGGAGCCTAGATTCGTTTCTTTGCCTGGGTGATATTCTTATGATGGCTGGCCTTGTAAGGCCAAGGGGAGAAGACCATGATCTGCAGCTAAATGTGACTGGGAATTGGAAGTACTTCAAAATATTAAAAGCTCAGCATCATGCTGCTCAAACCAATTCCTCAACAAGTACTTAAATAAAATAATAAAACACAAGAATTTAAATTACCCTACAAGGTGCTGGCCCAGAGTTTCAATTGCTTCTAAAATAAGATCCAGGTTCTCTTGAAAGTCTAAAGCAGCCTTTTAAATTTAAATTGCTCTGCACTGCATGTGCAATGAATGCTGATTGTTAAAAGCATGTCTAAATCAAAACACTCCATACTGCAGAATAATTAGGGGTTTTTTTTAAAAAAAAAATCTGCAACAAGAAACAAGATAGCCCTGGCCAAGTTAAGTGACAAGCCACATCTAGTATCTTCTCTATGCAACAGATAATATAAAAATAATCCATGTAGGTTTTGCAGTCTTTTCTCCACACTTCAAATAAAACCTTTCACTCTAAGGTAAGCTGCTACTTCATTTCAGCTGTATCAGACTTACTACTACTCAGAGGCCTATCTTTATGACTATTTACATTGCTATAGTACCTAGAGACCTACGTAAGATTCTTGCTATACTCCACAAATACAAGAGAATATGTATTTCCTGCACTGAAGAGCTTATATCTGTGTAGTTCATAAACACAGGTAACAGCATGGCAAACAATTGGTAAAAAAAGATCACCTGAGCAAAAGGACTACTTTAGGTCTGAGTTTGCACACACGTATTTTTGGAATAAAATTGCAATTTGTGAAATTGGATATAAGGTCCTTGTAGAAGTTTAAGAGATAACCTTTAGCAGTGATGATGAATACATCCACCACACCTGTACCTGCTGGAATCTGCTACATGATGAAACATCACTATGCAGACACACCCTGATCAATCACTTTCATAAAGAGATATTGCAACTTCTGCAAAAAGACAAGAGTATCCAACACAAAGGAGTATCCATCTTGGTATAAACCTCAGCGAAATATGACTCCACCTGAGCTATGTGCCCAGATTTGTGTGCTGTAAGATTATTCCATTGACAATGAAAAAAGGTCAGAATCAAAGAACAGTTTAGGCTAGAAAAGACCTTTAAGATGATCAAGTTTCACCATTAACCTACACCTGCCAAATCTACTCCTGTCCTTAAGTACTGCATCTATAGGTCTTATAATACCTCCAGGGATGGTTACTGAACCACCTCCCTGGGTAGCCTGTTCCAATGCCTGATGCACCTTTCAGTGAAGAAATTTTTCCTAATATCCAATCTAAACCTTCCCTACGGAAACTTCAGGACATTTCTTCTTGTTCTATTGTATGTTACTTGGGAGAAGAAATTGACACCCACCCACCTTGCTATAACCCTCCTTTCAGGTAGTTTTGGAGAGGGATAAAACCTCCCCTTCAGTCTCCTTTGCTCCAGGCTAAACAACCAAGTTTCCTCAGCCACTCATCATAGGACTTGTTCTCAAGACCAGAGTACATTTCTAGAGTTCTCTAGAGTCAAGTAGCTTTGATGCAACTCTTAAAATACGCATAAAAAAATCCAATGAGCAAAGTTTTCCTTCCTCAAAGCCATAGACATCCTTTAGGCAAATCTCAGATACAAAAGGCTATTCTCTAGGCTTCTGGGACCACTGTTCACTGCTCTCCAGGTTGTATTAAAGTTTCCATGCTCATTAGTTTTTAGATAAAATCTCATTTTGATTCTACATTTGTGTCTCTTCCATCTTATCTTGCATTCGTCTTTCTCCCATTCACACATACATACAAACCCCAAATAAAACTCGCTTGAGCCATTTCAGCCAGATTATTTCGGACTTTCAGCAGCTCCCTGTTTGGGCAGGATGAGGTTTGTCATAAAAATATGCTGGTCACAAAGTAAAGTGTAGCCTGGGATTTTGAACATTGGCTGAAGGAAATATAGAGCTGTAATTATGTCATGAAAAAGCTCAAACAACTGCTTTCAGAACAAACTAATCCATCATAAATATTAGTCTTCAGCACTATGCAAGACACACCAGCCTTCCTTTGTATTTCATGTCATAACAGCAACTGCTGGCACAAAGCTGACTTCTGAATGACAAATGCAGTATGTAAATTGGTCAGCCATTTACCAACTGGTTCTACATACATGTTATATGACTGCCTCCTTTTCAGGTTTTCCTTCCTGCATCCGTAATGAAAGCAAAAGGAAGAGTCAGGCAAATGGTCAGTAAATTATGTATTCTCACAGCAAAGATCCCCAGGAGTAGACAAATTATGCAACAGTTCGCAAGAGACTCAGAGATAAAAGTGTGTGCGCTTTAAATAGATTGACCTCCAACTCCAGCTGAAATCAGCACAAAAAGCAGAATGACACGATGAAGAGAAAGAAAATAATTAGCCCACATCAGCTGCAGTCCAGTTAAACTGATAAGAGCACATGGCTGATTTTGAAAAGGATATATAGATGGAAAGAAGCATACTATGACAATGTAAACTCTGAACTCTATCATTGTGCCAGAATCCTATTTTAAAATATTCCCAACTGATATAATTAAAATGTATTAAAAAAATATGGACTTCCTTGGTTTCAAAGTTTATTAAAGACACTTGCATTCCTTGGGGTTCTTGGTATTACCCTTCCAAAAATAATTCCAAAAATAACACAAACAAACCGCTGATGCCTAGCTTAGCAGAGAATATATCCAGCTATTCTACAGCATAAAGAAAATTTCAATTTCTGATCGGTTCCTTCAAGTGTAACAATTACTCCTTTCATTCTTTAACTCCAAACTATGTTAATTAGAAACGCTTCCATCATAAAATAAACGCTCACAGACAAAAATATTTTCTAGTTAAAAGAGCCAGACCATGTTATTTTTCATTAAAACTGAGAGTTGTAGAGACTTCCTTTCTCACAGAAAGGTCAGGACATGGCCATTTTAAATTATGACATTAGATCAATTCTTGAAAAGCAAAGCCTATAAAATAAATTTTTAAAAGAAGTATGCAAGCCCTATGAGCACTTCATTTTTAGTACCAATATTGCAATTTGATGTTGAGTAGCAAATCCAGAACCAACCAAAACCTGGGCAAAAATCTCTAGAAGTTAAAAACCATTATTACATATAAGTTGAAATGAAAAAATAACTTTTGTGAGAAACTGGAGTTGCATGCAGAATTTTAGTTTTTGTAAAGTCTCACTCTCTACCACAGGGTTAGTTATGATCCGTAATTTTTAATATTATTAGGGAATCTCAATACATTCCTAGTGAAAAATGTAAGTAATTTATATAAAATCTAGAAATTTGGCTGTAATATTAGGTCAAACACTAGGAGAATATCAAGCAGTTTGCACAGTCCTATGGATGGAAGAAGCAGCACTCCTTACAAAATATGTTAATAGCTTCTTTATTAAGAAAACAACTACGCAAAGATGGTTAAGGAACAACTTTAGGATTTATATTAACGAGCCAAGGAAGCAGAGGCAAGCACAGGGCCTTGAACAAAATTAAGACCGCACGAAGCTGTAAGCAGACTAACAAACATCAAACATTAACCAACAACATAAAAACCAATAACCTCAGGTAAAGAAACAGAGGTATAGGACTCTCCTATGCAAAATAGGAAAAACACACACGGCAGCTTGTGTGCCCAATATAAGCTAGGGAAGTGCAAATATGGTTTTAAAACAGCAAATGTCACAGTCGGTAAAAACAGTTCCTGAATCCAAAGCGCAGCCAGGGGAGCATGAGCTGGTTGGTGCAACAGTAAGGCAACAAGATTTTCCAAACACTTGGAAAACAAAAGCCTCAAATATATTGTTTTTCCCTTTGACTGAGTGTATCATGACAAATTCAAATCATCAGAGTAGATGGTTTTCTTCTTTCAAATCACCATGTCCTGGGTTGGTGGTGTAGCATAAAAACTGAGCATCTCCCAGAATTATGAAATTTATCTCAGACAGTCGCAGTTAATATTTCATGATGAATTTCAACCTAAATTATAAAGAAACTCGTTGAAAAATGTATTATATGTCTTTGAACTTAGAAATTATTGATAGGGAGCTACAGCAGTGATTCCAGTTCTGATGATTTATATTGTTTTGCAGAGGAGACTTTAAATCAAGAATTGGAGTATCACATCTTTTATTTTGCCAACTTACACTGTGACATTTGGAACAAAAGACAGGCAAATTTGTCAAGCCAGATCACCAAAGTAACCTACACCCAAATAGTACAGACTTTGTATAGTGTGTCCATGGTGCCCTGAGGTATTCTTAGCAAGCAAGCACCTTTATAGAGCCAGAATTGGTAAAAGCTGTTTGCTTTGCTGTTAGCAGCAGCCGTGTGATGATGGTTGCAGCCATTCCAGGACTAGGAGATTTTTTCAGCCCTGTTGATTTACTCCTGAGGTAATCTTTTACTAGTTTATTCATACCACCATCTGGGATCTTCTTTTGATGAACTCAAAGGGTAGTAAAAGAAACAAAAACAGAAATCACGATTACAATTGTTTTACTTAAACACAGTCTTGGTTTCCAAAGAGAAAATCTGAAACACCAAAAACAAAGCTTCAAGAAAAGCACAAGAAAACCATTTCAGTCAGCGAGGTGGTCTGCAAGCCTGGATCCAATGGGCAAAAAAAGTCCCTCTTTTCAACAACTAAGATCCAAAAGAGAAATCAGGATGGGAGGGTGTAATCGAGAAATACATTCCAGTGTTATATTCTACATTGTGTATGTGCTGAGCACCCACTAGCAACACATACAAGACCAATACCACAATCTTTATATGAAATCTCAATGCAGAGCTACGCAGCTAATTGAGGTAATGCGACTCTGCTTGGATTTCATGGTGTTTATATGCAAAATTGTAAAGTTTGCAAAGTAAAAAAAGAAAAAAGTCAATTTATTCTAATTTTTAAAAATGAAAAAAGTCAGGCAAAGTCTAAAAATATCTGTTAACAGATAAGGTCAGCACATCTATATGAAAACATAGTTTGAGCACTTCAATTCTCAGCTAGATTTCATGAAGTCAATATTCTGGCCTGATTACAACTTAACTAATACAATATATTTTTAAGCTACTATCAAACTTGTGGGAAAATGAAAAACAACAGTTCCAGTGAAATTGTTTTTACTTTCCTTTGACTAAACTTAAATTCTGCCAATTCACATGAACAGGATGATATCTTGTCATGCACTGATTTTAAACCAAATCAGTTTAATGAATTTGGTATCCCCGGTCAATCAATATTGGAAGAAAAGTCTTTTCACAGTAATTCAGAATGGTTTTCTAAATCAGCTATTCTCAGAATTCATATCTGCTCTTCCCCTTAAGAAAACAATTCGTATTAGGCCCTAAAAGCCCTCCCAGTAAAAGCAGAAGAGGTTCAAGTTGCTGACAATCTCTCAGTCCCATTCTGATGCTATAGGTCAAGACCTACTATACCGAATCAATCAGGTAAATTATCTTCCTACAAGCCAGCTCCAAAGATTCCTGTTTACCGTAGGTTTATCACAATCTGTCAGACTACTAAAGTCAAGTCAGGCTTAAAATCTGTCCTGGAGATGTGTGAAGTTCGTGTATCTGTAACAAATAGCTCACAAGAGGCAAGCATATCACTGAGCTAATCTGAAATGTGCATCTGCCTGCCCATGATAAAGGTAGTCTTAGACTCTTCATCTAAATTTAAAATACTAATTATCTACCCATCACATACGTAAATTGCATGGAAAGAGGACAAAAGAATAAAAATAACATTTTTTTTTTGGATGTTGGGCTGCTGGTGGCAGTACAGCAATTCCTCCCATGCATAACCATAGCATTTTTCCTTTTGGCTGATGCTTTAAAGCCATTCCAGTAATTTCTACCGGCTTCAAGACACAAATGCTTGCAAAAGTGCAGAGAAATCTGACAACTGAGCGCCTATCCCAGTTCCCTCCTTGAAAGGCACAAACAGGAAGATACATGCACAGTGCTGCCTGCAAAAACACTGATGCACCCTAATTGAAGATGACAGCTGGAGAATGGTAATATAGAAATTGTTCGCAAAAACCAGAGTTCTACAGTCATTTCAATAATCTCTGATCAATTGGAAATTAAAACAAGATGTAAACAAGTACAGATCCTTTAGATTTTAATCTAAGCTAGTATAGCAATAAACTGATTTTTAAGCAGGTAATTATTTCCTAATATGGAAAAATGATTATGTGGTCCCAACAAGTCTTCTGATTCTTTTATTTTAATGGTTCTCCCAGAGGCAGATTTACCAGGTAGAATTCTCCTGGATATTTATTTCAACAGTAAACCTTCCCAGCAGAGGATGGTTCAGGCCACAGGATAAGGGAGGGATTGCATAGCTTTCACCACCTCTCTATGTAAGTGCTCCCTCCTGATTTCCCAGGCATACACTTGGCTTTATTTGTTTATGCAAACTATGAGAAAAATCTCTTCACTCTGCCATGGCACAAAGGCAGGGGACCTAAAGAGATTTAGTTGGACAGATAGAGCAAGAAGGCAGCCTCCTGCTGCTGCTGCAGCAAGCTCTGGTAGAGAAGAAACAGTCAGACCAAACATGACCACTCTCAGTAAGAAAATAGACTTCTATGACACGTGTTTTCTCTTATTCTCCTTTGTGCATGCATTACATCTCATGAACTGTACTACAGATGAAGAAACCGCTGTTTGAACTAGTGGAACATTTCGACAGTTCATATATATTGACTCAAAGTGACAGCATTTGACTTGAGTTCAGACAATCTGTCTGATTCGAATGAGTTCAAGTTTAAAGACTAGTTGATTGAAAAAGACAGGAAAAAATCCACCATGGCTACGCTTAAATGCTGAGACAAGGAGGATGCTCAAGAAAAAGCAGCAGTGATGGACTAGATAAAAGTGAAAAAAGAGTTATTGTAAAATGGATTTAAAATAGTCACTTTTTACTACCTGGGATGTAAAAAGAAAAAAAAACTCATCAAAACCTAATGATGTTCATGTTTGTGAACTAGGCACAGGAGGAAAAAAATCCCAGTACTAGCTTCTAATCAAATATTTGCCAACACAAGAGATCTACAGCCTCTATTTTTCAGATTTCTGACTTTGCATAAGTAGTTGGAAAAGACCTAGGGGAGGAAGAGATGTCTTTCTTTTTAAAAAGAAGGGTAATATAAAACACAATTCTGGGCTAAGAATTTGCAAGGAAAGATACCAAGTCACCCTTGGAACAGAGGATGCTTCCAAAATATTAAGGTTTGGAAAGTAAAATATCCAATTAGACAAATTCAGGCTGAGAATGGACCGAGATAAAATATTCAATTAGCCTGCATCCTGACCCCGAAGGCTTGCAGTGGTATCTGAAAAAGATGAGCTGTCTTTGTCATTCACACCATATAGAAAGGCTTCAGGGAAATTCACTAGCAGCAGAAAGCAGAAGCTAAAAGGAAATCTTGGCAGCAACAGAAGTTACCAAGTAGTCTTGAGCAAAGCATTAGCATCAACACACACCTAATGAAAAAGGAGAAAGAATAATACAATATTGAATTATAAGGATACAATAGGCTACAAAGCCATACACACAGGCATATTGCTGTGGTGTAAATAAAATCATGACTTTCTGTTTGATAAGTCGGAACACAAGAGCTGTAATGGCACCTGAAAAACTCTTAAGCATCATCTTCTAGGAATGCTTCTTGAGAAATGAATGCAGCAGGACTGTTCCCTTTTCTTCTTAGGTCTAAAGCGCTCTTAGCACTTGTGATAAGAGTTCATCACCTACAAAACGTGTAGGGCATAGATGTGTGCACAAGACTAAGTGCTCTAAAGAAGTGAGAGATCTAAGCAATAGGGCCAATCAGGTATATTGCCAGCTTCAAGTCAGGAATGGTAGGACTTCGACTTCATTGTGACTTTTTATAAAGAATCTTATTGCCCATCTTCTTTGATGACAGTCTTGATCATTTCCATTAAAGACTCAGTTCTTCCCTGATTGCTTTCATTAAACAAGATTTGCAGGAATCCAAAAGTATTTTCAATACTAGTATTTCATTAAAGACTTTGTCTTAAGCTTTGGGCAGAGAAAATGCAGGTAGTATTTTCCAATTATCAGCCCCATTCTACATCCAGAAGAGAAGAAACCCCAAATCTGCAAATGAATCAGAAGTTTCTTCGCAATGAGAGGAACCAATTTCACAATAACTATTCAGCAAAAGCACCTCCCTGCCACTAACTCATGCACAATTTGAAGCAAAACATCTCATCAGAACTTTGTAACTCCTTTTCTTTGTCAGAGAAAAATATTTATAAGATTGTACATTCATCTTCCTGCAACCTCTTCATTGCAATTATTTTTGTACAGACTGTCTGTTCACCAAGTTGAAATCTTAGATTGAAATCAGAAAAAGAATATTTAGAATCTGCTCTAGAATTGACTAATATTAAAAACAAAAAATACAAAAAGTCAACAAACATCCAGTAAACCAGCCCACTATGAAGCCTTCAGGCTCTTTAAAGCAGAATAAATCCTAAATCACTACTTGAAAATGTCTAAGGGAATACAACATTAACCTGTAGTGCTGCACTCTGAAAGTTTTCAGAAATAAACTGGGTTCAAATAACCATTACAACTAATCCATGTTCCTTGATGGAATAGATATGCTTAATCTTCAAAATAAAGGACACAAGAGTTGTCTTCTTATATAGTGATAGACAAATCATAAGACTAAAATCCCAAATGGCATTGAGAAAATTAATAGGGATTTTCATAGTGTCTCCTCCAATACAGGGACAAGGGACTTAAAATTAATCAGCAAGTGGTAAGTTCAAAAATGAGACGTAATATTACTTTATTCATCAACTACTTAAGCTGCAGAACTTTATGTCCCAGGATATCACAAAAGATTTTACAAATACAGAAATTTTAAAATTATTTGAACAAAGTTATGGAATTTAAATCTACCCACATTTTTTACTACAACGACATACTCTTTTTTTAAGAATTCCCTGAGCCATAGATCACTGAGGGCTGTCAGAGCAAGCTGGAAAAACACTTTTATATTTTTTCTGATTTAATAAGTCTTCACTGTCACAAACTACCAGATATGGGATGGAATTATACAGCCCTTGAGTCTGATCCTGAACGGTCACTCATGGTGGTAGTTCTTGTTTCTAATCATTAACCTTTCAGTTCCATCCAGATACTTCCTCTATTACTCTGTTAATCTACATGAACTGAAAATGATGTATTTATTTGGATTAATTTATATATATACGCATAATACGTATATATATTTTTTTTTCCTCCTCTTCACCATGCTCTTGCAGTTATTTTGGAACAGTTTGGTAGAGTCGTGGAACATGCCAACCCACAAACTCCCCTATTTAATCTCTTGTTAAACTAAAGAAGTCAGGAGATGGGGTCCAAAGTCACAACGCTCACACCGTTGCCTCTGGTTGGAGAGTAAGAACAACTTCAGTAGCAACAAATATTCCATAACTGCCTCCCAAGATGAGAACCAGAAGACCAAACACCCTAAGTGTATGTATACTAATGCATGCAGCCTGGGGAAAAAATAGGGGGAACTGGAGCTCTGTACCCTGTCAGAAAGTTATGATAAAATAGGAATAACGGAAGCATGGTGGGACAATTCACATGAGTATCAAGATGGATAGTTTGAGCCTGCTTCAAAAAGTCAGACTGGGAAAGGGAGGAGGAGAAGTCATGTTGTACGTGAAGAAAAACCTTGAATGTATCAAGGCCAACTACAGCAACTGTGGAAACCTTATTGAATGCCTCTGGGTCAAGATCAAAGGGGCCATGTTCAAGGGGGAACTTACAGTAGGTATCTGGTACCAACATCCAAACCAAGACTATAAGGCCAATGAAGAAATATTTGGGTAACTTAAGAACCAGGTTCTGTTGACTGGAAGCTTGCTTAGGGGTGACATCAAGTATTTAGACATTTCTTGGAAGAACAATACAGCAACTCATGTGTCATTCATCAAGTTCTTGGAAGGCGGAGAGGACTGTTTCCTCATACAAATGTTAGATGTGCCAACCAGGAACAAGGCACTGCTGGACTTTCTAACCAAAAAATCTGCTTTGTAATATCTCAATTAATGATAGCCTTGGCTGCAGTGATCACAATATTGCGGAGTCTGGGATCCTGCTGAGCACACTGAAGGTTAGCACTAAAACAAATGTTTTAGATTTCAGAAGAGAAGGGTCACAAAGATGATCAAAGGACTGGGAAGCCTGCCATATGATAAAAGACTGAGAGAACTGGCTTTCTCCAGCCTTGATAAAACAAGGCTTAAAGGGAGACTTTGTCATCATGTTCCAAAATTTAAAGGGTAACTACAAAGATGGAAATTCCCTTTTTACAAAGAGTCACTTTGAAAAGAGAAGGGGTAATGGATAGAAGTTACCCATGGGGAGTAACTGGCTGGAGGAATGAGCCAGCACAAACCTCATGAAGTTCAACAAGCACAGGTGCAAATTCCTGCCCTTGCAGAGAAATAGCCTCATGGACCAGCGGATGCTGAGAGGTGTGACCAGATGGAAAGCAGCTTTGCAGAGTAGAACTTGGGAGGATCTTGGTGGACACAGAGTTGAACATGAGCCAGCAACATGCTCTTGTTGCCAAGAAGGCAAATGGTATCCTTGGCTGCACTAGACAAAGCACTGCCAGCAGATCGAGGGAGGTGATTTCCTCCCTCTGTACTCGGGATGGGTGAAGCCGCACCTGGAGTTGGGTCCAGTTCTGGCTCCTCGATACAACAGCAACTTGGACATACTGGAGAGACACCAGCAAAGGGCCACAAGGATTTTAAAGATATTGGTGCACCATACTTAAGAGGAAAAAAAGAGAGACCTAGGACTGTTCAGTCTGGAGAAAAGAAGGCTCAGGGGGATCTTCTCAATGTATATAAATATCTGAAGGGAGGTTGCAAAAAGTACAGAGCCAGGACCAGCAACAATGTGCACCAACTGAAACGTAGGAGGCTCACTCTGAACATTAGGGAACACTTCATCACTGTGAGGGTTGCCCAAGGAAGTTGTGTAGTCCCTCTCCTTGGAGACACTCAGAAACAACCTAGACACAGTCCTGTGCAATCAGTTCTAGGTCTCCCTGCTTGAGCAAGGAGGGTGGACCAAATGACCTCCAGAGGTCCCTTACAACTTCATCTACTGTGTGATTCTTCTTTTTTCAAAAGAACAAACAAACAAAACCAAAAAGCCACAGAAAAAAATCTAAACAAAACAGAGGAATAACCACATTAAAAATATATATTTATATGTCATTTTCAATCCCTAAAAACAGCACCTACCCACTCTATAACAGCAAGGGGTTTTTCAGTCCATATTTATCTTTGCAGGTGGTATAATTTACTCAAACACACACATATGCACACACAGTACTGCAAAATAACAACAAAAGAATCTTTTTTTCTCCCCAGTGACATGCTGACGTGTTCCATCAAAATTATCCCAGAGACAAAAACGCACAGATTCTTCACTTTCAGGGACTGTTTGCATCTGTAGAGTGAATTCATCATGCCCTTGCATGTCTAATTACATGCACAATGGAATCCCAACAGCCTAAGCCCACCAGCTTCAGCTGCATCTGACCCAATAAGTTTGTGCTGTCAGTCATCAGTACCTTCCATACATTTTAACAACACCTATTTGAAAAAGCACAATCATGTCTAGACCACAGCCTGTATTTCAGGCACCTTCAACCCAGTGGCTCTCTGTCCATGAATCCTCCATAAAAGCAGAATATGTGATCAGTATGCATGTTTCAGGAATACTGGATTTTGCTACAGTTTGTTTAGAAACATCCAGTCTACAGAGGGTTTAAGGTTATCCAGAAATTCAAGACAAGTTCGTGAAGTCACTAGACTTGTAAACATAAAACTCCAAGCTCTAGTCCTCTTTGGGTTGTCATTTAGTGATTTCTATGTTGAATATACTCACTACACCAGGAACTAGATTTTATTTTAAAATTATTAGTCTGTCTGCTGTCTTGGGTCTTGCTGGATCATTGATTTTCATCAGGAGAAGATTCTTCCAGCCAAATTCTGTCTTCAGCTACACCTGAATGACTCTGCTCGATTTAACTCAGCAACTGGAACTTAATTAAAAATTCTGTTGAAAATGTGTGGGCCAGAATAGGAAAAGGCTCATCATGTCAGAGCTGTATTAGCTCTGCAGCACTGATAGGAATAAGAACTAATAAAAACTTTTTTGTTCATACTAAAATGAATACCCTGGATTTTATTAAACAGTAGCAGCAACTGACGTAAGATGAGAATCATAACAGTGAGCAGATCTGTTCTGCAAGAATTACTCTATTCAGGCAATCATTTTCCAAATTAAAAACCACATCAAATAAAGGGAATCTCCATTACAACCTAAGAATATATAATTTACCCTGCTCATAAGTAGCCACAGAAAAACTGTGTGAAATGCACTCAAAAGTTATACAGCTAAATGGTCAAAAAAATTTCAGTCCATCCTTTCCAAACAAGGGCATTCACTTATTTTGACCTTTCATCAGTTTTTTGGTTAATTTCTACTATGTGAGAGACTACATACAGTGCAGCTCTATGCTACTTTCTACATGGCTAGCTAAAATTACCTTTTTTAGGGCTATTATAGCACTTTAAGCTTCAATTGTATGAAGACAGCTACTTTGTTGCAATAGTACAATCATGAGAGTTTTACTTCTGCTTATAGACTGGTTTTCCACGAGGGACTTATCTAATGGTCCCATAGTAGGGAACTAAGAAAAGAGGAAGACTACTGCCAAGAAAACACTAAGTTTGCTATACAGCTGCTGACTCTGCATAGGAAAAATTTGAGGTCCGTGGGTCAAAACCACACAACTGGAATTACCAGAACAAAACCGCCAAAGTCTGACAGACTTGGCTGAAAATTCTAAATTAAAAAACTCATCAATTCAGGATGTTTTCTGCATATCCTCACAGCTATTATTTTTATCTTCTGATAGATAACACAATCTTATTCTGACTGCTGAAACTGTTAAAAAGAGAGAAATTCATACTCACTCAAAATAACAACTGGATTCAATATCTTGCTAGTTTTATCATGCAGACTTTCTTACATTTTTTAGCTTGATTAACTACAGTCAGGTGTGACTTAAGTAAAATAACTACCAAGATCCATTTAAAATATTACATTCCATTCTAATCTTCATTATTTACAATTTGCATGTCTCTACGACATCCTGTTTCCATTTATCAATCAAATGGTTTGTGTTATCTTACCTACTCTTACAAAGTGGTATTTTAATGAAACATGCAATCTGTTACACAAGGCAAACTGATAAGGCAAAAGCATTACAGTTACTAACTTCAAGTGTGATTCCAACTGTAATGCTCAAAATTTTAAGATCAAACTACTCCATCACCAAATTCCTTGGCAACTAGAAATAAATATTCTTCTCTTCCACAGCACTTCTCTTCTTTACATTGCAAAGCATGATGGTCACTATTAACATCTCTGCTATTACATAGCTGTTATGAAATAACAGGGCCTAAAGGGAAAAGTTCTGTGATGCTTCATTCTTTGATCACCTTCATTTTATCTAGACTCCAAAAAGAAGTTCAAAGGATCGTTAAGAGTCTGATTCAAAGTCTGTTAGAGTTAATAGAAAATTTCCCTTCACTCTACAAGATTATGCCGCAGGCTTCACATTGCTTCTTCTCTTTACTGTTCTTGTTATTTGAATCTTGCCTCAGTTTCTCTATGCCATCCTAAAGTATCAGAAGAAGATTTTTTTATTTTACTAAACACTCACCTCAAACCACTGGCCATGTGACTGCATTTTAAGGATGACACAAGGATCTGGTTTTGAGAGGGCATCCCTTTCTGAAATGCCTTTGCATGCAACTCGCAGCTCCACTTTAGTCAGGCATGGGCTGTTAAAAATTCCCAGGGTGTTGGCTGCTGATTCATAGATGTTGCTCATTTTCTTCATTACTTTTCTGAAAAAGAGAAAAAAAATGTCCATTAAGAACGGGTGCATGCACAGTACAGTCCTTCCTTCCATGCAGAAATCAATGAGATGTTCTGCTAGACAATAAGACCTTATGGCTGTGAACAAGAGCCTGAGCAGGAGGGGAAAAAATAAAATTCAAGGAATATCTATGGAAGAGAGAAATACATTGTTTCGTACTTTTAGAAATAAGCCAGCTTCAGAATGAAACTTTCAACTACGCCCCTGAACTCTGGGGGTAAACTGTGACCTCAACTTCCAGTTTTGCACCTGCTTATGGAGCTGCATTTCTTCAGGTCAAAGGATAGACGGGACAGTAATTCTAAATTTGTCCTGATAACACCTTATTTCAGCAACATGGCTAAATTAAGTTCATTCAGCACTCCTCCAATCTGCTTTTATTTCTCCAAACTCCATCTAAAACCATGCACTTCAACTCACACAAACTTCCTGTGTAAATGCCGTAGAAGACCCCTTTCATATGAACCTGAAACTCCAAAACACATTTCAGTATTTCCTTACTGCAGAAGATTATCTCTCCCCATTCCTAAGCAAGTATCCAAGATTGATGTTCTAAGCAGAAGGGCAGGATATTTATGCTGGCAAATCTTGTTGCTATATAGTGTCTGCTCTTTTGGGTCAGGAATCGCAATTACATGAACAGAGTCAGCTGGAATAGTGGGAACCTCTGGCCCTCACTTCATTATAAACACCACCGCTAATCTTGTAGTTCAAGCCTTTGCTCTCAACAGACGCAACACAAATTCATTTTTAACACAGACTTTAGCAAAAACTACTATACGATCATTTTTATGTCAATAAAGAACACGGGAATACATCAGTTTGCTCACTTGTTCAAAGCTTCACAGTCTCACCCCTAAGAATCTGTCTTCTAATACAAGGATTAGTGACTTCATCCCCCTTACCCCATACATAAGAGAAGAAAAGGGCAGACTTATGTTATCAGATTATCAAAAGATATTTTTTTGTGATCTGTTTCAAATCTGTTCCCTATCCCTTCCAGAACACATTGTTCTCAGAGGTTAATTTTTGAGAACGGTTTTTAAAAAGAGTTAAATTTTGGTGATATGGAAACAAAAGTTACCGTTTCTTTTCTCCAACTGTGAAGTTACGAATAAAAACAAACCCTACAAAATGACACCTTCATATTATCCATTTTCCTTATGAATTATAAAGACAAAATTAGAAAGGTGTTTCTAAATTCTGAGTCAGAAGAGTTGGCAACACAGTGTGGATCTCTACTACACACAAATTTCGGAAATGTATGTCTGAATGATGAAACAGATGATCCTCTCTCCTAGCAAATGAGAAAAGCTTATTAGCAATTTACAGTTCCTCAAATCTATTCAAATTTATATAACAACTTACTGTATGACCACTGATCTGCTGTGAAAACTCCAGTGTGCTGGGTTCAATACGTTTGTAAGTGAAATGGGTGGGATGGACTCCAACCATCCTTTCTACCTCAGGCGCTACAGGCATATTTCATTACGGTAAATCAGACTTCTTGAAATATAAACCTTGCCATAACCAATAACATCTGACGTCCTAAGATCAAAACAGCCTTCCTCAATCCTTCCCAGTTACCTGCAAATGCTGTTACTTCAACTATGCTCCCTTGGATTTGCTACCAAACAGCATACTCAACTTCTACACAGTGTATTCCTCTACAGTAGTATAGCTTCTGATTTTTAGCTAAAACTCTTGATGCTGAAAACAGACCAGCACCTTCCAAGTCCCCAAGTCATTTACAGGGGAGAGAACAACATATTTTGCTGGGTCAGTTCACATCAGCAATGGTAAGATCAGAACTACTCTCAAAAATCATAATTTGAGAAACAATGATCTACATGCAAGAGGGACCTGACATTTAATACCTCAACTAAGCAAAACAATAAATACCTGGAAAAAAAATGCTACCAAAAGCAATATTCAAAATAATGTTTAGGAAACTGTTTCTTTTTCTTTTTGTTGATTTTTTCCCAAAAAGAGACCAGATTAAGGTGGTAACTTTGATAAAGCTACCAAAGGCCATTATTTAGCTAAAAATTAGAGAGAAAAGTGTATATATTGATATAGATTTTCCTAGCAATCATTACAAAACTGTTTTTTTCCATTCTGTTTCTAATATAATCCTGTTTTATTACACCAGGTACCAAAGTTTTATTCAAGCAGAACTACAAAAAGACTGTTAGAAACTGAGATGGGGGAGGGACTGTTGTCTAATTATTTATCGCTTTATAACCCCATCTCCATCGGAAAGCTGCTCAACAACCTCAACCCACACATTTACAAGACATTTTTACATGCTGCTCTTTCCAAATTGAAATCCATCTGAAAATTAGGTTAATTCTGTCTCATGCACATCTTACATCATTAATGAAATGTCATTCTTTGTGCAGAAATAGGCTGGTGATTTAATTAAACCGGATGATTTCAACACTAAATAGAAAGGCAAAAAGTAGCAGAGTGAGGGGGAGAGATATATTTTTCTTCCTCCCACAATAATTATACACTGGTTTTTCAGAACAGCGAGTAAGTATAAAATTATATTTCTTTTTACTGCTACAACTATTACTTCGGTTTTTACAAGTTCTATATTTATCAATGGAAAACATCAAGCCACTGTCGTACTTTTTTTATCCCATTATATTGTCCTTTTAATATAATCACTGGCTTGGGCTGCTGTACTGATGTCATGCTACCAGGAAGCTGAAGGCCTGGAAAATAGATTTTAAGCCTACAGAAAAGTGGCTAAAAATGTATTATTTTACATGAACATAGACAAGTCAGATCACGTAAGAAGTTTTTTGTCAATTAACTACATATATTACTAACAAAAGAACAAATTGTTACTTTTTCTTTGCTACAAATTCTTCCTTTTTCACTTCATTGGAACGTCATTACTCCTTCAATGTTCACATGGCTGCAATAGTCACTGAATAATCTGAAAGAGGGAAATGATACCATAGATATGAAAGTATGCGAACTAAGTGATAAGTCACATACTACAGAAGTTTCCAGTTCATTGCTGCACACATTCTCTCTCATTTCCACTGCTTCCCACAGAAACTCATAAGTCAGTGCTAGACCACACAGAACAAAGACTATGCCTTAATAGTTTCACCTCTCCATGGTGAAATAGCAAGGAAGAAGGCAGTACTACCCTGAAAGAAAAATGTTTTGTCACCTTAAAATACACTTTCATGAAATCAAACCATGCACTGTGTTTAAAGGGAAAAAAAAGGCATAAATGCATGAAAGACCTGAAAGACCTTGATAGCACCAAATATCCTATGGAATACAAAGAAAAAGTGAGGTGCTTGGAAGACAGTTCCACCTTCCCAAATTATTCTATAACTGGCATACTTAGAGCTCATTTAGTAGAAAACAATGTGGCCTTTTGACATTTTTTTTTAAGAGATTCATGGCTTAGAGGAATCTTACTGATGCGTATAAATTCCTGGTGGGAGTGGAACAAAGAACATGAAGCCAAATTCTTCTCAACGGTGCCCAGTGACAGGCATCTGGCACAAACTCAAATGCAGGAAAGTCCGATTAAAGAAAAAGAAACATTTTACTGCGAGGTTAGTTGAAGAGTGGAACAAGCTTATCAGGGAACTTGTGTAGTCTCCATCTTTGGAAATACTCAAAACTCATCTGGACGTGGCCCTTAGCAACTTGCTTTGAGCAGAGGTTTAGAAAAGATGACCTGCAGAGATGTATACAAATCTCCACAATCAAACAGTAAACTTTTTAGGGTGCAGATTATCTCCATGATCTGCTGGTTTTCCTGTGCTTAGCACAGGTGGGTACTAATCTATGATTTGGGTCCATTGGCTCATTTTCATGCAGAAAACCAAAGGACAGACGTGAGCCCAGCATGTCTGGTAACTAGTGTTAGAATGGCTCCTATGCATAGACATTTAATTCATAGCACACAAGTCCAGAAGTTTGCAATTTGTTAGATAATGGTTTTCAGTGTAATCCAGCCATTAAATGTTTGCCACCAATGCCCTTCACCTGTGGAAGGGACTGAATGGCTTAAAAACATTTAGTCATCTAGTGTCTACAAAGGCAATGATCTCTGTATTGTCAACTACAAACAGTACATGCCTTTCAGAGATCTAAAAGCCTTGAACTCAGCTCACAAAAGCAATAAGATACACCTTGTTATAAAATGGTGATCCACTCATGACTTTACATAACCTCAGCACAAAATATGACAACTCCTTAGATTCACCACAAAGCAAATCTAAGATGTTATCTGAATTCAGATTACAACATTTCTCTTCTGCCCACTCTGTCATTTTTCTCTCCTACACACACAATCTCCAAAAGCTTTTCTGTCTAGGTGAAGTACAGAAAGATTGCTTCTCTACAGCACCTCGTGAAGAATCAAGGGAACACACACACTCAGCCTCACCTTCACCTCAAGTAATAAACAAGCAGGGAATGAGAAAGATGCTGAGATTAAAAGTAGTAACTGGTGTGCTCTTCATTTGGAAACAGGGATTGTTATTTAGAAACCTGTACTCCAGATCAAAGTACATGCAAATGGATTTGGGGTTTGCAGGTTTCCCATCAAGATATGTTGAGGGCTGTGTTTGAATAATTTGTTTTACCGGCACCCTGCTCATGAAATGAAAATGAGCCAACAGCATCTACTTGCTTCTGCAAAAGTAAACAGCAAGACCTTGCTCCTTGAAAGTTAAATGATGTTTACAGAACAAGCATGTGGTGGGAAATACTAATGGTAGAGTTACTCAAAATAAAAGCTGTGAATAAGGGCCTCCAAAAGAGGACGAGATGTAAAAGCACTGGATGTTGTAGCTCTAGCTGCTCCCCACTTATTTATACATATAAATTATATACAGGAGAGGCATTTAGCATTCAAAACACAGGAACAGTTGAACTCTCCAGAGGGAAAGCTTTGAAGCCTACAGTTTGGGGGTCTTCCAGGATCTACTGTCTAGTGAAAGTAAATATGCAAGCAGAGTCTATAGTTAGCAGTTTAAAATTCGTATAACTCAGACTATCAGCTTCTGTTGGAAAAGCGCTCCGTGATTTGAAAGAGATGGAAAAACACTTTTCTATGTTATTAAGAAATGTGATCCTTGTAGCTCTACGAAAGTTGTTTCTTCTGTGTCTGTTTTAGACTCTTGATTTATGTTACAACTCTTGCAAAATCAAGCTCTAACTAGTCATGTTCTTTCTCAGGTGAAATCACTAGCTTTAAGTGACAAGAAGAAATGATTAAATAAAATGCCATTTTGAAAGTATGTTCAACTTTTTTATAGGATCTGATCTGAGATCAGTAAGAAAATGACCAACTGATTTCAACAAAGTTGTCAGCTGAGTAATATGATGCTCCAAGCAATCTCATCTTCTCTCAGTGTATTTTATCATTTGGCAATGCAGGAATGAAAAATAATCATCGAGCACAGAGGGTTCAAGTAGTTCAGAACCACCTCTTGGGGCCTGACCCAAATGCTACTAAACTTATTCATTGGCTTCAAATATGCTTTTCTCAGAGCTTGAAGATTTTATGTGCTTCTACCCTATCTCCCATTATGATGAGAGACCAAGTTATGTTCAGGAAGAAAAGTTTTAAAGGGTTCTCTGTGTAGTTATCTGTTCAACTCCAGCGGAACATAGGCCACAGAATCCTTCAGAGCATGATACTAACTGAGATAAGCAATTATTTCTCTTTAAGAAAATTTATGTGATTGGGAACTCCCAGTCTCATTGAATCACTGTATCAGTTGTTAGCATTAAGGCTTCCTTGGTTGTGAAAAGCAAACTCATTCCTTCTCACTCAGCTGCAGGGTTGGCAAATAAGTTTTGTGCAAATGAAGAAAGATGGGAAATCATTGGGAGCAAGTTAGTTAAATTAATATTTCATGTGCTTAATCAGGACACTAAGATTGACCAAGGAAGAGCCCAGACTGATAGTAGAGAAAGACTTCTTTATTACAAATGTATATCAATGATTTGGAACCAGAAAGTGATGTTCATTGCCCTCCATTTCCTCTGTAAAGCCTCATTTTTCCACTGTAGCATTTTCATAGCATAGGGTTTTCTGTAAACCCTATTATATTGTTTGATAAACCTCACTATGAACTATTATTTCCCTTACGTCTAATCCTTGCTGCAGCTGCAACCATTGCATCTTGGCCATTCTGTGAGCAGGTCTGGAAACTTCACATGAACAATCAGTACAACCTTAAAACATCATCATTCAACTACTTATCTTTGATCATGCTCTCCGACTCTTATTAGACATATCTATAACCCTGGAACAAGACCGCCCCCAGATCAATATTAAAAAATTATTCTGGTCAACATCAACTACGTTATAAATTTCTACAGAAGTTTAAATGATTGCAGCTAATACAGACAAAATGACAGCTGTCAAAATTGATTTGGATATAAATTACTGTATATTAAAAAGGCAATAGGTTAGTTAAATCCCTCCACAGGATAGTTTGTGCAATTAAAAATACGTTTTTTCCTGCTCCCTTTTGATTCTCTGACTCATACAACAATTAATGACAAGTATTTAAAGTTAGACCTACCGAGGTTTGAGAAAATATTTTACAAAATGAGCAATAAATCCAATACACAAGGAATATCTGGAGAATCCACAGCATTGCTATTGTGAACAATGAGACAGATCCGATAGTGTAAGTAACTTATTTGGACAGAAGGGGAGAAGGTTCAGAACAAAGTGCCAGCAGTGTAAATGGATATTTACACACACTGACAGTTCAAAAGGACTCATTACCATAGAACCATCTGGTTCAATTATAAGGGGAGAAGGGAAACTGAATGGAAAGAAATTGAGACATCTAATGCATGACAAAACACTGTACAACCTTGTGCTGCACTTATACAAATAACCACCTTTCAGTTAAGGGAAGGGAAAATCCCATGATAACTAGAGTAATGGGAGATGTTCAAATGCTCCCAACTCTGGATGTTCTGAGTAGTCCCCACTGAAGTCAGACTCACTTGATGGGATGAAAAACATCTGTAAGTGTCAGCAGCTATAATATACATACATTATATTACCCTGTATTAGAGGTACAAATCTAAGATCCTCCCTTTCTCCTTTAGTATGTAGCTAATGTCATCAGACATCTCTTCTCAAAGTTCCCACTGTCTTCCTGTTTACAATGTTGCAATATGCAGAAGAAGAAAAAATTAAAAGTCATTAATACAAAAGACAACAGACTGAACAGATACAATATAAAAATAACTTCCTTAGGGATAAATGCAGAAAAAAGGGTCCTTCTCTACTGGAAAGTAGCACTAATGCTTTTTAGTGGACAAGCAGCAGAGATTATTCACAGAATTAAACAAAGCCTGCTTTAATAGAATCATGGAATCATAGAATCATTTGGTTGGAAAAGACCTTTGATATTATTGAGTCCAACCGTACTTGCCCACTACTAAACCATATCCCTGAGCACTTCATCTACCCATCTTTTAAATAACTTCAGGGGTAGTGACCCAAACACCTCCCTGGGCAGCTGTGCCAGTGCCTGATAATCCTTTTAGTTAAGAAATTTTTTCCAGATGTCTAATCTGAACCTTCCCTGGTGCAACTTGAGGCCGTTTCCTCTCATCTTGTCACCTGTCACTTGGGAGAAGCTGAGGAACTAGGCACCAATACTTGGAAAAGCTCAGGACCATTGAATCCAGTTCAAACACCACACTCAGGAGTTTCACCAAAAAAATATAACCTAGTAAGGCAAAAATCACACATGTGGTTTATGAATTCAAGTGATTTGTAAGCATAGTAAATCACAGATGTAATTGAATCTCTCTCTAATCACATCTTCAAAGTTACTAACATGATACATATTTGACTGCTTATCACTAAAAGCCATTAAAATTTTCTTAGCTTTGCCATTTTAGTTTGCTGCTTGTACTGAGCAAGCCATCAATTGAAACAAGAAAAAAAGTTTATACACTTATATGTGTTCGTTGCTTTTACTGAAATCAGTTCTCCCAATTAGGTATTAGACGGAAAAGAAAAGTGTTTGTCTTGGCAAGAACTCTGAAGTCTTGCAATATATTTATTTATCTGAGAATCTTAAATAATTGAAGCTGAATCAATATTCCACTCTACTTCAGAGAAAGATAAGGCTTGAACAAAATTAAATAATCCCAGCACTCCAAGGTGTAGCAGTCACAATTCTGCTATAAAATTAATCCAGCTGAGAGCCTTCAGAACACAACTGAGCCAAAATAATTGGTTAAATAATCGGCCAATTCTGAACAACAAGAAAGATTAAGAGTCTATTACGTGAATCCTTGCATTATCATCTACACTCACATAAAATACATTTGAGACGACAATTGCCCACCATCCATCTTATCAAAGCACACTGCCTACCAGAGTACAGGGAAACGAAGCAGCAAGTTGTGCTCTTCAATTATACCCAAGTACATTGAGATATATATAAAAGCACAAGTAATGCACGGAAGAGTTTATTCATTTACAGATGAAACATATTGCAAACTGCTCATTTTCCTCAACAGATGGTCATAACGACTTTTCCTGCAGCATAAAAACGTTCCTACAAGAGACGTTGCTTTCTGCTGCTAATCCAAAGATAGGCATATCAAGAAAAACAGTGAGGAAGAACCTCCCATTCACTTCCTTCACTTGCAATGTAATCAGAACGAATACTTACTATAAGCTGGCTCAGGGTTTCTTAGCACTATGGGAAATAATGAACTTATCTACTACACAGGAGCGTTCCTGGGGCCACACTGAGCCCAAAACCGGGACAGAGCTTAAACGTCAAGTTGCTCTATAAGTAGGACCGGAGCATAAGAAAGGGAGCAACTGATATTTCTGCAATCAGTTGCTCCCTCACTTCATAGTTGCTCCCCTAACATGCTTGATACCTTTCTCAGCAACAGCCAGAACTCCTATGGCCTCCCAGGACCCTGATATACAAGGAGCAGCCTCACAGCCCACAAGAGGCTGCTGGCCAATAGCCACCTTTACTTGCTAACTAGAGCCAGTCCTGAGTTCACTTCCTTTGCAATGGAGGATCAATGACAGCAGATCGTGTTTGTACCACTATTTTAAGTTAGAGCATGAGCCTTTCTCACCTTCTTGTCATTTACATACTTTCTATTTTCTTTTAAGAATCTTTGATCAAATGTTTAAAGAGTCACTTGACTTAGGCTAAGCACATTACTACTGTCTCAGCTAAACCAGCAAAGGATATGATCACATTGCAGCTCCAACTGAAGGCACAAGAAAATCCTAAAATGCCAGCCAAATTATATTTATAGTGTAAGTGTTCATTTCTTTCCTAGATTCATTTCTACTAGCTTAGTCTGACTTTTCTCTATGGAGCTATATCCTGCTCCCTATTAGGAGAGCTTCACAATCACGGTACTCCTCCCCACCCCATTCCATGATAGACTTATTTGGTATCAAATTGATTCATAAAAGAATTGCAGCATGCCGTCAGCAAACTGTTCTATCAATGACTAAGGCACCACTGGTGCCACTGCCTCATCACTCTTCTACTAGCATTTCCATGCTCCATAGGAACAGTGCTCTACCAAGTTACCAAAGATGGATCCTAATGTGTCAAGACCCACACAGATCCTATCCCAGGCTCTGGAAGCAACATAGTTTTATCAGCCATACTTGAGTGGAGTTACTTCTTCCTGACGGAGTGGCTTTGGCTTAACATCACTTTCGAAAACAAGCTCTAGGAAACCAAGCCACTGAGAGTTTTCAAATGTTTCCCTCAGGAATTCCTGGGACATAAGAAACATCTTTGTTGTCAACTGCTAATACAGATTTGAAGCAAGATACTTGCAATATCTTTTATAAGATTTTCTCTGACATGTTTGTCTCAAGCTCTTCTAAAAGGAATCTTTGAGTATCTACAGAAGTTGTGTCCTCACTGTGAAATCTGCAAGTCACTATCAGTCTTGATTATCACATACTGACCATAAATGTGTAAAACAATTCAGCTCTGATTGTTATTACAGAGTCAGGAAATGGAAGGAAGGGGTTCTCAGTTCCTAAGCAATGCACATCACAAAAGGACTCAGTATTACTGAGACCTTGACTTCTATCACTATTGATGAAAGTCCTACAGCCACATGCAAGAACAGCATAACAACTGCTGGTCTTGATGTTACTGCCTGGTAGGAGAGCATTCCATGAAGTCTGCATTAAGCAAGCAATACCCCTAAGATTTGGGCTCATACTGCACAGGACTTTGCCTACATTCATCAGTCTTTAAAGGGCAAATTTATACAAAGCGCAATAAAATAAGTGAACCACCCACTTCAGTGACTGATTAAAATGACAGAGAGAAAACAATATCAATAAGATGGCAGCAATGGCACTTAGCAGAGAAAAGACACAGCAGGCTCATATTTAAGTCCCAGTCAGATGTTTCCACTTTGCAGTTGCAATAGCTGTGGTCAAATTATCTAACACATGGTGCTAAGTTACTTGAAATTTTAAAGGCATTACTTGGCTTTTCCTCCAAATTTGTAAAACTGATAATTCCCTTCCCCACCTGCCCACTGCTGAATATGATTATTCTCCAAACAGAAATTTAGCCACTCTTTTACACTGTTTCTTAAAAGACAGGTGCAAATCATCAGGGAGATTACATAGATAAGGAATAGAAAAGCAGGGTCCCCATGATGCGATAGTCCACTTTACACAGTAGTGGAAGAGCTCAAAAGACGACAAATTTCACCCTAAGGATAAGCTGCAGCAGCGTAAGTGAAGCACAGAGGAAAGAAAAGCATTTCACTGGAGTATAGTTTAAGTAGATGTCCAAGTTGCTGGTCAGTTTAAAGTATTAAAATAGTTGCAAGCACTGTCAAGTCTTCATTCAGAAGTGATGCTGAAGAGTTTTGGTAAAATTAAAGGTGTGAAGCCAAACTGCAAAATCTGGTTGTGTCTGTCATTCCCTCCATGCACTTGACTGACAAGAACATGTACTGCTTTGTTCTTGGCCTCACCAGCAAGAAAGAAACATCAAAACAAGCCTGCTCAAAATCCTTATGCTCATGGAGAGACTGATACTTAAGAGCACAGAAGAGTAGAAGCCCACATAGAAGCCTCAGTAGATATCCGATGATGCCAAAAAGGAGTAATGATAACTAAACTAGAGTTCCAAGTATCCACGAAAGCTGCCAAGAACTACAGAGAACACAAAATGGAGGACACACTACAACCTGATCATTGCTCACAGAACAGGGAAGACATGCTTTGTGCTAAGTATTTGTAACTGAATTTTAAACTTTAAAAGGACAGCAATCAGCCTCTATACCTACATATTTTTAGAATTAGGAATATGTATGTTGACAGTAACCCAAATGCAACTGTACTGACAGATGATAGTCAAATTGGTGTTCAAACATTCCAATTATATAAGGCATTTAATGTGTACTCTGTTAATCCACGTCTTATCCCTGATCTGCATTGGCCCAGTGCAAATAGGCCCAATAGTGAGAGTTTTTTTAATATTTTTTTTAAATGTAATCATCATAATTCCTTGTCTAGTGCATGAACATGCTTCAGTCTACACAAGTGTAAGGGAATTCCAGACAGAAGGGACTTGAAAGGCTTTATGAGTATGAAACCCAAGTTTTGTGTTCCTCTTAACTAGCAGAAGACTTGTTTTTTTCTTCTCTAGTCCCCATCAGTAAAAGTGACTGGAGAGGATAAGAAGAAACAAAACCCCCACACAAATGAACATTAGAGAACATGGTTTATAATAAATGAACATCCTCACAATATCAAAGTATCAGTGGTAAATCTTTAAACACTTCTCCATACAGATCTGTGGTATCAAATCCAGCCCTGGACACATATGGAAAAGATGTACTTAAAAGTGCCAAAACATTCTTAAAAGGTATGCCCTTCTGAAAGCATCTTGCTGTTTTAGTCATAAGGACTGCCTGCCAATTACTAACATTACAGCACTTCAGATCTGACCCACTGAATGATGTATAATATTCTCCATGCCCTGGAGCCAAAATACACATTTTGGCTATAGTTTCTTTGTGCTATAATTTCTGGCCTCTACAAAAATTAGGTTATACAATAATCAGGTGCTTGACGGCTGTTGCACTGTCTATAATGCAATAGAATACCCAGTCATACCATTTAGTGTTCTAAATCGCCTCAACTTTGGAATAAATATATCAACAAAGACTGAGCAGGGATATCAAGGTAGAGTAATATATCAAAGTAAGATGTTAATTTGCTGATGTTACATGAAAATTACGTCTATATATCACTGAAGAATTCTTCAAATGATTCACTTGTGTAATATATTATTAAATGAAGCACATAAAGAGAGACATCTTAAACATTAACTTAATTGAAAGTAGAAGTAGCACAGACAAAGATTTAATGCTTACTGGAGGAAAACTCCAATTCTTCTCAGGAGATTTTTACTATAATCTAAGCAGTCTGGCATGAAAGTACATTTCCTACCCGAATTACCCTCTCTGCCAGCTCTTAATTTTTCCCTTTTCAGGAACATGGGCATTTTGGAACATATTAAGAAAATGGTTTCAGTCAAGTGATTACTGCAGTATTTCTTATTCAGCTACTACAGATACGAAGTTCCAGCTTGCTTTTTCAATTCCTCCTGTTTTTCAGCCTCTTAGCAGCTATATTATTTCCTTCTACAACCATTTTTCCCACTTCAGGCTTCTGCCAACATTATGCTTCCAAGTGAGATTGGCTGCCTAAGAAAAATCTCAGAGCAGTTTGAATATACCTACATCACATTACGCAACAATACAGCAAAGGAGCTGTTTAATTCTCACTGACACTGACAATTCTCAATGTCACTGACATTTCAAGATCTGACAAGATACTGTATTGCTAAAGTCATATTGCATTAAGTCTTCAATACAGTTAATGCAGGCAAATTGTCTCCTAAGAGTAATTTATGTTGAAAGGGACTTCTGGGGGCCTCTATCCCAAGCCCTAGCTCCAAGCGGGTCCAGTCCAGATGAGTTCTGAGTACTCAGCTTCTCTGGGTCTCAATTCCAGTGCCTGACTACCATCTCGGAGAAAAATTTACTGTGATTTTTCTTGTTGCAACTTGTGCCTGTTGCCACTCATCCTACCACTGTCCCTCCAAGAACTTAATCTCCTTTTATGGCAGTACTAAGACTACCTCTCATTAGCCTTCTCCTCTTAACACTGAACAAAGCTTGTTTCTAGATCCTTCCAGGACTCCCTGTGACTTCAGTGACTTGCTTAGCTGGTGTGTATCAGGAGGTTTGGTTAACTCAGTTAATGCAATGTAGGACAAAGAAGGAAAAAGATGACTGCCACTTGCTGCATGTTATTGGTAGAAGGCTGTAGTTACATTAAACAAAGAGTACATACCAACTGGGAGCTTCAACTGCATCCATAAGTGACTTTAGAGGAAGTCATTTGCAACACATGACGACTTTGGCTTGTTGAACCCTACGAACATAACTGCAGGCTCTTGAGCATTGCCTACAGAATAACTATTAATACAGAGACAAACATCTTTCATGGGGGTGTAGTACTTCCCATCTACTCCTTTAAGAGACATTTCAAGAAAAGTAAAAAAATTAATGCAAGTTTAGTCTGGGTTGCTATGATGATGATGATTGAGTAGAAAGCTGGCCTAATAGAATACAGTGATAAATAGGGAGGACTGTTTAAAACCTTACCTTTCACTCTCTGGCATTTTTGAATTCCTAAATAACTCCTTTCCATCAGTGAACGCATTTGAACTCAGATATATGGTATCTGGAGATTACACACACATACACCCCGATTTTGTTCAATCAAAGACTGCACTGAGAAAATTAAGTATTTTAAGTGGCTTTTGCCTTCCAACTGTTCAAAATGGGTTATAATTTCTGTCTGCAGTATTTAAAATTGAAACTTCAATTAAAACTGCTGTGCATTTTTTAGGGTATTAATCTTTCTTATTTCTTTAGCTTATCTATCTGCTGCCATTAATATTTCTTATTGCATGAAACTTTGCATTTTGCTAGAAGAATTCCTGTTTTAACTTCAACATGTTATCCAAATGAAAACACTTCAAATTTGCTCCTTATATAAAATTGTTTAGGAAAGCCAAAAGAAGTCTGGAAACAAAATTATTGATAGCAAACTCTAATATAAAAACTAAGACCATTTAATAATATAATGGTTTTCTTATTTGCCAAATACAGTATAATTTTTAACTTTGCTGGAACCCACATAGTTGATAGATGCTGTCCTTGCCTTTCCTTAGTATTTAAAGCAATAAGCACAGAGCAGCAGCTACATTTTCTGTAACCTTATCTCCAATAAACTCATCTTTGATTATTTATCTTTGAAATCTCTTCTCTGTTTTGTATTCTTTTTAAAACAATAGCCTCAAACCCAGAAAACAGCAAGATAAAAGCTCCAAGCTTGGAGGAACCCCAAGCAGGATGAACTCAGCCCTATTCTGTCATTCCAATCTCTTTTCATTTGCAATACAAATACACACACAAAAATAAACAATGTGTAAAACTGCACTATTTAACTAAAAACCAGCAGCCAGTTAGCTGACATGAGAACAAAAAGCAAGTGTTTACAGGGAAGGAGAAGCCATTTCAATCCAGTCTGGCTTAGAGAGTTGCCTGATCCTATCTTACCTGGTACTAAACTGGCAAGTCCTTACCACCTCATCAGCAAAATCGGGATCTGCCACCAAGAGAAAGCACAATTCCTTGTATGTAAACAGTACAACACATTTTGTTCTAAGACGCTGAAATATGCTTTCTAAAGTGTGAGCTGATTTAAACTAAACTGCACCTTAGTTTCTCAACCACAGGTCTCTGCATGTCCAAGAACCTAACATCCCCAAACAGGAGATAATTCAAAGACCACATTGTTCCTCACTTTGCCATCTATTAGTGAGGATGGAGTAGTCCTACTTCTGTCTCCGTATTGTGTTGTTGGAAGATGAGGCCGTGGAATCCACTGATGTACTCTTCACTGTTAGACCTTTTTACGTTGTTCTAGTCTCCATCCATAATATACCTTCTAGTTGTACACTTTCTGCTTTATTTTCCCTCATCACTCACCTCCATAAAAATGTCCCATCATACACAGATGTCACTCAAGTTTAAACCATACAGAGGCAGGTGAATCACTTAGACAATTAATTTTGGCTTGATCCAGCACTAAGACTCAAACATTTGGATAATGCAGTTCATGGTCGAAAGGGTATGGAAAACAGGAACTACAAATTAGTTGGTATCTTGTTGCACTTTAAAACTATTGGTACTTACTTGTAATTTGAATGAACTTTTAAGTTCATTCCTACTACAACTCAAATAAGCAAGATCAAAAAAGCTTATACACCCTGTGACCCAGAGAAAGAGAGCAGCACCTCTGGCTAGCTGCCTCCCTGCTGATCACAAGGAGTCAAGACAGATATCTGTTCTAACAACAACATTCTGACATAAGGGAAAACATCTTCAGTTGCAAGACAAACTACAGAGGGCATTTTCCTCTGCCACAGCACGTTGCTCTTCACACAGTTGGTGCTTACTGAAAACCCAGCCTTTAGGGTTTCCTATACTCCACCGTAGATCAATAAGTTCTTAGGTACAAATTACTGCAGTGGTTCCTACTTCGCTAACTCCAAGTCAAAACACAGTCCCCACACCAAGCAATGAAGCTCATTTACCAACATGTTACCTGTAGATTCAAAGATGACCTCCAAGTAATCACTAAGACAGCCAACAACTTTGCCTATTCCAAAAAGAATGACAGTTTTTCCAAACTACAGAAAGCAAGACTAAAGCCCTTATCTCCGTTTTGCCTCAAAAAAAAAAAAAGGCTCAAAGCAAAACCCAAAACCACAAGTCACGTTTTCAGAGCAGACATTATAGGGCCTAAATGTGCAGTTGATGTAACTGAACAGAGCTGCTGTGAAACTGAGGAGGGTCTACTCTTTATGTCATAGCCAGTGTTCTATCCCCAGGGTAAGTTTTCAGATACTCATTTTGTCCTCTGTTGATAACACCATAGCTATAGCTACACATTCTTTGGTTATGAACATAGCAAGGTGTTCCTGCCCCTAAATATTCCCTCGTTGGGACTTCAGGTACTTATGCTGCAGAATTGATACTCTTAAGAAGACAGAAGCCAACATTCTCCCTCAAAACAACACAATATGCAGTGGTTCTCACGAAACTCTTCAAAACCGTCTATCTCCGACTTTCCCCTTGTATTTATTTTTCTTTGCCAAACTTAGCACTTCCGTCCTGTCTCCGCTTTGGCCAGCTTCTCAACCTTTATTTGGCAGCACTGCAGTGTCACTCACCTTGTTGGCTATGAACTGCTGAGTCTGCTGCTCTAGAATGAGATTTAATGGAGGAGAGGTGGAACACAGAGGATGCACACAGTTTGGCAATAACGTTCTCCGTCTTCAACACAAACAGATGCTTTTTAGTTGGGATAGGAGTCATTCAGCTGGTAAGAGAAAGACAGAAGTAGATATGGACTGCTGAGTCAAATGTACCCAGTAAACTTCCCCACAAAAAGTCTGCAGCTTCTCCAAAAAGGCGTGACAATTACTACAGATGATCTCAATTACAGCAGGCCCTCCTATCTTCACTTAGAAATGGGAAGAAATCTCTCTGCACTTCCCCTTTAGAGCAACAAGGGACAGAACTTTAATAAAGGAGGCATTTTAAATGCCATTCAAAGAGAAAGTCCTCTTTCTATGAGACTTTATAAGGTCAAATCAGAAAGAAGAAATACCACTTGCTGGCCGGTCACAAGCTTGCAATAAAAATGGAAATCAATATTTATTGAAGAACATTTTTTGGCACTTGAATTTTATTCAACTGCAAATACACTGAGCGCATTACCACCTTGTTCATGGACATCCTGCAAACACAGGAAGAGAGACAAACATCCATTACACAAAGTATCCATTTCAAGCTATTTGCTCAGTTAAAATCATTTTATTGCTATGGAGTGGCATTTCCCTGGCATTCCTGTAGGATTCCAGTGGCTCTCCCAGCTAGAGTATTCTCTCATTTCCAAGGTATTCCAGCTACTTATGTAAGAATATTACCACTAGCAGAGCTGTTGCACACTGAGAAATTAGATCAGACCCTTACAGTAAATTTGCAATGTACATATAGGAGTAATAACCACATGTCAGAGGAAAGACTTGCTTTCAGCAACTGTTTGTTTTTTTATGCTATTATAATTTTTTTACTGCATCAAGCTCTGGGAGCCTCCGTACAGGAAAGACATGGACAGGTTAGAGTGGGTCCAGAGGAGGCCCACAAAAATGATCAGAGGGATGAAACACCTTTCCTATGAGGAAAAGCTAAAAAGTTGTGGCTATTCAGCCTGGAGAAGGCTTCAGTGAGACCTTATCCCAGCCTTCAGCACTTAAAGAAAGATTTTAAAGTACTTGTAAGAAAGGACAGAGTTTTTAGTAGGGCCTGTTCAGATAGGAGAAGTGGTAATGGTTTGAAATGAAAAAAAACATATGTTCAGATTAGATATAAGGAAGAAATTTTTTACAATGAAAGTGGTGAAACACTGGAATAGGTTGCCCAGAGAGGTAGTGATGCACCATCCTTGGAAACATTCAAGGTCAGGCTGGATGGGGCTCAGAGCAACCTGATCTAATTGATGTCCCTGCTCACTGCAGGGGGGCATGGACTAGATGACCTTTACGGGTCCCTTCCAACTCAAACTATCCTATGATTCTATGAAGTAGACAAGCTGGATGCTAGGGGAACAGCCATTGTACACAAGACCTGACCTGACCCTATAGCTTTCAGCTGAAGCACATTGAGTGGTTCTGAAAAGACGCATACGCAGCCCAGTGAGCAGTCAGAGCTATGAGATACCCTGGCAAAGGTTCAGGTTTGGTGGGTTTCAATCTAGTCTACAGCAGTTCTTACACAGACCTATTATAAGCTGATATTCTTTGGAACAGAAGATTTAAACTCTGCCAAATTTCAATTCTGTCATCTGCAACACAGAAAACCTAGTCTTGTTCAAATAGGACCACTGTATTATATTCTAAAAACTTAAAAGTGACACTTTCTTGGAACTTTACTTGAGTGATGTTTTGGTTTTCCTTTGGAGTTCAGAGGTTGCATAAGGTGGAACACAAATTCAAGCATAAAAGTTTAAAGTCAGGAAGGAATATAGAATGGAGTATTGTAGTGGGAACTGTCAGATGACCTTAATAATAATTGGCACCATTATCTTCTCTTCAGTGCAAAGGGATTCAAAACAGTATCTCAGCTTCTTTAAGACCATAGGTACCGAAGACAAAGCGTTGTGAAATCTGCAGCAAGAAAATCAGAAAATCAAACATTCTGAAAACAAAACAAAAAAAACAAATCAAGTTTTAGGTTAAAGTCACTTTCAGCATCCACCAAGATGAACTTCTGCAGATATGAACTTCTGCCTGAAATAATTTAATGTGGCTCATTAATTTGCACAGGAAACTGAAAGGCCCCCCACATTCTGGAGAATGTGTGTGTCTTTCAGCTTTTCTTAATTATTCATTTATCCATGATAACAGAAGGTTGCACGTCTGGAGTTACATACAGACACCGAGGTGGAGAACAGAACACAAGTCAATTGCCATGTTTATTTTGCTGGGCAAACTCAGCAGCTTTCTCATTTCATTCAGGTGTTAAGATTGGTGGTTTTCCCTTCCTCTAACTCAAAAAAACCCTAACAAACCAAACAAAAAAAACCACCCCAAAAATAACCCCCAAGTCAGTCAAGCAATCAGATGATATAAGAGCACAGGATCACCTAAGGCTGGAAGTGTCACAAGTTTCTGTAATGGCACCTGGCAGCTCAATCAGTACCTCTCAGTCCAGTTCACACACTCATCTGCCTAGAAGCACCAAGTAATCAATCAGTCCTAGTGGGGTACCCATCAAGTCAAATGGTGGTTTTAGGAGCTATCTAAGCCCTTCACAACTGCAGCATAATTCAATAAATCTTTTTACTGTTAAGGTATTTGACAGATTGGCTTTTTTTTTTCACAAAAGTAAAAAGGAGCAGCTCATACAAATAGTTTTATCATGAAAGTCTGGCACTGGCAACATCCTCTCTGATAAAGAGCTGGCCAAGAGGACAGACATCATGCCCATTCACAAATACTCAGTGAGCTGTAATATTAGTTCTCAAAGATATGTTGCAGCACGCTTCAAAGAGACCATGACAAAAGGAGATTTAAAACAAAATCACGATTTGTTTGTTAGATGCTGTGTTATTTTTTCCCTTAATATTACATTCACCCATTGCATTCATCAATAAACTTAGGAGCACACTTGCCTGATATTTTAAAAAATGCAATCAATTATGAAAAGTCATGCCGTTCGAGCAAAAGCTATCCCACACTGAAAATATGAATTCAGTGATTCTCACCAAGCTTTTAAACTGATACTATTATCCACATAATAATGTCCAGAGACATAATAAGTACAAAGGTGCCAAACCATTGTATTAGTCACAGTGGAGTAAGATAGCAGGAAAAAACTGCCTTGACCTTATCTAAAGTTTGCTCATGGGAACATCTGAAATCCAGTTTTTCAGCCACAGGTGTTTGTTCAGTACCCTCTTTTTACAGTCACTGCAGGACAATCAGAATTCTGGCCTTTGCTCTCGTCACTCCCACCACAACTACTAACTCACAGAGCTTGCCTTAGACCACCCAGATCAGTCATCTTAAACACAAATTAAAGGAAGCATATTTTCGGATGATCTGGATTCTCTTCCTAACAGCCAGGAGGGACTCTCCAGTTCTCCCAGGGGCTGCATTGACCAAAACGATGAGCAAATCCCAAGCAAAGACATGGAGACAGAAGCTGAAAGGACAGATGCAATTCTTGGGAATGGAATATATTCATTCTTGGGACAGGAAATACCCTCCTTCTTTTTGAAACCTTGATGAAGTTATCTATTCACACTTATATTAAGAGAAGATTATTTCTTTTTTACTTCTGTATAAAGTACAGACTGTGGAGTGAAAGAAATTATGGCTAAAAGTGTAGCCCTGAGTACACATTCATCCATACTTACTGTACCTTATTTCATAAGATCAGCTATTTTATATGTGTTAGCAGTCTCTTTCACCTGAAGTGAAAGGAGCCTTATCAGCACAACTGTGGCCAGGTATAAACCTTTATGCAAACAAGTCTTGCTTAGAAGAATCTAATTCCAATCTGTTTATTGCTCACCTAAGGCACTTATTGCACTTGATAGGCTATGAAGATGGGCAGCCAGATTGATCCCAAACTCATAGGGTTGGAACTAATGGGAACTGTTATAAAATTTTAATATATGCCATCTTCCAGACGAAAGGAGACTCCAGGGGAACTGACCTTTGAGTGCAGAAACTTTAATAACATATCAACAGTGGGGTTAAATTCTCAATACAAAAAATGAATTAAAAAGTTAGGGAGATTACACTGCAGTTGTATTGTACAGAAAAAACCTCAAGAAAGAGGTTCCTGCTAGACTTATATAACCCATAAATTCACTGAAAAGACTGAAAAAAAACACAGGGCCAAAAAATGCTGATACAGTTGTCATTGATTTCAAGCAAATCTGTGCCAAACAACAGAACTCTCTTCATCTTGCAAGCGCCACCTCATCTTAACTTCTGATCACACACCCACAACATTGACACTTTTTAGAAGCACAGCCCTCCCTCAATTTGTACCTTTCCATTCACAACTAATAGTAATTGAGGGAGAGGAGGGAAGCAACTGCTTGTTCTAAATAAGCAGTATGTTCTTCACAAAGTAGAACTTAAAGGAAAACAAAACTATTTGAAATTAAATTTAGCAAGTAGTTTTGACCAGAGAAAAAAAGGCAGAGAGTCAAAGCAACTTAAAATTGCTGGGACCTCTAGAGATCATCTAGTCAAACCCAAAGGAGGGAATGTTTTAAAAGTCTAAAAGCCTAATTTTAAAATTTCAGACCTGTTTTTCAGGTGAAGCAGTCTGTCATTGATGACAGGTTAGTTTTCCAAATTTGCCTATAAAAACATGCATAGAAAATTGGTACTTTCAGAGTGTCCCTGCCCTATTTTATCTCAATTGCTCTGTTCAGAAAATATTTAGCAGTGTTATTCATCTTTTGATTACATGGCTCTAGCAAGACTTGGATGCACAATGGCTTTAATTCTTTCTACAGCAAATTTAAATCTTCTATGCATATGAAGATATGAATGGTATTTAAAAAAAGCCACAGAGAAAAAACCCACAGCAACCAAACACGATGATCCTCAAAAGCGTCCTTCAGAAAGTAATTCAGTGTCTTCAGAGGAACATCATTCAAGGGTGCATAAGCTTTAGAAAGATCAGTAGTTCCAATCACATTAAGAATATTCTTATCTATCCGCTATACAGAATATGCTCCAGAGCATATGCAGTACTCCCCATGGCTTTTATTAAAAATCCAAAATACAATAAGGAAAAAGTTTATTTTTCTTTTTCTGGTGTTTGAATTTGCTATGTATATAACTGCCTGTTGCCCACTAAGGAGGAGTCAGCAACTGACCTGTGCAGTCAGTGAATAACACAAGCCTACGTAAAGCATAGCCTGTCATCCATGACCACCATACCTTTAAATTAAATTTGACCCGGAGAATACTTTTTAAGCCTACTAATAACCATAACTGGAATACTCAACTCTTTACTACAAAGTCACATCAAGACAACAGTATTGAATAAAGTGCTTTCACCTTACAGTCACACTTAAAAACACTGCTTGAAAAGCACTGGAAACAGAAGATATATACTTATACACAGCTATAGAATAAAGCCATCTACTCTCCTATCTTGCCAAGTTTGCACTGGTTTTCACAAATGAGATGGCAAGTCTGTAAGCAGATACATTTGTCTTCTCACTGTGTGATACTGCTTGCTGAGGTTTCCCGTTTACTTTCCAGATCAATTATTCAGCCACATGTGCCTGTGCAATATGAAGGGTTTTAAAGCACACAAGGCCTAATTACTGTCCTTGGCTAAATAACTAAATTAGGATTACCAGAATGTTTATCCAGGTATTTGCATTCAAGAAAAGCTGATGGAAAATGAGCAAACCCCAAATATTCTCTAAATAAAAGCATCTTCAGGAAACGAGGATGGAATTAACTTTGAGGAGACTACATCCTTTCTCTTCTGTCAGCTCTATCCTACCAGACCTCAGAGACACAGTGAAAATTAAACATAAAAAAGCCCTTGACACAAAATGGGCAGCAGGAAAATCAGTCCTCTGACAGCTCTATTTAAGGCACTCTAAAGAAGGGCATAATATATGCTGCTAATATTTAAATATGGGGGAAAGGCAAGAATGAGGGGCTAGTGGCAGGTAAGAACAGAAAATTATATTAATAGTGATCCCTTAGTAATTCAAATACTTCTAAAAAGTTACTTTAACAGATTGACCTATCAAGTTCACTGAACTCTGTAGCAGCTTAAGGCAGAGCTCCTCCATGTTTTATGCATTTTTTGAAGAGAAGCTGCTAAATGGATTTTTGCAACTCAACACCATCTCCTGATGTAATTAATCTCAGTTGCCCATTCTGATCCAGGACTTCTGCAAGTTCTAGGCTATTTTAAACCTTCCAGCATGCTAGCACCAGTACAGTTCCCAAAAAGGATGGTAGTCTCCAAGATGGTTAACCAGCTGAAGCAATGGTAAGAAGTCCATAGAATCAAGCTGAGCATTGCTTACAATCGTTTACATACTTCCTACATGTTAAACAAAAATAGACTTCCACAACAGTTTATCACAATTACAAATAAGCTACTTTGCTCCTATACCTAGCATATACCTCCTCTAATGGTCACAGCATAAGATGCAGCGTTGCACACCTCAATTTTGGCCTAGAGAGAACTTTAAAGCAATTAGCTTTGGATGATTGCTAAATGTATTTTAAAAAACTAAACCCACTAAATACAGAGTTAGGGGCAGCTCCACACCACTTTGGTGTCTTTTCACCAGTTTGCACAAATAAAGATACAGGAATCAGGCAAGTATCTAATGCCATAGATGCTTGCTGTTCGCTGTTTTATAAGCATTATCTAATATCAGGGAAGGTTGAATGACAGGTCAGTGGAACAGGATTTGGAAATTCAAATTCCAAGTGCAACTTCCTAACAGAGCTTAAGCAAATTGCCACATCCTATTTGTGGGGTTTTTATTTTTTGTTGTTATTCTGTTTTTTTAACTACCCTGATGACTAAAACTGGTGGTGAGGAATATGACACTTCCTCCAAATGATATGCTGAAAAGACAGTTCTTGATTTTGAACCTTCAATTTCACAGACCACATAGGAATTTATCACTTGAATGCTCAGTAATGTGGTGTTTCCAACTCAATACCGTAACAGAGCAATGACTTTAGCCACAGTGAGCAACTCTCCAGTCAGGATTCAGTATGTATCTATGAAAGGTTGTTAACACAAGCAGTGACTCAGAGACTTTATAGAGTTCTGCGGTGTCTTTTTATTTTGTGGTTTATATCCATGGACATCTTTCTTTTTAAATTCTGAACACCCATTCTACCGCCCATCTTGAAGTCTCAGCAAGATTTCTTTTCCACTCTTCACAGCACCAAGCAGACAACATCGCTCCCTTTCCCCTGAAAGTGTGCACAACCTCTGTATTACAGTTTATTGCTAAGAGGGCAGTCTCAAATAACCACAATAAAACTCCCCAGGATGACTTTTGCACAGCACTTTACCCTATCCTACAGAGTAAAGAACTGTAAAATCAGCCACATAAATCAAAACCTTGAAAATTGCATTACCTGAGTACTCAAACTTACCATGAAAAATTGCTAAAGCATATTTGCAGACTTAGTAATTTCTTTAAAAATTGGTTTCTTATTATCTACTTAACTAAATAGCAATTCTACCCTTTTCTGAAATAGCTTATTAAATTGGAATAGGTTTAACATTTTCCTTTTCCCGCAACCAAGTTCGTTGAGACTCAGGAGACCAGACCACGCCTGATGGAACAGAGCAATTCAGTAACTTGATTAAAAGAACTGGGCTGCTCAATAAATAGGCCCAGCAAAGGTCCTGTGCTGAAGCTTTTATGCAACAGCCTTTTAATTTCAGAATGACATCCAATAAGGGCAATGAATTAACTAATCAAAAGGACTTGCATGGGCGAGTTAGAGGTGGCTGAACTTGAACTCGGAAAACACGCACATAGATTGAACAGAACGGATGATAACCATACCCTTGCTTTCCTTTAAAAGAGCAGTACCTGCTGGGATAAACATCTACCATAGCAGCACTTCAGAGATTCACAGGCACCTCTTTCCTCTACCACTTTTAAGTATTCATATCAGTATTTCCACATCCTTATTTTCAAATCCTCCACTTCACATTTGCAACTGAAAGTCAGTATGTCCTAATAATAGGGTGGCAACACAAGCAAGGTGCAAGCAATGCCAAAAAAAAGTCAATTCAGGCATGACCACATTGAGAATCATAGTACCCTATGAATTAGAAGCCAGTACTCCTGACTGCTAATCTAGGGGCAATGCAATTCAACAGTATTAGGAACAGTGCATTAGTAAACACAATTACTGTACCAGTCATATAACATTCTACGATCATTATCTACACGCACTTCAAATGAGAGCAGATGAGATAGTAGCACTAGAGGAACTCAAGAGCAGACGATTAAATACTGCACAGAGCTGGGAAGGTGGTTTTTGCCTTAAAGCAGGCATTCATGTGCCCATCTGACAGGGTCATCAAGGGCACCCACTGGTCTTTTGTACTCATCTCTTCTGCTGAGCAAGGGGAATCTCAGACTTTCTGGAGGAGAAGCCAAATCAAGAACAAGAGCCAAAAGGAGATGGAAACAATTCAGAGGAAACAAACATTTTTCGGGTTTTGGGGAGACGTTTTTACTTGTTGGGGGTTTTATTTGGTTGGTTTATTTCAAAACAGCAAATCCCTACACTTTCATGCTATCCCAGAGAGACTTTGTTTCATTCAAGGATTACTGAATCCCAGGTTCATTACATACCACACCTAGCAGCAGCCTCTCGGTATGCCACCAGCCGCATGTCCCCTGGTACAAAGCTCCAGGGACAAGCAAGTCTGCCCTGCACTGCCACTGCCTGCTGACAGCTAACCTAACCTATGAGCTTCCTTCTGCAGCCTCTTACGCAAACAGTCAAGTAGCTCCTGGCACCAGCCAATTCACTCCAGTGCACAACACTGAGCCTTCATACAAGTACCAGTGACCTGCAGCAGAGCTCTACTGCATGATTCAAAATTCATCTTGCATGTATTCCATCTTTTAGAATTATTCCTTTTAACAGCTCTCCCACTGACTTCTCTGATTAACGGGCAGCATCTGACAAGGCTACAATATCCTCCGAGACTGGCAAACTATTACCTTGCAACGCAAATGCCCTTCCTAAAACCGCTTTTTCTTTTTAAAACACCCACCAGCCATAACATTTATTAAGCTACTACAGTCTGTACGCTGTTTGTATTTTACTTACACCCATTAACATAAAAGAGTATTAAATGATATAGTGGAGAGGCTGGGAAAAACACTCTTTAGATTCCATGTGCTTTAAAAGAGCCTTTTCTTATAGCTGACAGATTCAGGTCACAGAAAGTCTAAAATGGGACACCATTGCCATGTATAACACAGTGAACAAGTAGTGCCCTTCCCCCCACCCCAACACACCCTTCAAAGAGACTTGACTTAAACACGTTTGTTTTTGTGATGCTTTGGAAACCTTTGATGGCAACATATACGGAGATTTCTTTCGGCACTTTTATCTTTCCATGGCCCTGTGTGGCACAGTCCCATAAAAAAATGCTGACTGTAAAGTAGGCTAACTTGATTTTACCATATTCAGCCAAGCACAAGGAGTAGAGAACAGAGTTGCAGAAATACTTCCAAAATAAGGTGTTAAGAAAACAGGGCAGAAATATACACGTATACACTTATTTATGCATATCCACAAATCTCTTGTCATATTACAAACTAGCAGTCTTTAGGGAAGACCTGTTTTCACATTTTATTAACCAATTTACTGTAGGCGCAGTAACAGAGCAGAAATCAGAAATACAGGCTACTGTATCTGCTTCTATGGCTGCCAGAGATGAGAAAAATGAATCACTATAGACATTGTTTTCTGGTTTCTTATATCATTGTTGCTAAATCATCAGATCTCCCCTAGAGCAACACCTAAGCAGTGCCATGTACTGATGTACTGAACTTTTCCTCAACTCCATTTACCCCACAAGAGCAAGAGTTTGTTTTGAGAGTGGAAAACCAGTAGGCATATTAATTACACCAAAACCCAGATAGGACTGAACTACATGAGTGCAATGCAACAAAAGTAGAATACAACATCCATAGATTATTCCACCCCTGACAAAAAAGGCAACTTGAAGTCGTAGAATTATAGAATCAACTGGTTGGAAAAGACCTCTGAGATCATCAAGTCCAACCATACCTGTCCCCTTATTAAAACATGTCCCCCAAGAAACTCATCTACCTGCCTTTTAAACACCTCCAGGGATGGTGACTCAAACACCTCCCTGGGCAACCTGTTCCAATGCCTGACCACCCTTTCCGTGAAGCATTTTTTCTTGATGTCTAATCTGAACCTTCCCTGGTGCAACTTCAGACCATTTCCTCTCATCCTATCACCTGTCACTTGTGAGAAGAGACCAGTACCCACCTCTCTACAGCCTCCTTTCAGGTAGTTGTAGACAGTGATGAGGTTTCCCCTCAGCCTCCTTAGAGAAAGCTAAACAATGCCAGTTCCCTCAGCTGCCTCTCATAGACTTGCTCTCCAGCCCCTTCACAAGCCTCATTGCCCTTCTCTGGACATGGTCCAACCCCTTAATGTCCTTCTTGTAGAGAGGGGCCCAGAACTGAACACAGTACTCAAGGTGCGGCCCCACCAGTACAAGGGCACAATCACATCCCTGGTCCTGCTGGCCACACTGTTTCTGATACAGACCAAGATGTCATTGGCCTTCTTGGCCACCTGACCACACAGGTGGCTCATATTCAGCTGGCTGTCAACCAACACCCCCAGGTTCTTCTCCTCCAGGCAGCTCTCCAGCCAGTCTTCCCCAAGCCTGTAACGCTGCATGGGGTTGTTGTGACCCAAGCGCAAGACTCCACACTTGGCTTTGCTGAACCTCATCCCGTTGGTCTCAGTCCATTGATCCAGCCTGTCCAGATCCCTCTGCAGAGCCTCCCTTCCTTCAAGCAGATCAACACTGCCACCCAGCTTGGTGTCATCTGCAAACTTGCTAAGGATGTACTCGATCCATTCATCCATATCATTAATAAAGATACTGAACAGGACTGGACCCAGCACTGAACCCTGGGGAACACCACTAGTGACCGGTCTCCAACTGGATTTAACTCCATTTACCACCACCCTTTGGGCCCAGCCATCCAGCCAGTTTTTCCACCCAGAAGAGGGTGTGCCCGTCCAGGCCAATGGTAGCCAGTTTCTCAATCATAGTACTGTGAGATATAGTCCAGATCCTGCAACTAGATTCTCATTTTAAGGGCAGGCAGAATCACTGCAAACCACAAGTTTGATATTCTGCATCAGAAAGTGAAAAATGTTACACCTGAGTTTTAAAGCAAGCCTACAATTTATATCTTTGAATGACAGGACAAATCTTTAAAAAGACAAAAATAATGAATAAGGCTTACAACAACAATAGATTCCACTACATCCAGAATATAAGTTTTCAAAGGTTACGTACTTCCATTATTGAAAAAGTACCATACTGCAAGACTCTGGTTTATTGAGTATGCTCAGTTGTTCATAATTGGTTTACATCACTTCAGTATATACCTTTTTTTTGTCACAAGCTTGAAATGATTTTGCCAAGAGATCTGCTACTTCTTGCTGTAAATGCATTTTTAATAACATATTTCATGTATAGAAATATGAAAAGATTAGGAATTTTAAGAAATTATTTCAGAGAACCTTCTAGATTTCTGCTACCTTAAAGTGTGCTTGTAGTACTTTATAAGGGGAAATAATAAGAAAAAAAATAAAAACCTTTTACAACTGCACTCCTATGTGGCTTTAAATACTGTGCCATTGATTCCTGTTGAGAAAAAAATTTGACTTTTAGCTGGGAAAATATGGCTCCTAGGGTACAATTTGAGTATTTTATAAAGAAAGATAGATGGCAAAAGTGTCTTGTGAGAAAAGAAGTAGAAAATGAAATAAAAGCTGCATTTTGAACAGCGAACTGTGGTTTGATTGCCAGGGCACTACCAATAGAATACAGTACACTGAGCAGAGAAAAAAAATTAAAAACCCAAAACAAAACACAACAAAAAACCTCACTACAGTAATTAGTCATTTTGGGACCCTGGCTTGAGAAGATGGTTGGCTCAACACGTTGGATGTTTACAGACATAAATCTTTCTTACATAAGCTATTTGCAAGTGGGCATGTCTAACACTTGTTCAGCTGCACTTGTAATTATAGCAAGCTAACGCTGCATTAACCTGACAAGAACAGATTCTTTCTAAAGAGAGATTTTTAAAATAATCAAAGCTAGATGAGGAATCAAAACTGTGCCTTTGTCTACACTCAAAAGACATTGTTGGGACACCAAAACATAAGAACTCTTCTACCATGGTCATAAAAGGTATAAACCAAACCTTACATGCTAGTGCAGTTAGGACTTTCTTAAATACTTTTACACATTTTAACCTCTTTAACCTGTATTAATGTAAAATATATGAACTGGCAACAAATTACAGGCTCTAGGTGGCTGTGGTACCTGTCGCTGTTCCTTCCCTGTGGTTCTGGTGGTACAAAGTACTCTCTAATCTGATTCCTGCAAAGTCAATGGGCTAACTCAAACTCACAACCACACGTAAGGCAGGTTAAAGTAGTCTCACAGATTTAGACTGAAGCAGATGAGAATATTCTCATTCTGCTTGCAGGCCAGTAGAGGAACAATTTCTGGCAACATGCCACTGGCAAGTATCAGCAAGTGACATCAACTTCAAATGACATAGCAGTATGAATAACTGTTTGCAACCGAAGATCTGCATTTCCAGCATTCAACTAAAGTAGTCTAAAGGAGAAATTAAGAGTACATAGCATGAACATGGAGAGTTATCATGGCTCACCTAATTCACAGTAGCTTACAGGTCCACCTTGACTAAGAGCTCAGAGCCTAGTACTGGTAACTTGAATTCCTTCCCTAAACTTGGAAATTGTCAGTAGTATCTGGGGTGCACGGTGAGGGGATTCTTTGAAGTACAGGTAAATATTAGCTTTGCTGAATAATAGTTGTAGCAACAAAAGCAAAGTTACCATTTACAGATGAGCAACTGGCATTTCCCCTACCCTCAAGCAATGCTGAAGAATTTAAAATTGAGTGAGCACATTTAAATGAACAAAGAATCCTTGCACAAAGTTACCAAATGGTGTCTTTGGGTTTGTCTCTTTAAAACATACTGGTGAAAAAAATTTTAAGACATTGCACAGAAACACCCAACCTGTTAAAACCTTTGTATAATCCCATCAAAAATACACTAGAGACTGAGGAAAAAAAAATGTTCCCTGACTTCAGAGGGCTCCGGTCCCATCTGCTAATGATACTTGATGATCTTAGAGTTCTTTTCCCAACCTTAACGATTCTATGATTCTATACCTCCCCAAGGCTGATACACAAAAGTTTTTGTGCTATTTAATGATCTACACCTTAACAGCTAGGCCTTAAACTTTAAACACCTGGCAACACCCACACATAAAAGAAAGCTAAACTCATAAGAGAGTGACAATGGTATCAGGCTAAGGCTAGGAGATCACAGACCCTTTCCAGCCATCACCCAACACAGAACATGAGTTGAACCCCATCAGAGTTCATATCTCTCCATGCAGGTCTCACCTGCATTGTCCTCCTTCCTACCCCCAAGCTTTTAGCTCAACACGCTGCACAGTTCAACAGCACCTTGTTTCATGCCGCCAACAGAAAGCAGCTGCTCGTCTTATCAAACAGTAATCAAAGGTGACACTAATTCTCAAACATCATCCACCACTGCAGGCACTTTGTTTTAAAAATACCATACAGTATTTGAAGTGAAGGACAACAACAGTGTATGGCAACATAATTTAAGTCACAGTCTCCAACATTATTCCAAACATTCATCTGGATGCCAGGCTGGAAAATGCCAGAGCTCCCATTGTTCATGACAATGGGAGTGTGAAAGTTTGCAGCCATGATAACATATTCAACTTGAAAGAGAACAGAAAATTGAAGATGATTAGAAAAAAGCCCTTACACACCAAAGCTCTGACGGTCCTTTTATGCAATTGACAAAGGAGCTCTCTTCCCTCCTTCCCTACTCCCTCATAAAAAAAAAAATTAATCTCAACATATAAAGACTAAGAGGAACAGAAAAATTAATTTAATAGGTTTTTCTATGTGCATTATGCAAAGCAATTTTTAGTCTAGAAAGAGGTACTGTAGTTCACCTAAATTGACTCTTGAGGGTACTTTACATAGAATGAATGTTTAATAGATGTTCATTCAGTTGAAGAAGTAAATAGCTCATGGAACAGAAATAGCTCTAAATCTCTTCATAAATAGCATTTTTTTCCACAAGTGCTTCTACATTGGCCAAAAGGATACCTGCACTACTGAAATATCACAAGCAACTATTTCTGCCTGTCACTTAATTTGTTTGAGTTGAAATTAATCAGAACTTTGGGATCAAGCTTTCTATTCTTTTTCTCCAATATATGTAAAATATTGCATAAATTCATTTTTAGGGGAAATGCTCATGTTGTGTGCAGGACTGGAAGTCCAAATGTCCCTCTTCTGGTGCCTCACAGCCACAGCCTGGTATCATTGCAGATAAATCACATAACCCTGCTGTCCCAGCCAGCAGAACAGGAGTAGCATTACTTTTCCTCTTTACACAGAAAAAAAAAAAAAAAACAAACCCAGAAGCAATGTTTGTGATTCATTCACCAAGGTACAGAGGAGGAACGCTACTCAACATTTGTAAGAATCCATAGGCTGGTTATGCTATCACTTCAAAGGCAGTTTTTCTTTTTAATCTTCCCTTCCTTTTCTTCCTGCTTCAGCCTTTCATATTGCATCTTCCTTCCTAGGTGGTTAAAACCTGCTCCCAAATACACAGCTCAAGTAAGAGACATTGTGACAGGGAGGAAATGCAGATCTGTTACCCTGCAATGCTGCCCAGCTGTCCCTCACATCTGAACCCTGCTCTCCCTGGAATACCTAGGTCCATCCCTACAGGAACAGGAAAAGCTGAGAATCACCACTTTCTGAGAGTGAACAATACCCTGTGCAATAGCAATACTCTTTAGAGTTTCCAATCAAGTTGAATTGGATGGGAGGGGATCTACCCAAAAAAAACGTTTATCAGGAAGAACAACCTCAAAAATATAGCCTCCCTGTCACACTAAGTTATTCCACTCACTTTTGCCAAGTGCTTTCAACTAAACACTGAATGACAATTTATAGTAGAGTTGGTACCAGCCTCTTCTTTTGTCCAAAGGATATTGGTCCCAGATGAGAATGAGATTGAAGTCTTCTAACCAAGAGGGTGCAAAGGCTTTCCTTTCTCTCTCCAAACACTTGTGCTATTAATCCACTTTGCTGATGCTGCCTTAGTCTTTCCCACAGACAGTGAGCCTCTGCAAGTGATGGACACCAATATGACCTGAAACCAGGCTGAAGCCAGAGGCACTGCACCTTCTCTACCAACTGCAACTCGCTGAGCAGGGAAGAAAGATGGTTCTCTGGTCCTCTGGCCCAGTTTCAGTACCAACATTTTACAGGAAAATGAAAGTTTCACTCTATCCACAGAAAGTGCTCTAACCACTGGCCTATGCACCAAAGGACTGGCAATTCTTGCTGTTGATTTTTTTAAGGACACTCGCATGTTCTGCTGCCATGTTAAGTACTTTAGATGAAAATAAGATTTTGTTTCCAGGGAAGGAATATTTCATCTGAAGCTCCCAAATCTTTATGAAAACCTTCAAGAAAAATTTTTCATTTTTCTTTCAAAATGAAAATCAAGTTAGATGAAAATTTGTATCCGAAAAAACGAAACAGGTGTTTGTGGGTCAGCAGCCAAAGAAACAAAATACTTTATTCACCCAACCTTGCAAGCAAAGGCAAATGTTTTGTTACACGATGAAGCCAGAAAGCAAATCTGCTTCAATCCAGGTCAACAGATCAGATTTTTAAGAGTCTTTGCTTCTTTTTTGTAACAAGGAAATGTTCTGATCATTTCCTCTTCTAATTAGTAAAAAGGAGAAGTCACCATACCAGTGCTCTGAGACCCCACGGCCTTTCTCAGTGTACTCTTAATACCCAGGTGGGTACCAGTGCACCACAGAGACAGGGCCAAGGTTACAGCTGAAGAAACCTTTGTTGCTAAATCATACTTATGCTCAAAGCATGTTTAATCTTTTGTGTTTAAGGTCTGAGTGCATCTTTGGAAACACATCTGGATGCCTGCAAGCACCAAACATGATCTAGCAAACTAAAACAGGTATGGCCACCCTTCCTAGTCTCAACAGCCTCACCATGTAGCTTCATTTACACAAAGCACTTACAAAGAAGCCCCAGAGATCATTCAACAGGGAAGGAATGACAAAAGGTCTCATGAATCACACCTTGGTAATACATGGGATTTCACTGTGGGAGCAGCCACAAGAGGCCCATTCAGACACTCACCATCCATACAAGCCCGAACACATAGGCAAGTAGGTATTAACAGACAACTCAAGCCCCTTGCAGGAAGCCCTGCCTAACAGCTCCATCCATCTTCACCTCTATCAATATCTTTCAACACCTCTGCTCCAAAGCTTCTGTCGGTCACGGGCTCCTCAGCAGACATCTTGAAAACCAACTCCCCATGGTGGATTATAAACCTAACAAACCAAAGGTAACTACCTTGTTCTTTACAAGAGTCACAAGACATTTTATACTTAAACCTAATGCTTTACATTTTCTCCTTTGTTTTTCTCTTGACAAATGGCTGTAAAGAACATTTAACACCAACCCTTCACTTACTCATATGTTTTTAGCTGCATACTAATTTTTCCTCCACTTCAGCAAGAGTGATTTGAGCTTCTACTTTATTTTAAGCTTATCTGCTTACATTATCCATACTCAGTTAAAAAAAATGGAAAACAAAACAGCCAGCACAAAATCCACACTACAAAATTTCTTTGCTGTCAGAGCCAGGGACAGGTCACATCAGAATCAGTTTAGAGAAACTGAATTTGTGGTCCAACTTATATCATCATTAAGCCAAGGAAACCACAATCAATAAGAGATTATGTTCAACTGGAGTTCCTTGGCAACAGCTGTATGAAAAACCTTAGGGCTATTCTCCCATTTGTTTGCCCATATCTTTCAGAACACCCTGGGCACTGCCACTTTTGAGGATCTTGTACATTCTGCTAGCAACAGACACAGCAGTAATTTCTGTGCATGACTTGAGTGCAGCTCATATTTTGACAGTGCAGTTGAGATCAGCTACATTGCAAGTCACTTGCTGTATCCATCTTCCCTGATTCTCTTGAACTGCAGGAGAAATGGACCATTTCAAATTGATCAAACCTTCAACATTCTCTCATTGCTATTTCATTCACCTCCAGTTTAGCCTCTGGTCACAGATATAGAGCTGCACCCTTGAAAAAATTAGTATCTGACAAGCCATGGATGGTCAGTGGGAAATGGATACAACAGCATGAAAGAATTACTCACCTGCTAAATGGGTTATTAAACATAACTAATTTCACAATAAAATGCCACCAGGACCTAAGTGCAAATAAGTAAATTAACTCTGGGTACTCAGTGAAGAGAGTGATTACTTGCTTACAGTGAAATGCATTATATCTAAGAAGTTAATAAAATTCAAGTCATGTTAAAAAAAAAATCTACTTTTTGCTAATCACGATCCTAAATGCCTAGAAAATACATTTGGCTTCATCATCATTGCTTGTAGAAGTCATGCTTCTTACTCAGTACAGACCAGGTTTAGAATTTCTTAATACTATGTAGGTAGTATTTATGGAAGAAAACTGTCTGGATCAGATTTATTTCAGTAAAAGGTGGCTAAATATAGCTTAATAGGACAGGAAACCAATACATTGATATCAAGGCAGGAAACAAGCATCTTCACTGTGAAACTACTTTCTGTGAACACCAGTTAAACTTTGATTAAAATTTAGTTCAAAGCGAAGCTATTTCCATTACAGACTAAAATACCTAACTTCACAAACTCCCCAAAGTCAACCCTTCTTAAGAACCACTGTTAACTTTCAAATACACCTCTGAGTAGTTCAATACATTTCAAAGAGGCTTCTTCAAAAAAGTTTTTACTGAATTTAAAAAAAAAAGTGCTCTCTGATATTTTTGACTTTTAAAAAAAAAAATCCAACCAAACAAACAAGCCAAATCCATCTTCTTAGGCAGCAAATTCAACCCCTAACTAGGTGGACACTTGGCAAGAACACTGCTGTAAGAAATCTCAACTGAATGCAAGAACCCCTGCAAGTTGTTTTGCTACCACAGTAAGTAAAGGTCTAATATAGATGTAAGAAAGGCCTTCCTCTGCATCACATTCTGAAAAAAAAAGAGAATTTCAGCAAGTACAATCTTGTTATCCATTCAGTTGACTGTTTCCAAAAAGAAAACTAGAAAAAACTGCCCTGTAAAGACTGCTGCAATTTAATTGCTCTAGAACTTGAATACTTCACTAAGATGATCCCACAAAAAACCACAATCACCACCACTACTCCAGTGTGTAAAATAATCCTTAACAATCCCATTACTTAGATTTTACTGCAGAAGTAGTTAGAAGATGACTGATGTGTCAGCCACTTTGGTAACACCTGACGACTATTTATGCCACCATGCTTGAAGCTGTAAGTGGCATCTCTTCAATGAAGACACCACAGCCTCTGTCCCTATTCATAAGGAGTAGCATGAAGTCAGTCACACGATGCTTCATCTACCTCTAGCAGCATGAGGGGTGGCACTTTTCAAAGATATCAGATCAATACTTGCACATCATGGCAAGTCATAGGAGCAAATTCTAGTTAAATAAATAAATAAATAAAGCTAAACTGCAACTGCAAAAATATCAAAGAGCATTAATAGACAGCCAGTTTACAAATTAGCACTACCACCTGATGCTCACAATTAGAAAATTTAGTTCAAGGAAAAAAGCAAAACTACCAAACAAATCACACTATTTTCATGACATGTTAATAACTCTTGTGTTTTTATGTCGGAAACATGTTGCCTTCCTTAATGCATTGCATCAAGATCAACAATTTCAGAAATCTTTGCCTTAAATGTATTTGAAAATCTAGTTCCTAGGAAAAAAAATATAAAACCACAAAGGGTGCGCCCACAAAACTGAATTAACTGTATCTCAACAACTCAAGGTAAGCAATCTTTATTCTTATATCTTCCAGATTATTGAAATTTCATTTCCTTCAGAATTTTTTCCAGTTACACTACTGCTCCAGTGAGAAAGTTCTTCCCCAGTGTTTGACCTGATTTTCCCTTGCAGACAAGTGTTCCATTTTGCAAACTTACAAATTAAAAACAAAAAAAATTCTCTCCTGATATTCAAGATAGGAATAATTCCAACACCAGTTAAAGGCAATGTAAATTCTGCTTTGCATTTGCCAAGAGTCAGAACTATATCAACTGTTTTTTTCATTAAAATCCACTTTAATTTCTGAACCTTCTACCCCTCAGGAAATACAAAAATTATCCTCTCTCTTCACAAAACCTTTTTACTTATCTCTGATTATCTACTGTACCACCTGTTCCTAACTATCAAATCACATATAATATAGCAGGCCAGGGTACTGGTTCTCTCCTTCAGTCAATCACTTCTTTACGGCTCTTGCCAACATCTTGAGCTTCAGCTTCCTCTATTTTCTTCAATGGCTTTTGTGATTTTTTTTTTTAAAAAGCTCTCCTTGCCGTAGGTGACCCATAACAGCACCAGTTGCTGCTGTCTAAGACCAAGCAAAGAGCCAATTACAAACCACATTAATGCTAGAAATATATACAAAACATACTAATGGGTAGAAGTTCAGAGCAGCAAAGGTTTAATTTACAAGGCTTCTCTAGCAGGCATCCAGTTATTTCAAAAGTAGTTCAAATAACCTTGCAGCTGCTGTTCACACTGTGTGTCCTCCTAAGGGAATCAGCACAGCATAGCTCATACTGGTTTCACACCTCAGCTTTGCGTGAATCCTCCTCCTAAGGGTTCAGATGTCTGTGATCCAAGGCCTAGTTTTGGCACAGCAGAACTGTAACCTTGGATGAAACTTCTCAGGAAACTGCCAGCTTGCAAGAAAGCTATATGATAATACTTAGATTAGAGCCATGGTAGATATGAACAATAAATTTACAGCTAGATGCAAGATCCTTGAAACGCGTCTTGTTAACAATTCAAGGACTCAAGAAAAAAAAACCAAAACCACATGAAAAACTATAAAAAACTATGGTGGAAAAAAAAGCAAACAATCAAGGATTCAGAATATAGCAACTCAGCAACACTGAGAATTAGTCCATCCAAGAAGCAATAGAAGTCAACCTTCCCCAATATTGGTAACTGCCAGGCCACCCCAGGATGGGTGAGGCCACACCTGAAGCGTTGGGTCCAGTTAAGAGAAAAGGATGAAAAACGTGGGACCATTCAACCTGGAGAAAAGAAGGCTCAGGGGGATATTCTCAATGTATATAAATACGTGAAAGGAAGCTGCACAGAGCCAGGAAAATTCCAGTGACAGCCAGTGCTAGGCCCAGCAACAAAGTGCACCAACTGAAATGTAGGAGGCTTGCTCTGAACATTAGGAAACACTTTGTCAGCATGAGGGTGACCATAAACTGGCACAGTTTGCCCAGAGAAGCTGTGGAGTCTCCCCCTTGGAGACACTCAGAAACAACCAAGACACAGTCCTGCACAACTGGCTCTAGGTCTCCCTGCTTGAGCAAGGGGGTTGGACGAGGGTCCCTTCGTATGTCAGCTACACTGATTCTGTGAATTCCTTCTTAGAAGTGGTATGTCAGTGCTTTGCCTGGTTGCTAACTAATCCTAGTTATCCACCACAAATCTCTGTCAATAAATAACAAATTTAAAGTTATGTGTATCTTACTTATGGAGTCTCTTTGTGCACAGTAAATGGTGAACAAAATGAGCAAGAGAGAGCATTACAGCTAATGGCATTAGCTTTTCCCCATGGAGGCAGTTAACAGCATCTGGATCTATCTAACAGGATCTGTGCTGCTGACCAAGTACGCTGAAAAGTTAAAACTACTGTCACAAATGCACTGATGAAATAAAAGTCCTTGTTCATAACAAGTCCCTATGAACTAGACATTATATTTTTGCATGCAAAACTGGAATACACTACCAGTCAATGGAAGACATTTAAGAACAAATGATATAAAGACTACGTCTACAACAAAATTCTCCTTGCAACCAGTTTTAGTCAATGTTGCAGTTATTTTTCAAAGTGGTTTGAGCTGATGGGAAAGCACAGCATCAGATTATTCAAGTCTATCTTGTAGTATCTCTCCCTTAGGCCAACAGTGGAACATAGTCCATTGATAAACAAGACTAAAAAATTCCACTCAAAAAAAATATTTTCTTGTATAATCAGGCACTTTCATATCATTCCTGGCACTTGTAATAATTACAGCATTGAGACAATATTTAATTCAATACTAAGAGATAATCTCAAAAACCTTTTTTAAACATTTTCCTATGTCTTTTTGTGTATACTTCGTTCTAAATCAGCCATTCATTGCAAATCCATGTTTAGGGAGAGGAGGTTTTAGTCTCTTGTTTCTAATTAAAAAGAACATTTGACACTTTAAACTGCAGCTACAAATGGATATGACAAATATTTATTTTGAAGCTTGATCTTCTAGCCTGTATCTGAGCTTGTGAAGCACCAGTGACTTTCAAATACAGTTCACCAGCTTCCCCAGTTCTGATTGCTCTAAAATCCTTGAGCAGATTCTTTCTTCTGGAAGATAAGATTGTGATGGATATAAAATGGAAGGGCTGATGCTGTCATTTTTCCTCTAAGTTGCAACTGAACTTTCATGATGGCAAATCAAAGCTGACATAAATATTTATTTGGAATCTATCAAAGTTATTACAGGTGCTTATACCACAATGAGAAGTGAAATTAAAATTAAAGTTACTCAAGCAGCATTTAATCCAGATGAAAATATAAAAGGGCTTTTCCTAAATTCGGAGAAAATTACACATGCCTTAAAAGCTTCTGCTTGATTTTTTTATGCTTGTCTACGGCCAGCTCCCACATGTATTGTCAGCCCCACCACATAAGAACTGACATTGTATTTTATACACCTGCAAAATAACCAAAACCCAACCTGATGTATAACAAACCTTCTTTCTTTTCCACACAAGTGAAGGTGAAGGTTCAGCTCAGACTATTAACACAAATTTAAGACCAAAAGCCAATCTGAAAGTTCAAAAAGAACATACCCAGGCAGTTTACAGGCTGCCTGCAATCCCCCATAAGGAACTGGACCCTACTTAAACCACTCTGACAGAGAGGTTAGTCCTTTCTCTTCTACTGTCCTTCATCTATACACTAATTCCATCCAGATAATTTCATAGATTACCTCCCTCCACCATCCATATCTTTGAACACTGTGCAAAGGTGAGTGTATCTGGCCAAATATCTGGCAAGATCTCCAAGTCATTTTCAGTATTTCTCAGTGAACCTTAATGATGCAGTAATACTTTCACCATAAACTAAAAGAAAAGCATCTGTTACCAATACCTAAAGTACTGAGACAACATTTCAACAAGGAGTATACAATGTGCAACTCCATCAGCTCACAAATGACATAAAACTAAATAAGAACCAGCTGCCTATGCTACTTAACACACAGTTAGCTGTGAGTTATTAATTTGCCTGCATTTCCAAGGATTTTACTGGCATCACCATTAAAGTGCCAGTCTGTTACAGCCCTCACATAACTGTACAGATATTGTCTTACTGCAGGTATTTTAAAAGACACCTTTTAACTCAACAAGCAAATTCTGCATGTATGAGAATATTCATTTTTTTATTGACAGAATCCTTTTAGGCAGCAAGTAATATATTAACAATTCTAGTGCCTCCCATTATGCTGAGCTGCATTGACGAGAATTACTAAAGACAAATGTCTTGCCTGAAGGTGCAAGATAATGCAGGAGGAGAAACTCCCTAAGTAAACAGATAATCAAAAAAGAGTTAGAAATTTGTCCCAAGTATCACCCATGTCCAAGCTGCACCCCATAGCGAAATGACTGGCTTTTGCCATGTGAAGAAGGGTGCCTCAATCCCTCTTCAGACATACAGACATCTTGCTGCTTGACTACTGACAAACCACATCACATTCAGTAATCATTTCACCTTAAATAGTTTAATGGAGGAAACTGCAGCAGGCAGTAGACTAGAAAAGCATGGATTAACTGCATACGTATCACGCCAGAGCAGTTCCACAGCTCACAATCATTTCCACCAAGAGAACTTTTCTTGCCTAGGGTACATCTGCTTTCCATTTATCCACCATTCAACGAAATGGAATCTTCCTCTGCACTACCCCAACTCTCAGGCTTTACTGATCCATTAATGACACTCATTAGTAAATTAAATGCTGTAGGTATTCTGTCTGTGTCAATCATGCCTCTATTGAAAAATCAATGACTAATCAAATTCATACAAGAATTCCTGCTCTAGCCACAAAAGGTTAGTCTCGCCAAAGATCCTCTTAGCACTCTATCCTGAAGTGCTTCCCTTTAATCATGCTATCAAAGAAGCTGGCAGCCAATTCATTTCCAGCTTTGGAGGATCTTGGCTAAAAAAGTAGGAAAGCTTAGTGGTAACAAGATGCCAGAGGTGGTGGGGCAACAAGCTAAGATATAAGAGGAATCATAGAATTGTTCAGGTTGGAAAAGACCTTTAAGATCAAGTCCAACACTTAAAACTCCTGCAGGCCAGACATGCTCCTATACATAACCAGCACAGCACTGAAAGGACATCACTGTCGAAGGACATCTGCCGAAGCAGGATTTTCCTTGCTCCATGTCTGCCTTCCAGCAGTTCACTCACCAATATAGAAGGCTTGCTCCCTAGGGGAAGCAGCCAGGCTACTCATACACCCTTTCCTGAGGACCCTGTGGCACCAGATTGCTTTGCATTATGATGCACAGCAAAATTAATCTGAACAGAACTGCAAAGCAGGTAACTTCAACTGCATTACCTCATTGTGTGGACTCTCTACACTGCACTTTGAGCAGCTGTATTTTGGTCACTATTGCCAGTGAGTCCAAACCAACACAACACAGCTGCTCACTGTAAGCAGGAAAGCGCACAGATAGGTGATGTAATTTACCAGAGGAACAGATTCATAGAATGGTTTGGATTGGAAGAGGCTTTGAAGACCAGTACGTTCCACCCCCTGTCATGGACAGGGACACCACCACTGGATCTGGTTGCTCAAAGCCTTATCCAGCCTGGCCTTGAACGCTGGCTGGCATGGGGTATCCATAGCTTCCCTGGGCAACATGTTCCAGTGCCTCACAAACCTCACAGTAAAAAATTTCTTTATAATATCTAATCTAAATCTCCCCTATCTTTCAGCTTAAAATTATTCCCCTTTATCTACCGCGTGCACTCCCTGATAAAGAGCCCCTCCCCATATTTCCCGTAGGCTCCCGTTAAGTACTGGAAAGCTGCTATAAGGTCTCCCAAGAGCCTTCTCAGATATCAAGCTACTGAAGAGTGTCCAGAGGAGGCCACAAAGCTGATGAAGGGTCTCAAGGTGAAATCATATGAGTAGTTGAAGTCACTTGGTCTGTTCAGCCTGGAGGAGACTGAGGGGGGACCTTACAGCACTTTACTGCTTCCTCACAAGGGAAGGAGGAGAAGCAGGCACTGGCTTCTTCTCTCTGATGACCAGTGATAGGACCTCGAGGGAATGGCAGGAACATGTAGGAAAAGGCTCTTCACTCAGCGGGTGGTTGAACAGGCTCCCCAGGGAGGTAGTCATGATGCGAAGCCTGACAATATTCCAGAAGCATTTAGACAATGCCCCCAGACGCACACAGTTGTTCTACGCAGGCAGGAGTTGGCATTGATGATTCTTATGGGTCCATTCCAACTCAGGTCATTCTGTTATTCTGTGAACACAACTGTCTCAGCCTGTCCTCGTAGGGGAGGTGTACCACCCCTCTGATCACCTTCGAGACCCTCCTCTGGATTGGGTCAATTGGGGTTAATTTCCCCGCTCCGCAATCCATCCGGGATCCCCGGGGAACGGGAGATGTTGCCCCCGCCCCGCATGGCATCCCTGCGCTCCGCCGGTCCTCTGGCGCCCCCTGGCGGCTAAAGCTGGCGGTGCAGCCGGTCCCCGCAGCGTCCCCGCTGCCCCTCTGAGATCCCGGTAGGAGGAATCAAGCGAAAAGGTCGGCACGCAGCGCGGTTCGGTACCGGGGACCGGGAGGGCCCCACAGGCTGGCACATCTCGGGCTCGTCCCGCTTAGCAAGTCAGTACCACAGGTTGCCACAAAACTGCTAATATCGTACAAATCCTGTAGTTTCTGCAGGGCAGTGGTGGAAATATCAAGGCAGTTTACTTGGGTGCACCCCTTGTACTGATATTCTTAAGGAAATCAATGGGAATTGGGCCATTTACTGCATCAGTTTTCACCCAGTATTTGAATATCAGAGAGAAGGGGAGAAGTCCTGTTCAGATTTCCCAGTGAAGCCTGAATTAAGCCACTTGCAATGTTACCTTTCCATTCTTGTCTGACAGCATGTGCAACCCCTCTCCTAATTAATTCCTGCAGTTCAGATGGTTTCCAAATGCCTGCACTGAAATAAGTAACAAGCACTTTTCCCAGTACTGTACTCAGCTGTAGCAGACTTTGTAGGTATAGCATTTCTGCACACTCACAGCTGTGATTCAGCAAAGCACTCAAGCTTATTCACCAAAACACTTCAGCATGTGCTAGTTTTTAGGCATACACACTGCTCCCTTAATCTCTGTGTAGCTTTTTCTAGGGCACAACAGCCACTTTCAAATTCATCTTTTTTTTGAGAATCAGGGGTGTTTAAGGATGCACACCACCTTGAAGAAGAATGTGTCCCTAAACTGGAGTTAGAAGGCAACTTCACAGCTGTGTAATGTTTGCAGCATAATAGGGCAAGCAGAAGCAAATTAACACAACTTCTTTTCTGTTAATTTGCAGTGAAAACAGAAACTATAACTGGATGGTCAGTGAGAGGCAAATGAGTGTCTTCAGCTATGCAAATCTATCTACATAGAGTAAATGCCTCTCACTACCAACACACAGCATCAGTGGCATGTGCAACTGAACCAGCAAAGGACACTTTAGTTCCAAGTGCAGAGAAAAGCAGAGATCCTCAGAGCACCATGTCTTGCTACACAGAGATTTTGCTGTCAGGTGTCTTGTAAGAACACTAAAACTATTCAGCCACTCTTTAAAATTGCACGTTGCAGTTTATAAGAACAAAACTGAACTTAAATTTTGAGTCACAGATGCTAAAACCCCAAAGTTACGAATTTCACAGCAATCTCAGCACAGCTCTTGGTAGGCATGTATTCTTCATCCTCAAGTCAGAACTTTCTGCTTGCTTTAAGTCACCTTTCCAAGGAAAACCACTACAGTGGATGATATTAAATTTCAGTTTGGATATTTATGTGAAGTGTTGCTCAGTAGTGGTTGTATCAGGAACCATAATGTTGACCACTGGCTATCTCACATTTAAATTCTCCACTCTAGCAATCCATTAACAGTGTTGTTTTTGCACAGTCTACTAGATGATTTTAAAACACTAGAACAACCACCCTAGGAAAAGGGAAGCTATGGCACCACAATAAAACACTAATGCCGATCAAATACCACATGCATGCAAAGATACAGAATGCCATATAATAGAAAAATACTTTTTAACGTTTGAACATTGTCAGCTAACCATTAGATGCAATAACTAGTAATATGTATATTTTATAGCATAATTCAAACATAATTCATAGCAAACCAGGTAAAAAACCCAGCTAGGATTGCCAGTCTAGAGCTTTTTCCATCAGCCTTCAACTTCTTGCTCTTTCAGACTCCACTAGTGACTCACCAAGGCACCTAATCTCTACATCCATGGTACTTTCCTATCACACACAAAGACAAATCAGTAATTGTGATATATCACTGATAGCTGACATGTAATTGTTTCCTGAAAAAACATAATACCACAATGCATACTCCATTAGCTCTTCCGTGTATGGAGAGCTCCAAGATTTGGCGTGCCACTAAGAAGATAGTTTTTCTATCCAAGATACAAGCACCCAATTTTATGAGTAGAATTAGTTCATCACAATTTGTCTCATTTCAGTATTTTATACAGGAATACATTTAAGCACTTTAATTTAGAGAAATCTCTTCCCAGATTTTAGGAGATGAACAGTTAGGTACAATAGCCCAGCTACATGAATTGATAATATTTGTCACATGCATATTAAGAATCTCTTTTTGAATGTTATTAATAGCTTTCCTGAGCACTTTTAATAATATATAAATTATTTTCTGTCATCCTAGCTCAGAAGAGCTGTTAAGCACACACATGATTTTTTCCATAGACTTATGTTTAAGGATATTAGGTATCCAAGCCTCCAATGTGGACATGAGGTCTGCAATACCAACACAACTATCTACAGCCACTGAATTTACATGCATATTTTTGTACTGGATCATGGTCTCAGTTTGAGAACAAGAGTACTGGAGTACCAAAGCTAACAGAAATACACTGTATGCTCTAATTCAGAAACACTACCTGTTCTTCTATATCCAAAACACTGCAAATGCACCTTCCCCATAGGGATTATTTTAAGGCTTTTAAACTTTCCAGTAACCTGCATTCAGGCTCCACAGACCACAATATAGCACCTTTTTCTCTCTCAAGGGGCTAGAGTTTGCCACCTGAAATTCCAAGTATGAACTTGAGAAGTGCCTTCCCGAATGAGTTTTCACATCTGAAAATAGTTACAGCACAAAGTGTTGGGGTTTGTCTCTTTTGCTCTCCCCAAGCCTGGTCCGATATTGTTACTATTGGAAGCGCAAGAAAGTATCTATTTATTTTTACTTTTTCCACACCATAAAGCTAGCATTTTTACAGCAATATCTGCAGCTGCTGCAACAAGAAAAGTTCCACAAACAACTTGACTAGAATCCACAATCTGCTGACTCTCGGGTATTTTAAGAACACACACAAAAAAACCCAAAACAGAACAGCAATAACCAAACAGTCAGCTCACGCGTGGAAATTGCAACCTGCAAGCTTTTCTGAGAGCAATGCTGTTCTTTGTAATATTTTTACATCACAACACCAGAGAGCATGCTCTTTAGGGAGGACACTATGATTACATGCATGCCTGTACCTCTTCTGTTACAGCCAGGTCGAGGTCCCTGGTTCTTGACTACAGCTTCTGAGGCTCCAGCACAAGCAATAAGGAATAAAATGCATTCAGGATGAAAAAAACAGTTGACTTTACCTGGCACTGCCATCAGAACACGTGCAGTATTTCTAAATTTCAGTCACTATCTCTAACTGGTGTCACCATTTCTCCATTTAACCAACAGGTTTACTCTTTAAAGCAGGTAAAAGAGTCCTCCTGCTCCCTCAGGCATTTGAAGCGGAGAGGGGTGACTCTTTAGAGTGGAGCACCGACACTAATTTGGTTTTAAAGTCCTTCAGCCGGACCAGTGAGAACAAGACCCAGATGCCAAGTTATCTAACAGAGCCCGTGCTGCACATCCACAGCCAGTTGTGTAACAAACCCCGGGACAATTTTACAGGTCTTAATCAGGCAAAACTCCCCATTGGTTTCTGCGAGGGAGCTCTAATCAATCAAAAAAGCTGTAAGAACTGGATCCTCTTTTCTCCCTTTTAACGATAAAGGGTTATTTTCAGCTACGAGAACGCCAGGTTACGCGAACTCAGCAACCCCGTAACTCTCGCTTTAATGGCATCAGGAATCCGTCCTGCGCTCAACTTACCAACCACAGAAGTGAATCTCATGGACACTCTGATAGCGTACGAAACAAATAAACCCCCTAAACTGATACAAAACAGCTTAGCAAATAACGGAGCCGTTCTCCGACCTCCCTACCCCAGACGGCACGGCGGTGGGAGTCTCCCGAAGTAAAACTACACCACTTTTTGGGGAAGCGGGAGGTCCAGGCGCCCCGCTTGCGTTCCTCCCCGGAATCGCGGGGAGATGCCGAGCAGAGGAGAACTTCGCAAGCGAGCGGCGGGGGTCGGTGCTCCCTCCCCGCGCCGGGAACACCCGCTTGGAGCGGCGACGGCGGCGCCCGAAGGATGGGAGGGCGGGATGGGAGCCGCGCGCTCCACGTGCGCCCCGGTGAAGCCTCGCACCGCAAAGCCCCGCGTCCTCCTCCCGCCCCACAACTTCCCTGCAGGAGCGCCGCCCGACCCTACCTGCCTGCCCAGAGCCCTCTTCGCCTGCGCCGGGTCCCCGCTGTCAGCGGCTGGCGGGAAGGCGGGAGCGCTGTCCCTCCGGCAGGGCGAGCCCCATGTGAAGAGGAGCGAGGGAGCCCGGCGGCTCCACCACCGCGGCCGCCGAGGGGAGGGGACGGAGGGAGGAGGCGGGCGGGAGGGCGCGCCTTGACGCACCGGGCGCTCCCCCCCGCCCCCCGTTCCCCCCTCGCGCGGAGCCGCCCCAGTCCCCGCGGAGCCGGAGCCGCCGAGCTCGCGGCAGCGCCCCCTGGGGGCAGCGGCGGGGACGGTGCCGCCCTCGCCCGTGTCCCGCGGCCACAGCAGTGGCGGCTCGGGCTGGCCAAGCCGTGGGTGGTGGTGCTGGAGGTGCTCTGGGTGTCTCTTGTGCGCATCTCTGCCCTCCCGGATGGAACCACAGAATCATGGAATCACAGAATGGTTTGGGTTGGAAGGGACCTTAAAGCCCATGCAGTTCCAACCCCCCTGCCGTGGGCAGGGACACCTCCCACTAGACCAGGCTGTTCACGGCCCTATCCAGCCTGGCCTTGAACACTTCCAGGGAGGGGACATCCACAACTTCCCTGGGCAACCTGTGCCAGTGTCTCATCACCCTCTGCAAAGAATTTCTTCCTAATATCTGATTTAAATCTTTCTCCTTCCAATTTAAAGCCGTTCTCACTCATCCTATCACTACTTGCCCTTGTAAAAAGTTCCTCCCCAGCTTTCCTGTAGCCCTTTCAGGTACTGGAAGGCTGCTATGAGACCACTCCCCAAGCCTCCTCTTCTCCAGGCTCAACAACCCCAACTCTCTCAGCGTGTCCTCATAGCAGAGGTGGTGCAGCCTGCTGATCATCTTTGTAGCCCTCCTCTGGACTTGTTTCAACAGTTCCATATCCTTTTTACGTCAGGATTTCAGAATTGGACACAATACTCCAGGTGGGGTCTCACGAGAGTGGAGCAGAGGGGGAGAATTACCTCTTTCAACCTGCTGGCCACGCTTCTTTTGATGCAGTCCAGGACCATCAAATTCTTCTCTGGCTACCCCAATCACCAGGGAAGGAATTCCATTTTCCTTGCCCTGCTGAGAAGCCACAAGCACAGGGTTAACTAAGTGCAACCAGTACATCCAGTGAGCCTACTGGTTCAAGTTAAGTAGTTGGTTAAATTTGAGCTGTAGGATCGGCATGCCAGCAATCAGTTCAAATGCATCAGAGCCCACAAAGCTGGGAAAGCAGCAGTGTCAATCCTGAAAGAGCGAGCAGGCTTGGCCGAGTGCTGAGAGGCCAGTACTCCTCCTGGTATCTGGGCTCTCGCTGATTCTGCAATGCCTCTCTAGGTGTTCTAACAGGGAGGAGGGATAGAATGGCCTCAGCTAAGCAGAAAAGTGTTAAAACACAGCACAAGGACTTAGGGTATCAGGATTCACTGTTTGACTTTGCCCACCCATGGCAGCCACTCAGCTCTCGATAAGCTGTGGCAATGCCGAAGCGTGTTCTTGTGAAAAAGTCTGGCTAGCTTCCCAGAAATCCTCAGATTACGCAGAGAATCAGATTTGTACTTGTCACTTTAACACATGCCTAGATGTTTGTGGAATACAGCATCTTTGTGCCACAACTCCCCATCTGTACAATTTAATTTCCCCTCCCTACCTCAAAAGAATCTGATGAAGGTAAATTAATTAACCTCTCCAAGGCACACCAATTTGACCATAATAGAGCTCCCAGAGTACATGTACTGAGAGATAGATGCTGTAGTTGCATCCCATCCTCCCCCAAATAAGCATAAAAACATTTTGAAAGGAAGATATCTACAGTCATAAAAATCTTCCAAAGCAAAGGAGTGCAAAACAGGAAAAGCTGAGCTGGCAAATCCTGGACTAGTGCTCCTCAGCACTGTGAGGTGTGAAACAGAGAGCAGGCAATCAAACACATTCGTTAGCCCAAACCAGGAACACTCATCACTAGTCTTCCAAATTAAAAATAACAACAACAAAAACAACTACTTAGGGTATAGCTGAAATCTTCTGCCAGAAAATCCTGACTCCCTCTAATTAGAGACTTTAACATCATATTACTGCACATGTTAGAAATATACACTGTAACCCTGTTTTTTTAACAGTGCAAATAAGATGAAAATAAAAGAAGCATTTTACTGAGCATATTATTAAAAAATATTGCTGATCATTAATTTGTTCACAGCAGTAAAAACAAAGATCAGTCATTCTATTTATGTATCCACAGAAATAAACTCAATTTACTTTTATAGTGCAGTGAGATTTACACAAAACTCACCTAAATATAATTTATTGTCATAAACACCATGATTTCCCTTGTGTTTTCTGCTTACCCTGTTACTATTTTTGTAAAAGTCATTTTTTTTTCCTTGTGCACCCAGTGCATAATAACCTAACCACAGAACTATGCACGTTCTTCAGAAAGACAAGTTTTCCCTTAGTTTTACTTGGATATCACAAATCTTTTAGCTCAATAAAAGTGCTGAAGTATATTGGTGAAACCTCCAGAGGAAATCCACATATCGGTACAAAGGCAGGTTTGTGCTATCCCAAAATAACTGTTGGGCAAGGCTGCTTGGTTTCCAGACTCCCCATGCTGTGTCATGGCTGGGAGCTGTGACAGCATGCTGGATCCGCTTCCTGCTAGCAGGACACAGCCTCTCTGCACACCAGGATTTCGTATGTTCAGCTTGGCTCTCTAGAAATCAGCAAGAAACCCAGGATGCCCTGCAGGAACACAGGAGACTTCACATGTCTGTAGCTTTCGCAAGATTTTCACAGAATGTATTTGTGATGTAGCCGTAGACTGGAGCCTGCCACTTGGATAACCTGCAGTAGGAGACTGTGAGAGGAAGGAGCAGGATCCACTCTCCATCTGCTCTTAGCTGAATCTGGATGAACACTAAGTGCGCTCCAGCACCCAATCATACTTCCCATACTGAGGCATGGATACAATATGGGCCTTGAATGTCATCCTGTACTTACGTGCCCCCGCAGCTACACGCCTTTATGTTTCCTCTGCTTGCTGGTATTACCTGCTAGTCTCCTACCAGCATTGCTGAAGCATCCTTGATAAGACAGAAAGCTGCTGTAAACTAGGACAGAACTGTTCAGAGTACCTGCATCTGCCTGTGGGTGGCATCAGAATATCTCCAGTGGACCAATGTTCGCTTAGGAAAGACATGAGGATTACTGTTCCTGCTTGCAAACAGCCAAGTATCATTACAGTGCAAGTCCTGCTTTTGCTACAAAGCTCAACTAAGAGGCAGATATTTAAATTAAATGAATTATTTAAAATAGTAAGAATTAGCATTACTCCATCAGCCCCTCTTAATTCTGACAAAGATCTATCAGGCCTTGACCCTGTACACACTGCAGTTATTGCAAAAGGAAGATACAAACGCATAATTAAACATCTCACCTTCTACAACTTTGGCAAAACCAGAGCTTTATCATCATCAGGAGTAGTTTCATGTATTTTAATGTTGGAATCAATGAGGTAGTTACAAACTGGTGAACACAAGTGAATCACCATGGATGTCTAACAGGACACGGAAGCATAACTGCAAGCCAGGATATCTGAGGCTACAGATTTAAGGTCACCCACTGTTCCATGTTTTCATATTGTCACGTTAGAACTGTCATGCTTGTTTCTGGTATCTTTACAGACCAGCAAAGACCTTATCACCCTGAGACAAGTCAGTGCACACCCCCAAGCTGGTAAGCACTCTGAAACGCTCAGGTGCTATTGTCCAAAGCTGTATGGGTGTAAGTGTTGAGCAAACCACTGCCTTACTTACCTGCAGAGTATTACACAGCCATTGTTTCTTAAGACTAAGAAAGATAAGAATATGAAGCTCATTCTTGTAAATATTTTAGAACACTTTCTTAAGAATTTGAGAGAGTGCCTTGTACTGCTCAGTTGCCCATATGGCTAAATGACAGAGCCTGAGACCATTACCAATAAAGCTTAATTGACTTATGCTAAGCAACCACCACCGGCTGTAAACGGAAGAAAACAGGAACTTCAAAAACACATCAGGAGAAGTGTTTTCTCTTCTCTTCCCCTGCTTTAAAAGCATTTTAACTGATACAAGTTGGTGGTTTTTGGCTTTGCAAGCATTGGTCTTCTCACCTAACATTTATGCGTGACTTTTCTACCAGACTTGTACCAGATTTTGCTTAAGAATTTCATGAACATTGTGGCTTGCAAAAGGCCTAGATTAATTGCATTAGAGACCAAATATTTGACCTCCACAATGACTCGTGAGGTTGCACTTGTTTGTTTGAGGCTTAAGTATATGAAAGACAGCTGAGGGTCGAATTATCAGCTTTCTGCAAATTGGGTTCTTGCAGGGTGCTTCCAGGATCAGAAATGACACATGCTGCCCTAAAACTCATCTCTGATCTATGCTGATATAGGATCATCTCCAGTTTTCCATTTCCTCCCCTGAATTTACTCTCAATGAAGTTATTATTGAAAAAAAAAAAAGTAAGATTTATTCTTCTGAGATTTAGAGTTATAAATCTGTGTGTACAATAGTCACTGTGAGTAGGTGGCCGGCTGTTTTATTCCTTGTCAGCAGAGATGCTATTCTTAGTTTTGTATGTGGTCCTTATCTGTGTCATAGATAGGGACAATAGATACACATTGGCAACTTTGATAGCACTCGGAGAGAAGCTGACCTCTCAGTCCAGGAAATTATGCTAAAACTCTCATCATTTTGGCAGCAGAATTTTAACCAGCAGTTCCCAAGAGCCTCTGCCAGCACATCGTTGCCTTTAGAGGACTCAGAACTACTAAAAATATTAGAGAAAATTAAAATAGCACAGGAATTATAACAAACTAAAAAAAAAAAAAAAAGGCTGGGGCTACAAGTATAGCTTTGGATTCCAATCTTTACAGAGATCCACTAGGCGACCTTGCAATGTATGGCAGTATCTGAACTCTTATGCTGGATTTTGTGGGTTTCAATCCTTAATCACTCTGGGGTCCCTTAGCACAGCTTTCTGGCACAAAATAGCATACATCATTGTTGTCAGTAGGATGAGGTACTGAATAATGTGAAGAGGAGAAAGTACACACCAGTCTGAATGCAAGCACCTTTGTTTTCTAACAAAGCCCCTTTGGCTCTGCTATGATATCATCTGTTGCAGCCTGCCTTTGCTGTGTTGGAGTCACTCGTGCCTTAATATGACTGTAAAGAGCCCCAGTGGTGCCCAGCAGCTCCTGGGAGACAAGAGTTATCCCAAGTAAGACAATCACAAAGTTGCTCACACAGAAATTTATGCCTTGGCAAGATTGTAATATCTTCAGTGCCACTTGCTGAGCTATCTGGCATGTGTGGGAAATGACACCTAGGGAAAGAAATAGTTTTCTTGAAGAAAATTATTCAAAAAAAGGAAGATAATCAAAGAAAGCAATAAGGTCTGAAGACTGAGACATACAAAATAGCTTTAGCTTTGCCTGCCCAGCTTGCTAAAGGGTCCCCAAACCATTTTGCCACGGGTGGTATCATTACCCTTCTCAAGTGCACCCATCCCTTGCCAGCCTCGCTTAGTGACATCAAGTCAATCAACAGAGATAATAGTACTTGCAAATAAGAACATTTATCACTTACCAAAGGATAATTGAATCCTCCCTGGAAAAGTCACAGGAGATTCCTTGTGGCTGCAATGACAGTGGCCACCAGTGACACCAGATCCTGTCTTGTAGCAATGCGATTCAGTTGCATCTGGAAGTGGACAGAAACCTGGAGCTTATGACAATTGTGCTTCCACCTGTGCAGTTTAAGTCTTTAGTTCTACTGATTTCATTATGTCCCTGTGTGGTTGTGGCTTGAAGGTTTTACTTGCTGGTTTGTTTATGAAGAACCCTCGTAGCACAGCAGAGATCAGAGTAAGCAGCCAAACAAGCACTTCACACTGCTTTCAAAACTTGTGGCCGTGTTCAGATTTAGAACTGCTTAAAAAAGGGGAGTTCATTATAGGAGGGAGCCTGTAGCTCCTGTATCTGCTCTGTAACCATATTCAAAACACATTCAGCTCCCGTTGCTTTCATTTCATGCTAATTACATATCACAGAGATGAATTTCACAGCAGGGCAATGTTAAGTGTCCTACTGCAGGTCCCACTGGTAGCATACTCCACATATTTCATGAGTCTTCACTTTATCAGACAAGTATTAATAGCTAGGAGAGGCTGTGACTCTTGGTCACTGCAGTGACTTCTGTTTTGGCTTCTATATGGATTTTCAAGGCCAGTACAAGTAGCCAATATGGCCTTTCATTGGCCAATCGACTGGTGATACAAGGCCTACCCAACATGCAGGATGCTGTTATGGCACCTGGCAGCATTGCAAACAGCATTGATCAGGGTGTCGTAACCATATTGCCTCCTGTATGGTGACAAGGGATGGGGGATGGAAGATCACAGGGCATGGAAGGAAGCTGTTTGCAACCTTTTTTGTTATGTCTGAATTTAACGAGAATGAATTTAAAAGACAGTTAAAAATGTAGACCGGTTATATGAAGACTGTGCAAAAGTGAAAACTGAACACGTCACAGCATCTAGCAGAGAGATACTGTTTTAAAGTGGCATTGCATTACTGAACCAAGTTTTCTTTATAGCAATAAAGAAATTCCAACGGTGGAACTGGAAGGAATTATAGTAGGCCTCATCTAACATATTTTGGTGAAAATTTGGCAAAAATGTGCTAATATAACAAAACTTATTCTCTTACCAGCCTCTTCTGTGCTTAGACAGCCCCATAATATTTTTTTCTGTGCCTCTGCTGCCCCCGGAACAAAGTAGATAATGAGAAAAGGTCGCAGCCTAAAACTAGCTGAGACTAATTGTTCCATTGTAGCCTTTTTCTTTCTGAATGAAACATGACATTGCACCTAGAACTAAAGACTCAGTTTAACTGCATTTGTTCATCCATGAGTTAAGATAAGCATAAAGATTACGCTCCATGCAACGCTTTGGTCACATTGTCACTGAGACATGCTCGGTCATTTGCCATTCTGGCAGCTTCCTGGCAGATTTTTAGCTACTGTATAGCATGTGCATTTCTACCACTCTGTCAAATAATGATTGATTATGCCAGTCTCATGCTATTTTCCTTGGAACGGAAATCTCTAAAGCTTATTTAACAATAAATGTCTGTCGCTTTCTCTCAACAATTGGCTTTGAGAGAGAAAAAGCATCTTTTGTTAGAAATAATGGTTTGCCTCAAAACACTCAGCTTCTTTTGTGCTGAAGTTTCACACACAGCAGGAGACTATCTCAGTGTTTCAGTAATAAAAAGTCTCTACTGTCAGGGTCAGGGGTGTTTCTGTACACAATACCATAAATCCTAGCAATATTTACAGAAGTTATTTAATATCCCATATTCCCTGTATCCTACAGATGGTGATTGTTATTTTTTTCATAAAAATATGAATAAGGAGGTACTGTACCAAATGGGAATTTACCAATAATAGTGCATTCAGAGCCCTTAAATATCTTGTTGTCTTCACTATTTCAAGACAACCTTAAGCTTATTCTCTCTGATAAGGTAGTATCCTATGAAGGTAAAATCAATTTTTCATGGTAACAACAGAAAAACTTCTTATACACATCCTCTAAGCAAGAAGCAGAGGAAAAGCACGAGTTCAATATCTTCTGATGCAAAGCCAAGACTCCTAAATGCTCTGCATAGTGTTTAACAGAAAGGGGACATGTTAACATAGCTGATGAATTCCAGTCTTTTGATAAATTCTTTAGCAGAAAAGCATAGCTTGTCCAACTTATTCTTATGTTCTCTTATTTTATTTTATTTTAAACATCAAAAACATCTCTCATAGGCCAAAATTACCTCTAGGGCAACTCTCCTGTAGTGATGTTATTAAATAATGCCTTCTTTTTATCAATAATGATTACAGAAACTGTTACTTCCATCTTCTTACCCTTTGCTGTGGAAAGCCAGTCGTGATGTCCAGGGCAAGCAAAGAGAGGCCGTGAAGCTGGTTCTCTGAACAGGAGCAGGGTTGCCTTTACTACTGGAGGAGAGGAAGAACAACCTGGTCTATTTTCTCACTTTGATGGGCAATGCACAAAAACCTTCGAGATTCCCAGCAAAGCAGTTGACTTTAAGTGTGGAAAACAATATAATTTTATCAACAACCCTTGCAAAGCAGTTAAAGAACCCAAGGTAAATTCACTAGTGTCTGTCTGTGAGCATTCACAGACTGGTCACAATGACATCTGTCTTACTACTTCTTTCAATATCTGACCCAGAAGCAGCCACAGCCTGGGTTTCATTTCTGTGTTTTGCAATGGTATCAGTATGTTCACCTGCAATGTGATTATTACACTTGGCTGCTTTTGCTCTTTACCCCTCACTCCTTGAAGGAGACTGCTGGTGATCTGGAAAGCAGATTTCCAGTGAATGAGTGGCCAAATGGACAGCTTCAGGAGCTTATAAATGTATTAAAAGAAATTACAGGAGAAAAGCAAGACTGATGACCAACGGATTTACTCTTCTCTCCTAAAACACTGGACTTTTGCTAACCTTGAAGTGTAATGTTTATTGTTGCAGGAGCTGGTCTGGACACCAGCTCCACTTCTGCAAAGCATAAACTGGTGAGATTAACTGCTGAATACTATTATAACAAGTAGTAGCAGAGTTCTCAGCTGAAACTTAAGTCCCCTCTGGTGGGGCTTTATAGAAATAAAATAGCCAATACCTATCCCAAAATATTTGTAAGGAGAATGTGGACATGAGAGAGCAAACAGTGGAAGAGATTAAATGAATTATTTATTGTAAGGATTTATTACCAAACCAATGTCAGAGCTAACAGAAGATTCATGGCTTCCCATCACCCCTTCCCAGTCCAGCCTCTGGTGTGCTATACTCTCATGAATATCCAAATGGTCATGACTCACCTACAGATTTTGAGCATGGGGAAGCACTTACTATTAAGCAGCTGCTCCTTATTCAAGAAAAGGAGAAGCTTTTACAGTTGGAAGCGTACAGCAATCCCAGTGAACATTTCAGACAATGTAAGCAATATAGATTGGGATAAGCCCTGGATTTTCAGAAGCAAGGCACAGAATTATCCCCAAAATGTATGTTTATACAATGTATTTTTCATATTCGGATAGGCAGAGCTATAGCAAGGACAAGGTGAGGAGGATGTCAGATGTAAACAGGGATGCCTGAGCCACTGTTGTTGCCACAGCTATTGTGGCCAGCACTAAGAGAAAGAATTGCAGATCTACCACAGAGACAAGTATGGAAGAGGCCTTCAGTGGTGATCAAAATTTACTAAAAGCATTCTACCCCAAAAAATACATGAAATGTGTTCATCACAATGATTTTAATTACTAACATGTGAAACAGGATGCTGACCATTTTTTCTCCTGTTGTTTCTCCTCTCCTAGCAACAGAAGAAACGTTTTAAACAGGTATGAGTGGTGGAAATCTGAACAGAAAATAAAAATACACCAAAGCAAAACTAGAATAGGGTGTTTCTTATTCTGTAGAATTTAAGGGGGATCAGTCACAACAAATCCCATGACAAGACAAAGGCTTGAAAAACCCCCACTCACTGTATTTGTAACCACAGTTTTCAAAACCTATGACTGTTTAAAAATCTAGTTGTTTAGACGGAGTGTAGCTTTTCATGCAGCACAGAAAATCCCAATCCCTATCTGACCAGATTAGGAAGAAATTTTGCCTATGCATAGGTTATTCTATATTAATCATCTGCCCACTGAGGCAATGTCACCATTTGCAAAGACGTTACAACAAGATGAAGCACTGGTCTGATTCAGCGTGAAAGTTCTTACATGCTATTGCTTAAGGTTTCCCCCAAAGTGCTGACTTCTGTCCTACTCAACTTTAGTTCATACACAAGAATTAAAATTAAAAAAAAAAAGATAGCTTGTCATCCTCTGCTCTTCAGACCAGTGTGTGTGTTTTTACAACCTGTAATAGGGCTTTCAAAAATGAGGTCTGTGATGTTTCAATGTTTCAGTCATTTTGCATCATAAATAAAAAGACTGAAGAATCCTTAGATTTCCTACAGGAAGTTTTTCTTTGTACCATGGCTGACTGCTGAGCTGATATTTTTCTGCATAGTCACTGAAGATGGAGACTGAAAGTAATGAGGAGAACTTCAAGGGCACTATGATTTATACCTAAGTTTTAATGAGAAATGGTTATCTCCTGGTGTGCCCGTTTTCAACCACTGCTCTTTTTCTTTTCTTTTTTGCAAGTTAACAAAATATTTCCAAGAGTATACCCTGATGCACCTGAACTGTTACCTGTGAAAAAGACATTCAACCATCCACCAAAAGGATTTTTATGTAACACTTTGCTTAAGTAAAAAAATGTTAGCTGAAGCTCTAATTCATGAGCAAAGGGAAAGGGTGCATGCGCACATCATGTATCAGAGTAGCTCTGATGCTCCATGCAGAAAGCCTACCTAAAAATCAAAAGCTCATCAGTTTATCTTTTCTAGGCTTCTTTTTTATCTTCTCTGTACATGTCCTGCCTCTTTTGCCACATCTCACCTCTGGCACTTCATTGGGACTTCCATTTTTTTTCTTCTGCCTCTTTCCTTAGCTTCCTCCCCCATCTACTGGCTTTTCTTTTCGAGCTCTATCTCGCTAACCTTAGGTTTGGGGTTATTTTCCTTTCGAAACAATATTCAGGACTGTTAGCATTATTGTTAATGACATATTTTATCATTTTATTAAGAATCTTTCATTATGCATCTGCCTTACTGCTGAAGTCGATTAGGAAAATAATTACCTTCCTGTGCCTGAGCAGCAAATTGGCTTAACTCCAGAAAAAGGTGTTCCCCAGGAAGGCTTCCTCTAAAATGTATCTTACAGCATGCAGTAGTCTGAACACTATTGATCCTGTTTACTGAGTCTTACCTAGCCACAGTATTCATTTCCCATAGAAAATTCATCAGTGATGAATCAGTGGGTTCAGCAGCTCCTGTCAAAAGATTTGCATTTGCTTACGGGAGGGAAGCCCACATCATCTGTTATCCACAGACTCCCCTCAAGGGTCATCATTAGCTAAGGAAGAGCTTGTTATTTCTCGTATGCTGTCCTCTAGCCACAAATGAATCAGTTGCTGAAGTCTTTCCAGTTCTTTAGAGGCCATCCACAGTAATAACCAGGCCCTGAGGGCACCACTAGCCACTCTCTCTGCCCAGCCTCTCCAGGGCTCTCCTAACCTTGCCCACTGCCCATCACCGCCTGGACCATCAGACCCTGCCCCAGAAATGATGCAGCAGGGCCATTCTTCAGCATCCCACGGCCCTGCCTGGCCACAGTCCCACTGACCTGGGCCCGTATCCCATCCTATCCCTTCCTCGTCCCCTGGGATGTGCCTGATACTCAAGGCTGGGGCTACATCTTTCCTCACTGTGAAGGTGGGGCAGGCCCTGGCTGGTGAGGTCCTGCCTTGCTGCCATGGAAAGTTCCCTTGGGTTCTTCTCCCTTATGGAGTAGTTGGCCGTTGCAGCACTCTGACAGCTGTAAAATCTGCACATGCCAGACTCATTGGGAAAGTTGGTAATGCTGATACTGGACTAAATAAAAAAAATCCCATTTCTAAGTGAGAAGAACAAAAGATTCTCCTCCCAGAAAGGCACTAGTAAGTGAATTATTTGCCCCAGATACGGACAGAAATAAATATAGATCACCAGGAAGAAATAAAATGGACCAGCTCAATAGGATAACAGCAGAACAAAAGTATTGCAGCCATTCTCTTTTCCTGCTCCCATTTGGTCCACTTCTTATTCTCAACCGCATCCAGTGGACCTCCATCCCAGCCCCACAAAGTCCACACTTCCTAGCTACAAGGTCAACAGGACTCCCATGTGGAAGTCTCTGTAAGAGCCCTGTCAAGCTGCACAGAATCAGATGAGCCACCCTTTGGTGTCGATACAGTGCAAATATTCAGACGTTTTTTGCTACATCTATTCCATAGCCCAGACCACTGTGTCTTGATTCATCCACAGATTTGCTCATCAGCTGGAACATGCCCTCTGTTCATGTGAGGGGAAGAGCACATCCACCTCCCCAGCCACTTCTCTGATATAGATACCACCTTGGCCAGGAATCTCCAACCCTGACGCCAAGAACCTTTATGATTCCAGAGTCTGACCAAAAACCAGCATGAGCTGTTGACACAGGAGATCCTAGGCTCTGCTCATGACTGCATGATACCAGAGAGCAGCACAATTCTGCCTTGGCAGGAACTCTCCTCCCCAGACCATCCACCTCCCATTTTCTCTTCCATGACTCATCCCAAGACAAGTGAAGTCGTACGGTCTCTCATCTCCGCTGTGCCATCAGTCATACTCCCAGATGTGCTTTTTGAGCTTCTTTCCAGCCCCATGCCTGCTGCTCTGTTAACACAAGTCATTTTCGGTCAGCATTACACAGCATATTGTGAAAGGTGAGCCTTTCAAATCCTTGCCAGGGCCACCTCCCACAGCTTTCCATTGAAATGGGATCCCCTCTCTCTACAGCCCCTCCTGTGCTTGGAGAATACATATCAATTACGATGGCAGTAGGTAAGCACTTACCACCTCTGAATCAAACACTTTTCACTGTTGCTGTCAAATTTTATCAATGTTTATTAATTCCTGTTGATATCTTGCCAAAAGCGTTTTTTGGAGAATGGTAAAATAATCAGAAGCTATGCACTATCCACAAATAGTTCGTAATCCATTTATGCTGCCACTTGCACACATCTGTTTTCAGTTACCTATTTAAGTATTCTGCCTTGTAAAGTCCTTCACTTCTGAAGTACGACAACAAAAAATTGATGTGGAAACCTGAGGGCAGAGGATGACTAACCTCTGACTCCAGCACTCAGAAAGGTGACAAGTCTGCATTTTATTTTATTTACCAGCTAACGCTCATCAAGACAAAAGTTCATTCCCTTCAGCCTGGAGTTGCTGCTATAACAAGAACAGCAGCAAAACTTAGACAACTCTTTCCATTTCTAAAACACTTTACAACCATTAACACCTCGAGCCCCACAACTCCTTGAACAAGGATAACAGAAGGAAGAAAACTGAACAACTTGCCATTGAGAAATCAACTAAGCCACAACTATTTTTCAGGAGCACAAAATGTGTCCCACTTGTGTCTCCACAGTCTACCAGTTCATCAGATAATACTGCATTTACTGTCTTTTTCCTCCCCCAAACAGATAACCAAATTATCTGCAAGTGAAAAGATTATCAGGCTCTAACAAGGAATCTGGAAAGAAACCCAAGAAACAAAGAAACAGCCAAGTATTAATGTAAGAAAAAGCACAACTGAGTATAAGGAACAAAGTCAATGCTCTGCCCCAGTCTGTAGTCCATTGTCAAAATGGATAGGTGTCTACCACTCCATTATACAGATATTTTAAGCATGCATTCTGCAGGTGGAGGCTAGAATACAGATCCCAAGGTGACTTTGAATATCTGTCCTTTTATATTTCATTTCACCACTAACTAAAATAGTTTCTTATTTGTAAAAGATAAACGGGTATAGAAAACATATCACATTTTCAGTGCTACAGAATTCTAAACAGGAAATCCTCATGGCTATTTTAAAGATGCTGTAAGAGGACTCAGTGTAGAGGTCAGACAAATTTCTGGTGAAGAAGATAACACATCTCCCTTCTCTTCACATGGCATCAGAGAATGACCTACTAGTTTTTCCCAGCTGAATTTACACACTGATAGTGTCTCTCCTCACAGATCTGTCTGGATTAAAGTGGTTTGCATCTTATTATTCTACCAGGGCATGTGTATCTGGCAAAACTGAGTGACAGAGGGATAGCTACCTCAGGATAATTACCTCTGTATAAACTCCAGAGTAAATATAACATTTTTCCAAACCATTATATCTCCCCTCCTAAAGGGAAATAGGTATTCTGAAATACTGTAACTTTTATTTTGCAGTGGAGGGTCCACACAGAGAAGTGTTCCAGCACAACTGTAAAGGACTAGTTAATAGCAGTTCCGCAGGGGAAGTCTTAAGCCTCCCAGTAAATTCATCACACTGTTCTGCAAACAGAAAGTAAACTTAGCATATGGTCAGTGAGTGGAACATCTTTCACATCACCTCTTCAGCACAAAAACAACATTTTGTCCAGAGAACACATCTAGAGGCATGAAACAGTAGTAGACCATGACCAGGTTGTGCTGTTCTGCAGTGCACTATTAAACCCTCACAAGCTGATAGTAAAAGTCTGCTGCATACTCACTGAATAAGAATAATAGGAAGCAAGAGCATATTCCGAGGGCTTCAGGGAAAGGTTCTCTTTCAAGAGTCAGAGAGGGGGACAAAGAACCACAGAAAAAAATGTTTTCTCTTGAACTGGAAATTCTTTCCTTAATACTACAATAATGCAAAGTTTCAGCTACTCTAGAACTTAATTCTTTTGAACCAGTGAGTTCCTTTTCTCAGCCATTCTCTAAGCAAAATGGTTTACTTGTTTTATTAGTAAAGCAAATCAATAAGGCTTAGTTATTTAGTTCATTAGTTTTAATTTATCTAAGATCAGTCAGATGAGGGAACTCTTCCTGTAATCATTGGCATGACAACAACACAAGTACATCCTGTGAGCTTATTATTACCATTTCAGGTTGGATCTATGTCACTCATATGGCTTTCCTATACTTTGTAATGTATACAAGGTAAATTCTGTATATTTTAGTCCCATAGACTTAGCAATTGCTAAAGTGTGAAAACAAGCAACAACCTCTTGTCATTACTTGCTACCGCAAAGCTGTTGTGTATAAAGATTTGCTTGTTTATTTTACTTTAAGGGACAATGTGTCTTCCAAAGGTTTCAGAGACACAGAGAAGAAGTGGCTGGGAAGGTAAACTGAAGCACTCTAGAGGAACTGGCTGTTATTTAAGGTCTCACAGCAAGTCAAAAGCATCATCAATAGTGTAAGCATTACTCAGTTCACAAGCACCTGGGTTTTGGAGACTACAGTGTCTCCAAAAGAGATGTTTATTGTTATGAGCCCTGGAAAAAACCCTACCATTCCGTACTATGCGATTGTAAGCTGATCAGACATCACTCTGCATATGCTATCTATCTGCTGGCAAACATGGTGTCAGCAAGAGATTCTTTTTAAACAGAATAAAAACTAGGAAATATCCAGATAAAATGCTAATCTCAGATCAAGTAGTATTTTAGGATTGTATCAAGGAGATAAAGACCTCAAAGGAATGAAAGCTCTCAATTTCTTACTCTGACACATTCTAGTAATATGTTTCAATTTTCTGAGCAATGAAGATCAGAGCAACGCCCTCAGAAGTCCCCTTATGCCAGATCCTCACTGGGGAATACTCTAAGAATCCCTAGAACTGACAGTCAAACTGCATTCAGAGCCCACAGGGATGTGTCCCTGCCCTGTAAAAAATAATATATCAGACTGTAGGTAACCTTTATCTGTCTCTCATAGCAAAAATGGCAATGACTACTTCCAAAATAAGAATGTGCACAAAATGAATGCAGTAAATTTAAGAGGAGGAGTTTTCAAAAGGAAATATTTTGGCTCGCATGGAAGTGTTTCAATCGATCCCATTCAACGGCTAAAGTGTACTTTGGGTCTTCTTCTTGAGCCAAACATAATAATTAATGTGTTATCCCCCAAAAAGATAATGTGAACCACAGATTTTCCTGTAGTGTCAGATAGAGATGGAAAGAACATCAGTGTGATTGATAGAAAGGTGCTGTGCATTTTCATACTTGTCTTGGTCACCTACTCTGAAGAGTGAACAGAGTAAGGAACAACAAAAATCAACTGGAATATCTATGAAGTCTGCACTTCTTACTTGCTTCAAAATCCAGGCAAGTTTGAGGAAAAAAACAAATCTACCTTGAAGAGTTACCATAGTTCTCACAATTTACTTCAGTACAAATAGAGTACTCTCAGAGTACCCCAAACAGAGGACCAAATAGAGTACCCCTAGAATAGAGGAGAGCATCTCAGGATGATGCTGGAGTACAGAACTGTATCCCATGCTTAGTATGGCTTTCCCTTCAGAACTGATTTTTGCTCCATGTTATGATCTGATTGTGGATCATTAATGGAAGTTTTGAGCTTATATAACAACTGGACAATATTCTCTAGTGAGTACCTAATATATTGATTCACTTATTTTCTCTGTGCGTGTTTCCCAAACCTGCATCCTCAGAGGATCTAAGCAGACTGATGCAGCTTTCCATTGCTCAAAATGGCTAAAAAAATGCTTAGTGACTTCATTGTAAGCTTCTGCTAATGAGAAATGTGTCAATACTTCATAATTGAGATAACTGATGAAGCAGTTTTCTTCCTTTAGCCAGCTATTTAAAATATCTAGTGATGTGTGAAGTGCATTTTTAGAGGCTGTCAGGCAATGCTGTTTTTGATAATACAATATGTCTGTTTTCCCTTACCACACAGGAAGACAGTAATGCTGGACTGAACATGTTTTCCCCTTGAATGGGATGTCTTTGGGAAAACATCAAGAGAAGTGACAACACATACACAAGATAGTAGCATAATTCAACAGTCCCTGTCATAAGCCCCACTGTTTGATTGAAAGAAAGAATATTTCACGGTTGACTTTATCAAGTAGATTCATCTTATCAACTGTAACCCCATTTTTGCCTTCCCTGAAATCAGTGGCAGATTTGACTACTTTCAATCAGACCTCATGAATTTTTCCTAATTAGTGTTGTTGCTGTTATTGCTGTTGTTGGGTTAGAGAGAAGAGTCTGCTAAAAAGTTACCATTCTAATACCAATATCAGTGTCTCAAAGCAGCAGATAAAAGCTGTAATTTGTGAGGTGGTTTATGGTGAGATAACTGTAGGTGTTTGAAGTAGGAGTATCATACGGGCACCAGGACTGGGATGTGATTCATGTTACAGATCTTAATATAAACTAAGGAGGAAAGCATATTTCTTAACAACTAGAGTGTGTCCATCCACTGCAGAGACATACAGAAGGAGAAAAGGAGTGTGCTCTCTCTACCCAGTGGTCTTGGTATCAGCAACTAATGTTGCACTACGCGTGTTCGTAGCTGCTCTGCCTTTGCTGTTTAAGATCAGATGCAATAGACAGCTCAGCATTGCCCTTTGCACATACAAATTCAATTTTTATGCAATTAAAAATCATACAATTGGAAAGACTGTTGGTAAAATGAAATGAAAACCCAGAAGGACAACCCTACAAGATGGATACTAAAGTCTGAGGGAACAAAGCTGGCACAAGTCAACTATTTCTCAGTTCCTTCAATAAAAAGAAAGAGCAGAACCTGGCCATGACATAAAAGCCCTTCAGTTGCAATAGTGTTGGTTCAAACCCAGCATAAACTGTAGTAACAACAAAGTATATGATGACCTACAGAAAGCAAGTAGGTGTTTGGAACTGATCAGCTCCTTCAGAAGCAAACATTTGCACCACAAAACATTCTTCCCTGCAATCTCATTCTTAAGGATCGGACAAAAACTGGTCAAATGACTGTTCAGGCAGATAAAGAGTGAAACTCAGGAGCAACATGACCCACAGCAAAGCACACTGATTCTGACTGCCGAAGTTTAAATACTGTTTGTAATTATTCCCAACTGAACCTTCACTGACTCCTGGAGCCAGAGTACAAATGAGTTTAACCCAATCTATCCAAAACCAACAGTGAAACCTGAAGCTCCACACTGGCAAGTAAAAAAATTGAGGCTCAGAAGAAACCTAACATAAGAAGCATCCATTGTTACATACCTCCTAAACCACCAGCATTGCTGTTTCCTGGCATAGTGATCTGCTTCTGGCAATGAACAGCACAATAAGTCATCAGAATATTTCAGAACCTTATTAGGAGTCCAAATGTTATAAATTTATTACTGGTCCTATATATGACCATAGACACAAAACTTTAAGGTATTGGAGTCCTGTAACTGACACTTACAATGCAGAATATGGTCATGTTAACCTCATCTGAAGTAATTTTTTGATAAAAATACATCCTATGGATGACAAGGCAACTAAGTATGGCCAGCACCCACAAGGGAGTCCTCTCCTTCCTCTCAGTCTTTTGGTGTTCAGAGTTACATATTTTCGTCCAGCTGGTAGGAGATCAGAGCCCTAGGCCTTGCCTCAAAAGTAGGACTGTTTTCTGGTCCAGTAAATGAACCATCACATGCATAGTCTACCCATGAACAGTCAGGAACCTTATACTCAAATCAAAATTTCTGTGTGCTGGACACTGTTAAAAAGCAGTTACAGACCTTGCCCAAAGTCCAAAATACAAAATCAGCAATGTTTCAGTGACACCTCCACACTCAGTGGAGCCTGTTTCTCTGTTACAGGTGACTGTAAGAGAGACAGGCTTGTCAAATTGATTTCATGTAAGAGTTAGGTGAGGTGTTTTTGTCCTGTCACTGTTCCTCACTTCAGATGTGGCCCAAACTGAGTTTTATATGAGAGAAGGCTTTACTATTTTGCCCAGATCTCCTCACAGCTCAGAAAAGGAAGCTACTTACCACTTGCTTTTCCTTGTTTGCAAGAGCGCTTGGTCCGGATGTACAGAGTCCACAGGAACAGACCACTACAGGTTTGTGAAAGGGACTTAGAAGCTGCAGTGCACTACAGAGAAATGTGACTGCAGATACAAACTTCCTTGCAAAATTTCCACTCTCTTCCATCAACATAAAAATTCACAAGTTGAATTTGCTACCAGTAAGCTGCCAAGTTCATAATGCTTTAGGGTGGTTTGGTATAGACAGTTCCATACCACTAGCTGAACTTTCTTCCAGGGAAATGAATCCCTAACTTCTAAAAAATGGCTGATAAGCCTTGGCCCCTGATTTATTTAGCAGATCTGCAGTATGGTAAACTGCCAGCTGCTAGACAGCACCATCATGCTGTTGCCAAAACAGAAGGTGAATAAGCTGCAGTGAAGAATGACCTGCAGTTTGTATTTCACTCCCTTTCCTGGTTTCTGACCAGCTTGAAACAGTATTAGGGGTTCAGAGATGCAGAGGGGGGTTTAAGCTGAGCTAGAGAAGGCACAAAGGACTGTGAGTCTTGAATCAAGGAAAAAGTGGTGGGCTGAAGAAGGGATGTTTTCACTGCAGAGAAAGGGAAGGGTTGTTGAAAGTTTTGTTAAAAGTGAGATTTAGGGTTGCAAATTTCTCCGGGGGGGGGGGGGCAGAGATATATTTGTTCAGTTCTGCAGTTTGCGAAGTAACTTCCATGTACACCTTTTCCCCATGGGAGGGTAAAAACACTTCACTGTGTGTAATAGATCTACAGAGATAAACAATTCAGTAACAGACCCAATAGCCAGCTTCTGCAATTCTATGTCTACCTTTTCTTTCCTTTTGTAAATGTAGAGTTTTTACTTACATGTCTATGGTAGCAATTTGGTTTATAAAATTCTTTGGCCACTGAGGAAGTCTCTCAGATGTATTTCAACTTCCAAACAATTGTACACTCAAAAATCTCTGAATGATGTGCTGCATGAAACCACCTTCCCAGGCCACTTTCTACCAACATGATTAGTAGAGGGAGAAGACATAAGAAACTCAGCAATATCATAGATACATAGCACAGTGGATATACTTCATTCTTAACAAAATTACTTACAAGATCTGATTCTCCAATAGGCAACTTTCCACTTTAGGTGTTTTGTTTTATTATTCCCTCATAAATGAGTTCTTCTCTCTTTATTTCAGTGGGATTTCATTATTATTTTCTGTAGAAGAGTGAGATATCTGCAGCTCTTTTATTAGATCACCCATTCAATCCACTGCATCTTATAAGATTAGTCATGAAACAGGAGACCACACACTATTAGATTTCAGGCTTTGAATCTCTTGTGCATGCCTTAGATCACTAAAAGGGCCACTGCAACTTAATTACTCACTAAAGTCAAGAAGACAAGCACTGACTAGTGATGAACCACATTTTTCCCAAAGTCCCCACCAGCAGTCAGCATCTACCCAGAAGTGCTTTACTGCTTCCTTTTTATGGCAGGGCATAAGCTGCACCACATCATTTAAGGGGCCAAAGTACTTCTGCTTGACATTCCCAAATCCCTTAGCATTTTAGAGAGAGTGAAAACTTAATTTGTCTCAGTAATCTTGTATCAAATTCCCATAACCACTTGCGACCTTCTTTCTATATTCCCTTTACACACATAAATTATTTCTGTTTAGTCGCACTGAAGCAAAATCTCTGTGACAGAGGCATTTGTTTTATACAATACATCTGATGGACTTGAAGCTGTGGAAATACATTTCTAGCAGCCATTCTTAGACATCTGGAAGGTTGTGTTTATAAAATAGCTATTGAAATCAGTCTGGTTGTGTTTCCATGTGCATTGAACGTTTTCTGTGCACGAAGACCAGATCCAAAAATACTGAGTACTAGTAGATCCTAAAAAGAGTAAATGAAATTACTGTCTTTGTATGCTGAAAGCATACTGATTCCAGGACACTGAGGTAGCCAAATTCATACCTGGTATTCCCAGTTTCTTCATTGGAATTGTAGCAAAGATGAGGCTCCCTTTTCTCTATGCACATAGCCTTATCAGTCATACAGAAAAGCTTAAAGGAAGGAGGAGCCTGGAAGTTCATTGTCACATCCCAGAGCATTGCACAAAGTTAGGATAAGACGTGGCAAGAACAAGAAGACTTGGTCTCAAGCTTCATCAGGGGAGGTTTAGGCTTGATATTAGGAAAAAATTCTTCACTGAAAGGGTGATTGGCCATTGTAATGTGCTGCCCAGGGAGGTGGTGGAGTCATCGTCCCTGGAGGTATTTAAAAACAGACTGGATGAGGCACTTAGTGCTATGGTTTAAACAAGTATGTGTTGGTGTTGGGTCATAGGTTGGACTCGACGAGCTCAAAGGTCTTTTCCAACCTTGTGATACTGTAATACTGTGGCATTTCCATCCATATCACTCACACAGGGTTCACGTAAGGTAGTTGTTTTGTCAGCACCTTCTTGCTAACCCAAATTCTTTCTGTGACAGACTTAATTTGAGCAACAACCACCATAACGGAGATACAATACTGTCCCCTAGGAATACCAGTCTGATCTTAACTGTGCTGAATCCCATAGTCCACCAATAAATAACAGTCTTCACTCCTGTTCTGTACAAACCTAATCTTTGTACAAAACTAACCAGTAAATGAAACATTTAACACAGTTCCATGCAAGTACTAAACTTCATCCTCTCTTTGAAGGCTTTGAGGATTACAAACAAATCACATCCTTTACTCTTATTTAAAATTGTCACCTACCTGTAACTGTACTTTTCTCTGGCCCAGTGACTATGTATGTACATTTTCTGTATGTAACTGTCTTATGGGAATAACAGCTTTATTTCTAGGCATTTAGCAGACTCAGGAAGGAATTACTTAGTGTTTCAACACTGTTTTCAGCTCTTACCCTTTCCCCGGCAGAGTGTCCCACTCATCTTACAAACCACATAATTTGCACTGAGCTGCAGAATCATGAACTTTCACCCTAAGTTTGTGGATCATTTTGGAATGATCAATGACCACACTCCAATTCGGTCTCTGCCTCCCACAACTTTATCAGAAATCTAATCTGGACCTTTCCTTGTTGGAATGAAATCAATGTTAGAAAAACATTGAGTTTTCAGGGTAGATTGCTAGGGAAAAGCTGTTGCCTCTGACCTCATAATTCTAACCTACATTTCTATTTCCAGATGTTTGTTTTAGAAATTAAGTGAGTGCTCTTCAAAATGTGACAGACCAATTTTAACAGAATAGAAGTTCTTCTGCCTAGAGAAGGCTCACTTGTCGAGGTTCATCATCACAAAAGCAGAGAAGACATATTCCTGCTGTTGATTAATTGCAGTGCAAAATCTCAAGGGTAAAGTATTTTAACCTCCACAATCCTTAAGACACTACGCAGGAAATTCTCAAAATGTTTAGATTGGTATTTTGATATCATAGAATCACAGAATCTTCCGTTTGGAAAATCATTCACTGGCTTTAATTTCCAGTTATTCTCTCCTGTTCAACACTGAAGGAATACATTATATCAAACAGGTTAGACACAAAGCAGTCAAGACAATCAAAAGCACTGACAGTACTTACAGAGAGAAAACAACCTAGCCCCTACAACAAGGGCTAAATAGTGTATATTCCTGAAAGAAAAGGAGGTTTCATTTTAGAGATCATCTTGGCATAGCTTTCAGAAGTACTCCAGGCTACTCTACAGTTACACATGAACATTAGTTTCTTCTGAAAGTATGGTCCTGCCACGATTAAGCAGGGATTTTTTTTCTTTCAAAAACAGCAGTACGTGACATGTGGAACCTATAAGGTGCACATGCATTTGTGTGTATTTACGCTCCAGTAGAGATATCAACCTTTTCTTTTACAGATGAGAGAGTTCCAGTAACCAATGATTAGCAAAGTGTCCTATGCAGAGGTAGATAAGTTCAATCACTATTTGAAACTACTCATTTGCTACATCAATCATCACAAGTACTACATTAATCAGTTAATAAGCATGGAGTCAACTGGCAATTTAACTTAACAGAGGAAGCACTCTAAAGATCCTTTCATCTTCATTCAATTTTCAATGCCAGGTTCAGCATTGTCTGTATTGTATTAAAGAAGTTCACCTTCCCTTCTCCCACAAGGTCAGTAACCCAATTGCTGCCTGGTGATACTAACAGAGGGATGAGAAGTGACAAGATGACCTAGTAGGTTATAGACCCTCATTAGGAGTAATGAAAGACATTCCTACCCATAACAGAATATGATGCTAAATATGGCTATGGGTAGCGGTGAGAAACAGCTGTGCTGCTGTACTGCTAAGTACGTTCATTAGGAGGGTGGATCTCCATCTTCAAAGCTCATTTGGGAAGGAGCTGAGCAGTGATTTGAGGAGCTAGCACAGATGTCAACCTGCAGACCCTTTGGAAGAATTATCTTCCAGCAAGTCACTCGGTGATGCTGGGTAGTCACTTTTGCCCTGAAAGATGAGGAGAGATGGATTTGTGCAGGGTGCCTGAGGAAGAACACTGAAGTCAGAAGACCTGCAAAAATTAATAGCAATTGAGATGCTATTTGTTCTCTTCCGCACCCCACTGAGATTTCTTACCAGTTTTCAGAGTCTACCTTTCTTCTTCTTCTGAAGCATGAATTTTCTGGCAGGAGGGACAGAAAGAATTAACATCTCTGTGAAAAGCAAATGAAAGACTTGACTAAACAGTCCATGGAAGCAGATGAAGAAACACTCACGAGATAAAAGGAAAGGAGAGACCAGTTATCCTCCTCATCACAGTATGTGCACTAGTTTTCCCTTTAATTGAGGTGAGAGGCCACCTCTGCAACTCTAATTGTGCTGTAATTGTCTGCTGTCTATGTTTAACATCTGCCTATGTCATAACAGTCAATACCCATTAAGAACTTCTTTTTCTTTTCCCCCTTCATGCAGCAAGTACTGTTTGTTTTCAGCTTGTGTCACAGTTTATATTATCTTTGTTGACATCTGAGTATGCAAGAAAGTCTTTCCTCCTCAGTATTATGTTAATTATTTTAGAAGGTAAATACACTGTGCTGATCCCTAAGAGCAAATGAAACACCTCTGTGAACCAGGCTATAGCCCTGAACCCGAAATGACAGAGTTACTCTGAGTACAATGGCACTGACTTCTCTCTTCCCATAAAATTACGCAACCATAAATCAAATCAGCGGTTCCATTATGTGAGTATCCAGCAAACAAAACTGGATGTTATACCCTGGAACCTGAATGTCTCGTATCCAGAGAGCTGCACTAAATGTTTGATAGCTGGTAGACCATCTGCAAGACATGTCACTATAAATTGATTTATGGAGAATAGAAGATAAAATTCTCTAGAGATGTAGAGTAAGACTCACAATGTGAGTCCTCCTTAACTACTGCAGTTATACTGAAGATTAGCAAGAAAAAAAAAAGCACACACATTCCCTTATTTTATCTCATGCTTGGCAATGGGCAGAATATAAAAGTCCTATATCTGCCTTTGGTAAAAGGCCACAAGAACTCTGAGTCCTTGTCCAAGTGTTTGCGTGTGATCCCAATAGACCTTCTACTTTAACCAACTGTCCTCCCAGCTGGTTCTCACCTGGAGAAATAAGCTGAAACACTGAAAGAACAAACACATGGTCTGTATGCTTATTATTAGCTTTTGTGGTAAGGATTTGCAGTTATGCTGTTAACTTTGTATGTTATCAGGATTTTTCATATTCTGAGAAGACAAATAAATAGTATTGGACATTTCATATCCCCAAAGCACTTTTTTTTAAAGAACAAAAATAAATTTGAGTGCTTTATTTCTACCAAAATAAACAGTATCAGAATTAAACTAACTTTTCTTTGGAGGCAAGACGCTAATCTAAACTCTGCTGTCTCTTAATCAATAGTTTTCTACTGAAGTCAATTATATTTTATTACGCCAGAAGTCAAACTGGCTTTGAGGTTTTTTTTTTTTCTTTGCTTTTGGCCTCAAAAAAAGCTAGCAGACAAATTCAAGCTGCATAACAGTGGTCAACTGTAAACAACGTATCATTCAAAGATGGCTTAGTGCAGCATCCCTCATCATTTTGAGTGGGATTTTTTATTGAGAAAGTCAAGTCGTTTGCCTGACCAGAAGAATCACTCTGTTGCCAGAGGGGGAGTGGAGAGAGCTGCTCCCCAGGCAAAGAAGCCACTGGAGCCCAAGGTGACACCAAAGCAGACACGGGGCAGTGGTCTCACTGAACTGTCCCATGGCACCTGAACAAGAGCAGGAGATCGAGGCTGCTGATGCTAACCCTGTTAAGCCACTGAGACAGTGATCATCAGATAAGTCCACAGCAATAACAAATGCTGAGGCCAAGCTGGAAAGTAATGTCACAGATTAGGGTTTGTCAGTAAGATACGTGGCCAGGCACAGGTATAGCTGAGATACAACTGAAGCTTTTCCCTTAGCCTGTGTCTGTTTGGTCAGTTCTTACACATTTTTTCAGAGGAGTGCGATTCAAAGGGACACAGCCATGCCCTGAGCCCCAGCAGACAGACCCCCAGGGTGGGAGGAAAGAAGTCACATCTGGGGCCCTCACATCTAAGTAGCTTCTCCCTGACACTTTAGCAAGGGACAGGTACGAACTCCACATCTGTTAAGGTACAAATTTTAGACTGGGATAAAAAGCCAGACTCTTGGAAAAAAACATACTTTTCACAGCTTAAGCAGCGAAATGAAGCATTAACAAGCTCCCAGTTTTTTATCTAGAAGGCACAACATTTATAATGTCTTTAATTTCCCATGAAGAATACAGATTGCATAAATCAGTATTTATCAGCAAAACTGAAAGTTTTGCTCTGAACTCAACACTGAGCTAATACTGTGTTATGCACTTAGGTATGCCTGCTTTTCACAGGATGAAAGTTTTGAAATATTAAAAGACTCTCAAGACAGTCCCTGCTGAACAAAACCCAAACAGTTTACCCAGATACACTTCCATCCAAAAGAGTCTGAAGGAGTTTAAGACATGGCATCTAGGTTCCTAAACATTTTTTTGAATCAAAGCTCTGAACCATGACAGGTAAAAGCATTCAAGAATATAAAAGATATTAAAAAAAACCCCAAAGACAGTGGGTAAACTCTAAAGGTTATGTGACATCCTATAGTTATTTATGATAGCGTAAAGCTTTCCAGGCTTATAACAGATAGAGGAGAGATTTCTCCAAAACATTAATTCTTGGCCATACTAGCTCAAAAATAAAATTAATTATTTGATTTTTATACTTACAGAAAAATCTACAGCCTTTTCCTCCCCCATCATAGATATCACATATCTTCCATACAGGAATATTCTTAATGGTCTCATCCTCTTAAATACCACTATAAGGCTTGCTGTAAGGCTGGAATATAGCCTGGGTTACCCATCCATAACACAACTCATGTTTCTGATGTTAGTGTTCATGGGAACTACCCAAAGGGCACAGTAATATAATCCCATGAGCATGGGAATATGTAATAGAATTTTTTTCTATCTGTTTTTTTGAACCCTTTGTCGTTTGAATTTTTGTGGTTATTTATTGTTTTCCTGTGTCAGGACAATGAGATGGCAATTCCTTCAATGTTTTTTCCTCATCCTCTCACAAAACCACCTTAACAGGTTAGTTAACTGAACAAAATTAGCTTGAAGGTAAAAGTGGAAACGGTGGCATTCTTAAAGAAGTTGTGGGTGGGGAGGAAAGCTTTTCCCTAAGTAGTTGAGTTCAAAATAATTCTTCAATAGCTTTTCTCTACAGTGAAATACACACCATCATAAATTGGTGTACCTCCCTGTTAAATGCTAAGGTAAAAACACACACCAAAAAAAAAACACAGTGGTTTTCCTACATTTGTACATTAATATCTATGTACTTCAACCAAAACATGAAAATTCCTAAAGGGAAATTATTAAGGTATTTAGATTCATTATATTCAGCACTACCAGAAACTACAATTTCAAAACAGCTAAAGAAAATTTAGTATGAGAAACAAAACCAGGTACAGTCAATTTAGAAACAAGCAAGCTCTCTAACTGCCTTTCAAAAATACTTAGTCATAAACCCTCAGAAATAAAAATATAATTGCACAGACCATATAATTTTGGAAACCTAGTTATTAGAGTTTGCAGGAATAAAAAAAATCTTTGTGAAAAATCCTGCACAGGTAAAGGCAGCACTGCCGATACAGTCAAACTTAACTAAATATGTCAAGGGGTAAAGCATACTAAGGGCAAGCTTAGCATGATGCACAATGCCTATGAGAAGCTGAGGGTGACAAAAAATAGCACAACAGGATAGTAGGACGCTAAGAGTATGGGTACTTTACTCATTAATAGTTTTGATCCTTACCACTGTTATTATTTTTCATGATAAGCAGCATCTATAGAAGTGAGCAGCATTAGGCAAAGTGGGACACTTGACAGCAGACTGCTGCCCCTGCACCCAGGAGAGAGTACATTGCTGGCCAAGCTCTGAGAGAGAAACGGTCTCAAACGGTTGGCCTCTTGCACAGTGTGAGAACCTCAGTGTTGGCTTCCGCTTCCGTCAGACTTTTAGAGGCAGGAGAAACTCCTGCAAAGGATAAAGATTTATTTCAGGCCACTTAGAGAGCAGTTGGCTTCCTTTGGAAGAAACTTGATGAAGGGTTCCTACTGAGGTGCTTCCCTCAGAATTCGCTTCCCTGGAGGCTGGTGCCCAAATTCAGGATTCACACAGAAAATCCCTGAGGAAGACTGCTAAGGAGCTCTTTAACCTGTTTAGTGCCAGGCCTGCTCTCGCAGCCACCAACTCTCATTGCCTACTCTTGACCATCCAAATTCAACAATTTCAAATATCAAACCTAAAATTGTGGTGTTACAAAATTGCTTTAGAGAGAATTGTCATCAACCCAGTGGGAGCTAGTGAGGGCAGGGAGTTGTGCTAGTCACCGCACAGACTTCTTTAGGAGATCATGGTTTCTATAGTTTATTCATCACACAGAAAGCAAGGGGGTAATTAAGATGTCTCACATAAAGATCAGTTGAGAATGGGAAGACTTGGTCCTGGCTACAATTCCCTATCTGTGTCCTGACACACCAATGCTATTATCTGTCCTCTCATTACACACCCATACCAAATGCTAAAACCTCCCAGTTGATTCTTTGCTGAAAACTTATCATTACTGGCAACTGGCCACAAGGTTAAAAATATCCATTATGCTGCTTCCACAAAAGAAAAAAAAAACCTTAAAAAAAAATTTTAGCAAAACACCTAAACATAGGGCCAGAGTACGTCTATGACCTGGAGACTATAGGGAGAATCTCCAGAGGCAAGTTTTTAACCTGGGTAGCAGAAAAAGACATCACCATGTTAATCAAAAATATTGATCAATTTTCTTTAGCCAACCTTTTTTTAAAACAAATTTCAATTTCTTCAAAATTGAATTCTGTATCCCAGTTTAAGAAAAAAAGTCTGATTTGTCTTTTTCATGATGAATGTCAAAAAAATTATTCAAGTGGTCATCATACTTAAACCCAAACTTTTATGTTGCATAACCAGAAATATAAAAAACCCCAATGCATTGAATGTAATTTTTTACTACTACTTTCGAGGATTTTCTACCAATCCCATTGCTTAGTGAAACCACTGCAATACACAGAAAACCAGCTTCCTGAGAATCTCTCTTCCCAAAATGGGAAAGAACTAGAGTTTATGCTAAATAAAAGTACACTGCTGCATCATCTTAAGAGAATACAGATGAAAAAAGGCTAATCATATAAAAACTCCAGTTCTCACAGTATGCCAAGCAAATCTGAGAAAGAGAAGATAGAAATGAACTATCACCAGCATAGTGAACAGTGAATGTCTTAGTTTAGGTTAATCGGTAGTTATTGTCATTTATTTCTGGCATTAAATAACCCCAGAGATGACAGGACAGGTAACAGAAGCCAGACAACTGTAAGTTATCTCATTCTAACCCATGACCACCACTAGAACACGGAGAATAAGGATCCCAACCCCATCTCTAGGTTCTGTGCTACTGCTTTGCAGTAGCTCTACACTCTACCACATTACTGCAGTGTATATATTATTGTAAATATAAGCACGTATTTGCAATTTACAGGTCCAGTTCTGGACACAGAAATGACAATATTTCAAAGAACAACAAGGGGAAAAAAAACTTTCTTCCAAACACTAGAAGTCATTTCCTTGAACTTTTCATTTCTTTTTTTTTCTAAATTAGCATTTTGAGAATAAGGCACAAAAATGTGTCTTGATTTTGAAGGGCTTACTTATCTCTGATGTGGTCTTTTATGTGGAAATCAGACAGTATTTCATCCCTTGAATAAACCTCAAATTGCATTTTTTTTAAAAAAATCTAGATTTACACAAGAAGAAATGCAAACTCCCATTCATTTCCTAATTTTGAAGTATAACCCAAACTCTGATGATTTACTGATTGACCCACTGGCATGTACCATCTATGCAAGTACATCCAGCTTTGAAAAATCTTCATCTCCTGCTCTTGCAGGTTTTCTCCATGTTGATTAGACAGAAGTTCACTCAAAATGGCTGCTACCAATCAGCAGTGCACAGCTGGTGTTTTTTTGAGTTCTTGCTAAACAAAATCTGGAATTCCCAAAGTTTTTGGCTTTCCACATACGGGAAAGATAAAATACTGATTTAACAGGCTAGTTTACGGGAAACAGCTCAGATTTACCCAAATCATTCACTTCTGTGAGGAGAATGAATAATCAGCAACACACTGGAACAAATGAGCATCGACTGTGCCAAACTTAACAGAATTCACATTTGTTCAACATTTAAAATTTGACAAATACCTACCCTGACTTCCTGATAGAGATGAGCATTTAACAATTGCGAGCCGAGAATGTTGTTTCTAAAAATTCGTGTTAATGCTTCAGTTGAGTAACGCAATGCACATTGTGAAATAATCCTTTTGTCTCATCGTTACATGCATGTAAAAAACAATGCAATTTTCACTTGAAGCATAATAATTTAATATTTTTCCTCCTTCTTTCCTTATCAGAGATTTTCTGGCGTTCAATTATTGCAAAAGCTTAGAGTCTGGAACCAATGAATGAACACATTTTAGGAGAAGGACCAGTACAGGGATATTCACATAGGAACAAATACGGATCTACTCCTGCCAATTAATGTCCTCTCCAAACAGGATAGTAATAAGTGATTTGAGGAGCCAGTTCCATGGCATTGAGAGCAAGAAGTAGAAAACAATTTAAGGAGTAGTCAGTCTAGTGTCAATTAAGCTGTTGACTTTCCGTTTCCTTGAGAGTATCAGAGAGCAGTGAGGACCATGGAAATGGAGCCAAGACTTGATGCTGACCCCAGTGGAGGATTTGCTCCTACTACCTGGGCACAGCTTCACAGGGACTGAACTCATCAGACAGACCTGAGGACTGGTAAAAGGGCCCTTCGATTGCCCCAGACACAGAAAGCAATGAATGAGGTCCAGGGTCCAGTAAGGGGTTCCAGTCAGGAGCAAAAGAAGACAGGGCCAGAGATAAGGCTACATTGTGCATCTATGGGCTCATCCAAGAGACCAGCTACCTCCACCATATGGTAAACCTCCAATCAAGATGCAGAGCAAGAGGCAGGCAAACCTACAACATAGCTCAAGAAAGGAACAAAGGCCCCACCCAGGCTGAGCTTAAATGAGATATTATTGAGTGTGGATGGAAGCCTCAGGTGAGACTGCTGACAGCCAGTAAAGTCTGTTAGAGCCCTGAGGACTCTCACAATGTCACAGGATCACAGAATGACCTGAGTTGAAAGGGACCCACAAGGATCGAGTCCATCTCCTATCCCTGCATAGGACAACACTTACATTCACACCATGTGCCTGAGGGCAAATGGCTCTTGAATATTGTTAAGCCTGAAGAAACAACTGCTTCCCTGGGGAGCTGTTCCAGTGCTCCATCACCCTTTAGGTGAAGAACCTTTCCATAATGTCCAACCTAATCCTTCTCTGGCACATCTTCCTGCCATTCCCTTGAGTCCTATCATTGGTCACCAAAGAGAAGAGATCAATGTCTGCTCCTCCTCTTTCCCTTGTGAGGAAGCTATAAACTCCTATGAGGCCCCTCCTCAATCTCCTCTTCTCCAGGCTGAACAGGCCAAGTGACTTCAGCTGCTCCTAATACAACTTCCCATCTAGACCCTTCACCAACTTCATGGCCCTCCTCTAGACACTCTCCAGTAGCCTGATATCCTTTTCTATACTGCGGTGCCCAAAACTGCAGACAGTACTCAAGGTGGGGCCACACTAGTATGGAGTAAACCAGGATAATCCCCTCTCCCAGCTGGCTGGTAATGCCATGCTTGATGCACCCCAGGATGTGGTTGGCCCTCCTGGCTGCCAGGGCACACTGTTGGCTTGTGTTCATGTCTTTTTGTTTAAGGATATTTCCCTGTACCAATCATCCACATGGAAGCAGATGACCTTCATTTTGCTTTAGGAATGCCTTTATAGATTACCTGGTTGCTTACACTACACACAGACAATAATGTCAAGACCCTTTTGTGATCAATATAAGCCTTTCCCATTTGCTTCAGTGAAGTCAGGATTTCATTTAATACATAGTCAGTGCACTGTTTGAAGTTAGGACCCAGAGCAAAGCTTCAAAAGTGAGGACTTGCACAAGCCTTTGATTTTGCAGATCTGTTCATGAGTTAAAACCACTGATTGTACCAATACAAATCTGTATTGGGTTTCTATGGCAAGGTTTTGGTAGTGGGGGGGGCTACAGGTCTGGCTTCTGTGAGAAGCTGCTAGAAGTTTCCCCCATGTCTGACAGATCCAATGCCAGATGGTTCCAAGACAGATCCTCCGCTGGCCAAAGTTAAGCTCATCAGCAGTGGTAGTAGCACCTCTGGAATAACTTATTTAAGAAGAGAGTAAAACAAGCCCTGCAGAGCAGCAGCAGAGAGAGGGGTGAGAACATGAGAAAGAAAAGATTCTGCAGACACCATGGTCAGTGAAGAAGGAGGAGGTGCTCCAGGTGTCGGAGCAGAGATTCCCCTGCAGCCAATGATGAAGACCATGGTGAGGCAGGGTGTCCAGGTGGACACTCTCTTCATTTCCATTTTCAGAGGACACAGTGACTGCTGGAAGGACTGTTGCTCACCATACAACCCCAGATGTCATCCAGGGTAACAAAAAGGCAGGTAAAACAACAATGTAGCTCTATGAGGTTTTTTTCCTAAGGGCTTTAATTTTTAAGATAATTAGCTACAAGCAAGCTAACACATATAAGCAATGTAGTAGCTGCCACCAGGTGACCAAGAAAGCCACTCACAAATATTTGTAATGATCTGTCCCTGGTGGACAACACTTGCTTGTATTTGTACACATCAGCAGCATTACACTGACTAAATGCATACAGACGTCTAAAGACTCTGAGTAAACTGCACCATATATTGTTAAATAAAAAGCCATCCTTTTCTCTGTATTTCATTTGTATCTAAAAATTGCAGAGCTGAAGGATGATAAATGTGTTGCAGATTTCAATTGTTGTTGCTGAATTTGAAATGTTGATGTTTGACCCTGTGGAATATAAATTAATTCTAAAGCACTGGTATGAAGGACGTATTGAATGAAAAAGTTCTAGTAGGAAAAGCTAGGCACAGTGCATTGCTCATGTATGTCTGGAATCATTCCATGATTCTTATTTAGTTTTGTGGTGAATTTCTGAGAATCAGTATATTTATCCTCCCCCTCTTTCTTATTTTTCCTCCCCACTATGACTTCATTTGTTATTGTTCAATATTACTCAGTTCTTTGTACAACCCCATAGCAGTTTAGGTCACCCTTTGTTAGCCCTTCAGAAATCTCTGAAACAAACACATTAGATCAGCTTTCTGCAATATGAATGTCTAATCCTAGCTGCTTCTTATAGCATTGAAGGGAAATATTCTAAAATCAGTGGAAAATCTGTTTTCTCCAACAAGACAGGATTCTAATATAATAGCCAACAGAGACTATTAATGCAATATGAAGTTCCTCACCTTTAGGCTCACTCTTTCAAACAAACAAAGACTGCTATTGTTCACACAGCATTTTTAGTATCAGGTAATTATAGTCTACAACAGCGGAGATTCTTGGGCAGGACTAGGGTAGGTGGGATGGACATCTGGAAGGAGCCTGATTTGTGAAACCTTAAGAAAAGAAGGTCTGGGGAGACCTTGTTGCTGCCTAGCACTGCCTGATGGGTGGGTGTAGAGAAGATGGTCAAGATTCTTCAGTTACTCAGCGGGTGGAGGAGAGGCAATAGCCACAAGCTGGAACTTAGGAAACTTCCATTAGAAAAACATTACTGTTGGAGTTGTCAAAGACTGCTCTGGAGAGGGTGTGGGACTGAAGCTATTTTGAGCAAGGGTTTGGACTAGAAACCTCCAGAAGTTACCTATAGCCCTGGTGATTGTCTGCAGCTTCACCAATATGAACCTGCCACTATAGATCTAGAAACACATTTACGCATGTCAAATTGGGGTGACACTGATTTGACCAGGAAAAGGAAGCCAGAAGGAAGATGTAGAGAGAAGAATGATGCCTAAAGTGGGAAGAACATTTCCTCAGAACAAGGAAGGAAGAATAAGAACTGTGCAGAGTTCTTTATACATGAAAAGAGTGTCTAACTTCACATCTCCCCACCAATGAACTACCCTTGCCAGTCTCCAGGAATTTACTCCAATTTATGCTGAGGTAGCTAGAAATCACCCCCAGTCTACAGAATTTTCCAAGTTTTCCATAAAACATCAGCCCCACAGCATGACACTGGCACTTTGCCTCAGCAGTGTTCAGCATTTCAGGTCTACAAAAGCTTACGCATGCTATAAATTTGATGTCTGTATTTGTAATTCTGCCCCAGGTAACACTTAGAAGGCACGACTACACCCAGAAAATGTGGGTTTTTTTAAGGCAATATGTATGTATTTTTGCCAAGGACATCTGAAATTTTACAAGCTACTTATTCTTCTAGAAATGCCTGATCCTTTCATTTATTCCTTACCTGAAATCATAATCACCCCAAGGTGCATAATCATTCCTGCAGCAACCGATTGATTTCATAGATTATTCTTTCAGTTGTGAAATAAGCAGAAGGAGAATGATGAAACCTGCAGGGGCAGAAAAAAAAAAAAAAAGCATCCTCCATCCCAAGCTAAAAGAAACAGAACAGCAGGCAAATCATATAGTTACAATTTCCAAAACAAGTAGACAAATAATAGTTCTAATTCAGCAAAGGACGATCCGAGGATTGTGAGCGTTGCTAAGCAGATCTATCTCCGAACTGAGGCCAGTTTTGAGCTACAATGTGCCCTCTCCTTGCCTTATTTTCATTCACCAAAAGACTTCTTCTTCCTATATGGCAGATATATCAGGAGAGCTAAGTAGGCTTCATGGATACCACAAACTGGTGCATGTCACCCACAAGTGGAAAGTCAGCCTAACTCCATATAGCACTGCCATCTCTCACAAGAGCTGAGTTAGGCCAGTCCTACCATCTCCAGCATGCCATATACCCTACATCCTGTGGCAATAGAGTACATATCTGTGTTAGGTAATGAAGGCGTTTGGGGTACAGTCTTTTCCATTTTACTTCCCTTCTCTTCTACTTCCCGCTCACTTATTAGACACAATCCTTCTTGTTACATTGATTGAATCAGAAATACAAAGAGCAGGTGCTTTATAGAGACAGTTTCACAAAATGGCTTTTAATCTTATATGTGCCACAGCCATTTTCACACAAGGTCAATTGCACCTATAATTAATTTCCATAAGCCAAACCCTCAGCTGCCACCTTCCACAGCCTTGCAAATGCACAGAACTGTATGGGTAATTAATTTGTCAAGCAAATGCTAGGGAAGGAAAACACTGGTAATTTATACCATAGATATTCAAATGAAACAACTTGCCTGACTAATTTCATGTCAGAAAGTACAACAGCAAAGCAGAACAAAGAACTGGAGTCTCCCATCAGCTATTTCTTGAAAGGACTTTACTATAATTTGTTATGAGGCAAACTCAGACTCGGTGAAAACACACATTCCTTCTCTGAACTCAGATTTTGGCACTAAAAGTTGTTGTGAAATTATATCTACACATCCTATGTACAAAGTCTCTGGGATGAGAAAGGATGTTAGAATTAAACCAGAAAAGATGTATATGGAAAAAACTATTATCCCGAAAGGGAAGATACTGATCAACTATTGGAAATATACATTGCATTCTAGTTCTTTGCAAAGGAAGCGGGACTGTTCACCTCACACCCTTCTTATCTTTCCCCTCACTCTACCTCCTTTAGTATTTTCAGAGGTATTGGGACCCTCATCATTTCTTACTAGCAGTCCTCTCCAAAATAGAACAAGTTGGTTGTTATTATTATTACTTCTTGTTCTGCGTGAAATACAGTTCCTCCTTTAAAAAGTGCTGCCTGGGTGATACTGCAGTGTTTTGCCAGGATATCTTGGATTCATTGGACTTTGAGCAAATCAGAAGTAAGATTCCCCAACTTCATGACTTTGCAATGGGCTTCATAGTCACTGAACTGAGACACACTGTAAGGTAGAATGACCTAGCTTTGCAAATGCCTACAGTCTGCCTGGGTACCCTATCTGAAAGCCCTAGAGGCTTCAATTTCAACTGGGCAGCACCTCATGTCTGCTGTAGCAATTTTGGGCCTTGGTCAGTATTGCAGAATTTCCAATCTTGGATAAAAATGTATCTCAAAACCTGGTGTTTCAGAGTCCTGCCCTGCAAAAGGACCTCCTCAAGACTTCTACTGTCTCTGTCAGAGGTCTGGGTCAGCTGACTTAAAAGAAACTAAAAAATCTCTTTCCAGAATCCCACACAGTGTTTTTTGGTTTGCATCGCCTAGAAAACTTCCACTTTAGCAGCCAAACAGAAGGACTTCCTCATGGCAGAAGTTAGGGAAAGCTTTTTAAACCTTGCTGACAAGAGAAAAATCGTTTACGATATAAAATGTGAACTATATATTCTTAGATGTATTCATAATAGATGATGGGACAAATTGCACCTCTACATAAAGAGGAAGGGTTAATCAATGGTGTAAAGGTGTTGCTTCATTTTCTGTGAGTGTTTCCAGTTAGGATACTACAGCTACATGAAACAGGCCTTCACAGCATTGAAATGATGCATTTTCCTAGCTCGTGTGTCTTAGGATGGCTCAGTATGCTAAACTAGTTAATTATCTGAATGAGTCCTGATAGACCAAGAAAACTCTTACTTAGTTAGAAGAGCATAAACATCATCCATAAATACTTTACACATTCTCAGTTGTTAACGTCATTAATCTTTTTCTCATTTTTCCTCCATTAGGCATTTTCTCCTTGATGGGTTCTGGTGTGTTTTGGTTTTCTTTTGTTAAAATTATGAATTGACGCTTGCTACTGCTGAATATTATTGAACCTAAGAAGTCAAATACCTTTTTAGGTCTTATCATTATTAACTATATTTAAATGAAGAGAACAAAATCTTCCAGCATGAAAAGAAAAAATGGAATCTTTCAAACATCTAAACCAGAAATGGGCTTTATTTTTAAAACTCATACTAATAGAGCATCATGAGATGGGGACACTGACACTTGTTGGCACTGACATTTTTTTTTAAAGACATAGGATCAGTTATGCCAAAATGACTACACCAAAATCTAACTGTCTCGTCGAGAATCTTTGACATGAAATAGGTCCTTTGGGGAAAATATAAAAGAAGAGAAGAATAATTTGGAAACAACCTGGCCACTGTTAAAGCTTCTTTCTATTTCCTTTTAATAGAGTGTAACCTAATACTTAAGTTTTCATAACTATATAATTTTATTCTGTTACATGTAAGTGAGGATTTTCTACTAATCAATATAAATTCTGTATGCTTTTTTGACTGCTTGGAGATACTTTTTGGCATCAATGTTTTCCACATGTTTTCTGTGCTCAGTAGAAACAAACAACTTCCCATCATCATTGATACTTATGTCATTGTCTCTCCTGAGTTTCTTTCTCTCGTACATAATCTCAGTCTTTCCCCACTTTCAGTTTTTAGTTATGCCTTGATTTTATACTCCATAATTCTTCCACAAACAGCAATAATGATTTCTGTAACATCTTCCCCTCTAACATGAAACTCACTGCAATAAGGCAAAAAGAATTTGTAACAGCAAACAACATGTTGTACAGTCATATAGTGATGGCTCAAGACTAGACCAGCAAAACTTGTTACTGGTATTGAAAAACTTCTGATAACACAGCTCTGATTGTGAAATTAATTTTGGGATTTTTGATACATATCATTTCACAATAATGCATATCACTACTAGATATTAATCCAGCTGTACTTCACTCTCTGTAATATCTATGAAATATCTCCTAGTAAGTAGAACATAATAAAACAACTGAAAGAAAGGATGCAGAAGTAAGAAGGAACATTTAAAGAGGCAGGCAGTAAATTCACTTCACAAAGAGCTGAGAAGTATAAAGTGAAGAAAAAGGAAAAGAAAAATCAAAAGTGAGAGGAGGTGAAGTGAGTTCTGCATAGAACTTGTGCAAAAGCATGATTAGTGGATCTCCTTTGTGGTAGAAATATCACTGTGCATAGTCAGCCCAGGTGTACTTCAACCACGCAAAGAGAATAAAAGAGCTGTGCCTTCAGCAGTGTGTTGATACATATGTAAAAGACAAAACAACAAACAGAATCCCCATGAGACCAGATAAAACAGAAACATCCTCTGCTGCTTTATAAACAACCGTTGATCAGATTAGAGTTTTTAGTAAGACACAGTGGTGAAAATCAGATCTCCGAGAGGCTCATTAAATTCAAGTGTTGTCCACAAGGTAAAAGAAGGAAATATGGCTATGATGATAGACTTTCCCTAAGCCAGGCTTGACCATGGTCAGCTTCTGTTAAAATGTAATTTTGAAATAAATGTGAGAGATTCAGAAAGCTTAGTACAGATTAGATACCTCATTGTTTATCCAATTATGAATAAGGAATGCTTGGAAAAACTTATATATAAAGTAGACAGGATGAGATACAAAACCCATTTTTTCAGACTTTCCTCACAGAATATTTATTGACAGTAGGTCACCTTGTTCTGCCGAAGGATAAGTGAGACTGTAAATGTGGACCCAGAAAGCAAGGCCTGCACCAGGCTGTTATTCTGCATTTGTGCAGATATATAATGAATGAAAGTGAATTCCTCACTCACTCACCACTTTACTAATTTAGTAGTAGCTTCTAACAGTTTCAGAGGGACTGCTCAGTGGGATGAAACTAACATTGTAACAATGTGTAATTGACATAAATTGATCCAATCACCTAGTATGACAGTGAGTGTAAGCAAAATATAGGATGGGTAAGAAGTAATCATTAGTAACACATCCAGAGTATTATATTATACCAATAAAACTGTAGACATATCTCATTATTAAAATATTAATGTTCTTGCCCTCCATTTGGTGCAGGATCATTCATCAAAGGCCTGAACAGAAGTCATATTCCCAGCAAGTGAAAGCATGTGTAGTTTAAAAGGGGAAAAAAGTAGTAGAAAAAGTAGGTTAGATTCCACAACACACATTTTTCAATCGGAGAAGACAGAGGGCCAAGGCATCTGGCTTTGAAATTCCTTGTTTCTCATTAATCTCCCAGGAACCCATGAACAAGTCATCTCTTGCCTTGATTTTCTTGTGTGTAAACAGAGCTGATGCATGTGTGATGGGAATGTGACGATCCTAACGTGCTTACGAGTTGAAAAGTATTTCAAAATCTCGCACGGAAATGCTAGAGAAGTACTGCAGTTACAACACTATCCAGGTCTCTATTCACAGGTGTATGAGGGGGACGACCAAACTGTTACTTGTTTAATGAATATTGTATTTATTCACAATTTGGATTAATTCTTCCCCTCTCAAGAGAGAAAGTTTGAGTCAGTAGCTGTTGGGAAGTTTGAAAATCATATCACTGGCCATACAAACCAGCTATGTGTCTATTACACTATCACCCAATTAAAAATGCAGTACAAGCACTGCCAAATTATGGGTTGGCTAATGCTTCAAAACCAAGGACAAACAGCATATTGCAATTCAGTAAGGAAAGAGACCATTTCTAAGGCATAGTAATCATACCCTGAACTCCACACAGTAATTGTTTGATGGTTTTCATCTGTAAAAATATGCTAATAAACAAAGAGAAAAAAGACTTTGAAACAATGATGAATACAGATAAAACAGCTCAGTGAAGCAGAGATATTTCCAAATAGCAGCCAAACGTGAACTAAGAAGCATGCAGCATCTTTTCTGAACACAAAGAAATAAGCAAGCACTCAGCAACAGACCCCAAAGCTGAACTTACACAGGGAGAGAAACTCAGTTAGGTAAAAAGATTGTGAGGTTGAAGTGGACAAATCCGTACCATTTCACCTCATTTACTGTTACTGAGTACTATTTTTTTTTGACACTTTGGCCAAAAATGTTGACTGTCCTGCTATATTTTTTTAAAAGTACCATGATCTGTGATGGAGGCCTATATTTTTTTTCTGGCTGTTGTGCTTTGTTATTTATCTGGATAACTTAATTTCATACCTTTTGCTAAGATCTGCAAAAACTAGGATCCATCATAGTTTTTGTTGAGTTTTCCTGAGTAATTCTGTCCCTATTTGGAGATTAACAATAAAAACTCCCATAGCTTTCTCTGGGTTCTCCTCAAACATTGGTGAAAATATCAAAATACTACGCATCCATTCTCTCTGTCCTCAAGTTATCAATGGATATGGCTGGTCAGATACATCCACACAGATGACATGATATGAGAGGTTTTTTGCCAAGGCTGAGGAAGCGCAAGGGCACAATGTCTTGTTGTGATCCAGTGTAGTGGCTGGAAATTGCTTAGCTTTGCCTCATGCAAAAACCTGGCCAGCTGAGTCCATCAGCTGTGAAACTGAAGACAAGAATATTCTAAATGCAAGAACCAGAAATGTTGTTGCAGTAGATTGCAAAAGACAAAGCAGGCCAAGAGGAGGAGAACAGAAGAAAAGAAGACCCGCTTTAAATTTTTCTTTCTCCCACCAGAAAATCAGAGACTGGCCAGGCAAAGCCATTGAATTCTACTAAAGTAACCTCCTGATCCTCACATTCTCCTCAGACCGCACTGGCTTGCAGAGTTACTGTACAGGCAGCTGCACATTTACGAGTAATGGAGAGGTAGCAACACAATAACTGCAAAGATGCATTTTGTATTAAGTGGACTTTCAAACAGGGATGGTTCAAGGAACAATGGCTTGGATGCTTTACTTAATGTTGTGTTAGTTTAGTTCACAAACGTACGTTTGTTACTTCAAGTCACAAATCAGAACTGATGTTAAAAGTGCATGAGTCTTGGTGTGGATAAAAGACCCATGTAATTCTCTAGCAGACAACTACTGATGTTATTTTGTTTACTTTCTGGAAACCATTTTCTTTGATAGAACATACATTTTGTCTGAAAAGCAATCACAGGTCAGGCTAGTGCTCTGGGAAGTGCATTGTACTAGCACAAAACAGGCTACAAGAAGCTGAAAATGACTACAGAGCCACTGTGAACAAGATTAGATTGTTGGATGGGTCCCATTCAACACGGGGAAAAAAGGGTCACATGTGGCATGAAATCACAAAGGCTTCCATTGTCAAGACTTCAGCAAGGGGCAGCACTTCAGAGATATTTTTTCCTTCTCATTCTTGCCCTTTTTTTTTTTTTTTTTTTTTTTGTGAAAAGAAGGAGGCTTGTGTAACTGGTTATGTGGAAGGCTGTTCTTATGGCAGAACAGCCCACAACAGTAATTTCTATGGTGTTAGGACCTGTCACAAATACTCTGCCATGGTCAGGAAATATGTTGCCCTTGAAAGGAAAAGAAATAAGTTGTTGAAGAAATACTTGTTCAATTATAGGACAAACATCAAGCAGTTTTTAAAAGGTCATTGACTTTTCAACCTGGTATGCAGCACAAGATCAAAATAGGTCATCCAGACAATCATCTTCCATCCAACTACTACACTAGCTTCTGTAAAATGTGCTTCTTCACTGTCTCCTCCCTCGTTATTTGTATCATATCAGCCATTTCTGTTCCATTCACTGTAAAAAAATTGTTAAGCTGCAGTTCTGTGTAAGAATGAAACTACTCAATCAAATAATCACTGTTAAGTATAATACAGCACTGTTGCTGTCCTTTTCAAGTTTAAGCTAGATGTACTTCTTTTTTGTGCCAGTGAGCTCAAAAGGAGAGTGCCTCTTAGGGTAACCTTCATAATTTATATACAGCGTGAAATATGGACGGAACTGAAATGCAAATGTTTACCTCTTTAAAAGATACAACTGCTTGGATCAAATATAAGTACACTGTATAATTTAGCCAAATTACTTAAATCATTGAGGTCCATATGTAATCTTTAATAATACAGCACAGAATATTTCATGTAATTAAAATACTGACAGGAAATCTATGCTTGCTTGCTTTTCTTCTTGTTATTTAAATGTTTACCTTGAGAAATAATTCTGAAAACATGGACAGTTTATTGTTGTACAGTATTCTTCTTGTAAGACAGCAAGGAGGTGATAACTACATGTAGTTTAATGCTGTAGAGCATAGAAGATTAAAAGGGGAAAATCAGATGAACCAGACTAGATACTTTGTTAATAGGTTGCTTTTGCTTGCTCTTTAGGGCAGGAAGTATACCTACATTCATATTACCTGTGCCTGGCGAAGATATTCTAGGCCTACATGTACCTCTAAAGCACTACAGCAGAAAAAAAAATGTGGTTTTTAGAACTTGAAAATTAAGTCACTGAATTATGCATTGGCTAATAAACTTGCAATTCTTGCAAGAGACACAAGGTGAATATGAATTTTTTCCATTGCACAAGGTAATAATCAGAAAAAGAGAAGATGTATGTTTGACATTACACAATCTCAATTCCACTGCAGTTGAAGAACAAAACAGATCTGAGCTAAGTCTGTTTATTCAGCAAAAAAAACCCCCAAAACATTAAAAGCAGTCCCATGTTCCCTCGGGGACAAACCCAGTGCAGAGAAACATGTTTACAGATCAGAGATGTCAGTGTCTGAAACAAGCAAGCAAGCAACCAACCATCAGATGTTTCTACATATCACAGCATAACAATTTATAAATTTGCAAGTCAGGTCACTAGGACTTTTGGAGACCAGTGATTTGAAAGTGTGTATGGGCATGCACAAGCATGTGTACATAGACATCACAGCTGAGTCACAGATGTGGCTGGAAATAAACACCAAGACAGAGGCACAGTACAGCAAATGCAGCATTTTTCTACAGTGAATATTTTTCTGCCTCCATTCCATTCTGTATTAGTTTTAAAAAAAATATATGTCCTCAGTTTTTCAGTTTTTTCCAGGCAAGATTGCTGGCCTGGGCAACATACCAGCCAAAACCAGTACAGATACATCTCAGAAAACAAACATCTTTACTACCAGCTGTAAATAGAAACACTCTCGGAGTAGTTTTGCCAGATGCATCTAACATGACTTTAAAAATAGGTAATAAATTAATAGCAGAGACTGTAACAGGAAACTTGATTTATGAGTTTCATTGTATCTAGATTTTGTTAATAACTCCTTGGCTAATATGAAGAGGAACATCTCAAGCATTACACAAACTACCTTTTATGCAACAGTTTTATAGCATACAAATCTCATATGCTTAATCTGGCTTCCAACCCTACTTTGAAGCTGTCTACAAAGATCAATGGATAGTTTGTCGATATCCATACTTCACATTATTTACCTGGAGCTCTTCCTATGAAAATTGAGTTATGGGAACCTGGTATTTTGCTAAACAGCTGTTATGGTTTCCATTTTATTGAGCCATTCTATCCAATATGCACTCTCAGCCATTCACCTGGCCAGAACGTTATGAAGAGTAAGTGCTTGAAAGGACCTTCCCTTTGCTTAAACCCTAGGCTGTTACAATAACCGTTTCTTTAACTTCCTTTCTCCCTTGAGTAGATGTTACAGTTTCCCTCACAGCTTCACAGTTGGGTATGTCACAGTTTCCGAGGTGCTTCTACACTGTTGATGTAACTGGCATTTCTTCATGCGCCAGGGCTGTATTCACATCAAAGAAATTTCTCAGAATCAGAGAACTTCCTTTTTCTTTTCAGGAGTTAAATATATTTATTCGGGGGGCGGGGGGAAGGGTTCCGTGATGAAATTTCATCTTTTAATCAGCAGCAATGAACACAAAGGGTGGAAGTTTACCCAAATCTCAGACTATGTGAAAAAACAAACCAATATGATCTTCTGGCACAAACAGTGCTGAGAAATCATGCCTTACAGTTGCATGTTCACTCTACTCCTTCCCACAGCAACGTGTGAGATCCTAAGTAAGGAGCTGTTGTCCCTTCCCTCTGAAACACTCCCAGAGCTCTCAAGTCTCTGAGATATACATTTTGCAGCTCTTTGCCACAGGAAAATCTCAGTTCGTGGCTCATAGGAACTGAAAGTTTGGCCATCTCCACTCTTACAGAACTCAAGCCTGTAAGTGTTGCTTTCCAAGCAGAACTATTGGAAAGAAGCCAAAGGTTGAACTGCTTCTCAGCCTGAAGTCTTCGCACTAGTTTCTGTCCTTGAAATAGGTGTTATAGGGGAAGCTGGAGAAATGTTTATATGTAAAGGCAGTAGAGACTAAGAACACTTTCAGGACCATGGATCCACACATTTGTAGATTCGCTTATATGACTTCTGAACTAGGAAGACGTTTAGGTCAGCATTTATATAGATGAGGCTTGTTTGGGGCATTTTGTTTTGTTTTAAATACATTTGAAGCATCCTAACTTTCATAAAAAGGTCAGTTTTGGGCTCAAGATCTTTACACTAACTCAAGCTTCATTTGCTGAATAAGTATCATAAGGATTTTAAACACGACATTTCATTCAAAGCAATTCAATGGCTGTTGTAACAATGTACCCACATGAGCAGAAGCAGAAATCATCCTCCCAGCAGAAAAATCTTGGTAGTGAAGAGCAGCATCAGACAACTTAAAACTCAGCATTGCCTCATAGGCAGCTACAAAAACTAAACGGTCTAAAATGTAAAATATTAATACAAAATTCAAGCAAGAGCCTCTAATCATACAGTAGCCTACTATGGAGACACATTTCTTTATGGTCTAAACTAGTGATCAATTTATGCTTCAGACACCCAAACGAGAGAGCAGTATTGCAGAAATCCTATTCAGAAAAGTCTCCATTTGGAACTTAAAGAAAAGGAAAAAAAAAAAAAGTCATCTTTATAGGAAAGTTTAACATTAGGTTATAATGATCAGGGAAAAGAACAGGGAAATGGAGTAAGCATGTTTCCTGCTGCTCTTCTACTACATTAATTATCTTACCAATAGTAACAGACCTTCACAGACAGAAAAATGTATACCCATGCTGAAACTTTAGCAGTAGCAAGCTGGGGAGGACGGGTTCTGGAAAGATTTCAGTCACAGAACCCCAGCCCAGCTTATTTATTTGGCTTCTTGGCCAGCTGTACTGTACTCAGCTCTGTGTTACCAGAGCAGGCTCTGCACTACCACCACAGGGTGCTGCAACCAACACTGCTGGCAACAGTTTGTAATTGATTCTGGTATACAGAATAGACAGACCAGTGCTAATTAATTTTCTCTACACTGCACTTCATTCTTTATACATACTCTAAATTACATGCAAGGAGTCACAGGGGAAACCAAGTGTGGTGCTAAATGGAAGCCAGGTGTCTTGCAAACCAGTTCAGGGCTTCACCCACAAAAATGATTTCTCCAGAATACTACGGATTGCTCCAGACAGTTAATTCAGTCTCCTGCTGCTTTCTGACTGAAGAGGGAAAGCATCTGCTCTTCTGCAAGGTTGACAGTACCCAAATCAGCAGCTAGTAGCAGAGACAGTCATGCCTTTATGCAAAGCGTGGAGTCAATGCCCATCAGTTCCATGTGGCAGCTGATCTCCAGCTATCTAGATATGCTCCCAAGCTTTACACCTTGACTGCAGAAACCTTGGTTATGGAGAGTCTGGCAAGATTCCTGCATGGGGAATTGACAAGGGGCTTGAGGACAATGTTAGTTTTTACAGAAACATCCAGGATATGATTCATAAATACAACTAAAAAATGCATGTTGGCAGAGGATGTGATCTCTTATCTGTGTGCATCAAGGGGAAGGGCTAGTAACTGGGCTTAATGCTTTGAATTTGGTCTCACTTCCTCCAATCAACAAATTAGCTTCAATTATTCAGCAGTATTATGGCAGAAAGGAGGTAAATATCAAACAGGTGAAAATTAACTGTTTTTTTTTAAACTGAACTTCATAAATCAGAAGCCATTACTGTGCAAAACATAGAAATTAAAAGCACCCAGGAGACGGTGCTTAAAAGTTATTACTATTTTCTGCTATCCCAACCCAATACCAAGCTTTTAATTGCTGGAATTTTGAGTCCCAAAAGAATATCAGGTCCCTCAAGATAATTATTTGTTAACTTGACATCCCAAGACATTTGTGTTGTGGAATCATAAAACTGGCAAAAATGAGAGTGAAAGGGACACCAAGAGGTTATCTAGTCTATTTCCAATTCCACACAGCAGGTTTATTTATTATTTATTATTTATATTCCCATAGTGAAGTTTCGCATAACTCACTTTTAAACACCTTCAGTGATGGAAACCTCCACAGGCAATGCTTCACTCTCCTTGTTTTTGGATTGTGCTAATGTCCAAGCTCAGTCTGCCTCTTTGCAATTCCAGCCTATGTTTCTTTTCTTGCCCAGCATGGGGACAACTATTACTTTCCTCTTCGCAGCAGCCTTTAAATAAGTGAAGGCTATCGTGATCTCTTCTTTAGTCTAAGCAGCCTCATGTCTTTCAACTCTTAAATAGCAGTGAACATGAACTCTGAAATTCCAGGTGCTCTGAAAACATATTTTAATCATTCAATACAATACCATATAGGGAAAAGTATTCCTCTTTCTTGAAAAATAGAAGTGAATAATGTATTTGCATGAAAAGATTATTATGCTGCCCTTGATTTTTGAGAGGAAGTGAATAAGAGTGAAATAAACTATTGTCTAGTCAGAGCTGCAAGCCAGATTTTATGTTCCTACATGAGATTTCCCTTGTACAGTCTTTTTGTTTCAAGGAATTTAAATTCAGTAAAGTTTTCACGTTCTGATCAGAGCCATGGGAAGCTGAAAATCTCCCACATTCTTTTTGTACATCAAGATAGAAAGTTTGAGCCTCAATAGAGCTCAATTACAAAGTCTTATGAATAGGTAGAAGTGCCAGGATATTGTATACTGGGAATATGCTTTTTGTTTTGCTTATTCAAAGGTAAGAGATTTCAATGTTCATAAGTACTGCTGGATACACTGTGTATTTTCTTCACTTCTTTTGCTTCTTTCTGTTCTATTACATAGTTAGGCAGTGGTAAAATACACATTCTTAGTGATTCTTTTACAAATCCCTTCTGGTAGGTGAGTTTTATCCTCCTATATATAGACAAAGAGGCCTCACATGAGGGACAGCCTTAACCTTGTTTAGGATAAGAGGCCACAGGATCTGCAGGATTTGACATCACTAGTTCATGGTGGTTTTGTTTTAATGAATATTAACCAGATTACCTGAACAGTCTTGTATTGTATGCACAATATGTAAACCAGGAGAGTTTACTTAACATTTTGGGGAGTCACAGTTAAAAATACTGAACAAATGGTGAACATCATGAATTGTCTCACAATTCTTTCTACTGTATATCTACAGGAGATTAATTGACACTAGAGCAAATATGCTCCCTGTAAATGTATGTAATATGGATGGGCTGACATTTTATTTTTTTTTTCATATCACCTGTGTGCAGAATTTTGATTTACTATTCCAAGAGAATATTGTGCTCTTTACCTATTCTGTGTGTAACAACTCATGGCAACACAATCCTCCAGTACCCATGTGCCTCAATTCAGATCTTCCTGCTCACTAAAGAGATTGACCAATAACCAATAGGTCAGACAGGAGAAAACAAACAAGGAAAAAAATATTTTCAGGGACTATAGGAGGAGAAATGATGGCCTTTTAGGGAAGAAGCAATAATATCTGCCCACAGCTTAAAGAAAAGGGAAGGGAAAATCAGCTGTCCAACGGAAAAAAATAGCTAAGCCAAAATGCATTGATATTTCATTGCAATACTCATATCATTCTTATGCAATGTTCCACTGCTGTTACTCCACAGTACTGTCACTTAGAAAATAAACATGGAGCCTTGGTAACTCAATTTGAAATGCATAACAATATCTAATAATAGTATCTCTCCCTTTCATTTTTTTCTTAAAGGGAAATCATTCATATAATTCCCAAAACTGCATTTACTTGCAATTTTTCCAAACTATCCAGGGCTGCCTATGTCATTATCAAAAGTTGGTGTGTGTAATACAGTGACTTAAGTAAAATATAGATTTCCAATAAAATATATTCACAGTTTAGAGACAGATTAAGCCATACTAAGCCTTCCAATAAACCACAAAATCCTGTTTCTAGGAAACTAAATGCTAAATGGCAGAGTGTAGATTTAGATACTCTTTGCTTCGGGAGGCAATAATGAAGAGAAAAAAAACAAACAAACATCTTGAAAGTAATTGTGTTAGACCATTACTGACAGGAGGTGAAGAAAGTGTTATGAAATCTGCCAGAAATGACCAACCTAGCAATCAACAAATGCTATTATAGTTGTTTGAGAAAGATTAAATAAGGAACAGAGCTATGTATCGAATAGAATATGGCAGTGTAGGAGAAAAAAAAAAATTACATTGCAGCCATGGTTTTCCAACAGAAAAGTTTTATCTGAATGCAAACCAGCTCATTAAATGGGTTCAGTAACAGATAACAAGCACAAGAGATGCTGTTGATTTGGCTTGAATAATTCTGTCTGGGTGCCAGTGGAGAAGCTAATATGTTCATAGGGTTAAGAAAACATCCTATGCTTCTTCAATTGCTCATCCTCAGGATGAAAAGGAACGAGTTGTATGAACAGTCCAATAGTTGAGTTGTATATAGCTTAGAAACAGATAAATCTCTGTATTTACCTTCACTTTTCCAAGGTTAACAGATTATGAAATACACAGTAAACTTCTCCCTTTTCCTTTTCCCTCCCCATCCAACAACTTTCAACAAATGTTACATGCAAATACGTCGGTCTGAACAGTTGAAAACCTTCACCTTCCATCATTTTAAAAAAACTTCTTAACAGAGAAGGTAGCATTGCTGGATGTACTGGAGATTTTTTTATGCCCTTTCTAGGTAAAATTACTGTTTGGGGTTGTGGGTTTTTTTTATTAACCTAGGTCAAACAGATGGGAAATTACAGCTTCAATCACTAAAGTACAGCAGTTTTATACAACTGTGAAGCAGGATGTCATAGAGGCAAAAGCTCTTTCTAAGAAGAATTGTTGTGAGACAGCTGATAGTGAGCTGGAGATGAGAAGTTTATCTGGAACCCATTGCTATGAATTAGAGGAGTCCAAAATAAAGAGAAAACATGGAAAAAGAAATGTGAAAGCTATGTCATCATTGAATGCCATCAATAATAAACTGCACAGAATTTCAGTTTCACATTAAGCAAAACTCTGAATTCAGGTGCATAGAAAAGTAGAAAAAATGCAACAAACTACTTGAAAAGGGGAAGAAGTTACTTTACCCCATCTTGATCTTTGTGGCCAAATTCTACCATCTTGTAAAATTAAACCAGACGTCTTTCTCACTGCAGGGATGTTGCGTTCTTGTGAAAGATAATTCCTATGACACACAAAAAAAATATTTAAGAGTGAATATTACAAATATATAACAATCACTTCTCACAATGCTGAAAGAAGAACTGGACACTGACTTTAACGAACGTTTTCCTCCTGGAGAGTAAATTTATATTACTAGTAACCCTGAACATAGGAGTGAATATCGTTGTACTTAACCTTTATTTCAATTTGGAAATGTTGTCATGTGTTCTTGATGTCTGGTTGCAGTGATAATGTTCTTTATTTCTCAATATATTACTGGATTTCCAGTCATTCTCACAAAAGTGTCTGTAAAGATTCTACTTCAACTGCGCTAGCTCAAATTACAGCAAAAAGAATAGAGTTTAACACTAGATGGCAATATGCCTTTGCAAAATATTTCTCTTAGGTGCCTGCAGATATAGGCAAATATTTTTCCAAGTATTATACTGTTTCTTAGTTCTTGTGTAAGTTTAGGCATATGGTTTCTGTTTGGTTTGCACTAAAACAGATTTTGCTTTCATGCTATTGCATTTTTTCCTCATTGTTTGCTTTAAATTAGGTTTAGACAATACACTGATCTAGAGCTGATCAAACAGAGGTGATTCATAGTTTAACTGAAAGTATGGCATGAATTATTCACTATTCAGAGTGTGTGAAAAACATGAAGAAAAACATGAAGAATTTTGACCAATTCTCTCACATTTGGTGAAAAGTAGATAAAAAGAAAACTGTTTTTTTTGGGCTACTGCTTTAAATCTACTGATGTCAATCAGAACACGAACCTGATCACTTATCTTACTATATATTATATATTAAATATCAATATCTATTAAACTCAGGATTCATTCAGGTAGCATCTTTCTCTATTACATAAAGCATTAATCTTGGTTATCCAGTTTGTGCTCATGCCTAAGCATGTAGCCTCTACTGAAGTCCAAGTCAGTTATGCAGGTAGAATAGCCTGGATTGTATTACAGTTATCCAAGGTACTTTGGCTGGCTTACCTGTACTTAGTGTAGCATTTGCCATGTTCTTTGGAAAGCTCAGCATGTTGTAAATCAAATCTATAAACCCACACTTTGTAATACTAAACCCACATTATAATTATCAACTAAGCTGCTAATTAATGGGTTGCTTGGTTGTTTCCAAGAATGATCAGTATTTGAAGGTAGCATTAATCTGTCTCTGCAGTGGCAGCAGCTCAAAAAGGCTTTGGCTGATTCCCTGCATGATTTTAAGAATATCTTCCTTTTACTGGCACTTCTTTTAATATGAAAATGGGTTCTTGAAGCTGTTACCTCTCACACCCAATTTACTCTCCCTCCCACCAACTGAGGAAGTAACAGATCCCAAAACAAAACAACAGGTTAAATGCCAGTACTTTTTGTCTGATCATCATTTTTTTTGTCCCATATTTCTGCAAGGGGCACTTCTATACCTTTTGTGTTTTATATGGATGTATCTGTGAAGACAAACATGGACAACACAGGATTATAACAGGTAAGAAAATGGGACATCTTTTGAGGAACTTTGTAAGGGCAGGCCAAAACACCTGACAGAACAAGTTCAAGTTCATTTCTAAATTAAGTGGAAGCCTGCAAAACATTTGAATTTCTATCACCCTGATAGGAAATATTTAATTTATTTTATTTTGAAAACAGATGTGACCTAAGCAAAAAAATACAGTTTGCTTCTAACAACCATATTGACAGTCAAAGAAAATTTCACTGATAAAAGTCACATTGGAGATACCAAGGAGAACTTTCAAGCGATACCACCATACAGCTTAGTTGGTATCAACAGACAAAATTCAGTGACTTTAGAACATACTCTTCAATTGTAATAGTTCTGACAGTTTAATTCAGAAAAAAAACTGTGGCCATATTTAACTCAATTACCAGCCTCTCAAGAAAACAGTCAATCAAAAAAGACTTGAAATGTGCCATGAAAGTATGCCTATGTCCTAGCATAAATATCTTCACTGGTTAAAACGACCAAGGGCACAGTAAACCAAAAAATCCAAGAATCCAAAGTGTCTGAAGAATGATAGTAGCATAGGAACAGAATGGAAAGGGACAAGGTGGGAAGGGACAGCAGTTCTGAGGTAAACAGCTGATTTACTAATTTTTCAATCTTAATTCAATATTTAAGTACCAAACTCTAAATTATCCACACAGGTAGATGACACTCATTACCAGCAAGATCTGTGAGAAACTTCTGGCTTATATTTGATCTCAGCTTGGGTTTTTATAAAGGACTTTTTCTTTTATTCAATAGAAATACAAAAGTATTGAAAGAACATTTCTTCCCTTCCACGTATTTGCATTTCAAATTCTGTAGCATTGTGCTAGGGCATGATCAGAAATCATTCCAGCTGAGAAGAACAATTGCTTTAATCATAGTTATTGTAGTCTACCTTGAAGTTAAATATAATTATTAAAATTTAAAGAAAGCAGCAACCCAAACACCTCAGGTGCTCTAAAGTGCACAAGAACAATAGCTTGATGCTTGATTACACACAGGGAGGTTGTTTGGACTTATGTCAGCACTTGGATGAAACACTTCTGGTTCATGCCCAAGCTAGACAGCTGTGATGATGGTTGTGATGATGGCTGACTGGAAGAAAATGTTCTTTTCCTGCAGTACAAGAAATATCTCACTTTCCACTGTCAAAACAACATGATCTTGCCAGTGCTATACAACCCATTAGTCTAAATGACTAGATAGTGTTAGTGGTCTAAAGATCTATGTCTCCTAGCAATTTCCTACAAACCTTACCTCTTTCTTGCAGCGGCAATCTGGCTATGTGATACAGCCATCCATCACATCCGGACAAGGTTGCTTGAATTTATTCATGGAATTTGTGAAAAAAAAGAATAAGGGGCTTTTACACTGCACAAAATTCAGGTTTGTGACTCACTGACAGCCTAAGACCAAAACAAACAGCACCACTGTGTGGAATAATGCCAGCTTATATGGTAATCATCTGTTATATAGTAATCACCTGTTAAGACACAACTACCAAGCCGCATCATTATCTGCAATTCCTCCATGTCAGTCTTGCTTCTCTTGAGCAATACATTTTGTGATGACAAAGGTGAATCACATAGAACTGGAGAGAAAGTGCTCATATTTGAGAGAAGAGAGCTTTACAGTCCAGCAAAACTCCAAAATTTCATCTCTTTTTTCATCAACACTGGGATCTATTTTGTTAGCAATGTTTTTTCACCAGAACATGTGGAGGAAATGGATTTAAACATCCTTCTGTTCCTGTATTTTGAAGCCCCTGCAAGCCAGTATATGTAACCCAGCTCTATAAAAGATAAAGAGCTAATCCAACTCACACCAAGTGAGGATGTGGAGCAGGATGCACACATCCCAAACACAGCCACAAAATGCAGAAGATGAGAAGGTGCTGAGAAGAATATCAGTGGAAGAATATTACAGCTGTGTGGAATAGGTTCATCAGTCTATGCGCAGTTACTCTATATTTTTGTCAGCGTAATGGAGAAGAAGGTGGCCACTGTGCAAAAATGTCCTTCATCTCAGATTGTGAGAGTGGCTTTGGACTCAAACAGAAGGCAGTTGCCTAGAATGCTGAATGACCTAAGAATGACCACAGCCTGACTCTTTACAAGTATCAACACCAACTTCTGTTTTCTGCTACCATTTAAGAAAGAATCAGAGAATATGGGGCAAAAGGTGATGTCTCCTGCCGGCAGTAACAAGAACATCATGCACAGCTCTTTAGTGCCATAGCTACCATTGCAGATTACTTTGACAAGCCTTGACCCAGCTCCTCGGGACAGGTGAACATGCCTCTAATTCTGTCTTAAAATGGCCGGAAAGAATATTTAATGCCAGCAGTGAAATCATTAACAGAAAATATATGACTGACTGGATCAGAATTCTTTTTGAGGTGGGGGTAATATATTCCTGTGACACAGGCACAGTGACATGACATGCCTATGCTTCCTAATGTAAATGGCCAAGGAAATCTATGTTAACCATTAGCCAAATAGTAGCAGCTGATACCTATCTATATAGATATTAACCAAGTAACTTGGAGTCGGAATTTGTTTTGTCTGGTTGTTAGTTTATTGCAGCTGCATCAATAATATCCTCACTTTTTTATTATTATTTAATCACTGTGTGTGCAAGAGAATAGCATCTACACTGTAAACCACAGGAAACATTGAAAACACTCAACTCTGTTTAGGGGCTGATGAGAGAAGACATGCTTAAATACCAAGCAGATTTAAACCTATACTTAATAAAAGCTGGGGAAGAGGATAAACATCACAGCTTAGAGAAGATTTCTTTATATTGCAGTTTAGGTTAGAAATCAAATTTTGTCTTTCGGATTAATAAGTTTTAAATACACATCAACCTTAAACCTACTTTAAAGCATTGAAAGACTAATAATGAAAAGTCACATTCCCTAAACAATATCAAAGATCCAGCAGTATTTCTCAACGTACTGACTTTTCAGATATCACAATAGAAGACAAAAACATAACATCATTACTCAAGTTTGTGTCATCACAATCCCATAAACATTTCATCGAGTTTATTGGTAAGGAAAAGGCATACGATTGACACCTCATAAAACCTCCTTCATACTAACAAGGCAGTGAAGGATGTTCATTTATTGTCTTTATCACTACCTCTTTTTCTCTTCCATCTTCAACTGTTGTTTGAACACAAGCTGCAGGGGTATTAAAGAATCAGTTACCTTGACTTTGAAAGCAGCTATAGTTTTCACACCTCTCATCACCCACAACAAGGGATTTCTGCGGTTTTGAGTTAGCTGCCAAGAAAACTCCATCTCTTGTTCCCTAGAGTTTCAGTCTCAGAAACAACTGTACACTGCACAGTACACAGTTTCATTATCCCTTTATGACCTTCAACAACAACACAGTTAACCAATGTGGTGTATTTTACAATAACTCCAGTGCTTCATGTGTCTCTTCCCAAAGAATTAGCAGCACCAAGTTCAGATCAAAGGGAGCAAGCATAAGTTTTTACACTAAATTTTGCTATCTCCAGATGAAAACTAATTCACCTTCCTTGTCAAGGAAATCTCACATAAAGTGTGAGGCAAAGAGTGCTGGTAAAGAAAAAAAGTTAAACTTTTCTACTCCAATTGTATATCTGCTGTCCCTGCTAGACATATCTACAGTATCTGAAGAACCTGAATGGAGCCTTGTGTTTCTGAGAACTTGCATCTTTTTTTCAGTGATACCAGTTGGTCTAAATAAAAACCTTGCCTTGCAGAGCAGTGTATTTTAGGAGTCTGATGTCATATCCTCTAGAAACAGCAAACCACAGAGATTCTTTAGGGACATTTTTGAAGTATGAGAGTCAGTGGAGGCAGGAAAATTTATAGGGTGTAAATAGCTTTAATCACTTGACCCACATCTCACCCAGGTCCCTCACTGAAAAAAGATGATTTTCTTTCTCAGTAAATGTGAGAAAGCCCCATATTTTTCTGTTTCTGCAAGAGCATGTTAGACTTGTCAGGCACAAAAGCAGAAATGACAGAAGAAACATCTTGCACCAAGAAAGTCTGACCTTTAAATGTTTCACACAGGAACCTCTTCAGCAGTGACAGGCATGAAAGATACGGCATTATTACTTCAGGAGAGAGAACTGGTCTCTCTAGACAAGGCTGCAGCTAATAACTATGAAGGAAAGTTTTTTTTATTCGTGCCTTAAACTAACTTGAGATTATGTAACCTTTTTGGGTAGCAATATGATTTTTCCAGTAATTTCATTTAAATTCTTGCAGTGAGCTTTTGATCACCAAAACATCACCCATAATTTTTACATATTGTAAGGACTTTCATTAACACATGAATGTGGCTGAATATAGACCAATAGGCTTGTAAGATCAATTTTGTCTCTTGCAACACTGTCTCTGAGATAGATTTTTTTTCTTTATTTAAAATATACTGGGGATATGACAGAAAAACCTCTTGATTTATGCAAGCTGTAACAATGAGAGTGTTTGGAGCAAGAGAAAATTAAAACAAAAAATTACCTATCTGTATAAAATGCTGGAGAATAGTTCCAGAAAACAGTGGCACACCTTTTGCCACTAGAGACATAGTCAATTTACTGTACAGATGAAAAGTTCATTCATGTATCTATTTTTTTACAGTGAATTTAGGCTTATCTTCTTCTGTGTGATAAAACCTTCTGCTGTTCACTCCTCCTTCAGATCACACAGACAAATCCAGAGAAAAATCCACAGATCTTTTATAATAGAAAAGAGCAATTGTTAGCACTGTTCCTTTTTCTAGTAAAAAGTGTTCAGAGAAGACTCTGTGAGTGCTAGGAATGAGAAGGGTTTACTAGCTCTTTTGCACATAGCAAGAGGCTACGTATCAGCAGCATTTTCATTTTTGAGAAAAACTGATTCATACCAAATCCTAGCTTAAATAATAGATGGCAAAGTCTAGTTCTTTATGTTCACCTGCCTTGCAAGTGCCCAGGCAGGAATTAGACACAGAACACATAAATTGAGTAAAAGTGCAAAATACACTTTTCATTTCACAAATGCCCTGACCAGCTCTAGCTCAAGAAGGGGAAAAAAGGAGGAGGAGGCAAGTTCACAGCCCACTTTCAGACTTCACAAAGCACAACTAACTCCTCCCCTCTTAGCTACATATCTACTGTATCTCCACATCCAGCCAGGGACCTTGACGTGCAAAATAGCTGAAAGCTACCCTCAGAATGAGAGAAAGGCAGCTGGTGTGTGGAATTTGGAGTCTGTGTTTCATGTTCTGCCTTTGCTGCATCTTTCTTCAGCAAACTGCAGCAAAAAGAAAACTGAAGTTTGTGTCTGTAGTAAGTAGATAGTTCATGGGCAAATAGAATTTCTTCAAAACCCGTCACTTACTTCTCTTCTTGTACTCTAGGGTAGGGGGCCGGGGGCACTTTGTGAATGTTTGTTTCCTACATATTCAAAATATACTATTGCATTGGGAAAAAAAATTCTCAATTTTAAATAAGATTTTAGAAGTATGTCTCACTTTTGCAGTGTTAAATTAAGTTAACTTTCTGGATTGACAAAGAGTGTTCTTTTAGAGTGCTAAGAGAGCAACCACATAGGATTCTTTCTTAAATGGTAAAAAAGAATTGCATAACTAAATAACAACTGTGCAAAAACTCTTTTTACCATGGAAGGGTTTACAGTTTTCTGGTGTTTTCAGTGGATTACCATGCAAAACAAATTTCATTATGTGAAACCAAAATAAGTTTACAATGGCATTGAATAAGCAACATAGAAACAGTGCTGCGAAACTAATGCTATTTGCATTGATTATGATGCACTGTTTGTTTGCAGGAAGCTTACATTTTGTTCTGAACATCAGTCATGCTTGTAAATCACATATATTTTTTGTGCTTCAGTTTTCAATCTTATTTCTCCCTACTTGGATTAAGAAACAAAAAAATCTGTTGATAAAATTTTGAAGTTATATGACATATATCTACTGGAATTATGCTGGATGAGGAAAGAAATTATTGCAGGAATGAAAAATCCTGATGTATCTTTATAGATGTATCTTATCTGAAGTGAAATTCCAGAACAGGTTCAATGTTTTCAGGGTTTCAGTATAATCATTTAATCTGTATTTAGATACCAGATCACACTTTCACCTCTTGTGATGAAAAAGTTAACATGTGGCTTTTTAAGGCTAATTTCTACCAAGAAAGAGCACTTCATAGCAGTCAGCCACAGAAACGCTATGTAGAGCAGTAGTTAGGGGTTTTTTCCTTCTGAAATCCTAGTTAATCCTACCAAAATATTAACGTTTCAATATTTCTGGAAAATCACACTTTCTGTTTGCTAAATGTTGTGGTGTATACCTCCTAGAATATATTAAACCTCTCTAAAATACATTAATATATTTTATAGCTTTTATACTTGCACAAATGTAGTTGAGCTCGTTACTTTTCAAATACCAGGGAAAAAAAAGAAGATTTACATTTGTCTAAATAAATCAGACAGATAGCTACCTAGACCCAAGAAAAGCACCATGAATATATTTAGCACACATCTGGTACAGTACTCACTATCATTGCATATTTATCAGGTATTTCGCCATGGTGATCATACCCCACAGGAGTTTTTTCCAACTGACAAGCACAAAGAAGTTGCAAGGCAGCAGGGACACGGACAGCTAACCAAGGTACGTTTGCTTGCCTGGGCCAATACACTGAAATACTGGAATGTGACCTGTTGCTATTTGTTTTTAGGAACTTTGTTTTTACTTAGAGAAAAACCCATATTGAGTTGCCATACACAGATCTCCAAAAGGAAAACCAAAGAACTTACCAGGAAGCTACAATTATGAGCTGTCATTGCTTTTAAATGACATTGAGTCATCCTTTTCTGGTCCAATAATAGCATATGTTAAGCTGTTTGATTGCAGACTAGGGTCTTCTAGGAGGAGCCAGGCACTGATGATGACTGCAGTTCACCTGAGACCAAGGATGAATCTTTAACCATCAGTAGCAAAATGTGGTGGAAGTGCTTGCAAACCACCCTCAATCTCTGCAGAGCAGGAGTACTTCCTAGCTCAGGAGCTACTGAGATCAGCACTAGCAGAAACTTTTCTCATGCTATACCAGGGAAAGCTGACTGAAAGCTCAGCTATTTAGTGCAGGCATTGGTGGAATACAGCAGAGCTGAGCTCACACACAGATATAAGGTGATGGTAGTAACTAGCAGTAGCAGATAAGGCAACTGCAGAATCCAATCTCAGTAACAGTGTCTCTGTGTTAACTGTAATTTGCATTAGCTGTCTCCTCTTGTGAATGGAGTTAGGTGTGAACTCAGACTGTAAGGGAATATGTGAGCAACAGGTGATTTTAACCATGCTTCTACTCTGCTTCCACTAGCACAACCCTCTGAGCCTGTACTTCATTCCTTTTTCCCCAGGATGTTGTCTGGATGGAACTATCCACTAGTTATTTGCCCAGGATTCTGGGAACCAGGTAGCCTCACTGAAGTAGTTTAGACGTGCCAAAATCTGGATGATAAATGTCTATTGTGCACATGCAGGCAGACTGTGAGCTGTGTGTCTGTTAGGTAGCTGTAGAATAAATTCCCTCACACACCTTATGTCCAGGGGGTCGAGCACAACCCACATGTATTTCTCTCTTAGGGGAATTAGTCACTTGCCGGGTCTCTACCAAAGTCAGAACAAAACAAATTGCCTGAGGGGCTCCTCTTCCTTGCTATTGTTAGGAGGCCATACTGATCTCCAATGCAAAGTCAGGCCTGCTTCCTCTCACTTCACCTCCCTGGGAGAAACAGGAGTAATTAACCAGCTTCCTATGCTTTAACTCAGCAATGACTCAATCATTTCACATGTGCATTTATGTGAGCTCAGCACAACGTGCCATCTTGCGCCAGGGCATGGAAGGCTTCAAAACTCAGGTGTTAGGATTAAACAACACACGTATTAGGCAAGTTGGAGCAGAAGCCTAGGCCAAGCATATACCCCAGGAAACTCTGGGTGCACAATTCCAGCAACAAAAAGAGGTGATCACATACACTCACCATGGAACATGTCTGGCACTGGATAAATTCCTGAGCAACTTGGTCTGACTTCATAGCTGACTCTGCTTTGAAGAGGAGGATGGACTAGAGGCTTCCTGAGGTCTCTTGCAACCTGAATTAACATATGATTCTATGACTTATAAAAGGAAGCAATGAGTAATCACTGTGCAGAGTAATGATTACATGAGTAAAGTTTAATATATTTAAATTTAGGCCAGGAAACACCATGCACAAGCAAAAAAATTACAATATTGAGACCATTACAGGGACACTGCACGTGATTCTCATGTCATATATTTACAAAATTGTATTGGTATCTTGGAAAATGTTCAGCAAAGACCTGCTAAAATGCTGAGGCCAAACCCTATTTTCTGTGAGAACAGAGAATTGTCATCTATTTAGTTTAACACAGAGATTAAGTAACTTGATTCCATGTTACTGATTATTATCTTAGTGGGAATAAGATCTGTGATGGCAAAGAATGTGTCATTCAAAAGCGTAACAAGATCCAGTAGCTGAAAGATGGGACATAGGCAAGAATCAAATGTTTCAGGCTGTCAATAATAATCATTGCAGCAAAATACTTGAGGGCTTGGAGGACTCTTACTTGACGTCATCTATTAAAGATTTCCTACCTTCCTTTAAAAATAAGACCTTGCTCAAGCTAAAACTAGCCTCCATATGAAATCACTTGTCTATGGGATTCATATCCTGGATGTGCCTTCATAGACAAGGTGATTGTTCTGTCTGCACTCCTAGTTAATGAGCTGTGAGCCAGTGTTAGAGCAGAAACTTGGTGTTGAGACATCTCTATGCCTGCTTTAAGTCACCCTCTTCCAGCCAGTCTTACTAGCTTGGTTAAACCGACACACAGCTTTCAATAGAGCAAAATGCAAAACTGCATTCGTCAGGAAGACGTATCTAATATTATTTAATACCATAAACACAGCACCTTTACTGCATTTTTCTCCTGTTTTCTTTCTTCCTTCACTTTTAGAAAATGAAAAGGTCTTTATCAAAATAATATGAAATATTATATTATTTCTTGGTTGCAGGAATGGTTGCATAGCACACTTCTGAGCCTCTTACATTATTCTGTTATTTCTACAGCTTGGCATACAGCAACAGTATGAGCTTGGCCAGTACATGCGGAGAAGATACTCTGATTTCCTGAGTGTTGTGTACAAGCAGTGTGAGGCAAGTACTGAATCTGGGAAGAAGGATGTTTTTCAAGGATGTTAATGGGACCTCCTGAATGCATGAAAGTCTGAACCATGTGCAGCTGGGGATAATTTAATACTCATTGAATGCAATGTAATTTCAAAGTATCCCTTAAACTGTGGCTTTTATCCAGGCTGATGCCTAACTGAAAATCTCGTAAAAGGTTTTTAGGCTGCTTATCAGGTTCAGATGCCTCATTGTTTCATATTAGAGTATTTATGTTAGAGATCTCCAATTCTACACCTCCATATGGAGTGAAAATACAGCTTACTTTTCATTTAGGGTCCAGCTGTCCAGTGCATATACGATGTCCCAAAGCCTAAATAGTCAAATGCAGTCAGTCTCACTTTTCACTAGGACTCCTAAGGGAACTGCTATCATGTATGTTGCAGCCCCCTTGCATCCCAAAATTTTATTCCAAAGCCCTGTTCCAGGTTCCCATTTTCTCCCTCCCCCTTGTTTCTCATGGCCCTTCTTCATCCCATTCTACTTCGCTACCATCTTCCCCAGCACAGCACCAATCTCCGTCTTTGCTACAAATAGATAAAAAAAACCTAACAGGAGAAATCACCTTACAATTTGTTTTTCCATTTTTTCCCTTGCTTCAGATTTATGTTCAAAGTACTGACTGTGATCACACCATTACGAGTGCTCAGGCAAGTCTTGCTGGGCTGTACCCACCGACGCAAGGCCAGATTTGGAACCCCAGAATCCTTTGGCAACCAATTCCAGTTCACACAGTGCCATTGCCACGTGATAATGTGAGTAGAAATTAGGGGCTTTTGCTTTCCCTCAATCATTACTAATGTATTTAGGATATGAGAAGAAGAGGCAGGATAAAGCACATGGTAAAGGCAATGAAAAATACATTACGTTACAAGCATTGTGCAGAAAGCCCTAATAAATTGAATAGAAACATTGTCAAGAGTTTCCACCGGAATGGGCTTATAAGCTAGAAACCAAGATTTAACAAAAAAGGAAGAAAAACAAAAGTCCTAGGTACAGAGAAAAAGAATTGAGATATAATGTGAGTAAACCACAATAGAAGTAGATTAATCCTAAACTTCTCACAAATGTGATTTTCTGTGTGTGAGAAGAGGAAGCGTATCCATTTTAATTAGTCCTTCAACATTTTTTAGCCCACAGCCAACCAAAAAGACAAAAAAATTATGCTGGGATATTTATTACTGTGAGAAATGAGTCACGGGGTTGTTTTTCATGCACTTAGAAGTTCAGTGAATGCACTTTGATGGTTGGTGTAAAAAGTAAAAGGGAAAAGGAAGGAGGAATAGGGGCTTTAAGAGCATGAGTTCATAGGGTAATGTATTTATTCATTTCTCCTCCTCAACTCCTTAACTTGGAGCTGTAAAGAACTGTGTGGATAGCAGTTCTGTAGCCTCTCGTCCTGGACAGGGAATCTGGGTAGCGGAATGGATCTGGAGTTGCTAATTTGTGGAAAAACTATGGTAAAAAGCTAGGAAAGCTCAGGAGTGTACTTTGTGTCCCTGTTTGGGGGAGGTTTTCACATGTGATGTGAGATAAATTGTGTGGACCTATCAGTCTGGTTATCACAGTCAGTGTTAGAAGAATCAGGTTAAATACAGACACAGAGAAATGGTTATCACCTCAGGGTGATGAGAGTATGAAGATGGAGGATGTGGAGACACGTCTTCCCATTCATGCACACGGCCTGCCATAGAGTCAGCAGCTGCTTCTGACATTGTCACAGATGAGGGTACTCCGGCAAAAAGTCAAGAATTACCTGGCCAATATCAACACCAGTGTCAAACTCAGCAAGAATGTACTGTACCTCATTCACATCTAGAGAAGCAAGTAAGTTTATTTAAACAAATCATAAAACATAAATATTTTTCATACTTTTCCAACTATTTACTATGTGTACAGGGTAAGCTTGAGACCAAATGTACCCTACTATGCAAAACATGTGTCCGTCATTTATTGGTAAAGCCATGCCTGTTCACTAACCCATGGTTATAATTCAGAAACACTTTCATACCTTCTGAATTTATGTGTCTAAAAAGATAGAATAGCTGCTGTGAAGCTTTCCGAGCTAATTATATCCCTTCAGAACTCCTTAGTTTTTCTTAAAGTTCTTTTAACTGTGAGACTATATAGAAGCGTTTTCTTACTGGAAGAAACACAAAAAGCACAGGAGAGAAAAACACTAGAAATAACAGTGTCAAATTTCTTTTTAGCTTCTGTTTAAAATTTAACACAAAGAAAGTTCAAACAAGAATAAACTCAGTCTAGCTCAGATAAATTAATAAAAAAATCTTGTTATCCCACCCACACGTAACCTTTAGCCTTCATATGTCTTGAATTATGAAAGACAAAACTGAATTATAGAAACTTGACAAGTTTCTACAATTCAGCTGAACTAAACAGAGCTGTGGTAAACCCACTTAATACAGCTGAGTATGCACAAAGACTCCTATTGCAGTCAAGCTGAGGCTTGATAATTTGTTCCAAAAAGTAAAAATGTATTTAAAAAAAGAGAGAATACAGTAAATGAAATCATACCTAGGGAACCCAAGCACAAATCAGTTTGAGAGGGCTTGTGTTAGCCTTCTGTCAAGGGACAAATTTCAGCTGGTGTAGATGAATCCTCTAACTTTGAACTCTGCAGCTATTACTCCCCTGAACATTTAAAGATTATTTTGGAAGTATTCATCAGCGCGACTCTTACAGTCCTGAAGATGAATATCTTTGAAAACTACATTCCCAAATTATTTTTCAGCTTGTCCTAACTAGTGCAGGCAGCAGGAACAACAATCCTACAAGGATGTATTGTATTGCAGAACAAGAAGCATGTACCTTGCCTGACTAATGTTTTGCAACTTTTTTTTCAGTTGCTATACTTACCTTTCTCACGCTGTCCTAAATACAAGGAGCTTCTGAGAGAAACCTTTTCAACAAGGGATTTCCAAAGGCAGTTCAAACAGTACAGGGTAAAGTATTTTCAGTTCTGGAATTCTAATTAAAGTGTACCACTTCCGTCAACATTACCTAACAGGTAGGTTTGAAAAATGGCAGTAGATGTGCTCTTTCCCCATCTCTAATCTTCACAGTGAGGGTAGACTACATATAGCCAAAAAAAAATTTACAACATTACAGAGCCAGCTGGACTGGGCTATTCCCATCAATTGAAAATTGCAAGCCATGGAAAAGATAAATCATTGACTGCCTTGCAAAACACCGCTCCACCTGCCTTGTAGGAGAGCAGACAAAACAAAAGATCAAATGAGTGCCAATACCTCCCAAATCACTCCAATACCTCTCTCTGTTCGCTCCCATATAAAGCAACTCCTTTGATGTATCTGTCTAAGTAATTCTGTTAGTTCTGATTCCTCTTCCACAACAAAATACTCACAGCTCAATTCCCCAGGTTTTCTACAATAGCCTCAGTGCTTTCCTCAAATACCTATTCAGGTCTCACGTTCAAAGTCTTCATCCAGGTGCTCACTTACGTTTCATTATTGCTTCTGTAAGGTATCCTTTCTTTCTTCACCATCAAAATCTTTGCCATGGGCATGTAATCACTTGTCTGTTCTGCTGCAACATTCTTCACAGGTTTATTAAAAATTACACTATCAAACTCACCTGTTTCGTCATAATCTTTAGCCACTAACCTCAGCTGGCTATCTCTGACACTGCATCTGAATATGACATGCAAGTGAACCACAATTCCCAGTTTTATCAAATTTATATCACACCTCTTTTCTGCTCAGTTCCAACATCAGAGCAATTCCATTCATCACACTTCCTTTAAGCACTTTTTTGATTTCTGCCAGACTTCCTCATATTTATGTTCCCTCTGCTCTACTCTCTTCTGAACAATCCCACCAAGCATAAACCACCACCATGCTTCAAATTCAATCTCAGATCACCAGTCTTGTGTAGATGAATGGGCCAAATTCTCTTACCACTAGGCAATGGTTCATTCCTTAAGTGCAAACTGTTCTAAAAGTTACTATATGCTAGTATGATAGTATATAGAAATGATGTAAAAAGGTCCTGTGTGCTACAAGTTTGCTTTTTTGTATTGCAGCCATTTCTGAAGTTTTTAGCCACTCATACAGGCTACCCATTGAAGAAGCTGAACACTGAAAGAATTTGGAAGCTCTCTGACACTTTACAATATGAGGTAAACAATATAAAGAAAATTCCCAAGGTCCAGTAGAAATACTTACACTTCCTTAAAACTGGTTTTAGCTCTTATTCCTATTGTTTGTAAGACGTCAAAAAAAGGATAGGTCTGTGTTTCCAAACTTTTTTAAAGCACAGATTGTTTTCACATTCTTCCCCAGAAACCCTCACCAAACATCAAACTTGTAACTGAAAATCCTGTAAAAACAACATGACTGTATGAGGTTGCTGTGGGTCATCCACCACTACAAGGAACACAAACCAATGGCCTGCCAAATCCAGTATTCTGTCAGTGAGTGTATATAGAGAATTAGGCAAAAGCAGAACTTTGGATAAAATTGTCTTGTAACTCCCCAAACTCCATCACAATGACACACAGGAAAAAAATTGTTGTTGGCAAAGAAAAATAAGCATCCTTTCACAAAGATGTTATGTAAATTGTATAAGCAAGAGATGTTATTATATGCATATGGACAGTAGATCAGCATTTTCAGGAATTAAGCAGCCATTAGAATGGCACAACTGGCTGTTTCTGCAAGTTTGTGTACCTATTCTTAGTAAAGAAATCAGGCACATCATGAATAAACATAGATTTTATAATAAAAGAGATATTTTAGTGCCAAACTGGCTTGAGTATTCGGGTCCCACAGGCCAGTACATCAGACTGGGATCTGAAAAAAATCATGAGTGTCCTTAATTTAGCAACAAGCTCCACTTCATGTCACTTGAAAGCATAGACCTATCTCAGCTGAAGGAAGTGAAAACTGCAGAGTCTTGTGTTAAAAAGTTATTGTTGCAGGCAGCATTTGCTACAAATACTTTAATGCATAATCATTTTTAAACTCAAATATTGATGATAAACTGGCCATCAGTACTGGGATATCCCTAGAAAACTGAGGCAGTTTTAAGGTGGATTTCACGAGCAACACGTAATACTTATGTGTGATGCTGAGTTTACTTTCTGTCCTGCAGTTTCTGCAACGTTCCAGCTTTGGTCAAAGCAGTCTTGAATGGAATGTTAGCCAGAGCCTTAAGCTAAGTGAAATGTTAATATGCTGGGAGACCTCACTGTAATTTCAGTGAGGCCACCCTTCCAAATGCAGGACAGCTCAAGACCACAACTTTTTATTTCTATAGTTGGGTTTTTCCTTCTAGTGTTAGATTCGATGAGCTCTGGTCTTTCATGCTGCTCGCTGAAGACTCTGGGTGTAACACTTAAGACACCTGCCAGAAAAGCCACTCTTTCAAGCATACAAAAAGAGATTTCCTACACAGTTTTTTTAAACACAATTTGTAAAACTACAGCAGTGTGCATCTCTCTGTATTTGTTACTACTGGCTAAGTGTCATCTGACTTTCAGGTAACCTGGAGACTGAGGTGCTTGCTTTCCTACAGCATTGTCTTAAATAGCATACAGCCATCCAATTCTTTCCTCAAGACACAAATCACATTTTTTTAAAAGACAAGGTGATAAATTTTGACCTGAGCTGGTTTAACCTAACGTGTTCTATTGTTTCATTCATTTACACAAGTCCTTTAAATAGCTGGCATTTTCTTTGGAACTTGTTTCAAGAACACTCTGGTAACTCAGTCCAATAGTTCATATTCGCAGAGGTTACATTGAACTAAAAGAAAGATACCAACCTTGTTTAAACAGGAATTCAGATTAGTGCAAACCAGAAGTGCTGGGCGTATCTTTCCTTCTCACTGTAGTGACCATTAATATATCTTGGACTGCATCCTCAAAGAAAAACCAATCCATTGCACTTCAGCTTGAGCAATATCAAATAGACCTGTTATACAAAGCTATGAAATCCATATATGTGTCTAAATCTTTCATACTCCTTTACATCTGAATTACAGCTAACATATTCCTACTTGATTTTTCAATCTTACTTACATCTCAGAGCTGCCAGTCCTTAAAATCCTGAAATCTGTATAGGATATTTTCAGTAAAGATCTCAGGATACATCCCAGTAGGGGGGCTGAAAAAGAGTCATAGACTGATTTTTTTACACCTGACAACTGCATTAGGAATTGGCATAAATAATGCCAGTTGTTTTTTATAGTAATTTTTAGTACTACATTTCCTTTTTCTTGTTGAATGCTGCCCTTTGAAGTCGTTTTAATAGTGTAATGCCAAAAATAATAATTCTACAGCTGTCTAAATGCAAAATATAGTCATTATTTTTTTACGAAGAGAAAACATTACTTGAGTGAAACATTCAGAATTTGTTTGTGCCAGAACAAACAACAGCTAGAAGTAGGAATCAGTAAGAAAATCACCATGTTTTCTTTCTTCACTGTAGGATATTAACAACTACACTTTACCTGTTTGGGCTACTCATGGTGTCAGGACCAAGCTGATAAAGCTCTCAGAATTGTTACTGCAGGCGGAATTCGGGTTCCACAAACAAATACAAAAATCACGTTTGCAGGGAGGTAAGCTGAATTCTTACCCCATTTAAAACCAAGAGTATCCCCAAGAAAGGGTATATAATAAACATTGATTCCATAGTAGAACTCTGAAAGATGCCATGGTGTGGATACTGGTGAACACCACTGTAAGATTTTGATTGACGGTAAGAGAGATGGAAAGAATATGAATCATGAATATCCTAATTTAGCATTATAAAGAAGGTATGATTTTGGTTACGCTTTATAAGAAATCCAAAGCATTTTATAAATTATTGCTGAACTAAATGAAGTCTGAACTGAATGTAAGTTAACATACTTAACTTATATAATAAAATATTACTTGTTATAATCTCTAGGATGGTAACTTTGTTGCCTAACAGTCTTCATATTCCATTAGTGATAGTACTGAAATGAGGCTGTTAAACTGCTTATAAACTCAGCAAATAGTAGCTGAAATTTAAAAATAGTTCATACATTTTTAATCATTCATTCTCTTCCATTTATCTACTTTGTCTTTTTGGAGCTCCAGCATACAAAACTAAGGACAAGTTTCAAACATATACTCTTGCATTACTAACAATTGCTATTAAAAAATGTGACAGCAACTGGAGACAATACATGTGTCTAATTCTGTTAGCATGTTCAGTTCTCATTTTAAGCTTGAATTTGTCAAGATTCCAGCCTTATGCTAACATAATAGCACAGATATTGATTTAATTCATATACTTTGTCTTACAACTTTTCAGCAATTAACATTAACAAAACACAGAGAACCACATAATTTAAAAAGGCCTGGAGTCGAAATGATCTATTCTTTCTTTTCCTCTGGAAATCAGGAAGTCAATGGACTTACACACAAAAGCTGGCAGTATTCATTACTGTGCTCTTCTTGCACCGCTCTGCTGGCAAAAAGCAGCTGTGAATGCTCTGTTTGAAGCTGCTGAGGCTGTTAGGGATCCCCAAAACATTTTACACGGAAATAAAGTAGGCCCACTGTTCATATAAAAGATAGTATCAGAATTAACCAGGACACTCCGCACAAATTACCTAGAAAGTGAATTGAATACATCTGGTGCATTTAAAGACAGATTGTGTTAAAATAGTAAAAAGTGATACAGATGTTAACACAAGCATCCCTTCCATTGTCATTGCTTCCCCATTTTCTTTCAGGTATTCTTTTAAAAGCTATTCTAAAGCATATCTCAGACGCTAGAAAGCCTTCACACCAGCAAAAAATGGTTATGTATTCTGTGGTGAGTTCTTTCCGCTTCCTCCATTCTCCCTTTCTACAGTTATTAAACACAATGAAAGCCATGAAACTATTTCCTTCATGAAATAAAGGTAAAAGAATTTTTAATTTTGTTAACCTTAAATACCATTGGTTTGTTCTCATTCATTAATAAATATACTACTTTGAAGCCTGCAGCATTCAATTTTCAACCCTACGTCATGGCTTATTTCAATGTAATATAGGCTTGATTGAGCAGAGAACTGGAAAAACTATGCCTCATGTTTTATTGAAACTCCATTATAAAGATAACTTAGAAACAAATTTCCTGCTTCCTGCATCTTTTTCAAATGCAAAAGGGAAAAAAAAAGAGAAAATGAAGATAGTAATTTCGGAAGATCTTATGAAGTCAGTTACTCAATTGTGAGTTTATGTCTTTTTTTAGAATCTGCAAACACTGTCACTGGAGAGGAAAATTTTTGGCACAAAGCTCCTATTTCAGTAAAAAGCTCCAATTTCTAAACTGCAGTTAGATTACAGCATCTCAGGTGTATCAGCCAAAGAGCTTACTGATCTAATCTCCAGTACTGTTTACTTAACATGCAAACCCACCAGTTCTTTTTAAAAGAAGTTTTTATAGCTCCTACTAACTTTGGTAAGAACTGCAAGTGACTATGTCCCTTTATATATTTACATATATTTATACTTTATACATGCAGCATTTCAGTTTGTAGAGCCATAAAAGGACAGTGCTTGCTCAAGGTTGCAGAGAGCAAAGAGCAAGTATTAATGAGGCCACACGGGTAACATTAAGTGGACAGATAATGTGCTGAACATATCGTTAAATAGCAGGTACATGCAGTCATTTTTAACAGACTTTTAATTAAAAGTTCCTTGCATTCACAGCATGCAGCCACCATTGCTGCCTTACAGATGGCACTCAATGTCTTCAGTGGGAAATTCCCTCCTTACAGCGCCTGTCATTTCTTTGAACTTTATCAGGAAAAAAATGGGCAAGTATCTGAAAGCTGTGCTGCAGACATGCACTTTTTCTAAAAAGCAATTTACTGATATCACACAATATTTAAACTTGATATGCAAGGTTCACTACACAGGGAAAGATTATAGATTGATTTGAATTATTATAATTGAACTCAATTTAGCAGTTATTGAGAGCAGCAGAATCACAGTACTGCAGCCTGAAAACCCTCTGTGTGTTGCTTCATTACAGTTATAAAAGGTTTTACTCTATCTACCATTTCTATCAATTTAACTCCTTGACTCTCTACCAAGAAGTCAAACTACACGCACATTGGTGATGTCTATTGTCTAAAAAGATCTCTTCAGGGTACTAATGATAGATATCAATAGCCACACAAATAAGCTGGGTAAAAGTTTGTCCCAAAGTACAATCACTACAATATGAAAAGGTTCTGCATGGTTCTGCATATCTAAGTTTATTTTTGATTCTTCTGTATTTTGAAACAGGCAATACACCATAGAAATGTACTATCGGAATAATCCTTTAAGAAATCCTCACCCTCTCACTCTCCCTGGCTGCAAATTTCGCTGTCCGCTGGAGAGATTTACTCAGTTGGTCTCCCCAGTCCTAGTGCACCACTGGACAAGAGAATGTAGGATGTAGGACATATTAGGAGGTAAGTTAAGTGCTTTGGGAATGTGTACCCAAAAGTAACATCAGGATTGCATCTTCTGCCGAGAGCTCATTTGAAGTAACAATAATTTTCAGAAGGATCTGGTCTGAAATGAAAAATATTCAAATTCAGTAAGATAAAAATGTACCCATGGCCATAATCTGTACTCCATTAAGACTTTTATCTATTCCAACCCAACTTCCTGGTGAAATGGAAACAGGGCTGATCAGACTTTAGGGTGCTATTTTTCATTTTTTTTGGTTTTAGCGCAGCCAAAAAGACCTTCACTTACTGAGGAAGCAGATACAAATGCAGTGAATTCTAGCAATTCATCTTCTCTAACTGTAGAGTATTTTTCTGAGCTGATTAAAGACCTTGCGCATTCCTTTGTTTTAAGGAGACATTCAAAGATCCAAACAGATGAATATTGAATAATATACCAGACTAGTGATTACCAGAATGCCAAATGTATACAGACAGACACTGGCATACATACCAGCTTGTCTAACTTTCTGTTTTGAACACTGACAATATTTACATCTGCAGAAATAGGGAACAGGAAGGCAGAGAATTACATTGTCTCTGTGCGTTTAGATCTATACTCCATAGGGGAAACACATAGGAAACAGGCCTCAGGATTCAAAAGTGCCCCCACTTTTCTTGATGATCAAATATTGTACCTAATGTTAAAAAATCCCATATGGCTTTCTGAATCACTGATCTCAAGAAGAAATTGAAATGTCAGAGATAAGCAGAATGCAGGCAAGCCAACTCACCTGGTTGCAAACAATTTCTTATTAAATATCTTGAATCCATGAACAGATTGGAGATAGTTCAGCCAGCATGAATGAATAATTAGAAGCTAATGATTCACTAAACACATTGCTTCACCATACTAATTACTCACAAATTCTCAGGAAACTTATCAGGAAATTACAACATTGAGTTGAAAAAGGTAATTCGCCGCCAGGGAGCTACGGGGTGGGGCAAGGGTGAGAGAGGAAAGGGGGTGAGGGATGGGGAAGATACAGACAACTGTGAATTATTGAATCTTGGGAAAATGCCGAAGCACACTGCCCCACGGCCTGCACTGTGTACCACGCTGACAGAGGGACTGCACCGTGCTAAGTCACTTTGCATTACCAATTCTCAGTGAACACAGACAAACTGGAACAACTGATCTTTAACGCCAGGAAGGAAAACTAAGATGGAGAGTGATGCAAACATTTTACAGGTCACATTTACACCTAACATTCACAGCTGCAACATCAATTATTTCAACTGTTTTCATCTTTGCCAAAAATCATCTCAAATATTGTCTTTGCTAATGCATATGCTAATACTTTGATTACATATGCATCAGAATTTTTGATGACTATAAGCCCATAATGTATTGTTTTTTTAATCAAATCCAGAAGTGTGACTGATCTCAAAAATTTACTTTACATAGTTATTCTACAGGGAGAAAACATTTCCCAAATATAGAGCTCTTTCCGGAAAATTCTTAATTAAAGTTTCATGGAGAGGACTTGTGTTGACAGTACAGGAAAACACAGGGGTTTAGGCAAGTGTTGTTACTAGAGGTCACACAAGCAAGTAGCAGTATTTGAGGGTGGTATAAATAAGTTCCTTCACATGATGATCGCCACAGTATGGAACATAGGAATTGAAGACAGCTCAGCATATTTAGAAAGGAGATGAACTGTGCTCTTTTGGCTGCTCAGGCAGGTTTCAGTGTTGTTTGTCTCACCATTTCAACAGACTTTTCCCAATTCCATCACAACAGGAGCAAATTTTTTAACTCTTCTACACTTAGTCTGAGCTAACCCGCCGTTTAGGTACTGTTAGCAGATTTGCCATGGTTTTGGAGGAGGCCATATGCTAATAACAATTCTCTCTTTCTGTCTCACCTTTAGGCGTTCCCTCCATGATCTTCAGTGCAATCAGCTTTATGAAAGAACTCCTCCCACACTGCAATGGGACTACAGTCTCACTTTTCTTATTAGCTTCCATCAGCATGACCAACAGTCTCCTGATCTCTATCAAAAGAAAACATTCCTCAGTACAACAAATCAAAATTACAGAAAGAAATTATCTATCCTTCATGAACATTTTCTCTATTCTATGAAGTGGTAAAATCCAAGTGCAATATGAAAACAGAGTAATTTTTCCAGATCTGTTCATTCCAAAGGGACTTTGGCAGAACTGATCAAAGAATGCAACTGTAGTAATAGCGTTTGGAAGGGCTATAGGCTTAACTTACAGCAAAACCGGAAAATCACTCTGAAGAAGTATTGCCCGCTTTTGAAAAATGAGACAAGAACTTCCAGAACTGATGAGGGTAGCAGTGCTTCAAAAGGAGCCCCCAAAAGGAGGAGTAATTCATCTGTCCCTAAACTTTATTTTATTCCAAAAGTAACAAAGCATTTTACACAGATTCCAGAAGCTACATAAATGAGGATAATGGCTGTTTACTCACCTAAGAGATGTCTTTCTTCTCTTCTCTTCTCTTCTCTTCTCTTCTCTTCTCTTCTCTTCTCTTCTCTTCTCTTCTCTTCTCTTCTCTTCTCTTCTCTTCTCTTCTCTTCTCTTCTCTTCTCTTCTCTTCTCTTCTCTTCTCTTCTCTTCTCTTCTCTTCTCTTCTCTTCTTTCTCTTTCCCTTTCCTTATAGATGCTTAAATACTCCACCTCTATACAGAAGGAAAGTGAGACTTAAGGAAAGAACAGACCATGGATCTAGACCATAGATCTAGAAGCCTACAAATTGCCAGGTTGGCTACCATGAATACCTGGCAGGCACCTGGCTGACCCAACAAGGCTTTCAGATACTGAGCCATCCTATGTCTTTGCAGAAAGACAGCAGGATTTTGAAAGAAAAATCATTTCTAGTCTCAAATAGCTTTTCAAACACATTCCTTTCATTGTTTTATGTTGGTTGTATACTCTGATCTGATCATATGAATTCTGTGCTTCAGGGAAGTCTGTAAGTCCATGCTGTTCTTGACATTAAAACAAAACATCCTTCTAGCAACACAAAATAAAAAAAAAAATCCAGAGCTACGCACTAGTTAAAATATGAAGAACATGCTGGGCAATACTTCAATAGTTATGTTTTCTAATATACCTATTGTGAAAACAGTTCATGTTCTTGCTAAAAAAGGTGGATGAGAACAATCAGATACAACTAACGTCTGAAAATACTGGTCAGTCCTTCGCTACAAGAATTAGGCTTTTTTTTTAATCTCAGAGAGATAATAGAACTATTGTCAACAGTCTCATTGCCTGCATTTCAAAGAGATTCAGAACAACAGACGAGATACAGAAAATTTTTACATTCTACATTCCTTTCCTTGGATCAGGCTTTTAAAATGGATTCTAAGCTTATGAAACATACATTCCTTTTTAGAACTACACCATAACCAGATAAGTACTTCTCCATAAACTACAAAATAATCAAAAGAATCAAAAGATCCCTTTCCTCTCTAGCAAGAATCTAAGTTTCAGGTTTCTCACTATAAAAGCCCATTCTCTTCTCAGCAGGGCCCCAAACCAATTCCTGTTAAGTCCATTTAGGAAACACAGTTTAGTAAGAAGAATTGTAGTTAGATTTCACAGCAAAGAAGTTAAAATACATATATACAAAGAAATTATTCCCTCTAGTAAAAAAATGGAATCTCTTTTACCATAGCATCTAGACAAGGGTAAAAATGTTTTCCAACAACATGAGACAACCAGTTCTAGCTGCTTCTTAATGCATAGTATCTTAACATCCATAATGGACACAGCAGAAAGCTTTCCTAGGTCTGGTAACCCTCAAAGGACAGTTAGTGCAAGGTATTTAAATGATTCATTTCAAAACCACACAGCTGATTGACGCACCTTCCTTAAGATGAAGTGATTGAAAAAGAAATGGCTAAAAGAAAACAGAGAGGAAAATTTAAGACTCTGTCTTTATCAGCATTAGACTACTAACAAGATTGTAGCTTTGGCTGCCAAAACCACATTTCTAGGCATCCTCTCTTCTGTTCTGAACCTGCTCCTACCTCTCCTTTTTCTGAACTTGTGCCAATTTGAGTTGCTTTTCATGCTTTGTTTGCCAGATATTTAGAAGTGGATATTCAAGAGCTGTGAATTCCTCTCTCACCAAAGGCAAGGGTAACTTTTCTACTAGTTTCCTAGATTGGACAAGGTTCACATAGAAAATGCAATACAGATCTGAGACATTCTTTGTGATTCTCTTTAGCCTCCAGTTCCCAGTTTCTCCCCTCCTTCCTCACAAAAAACATCTCTCAAAATTTTCAGAACCGCATGAGGACCCTCTGTCCCACAGAATTGTCTGGTATGGTGGATCATGGAACTGGACCCTGGCCTCAGCACAGCAGTTCAGCCATGGAAGTGCATGCTGGCTGTGGGCAACAGACACCAACAGAAGGTCTTCCTTTTCCATTACATCATCAGACCATATTTTGTTCCTTGCGACATGCCTCAGTGAATATAACTTTAACATCCTGATTTCTTTAGCAAAAAATAAAATTCAAATTTCATTTCCAAATTAAGGTATTTATAAATTATTCTCTTGTCCTCATTCCTATTCAACTGAAACCCCACCACACACATTCTTTATAATGTTTTTTGTTCTTAGGTCTATCACTGTAGAAACAAGGAAAGGAAGATTTTCTTTATAACTTGCTTACTCCAAGGAGAAATAAACGTCAGTCTTCATTAAGACAGAAACGTCAAGCCCAGATATTGTAGTATTAATATAAATAGAGAATGTCAGTGAAAAAATAACAAAACACTATAAATGATGTTTTTCTCAACCACACCAGCTGACTCCATTTGAAGAATCTGTCCCATAGTCTTTTGCAGGTATGAAACCATAAACAGTTTAATTTCAGTTCCTCTTAAAGAAGAAATGAGCAAAAAAATCACAGTTCAGCTACAGAATTATTCAGATAATTTACTAGATATAGGAAATTTATTTAGATAATAGGGGAAAGGAGTTTTTAATATATATCATATTGCAAAAGCAGGATCACATGAAAATACTACTCTCTCCCTTCTTTCAAAACAATGCATAGAGAGTCCAGGCATATTTTAAGGAAAACTTGCTAAAACAGAATAACCTGAATAGATGCTGTAATATAGAGGAGATGTAGCTCGTGATTGTTAACTGTTTTTCCCGTCACACACAGAAACAATGTCAGTAAGATGGCGAATGAACAGCAACAGAAAAGCAACAGCAATTTTGTGTTGCCTGGGAAATGTGGCAGTGGTCTGTCTGGACTATTATTTCTGTTCTTTTCACCACCTCCTTTTCTCTTTGGATTATTTACTGACCTGAGTGACTGGCAAAAAAGAGAGAAAAAACCCCAGACTTCGCATTATTCACAAATATGGATTAAACTCACTGTCAAATTCTGATTCGTTTTATGGGTGAACTGCAAGTAGGTGTTCTTTTTACTTGATGCTTAGTGTACTCATCTGAGATGTGGCAGACACAAGTTCAAGTCCCTGCTTTACCAGAAGGATCTGACTCAACATCTTCCAGAAAACAAAATCGCCACCAGGCTGCAGCGTTTCAGAGGAAAAAGGGAAGATGAATGGTGCTTTCTGCTTCTCTCACTGCTGCTGACTTCGTTTACATATTTCCTGGTGCGCAAATTAGGTTTCTTATGTTTCAGGTAAACATAAGACCAGAAAGAAATTCTCTGAGTACCCTGTAACCAGGTGAATAGTTTAAATTTGGGGCAATCTAAGAACATATGAGAAGACACTGAGTAGACACTTTCTTCACCTCTGCCAGAAGAGTAACTTTGTGCTTAGGGTGTTTTCTCCTGTAGTGCAAGATGTAGGTTCATGTCCTGGCACCAGCCTGAGTAAGTTAATTCTTCCTGTGTCACAAATTAACTCCTTTATTCCTTCCGCTCCCCACAATTAGGTCAAAACACCCCAACACAGGACTGCAAGACAGCCTTTACTTCAAAATGTGTCACTTTGTTTACTGTTTTATTTTCTTTCCACTTTCAGCTCAAAAAAGCTTGGGGAAAAAAATATTGCAGATAAATCCAGTCTAGGTTAAGGATTAATCTGCAAATAAAGTCAGTGACAGAACCTGAGCTGTTTCCCTATATGACCAGTCTGGTCCATGAGTGTGGGCAGCAGTTTCAAATCCAACTGCCCTGACAGCAACGACTTCCACCCTTTCAGTGTGTAGGCTGAGCTCCACCAGCAGCAGTCATCCAAGGTAACCCTTGCGCATATTAAAGCATGGGCTGTTTTGCAACTAGTCCACCTCAAAGCCAATCTACCTATGCTTCAGCAAGCCATCAAGATAGACACATGCACTTAATTGTGTTTAAGCTAATCCTACCTAATGTCATGATTTCTTAATTAAAATAAATGCCAATGAGCCAAATTAACATAAAGATGATTCAAATGGTTTAGGTCCACTTCCATTATGATGTTTGGACAGCTGTAACTATATTGATTTAGGAACGATTTTTTTAAAATCTTGAAGTAACTTTTCCTAAAAAGGGTAAGGATTTAATTGTTGCAGAATTTGACCAGTTTATAGATGCTAAATGCACAGAAGAAATGGAGACAATTCCAATACAAGAACGGAAATTTACAAATGAAATACATGTTACCAACATACTTACAGATTACCTACAGGATTCCTACAGGACCCCGTCTTAACCAATATGGCACATGAAGAGTGTATTCTTCCCTTTTGGAATCTATGGAAATTTATTTAAGATATTGTGGTGCATGTTCTTTTGGAGAGAAAAAAATCTCACTAGCAAAGTACATTCTAAAGGGGAGACTGAAGTCACAGAAAGCAGACCAATTTACAATATGCTTGTTCTTGGCTTGAAATAGAGTTTTTTAAGAGATGTTAGCAAAGATCTTATATGAAATGCAGCTGCTATATATTTTCAATTATTCCTGAATTATGCCATCCAGCATCACAAAAAAATTGATTTCATATCTAAAGTGAAGTTACTGTAAAGGTTCCATCATAAAGAGACTTCATTAGTCAGAGTCACTCATCAAAGAAACACAATACAACAGAAAATCTTATAAAAACAAATCAATTATGAATTTCATGTAGGAGTTTAGGGGGTATGAGAAAAATTCTGAGAGCCAACACAGGTTGCTTGATATAAAAAGCTTAGGAACCTAAAAAGAATCTCTAAAAATCTATATAGATTATAAAAATAGGAGACTAATTCTTGATTTTTGAGGCATATTAAAATATTCTAAAGACAGCTTATATTATTACTATAGTCTTAAATAGTAGATGAAAATGATCAGCTTATATTTGTTTCCAGAAAGACGAAGTATTATGTATTTATGAAGTATGAATTACTCTCTTACAACTTCTGTATAGGTGCAATCACAAGACAAGAGAGATGAGGAAGTCTGGGATCCATGGTCCTCCTCTTTTTCACTACCACCCATCAGAGGAAATGGATATACAAGGTCATTTACACAACTCAGAGGAGAGCACTTCAGGCTTAGTGGGCTTTAGGGCCCCAGCAACAGAGTCTGGTAAATGGTAAAATACCTGTTGTAGAGAATACTGTTGCAGAAGGATCTACAGAAGACCCTGAGACGGGTTTCAGTATGAAAGGAATGGAATGACTAGGACAATACACAGAGCATCTTAAGTTTTAACATCTAGAGAACTATATTTATAAGTGTCTGCAAACTGCAATTCATTTACTGATAAAAGCCATACAAAATCAAACCTAGAAGTATGATTATTCTCACTTTATAGAGAGGAGGTCAGCAGAGGAAAGCTGAGAAATCTCAAAAACAGTTTTCTTCAAAACAAGAAATAGTGTTCTTGATCAGGAACAATAAAAATATGAACTCCAGGGCTTTTTCACAAGAAATTTCTTAGAGAACTGAGACCAAAAAAAGAACTTGCCATAAGCAGTTACAAAAGGGGAAGTACAGTTATACTCCAAGGGAAAAGAAAAAGCAACACACAGAACTTGAAGAGCCAATAACTGCCTCAGATAAAATAGTCTGAACTATTTTACCTGAGGAAGTGGTCACTTTAACCTACCTGAACTGTTGTTTGAAATAATTATTCTGATTTTGCAGTGGCAATGTAGAAGAGGAAAGAAAAAAGGAGAGGAGGGAAGCTGAAAAGAGGACTAACTAAGCATTAAAGAGAAAAAAAAACAAAACAGTATTGCCTGGCTCTTGGTTCCTCATGGCCATGCCTTAATCTGGAAAAATTCCAGGCACTGAGAATTGGAAACAAACCAGACAGGTTTAAACATGAGGAATACTTAGCAACTCCTTCGTATTTTTACCTCACTCTTACTCTCGAAAAAACAGAAAAATATCACAGAGGAAAAGGAACTGAATTATGATTTGATTACGTCAAATGTAAACAGTAATTTGAAAACAAAGGGCAATGCAATTTGTTGCGCTGTAACACAACATTCCTCTTGGATTTGAAATTCACCGGCAGAAGTTCCACCCCTTTTGAAAGTACAACCTGACGTCTGGGTTGTTCAGCCAGAGTAGCAGCTGGAGCTAGAAAGCCTTTCTTCACCCTCTGCCAGAATGGGAATGATACGGCTTCCCAGCCCACCTAGGATCCTGGTTTTCTCTTTTCACATATTCTTCATTCTGCTTCCGCAGACTACTGCAGAAAGAGAACTGAAGTTTGTGGTTGTAGTAAGTAGATTTGTTTTCTATTTCGTTGTGGGGAATAGAGGGAGTTAGATATGGCTGTCGAATCAAATAAGGTGTGCAGCTGATTTGCCTCTTTTTAGACTTAGAAATAACTACTGCTGCCCTTTTGCTTATTGAATTTAAAGACTTTACTTAAAGAAAATCAAAACGCCTCTAGTCATAAGAATATTCATCTCCTAACCCCTAGTTATTATTTCAAGATAATTGAACAACTTAGCTTTGTGGTAGATACATAGTGTACAGAAGTTAAGAGATCTGAGGTCTACTTTGCCTGTTCTTGTTTAATTTAGCCAACTCTCCACTGCACAGTCTGAGAGGTGGGGATTGTGGCCCACCTGCTCTGTGTCTGGAAGTTGAAACTTGCGATGTTGCAGAAGTTGCCACAAAATCAGAAGTCTTTTTCATTTCAGAATAACTGAAAGGGCACAGCAGTATACTGAGAAGCAGAAAAGGGTATTTTTATAAAAGAAGTTGAGATACATGTGACATTAAATGCAGTTAGATTGAAAACAGACTTGGTTTTTTGCTGGGTCATTTCTTATTTTAAAGAAACAAAATATTCCTACAAGTAGAGGCTACTTCAATGCCCCTTTCCTCAGCAGCTCAGGTAAAAGAGAGATTAATTCCATTAAATTGTTTGGGTTATGAAGGTTGCATCATAGGCCTTTACATTCTAATTCCTTTTATAATAAGCATACTGATAGAGAATAGTTAGTCTAAACAGGAATTTTCAATGCAAAGTTGTGGGGATCAGGATTCACATTTATAAACAGGCATTTTAAGATCTTCTCCTTCCACTTCTCTCTATTTGAGACATTATGTGCACATACAGATAACAGACAGAAGAATTGTGTCCAAAACATATTGTTTAGATCCAGATAAAGTATTTCATATCTAGTTGTCTGCTGGCAGCACTGCAGATGTGCCATTTGGAGAGAGGCCAGAGTGCACAGGAAAAACCAGTTCCCACTCTTGCTGAGGCTTCTTGCTCTATCAGACAGTACACACAACAAGGACCCAACACTAATTCCAGTAATGTTCTGTGTATGGCAATAGACTTAAATGTTGTTTCAATGATAAGAGGGAGAATTGGACACATGGGTGAAGTCAAGCAGTCAGCAGGCCTTGGAGAAATAACTCTTTGAAAGGAGGGAGACTCTTAGTGAATTGCCGTTGTTGTTGTGTTCTAACAGGCAATGGTTTTGGAGAAAGAATTACAGGAAATACTCATCATTATGGAGATACAGGTTTCCTATCAAAAATCAACTGGTTTACCACAGCTATGCAGCCACATTCACCATCTACACAAAATAATAATAAAAAAGATAGCACTTTGTTTATTTATAGGGTAACTTATCACAATTATTGAAATTTAATTTCAATTGTCTTCTTTTTATCCCTGATACTTTTCCTCAGATTGACCAATTTGCCTAAAAAGTTACAACAGGTTTAATCTTATATCAACATACATCTCTTTTCTCAAGGCATGGTTTCTGTGTGTTCAATTGCATTTTGCCTTCTGCGTTCAATGATTGAATTTTCAAGGGAATAGAACCACTAGCATAAAAAGAAATGGTAGGAATTGGCCCCAGAACTTTTCACTGATATAATGGGGGTATGGCTACAGTCAAGGTAAGTCTAAAAGGCATCTTTCTGAAATAATTCAACAGCCATTTTCTAGCTGCTCTTCATAAGTTGCTATGTTTTGACCTGAAAGTATTACTGCATTGTGAAAATGCATCATAATGACTTTTAAAGTCTTCTTAGCAGAATTGCACAATATAAAATACATCTGCAGGGGAGAAAAACAGACAAAAGTTCCCTTTTGCTCACTTTTACAATTGGCTGTGCTCTGGGAAAGTGTTTTGCTCTCTCCTCACAATTTCCATCTTTATGCTGATTCTGTGCATTTTCATTATTGGCTTTTGGCTGAAAAGCTCTAATTCAAGTCAGTTTATCAATGTTCTACTATAACTTTCTTTCTCATATGTAAACATTAGCCTTCACATAACTCTGGTGCACTGAATTTAATCTAGACATAAGAGAAGAAAATAGGAAATACGTAGAATCTTTAACTTCTGCCTCTACACAGGCAGGTTCCACCTGTCATAGATGACAGGTTCTACCTGTCATAGATACAAAGAGGTGTGGTTTCTGAAAGTTGTGATTTCATCATGACTTTCTTCTTGTAACTCAGGATAGGAAGAGGTGACTGAGCATGTTATCTGTTTGAATACTCAAGACAAGCTATTTGAAACCTTGACTAAACATGCTCAGTGTTTCTGCATCTATGGTTTCCCTGAACTTGTAACATGAGTGGTTCCATTTTTCTTGCTTCTTCATTCCTATTGTTGACTAAGGATTGTTTTTGTTTGAAGGTGATTCTGTCAATGAAAATGTCTGTAAGAGACTCACTATTACTCAGAGACACATTATTCACTGTAATTCATGGCATTTCTAGATGGTGTTGTACATACATGTACAACATACATATGTACATACATGCCATATTCTCAGTTTACCCTCTCCTCCACACCAGTTTTCCTCCAATACGAGTTTTCACCTGGCAACAACGGAAGAAAATGCTGGCCAACGTCTGAGCCATGTGGTCATTTTCATCTGAAGTAATTACCCTCACAAAGTTACAATGAGTGAATGAGAGGACCCAGACACCAAATCAAGTTTAAGCTGTATTACAGCTAAAGGACAGCGTATTTGGTAACTGCCCATCTATTGCTTTTGAGATCTGTTTGAGGTGATGCATTTCAGATAGAAGTGCTGAAATGAATGTACCCAACAGGTGTGCTTGCTATTTTTGTGTACATCCTCCTTACCCTTTCTTCCTTATTGATTTCTAGTAGTTTTTCACCTTTTATATTGCCTCCTTGTTCCTTTTCTCTCATCCTGCCAAGTTCTATGCCTTTTGAAAGGTCAGGAAGGTAATCTGTAGACCAGTAGTAATAAATGCTGCAGCATGCCTATATTTAAGTTGATTTGAAGGATCAAATCCATTTTAACAAAATCCAAATGACGAGTACTGGAAAATGCATATTGATGAGCAAGGCAAGGTTTGTAAGGATATATTTTCTTTCGTAACCGTATCAGGGGTTCTAATCAAAAGGACAGACTTTTAAATTTACAAAACCTTCTTAAAGTTTTAAATAAAAAAAAAGAAAGAAGGTCATTGTCAGAAGTAGCAAGCAAGAAAATCTGAGAACTAACAAAAATCAGTTGGCTGAAAAGATCAGTCAATTACTAAAAATAAGATTCTGCTCTTAGAAGGACTAATTTCTTTCTTACTACTTCCAACTTAGTGCTAATACCATATTTATATGTCACTGTGCAATGAAGATGCAAAAATACAAACAAGGAACTGAACTTTTTTTCTTTTATGTGAACTAAAAGAAACTGTGTTACTTTTCAGAAGAGAACACCCTTCACTGCTTCTGTTTCTTAAGGTCACTAAGTTAGAAAATATTTTATTTTATATCTCCTTCTCTTACATATATTTTAGTATCTTTTGGTCTTTATCTCTTTGCCCTCTCACCTCTGCTCCAGTAAAATGCTACTCTTCTGGTTCACTTAAAGTTTTTAGGAGTTGACCGTTGTGACAGTGGAATGTACACTGAGAGTTATGTTGTACAACAAGTATAAAGCATCATAAAACAGTATTTAAAATCTAACATGTTTTCAATAATTTTTCACTAATAAAAAAGGGCATATTTACGGGCCAAGCGTTGATCCATTGCTACATTTTGCCTAAAACCCGAGTAATTTAATCACAGCCGTCAGACTGAGCAACTGTCACTCATAAAAATGCTTTTTCCTGAAGGTGGATAATTTGACAAGAAAATATGCAGCTACATTGTAATTGGGAATTTAACCTTCATTCTTTACAGAGGCATCAGCTTGTCCAGCAAAGCTAATGAACCCTACCTGACACCTATGTATGACAGCATGTCAAAAAACCAAGGAAACAAGGAGTGACAGAGAAGTCCTCCTCACTCATTTTTCTTGCATGCAATGGGATCAATCATCAGACAATGAGGCTCTTTACTCATTTTCCTGTTCACTAGAGGTACACTGAGAAATTATTATAAAGACCCAGATGAGTCTCCAGATTAGCAAGAACAGACATGTACAGAAGCAAAAATAACATATCTAAGAAAGATTTTATGGACTATTTTGCTGTACTTAAAGTCAGAAAAAATTTCATGTTGATCAACATGTTGTTGATGATGGGGAAAATACTTCCTTGATTTGTTGAAAAATATTATTTTCAGATTGGCCATGACTGCAGTGAAATTGAACTAGAATGTAAAAAAAAATAATAAGCAGTTTTCTACATAGTTCTAATGGTAACATCTACTCTATCAAATCTTGCTGTTTATTGTAGAAAATGAACAGAGGGAGAAGTCAAATTATATTTCCCTTTAAAGGAAAGTTCTTTCCATCTCTGAAGTACTGGCAAAGAGCAAGTCTGTACACATCAGGACAGAAGGCTGATGAAAAGGGTGTGTGTTGTAATTAAAACATTAAGCCACACTACTTGTGTCTACTTTAAAAAACATAAACATAAAATGTCTCCTGGCGGGAGTGGCAAACTAAGGAGCGTGTGCAAACCTCTCTGATGTTTGGGTAAGAATGATGCAGCTTAATGAGGCAATGGAGACTACTAATTATAATCAAGCTATAGACCGTGAGGTATTAAGGAATAAACGTAATTTCATGAAGAACACAGCATGCATCCACATGGTTGTTTTATTTGTTTTATCTGCAAAGTCAGGAATGATCTTGGTTGTGTGAACATTGATAGAAGCAAACTTCTGCAACAGTTTGGATCAGCTTCCTGGAACATCTTCTGGAGCCCTGCGAATTTGTATTCCAGCATCTCCTTTCAAGTGAAACTTTTGTGGACTTCATTTTTCTAAGCCCACACACGACATACACAGGGAGTGTAATTCAGAGTTTTTCAGAACTATTTAATGTAGGTTTAGCACTTTCTTTTTATGCTAGAACAAAAACACAAAAAGGCTTATTGGGGACTTCTGATGTAAAAATCATATGATGGAATGTATCACACCACTCACCGTCCCAGAAAATCCACGACAGAAAATCAACCACACTCTTTGCTCTTGCTGAATCGAAGAGAAAAAAAGAATCCTACAGATTAAAAAAAAAAATCATAAATGTATGTAAAAATATTAATAAATATTAAGTGATACAATTGTGTACATATTTCTAATTTTTAACTTCATATTTTAGGATGATTGAGAAATCAAATATAAGCTTCATGTGTACATGGAAATACTTTTAGAGATACTGCTAAAAAAAAGCAGCTATAAAAAGTTTAAATTATGCATATCAAAGTAACTAAATCCTCATATAAGCATTTCAGTAACTGGTTTAATATTCAGAGGTGCTGAGTATTCAAAATTCAGATTTCTTGTCCAGGTGCCCAGCTATGGACATAACCTCAGCATTAACATCTTGGCTGATTAATTTTATGTTCTAAGTGGAAAAATCATCAGGCTCATGTCTACTAAATTCCTATAAAATTATACCTCTTATTGTGTATAAAGAACGTACTCCAAACTTACTTGACTAGGTTTTTGCAGACCATCCAATATTTTCATTTGAAAAATGGTATTGGAAGTTTAACATATGCTTGACTTTTATCTAGACAAGAAAGGATTGTTAACAGTAATTAACGTGCTTTTTACTGCTAATTTTGTTAGGTTTTCCGACATGGTGACCGAACACCAATTGTGAACTTCCCAACTGATCTGCACAAAGAAAGTGAATGGCCCCAGGGATTTGGACAACTTACCAAGGTATGCTGACTTTCAGGGAGCGTAGATACTTTTTCACATGTGCCTTAGAAAAATTAGCTAATCCCAAGTTCTTATAGTTGATATTATCAATACCTTCTAATCCATAAAAATTTTTGCAATGTTATTCATGCAGCTACTGTTAAATTGAAATCTCGTTCATCACAACTACTTTCCTAGAAGCGACAACTTCCCAACAGTGCGTCTGCATTCAAAAAAATGGCAAGTTTGTACATTGCCTATACTCTTAATACTGACAGAGTTGAAATAACCATCAAGCACTGGGCCCTGTGACAAAATAAAGGAACGACACCTGCCCACCAGGTCTAGTGATGAGTCCACATCTCATCGTTTGACTGGCAAACACCTACTCACAAAACAAGGGAAGTCCTGCAGGAAAAGGCTGTGGCTGGGGGCAATGTGACTTCTAATAAGGCTGCTTTCAAGGTCAGAGTTTCATTAGAATGCACTGAACCTACTTCTCACTCTGGCATTTCAACACCAAGCCATAGCTCTATAACTGTATTTGACATATGAAATTCTGGAGCAAAGAGAGGCTAATGCATTTCCTTGTAATACTTCATCACGATGCAGTAGCATGAATCACAGACAGCTCAACATTTAGTGTTTGAAGTGAGGCTTGAAAGATCTGTAAAATTCAAACACTCAGACAACACATTACTATCCCCAGGTACAAAGCTTACGTTATAAAAAGAAAAAAGTTTCTCTGTGGCATAGATTTTTTGTTGAGAGCTTTTTGTTATTTTATTCTCTTTTTAGCAACAGTAGTAAGAATGTACTTCTCTGACAGCTAAAATTTTAAAAGTTCAGCATTCAGCTTTGGAAATGAATAACAGAAAAGACAGTGTGCAACCTAAGATAACTGCAGACGCACCAAGGAAAGATGGAAGAATGTTACTTAAGGCACAAAATGCAAGCCACAAATTTATCAGGCTGATCAAATAGCAGAGCAATGACAATAATAAATACTAGGTTATCAATCATCCTATCTCTGCTGTCACTAACTGACAATACTCTTTACAACTATGATCATGAATAAGTCCAGGAGCATATGCAGAGCTACAGCAGTGTGGAAAGAGTATTTATACAGAATAAAACACATTGCATTTCCTGTAGCAGATGGTGGAGTCCTAGCATCTCAGAACTTATCATTTTCTCATAGATACAAGTGAGTATTTCTCTTAAAAATTCTAGATGACCTACAACATACACTGTACATTATACAAGTGGTTCATGTTTACTCAAAAAATGGTCGCTGAATACAAAAAAGAATATGGAAAAGAAACTTCTACATCAAGATTAGGCATTAATCTAATAGCCATCTGTATTCTTGCCTCACAGACTGGAATGCGGCAGCTGTTTGAACTCGGATGGTACGTGAGAAAAAGATACTCCAACTTTCTGAACAGCACATACAACCGGCAAGAGGTATATAGCTGAATTGTCTGGAAGACATTTTTCTGGCATAGCAGAACTATGGACTTGTGCTAGATAAAACCACATCATCATATTCATTTCATTATTGGAAAAATTAAGGTAAAAGAAGAACAATTTTGAAAGTCAGGCTTTTATGTCAAGTTAAATACACAGACTAAAGTCTAACTTTCAGCTCCTACATTCAGTTCAGGTCTTCCACTGCCCAGTTTTCCAGGACTGAACAGCTCCACAATATTTTTCCACCCTATTGAAAAGTGAATGTGTATCCAGCCATCAGAAGGGTTATGCTTATACACTTCACCAGCTAAAAGAGAGGTCTAACAGTTGTTTGAATGTGCTTATAATACGGTAGAGATTCATTGTGGGAAAGATACCACTACCATGTCTATACATGATGGATGCATTGATAGGAAGGCATAAAAGACTATAGGTTTGCAGCGTTTCCAAGAGAGTTTTCAGTTTTAAGTGCCTTCATTCCTGAGGTATAGCAGATGGATCATAGAGTCATAGAATGATTTAGATGGGAAACGACATTTAAGACCACCAAGCCCAACTGTAAACCTAACACTGCCAAGACCATCACTAAACCACATCCGTAAGAACCACATCTACATGTATCAATATTCTTCTGAATCTAAGAAGATGGAGAGTTTCCTTCTTTTAAATGGTGCTTTCTTATTGCTCTTAGTTTAGACTGAGAGTTAGATTCCAAAGAGAAGGATACTTTGGCAATTCTATTTTTACAAATGAAGTAAGCCCCTAGAAAGCTGAGTTATGATTTCACTGATTTGACTTTATGCAAAAACATAAAAGTGAAAACAAGAAGATGAGCTTGATGAATTGGGTAAAATTTCCTTATTATTTTTATTGTTTCCATTTTATTTTTTAACTCTTTGCCATTCTACCTTCAGTTTTATATTCAAAGCACAGATTATGATCGCACCATTATGAGTGCTCAGTCATACCTTTCTGGCCTCTTCCCACCAACTAGCAGCCAAATTTGGAACCCTGATCTTCTCTGGCAACCCATTCCAGTTCATATTTTGCAAAAATCAACAGATCAGGTGAGTACTGACTGTACATTTCCTATAATGCCTTAAACTTTCCCAGAAGAAAAAATCATAAAAATGGTGAGGAAGCTAAAAATATTTTCTATTCTTTTTGAAGTTCATTCTAATAGAAAACATCAGCTGCAGCTACTGTCTGACAAGCATGTCATAGGTCAACTGTAATAGCTGCATGAAAAGCCTCCTTCTGTAGTTGCAGAATTCCTAAATTGTTTTCCACAGTATCATTTTCTTCAAGGTACAGCTCTAACATTTCTCCTGTCAGGGACACTTTGGGACAGTACTATAGAGAAATTGCTCTAAACCTTTACAGAGAACAAGTGCTTTTCTGAGAACCAATCAGCTGGACAGATCTCCCCTCTCCAGCAATTTTTTTCTGCAGTTTATTCAAGCAATGGAATTTTCACCAGCCACTCTAACGACCTCTCAATTATTGCTTTGCTATTCTGGTAGTACTTAGGCACCCTGATTACAGACAAGGGCCCTTTTATGCTCAGTGTTATAAAAACATTTAATGAAACCCTAGGACTTGCCTTATGTTTCTTAATAAGAGCATACCTACCTGAATAATAGGTCTTGTAGAAGCTTTACCATATGTAGCTCTCCGGCTGACTCAGGTTTAGATTTTAATTTCACTGGCCTCTGTGACAAGGACTGTGTAGGGAACAGTGTGTTCAACAAGGACCAAAAGTTATTGAGTGCAATGACAGAAAGGCTAATTTTCTTCTGCCTATGAGGACAGAAGTTGACTTTAAGGAAATGTATACAAAAACCCTATTAAAAGATTGTCTGTCCAGTTACTAACATCAGAGGGTGGACTCTGTCATTATGGAGCGGCCATACCTGCCTCACATTGGCATTCCTCCCGTCTTGGAGGACATGCTTGAAAGCAAGAACAGAGAGAAAGGCTTTCCACAAACTGGATTAGGCACAATGTGATCCAGCTTGAAACTTGACCCTGCCACCCCCCCAAACCCCACTCCCACCGCCCCCCAAAAATAATGCTGTCAGTGCCTTTTAAAGTTGGGATACTAGGAGAAGTTCATTCACCAGAAGACCAAAAAAGCATCAAAGTGGTCAGAGCTTTGGCCAAATAAAACCTTAAAGCATTAGGGGAACCTCTGTGCAGTGCAATGACATGTTTGGAGAAGGCAAGCTCATTTACGGGACTCTCTAGTATCTCATCACTTCTGCAGCTGCTTCAGGAGTGGGTAATGACGTTTCACTGAAACACACTTCTGCGGGTTCTCAAAATTCCTGTTAAATACGCAAACCACCTGGAAATAAACATTGTTCCCTGGTTAAACCAAGCAGATGTTTGAGGCTATTTTCAAGCCCTAAGCAACACAAAATTGCAAATTGAGGCCAAGTACAGTTCTGTAAAAAAACCTAATCACAGTTTATTTTTCAGCCACTGACATCTATCAAGACATGACAGACAACATGACTGACTTCTGCTTAATGAGGCCAAAGGGAGTGGCTTAAATAATAACACCTAAGGGGGAATAATTAAGCCATATAGCAATAGAAACATTTGTTGTTGTGTAATTAAACATTCCTCAGCTTCATATTGCAGCTTTGAGCCTTCACTCTCCAATGTGCTGTTGTTATGGAAAAAATACACATTTGGAAATCTGTCCAGATGAAAGTGAGCTGGTGTCAGCTGGCGGCTGCTGCAAGCTTCATACTGACAAATCAAAAAGATAAGAGAAGCAATGGAAGTGCAATCTACTAATGTTCACCCCAAGACAGAGTAGACCTCCTTGCATATGGATAATCCATAGATATTGATGTTAGATGGCAGGGAGTCTTCCTAGGATCATCTGCGCAGAGATTTCTCCACTGTACATTTAGTCAGCTCCTTGACATGATTTGTATGACTATAGGATAATATTAGTGCTGGGTCAAAAATGCTCTAGTCATGTGACATAAGGTGTTGAACCAGTACGAGCATATTTTGCTCATCATATCTTCTTACTGACACTCATGCTGGATCAGGTATCATCTGTCTTTTTGCAATTGGCGTAAAGCATTTTTGCCAGAGCACAGAGTCTGTTGGATGCATATGTATTTACGTATGGTTCAGTTAAAAAATGTACTATCAGGTGATCTCGTAATACACGCGAACCACACCCCTAAATGAGAGCAGAGCCATTAAGCACATAGCTTTTAGATATTTTAGGAGCAGAATTTATTTGTCGCTCTTGAGTTCTGTCCATTAAATGGTATTTCAAATGCTTACCATAATATGCTGCTTACCTCCAAAGAGATGAGAGCAGGATGTGTAGATGGAGAAGCAATTCAGATTTCAGCACTAGGTGGAATCAAGCTGCATCTGGAGGGATTCAGAAACTAAGAGGAAAATTGTAGCTTTTAAAAATGTTAGAAGTCATGGACCCTGATCCATTTCCCAAAGAGATCCCCTGGCCAACATGAATAGTTGCTTTTTGCCAAAATCAGTTAAATTGAGGGGAATCAAGATATTATAGACACTAAAAAGTCAAGTTATCACAGTCCATTGCTCATGTGAACTTAATTCATGACCAAGGTACCCAAACAAACCGTTATAGAGTATCTGTAGCATGACCAGGAATCTATCTACCAAATAATACATCAGCAATCTCAGCAACAGAAAAACTAGAGATATGTTGATTAATTCTAGAACTATTCTAAGTTTTTCTTCTCTTGTTTCAGAGTCTCCACTTTCCTCTGCATGACTGTCCTCGTTTCAATGAACTTCAGAATGAAACGCAAACATCTAGTGAATTTCAAAATAGAATACAACCATACATGGTAAGACAAAATAAAAAAGGAAACAAAATCTAAGGAGTACGAAAGTAATTAAGACGTTGAAGTGATGGAATTGCATTGTTTCCTTTTGCTAAAATGCAAAAGTAAATAAATGTAAGAAAAACTCCAAACATAAGGACTCTGTTAAAATAAGAAGTCTAGGCTAATACAATAAAAAAGTATATTTGATATGCTTATGAATTTCTCATACTTTTCTTTATTAATCTGTTAAAATGTGAATTTAATATTAGTTTTCTGAGAGTCCTTAGATCTGCACATAGAACAAAACCAATTCTAGAAACTCTGATAAATCTGAAACTTGGGAAGCTTTATGCCTTCCTGCTGTGACTTTCTGAAGTCAACACTACTGCAGAGAACTAAAGCAAGCCCAACCAGGCAAACACTCTGACTGATACAAATTTCTCTGAGATTCATTCTGGATTCATCACAAGACATGCTTCTGTTCCGGCCCTGACAAACTTTCACAGTAAGAGACTCAGAATTTCCCATTCCAGTGCTGCAGCAGGACGTAGGCACCTGGATGGTACCCCTGCCTCAAGCAACCATGTTCTTGTGAATAATAATTGCTCTAGGTAGTGGTTACCAGCGCTCTCTTTCTTTTGCTGACCGTGCACTTTGTAATAGCACTACAGCACAAATAGAGTAGGGGGTCTCATGTTCCTCACACCCTGACTGAACCTGTACACATTCTTTTAAAGTCACTTCAGGCTTACTGTTTGGCATAAATCCAATTCCACAGTTTCCTTTCTTTTTGGTTTATTTCTAGCTTTCTGCTAGCTCAGCTAGTCTGGTTAGCCTCACTCACCTGCAACAGGGGTAGAATTATGAAATCATAGCTACCCCATCTCTCTCAGCTTCTAGTATGAAACAGGTAATGTGGGAATAAGGGATATTAAGGAGTCCTTTAATTCTTCTGTGGTAGCAGAATTGCAAGAATTCCTATGGGAATCGCTGTAGAACTATTACTTAGATATCCAACTCCTCTTAAATGGCAGAAGGAAAACTTAGCTTCCTTTTCAATTTCTTTCAGATTCATCCTGAATATTTGCCTCAGATCCTTTTATTTTTCTATTTTCTTCTTATCTTTCTCTCATATTCCTTTTCCCTCGGTGCTTTCCTCTTTCTTATATCTGTAGCCTTGAGATGACTGAGGCAGCCTCCTGGAGCAGTCAGAAAAGGGAGAGAAGTTTGCAACAGAGAGCTCACTAGACTTATCCATTGCAGGGCTGAGAAAAAGCAGTGTCTGAGAAAGAGATTGGCACTTTGAAATGGTTACAAAACTAAATCTGTATCCAAAATATTGCGCTACAAGGGTTTCACCTGTGTGAAATTAAATACAACTGTGTTTCCAGGTTGGGTGCTTATGAATTTGCATGCATATGTGTTCCATATCTATTGTGTATTTATGGTATACTCTTCATATTTTTCCCCCTAGGATTTTATACAAAGAATGGCAGTAGACACAGGACTTGAATTAAATCGTCTTAAAATACTGGACAATTTCCAGCTCTGGAATACATACGATACTCTGTACTGTGAGGTAATAATAAGGCAGTAGAGATCAGGAAAGACTATAACTCCTAAGCTGGGTTTCATTGAACCATAGCAATGTCATTTCATAGGAATGAGCTGCCTTCTCTCCTGGATTTGCTAGCGCTTTTTTTTCAATTGTGATTTTTAAAAAAATTGGAATCTAGTTTCTATCTTTTAGTGCATTGGTAAAAGATAATTCAAAAACATGGTTTATAGCTTGGGAAACTGTTGTTACTATCTGATGTTTTATCCTGAAGGACTGGCACCAAAACCTGTTCCCTTTATTCCCTCATTTTCTATCGCAATATACTGCTATAGAATTATTTGAGCATGCTGCCTAGGACATATTTGTGATTTATAACAGGAAAAGGAAATTATTTACTTTAACCAATCAACAGGTAAACAAAAAAATACTTAGATGTTGAAAATGAGAGGTAAGATTATGATCTATCAGTTAGAAAATTAGGAGATGACAATTGCTACCAGTGAATAAAATCAGACCAGCCTCAAGCATGGGATTCTTCCAGTCATTGGCAGTAACATATGAAGGCTATTGAACATATGCTTCACACACAGAGGAGCTTAAACACCATAACCTACTGTGACACTTAAATGACTGGAGAGTAATACTTATCAGTAAATGGCCGGTGATTGAACTGGCATCTGTACAACTGTATGGTAAAGGCAGGAAAAGCTGGAGCTAGGTTATAGCCTGAAAAGCCAGAGGAAAGGAAGAGGCTAAGACATACGTCTGCAGTCTTTCACGCTGACAAAACCAAATCTGCATATCTCTACAGCAAGAACACATTATTCCTACAAGGGATCCTCTTCGCACAGGTGTTTCCACTCTTCCCATTCACCCACTTCAGGTTGATCCGCATTCCCATAAAGGGTATTTCAGGGCATGTGTGTGAGTGAAACCATACCAGGCAAAGAATTGCAGAACAGTCTCAGTCTCAATGTAGGGCTGTGAGGCTGTGCAACAGGGTGACAGAAACCAGTAGAAGAAAAAAGCCCCATTATTTTGTTTTCCTTTATCACTAGAGTATTCACAATTACACTCTCCCTGGATGGGCTACAAAAGACGTAATCAACAAGATGGAAAAACTGGCAGAGTTGTCCTTATTATCACTATTTGGAATTTACAAAACAGAAGAGAAATCACGACTGCAAGGAGGTAATTAAAAAATGCATAGCTCTCAGAAAGTGGAGATAATGTTTATAACATGCAACATCCTATCACCTTGCTCATGCAAAATTATTGACACATCCTTGATTTGAACTATGGACATTGGATGCCGCGTTAAGTATGAAATTACGTGCTGAATGCTGGCATTCTCATGGATGAGATATTGAAACAAGCTACAAACATTAATGTCTTTAATTATCCCATGGTTTTTATAAGATTAGGAATTTAAGAAAGATTATAGAAGTCCAAAGGAAGAAATGAAGCCCTCCTGGGTATGATCTTTACTTGTCCAATATTAGGCTAAATTAAGTCCTGTTTCTCCAATGTTTATTCTAATTGTTTCCTGATCTTTGATGCACTGATTATATATTGTGCCAAAACATTGGCAACACCTTGGTAGCTATCTGACATAAAGCTGCTCCAAACCAGTCAAATCGGAATAGAAGATCAGTGATTCAAGTTATGTCTGTACCGGGACCACTGCTTAGATCCAAAACAGGAGTTCATAGGCTATGCACATTCTGACACGATTTCAGGAAACAACCCAGCCATTTATCACATGATTCCCAGTTGTCCATGAGCAAGAAACCCAAACAAATGAGTTTGAATATCTACAGGCTGAACCATTTGTGGTTAGGCTTTGCAATGCACTTACAGTGAAGTCTAGATCTAGGTAAAGTACTATTAGCAGCCTCATCGTCTAGCAACATACATCATTGGATCAAGCCATATAGTAATTACCGGTTTAGACCTGCATTAAAACACACTAGCTGATAGCTGGCCATATCATGTGGTGAGGACTTTTTTTCTAGTGTTCAAAAACATACCAGTTACAACCTCTTTCCCTGGACTGGTGCTATAGGGAATTTCTGCTGCTCTTATCCCATTGACTTTAGAATATCTTTGGTCTGGAGAAGGATTAGGAAAAAGCTTTGGAAAAATGAAGAAATGATACTGTTTGACTTTTTGGAAGTAAAAAGTTAAAAATATTTATTTGTCATCTAGAGTGGAAGTGGCTATCACAGCTGTCATTATTGTAACACTCCAAATAGACCAAAAATTATGGAGAGGATGTCTCAGCATAAGAAAACTCAAAGGGTCATTAGCCCAGTTCTTAGGATGCTTCTAGATGATTTCTTGTAAATCCTGCCACTTCACTAGACCTGGATGATGAATGGTATATTTCACCACTGTAATACCTTCTCTCTAGTTATAAAACTGCAGTAAGCTAAAAAATGTGTATAAGGCCTCAGTAGATGCTTTCTATTTGATACTAAAAATGTTTTCCCTTTTCTATGCAAATGTTATATCTTCATTTTTCTCTTCCTTGTTCCCATCTTTTAAGGTGTCCTTGTGAACATTATTTTAAATAGTATTAAACAAGCTGCTAATTCTTCAAAACTAAGAAAAATGGAGGTCTATTCTGCAGTGAGTATCTTCATCTTTCATTTATCTTGCTATCATTTTACCAGTAAAAGACCCTTAAAGAGAGTAATCTGAATCTCCCTGGAAGTTAAATAAAAAAATAATATAATACAGTTCAATTCAGCTAACAAGCTGAATATTCAGCTAACAAGCTGAATATCAGTCAGTACAGGAACACAGCAGGAGCATGAATCTCACCTCAGTTTCAGGCAAACTGTACTTGGTAAAGACAACTTTGTATGCTATCATCCATTTTTTCCTCAACATAATGGTGCAGTTTCTAGAAGTTCCATCCTTCCTTGAGTGCTCCTACACCGGAGATGGTGTCACATAGCAGAATACAATCTGTGTCTCCAAACTCTTCCTCTGATTAGAAGGGGTTTCTTTTTTTATTATTATTTTAGAGGATGAAGAAGGCCATTTGGGTCAGACCAAGATCCACTTAGCTCATTCATTATCCTCTCTCTAACAATGGCCAACAGCAGGGAAGAATGTGAGAATAATGCCAGTGTTACTTCCCCTGATACAACTTTCCAGCAATCTGTGGCTTAAGGTCTTCCTGAGATACAATCTGTATCTGTATGTTTAATAGCTCTTGTCAGACTTTCTTCCATCAATTTGTCTAATCACTTTTTTAATGCATTTATTCTTCTGGCCTGTGCAACATCCTGTGGCAATTTGTGTGCTAAAAGAAAAAAAGTACTTCCTTATTTTTTTCTAAACTTAGTACTGATTTAGCTCTTTTCTAGCAGTTCTACTGTGAGAAACAGGGAATAGTCAGTATTCATTTTTTCCTGGGTCACTCATGAATTTACTGTTTTCTGTCACATCTCTTTCATCTTTCCTTTTCCAAGAATGAGTCCTACCTTACTTAAGCTTTCCTCATAGAAACTGCTCTCTACCTTAAATCTTTCTTGCTGCCTTTTCTACATGTTTTCCAGCCCTACTATATTGTTTCTGAAAAGGAAGAAGCAGGACCAGAAATTTTCACTGCTGCTTTAATGACTTGAGGCCAAGTATACTCTTATTTTTGAAACTGATCAGTCTAAAAAATTCCAGATCTTAAATAGTAATTAAAATATATCTCTTAGACTACTAGATAAATAAGCTTAACAAATATGCATATAAAGATGTTTGCAAAATTTAGGTATCAAGTTGTCCAGATTTTCTTCCTTCTGCTCCTCTTCCTGAGATCCCCTGCAAGAGGAGGGATAATGGGGAGCGGAAGAGACAGCAGGTGAGGGGTAATGAACTCCATCAAAATAGAAGCCAAACTGAGATTTTGTTGTATAAGTCCAAACAGAAGGAACAGCAATTTTAAAAGTTCTGGAGTGTGTTTGGAGGCGAGGATAATTGTCTTTGTATGCACCTATTTGTGTGGTATACTACCTAAATGAACTACTTGTAACTTCACTTGCCATAGGATATCCTACCTTATACTGCCTTAATCTGAGTTCCGAAAACAGTCCTTCAGGAATGAGTAGCAAAATGTTCTAAAAAAATTGATTTATTTCTCAGATCACATCTTACTTTGCCACAGAATTTCCATCTCCAAAGTACTTCCAGATGGTGGAAGACACACACTCCAGTAGCTTTTTGGAAATGCCCCCTGCTGTCTGTAGTAATCAGTTAACAATGTTTCCCAATAGTGACTATACTGAATATGGTGAATATACATTTTTATGGTCAAATTTACAGAGGTTTTCTTTTATCCTGACTCCAACTTCCTCTCTGCTCTTATCTCATTACCCTGAATAAATGGTAGTTGACTTGACTGACTTTCAAAGATGGATTTTTTTTTCCAATAGCATGACACCACAATTGGGGCCATCCAGATTGCTCTCAATATTTTCAATGGAAAACTGCCACCATATGCTGCTTGCCAGTTTTTTGAACTCTACCAAGAAAGCAGTGGGTAAGTATCTTCTTATCTATGCAAGAATGAGGAGCGTTTGGAATTTGGTTCCCCTTTCCTCCAAATCATTTTCCTCTCAGATAATGTGAAGAGATACAAACTAATTTTAAACTGGTACTGTGCTGAGCCGTCCATACGCAGTTATATTAAAACTAGGAAAAATTATGTTTGCTGGATATGAGTGTAGCTGTGTGCTTTGATAGTCAGCAAGAAGAGGAAAACAGGCCTTACCAGCTGGAAGTAAATGGTAACATAAATTTTCCTGTTTCTTCAAAGGCTAGCTACAACATTTCCAAGATATATCATAAAGCTCAAGGTAAATCTGTTGGCTTAGAAGAGCCTGGTAGTCTTGCCATTCAAGGAACCTTCAGAAGGACCTTTTGAGATGGCTGGTGATCTGTGCAGTAATGTAACCAGCTTTAGCAAAGCAGGCTCTGTAGATGTCTCTACAAGGCCTCCATTCTTGAAGAATGGGTTCTAGAATGGGATGTTAGAACGTATTTCCAACATTCTGTGTCTAAATAGGAAACTGTGTTTAAGAACCTTTCTTTAAAATATCTTTTCAATGTTGTTAATCAGACGATATAGCATTGAAATGCACTATCGGAACGACTCTTCAAAGGATCCTTACCTACTCACTCTGCCAGGATGCACCTCTTCTTGCCCACTTGAGAAGTTTGCTGAACTAGTTTCTCCCCTGATTACAAAAAACTGGTCAAAAGAATGTGGGAAGAAAGACAAAATGAAAGGTAGTGTAACAGCTTTGTATTTTCTACATAAGATGCATAAATTGTATCAATGGTTCCAAATTTTGTACCTGTAGATCTCCTTTTGACAAGCATGGACGAGCTTTACTATGAGCATGGAAAGGTGACAGATTAAATTTCTCTGAAATTGTGAAGAGCAGACCTTTCCACCAATGTGAAAGCTGTGCTAGTATTAGCATACTCACATAAGGAGCCACAGAAGGGTCATGGCCAAAACTACAGCTCCACTTGCAGAAAATGTCTTACAGAAATATGGGTGTGGGTGCTACGCAAGCAGTCCTGTGGATGCTGGACACATCAGACCTGTATATGCAAAGCGAAACTCGCTTGCACATGCACAGTAAGATTGATGCATGTGCACATCAAGATCAATGCATTTGTACTTCTGGCAAGTATGCCATGTATTGAGGATATCTTAACCTCCTCTGCACACACAGATGCAGCTGATCCATTCAGATACAGCTACTCTTTGCCTTGGGCTACCTACAGCTGACAGCTGATAACCTCTTCTTACCTGTATATTATTTTAAGGAGGAAAAGTGAAGGGCAAGGCAACACGCTACTTTCCAGTAGTCCTGGTATTTCCCCCTTCCTGTATATACTCAGTGTTTTGCTGATCCCTGATGAAACTCTTAGTTTGCATTAACTTCACATGGTCCCTCTTGCCCTGCGAAGTAGTGAGTAGGATTTATCCATGCACAGGAAGTATCTATGAATTTCCAGGACTGAAGCATATATTTGTATACTCATGTTGCACAGGCCATGTGATCTTGCCAGAAATATGAACAAAATAACTATAATTCCATTGTACACATTTGTAATAAGACTGTTATCTCTGTAGCTAGTGATACACATTTATCTTTCATTAACTGCCTTTTTGTTATTGTTTTTCCTTCACAGATATTTTTATTGGATTTGATGTTGCTGTAGGCTTGTTGTTCATTTTTGACCTTGTCCTGCTCTACCTCCTTTATCACTACGGACGCTGCAGGCGCAGAAACAATTACCAAGACATTTAAAGGGGAGGTAAAGAAATGAAAGAGAGAGCAGCTAGACATGAAGCAATCCTTTAAGTTGCTTATATCTATCCACTTGCTCTGGCCAAATTAATCTGGTCTATCTCCTAAAAGACTAAACATCTACAGTGAGAAATACTGTAGAAATATGTTATTGTTAAGAATTTACTTCTATAGGAAGACAAAATTACTTCAGTTCTATCTGTAGGTTTTCCACTGCCATTAATCACTCTTAAATCAATCTGTGGGGTGAAGGGATGCTATTGTCTACGGGGTTTTTAATATTTCCTATTACTATTTAGCTTTCTGCTTCTCCCTTGCTCTGCTTAATGAGTCTTTTTTGAAAATCACATTCTGGAATATTTTCCTGACTTCTCATAAATGGTTGTTTTGTTGTTGCACAGGAAAATGTTTCAGTGAGCAGAAGCTGCAGTTACTGTGCAAAAAAGATTCATAACAGCACTTGGGAATACTGTTTCTGCATTTATTCATGCAAGACTATGCATGAGTTATGACATTGGCCTTCTTCTAACAAAACTCTGCAGCCTGCTTTTCAAAGGAGACACACTATTATAGCTCTCACTGAAATTAGCAGAAATAGGGGGAGCTCTGTCACAGATCCATGCATCAATCAAGAAGCTTAGTGCTACAAGATCTTGGTCAGTGTCTACAACTTCAGAAACGTGGATAAGTAAATATATATCAAAATCTATTTTCTGTTGGTACATTGCTTTCTTGTTTTTCTGAGCTCCCAGTCATGGATGTTCCTTTGCCTTGCATCTGTTCTGCATCCTGCTTCAAGTCCCTTCTATAATCTTACTTCTTTGAGTGAGCCATTCTTACAACAATTCCTCAAGCTATCACTCTGTTCATCACCTTCCATTTTAATTTACAATAATTCCTTTACCTCCTTGCTCCGTTCAAAATTCTTTATGTTAGACATGCACTGAAAGTAAGAAAACAATGATTCTGCTTTTTGTATGTTGATCTCTTCTGTGCAATATATGTTCTTTTGATTATAAGCTCCTAACGGCAGGGAATCTGTTTCCATAATTGCTCTCTAGTATCATAAACTAGTATCATAAGCACTAATATTGATGTAAAAAATACTTCTTATTGTCATATGTTTCAAGGGATGAATCCAGATTTTTTTCATCCTGCAGTCCTGCAGAGGACACTGCTAATTAAATTACCATGGAGAAGCCTTTTTAGAAACCAAAACAACTACACAGGTGCCAACAGCAGGTTCAGCCCAACAGATATAATGAGAAATCACGTGCTCAAGCTAATGAGTCCTATTGAGGTGCAGAAGTCTAGCAAAAGCTGCAAGATAGAGCTGCTTTGCTCAGGCATAGCATTGCATCAATGTGAAGTCACTGCTTCTGGACTGACTTTGACTCACGTCTGTGGGTTGCAACTTGGAGCCCAGGAGCTTCAGTAAGCTACTACTTATTTAGAGACCAGCCCTCAATATTACAGCTATGGACATGTTTACAACGTGATGTAGTTAGAAGTATTAAATAGCATAAATGAAACAGAATAGCAATGGCGTGTGGGAATGGAGCACTACCCAAACATCATCGCATTTTCTTGTAGTAATTTCAGCTACTGAGGTGTCCACCTTTTGAAGGAGTATTTCCCATCCAGTAAAAAGCCTTTACTCATATCTCTTACATTTCCATTTTATCTATTTGAGGAAATATAATCAAATGATGGACTTGATTGTTACGCGGTAAGGATGTTTTATCATATAACAATTTGAGGCCAAGCTGTTGAAAAGATGAAAGACTGTCCTTAAATCAGATGGTTTGGACATACAAGCCTCATATTGTAATAGTAGTTCTGATCCTTGGTGCAAGAACCTAAAGAAATGTCTGTATTGCAGTTGAAACTGTTAGAGCAGTCTTGGGAAACAAGCCCGAGCTGGTTGTGTTACTATCAGCAGCACACTCATAGTGGGGAAAAGCTCAGAATAAACTCCAAAACTGACCCTAGCTCTTGAATATATACACACACATTCAGAGATTACCTAATGGTAAGGTCTGTATTACCACTGCCACAGCGCTGCTGGTAGGCACTCAAGGATAGACTGAGTATGTCTTTTGTCAGAGGCAGTCAGATGCTTGGCAAGTGAAGACGCATTGTTGACTGATACTGTGCAGTAAGAACAGTTTCGGAGATATTAGAAAGTCAGTTGGTTGCACTCCACAAGGAGTAAAATGGGGCATGTGTTTTCCAAGATTACTTACAAAAAGTACATCCAGACAGAAAGTAAAATGTGAAGTGTCTGAAACATTTTTAGTGGTTTATGCTACTGAAGTCCAAGCTGCTACAGAAAATTTCAGCAGATGAGGCAATTCTAGCTGCAGCAGGAGCTGTCATGAATTAAATTTCTTGTAGGGACACTTTTTGTTAACAGATAGTCATACTTGAAAATGTCCACGTGCCTTTAGAAAGGATCCAGTGACTACAAGTTACACAGAATGTAATGGGTATGTTCAGATGAGGTAACTTAAGAATTAGTAATGGTACAATAAATATGTAACACACTAGTAATGTAGGCCCTGAATCTCACTTATAGTAAAAATGTTTTGTCTTGCTGTGATTAAATCAAGTGTAAATTCTTTGGTGTAGTAAAAAGTTGTGTCAGACAAGTTTCTGGCTTTTTTAAAATTTTTTTCAGCCATATTCACTATTTGTTTAGTATAATGTGCAGACTGTTTGTGATTAGAGAATATCTATCCCCAAGCAACTTGTACCACTATAATAAATTATATTAAAGAAACAATTCAACATTTGCAATCGTATTTGAGTGAAACATAATGGAGATCTCAGTATGCCTAGACTTTCCAAACAAATGTGTATGTCCAGGTTTGCTTTTGCCATAACAAAAGATTTCTAAAGCACTGATGCTTTGACATTAATAATGCTAACGTTGATGACATCAAGTTCTTCCATTTGCCCTCTAGCAGTGACATCAATTGCCTCTGTGATAATTATGGTAGCAACTAGCAGCTCTGCAGCTGGGATTTCTGGTGCATAAGGTGGACAGCAGTGCCTACACAGCACTTTCCAGCTCAATCAGCAGCAACCTCCTCTTACTGAGCTGGCTTAATTCTGGAACTTGTTTATTCATACTCCTGGATATTGCACACACTGTGTCGAAACAGCATAGCTGTCTGACTTCTAGAGTAGCTCTGGCCTTGTCTGGAGCATTCATGTTCATTCATACCTGTATGTAGGGACATTTGATCCAAATGATACTATCTCTTCTCACTTAAACACATTTTCTTAGGTGTGGTAAGATACAGAAAACAGAAAAACAAATACACTGTATTAAAAAAAAATAAAATTTGTTCAGTCAAAAAAAATCTTCTGTTTGGATTAAACCCCCAAAGACAAAGGTTATGCTTCTAAATTTTTCTCCACAAACAAAAAAATGTTAAAACTTCTACTGTAAAAAGAAGAATAAAGATTTACTGTGATGGAATTTGAAAGTCACAATGAGGGTAGAGGCTGGCTTATTCTTAGGCATATAACCTTGGCCTTTATGAATCCATACTGAGGTGATGTCAACAATATTGCATGGGATCGTATACTTGGCATGCAATAGCTGAAACTACTGTACTCCTTAAAGAAAGATGAGAATGAAAGGTGGACATTTGCCTATAAAGGGCTACCTTTATTGATTTAGACAACAATGCCTCTTCATCAGAAGCTGCCAGGTATTAACGCTCAAATAAATAAACATGAGTTGCTACTGAAATAATTGCAAATCATTTGAACTGTTGTATTACTTTACATGGCCTCTTCTATGACTATGCAACTTCACTTCCAAAGGGATTTTAGCACTGGCAAGGCCCGCAAGACCACATCTAAGAGATCATAGAACCATAGAATCATAGCATCATTTGGTTGGAAAAGACCTTTGAGATCATAGAGTCCAACCATACTTATCCAATATTAAAACACATCCCTAAGAAGTTCATCAACTTCTAACCACCAAAACTATTTGGTCATACAAGTGAACCACATGGGTCTTTAAACCCCTAAACTTTTCATTCCAACTATCACACTCAACCTTAGGGTATGTACCAAAGCATAACCTCTATTGATTTATATCTCTCCCTTTCTGAACACACATTCAATAATATCAATATTGTAAAAAAAGTCATCACCTGAGTTACAGCTGTCTTTGTTGGTATTGTTGCCTGGTTGATGTTTTGCTATTATTTGAATACAAATTTTCTGCAAAGAAGACCATTCTCCACCATAAAGTTCTTTTGACATCAATGACTGTCTCACTCGAGCCTTTAGAAGAATGCTATTTTCTGCAGACAAGTAACTCTGAATAAAAAGCCACGAGATTTTTCATAACCACAGCCTGCATTATCAAAAGCAGACTAAGCACTCTATACAAATTTCCTTCCTTTTTTCAGTGAAGTAACTGTCACTTTGGAGAGTGCAAACACATACTGACTCTTCTTGAGTGTGTCATTTTATAATGGTGTCTTTCTGTTTTAGAACGTAGCTTTAGCATGTAGTCCTAAGTATGTTTTTTATCAGAGAAAACATGCTTAAGAGGCTTTTGATGATAATAGATCTTGACTGTTCAAGAAAGAGACTAAATATCCTGAAATAAAAATGATAAAACTTTACAAGAACTGCATTGCTGAGATAGAAGGACGCTACAGACTCTTATCTGCTCAAAGCAAAAGCCTAAAGGATCAGTCTTAGAAGCCAACTTAAACACAGGAACAGATGAGGAGGCATAATTTTAAAAAGAATACAAAATCTTAATAAAAAATATAATTTCAGTAACAATTACTTTGTAGTTTTACAATGCTTTTTCCCATTACAAGAAAATCTATGTTTATAGATTCTTCTGCATTTAAATTTCATCTGGTGACAAAATTCATTCAGATCCAACCTCTTCATGAAGTGGATGGGCAGCTCCCCCAAGCATTTACCAATAATTAGATTATGTAGTTTTAAGCCGTCTTTGGGCAGTCCCTTACTTTGATAAAGCATCCTAGACCTAAGTGGATAATGAAACTGCTTGTATATATTAGATAGTGCCTTTGGCACCCAGCAAAATCATGGCATGAAAAACAAATGTGGTGAGAGAGAGTTTGTGGAAGCACAACAAGCTTCCCTTGCAACGGAACATCATACAAGAGGAAAGATAAGGAACAAGATGTTTCCCTAAGTGCATTAATTATTAACAGCAGGACATTGTGGAAACCCCTCAAGGTGAATTTAAGCTTGAAAAACTCTGCTAAAAAGATAAAAGGAGATCTGTTCCAGGTTAGCATCATTTAAGGGAAAAAAAGCTTTGTCAAAAGGCTGGATCCCAGCTTTTTCAGTACTATACAGAAGCTAATTTAATGGGATGATCTGCTGTTCAGAGAAGAATTTAGACACATCGTTTACGTCACATGTATGAAAAAAGTAATGGAGGCCTTGGTTTATCTGTAAACATCTTCAGACATAATAAACCACGTGTTAAATTCTGTTTTGGTTAAAAAAACTCCTGAGGTATCTGAGGGATTCTCAAGTAGTGAGTAAACTACATGCATATATGTTCTACATGTACTGTACAGATGGCAAAGCCGTGAGAGCACCAACTTACCATCACCAGTGGCAAATCCTCCAAAGCAAGATCAAAGTCACCCAACTGCTGCAGGGCAGGGTCAGCTGCCACAGTTACTTTACACACTGATAATGCAGGGTGCAAAGATGTAACATGCCTTCTCCCAGCAAGTTCCTACCACAGTATTCCTGGTAGGCTTTAAGAAAAGTCTGTTTGAACCCTAGGAGTCTGTTTAGTTTCACATCTCTCTTTATATCACCTTTAACTACAGCTCTGTGGACACTAAGAAAAGCTGGGTTACAGTTTCCTACTGATTACTGGGAGCAGTCTGCCACCTACTGCCTATACAAGCTCTCTTGTGTTTGCAGCTATCCACCAAAACGGTAAAAACTTGTTTTAAATTTGTCCACTTTGATGCTTCAGAATTGGAAGCCAGACTAATCCTGGATGCTAAAAGGCCAGTTCTGCCTTCCTAGAATTGACATTCTTAAAGTAGTAGAAAAGACATTGTTAACAAATTTCTTCTAGATCACGTATGCAGGAAGTTGCTAGGTAGGTTAGTGTCAAATGAAGAGACTTTGCTGCCTCAGAAAATAAGTTTTCAGTATAAAGTTGGATCAGGGATTAATCAGTAATTTTTTTTCACAGAATAGAACCCCTAGTCAGTCATATTCAGTGGTTAAACCTCAGAAAATTATTATGTTTTCTGACCCTCTGTCGGTCTGTGTCCATCTTAATCTGGGTTATATAAAAGGAAGGAATAATTACATTGTGCTTGATAGATCAGTATCTCCCTGGTGCTAAGTGCTACTTTTCGGTATCTTCTAATCTGCTGGAGCGGTGTGTGACTTTTTTCATTTACCTTCTCTAACAACTCAGGTGCATAGCATAGCTCTTTCTTGCTTTTTTTTTTAAATAAAAACATGTTAATACTTTAAGACAAGTATATGTTAACTGCCAGCCTGAAAGCATCTGCATCAGATTTAGCTAATTTTTAACGTGTTTGAGCCTTTTTAATCAACAACTAAAGTGTTCAAGTTCAGCTTGCAAAAGCTTATTTATGATAGTAGGGAAATGAAAGTATTGTAAACCAAACTCCATAATTCCTGCAGTCAATTAACGCAACAGAATCTATAAATGAAAGAACATGAGAAGTGTCTCTGATCACAGTCTAGCTGTTAATTACAGGCCAACCACAGACATTCCACCAGTATTTTCTCCTTTCTTGTTACAGATTACAATGGTAAAGCCACCCCATTATATGTGGCCACTCAATCTGACACTGGAAATTTCAGCTGGGGATTTTTCAACATTTTCTCATCAGAAGTCAAATGCTGTTGTCATACACAGATGCAGGCTTTCCACCAGAAGTCAATCAAAGACATACTTGTTCTATAAACAGATTTTTCTGGCCTAGCAAGCTTGAAACTTTGTAGTTCCCTAATTTTGTGAAAATCTAGAACATAAAAGTTCTTTAAAAAATAAGCTATTAATGGATATGCCTGTAGTAATTTGAAAAATGAAATTCCCACCTCCAAGACTCCCTTCAAGATAGTAGTGTAGATAGATAGTAAATAGATACACTGAAAGCAAGTTAACTGTTGCAACAAATTATAAATTTTTAATAGTAATAATCATAGTAAAAAAGGGATTTCTTGAGATTGTTGAATTAATGATCAGAAACTGATCACCTACTTGTGTCGCCTTTTGTACATCAAGATAACACACAAAGAACAGACATGTAAGGGTATGTGTGAGACAAAAATAGCCAAGGGAACATGGAAATATTTAATATACTTGTAGCCACCTGCTGGAAATCCTTACTTTTGTGATTACTCATCGCACACGCAATAATTCTATTGACTCAAATTGCTCACACTGAGAGATCTCACATAAGCAAAGGCTTGCAGAGGTAGGTCCTCCTAGATGGTAAAGGCAGAGAACTAGTAAGATGAAAACAACTCAGATTTTGGGGAGGGGTATTAATTCTCTCTAGGGGGTATTAACTCACTCTCTCTAGGAAGTTGAGAGGGGGAAATAAATTCCTTCTAGAAAAAAAAAAAACAACCCACAACAAAACAGTAATATTCTGTGTTGTGAATAGCTATCAGGAGCTGAATGTAAAAGGAAACAGAAGCCCACATGATGAGCTTGTTACAAGTTGGAACATTGTCAAACCCAGCTTCAGTTTTTAAGTTTTGCTTTTAATCAACAAAGTTCATACTGCACCACTGTTTACTGGTTGAACTGAAGCAAATTTAGGGCCACAATTGAACATTTTATCTTTTATCTGCCAAGTGCCAAGTCATCACTCTGCGCTTCTGTCAAAAGCTCTGTTCGTGTTTCTAAAAACTGAACACACCACATCTCTAAGCACTGGTCAGAGAGAAAAACAAGTCTTATTCAAATACGTAATTGCTAGTAACTTTTACATAAGAAAGAGCAGAAAATAAATAAATAAAATATTTTATTTTCTCTTAACAACTGCCAAAATGCATTGTTTATTACACCTTTCTTGACTTCAATCTTACTTGTGCATACAAAAGTTTTCCTGAAGAGTCAGGTTAATTCAGATCATAAGATTTATCTTGGAATAAATTAATCAGCATATCTGCTGATATGTAAATAATTACCTCCTCATAAAAGATTAATTTTGAACATGCTCAGTGCCTATTTTGGCAACAAACCACTTATTTTGCAGACTGTGGGGGAAAAGCATCAGAAAAAAGCTTGAGCAATTATTAAATTAGTTCATGAATTTTATTCTTGACACAACAACAGAAGCAACAGAAGAGAAATAATGAAAAATTGTTGAAATGGAATTTAGACCAGGAGTAGAAACAAAAGAATTCTGTGCTTGTATGATACAGAACTTTTTTTTTCATGGCTGCTATAACATCACCTCCATCTAAACACATCAGTCTACCCTCCTCTCAAGTGGACAGCATTTACTTGCTAGCTAACTAATTAAGCAAACATACCAGTTAATTTCAGTTCACTGTGAAGTAATTTATCAAACTAATTCATTCATATACTCCAATCCTGTTTTATTAGTTTAATACAACTATAATTCAATATTTTCCAGAAATAAAGACATGTAAATAGAGGTACATTCAAGTTCCTTTCTTACATGCCTCCCTGCTTTACACTAAAAATGGATCAGCAGAAGCTCAGGGTAATTTGGCCCAGACTCCAAACATTAACAGTATAATTACAAACTAGTACTAAATAAGATTACATAAGTATCCATATGCTTATGCTTAAAACCAACAGCATATGCCTTATATACCATTTGATGGTCACGATCTGTATCAAAGCAAAGCAAAAGGAGTGGGAAGAAAATGTGAACCATATACTGCCTGAAATGGATGCTAGAAATGGTGTTAACTTACTGTGTGCATTTCTGCCTTCCTTGTTGTGCTTTCTTATATTCATATACTTCTGTTTCCATTAATGTGGCCAAATGACCCAGAGATCTGATTACAGGCAATTTTAAGGATATTAAAGGCAAAATACTTTTTCATCATCAGAAGCAACACTTCTAAAAGCTTCAATGCCGGTATCTCTGCCAAACTGAGAAAGCAGTAAGGGACTCAATGATTCGGTCACAACAAGAAAATAGAAACCAGAAACAGCATGAGGAAAATGAAGGTGAAACTGTAAAGACCTAAGACAAAAAAAAATCTATCAACCCAAAAGAAAATAGAAATTTGCAAAGTCCTGCTTCTGCTTATTACAGAAAAAGGGAAAGAAAATTTTGCTGATTGACGCTGTTTTTTATGACTCACTGTGCCTAGCATTCTTACACTGTACATGTCATTCAACAACAGAGGAAAGCAAACTATCAGCTTCTCTATGTCCACAGCTGGCAGTGCAGGAGTTTAGCATTATTGCAATATAATGCTACATACGTTCTCCTGGAGATGTAATCTGATTATCACTGTAAATAGCTCATAACATAAGCCCCATAAACACACCACCTGTGCCCATCTCTTCTCAGCCTTTCAAGCAAAGGGTGTGTTCCCTGGTGATATTCCACACTCTTGTTCTTTTTTTTAAAAACTCACATTCTTTCTCGTGAGACTATAATCGCAATGGTTTGGCCTGCATGTCATCATAATAATCTCTGTGCTTCATGAACAACATTCCATGGAGGAAAGGCTGGATATTTTCAAGAGCGATTTTACTCTTTGAAAACAGTAAGAATTTTCTGATTCTCTGAGGCACTGTGGGCAAGGTTACCAATTCCTGCTTGTTGCTTTGTTCATAATTATTTCCTCTGGGCATTTCAATTTCACTCCTATTTCTAATTCTAGTTTTTGGCCCCAGGCTAGGGAATCAGAGAATTAGTATTTAGTTTTCTTCTATACGCTGTACAGTCTGAAGTTGAAAACCAAGCACATAGAACATGTAAGTGATTGTCTTTTAACTCTCATTGATGAAAACTGCAGTGTCCAAGCAGAGAATCTGTTGCTTGGTTTTCAGAGGTCCTTTTGGTTTGAATGACCAAATTTAAATAACCAGAAGGCACAGCAGCTATAGATACATTCAAGAATCTCACTGTGATTTCCTGAATAGTTCTACCAAAAAATCCATCTGACTGAATTTTCCTACAGTCCCAGTAATTCACTCTGCTTCTGAAAAACTTCAAAAAATTACTTTGAACATTTTTCAAAGATTTTTTTTTTTCCTTTTTGCAACCTTAATTGCTGAATATAAATCATGGCCACTCTGTCAATTTCCATTTTCTCAAATTAGTAGCAAGCCTTTTCCTGAGCTCAAATTCTTAGATATTTCACTTTTTGCCCTCTACAACTACTTAAAAGGAGGCTCTAGCGAGGTGGGCGTTGGTCTCTTCTCCCTGGTAGCTAGTGACAGGACAAGGGCAAATGGCCTCAAGATGCATCAATGGAGATTTCGGTTGGATATTCAGAGGAATTTCTTCACTGAAAGGTTGTTGCTGCCCAGGGAGGTGATTGAGTCACCTTCCATGGAGATGTTTAAAAGAAGAGTAGATGTCGTACTTGCGGACATGGTCTAGCAGTGGACCAGGGTAAGATTGATGGTTGGACCCAATGATGGTAAAGGTCTTTTCCAACCAAAACCATTCTGTGATTCTATATATTCTTAAATATGTAAGGCGTGTAAAACATGACATGACCCAGTTTCATATAGATTGACATACTGAATAAGCCTACAATGCACACTATTATCTGTTTTGGTTCTACTGTCTAAAAAAGAGAAAAGGAGAGAATCAATAATTTTGCTTTTTTAATAGGAGGAGTATGCTTTTGCTAAGAGACACATAATTGTTAAAGCCTGTGTTAGGATACTTGGAACTTACATACAAGAATGTACAGAAAAAGAAACATTAATCTACTTTCAACAAGTTAAATATGTGAAACAGAAGGATTTTGTTAAAATAATTTATGCTCCTGGAGCACTCAGATAGTGTATAGAATAATGTTACAGAAATGTCAATATGGAAATTAATAAATCTGCAGTTGGAATAATAGAGTTTGTACAGCATACACTAAATAAACCTTGGGCCAGCAAACTGGGGAATGTGGATAGACCCCAGTACTGCATACATGTTCATTCAAGAAAATCTTTCATCTTCTGGAGTGAATAAGGCAAAGTTCCCATGGAAGAAAAATGGTACGTAAGTGTTTAACTATTTGCAAAGGCAATTCTAATTTCTAGAAATTTAAAATTCATAAAGTCTTTTAGGTTCACAATGTCAATATTACACAGCTTTTTATGTGTGTAGATTTAAAAAAATCCACATAATTATGATGTGGGATTATATCATATATCAGATCCAGACCTGCAGCACAGATGTCTGAAAAGAGAACTAAGTGTAACTAGAAACAGAATTAAGCTACATCCACTAGAGAGGATGTTAAATAAATTTGGGCACTAGGTGTCTCAGCTGGAGCCATCCTGGAGGAACCGTGGGTTCTGCTTTAGCAGACTATTGTAAGTACTGCTTCTTTTGCCCTGTGTTTTTCAGCCTATTGCTCTGCTAAGCAATTTCTCCCTCTTTTTGCCTCTACTTTTGAATCTTTCTAGCATCCTATGTGACTCAGCTCCTGTTCCTCACAGTATTCCTCAGCTCAGTTCCTGTTGCCTTCCTTGGCCACTCCCAGTCTTTCCTCTCAGGTACTTCTAACATGAACAGTGTTTTCTTATGCCAGACCTAGGTGTTTCTCACCTTGCTCTTCTCCTTTTACTTTCCCTCTTCTGGGAGCTGTCTGTATCAGTCTTCTTGAGATAGAGTCTTCTTTTCCCTACATAAGTGCTTCTTCTGCTTATAGCCTATTTTCTTCAGATTTTGCAAAATCATAGCTTCTCAGCTCTTCCTACCTTCCAAGTTTTCAAGTCTTGCCCACTGAAACTAACCAGTCACTCCTCTTTTACCCTCTCAGTTGCTCCAAAATCTTTATCTATCCTATGATTCCCAAATGCAAAACTGACTCCTACCACATTGGCCTCAACTAGCATCTACTCTCCAGTTCCAGTCTTCCTTTCGTATGCTCCAATTTCTTCTTTCCCTAGTTCTCTTGCTTTTCTTACAGTCTCTCCATCAGTGCCCTTCTATGTTTTAGGCCATTCTACTCCATGGGCTGTGTGTCAGCAGGGAGAAGACAAAAAGTATGGGACATGTTCAGTGCCTTCTATCACAAAATGGTTCCTAAAAGCAAGGTATTTCAAAAGGCTGTTTATCTTAAGCAGGTTGCAATAGTAAGATGAGATGTCCTCAGGATGAATTAAGTATTTGGAAATTTTCATTGTTGTATTTTACAAAGGTTTCCACTAAATTTCTGTAAGGGAGTTTTTTTAAGATATATGTAACTTGGATAAATGCAGTCAAAAGGGAAGGAAGTTAGGAATTTCCTGGTGGAAGGGTTGCTATTTTCTTTTACATGCAATAAAAACTGTATTTCTCTTTTTCTTTATCCTTTAAAAAAGTAAACATTTTTAAACAACATAATTCTATAAATAGTTATTATGCTGTTGCCCATTGCTACTAGGGTCGATGAAAAGACTTTGTACTATGAATGATATCCGAGACACTAAGTACATCTATTACATTCACTGTATTTATGTCAGATATTTCCATATAAACTACTAAGACTGGATTGCAACTCATATTGAAATGTATCCATTGGAAGGTAAAGGAGTTAAAAGATAATCTGTAGATTATCTTGAAAAGACGCACCAAAAAGACAAAGTTATACAGGGCTATGGCTGGATGAAGAGATCAAAAGTTAATACAGTAATATTTACTGCACTTAGGTCAATGCCAAAACAAAAGGATTATGCAAACAGAAGAGAAAGGCTTATTGTAGCCAAAAGGAATGGTATGAATACGAACATAGTTTAGCATGAATCACTGTATTAAAGATGCTCCTTATTAATAATTCAACGCAATTCAGAAACAGTATCATCAAGCTCATTAGCTTTAGATTGCAGTTATTATCAAGCCATTAGTTGAGATAATAAACAAGTTATCATTTAACAAGACTATCAAGAAATATAGAATTATTAATAGGGAGCAATTGGGAATTACCTTTTAATGAATCTTACAGAGAAGAAGATAAATTATGTATATTATCTGCATTTATTTTTAGACAAAATATGTCAAGATATATAAAAGTTTGATGTGGGCTTTGAACTGCTGGCAAACTGTCAGCATAGTATTAATGCACTTTTGCGATAACGAAGAGTAGAACAAAGCCTGATCCAGCAATGTGGGTGTGAGCCTCAACAGGCCTTCTATATAACCTGTCTTTTGGCATCAGCAACAAATTAGGAGTAAAAGTGATAAGATTCATGAGAGAGGTTTTCAAAGGCATCTTACTTTCTTGGTTTCAGGCCGGACTTGTGCACTTACATTGCCCTTGTCCCTTCAAAAATCTTTCTGTTATCCTTTATCAGTCAATTCTTATAATTCTACATCAAATTATCATTGTTGTTATTTGGTGATTTATAAGCGACCATTATTAAGCATATTCCCCTCTTAATTATCCTAAATGTATACTAAGCTGCTGTGTAACACTTGGATACAAACTTTAAGAAGACTGGATAGATTCCCAATGCCTTCTGGCAGAAAAACAAGTAGGTGTTCTCACAGTGTATGGCCCTTCACCCTCCTGTACTGTAAGTAAGTTGTGAGTAAGAAGGTGAAGTAAGTATTCCCAATTCTACCAGGAACTTATTTTCTTGTAAGCCAAGGGAGGGTAGAGGAATCTCTTTTTTCTCCAGAAGGCTGACAAAAAATTCTGTCCCACCATTAGAGACAGTACCGGAAAAGGGAGCAAATTTATCCTTCCCTTGCTGCATGCAGGCTGGGTAGAATATTGTTCTATGTTATTTCTATAAACCACAATATATTTTTAAAAAAAAATAGTAGGAGTTCTGCTATTGTAGGTTGTACTCATAATCACTGTATTTACGTTGCTGTAGAGAATCCTAGTATTGGTTATCTACTCTATCTCTACTGCAGTGTGTTTGAAGAATTCAGACATCCTAAACCATAGTCTTTCAGAGTAGATGCTGATTACAGAAATAGTACAGCAGAGTGTTAATTATTTAGTAGTGGACTGGAACTTTTCATTCCTTCCAGATTTCAATAATTGGATGGTAAGGAGAGACCTTGCTCTCTAAATTGGAGGTGGCCTGAACTCTTTTGCTAATGACAGTACTTAAACGGACAAGGTCAGACTGACATTTGCAGTACCTCATCAGTGGCAAGATCTAGAAGTAATGAAGATGAGCCCCACTTCTCCAAAATGGACTGAAGCAACTTAAAATTTTATCTTACAGGAAGGCATCAAAACTGTGTTTGGTATTCTTATTTTAACAATCTGAATGGCTCTAATAGGGCTTCTCACTCTATAAGTGACTACAAAAACTAAGCACAAAATACTACCTGTGGTCACAACTAGAACACAGATAAAACAGCCATTGACATTGATGGAGTGAATATTTTGTCCCTTTGTACTTTCAATAGCTTTTAATAATAAAACTGTAAACTTTGAAATTGGAAGATGGTGTTAAGAATGCAATTATTGTACTCCAGGCTTTCCACAAACCTTTAGGGAAACAGAAAAACAAAGCCGTATCCCTAAAAATACCCAGTAGTTTCATCACACAACAAAAAAATGACCAAGAAACTAGAATGTTGTTGTCTGCAAACAATCATAATTTCACAAATTTTACAATTAAATAGTAATGAAATTCTGATCTATTGTAATTTTTGAAAGATACTTTAGCATGTTGCATAATATAATTTCCATAACTTCTTGCCTAAACTGCTAAACATACCTTTCTTGTTTGCTTTTTCTCTGAAGAATAATTTCAAAATTATAATTCCACTTTCTCTCAAATCTTTTCACTCTAAAGCTGTATCCTCCTTTCCTTTTATTATTCTTCTGCAACACAACCAAAGTTAACATCTTTGTATGTTATTTTGTATTGTTAACAAAGTTAACAACTTATGTATGTCCAAAAATAGAGGTAGTGTATAAGGGAAAACAGACAGGTAAACACATAGTTTATCATTCAAATACTAGAGTGAGATAAATAAACATGCAGAAATATAATCTATCTTGTCTGACTAAAATCCAGCTATGAAAATATTGATCCTAGTTTGTTATAACAATTTCATTATGCAAATGTCATTCTTTGGTCTCAAGTAATAAAGACGTAACAAGATGTTGCTTTACTTAAAGTGTTTTACCTACTTATATTAGCAACATAAAAACGTCCTAAGACGAAATATAACCCCCCCAAACACAAAAAAACCTTCAATCCAAGTAATCAATAAGAACAGAAAAAAATCCCTCCAAGCCCTTCCAACAATTCCTGCATGCACTCAGCCAAATAAAATCTTCTGAAACTCCCTCTGAAAATAGATTCCTGCAATTTCTACCATGTTAATAAAACATCACATCTTTTTTATCCCCCTCAAAGTTCTGTGACCAAAAGTAATTTATCAGCTTTCCCAAAGAAATGTTATTTTCCCATTAGCACTATTTTACCATGGTGGTTCTGATTCAGAGGACTAGAATTATCAAAAGAATGACTTATTAGTATTTAAATATTTCATGTAAAATATAAGACAAGAAGCATATCATGTATGATTATGAAAATGATACTAAAAAATGGCAATATACTGCCTGCGATTTTAATCTTTTTTCTCCAAGATAGTTGGTTCCCGAGATAATTTGTTTCTCATTTCTCTCTTCATTTGTAGACTTTAAGAATACTATTTTAAAGGAAAGTCATGCTAAGCTCACGCGTTCTAACATGACTGATATTTTTAAATATTTACATCAAACCTTAAGCGTTTTGAGGAGATCATGACAAGGTGTTACAATGCTGCTGCAGTTCACAACATCTTGGGGAAGTCTTATGTCTGGTACAGTTGAATAGGTTTCCAGAAAAGTTGTGGAAGCCCCACCCCTGGAGGTGTTCAAGGCCAAGCTGGATGAGGCTTCGAACAACCTGATCCAGTGGAAGATGTCCCTGCCCATGGGGAAGGGGAGGATGGAAATGGGTGATGTCTAAGGTCTGTTCCAATCCAAGTCATTCCGTGATTCTATGATACTATGGATATGGGAAGCTGATGGAGAGCTTCAGAGTCCCATAACAACTTTTGAGGGTGGTTAGTCAACCACATAAATCAGTGGTTTGGCAACATTAATATGGCATTTAAACATTATTTGTACAATCACACAAATAATACGCATAATTTAAATGTATACTTTGGTTTTTGATTGCTCAATGTGCCTTTCACACCTTGATGACGTACATTCTTGAAAAGGAGATTACAAGTTCATAATATTTTGTTTGTAATTAAAACACCTTTCTCATTTGCTACATGCTTCTGTAATGAGCATTGAACCAGTAGCCACCTCAAAATTGCGGTACCGGGATGCCAAAGGCATGGAAAATGGGCAGTGCTGTAGCTCTCCACTTGTCAGAGCTGCACAGTCCCAGGATTCCAGGAGTTAGGCACTTAGGAAACTACCAAGGACCCCCAAACTGTTTGATCTAGTCTAAAACAACAAATCGACCTCTGTCAAATTACAACAGAGAGCAAAAAGATGAGCAGAGACATCCATGGTGCTGGGCAACACCCCATTCCACCTCACCCAGCCCCACCACAGCCCCAGTCTCTCAAGATGTGTAGGTGCATTGGGTTGTTACTGTATTTCATCTGCCTTTTTATGGCGTTCATTAACTTGGGCACAAGCAACTTAGTTGAATAGTGAGGTGCCAAGTCTGTAAGTTGTCAGAATCCAAGAACTGTCTATCAAAAGAATCTATTGGACTGAGCATACTTAAAACGATAAGTAAAAAGTGGTTGTTAAGAATATCTAGCTAGGTTTAAATAGCAGTCTCAAACACAAAACATAAAGTTGCAGAGTTTAACATGAAAGGGTTGACTGGCTATTTTTGATGCAGTAATTCTAAAAATTAAAGGAATGTAGGGATTTGTTTTATATGCAGTTATAGCCTCAGCATAGTAAAGTTCATTAAAGCTAAAAATTTGACCACAACAGAGGCTTTTCTCTGTGAGTAAAAAACACTATCATTAAATGTATATTCATCATTGGGTAGTGTCTTCATACTGCAAAATGTCTTGACTTTGTTAGATTGCTTTTTTGTCAGCCCCTTTTCTTGCAGCTTCTTTATCAAGAAGCATAGCGACAGAACAAGGGGTAAGGGTTTTAAACTGAAAGAGGGGAGATTTAGATTTGATAATAGGCAGATTTTTTTTTTTTACTGTGACGTACTGGAACAGGTTGCCAAGGGAAGTCGTGGATGCCCCATTTCTGGAGGTGTTCAAGGACAGGTTGGATGAGGCTTGATCATCCAGGTTGGATGATACAAAATGTATTATGCAGCCCTTCTTAAAATAAGGCAGACTCGTATCTAAAGGTTGCTATCTCTGGCTAGAAAAGATTGCTTGGGAAGTGCAGAAAATGAAGGTGTGTTAGGACAAAGCTTGCTGAAGCCTGAAGAGCTTTTGTGCCTGTGAATTTTGCCTCGTAAGTATTTCTTGTACAGCAAAGGCAACATGCACGTTAGAGAAAATGTCAGTAAAAGGAGAGCTTAATGTATATTTCATTTACCTTGTGATCTGCATGGATTCTGGTTGCGGTATCGTAATTGCCATCTTGCTCCATGAACCTGCAGGCAGGTAAGGTGCTGGTTCATGGTTCCTTACAAGTTAACCCACTTATCTTAGAGTGGGAGCTAACCTTTTCCAAAGGTGGTTCTTACAGGAGAGTAGTACAGACAGGGGTGCACCAGAACGAGCATTGGTCCTCAGCAACCCGATCCAGTGTCCCTGCCCATGGCGGGGTGGGGGTGTGTGTGGGTGGAACTGGATGGTCTTTAAGGTCCCTTCCAACACAAATCATCCTGTAATTCTGTGATTCTCATCGTTCCCTCCCACCCTGCCTCCCTCCCAAGGTGCGAGGTGACACGGAAGCTGACCTCCTTTCAACTACCTGAAAGGAAGTTGCAGCGAGGTAGGTGTTGGTCTCTCCTCCCAAGTGACAAGCGATTCGACAAGAGGACGTGGCCTCAAGTTGCACCAAGGGAGGTCCAGATTAGACATCAGGAAAAATTTCTTCACCGAAAGAGTGGTGAGGCACTGGCACAGCTGCCCAGGGAGATGGTCGAGTCACCATCCCCCGAGGTGTTTAAAAGACGGGTAGATGAGGTGCTCAGGGCTACAGTTCAGTAGGTACGGTTGGACTCGATGATCTCAAAGGTCTTTTCCAAACAAATAATTCTGTGATTCCGCAGAGGACAGCGAACTTTGCACCCCACGGCCGCCGCGCACGCGCACGGGGCCCCTCTACCGCCTCCTCCCCGCCCTTCCCCTCCGGTTCTCGGCAGGGCCAGGGCGGGGCCAGGGGGCGGGAGGGAGGCAGGAAGGAAGGAGGGCGCGAGGGCGAGGCGGCTCCCGAGGCAGCGGGAGGTGCAGAGAAGGAGAGGAGGGGAGGGACGGAGGGAGATATCAGCTGATCGCGTCCCGTGACGGCCCCGGGCGGGGCGGCGGCTGCGCCGAGCGGGCGGTGTGGCTGCCCGAGCTAAGATGGCGGCCTCCAGCGCCAGGCTCTGAGGGGGCTGCGGAGGCGCCGCGGCTGCTGCCAGGCACGGTGCGCGCTGAGGGGCGAGGGCTTCTCCAGTGGCCCCTTCGCCCTGGTCGCCGGCAGCGGCGGGAAGCGCAGTGCTGGCGGGGACGGGCAGCGCAGGCTCCCCGGCCAGGTAAATCCGGGCGGCGGGGGAAATTGATGATGATAACGATGATGGTGATGATGATGGAGTTGGCCGCCTCCCCCCGCCTCCGTGCGGGGCCGCGAGGAGCTGCTGGCGGCCGCGTGGGTGGGAGGGAGCACTGTCAGGGCTCGGGGATGCCCTGGGCAGGTGCTTCCCCAGCAAAGGAACTCTTCACGGTGAGCGTGATGAGGCTCTGGCACAGGTTGCCCGGGGAAGCTGTGGATGACCCATCCCTGGAAGTGTTCAGGGTCAGGTTGGATGCGGCTCTGAGTAGCCTGGTCTGGTGGGAGGTGTCCCTGCCTGTGGCAGCGGGGTTGGAATTGTTTGGGCTTTAAGGTCCCTTCCAGCCCAGACCATTCTGTGATTCATCCCTCTGTATCCCAGCCGTGGAGGGCACTGGTTTTGTGTGTGTGTGCGTGCAGCCAGCTCTGACCCCTCTAGTGTAGTACCTGTTTTATTACAAAGCCACTCTCAAGCCTTTCTCTTCCTATATCTCTCAGCAGAGGAGAGGCTGGGCTTTGCTCAGATCTCAGCCTGCTTCTTGATGTTTCACTGAACGCACTCTGGTCCTGATGCAGCTTTTGTAGCTGCGGGGCAGAATCTGTCCTCTTTCTTAGATGAGTACTAGTGTGTCCATTAAGAAAAAAATATTACTTCTTTCTTCCTGGCCTTGGATCAAAATATGGCCATTATGAGATGCTTTGGGAAATAATTTATGAGGAACAGGAGAGAGGAGAGGAGTTGCTCTCAGATATTTTTATTTCTTTTTCTTTGAGTGGTAACAGTATGCCCGAAGAGCATAAGCAGAACTAAATGTATCTTTCCAGAAATCTACCTTTAAAGTGCTTATTCTTCCAAGAGTTTTGAATTTCTCCCATCAGTGCTTTTTGTTTTCCAAAAGTCAAGACAAACCATTCTAAATGGTTTTCTGTCTGTAGTGAGCTGCCAGAAGTCTTTGGGATAGATTCTTCTGTCAGATGGTGTGCAGCTTGCATAGCTTGATGGCTGTGTCTACTGAGGGCCAAGCTCTGGTCTGAAAATGTCTTAGTGCTCCAGTTGGGGTGGGAATGGGGAGTGTTTCATTTCCAACTCGGTGCTCTCAAGCTGAGAATGTTTGAGCATGGTGCTTGAGGGGAAACATAAGCACATCAGTTTATGGGAGTCTTCCTGTTAATGTGCTTTTTCTCTACTCTGTGGCTGCTTTTGAAATTAATGTAATCTGTAATGTATTTTCGCTTTTACTCTTGTGCTCTTTCAGAAATACGATCTATGGCAATGAGTCGGAGGAGATGACGTTGAGTAGATGGCTGCTTTGTTTCCTATTACTCAGCACTGATTAAATAATTCTGTACCTCATAAAATAGTCTTTGTTTTAGAACTTAAGTTCTTTGAAGTTGAAACTTTTTTCTTCTTGATAATTAGATTATCTACACTGGCTACTTGCACGTAGTGAGATGTGTGGAAAAGGTGGAAGGCTGTTGAAAGGACTGCTACTGACTTAAGTTTCATCTTTGAATTGAGTTAGGAAAATGCTGTTCAAACAGTCTGGCATGGCTAGTTCAGAATAACAGGACCAGAATTATAGATGTAAAAACTATACTTGGCTCTAGCCTGCTTCATTTTATAGATATGCATCGTGATCTAATCCCTGTCTGCTATAGGCACCAAATGCCAGAACACTTAACCAGAAATTACAGAGTCCTCTACATCATTACTGACTATTTTTTTCCACTTGTAACAAATTTCTAAGTATTTGGAGACTTGGAACTGGGTATCTGTCCCTGTGTAGTATAGGATTTCCAGGAACTTTACCTTGTATTTTAGCCTTGTTGGAATAAATCTCTAAAAAAGATTAATTTGATACGTACTGCTTGCTCCTCTAGGTGTCATGTGGTATTTTTCATAGTTTCCAAACTTGTATTTGTCCTGAGGGTCTGAATCATTTTGTATTTCCATATTTTAAGTGATATGCTGGGGATTGGTTTTAAGGGCCAGATCTGTGTTTCAGATTGAGCAGGTGACTTTTAACGTGTGTTTGATTTAATTCTTTAGCTGGCACTCAGCTGTATCTTAGTGTGTTAACGTTCAGCTCTTTAACCTCTCAGTTGGCTAAATTTGACTGCAAGGAGCACTTTTTTTCTTCCTCCCTGTTAGTGAGTGAACCCTTTTGTTCAGATGCTCACCTCCGAAGCTGGTAAATCAGAGTGTTTCGTTGATAAGCAGAATGCTAGTGTAGAGGGAAAAGAAGAAAAACAAGTGTGGAAGATTCTCTTTATTCTCAGCACTGGCCCTCAGTGAGGGAATGGAAGCAGTCAGGTGGATGATGGATGCTGAAGTTGTCATCATCATTTTTGGTAGGAATAAGGTTGAAATTCTCAGCCTGTTTAAGTACTGGACTGCGGAAGGTGACAATGCTACTATCACTAAGGCAGGATGCACTAATCATTTTATGGTGGGTCTCATCTCTTTCTCCTCTTACAAAAAAAGGGCTGCACAACAGATTAAGAAATCTGTTTCCACAGATAATTAGGCTGTAGCACTTTAAAAGCAGAGTACTGTTTAGGGATGAGGAAGAAGTTCTTAGTGTTAAAAAGAATCTGTGTGAAGGTAGAACTGCCGGGTAGTACACACAGCAGTGAAAGAGGCAGATGAAACCTAGAGTGCTAAAACATTTCAGTGCAAAATCCCTAATTTATTTGAATAAAGCCTTTAAAGCTACAGATGATTAGATGACTGGGGGTCAGGCTCCAGACCTTTTAAGCTAAAACATAGGTATATAGAACCACAGATTAACGGAACCTTGGTGTTTTTTTTATCAGTACCTTGCTCTCATTTCTTTACATTTGGTACCTGTTTTTATCCTCTTGATATGTCTTCTCTATATCAGGAAAGTCACACTTGAGTTGATAGGAGTATCTGTCCCTGTGTAGTATAGACTTTCCAGAGACTTTACCTTGTATTTTAGCCTTGGTAGAATACATTTTTTAAAGAATTCTCGGTTTATCAGCATTTCGCTTCCTCTTCCCACCCAAGAAATCTCAGTTTCTTTTCAATGTTTCCCTTCATCCTCCCTCAAGTGGAACAGAATAATAATCCTGTTTGGGGCTCTGAAGTGCTACCTTAGTGTAGGTTAAACCTTCACTTAAGAAAGTCAGGGAAGCTTTGTAACAGTAGAGGAATAGGAATAGAGGATCAGGAGAAAAGTCAGTCTGAATTCTGGACTAGACTTTGAATTCATGTCCAAACTTCTGACTTTACTTGAACTAAGGGTTACTTATGTGTAATTACGGCTATGCCTATTGCTTTGATGCCTTCAAGGTCACAGCTTTGTTTCTAACTCTTCAAGTGTTAGTGAGACTGACTGTCTCTGTTTCCTGAAATAGATACTGTTTTCCCAGATGGTGACTTTGCCTGAAGTATGTGAAATCCTGGAAAAGTGGAAGGTATACAAGTTGAACGCAGCTTGTGTAATGTACCTGTTAATGTAGCTTAAACTCTGAGGTGGAGGGGATTCCTGACAGCAGTACAGGCCCTTTACTTTTAAGGATTGCAGTACTACAAGAACCAAATATGAAGGTATTGCTGAACTTCTGTCCTGTGAAAGAGCTAATTAGAATGCCCAGGTATTGGGGGAGAGCTTTGGTTAAGCTCCTCAAAGAATTTGCAAGTCATAGACAGTATTTTGCCTGCAGGAACTTCAGGTTACTTGACTGTATTTTGCGTTCAGCGTGCTCTCTCTCTCAACCAGATGAAACATGTTTGTAAACTGCTTCTTTCAAAGTACTTCTTGTCTCTGCTCCAGTAGAACTAGAACAGCTGAACTAGATGTTTCTCTAGTGCTAAACCTTTGAGAGACATGAGTATGGGTTATCCAATGGCTGTACTGCAGCGTGTTCAAAGTAAGCTCTGAAGTTGTGATTTTCTGTTATTTTCTGAAAACACAGTGCAGTACAATGGTCGTTAAGCAGTCATTAACCCAGGACAGTACAATGGTCATTAAAACTCAGGTGTTATTGTCCTGCATTCTTTTGTGAATGAAACAAAAGAATCTAACTCAAATTTTGTGTTAAGTCAGACAATTTTTTAAAGGTTAGTGGATACAGGAAGAAGAGGTGAAAGTGACAATAAGAATGTTGGGGTTTTTTCAAAATGTATATGATGTGTTACCTTACACTGGCAGTATGGCTAAACCTGACTAATGATAAAACCTTGTGTGCTCTGCAAAGTCAATGGTTGTACTATTTCAGATACTAAAATTAGAATGTATCAAGATCGTAGATAGTATAGTAAGAGTGATGCCACACAGGTTCTGCAAGAATCAGTGAAGGAACACAACTTTTTGGTTTCTTTTTAAAATGTTTTTGCCTTTGGCATGAACTATCTTTTTGTCTTGTGCATGCTGTGGAACCCAAGACAACTGAGAAATGCAGGATTTCAATGTAGCAGCTCAGTACACTACACTACTGTTAGCCTTGTTCCCTGTTAAACTGCAGAAAAATGTGTTCATGAATTAATTGTTACTAGATTTTGGCATATATGACCTCTGCACTAGTCTTCTCAGTAGGAGAGAGAGAGTTGCAGTCACCTTCTGGAAGCCTAGTGAGTAAAGCGTCAAAGCTCAATGATTTTAATAGTCTTAATCTAAACAAAAAACCCGTCTAGTGAATTTGTTACTTCCACTGCATGTACAATACTTTATCTGTCACTGTCTTTAATCTGGTTAGATGCTGGCGTTGAAATTAATGGAAGTCACTGGTTGTTCGTAAATGGTTATTTCTCTGTTCTGTATTCTTAAGGCTAGATGTTTGCAAGTGTGAGAACATCTTGCTTTAAATACTCTAGAGCAGGTGGTTTTCAGGTCTGGGAGACTTAATAAAGCTGGTCAGAATAGTCTGGTGTTAGTAAAACTGGGATTACAGATAAACAAATTTCATAATCCCATACTTAGTGGAGCTAGTCTTGTTAAGAACCTTTTCTTTCTTTCTTTTTACTAGCATATTAAAAAGGGAGGTATGAAGATTTGAGTAGCTTTGTTCTGAAAGATAACTTTAAACCACAAAATTATAAGAACTGAAGTGTGCTGCCATACAGTAGGATTTGTGTAATTTGAAGAGTGTACTGTTTTGATGCTTATCCACAGCAACAATAATACAGTTTATAGTTCTTAAGACAGCCAGGAATAATGCTGTTGAATATCTTGCCCCTCGTGGAACTTTGCTTTTTAAAACTCAATTCAGAGTATTTAACTTGCCACAAGTCAATGGGGTATATATTAACTCCGAAAATTTGACTCACAGACTGGATCATTGAAATATGTAAATACTGTTTTTTTTCTTTTTCTCGAGTGGTGCTGTAGTCTTCAGTAGGTAGTGACGGTTGTGTTGGTTCTTCACCTGGGGGAAGGAATTCTGAAGTTCATTTCAGTCAGGCTATCCCTTCTTCATGTTCGTGACTACATAACAGCTACAGTCTTTGCTCAGAAAGAAAATAGCCTGAAGCTATACAGGGTAAAAGTTAGCAATGGGCTAATGTTGCAAGTCACCCATCTCAAAATGAGAACTCTTCCTTTGCCAATCAAGTAGTGCTAGTTGAATGTAAAAAGATGACTGGAGTTGTAGTTGAACTTTTAGTAGGGTAGTAACTGAAACTGGATTACTGTAGTGTTGCTTCATGCAAGCTATGGATATGAATTCTTCCAGATGAGCTTCTTAAGGATGTATTGTTTGGGAATGCCACCATCCTAATGGCTGGAACCTTAGAGTAGAACCAGTCTGTGATCGAGAGCGGGGAAGGCTGGTTTACAACACATTCAAAAATAATGCTGTAGCAGTTGTAGAGTGCCATCTACACTCTTGCAACTTAATCAGGGTACTTCCACTTAAGTGCCTTGTATATGTAATAACAGTGAAGTGACATAAAAGGGAAGTTAATTTCCCAAGTACTCAACGTGCATCAATTTCAACCCTGGAAAGATAAGTGTTTAGTGTTTGGAAACATTGCAACATCCAGTCAAGCATCTGTGGACGAGTGTCAGTGAATTCCAGCACATGTTTAGAGAATAGGTATTCATGTGTGAAATGAGCATGCCCAGATGTTAGCTGTGGGATTGCTTAAACTTTTACGGCATAGAAGGGATACTTAGTCAGCTCTTTAGTCACAATGCTTGGCTAATAAGTAAGTTTCTCAACCTCAAATTCCATTTCTGGAAAATAAGCTGTTCTATCTATCCAGATTTCTCCTTGCTGTTTTGTTTTTTTTTTTTTTTAAATAGCAACAGGAATCTGGCTTAGCTGGAATTATGGATGCAGGGTACTCAAATAATTTTCAGGAGCTAAGTGTTCTGGCAGTGACTTAAAATATGCTTGACTCTGAATATACAGCAAAAGTAGTGTGGTTGCAATAATATGGCAAATAATAGGGCATAAATTACTGTACCCTGGTACTGTTGAAGAGCAACTGGTTTAACAAAATCAGCGGGGAAACTAATAATTCATGTTCAGCTCTGTGTGCAACTTAGTCCGTGAATTGTTTGATAAATGTTGTTTTCCTGATTTTTTTTTTTTGTGTGTGTGGAACTGATAAAGCAGTGACTTGAGTGTTCAAAACCAAAGTCTTTTTGTCTTGAAGCATATTGATGATTAGTGAACTTTGGTTTTAAATGAAAATCATGGTTACTAACAGGAAGTCTCTTTTGTTTTCAGATCTTGGCACAGAATGAATATAATTAGAGAGAACAGAGATCTTGCTTGTTTCTACACAACAAAACATTCATGGAGGGGAAAGTAAGTAGTTTCGGGTTTGGATTTTTTTGTTTTGTGTGAGATTCCTCTCCGATATTGGTTTTAACTGTATAATTCCTGTATTGATAGATGAACAGTGAAGTGAAGGCTCCTAATGCTCAGCCTCTGAACTGAATGTATCTTCCCTGGATCAATTTGGATTTAAAGATGGTTTCTTAGCCTTCCTCTACACATGTTCCCACACTTCCGCTTAGCTCTGAAACAGACTGCCTGACTTACTCAGCTTCTGAGTCTCTTGAGCTTACAAAGTAAAACACTAACTTCAAAGTGGAAATGCTTCTTCTCTGAACAGGTTCTTGGAGGACTAATGTTTTGTGTACTTTAATACGTGAGGGTCACTAGTCCACGCATATTATTTAATGCGTGTAATAGATTATCTGTTAAACTGCTAACTGAACTTATTTGAAGACTTCTGTTGCTGGAAATGCGCTTCATCCCTAATGAAGGTCCTGGATCTAAAAGCGAATTTTCAGTGATGCTTCTGTCTGCAAAAGCTACTAACTTCTAATAAAAACTTCTAATAAAACTGTGTCCAGTTCTGGGCCACTCAGTGTAAGAGAGATGTTGAGATGCTGGAGTGTGTCCAGAGGATAGCAACGAAGATGGTGAAGGGGCTGGAGCACAAGCCCTATGAAGAGCGACTGAGGGAGCTCGGGTTGTTTAACCTGGAGACGAGGAGGCTCAGGGGAGACCTTATTGCTCTCTACAACTACCTAAAAGGAGGTTGTAGGCTCTTCTGTCAGGGGTTGGTCTCTTCTCTCAGACGACCAGTGATAGAACAAGAGGACATGGTCTCAAGCTTCGTCAGGGGAGATTTAGGATTGATATTAGGAAAAAATTTTTCACTGAAAGGGTGATTGGCCATTGGAATGTGCTGCCCAGGAAGGTGGTGGAGTCATCGTCCCTGTATGTGGTTAAAAGCAGACTGGATGAGGCACTTAGTGCCATGGTTTAAACAAGTTGGTGTTGGGTCATAGGTTGGACTAGATGATCTTTTCCAACCTTGGGATAGTGTGACTTTCTTAGATATACTTGCCCGTTGTTCCTTCTCACATGCACAGTAGTGCTGTGGAACTGTTTGTTTTTTTTAACTTGCTACCTAAGCGTCAACAGAACAAAAAGGCTACATTGCCTACACCTCAGGAGAATGAGTACTGATTTATTCTAATGATTATTACGAAGAGGTGATGTCTGGATCTGTATGACAGACTTTTTGGCTGTCTGCTGATGGATACTTCATGAATTCTAAGTATTGAAGATTGGTAATGCTGGGAAGGAAAGGGGGGTGGGATTGCAAAGAATGGCAACCATGGATCTTTCTCAGATATGCTTTGAAGAACCATGAGTTTGCTTCTGTGTCTAATCAAAGACCTTCCTGCCTTTTTATCAGCAGAGATTAAAACCTTGTTCAGAATCTAGAGTGGACTGAGCAGCTGTGTGAGAGCAAAATCCTTCCTTTACCAAGACAGATTCTCGATTGACTTGAAAGAAATAGTTTAATATTTAGTTTTGCTGCACTAGAATTCTAGCTGATACTTGTGTAAATTGAGCCTTTCCCAAGTTAGGATCCAAGTATTTGGATTTGTGTGAGCATGGATGAATAAACTCTTTCCTTCAGTAATAGTAAGATAGAATATTAGAATAGTTTGTTCATCTTAATCTTTCTGTTCTTTAACAGGAAATGTCTAGTCTTTTCCTCTGAAGTTCCTGTGGCATATCTGCAAATTAGGTGTGCGTATAACTGGAGCCACTTGTTGAAAACTAAATGCATACAACTCATACTGTTTCTCTTGCCCAGTGCCTTCCTTCCATTATAGAGCCTGTTCCTGTATGATGCAAGCTGTCAGAGTACTGTGATCTTGAACTTTGACAGTAGTGTTCTAACAGACTTTGTTTGAAGTTTATAAGACTTCATAGATTAAAGTCTAAACTAGAGGCTTAGTTTAAAAACTCAGTGGCACCTTTTTCATATAACGAAGGGGAGAGGAGTGTTCAGCGAGTAATTGCCTCTTGTTGTGTTGCAGCAGAATCTTACATAGCATTTAGGAACCTTGGTTTTGAATGCTTAAGTCCACTTAAAAAAAAACCCAAAGCAAACAATAACTTAATGTTTAGTGCTAAATGAGCCTGAATAACTTCTGCTATTCATATAATTTGTCACTTTGATGAATTTGGGCTCTGTGCATGGCAATTAAATTATTTTCTAGTAATACAGTTTATGATGCTCCAGTGTCAGTCTATCTGTAATTCTGTAAAATTAATGAACACTCCTCCTCTTGAGTGTGGTGGTATGAAAATTGTCTACCAGGCTCATCCTGATTTAAAAAAAACCAAACAAAAAAACCCTTCTGACTTCTGCAGTGCTTGTAAGAAACAACTGAATAGGCAATAGCTTTTTTACCAGGAAGAGAACATTTGCTTCAAAATCCTCTTAAAACAGCTTAGCATTAAACAGTATGGCAGAATAGTTTGAGTGATAATTAATGGTAAAGTCTTCAAATCCTGGAGGTATAAATACCTTTTTACGTATTTAAAGGTAAAGTTCTGGACAAGAATACATTTAGGCTGTGTGTAAGAACTGATTTCTAAGTCTCCTCTGTTTGTTCGACAAGATTTGTCTGAGGAGAGGAGATGAAGGAAATGGTAACTCAGGTATCTGCTGTTCCTCTTGTTCCTTGACACATCATGTATTAAAGGATGCTGGATGATAAATAGGCTTCCTAGATGTTGAAATAGTGGCTTAAGTGTGAGGGGAGAAAAGAAAGGGGCTGTAATGTTTGGAAGCTGGTCTTCGCTTGTGTGATCTTTGCAGGTCCTTAGTCTGCCACAAAGCACTGTGCAGCTCTTTAGTATGTTAAGTAACTAAACAAAACCTTAAGTAATAAAGTGCTTTGTTACTTGTCATAAGTTTAAGTTCTTTAGAACAACATTAACAAGCCTTACTTAGAAATTCTGTCATTAACATGATTTACATCTAAATTGTTCCACAAAAGGAGAGGGAGCAGTTGATTTGTCCAAAAGATTTTCTTATGGCCTAAGAACTGGAGCATTCTTTGACAGACTGCATGTAGTGGGACTGTTAGCAGCCAGAGTAAGCTCAGATCTTCTGCTTCACTGCTACAACTGCTCTTGACCTGCGCTTTAAATAAGGAAGAGTCAACTAGGTGGAAAAACAAATAGGTTTTTCAAATAGGTTATGTATCTTTAAGGTGGAAGGTCACTTCAATATTACAGATTTTTCTAAGCTTTCAACAAAATAGGAACTTGGTTTAATTCCTTGATAAACTATTCTGGGCCTGTAATAGTTTGAACTTGTACCAGCTTGTTTGAATAATAGTGGAAAATGCTAGGGCATGAAGTTTGAGATTGACTGTCAGACAGTTACTCTTGGCCTTGCTGCTATCAGGGAGCAGAGGATAGGTCAGATAACATGAAAAAGCAGCTCTGAATGTATTGGGAGACCATGCAAAGTCTGACCTTATGCAGAAGTGATGGCTCATGCTGCGGACCTGGGAAGTGAGAGAGAAAGGACTGCAATACAAGAATTCAGAGGAAAAGGGAAGAAACAATGTGCTGCTTGATGCAGTGTCTAGTATGGCACAGATCCAGATGAGTTAGTCAGCATCTGGTTGATCCTATCCTGTTCTTTCCCTAGCAAACGCAGTTTACCCAGAAACAAAACTGAAATTGCTACACTGAGTCAGTTTGAATATGGACAGCTAGCCAAAGCATTTTTATTTGGTTCAAGTTCAAGAAAGGCATACAGTTCAGATCTTGTCACAGAATAGTCACTAGAACTGACTCTGGTTCAGGTTTGGCTTGACTTGCTGGGCAGGACTGCTTCTAGAGAGGAATACCCTAGAACAAGAAGTTTGTATAAGTAGTAATAACCTGCTGTTTCAGACTCTGGTTAGTTACATTGCAAAGCTTTCTGCTTCACAAGTATGTAAATAGTCTCTACATAAAGAGTTGTTTCAGGGTGTTCTGTGTCTGGGAAATGAACCCATGGTAAATCTATTTCATACTTGATGCATCTAAATTTCTTAGCTTTAGGTCACTGTTGCTTGCTTCTGATAAGCCTGAAATGCCAACCACTACCTTGCTGCAGTTGGTCTTTAAGCGCTATAGTGGTCAACTGTGACATCGATGTACGATGACTAGCTGCGTATTCAACTATAGCTTCAGTGATCTGAGTCTTTCTGAATTTAGTAGCCTTAGTTTTCCTCAAGGTGAAGAAAATTAGGTCTGACCAGAGCAACACATTGACTTGTTACAGTATTGTGACCAAGCATCTACATTGGATTGTTTCATCTTGCAACTGTTGTCTGAGACAGCTCCAGACAGATGTTTTAGAGTACTGCAAGAATATCTTTTTTCTTGTGTCATCTGTTTAGAGTTTATTCAGGTTTGCTAGTAACTTCCAGTACAAGTTCTGAGAGACTTTGGTCCTGACATAGCCACTAATGTAGAAGATATACATAAGGAAATATACTTATTAGTATTTAATTTATATGTCCCCTTTATGGATGTATAGAACAGAGAACCTGCACGTATAAGGGCAAACTGCAAATTAGCAACTTAACAAAGAAAATTTGATATCCATTTCCTAACACTGACTTGTATGTGGCTTCTTGACATAATTTTTGCCATTCAACAGGGGTTTTCTAACTTTGGGAGAAACTTAACACTCTTCTGTAATTCCAGGTATAAGCGAGTCTTTTCAGTTGGAACCCATGCCATCACCACATACAACCCCAACACGCTAGAAGTTACAAACCAGGTAACTATAATTTTTTTGATCAGGGCTATTTTGAGTTGATTTGACTTATGTTCACTATACAGAGAGAACAGTGGCATTCAGTCTTCAGAAACTACCTAGTCTGACAAGATCTAAGCAAAACCAGAAGGTGTGGTACCTGCTACAGAAGCACACATGACAGAAAACTGGTGTTGCCTTCACTAACTCTACAAATATCCAGTAGTTTTTGCACTTTCAGGCAATTTGTCTGTATTGGCCAGTAAGTAGCAGTTTGCTTTTGGGTGTGCTGTTCTGAATTAACTGGAATGAGTTTGATCACTGTAAGGCTGTGTCCCTGAGGGGAGTCAAGACACTTACTTACTTTTCAGTGTATCAAATAGGAAGCTCAAGCTAAAGCTGTCACCTACGCTAGCTATTGTCTCATTACAGCAAATCAATTACAGGTACTAAGGATTTTTTGAGTGGAAGAGATGTTGCTCTAAAATTACTAACAGTATAACCTAATTACTTTCAATTGTCTAGTGGCCTTATGGAGATATCTGTAGTATTTCTCCAGTTGGAAAAGGACAAGGAACAGAATTTAGTCTCACTTTTCGCAAAGGAAGTGGAAAAAAGTCTGAAACTCTTAAGTTTTCCACAGAGCACAGAACAGAACTCCTTACAGAGGCACTGGTAAGATTTATTTTTTTTACATCAAGCAAGCAGTAAATACTTGGTTATCATTACCATTTGTGGTAGCCTATTAAGCTTTCTTTCTTCATATAAAAATTAGGAAAGTGAGTTGTCTTTTGAGTTGTTCTATTAAGCTACATGATCTTGTGTCAGTTGCAGCAACTAGCGCTTGATCCTTAAATAGCAAGTAAAGCTACAAATAGTGAATGTATTAAACTCAACCATTCCAATGATGAATCTTCAAGGAGGCTTAGTTCAAGTCCCTTAAACAGGGTCAGCTTAAACATAGGCTTTCTGCATAGATCGGCTGTCTTATTTGCATTCATTCACAGTTAACTTTGTTTTTAAAAACAGAGATTCAGGACAGACTTCTCAGAGGGAAAAATCACAGGACGGGTAAGTGTCTGGGTTTTCTGGGCCAATGAAATGATCTAAAGACTTAAACTTCTACTGTGTTTTAGGTAGTGTATGCACTACCTGAAATAGCTTTTGTAAATTTGAATTTGAGGTCTTGCTTTGAGAAGAGAAAATTAAAGAGTTTGTTCAAAAGCAATGGAAACCCTTTCAACAGTAAACTATTACATTTCTCTTCACTTACCCTGAACCTTATGGTGGTACGCTTAAGAGACTGAATGTTACTGCTGAGATTAAGGGCTTGGCCACATGGAGTTCTTACTCGAAGAGAAGAAAGAAGAAAAACATGAGCTTTGATTCTTTATTCAATGTTAACTACTTCCAGCATTTTACTTCCTAACTCTAAATGGTTTTATGTGCAACGTTCTAAATGCTTGAGGTGGGAATATTGTTTCCTGGGAGGATTTTGTAGGTCAGATTAAAGACCAGAGTGGCATTCAATAAATCTTGTTAACATAGTAATAAGCACGGTAACATACACAGCTGGTCTTTGAATTTGATTTTATATCTTCTGGTAATAGATTACAGCAGTTAAAAGTTAACTTAAAGCATTGCATACAATAAGTCTTCGATGATTAGCATAGTAGCACTGTTGGAATATTGGGGTCCCCTTTGTCTTTCTGTAGTGACAGCAGACCTCTTCTGCTAATTTCAGTAAGTATGTATTTGTAATAGCATATGACTACAGGAGATGATAAATTTGCACTGTGGTGATAAATTTACCTTAATTTTAGTCTTGATCAGCTGAGTAACAGCATCTGGTGCAATAGCTCTTTCCTTGTCTAACCGCAGCGTAGGTAGTCTACGAGTAGGCCACCTTCTGCAGCAAGAGAAACTTACTCCCTTTTGGGGTGCTTGTTTTGGGTTTGCTGTTCTTTTCAAAATGCATTATTTAAGCTGTGTTTGGTTTTGATTCATAGTGTTCTCAATATAGATAAGAGCATTAAGGGAAATTATATGATTTTTTGAATTTATACCCATGCTGCTTACTAGATTGGGAAAGAACTATAGCTGTGTAGTGAAGGTGTATATGTGTGTATATATCTAAAAGTAACACTCTCTGCAGAGGTATAACTGCTATAAACATCACTGGAGTGATACAAGGAAACCTGTGATTCTGGAGGTGACTCCTGGAGGTATTGACCAAATCGATCCTGCAACAAATAAAGTCTTGTGCTCCTATGACTACCGAAACATTGAAGGCTTTGTTGATATTGCTGACTATCAGGGAGGCTTCTGTATCCTCTATGGAGGATTTAGTAGATTGGTGAGTACTAGAACAAAACATCTTAGTGTGGTGCTTAGGATGTTTATAGCTGCATATTTAATAATGAAGCTTCAACATAATTTGGGATTACAAGTATGTGAATCTTTTGGACACAGCCGTGGAGCCTCAAGGCTTATGGGCAAGGTTTAAAATCCCTTTTTCTCAGGAAAGTGCTCTTGACTGTTTCAACTAACGTAGAGATTTTTTGCCTGCTGCCTGTTTAAAGACTACAGAGCATGAAATATCCAGTTATTCATATTTGGATAGTGAATATGAATGCAATGTGGGCGTGGAGTTTTTTGACATTTCTCCAGGTTACAGAAGTGACAGGCAATATTTCTAATGTACTTAACTGATGGAGGGATTCTAGTCAGAAATAGATTGATTGGTGGTGGTGCTTCCTATTTAGGCCTGCGGTCTGATACTCAACATCTTTGCTTGGGAAATACTGCAGTGTAATGTTGGCTTCAAAATTGTGAAAGGATTTCTGTGTACTGTACTGCAAGCAGCTGAAGTGGATCTTGAGGAATTAATTCATGGTTACTCATGTAAATATTGCTACCTCAGTTGCTACTAACAAAATAGAACTCTGTTCTCTAGATCATGTTTTCTGTGTCTTTTGAACTACATCTGGCATAAAACTAGCAATATATACTTGGTCCTCTAGAGCAGCCCTAACCTTGCCTAACAAGGCTGGATACTTACAGACAGCAGCTGGGGCTACCACTGTTGTTCTCTGGCTTCTCACTCCTGCCAGGATCTGTTGCTCTAAGGATGGACAGACAAATCATGCAGACCTTTGCTTTAATGGCATGCTAGTGTATAGGAGGATATCTTTTAGGAATAGCTGCAGTACAGTGTGTGTTTTTTTTTTAAAGGGAAATGTAAACTGAATACTGGATATCTTATGTTATAAATACCTCTTCTCTTTATGCTATACACTTAGCAAAGGCAAACCTAGCTGCTGTGAAGATTTTCTACTGTTAGGTATCTAGTGGAAGTTATTTATAGAACTGATTTCTTGAGCTATGCAATTTTTCACCTTTTTTTCTTATCAAAACTTGCAGCACCTGTTTGCATCTGAGCAGAGGGAAGAAATTATCAAAAGTGCAATAGAGCATGCTGGCAACTTCATAGGCATCTCTCTGCGGATAAGGAAGGAATCCCTAGAATTTGAGCAATACTTGAATCTTCGCTTTGGAAAATACAGCAATGATGAATCTATAACATCTTTAGCAGAGTTTGTAGTTCAGAAAATAACACCTAGACACTTGGTAAGGGTATCAAACTGAACTTACTTGATTACCTCTTAAGTGCTAAGAATTTTCTTTCCTAATGCACTTCATGGTTTTTTTAAGGAACCTGTGAAAAGAGTGCTTGCTCTTACAGAAGCTTGCTTAGTTGAGCGGGATCCAGCTACCTATAACATTGCAACTTTGAAACCCTTAGGCGAGGTAAGAGGCAACCCTTCTCAATACCATTTCAAATAAAAGCTCTGGAAGATAATAGTAGGTATTTAATAGTATACATAAGATGACCTCGGTTTGTAGAGTAGCTAAATAACACTGCTTCATGAATGTTGTAATTATCTTGTACTTATTTTTAGGTATTTGCAATAGTGTATGACTGTGAAAACCCCCAGCTTTTTACTATTGAATTTATCAAAGGACAAACTCGGAAATACTCTTCAATAGAAAGGTAACTGGAGTTCCTGTGGGTTATAAATTTGAATGGAAATTGCTGTTGTAGTGCTTCTAATTTTCTGGCTTTCATAAACTCTGAAGTGTTAACTAAAAGCCTTGCTGTTCTTGTGGTCTGCCACTTAGTAATCAAGATTTGTTACAAGGTCTAAATGTCTCCCCTTCACCTTCATCCCAGCTTTTAAGCAAGTCTGTTTTGAATTTTTCTGGTGAACATATAAGGATGTTGGACAGTTAGATAACAGCCTGTTTCTCATAAGAAATGCTGTTCTGTGTAAGTTGTACTTTGTTAAGCTGCGTATCCGAGAGAAAGAAAGAAAACACAAGTGATACAGAGATGTGAAGGCTCTGAACCCTTTGAGCTGCCTGCTTGTCTTAGTTGAGTCTATTTAAATCAACCAGAATAGTCCCTGTGTGCACTTCCAGTTGTAATGCAGTGTAATCCTGCTAAGTGAGATTTTGCAGAAAGCACAAGGATGAATTGGCTTGCAACATGTGTCACTCATTAACAGATAATCTAGAGTTGATCCCTTTAGTGAAAGGCTGCAGCTGGCTATACTGGGTGTAAGACAGCTCTGTTTTCACAGTGAATAAAGGAACACTTGAAAGTCAGTGACTTCCTCTATAGCTGTACCTGATAGCACAGTGATAGTATAGTACAGTGATCCAAATATTGCTTCCTTTCGTTCTGTGCTTGAATTTTTTTATTTTGACCTATTTTTCTTATAACTTAGCTCTTTGGCATCACTTTTCTGATCTAAATTGTATTTGTATGTTTTTCTCCCAACCCAGAGATTCTCTCCTTGCTAGCTTGTTGGATGGAGTGAGAGCTTCTGGTAATAGAGATGTCTGTGTAAAAATGACCTCCACACACAAAGGCCAGCGTTGGGGATTACTCAGTATGCCTGTAGATGAAGAAGTTGAGAGTCTGCATCTGAGATTTTTGGCTGCTCCTCCAAGTAAGCTAATGCTTATTACATGGTTTTAGGGTGCTCTTTAAAGCATCCAGATATTTAGTCATATATTTTGCACTTAATATTTGTTATGTCTTCTTCCAGATGGTAACTTCGCAGATGCTGTGTTCAGGTTCAATGCTAATATTTCCTACAGTGGGGTGCTACATGCAGTTACACAAGATGTAAGAATAAATTCTTTGCCCAGCCTCTTAAGATGTTGTTAATGTATGAATATATTAATAATTGGTATTTCTTAACCAGGGCCTGTTCTCAGAAAACAAGGAGAAACTCATTAATAATGCCATAACAGCATTGCTCTCGCAAGAGGGAGATATTGCAGCATCTAATGCAGAGCTTGAAAGCCAATTTCAAGCAGTAAGACGGCTAGTGGCTTCAAAAGCAGGCTTCCTTGCCTTTACTCAGCTTCCAAAGTAAGTGAGAAGTCTCTCCAAGCATGGAAGTAGTAAGTGAAAACAGTTCTTGAGCTTTTGATGTTGTCTTATCTTTAAGACTGAAAAGTGCAGTTATGCCTCACTTCTGAAAAAGACTGGAGGAGTCTGTACACAATTCCTTCCAGTCCTGTGAGGCTGTCATTGAGCTTTAATGTAAATTGAGAATGATCATTAGTATGTAAAGCTGATTCTTCCTTTGCTAAATGCTCTCTGCCTTGAGTCAAATATGGCTTAATGTTTTCCATAGCAAAAAAAATTTTGGAAAGGTACCTTTATCTCTCGCCGAATTAGTCAGTTTTTAATTTTTAAAGTATAATGATGCAATTGCTGTCTTCAGTTCAACACAAGACAAAACTCGATGTTAGGAAGTTGAGTTGTACTCCTATAGTAAGTAAGTCTGCTTGGAGTTTTTGTTTTCATTGGCTAACATAAGGAAGCGTAAAAAACTGTTGTTCTGAAAATGAAATTTTTTTTTAATATTTCTGACTGGACTATGTGACATCTGAATGATGTGACAAATAATGTAGGCACTTAATCTGAGACCTTTATGAAGTCCTGTTTCTCTGAGTAGGGTCCTATTCTGTAAGGGCAATGTCTTTGTTTTGGGGAACGTGCACTTGGCGTGTTGTGATCAGCGAAGTCAATATTTTCCTACAAAGGGCTCTAACATGTATGTAAATGTCAAGGTACTGGCTTGCCAAATGCAATGGGAGCAGGCTGTTTTTGGTCCCCAGTTGGACATGTGTCTTAAAACTAAGATTTTTTTTTTTTTCTCTGATGGGTTTGCTTTGTTTTCAAAAGATTTCGAGAAAGGTTGGGAGTGAAGGTTGTGAAAGCCCTCAAAAGGAGCAATGATGGAGTAACCCATGCCTCTGTTGACATGCTTTGTGCCCTTATGTGTGTAAGTATTAAAATGCAGATTATTTCACTTTGGAATGTGTGAATCTTGGTCTACTGAAAGACCTAGAAATAGGGACTGCTCTTCAGCTGGCAGCGTGCTCAAACATGAAATAACTTGAGGTACAGTGATTTCCTGCTTAACTTGAACTTGAAGTAGGATGTGCTTTTCATAGGCTCAGAATGTGACTTCTAGACTACAGCTGTAACGAACGACTACAGCTGTTAAGAACTGAGGTTTGAAATGTGACTGCAGAGAGAATACTTTTTTTTTTATAGCCCATGCATGATGACTATGACTTGAGGCAGGAGCAGCTGAACAAAGCTTCCCTTCTTTCTTCAAAGAAGTTTCTAGAAAATCTACTAGAGAAATTCAATTCCCATGTGGTAAGTAACATTCTGAAAACAAATACCTTCTTTAAGTGCCTTTCCTAATTGCTGTGAAAACAGTCCTCACATACTTGGATATATCTTTGAATGTGTGTTTACCTGCAATCAAAGTGCAGAAGATACAGCTGTGTGTGGCACTGAAGTTTGATTTAAATAGATTTGGATCTTGACAAGTTGGAATAGAGTTGTTTGTAGTGTAGAATTTGAGTGCCATGCAACAAATGTTTGCATGTTTAACATGGAAAGTGGGCATTCCTTTTAACTAAAAGGATAGTGTAAACTGATGTGTATGGAATTAAAACTAGAAAAAGTAAATTGCAGTGCACCACTATAAGGGTCACGAGTCTCTGATATGCTATAGGAGCCAGTACTTTACCAGACTATTGACATACTCAGAGTGATGGCATATTTTAAACTTGTAACTTTTCCTTTCAAACTATTTCATAGTATGATGGGGAAGAGCACCTTCCACATCATGAGCACTGCATAAAACTTGCATGAATACTCTGGGACAAGGGAGAAGCACTGTGTCTGTATTACATACCTGTCTTCTTAATTTCAGGATCATGGGACAGGTGCCCTGGTAATCAGTTCACTTCTGGACTTCTTGACATTTGCCCTATGTGCTCCATATAGTGAGACTACTGAGGGGCAGCAGTTTGACATGTTGTTGGAAATGGTGGCATCTAATGGAAGAACGCTGTTTAAACTTTTTCAGGTAAGATTTCATAGTTTATTACAACTATTAGAAGCGTTAGACACTCAGTGAAAGTTGAACATTTTCTTGTTCTCCTGAAAGACAAATTTATCTACTGTTAAGCTGGTTAATGCACCTAAATCTTTTCTACCTTAATGAGTTTTTTAGTGACCCATTGCTTTACCTTGAGATATAAGATTGAGGTGGTTATTCTGTAGTGAATAACATGCCAAATCTTTGTAGAATAGACTTTCTAACACTTGCTTCTAGAAACACTTTGAAGTACCAGTTAAATACAAAGCTATATTCAACAGGTGCACATATCTTCTTCTTCACTGTGGAAAATCTGCTGCTTTTTTGTTTCTTTCTCAGTACATGAGAGTTAAGAGTTAAAGAGTAACTTCCACTTCAGTAACAAACCTATAACAATTCTAGGGTTTTTAGCTAAAGTAATTGTTTCTTTCTGTAAAAGAGTATGATCTTCTGCTCTTGGTTAATGTCAGCTTGAGTCAATTTCTCCAAAGTTATTGCAGCTTCTCTGGTATATGGGCTGCTGTTCATTGCCAAGAAGTCCACCATAGTTGCATGAGACATTCTTCTTTAAAAGATGGGAACTCTTCCCGGGTCTAGCTTTCACAAAACTGAAATATTAAGTTTTGCCCAGAACAGGAGGTAGAACAGCCACATCGATTGGTTAAGGAAACAGCATCACAAGTGATCTAATCTTCAGTTTTTTACACTTGGGTAATTATTTTGTCAACGTTCTGTTTTAGCACCCATCCATGGCAATTGTGAAAGGAGCAGGTTTGGTAATGAAGGCAATAATAGAGGTGAGATTTTTATCAGTGTTACCTGGGATAGCATACTAAATGTGTGTTGTCTATTTGGAAGTGCAATTGCTTATATATTGCTTTCTTTTGGGGGAGTGACGGTGGGAGGAGGAGGTGAGGAATAGACCACCTGCTTAATTGTGAGTGGTTTGGCATAGCAACTTGCTTTATTTTACACTTGAGGGTTTGGAAAGCATGTAAGTTGGGACGTTAGATAATGCCTTGCATGTTTTATACTGCAGTCAAAATTTGGCTGTTAATGTTGTGTGTAGCTCAGTCACGTACCTCATAGCCACCAGACTTCTCCTGCATGTTAAAGAGGGCCTCTCAAGGATGAGAGGCCATATTTCCTGGGATGCATTGCCAGAGGGAATGGGATTGAGATTAGCAGGCAGCAGTGTCCCAGAGCAGACTGGTGTCAGCTTCTGTTCTTGCTCTTTCTGCTTCAATAAAGGATGATTTGGCCTTGTTAGGTTCCATACCACGTGATGTATGGGCTAAGTCCATATTTCTCAAGGGCTGCTCATGAATGTTGCAGGGTGACCTTGCTAAATGACTCTTGACACTTCCTGGGTTGAAACTTAGGGCTTAATTTAGTGCCTTGTTGTATCACAATGGCTTATGCATCTGAAATGCATCTAGAACTTTGTTGGAATGGAAGTGAATGAACACTTGAAATAGAGGTATTATAAATCTGCAAGCTTCCATTGATGTACCTGATAATGTTACCTAAAAGTTGTTGTGCTGTTTATTACAACTCTTGCCACTTGAAGTATAGTGAGACATGGGTGAGTAAAAGTGCAGCAAAAGCTTTTTCTTAATTGTTCATTGCAGCTAATGTGTCTTGACTGAGCGGTACTCTTGTCCATGTGACTGTCTAAACCGAACAACACCAGTTATTCTTAAATGGTTACTGTTGACCAAAGTCAAGCAACAAGCAATTGCTTGTGGCTGTCATTCTTTGCTTAACCTTAATTTGCAATTGCAGTGTGGAAATGGTACTTGTAAATGCACTACCAGCCTCCTGATCTATGATGCAGAACATGCGTCTTACCCCATCCAGTTACTGTCCTCATAGATAAAACTACCAGTTATCTGGTCCATGGCTTTGCTGTAACTTTGATCAGCTGCACTGAGAACTTGCACTTTAAGCTCATCATACTGTGGCTTCTGGCATTTGGATGTTAGTTGACATAATTGATGGTCAAGAAGGCCTTGGAACTGTAGGCTAAGATAAAAGCAGCTTAACTAAGACTCTTTCTTTAGTAATCATCTTGCCCTGTTTCCAAAGGAAGGAGACAAAGAGATTGCTACCAAAATGCAAGATCTTGCCCTCAGTGAAGGTGCCTTACCTCGTCACTTGCACACTGCTATGTTTACAATAAGCACAGATCAGAGGATGCTTACAAATAGGTATGTCAGTTTCACTTGATATACTATGTTTAAAAAGTCTAAGCAATGGCCTAGATAACTTTAGAAACATTGGGAGGTCAGGTAGGATAATTTTCAGTTCTGTAGGATGTTTTGTTTTGGCAGCTGGTGTGTTTAAGTACAGCAAGCTTCAGCTGAGACTCAGCCTCTTCATAAACTTGTCGTTATTTTTTTTTCCAAAATGAGACTTGGGTTGGTTATTCGTTAAAGGCTCATGTTTCAATTTTTAGAAGTAGAATGTTTGGAACTTTTTTAAAAAGGTTAACTTATACGACTGTATAAATCCTGGCGTGCACACGCCTCTGACGTCTTGCGTGGATCTTTAAAGTTGCCCATCCTGTTTGAGAGATCCACATATAGATATCATTCCATGAATTCAGCAGTCAGTAGAACTTAAGAGCTCTTGAGACTGGGCCTGAAGGGATGCTGAGGAAGATGAGTGGAAATCAATCATTTCCACCCAAATACAGGATTATAGAAGTTTTACCTGCATGGTCCTTAAGCACTTGGAGTTGCTAAACAATGTAGTGGCAAGTGTAACTTGTTGCTACTCTCTGTCATAGAAGAAAGAGCTAGTATGAAACCTTCTGTCATAACTAGTTCTGTTTGGAGCTACTAATAACTAGCTTGTAAGCAATACTTCAGTGGAGTAGAACACTAGTGTTTGGCAGAGTGTCAGTTGGCATAGAAGGTAGGCTCCCAAAAAGGCTTTCCTAGTCAATAACTGATATTAAGAGCTTCAAGTAAAGCATTTAACAGTTCTTGATGGCTTCTAGACCCTTAACTTTAACTGTAACTTAAGATTGACTGGATAAACTTAAACTTGGTCATTAGATGTTTACTTTCTGCTCTATTGCTCAAGTGTTCTTTTGAGGTCTAGATCAAAAAGCATGTGCTGCCACTGTTCCACTAACTTCACTGTAACTTCTTAAAACACTTCAAAGCATGCTAAGCACATACTTGAACCGGAACAATATAATGCTTTGTGCTCTTACTCGCACAAGAGCGCGAAGCTCTTACTCATCTTCTTTTCACAGGTATGGGGAGGGTATCAGTTCAGTGGTTTAAGAATCTGTTTAAAATACTAACCTGTAGTTTGTTAATTTCAATGGCTTTTTAGGCAGTTAAGTAGACATTTGGTTGGCCTCTGGACAGCTGAGAACAAAACTGCAATGAACTTGTTGAAACGTATTTTGGTGAGTAAAAACGGGATATGGAGTAGGAAAGAATGAAATCTGAAAGCCTGCAGTATTACAAAAATTGGAATAGTTGATATAATAAATGCATCCCCTTTCTCCTCCATGGGGGAAGTCTGGCCTGGGAGATTAACTGTCTGGCATCTGCTATTTTAAGGATATTCTTGGCTAGTATAAAATATCTCATATTTTTAGATTATCCTCTTACTTTTCTGCCACTTTTCAAAATGGTATATGACACAACTTAAAAAGTGTCTGCCTTTTTTTGTTTTTCCTCTATTAAAAGGACAAACATGGGGGAGACATAGTAAACATAGTTTCTAATGCTTAGTGCCAGTGAGAAATAAAAGGAACAGTTCTGTCTGTGCCTTCGTGCCTGTCCAACTTTATTTGCTTATAGCTGAATCTGTATATTAGCTGATAGTTCACGTGTTCTTCCACCCTTACAGCCTCCTGAAAGGGTTTTTCTTAAGTTATTTCAGTGAAACAAGTTCAAAGAAGAGTGTTGTAAGGAATTACTAAACCTGGAAAAATACCAAATTGTAAATTCAAAATAGCGGTTACTTTATTTTTGGCAAAGCAAGCTGTCTTGATCTTGGTCACTGTCTTCTGGAAAGCTTAGTCAAATGAAACTATCTCATCTCTAATGTCACTTGTAATATTCAGTTCTTATCAGAAGATTAGATGGATTCTAGTGTTGGAGTATTCATCCCCTTCACTTGCTGTGGAATCAGCTCTTTTCTTCCTTCAGTCCTTAGCTTCATTAGGTGCTCCTTTAAGAAATGGGATATAGGCAAGACCTCTGCTGTACTGAAGCTAATTATGTGCTCTATTGAATGATTCTTTTAAGTATGGTAGCATTTCACTAATGAAAGTAAAAAGCTACTGTAGCTTTACATACTAGTTTTAGAGTAGAATATAAATTCTGTTTTGAAATCTCTAATTTAGAGATATGATTTTGTTACCTAATGTGATGGTTTATGTTCTAATAACCACAAGTGTGTTTACGCTGATTTTGAATGTTTTTAGCCATCAGGTTTGCTGGCATACCTTGACAGTGCTGATCCTGTTCCTGAAAAAGATGCTGATAGGATGCATGTTCGAGATAATTTAAAAATTGCAACTGTAAGTAAATGTAGTTGTCTTACCTCCTACATCATATGGATGTACAGTCTTAGTGACTTTTCTAATACAGATGCTTGACTGTTGCACTGACTTACATCAAACTTGCTGAGACACCTGCAACTGCAAATAACTAATTTATTCTGCAGGATCAATACGGCAAGTTTAATAAAGTGCCGGAATGGCAGAGACTGGCTGGAAAAGCTGCGAAGGAAGTTGAAAAATTTGCCAAAGAGAAGGTGGACCTAGTGCTGATGCACTGGAGAGACAGAATGGGCATAGCTCAAAAAGAGGTAAAAGTATTTGAAGCTCTTCATTACTGTAAATTGATTAAGTGTAGTGTTGTGACATGTAGGGAGGAGCACCTACAACTCCATGAAGTCAGAGGGAAGCTTGAAAGTAATTCAAGTCTAAATGTGAGAAACTTCATAGTTCTGCTTCCTTTTGATAAACTCTCTGCCTATTAGTAATGTTCATCTTGGCTTAGAAGTGGGTTTCAGTGAGAATGTAAAGCAGACGAATGGATTATTTCAGCACATGTATTAAGTTGTAGCTTGTGTTTGCTTTAGCCAGACATCAAACTGGACTGCAGCTTGTGTGCATCTCTTCAAAGATAATTACACAGGAGAACAGGAAATGTAGCAAAACCAACCTTTAAACTATGCTTGGAAGGAACCATGGATATTCTTTATGCTAGGGTACCTTGTGGTAGTGGTATTTTGGTTATGGAAGCTGCTTGAAGCTTTGTATTACCTGGAGTATAGGTAACATTGCAAAAATTGCAAAGTAAGACTACACATAAAACCATGATTAAGATCGAAGCTAGAAGTGACTCTTCTGTTGTTTTAAGAGGATAGACCAAGCACTGCTGGAGTTCTTACTGTGGGTCTCCTTCTTCCTTTCATCTTATTGTTGTGTTCTGTATGACAAACTTATCAAATCATGATACATTTCCCTTAACTTCTCTTTAGTCTCCAGATAAGCTTCTTTTGATGCATTCTGAAAATAAACAAGCTGTTATAGATGCAAAGAAGGATAAAAAGAGTAATGCAATACTCTTATTGAAGGTTCTCGTCTTGTACTTGACTTCAGATAACAATAAGCTTTAATTTAGGAAAACCTTATCTTGGTAAAATCTAGTTAAAGTTGACAGACTGTGGTGCAGAATTTTGACAGGTAATATTTCTGGAATAAGTGGTGAATTAGATTCAAACCCCAAGTATTAACAGAGAAATGTGGAAAACAATGCTGGAAGAGCAAATTTCACTTTAAATACCTTGTCTAGATACTGAGTGTAAACAATAATTTTTCGATCTGGAATTCTGAGCTGTTTAATTTCACAGTAAATGTATGTGAGTGTTACTTGGAAAGAGTAGTAGCCAGTTTGGTAGTTCAAAGCAGTACTACTCGAGTGGCTGTGGCTTGTTAAATGTACCTCTTCTTTTTCTTCCAACTTCCCATCACAATCAGGACAGAAACAATATGGTGAGTTTGTGTATCTCTGCCACTTGTGTGCATTATGTTGCTCAGGCTTCTGCTTGCATGTGGTACCTCATGTAGAGTATAACAACATTGACTTCATGCTTGACCAAACTAGGGAACCTTTCAGTAGCCAAGTCAGATTTGTGACTTGTTTCTGTGACTTGCTCTAGTTATTTCTGTTCCAAGAGCAAAGCATTCTTGTTGTGCGTTTTCCCCTCCATCAGCTTTGCAGCTGGTGAGTGCTTATGGTGATGGGAACTAAGCTTTTCTCAGGGATAATGTGCTTCTAAATGAATGACTTGTTAAACAACTGAAAGTTTCTCTGGCATGACTTAATGTAATGTAAATAACACCTGTGAAAGTTTGTTGCTACAGCTTACTAGAAAAGGAGGCCTTATTAACAGGGCTTAACTTAGTGTGGCTTTTGAAGGAATAAAAAGCCCTAGCTTTTTATTTTAAAAAGGGAAAATGTGTTTCTACTTACTTCTTAAATTTGGCTCTTTTGCAGAACATTATTCAAAAGCCAGTGATATTAAGGAAACGACGCCAAAGAATAAAAATAGAAGCGAACTGGGATCTGTTCTATTACAGGTAAAATACTGATAATAATTTCTGGTGCAAGTTATTACCTGTCTGGATATTTTTAATATCTTCAGAGCTGCTGTGTCTTAATTCTGATTTCTGCCTACCTTGAAACAATGCAAGTGTTTTGTAACAGGTACTTACAAAAAAATGAAATTCTAAGGTGTTTCTAAGGATTTAGTTTGTGTTTAAGCAAGGGAGGGAGTATGAAAGGCTTGTCAAATGTTATAAAATGACAGCCTTTCTTACCTTGAGTCAAAAGGAAGAGCACTAAACAGCATGTGCAGATCTGCATGATGTTAAAGGCTGAACAAAGTAGCACTGAAAAGCACTGCAGGACATTTGCATCAGCCATTATGCTAATCAAGACGTTTTAACTTGAATTGGAATAAAAATGAGCTTAAGGCAGGCAAAGAAAGGCAAAACACATGGATACTGGATTTCAAATAGTGCTATAGTTCCTAGGTGCAGCTTGATTACTTGTAAGTTCTTACTGCTGTCAAAGTTTACAATGAATGGGCCTCCACCTGAAAAAAGAGATTGTTATTTTAGTTTGGCTAGGAGTATAATGTTAAATAGACTGTTCAACAAACTGTATGAAGGCAAGCCTGAGGAAATTCTGTAAACCCGTTTGATTCAGTGCTTATTGTTTCTAAAGGTCAAATGCAGTCCTCTCCGAACAAGTTTTGCGTGAAAGGAAGATTCACATACTCAGAAACTTAAAGTACTTCTCTCGGGTGGTCTCTAGAACCAAAGGCTGCTCTGTAACTGCCACTGAAGAATGTCCTCTGACTGTCTTGAGACACCAACTTCTATTTTTTTCTCCATGAACTATGTTATTTAAAACATACTCTTGATATGTGCGCATCTGCTGTCCTGGGTTATTGTTCACTTGTAAATAGCTTGTAAGTTTGCTGTTCATGAGTGATATGTAGATAACAACTTGAGCCAGAAGGCATGACAGCAGGCATACTTTAGTCTGTGCTGACCTCCATGACTATGAAAACACTGTAACAAACTAGAGACCCACTACTCAATGCCTTCTAATTAAAATCTAGTAATGCTGATCTTCTCTAGCTTGCCAGCTGAGCCTTGCCTGCCTTTCGGTTGATGTTTGAGGGGTTTAAATTATGTAACTATGTTTTTCTTAGATTTCTTCAGGATCATGCTAAATCAAACTTGATTTGGAACTTCAAAACACGGGAAGAACTGAGAGATACTCTTGAGTCTGAGATGAGAGCCTTTAATATTGACAGAGAACTTGGTAGTGCTAATGTTATCTCTTGGAACCATCAGGAGTTTGAGGTAAATGACCCACTCTAGGAGAAACTGCATATGTAAAACATGTCTACATAAAACATCACTTTTCTGTCTATAGCTACGTATCTTGTGTTGATAATCCCTGACTGCAAGCAAGAGTTCTTTTGGGGTTATGGAATAAACTGCTAAGGCTTGAGGCTGTGGACAGGTACTGTAGTCCAGTGTCATTCTGCAAACCTGAAACCTCTTCTAGCCTGGCAAATGACACTGTAGAGATCACAGAATCATAGAGCGGTTTGGATTGGAAGATCATACGGTTCTAATCCCCCTGCTGTAGGCAGGGACATCTTCCACTGAATCAAGTTGCTTCAAGTCTGATCCAGCCTGGTCTTGAACACCTCCAGGGATGGGGCATCCTGAACTTCTCTGGGCAACCTGTGCCAGTGCCTCATCATGAATCGTTGATCAGAACATTAAGAGGAAATGAGAAGAGTTGATATGATATTGTTGTCAAGATAAGTCATACTTGCTCTTGAATGTGCTTTATCAATCAGACCTGTTTTGGTAGTTTCACAAGTCACTTCTTCCTGATAGCAAGTTCTTTGTCTCTATTTCCATCATGTCTCAGTGATCCTAAGGCCATTAAATACTGAGTTGCCAAACTGTGACTAGATTATGTGGCTAAAACCATGCTGCTCTCTAAACCATAGATGGAGGATACTGTTTCCACATTCTAGGAACAACAGAGCCTAAGATCGAAATAACATTTCCTGCTTCTGCAAAGCAACCGGTATGGTCCTAATTGGCTTTCTCAAAACAACTTGCAAGATGTTTTCAAGTAATGTGCTTATAAACGCTTTCTGTACTCTTATCTCTGGTATTGTTAGGGTTCCACACAGTTTTGTTTAATGTGTCGTGCTGATGTGAAGCAAGACCAGGCTTAAATTCAACTGTAAGATATTTTTGGATATTCCCAGAGCCATCATTGTCGCAGTACAGCTTTCTAGTTGAAATTTGAGCAGAGGACTACTAGTGAAACAACTAAACTGTTGCTTTTGAGGAATTCTCAATTGACTACTCTGACAAATCATAAATAATTGCAAGAGATCAGGCTAATTCTTTAGGAGAAAGAACTATTTTATGTATGACAGTTATCCCTATCACTCAGCTACAGATTGCTTGTCTTGATGTAGTAAATACCAATCCAAAGCCAAGCTTAAGTATGTTTTGCATTGGCATTTAGCTTTTGAAGTTTCCTTCAGGTGTGGGTCTTTTGGGCACCACAGCTTCTGCTATGCCAGCTCTGTCTCTACCTTGGAGGTGCTAACTGGAGCAGAATCGAAAGTACCTATTTGAAACGTAGTAAATGAATACTTTATCAGGCTACGCTGTAGGTATTTAAACTGACTATGTAGTAGTGACAAAAGCTTCTCTGCCAGCAGTGGGACCTCTCACTTTGCCGGGGGCATGGTGGCTTAAGATTCCTCTGGAAGTGTACTAATTAGTGGGACCTCTGTATCATGCTGTGGTCAAATGTGTCGATGACTTTGTGACCTCATGACAGTGGCCTGCAAACTATAGAGGAGAAAAACCACCACAGAGAGCAGACTTTGTGATGTGTTGGAGGTACCTCTAAATGAGGTGCTTGCCAAATGCTTAAAACCACTGAGCTTTGAGGCGTATGGTTAAATTTAATGTAGCTGCTCTGAAGTTAATGATGGCTCTCCTTGTGCAATTTCACTTCAGCTTCTTGGTGCCTCTAGGCTTTTATTACCCAGCATAATAGCAAGTATATCTAGTAATTAAGTTTTGCTTGTGTTTCATACTTGTAGAAACATTGAGCAAAATACCTTGCAGTGGAGTAACTGCTTATTAAAGCTTGAGTCACTGAATACGTCTTGTATTATCCAAGTTTAGTTAATAAAACCAGCTGGTGCTAGAAATAAGAAACAAGTTGCTTAAGGGCTGGAAGCTAGGATTTCAGTAGTAGGAGAAACTTTTTGTTCTGGGAAGCAACAATAGCTTATGGCATATATTTTGTAGATCTGTATTTCTTTGGCAGTGAACTTGCCGTTTCAGTCGTCTTCAGACTGTAGGAGGGGTTGTTAACCTTGTTGAGTTCATTGATGCAAGGAAGTACAATGTTGTTATGCAAGCAAAAGCTTAATGAAGGAGAAACAATATTTACTGCTAAGTAAATAGTTCTGTGTTACAGGTAAAGTATGACTGCCTTTCTGAAGAAATAAAAATAGGGGATTATTACCTAAGACTACTGCTGGAAGAAGATGAAACTGAAGAGAGCGGAGCAATCAAAAAATCGTGAGACATTTTTTAAATCTCATCTCGTTCACAAGGTCTCTTGTTTTCTTCACTAAAATCTCTTCTGTTATTTAGGTATGAGTTCTTCAATGAACTGTACCATCGCTTCTTGCTTACCCCAAAAGTGAATATGAAATGCTTATGTCTGCAAGCATTGGCCATTGTTTATGGACGGTGTCATGAAGAAATAGGACCGTTTTCTGATACCAAATACATTGTTGGGATGTTAGAAAGGGTAAGAATTATTTAAACTTTCTTGATATAGTACTTAAAATGCAACTAGTCCAACATATGTTCAGATACTCCAAGTTACTGTGAAACTCAAGTTTTGGGTTTACAGAACATGAAGGTGTAGCATAAATACTTTTATTCACTCTGTCACCAAGTGTTTGTTGCATCTCCACTTGATTTAATTGCAGTTTCACTAAAAAAAAAAATCATAAAATTGTTTCAAACTAGTCTCTCTGTATCTACATTTTGTTGGCCTTAACACATTTTTAGGCTGCACAATAACAGTGTAAAAGAAATCGATGTGATATTAATCCTGTGCTTTCTTTTGAAAAATGCAGAAGCGTAAGCTTTTTAAGAGGAGAACCTTGTTCCACATGACATTATTTTGAAATCCTGACTTCAAGAGTAGTTGCAACAGCCCCAGACCTAATGAAATAGGGCACATCTGATTACATTTTCAGTGGTGACTGCTTTCCCTATTACATGTGTGTGAAGTTATGTCTACCAACTGATAAACTTTATCAAATGCATTTTCACGCAGTCTGATGAAAAGTTTTTAGGTATGTCTGTTTAAAGCAGAGCTGAACCAGTCAGCCTCTTGTTATTTTGCCTTGAGTCTTTATAGTCTCATCTGAAATGTAACATCAAGGATGTATTCTGTCTGGAACTGAAAGCATTTTCTTCATTTTCTTTTCCCCTTGTGTTTATATTAACCAACTCACTGGGGAATACATACACTGTTCCTTTACAATAATAGACTTAGCAGAAAAGTGGGTTTGAGAGTCAGACCCAGAGCAATAGATGTGGAGGTGGAGGACCACAAGGCCTTTTCTCTTCAGTGGCAGAAAGCTATGTTTGATAGCTTTGCATACAACTGGAGACTTAATAGTCAGCAAGTTTATTCTGGGCTTGAAAAAAGTAAAGGGGTCTTTGCAACTGTAACTGTATCAACTTCTGAACATGAAGTCTAATACATGCTGTCAAATACTAATTTGTTCTCTTCTGCTGCAACAGTGCACTGACAGGCTTGAGCGGGACAGATTGATACTGTTTCTCAACAAGCTGATCCTTAATAAGGTGAGGTAGACATATATGCATAACAGTTTATTGATGTTTCAACTGTGTAAAATTGAACTAGTCTTTCAGGGTTGACTTGAGCAAAACTTGAAGTCTTGAGGAAGCCTTAAAACTGTTTGATACAGCTGTCTGGGATGCAGTACTTATGTACTGGTTAGAAAGCTGAAGGAAATGTGTAGATCTTGTGGTGGTTGTACCACTCTAGTCGCTTTAGAGAATGGTTTGGCTTTTCTCCTTGTCACTTCTTCCTTGAATAAAACTGTTCAGTACTTGTAACAACTCATATCTAGAAAATGCTTGTGTTAACTCAGTTAATCCATTAACAGAAAAATGTGAAGGACCTTATGGATTCAAATGGCATTAGAATCCTCGTAGATCTGCTTACTCTGGCTCATCTTCATACAAGCAGAGCTACAGTTCCTCTGCAGGTATGTGGCCCTTGTTTATTACTACTCAGATGTTGCTTTGCAAAAGGACAAATCTTTTTAAAAAAATAATTTGGTGTCCTTATATTTCTTGGAGAAATGTATTACTTGCACTGAAGCAAAAGCTAATCTTGTAAACATCAACTTGTAGAGCAATGTGATTGAGGCAGCACCTGATATGAAGAGGGAGAGCGAGAAAGAATGGTACTTTGGCAATGCTGACAAAGAAAGGAGTGGTCCTTACAGCTTTCAAGAGGTACCTGTTGGCTTCAGACTCTCAAACGTGATAAACTATTTCCATTCTGGTGTCTAGACGTGTTTTGAACAGTGAGAGGGAAAACTGCCAATGATGCTGAGCCTATGTATTCTCAAAGTAACTCTATAAATAGGGATTAAAGCTAGGTAAGACACTTGATGTTGTACTGAGGAATATAGCATTTTTGGAAAGGCTGCCGACCTCTCCATGCCCCAATTATGCAACTATGCTGTAATCAATTAGAATGTTAAATAGTTCAAATTCATGCAACTATATTAGTCTGCCATACAGCAGTTAAAAGCTTGTGAGTATGAATGTTTAGGAGCAAAAGTATGAATGTTTAGGAGCAAAAGTATGAATGCCAAATCAACTAAATTCATCTCTAATCTTATAATAGATGCAGGAACTATGGGACAGTGGAAAACTGACTTCAAAAACACGTTGCTGGGCTCAAGGTATGGATGGCTGGCGACCATTGCAGGTCATCCCTCAGCTGAAGTGGTGCTTGCTTGCCAGTGGCCAGGCTGTGTTGAATGAGACTGACCTTGCCACACTTGTGCTCAACATGCTCATCACAATGTGTGGATATTTTCCCAGCAGGTAAACACTAATTTTCAGCAGAAGTGGTTAATTTTCTGACAGGTGCATAAATTCATAACTTAAAGCTTTTCTTAGAAACCAATTAGTGCATTAATGAATGGTGTTAAAGAGCTTTGTATGTAGTAGTAATTAATTGTGTGGGCAAATAGAGAGTTTGTAAATGAGGCAATACTAATTTTGCCTAAGGGACTGCAAGAATGAATGTACAAGCTATGTACTTTTCAATGCACAGCAGCGTAGTCTTACTCATGCAGACTCTTGTTTAACTTTGGAAAAACCCTCTGTTTTAATGCATGGCATTAAACCACACTAGTCTTAACAACAGTCTTTGAAGTTAAAGACACTGAATATGATCTCATTAGTCTGATACTTACGGCTTAATAAGTTTGTGCCACCTTCATTTTTTAGGGATCAAGACAATGCTATTATAAGACCTCTGCCTAGAGTGAAAAGGCTGTTGTCGGATAGTACTTGCCTTCCTCATATCACTCAGGTAAGCAACTCTTCAAAAAGCTATTGAAATAAGTAAAAGTCTGATTTACTGACTTAATTCCGTGAGAATACTTTTAAGTGGGAGAAACACATCAAATGACGTTTGTGACATCTTGCAGATCTCTGGACAAGCAGTTGTTAATTTTACTGGGTGTTGTTACAAGTTTCATGTTTCAGCCAATATCTCATAAGTATTTCCATCTTTGGAGATATTGGAATGTCATCTGGACTTTGTCCGTGGCAACCAGCTCTATGGGACCCTGCTTCTGAGCAGGAGGGTTGGACAAGATGACCTCCAGAGGTCCCTTCCAGCTGTAAACGGTCTGTGATTGAACCTTATTATTTTGGGGCTGAAGTATTATTTAACTAAAATTCTTGTAAGTTTACTGTTTTGTCCCAGTACTGAATTGGTTTAAACTTCAATTTTGGCTAGCTAACTCGGGCTACTAGAGCAGCTAATTTGAATGCTTGTGTTCTTTGATTTCAGCTATTACTGACTTTTGATCCTATCCTTGTGGAAAAAGTCGCTATATTATTGTTTCATGTCATGCAAGATAACCCACAGTTACCTCGTTTTTATCTGAGTGGAGTGTTCTTCTTTATCATGATGTACACGGGTTCCAATGTACTCCCTATTGCAAGGTGAGGAGTAAGAATACCTAAAAATTCCTCTTGACCCGTCATGCTCGGAAGGACTGCTGCTGTAAATGCTCCAGGGAGTGTGGCTTGCCAGAACAGACCTGAGATTGCAAGTAAAGATCTAGTCAGTCATGTAAAGAGAATTGCTTATGAAACTGCTGGGGGAGGAATGCGAGCATTTCTGATCACATGGTTCTAACAGTGCAACTAGACATTACGGTGTAGAAGATGATTTTTAGGCACTGAAGAGTGGTAATATATGCTACTGATGTGCTGATGTACTTTTTGAGTGAACTGCTATCAAAAGTACTGCCTGACACAGAAACACTGCACGTGCAGGTGATTGTTGCAGTTCATTCCAGCACTCTTCCTCTAAATTCAATAGTTGACAAAAAGCTGTTATTTAGTTCCAGTTAAGTCTCTTCTGTAGCAAACACATTGGGGAATTACTGCATGTTTGCACAATGACTTTAGTGTAACAGAACTGTCAGCAGTCGGCATAAGATCATCTTATTTTATTGCTGCAATAAAGATCTAACAATGCAGGGAGAGGTTTGTAGTGAAAGGTTGTCTGTGTCCATCAGCTTCATTTGTGCATGGAGAAAACATGCTTTCAGGAACAAGACTTTCAAACTGAATGATGAATGTAAGACAACTTTTATAACATAGAAGTGGTAACTTGGTGAGGTTGGCAAGGATTTGATGGACTTTTTACAGAGATTCATTCAATTGTTGCTGTTACTCTTTTATCTCAAAGTAAATGTACAAAACTTGCCATCTGGGCTATGTTGTTCTGCTTATCTTTCAAGGATGCCTTAAGTATAAATTAAACAGAAAATAACTGCTGTTTCTCTTCTAGGTTTTTGAAATACACACATACAAAACAAGCTTTCAAGTCTGAAGAAGTGAGTAGAACACAAAACTACCTACCTCCTGTTTTCAAATAGTTTTACAGACGACCTGTAGTTTTAGCAGTGCTTGATACTTGTTCTTTTTCAAAGTTCTCAAGAGTTAAAATTTAAGAACTATAAGCAAAAAGGGGAGGGTTTATTAGATCTCAAGTTGGTTAACAAGACTGAATTCAGGTTACCTTGGAGATGACTATTTGATCTCTTCTTTAGACAAAAGGCCAAGATCTAGTTCAAAGAAGTATACTTGGACATACTCTTCCTGAAGCAATGGTGTGTTATTTAGAAAACTATGAACCAGAAAAATTTTCTGAGATATTCCTTGGAGAATTTGACACTCCAGAAGCAATTTGGAGCAATGAAATGAGGTAACTCTTTTCTGTCAGAGGGACAAATAAATCTGAGCTGCATCTAATGCTGAAGAGTTCTTGTCTTTGGCATCTCTAAGGAAATCCATGGATTCATTACCTTCCTCTGTGCCTTCTGCAAGGGCAGTTTTCTACATTGCCCTCTGCTTCTATCAAAAATAACAGGAATTAGCAGAGGAATATTTCCCTGACCATCTCACAACATGCTTTACATCTGTCTCTATTAATGATGAAGTTCCTTTCTTGAGTGGAGATTTCACTATTTACGTGGACTGCTTTATACATACTGTCCTCATTTATTACCAGTATCTATCTAGGGATATACATTTAATATTACAATATGCTTTTATGGTCTTCCAAAAAGTAAAGCGGTGTTGAGGGAGGGCAAAATGTCACTTTACATTGTTTCTAATAAACTAATTTTCATGGCATTGAAATATCTTTTTAGCAGAATAGGATGGAATCCTATTCTGGATCCCTTCTGAAACATGAGAAACTACTAAGGAAAATCTTTTCAGAAGATAACACTGAACATGCTTGTACAGTCACTGAGGACTGCTTGGCAAATTTTAAACCAAACTTTGTAACTTTTCTAGACGTCTTATGATAGAGAAGATTGCTGCTCATCTTGCTGACTTCACCCCTCGTCTTCAAAGCAATACAAGAGCCCTCTACCAGTACTGCCCTATCCCAGTTATCAACTATCCACAACTGGAAAATGAGCTGTTCTGTAATATTTATTACCTCAAGCATCTTTGTGATACATTCAGATTTCCAGATTGGCCAATTAAAGATCCAGTAAGTAAAAAGTATTCTAGGATTCGTTCACTTCTTGATCTTTGAGAGCCTAAAAGTGGGATTTGTAACCACAATTAAGGAAATAAAGTGATAGATTTCTTGCAAGTAACTGGTTGATCCCGACTTTGTTCATAAGCAAATATGTTAAATGCTTTTGAAGCAGGATAGTCTTCATGCCATGTAGCAATCGTGTTAAGTATATCCTCCCTATGGTGCCTACTGAAAAAGCAAAATAAAGCATCCAAGAAACTTAAAATAGTGTGTCAGTGAACCTCAAGTGATTGCAAAGGATCAAAATGGTCACTTTTGGATTCTGACTTGTCCATACTGGACAAGAAACTGAGCTAACTTGATATCAGTACATTAACTGAATAGGTGAGATCTTTTTGATGCAAGGCTGTGATCTAGATCTGTCTATTCAGCTTCTAATGCAGCTTCTCATACAGCTTTTGTAGTATGGAGATGTTAACTGCATATCATTTAAGTAATTCTCCCTCTTCTAATGTGACTCTTACCTGTACATTTTAATGTTAAGATACTCTTATTTTAAATAAAATATAGCATTTAAGTGAAGCCAAGTCTTAATTGCTTCCTGACTGTAGGGGTAACTTTAACTTACTAAAAATAAAAGGATTAGGTCTTAGAATGTAGGGTGATGGATGGTAAAGTTTCTTTAATAAAGCAGCACTTTATTGAAAAAGATGGCATGTACTGAAGTCAACATAAATGTAATGCTAATAAATTATAATTATTTAGGTCAAACTGTTGAAAGATACTTTAGAAGCTTGGAAGAAGGAGGTAGAGAAGAAGCCACCTACAATGTCAATGGATGATGCTTATGAAGTCCTTAACCTTCCTAAAGGACAAGGCCAGTAAGTTGTTTTCAGTATTTAAAGTTGTATGACTACGTTAACATAAAGTCTAAGTCTGTACACTGAACAAACTGAAGTTTATCTCGGTACTTGCAACCAGCTAGTGGTACCAGTTCAGTGATGTCTAGCACCTGCTTCTTTCACGGTGCAAGATTTGCTTTATCTAAAGAGAAACAAAGCGTAAAAATCCAACTCCAGTGTTTGAAAGAATAATTGTAGAATGTTCAAGTAAATTGAAACAGGAAAAAAAGGCGCTTTAAGCTCTCCTTCAAAGCATTCACTAGATATTTCTACAGGACAAGCATTAGACTCAACCAAAGTGAACAAAGAATATGGCAGAACTGGAGTATGTTCAAAGTGGAACCTGGTTTCTCTAATCATTCTTCCCCTGTCAAATGTCATCCTTTTTCTCGGGCGTAATATCCTTAGGAATTTTTTCATCCTGTCTGGTCACTGGTTTCTGACTTCAGGCCTATAGAAAAGAACTGACACCACTTTGTATTTATCCTTTTAGAGCAATGCACTTAAGTTAGTAGTTCGTTGTTTGTATTTTACCACTTGTAGCTCTTTTAGAAGATGCAAGGACTTTGAACACCTTTTGGTCAGTATAGTCAGTATAGATCTCTTTTTATTCTGTGGCCACATTACCCCAATTCAGTGTCAGATGATGAAGCAGGATTTTCAAATTGGATTATGAGAGCTTTGTAGTTTTCACTTAATTGCAGTTGCTGTTAGTACTGTTGTCAGAATACAGGGTTGCTTTTCTGTTTTTTGATGTTACTCAGTGTAATAGGACTTGTTTTCTTGTAGGCATGACGAAAGCAAAATCAGGAAGGCTTATTTCAGGCTGGCACAAAAATATCACCCAGACAAGAATCCAGAAGGCAGGGTATGTACGACATATTTATGGTGTTAAGGAAGTGGGGACTAATTCAGCTGTTATATGTATTAAGAATACAGAAACACCTGCTTAAATTTTCTTTCTCCTAGGTGAATACTAGAATACAGATTAATACTACAGATGAATAACTGATATCAATAAAGAAATTTTAGGATTTCAACAATAAACAGATGTAATTAGATCAGACCTACATCTCAGAAAGCATCTGGTTTAGAGAGTTACACAGGACCTAAACAAGCTAATTGCTCCCTATCGAAGATGGACTGCATCTTCTGCCCATTCTTACAATCAATTAAACTGTACTTTGTCATTGAGAATTGACTTCGTTTCTGTCTGTGGCTTACGGTGGAGTTTGAGACAAAATAATACTGATTTGTGAACCAATGTTCTTTAAGGTTATTCTAGTATTTTCTGAAGTATAATGAGGCAACAAAATTACCATTGTAGCTAATAACCTGGAATGCTTTATCTCACCTTCGTAATAAACTGATGCTGCAGACTTGTAGTAATTGAGGGGGTTATTAGCAACTCTGAAAAATGTTTCTATTTATTTGCAGGATATGTTTGAAAAAGTTAATAAAGCATATGAGTTTCTATGCACAAAGTCTGCCAAGGTGATAGATGGGCCAGATCCAGAAAACATAATTTTGATCTTGAAAACGCAAAGCATCCTCTTCAACAGGCATAAGGAAGGTAAGCATGCTGTCGCTGAAGAATGCTTTATGTTAATTTCTTCAGTGGTCAGTTTTAATCTCTTGTGTTTTTCAGTCTGTGTTCTGTTGATGTGGTTTCTGGCTTGCCGTAGCACTATGTAGCTGCAGGAAACTGCTTTGAAGTACAACTTATCCATGAAATAAAATTCATCTGCAGTAAAACCTAATTCAAAACAACATTAATAGTTCTTTGAAATTCCCTCTTTCAATACAAATCAATTTGTCTTCCTCTGTTTATTACGTAGACCTACAATTCTGTCAATGCAGAGAAGTCCTCAGTCACTCAGAAGGCAGATTCTGTGTATAAATGAGATTACACTTGTGGCTATTAAGTATGTGACAATCTTGCTGAAGTTCTGACTAGAGTCTTCTGGTGGGTGTGCTGCAACACTACCTCTTTCACAGCCCAACTGGGTAGCTAACCCTTGACTGAAGCTACTTCGCCTGGCTGGCAGTTGCTGTCATCTCCAAGTCTTACAGAGCCAAAAGTGTTTTGCTACATGTAATGGTAAACCAAGAACCTCATAGGCAATCATAGCTCTGTCAATTGTGTGGAGACAGTGACAGCGTTAGTGTAGACTTCCATAGATTAACTCACAATTGGTCCTGTCCTCCATACTGCTCTTTATCATTGCTGAACCCTAAAGGAAAGAAAAATCTAATTATTTAAAACATGGTTGCTGTGGTGAATGGGAGAAGGTCATTTTAGGCTTATTGTTAGACCGTTGTGGTGACTGTCCTAGGACAGACAAAACTATAATCATGTTTCTCTGGAGACAGACAAGCATAATTTCAAAGGCTGCGAGCTTGGGGGTTTGCTGAGCTGGAGATAAGTCTTTTTTAATCTTCAGTGAGTTTCTTTCCATGAAGCTCTGTCAACTTCTAGAATGAAGAGTCTTATGTCACAAGGAGTCAGATTGCATGGACTGCTTAGTCTTGCTCCAGTTTCCCTAGGTGTTGATTTTCTTTGCCTTGTAATCCTTATATATATGATACATTTTTCAAGGAGAATTATGCGCTGGTTTAATTTGCTTACTCTGTGTATACCTAAACTTTTCACTTTTTTTCTCTTTCAGAGTTAAAACCTTACAAGTATGCGGGCTACCCTATGCTGATAAAGACCATTACCATTGAAACGTCAGATGACCTTTTGTTTTCCAAAGAATCTCCTCTGTTGCCTGCTGCTACAGAACTTGCTTTCCATACTGTCAATTGTTCAGCATTAAATGCGGAAGAATTGAGAAGAGAAAATGGAATTGAGGTAAATTGAAAGGAACTTAAGGAAATGAATTTTTTAGTCTAACTTTTCCACCACTAAGAATCCTAGATCCTCAATGCCTAGGACATCAGATGCAATTGAGAATCACTTTTGGTCTTGTTGAGACGCCTATCCATTCTTACTGCCTCTTTTATGAATGCAGTAGGAGAAGCCTCTTGCAGAGTATGCCTCTTCCTAGACCTAAGCTTTTCTGTTGAACTGTGCATAAACAAACCATCTATGATGTTTCTCTGCTTCTTTACAAAACTGCATTGGGAGCTTCTGCATTCTGTATGTGAAAGAATAGATAAACTTGAACAAGTAACTCGAGCAGAAGGGCTTTTTATTGCATGTATTAGAACCATAGAACCATTTTGGTTGGAAAATACCCTTAAGATCATTGAGTCCAGGTGTTAACCTAACACTGTCAAGCCCTCCACTAACTCATGTCCTTAAGCACCACATGTACAGGTCTTTCAGATTTGGTTGTGACCGAGCATATGTATCATCCAATCCTCACAGGTATTGCAAGAAGCATTTAATCGTTGTGTAGCAGTCTTGACTCGTTCTAGTAAACCAGATGATATGTCTGTACAGGTAAGTTGCGGCAACTTTAACTGATTTTATTAGCTTCTCAGAGGACAATGTATGTTATATATGTAAAATAAGAGAATAAATATAAGTGTGTATATATAATTTAAAATATTAATGTAGTATTATACATATTAAAAATACTATTGTAAACATGCATTTCCCCTCCACTTGGAACCAATAAGATATTGCTTTTTTTAGGTGTGTGGATATATTAGTAAATGTTACAGTGTGGCAGCACAGTTTGAGGAATGCAGAGAGAAGATCACAGAGATGCCTAACATCATTAAGGACCTCTGTAGACTACTGTATTATGGCAAGGTAAGAGCTCTTTTCCTTTGCCTAAATGATTATCTAACTATTCAGTGTTTAGGGGAATGTTCTGCTTGTAAGGGAAATAAGATAACTGCAGAGACTGAGAAAAGCATCTGTAAGATCTCAGCTAATCATTATGGGATACAGAACTCTACTGCCTTGTTCTCAACACTTGTATTTCAATCCATTTAGTGGACCTAAAATGCAGTTGTTATGCATACAGATTCAGCTACTTTTGCATTTTAACTGATGTGTCTAGCTGATTGGTTTACCATAAATCAGCAGACTAAAGTACTAGAGATATAGTTTTTAAGCAGATAGATTCCTAAATCAGCATGAGATCTGGGAGCATCATTCAAGAAGTTTTGTTGCGATTTAGCTCTTCAGAACTTACCTCATATTATTTAGTGCTGAATTTCATATGAATTAAAGGAAAACTTGGCTTGAACTTTTCATATGGGGTATATGAAAACGGAAGACTATAGAAAAAGACTATAAAACACAAAATGCTGTAAAACCAGACTGTAGTGAGTGACTGCAGATGCTTGTATGCTCTTTAGTCCCTACCTGAGAAGTTTGTCTACCAGTTCATCAGTGGTGCTTTCTAATCATATGAAATAACTGTTCAAGTACTCTACTCTTCCTTTGAAGAATAATTAACCATGTGTTTTGAGTACCAGATACTTAACTTCAGCTTCAGGTGTTGTTCCGTCTACTTCAGTTTTCGTTTCTGTGCTGTACTCTACAATTAGCAAGTTTTGGCTTTAAGTCTTCGGTTGGTAGGGAAGCCAGTTGGATCTCTTTGGGCGTAAGTACTAAGGCAAACTTCTTTTTCCTCTCTCAGAACATACCCCGAGTAGCTGCTCTGGGAGTAGAGTGTGTTAGCTCCTTTGCCTTGGATTACTGGCTACAAACGCACTTGTTCCAAGCTGGAGTTCTCTGGTACTTACTGGGTTACCTCTTCAACTATGACTATACACTAGAAGAGAGTGGTATTCAGAAAAGTGAAGATTCAAATCACCAGGTAATGTTAACAAGGTGCAGGCTTTCAGACACCAGCGGCTGTTGCTTGCCATCTCTTACTAACAAAATCTAAGTGTATGCAAGTAGTTATTAAAATCACTGAATTACATGAACAATAATGTTAACAGCGGTTTTGGAAGGGGATTTTTTTTGTGTAGTAGCTTAAATACTGTTGTTTGGGTTTTGATTTTTGGGTCCGTTGGGTTTTTTCATAGTAGCTTGTGTTTTGAGCTCAAATGTTAAAGCTGCCAGAACTGGTAGTTTCTAATAGACTTATTGCAAGAGATTATCTGTGGTGAACAGTGAAGAATTAAATCTGTGCTGTCAGAAGAAAGTCTGTTTATTGCCTTGAGGCTTGGCTGAAGGGGTTGTCTAGTGATACCATGAACTTATCTGAAAAGTCTCTTTTAGGACCATATTGTCCCTTTTGCCTCACAGCTGTGTAAGTGGCTTCACACTTCCATGTACTTAAATGGTGACCCTCCTAGGTGTATGGCATTTTTAACACTGCTACTGGATGAGCTTTGAACCATCTACTGTAGTTATTAACTCTTGTATCACTGTCAAAAAAGTCTTACTATGCTGATCCTTGTGTTAGCAGGAACTGTTGTCTAGTCAGAAACTATTATACTAAATAGCTTCTGTAGCTTTCAGCTCATCTTGGTACCACAGCTTTTTCCACTTATCAGTTCTCTAATAGCATTTATTAGACCCACAACACAGTGATCATATTGTGATGTTTTGCTGCACCTAGTGTTTCATTAGATATCAGTGTATAAACAGCAATGCAGATAAATAAAGAATAACAGTTTTGTTCATTCCGGTGCAGAAGTGTTGGACAACTTTCTGGTTATTCTGATGTTTCTTCAGTGAGCTCTTGGCTTTTTGTAACTGTCTTTGTATTTTTCAGGAGGTAGCAAATAGCCTTGCTAAGCTCAGTCTCCTGGCCTTGAGTCGCCTTGGAGGGTATCTCTCCGAAGAACAAGCTACGCCTGAAAACCCAACGATCAGGAAAAGCTTGGCTGGGATGTTGACACCCTATATTGCAAGGAAACTCGCTGTGGTCAGTCCTACTGAGGTAAGCATCTGTTGGCCTAAACTTTCTCTAGTGATTGATGGAAGGAGTAGCCAGTCATTTTTAAAACACTGAACTCTTAGACCAATGTTATACAAAGCACAGCAGTGCGACTTTGCAGAAGTGGAGTACCTGCAAGGAGCAGAAACTTATTATAACTTCAAACACTATGGGCAGGAATCATACCCTATAAAATAACATTTGTAAAACAAATATGGGACCAAAGAAGTTAATTGTTGAAGGCTTAAGGATATAATGATGGTGAAGTGCAAAGGCTAAACTTCTCTCTTTGAAAGTGGTGCCAAGGAAGTCATCTACAAAAACATACTGCATGTAGTTGCTGCTCACTGTCAAAAATGGGAGAATCTGAAGTAAACGTGGCTCAAAGCAGAATAAACAAAAAATTAACATATAGACTGTACTGCACCGAAAACTTACACATACTGCTTTTCCAGTATGTGGGAAACTTGACATTTTAGATTTGTGTATGGAATCAGTCTAGTTGTTAATGACATTGGGTTAATTAATATCATAAAACATGCTGATTGTTGTGCAAAGTGATCAAAGACTGTTTTAAGAATGTTAAATCGTGTAAATTCTTTATTTCTTAGACTCTGAAGATGCTTAACAGTAACACGGAGAACCCCTACTTGATCTGGAACAATGGGACAAGAGCTGAGTTACTTGAGTTTTTGGAATCTCAACAAGAAAGCATGATTAAGAGAGTAAGATACTTTTTACTTCAAATCCCGCTACTGTTTATTTAAATTGTTTTGGGTTTTTTGTACATCCACTTGTAATGCAGTGGAATACTTAACAGAAGTATTTCTTTTTGTCTATTCCTAAGTCACTTTCTTCATTCAGTCTTAAAAAGAAAACAAAAAAAACTAGGAGTTTTCTTGCTTATTTCTTGTAATATTTGTCTGTCTTGAGCTTCTGACTTGTGCTAAAAATTTAAGTTTTCTGTTCAAGTGTTGTGTATTTTGTTATCAGATTATAGCTTTAAGCTTTCTGAAAAATTATTTTCTGTCTGAGCTTGTGCTGCTTGTCTCTGCTTAAAGGGTGATTGTGACAAGAGCTATGGATCTGACTTTGTCTTCAGCGACCACTCAAAGGAACTTATTGTGGGAGAGATTTTTGTCAGAGTCTACAATGAGGTCCCTACCTTTCAGCTAGAGGTGAGAAGTAGCTAAAACTTTCCAGTTAAAAGTAGTATTTGGAATGTTACTTTTCTCTCTTTATCTATAATCTGTCAATGCAAACAGAATGGAGAAAATACAAAATCTTATGGAAATTTCCTTCAACATGATCAGCAGATTATGGAATATCTCTTTATGGGAGTGGAATAAATTAAGAATGACGAGTTTGCCATAAGACTTGCTGCTTCAGATCTCTTAATGCTTTTTTTTTTCTACAAGCTTGCACTGCAGACACTCAGGTTGATTCAGTAATTCCAGGAAGTAATAATTCTGCTTAGTGACTTTGCTGACCAACAATATATGTGGAAAAACATAGCCCTTAAGAGTGCTGTTGAAGTAGTGTTAGTTTTCTAAATGTATGTTTAGATATAAATAGGATTAATGTGCTCCAGATGTTATAGTGATCATAGTAGAAAAGTCTTACCTGTCTGGAAGAAAGGGATATGTGAAAAGTTAAGTTATTCAGACAGACTTTATTCTAGTGGGAATACTGTTGCATCGCGTAGCTAAAAATGCTCTCATCTCTCATTTAAAGCTTCCTAAAGCGTTTGCTGCAAGCCTCTTGGATTACATAGGCTCACAAGCACAGTACCTTCATACATTAATGGCAATAACACAGACTGGGAAAGTAGAGTCCAATCAACATGGAGATCGGTTACGGAGAGTTGAAATGGCCCTGGAGGCTCTGAGAAATGTGATAAAACACAACCCAGGTAGGCTTAAAACTAAACTTCCATGACAGGCTTTCTTATGGGCAACCTTAAAAAACGCAGACCTCTGTAGTCTTTATCTTCCAGCAAGAAGGAAGCTGGTTTTGCTGGCTAACAGACCTGACTTTGTAGATAAGCCAGACAGGCATTTTTTTTTATTTCCTGGCGAACATTATTGGTAGATTTATTAGTTTTGTGTGAAATTTAACCCTTATCTGTTTTCTGCTCTTAAACACTGTGTTTTAATTTTAGTTGAAGCCTGCTGTTGCCAGGAAAGTTTAAACCTCTTGGATGAAACTTCCTGTAATCCTTAAAAGAATCTTCAGCTGACTTTTAAACTTCCTTACATCAAAAAACTTCCTTGAGCTGAATACTGCATACTGTAAACACCTAAAAAAATATGAGGGCCTTACTAAAGCAGGAGATGAAGATGCTCGTGAGAGTGGGCAGCTCATACCAGCAGAGATTTATGAGCAGATACCAATGTACAGACTGCAAAATCACAAGACACACAATTAGGATGTTTTTCTGCTGTATTATGTGTTAATTCTAAAAGCAACTCATGTTACTTTTGTGAATTCTAATAATAACTGTTGTTCTCAGACTGGATCATCTGTATTTGGCAATTATAACCCTGAAGACAGCTGTTACTACTGTAGATAGCAGCCCTGCTCTGAGCTGGGAGAATCAGAAGGGGCAAGCATATTAGGAGACAAGAAGTACTGACAATCAATAATGAAAAAGATAATTGAATTTGCTTAATTGTCTTGTAAGAAAGCAAGTAACTAGGTAGTACAAAAACTAGCTCACTTGCTTACCTTGAAGGGAGGAATATTGTCCCGAGACGTTATGGAAGCTCAGTTAGTAGACAGGACTTTGTGATTTTTCTAATTCTTTAACAGATGCTGTCCTGTAGGAGCTGTTACGACTATACCAGACAGGCTGGCAGACTGTATACAGACATATAGTCTCTAACACCTCTGTGTACAGTGAAATGAAGGCTTGAAATCTCCTTCGGTGACTAAAGTGAAGACCATAACTTCTTTGGTCTCTTGCAGGTTCTGAGTGTGAATGCATAGGTCACTTTAAGTTGATATTCTCCCTTCTGCGTGTTCATGGAGCTGGCCAGGTGCAGCAGTTGGCTCTGGAGGTAAAAAAACAAACAAAACAAAAACCTGCAACCTCCCCCCCTAGTCTGGGTGTTCTACATAATCAGCATAAACAAAACTGATTGTGTAATTGTTAGAGTAGCACCTAAAAAGTGTTAATATTGAGGTCCAAAAGTGTCAGTTCCTACTTGGAGGAACAAGTGATGGCTTCTTGCCTGTGTCTTTCCTCCTTTCTTCCCTCAGGTAACAAGAGAATTTGGTGACAGGAATAAACATTGTAAATTAGCTATATTGGCCAGTGAGGTGATGGAATTCATCATACACTGGCTTTTCTGGAATGTAACAGCTGGAATATAATCGGGTGTTTCTGATCTCTTACAGGTAGTGAACATAGTAACAAGTAACCAAGAATGTGTTAACAACATTGCTGAGGCAATGGTTCTTGCTAACTTATTGGCACTCCTGCATTCCTTACCTTCAAGTATGTACTTACAATTCTTGGTCTTGTAAGGCAAAGGGTTTCCAACTCAGAAATTGGTTAGAATGCAGCTGGTTGAGCTTGCTACTGAGTTTAAAATACCACTTTACTGGTGATGATTTAAAAAGTTTTATGTACCCTGTTGTCTTAGATGTGTGAGCTGAAACATTTTGGATAGCATGTATTTGATGTCTGAATTGCTTACTGTCTCATTGACTAGTTCTTTTAGGCAATACAGGTACTGAACATCTAATTAATAAGTTATGCTGTACTAGCATTTGATATCCCTTAAGTAACTGAATTTAGTCAGAAATTCCTAAGCTTGCACCTCTAGCTCTTTTCATAAGCTTAATTGCAATTTTGATACAGCCTTTTAATATCAGTTTAGTTCATCTTTCATTAGTTAATAGTCTGTTAAAGTTCTTAATTCTTGTTATTTTGACAGGTCGGCAGCTCGTCCTTGAAACTTTGTATGCTTTGACATCTAGCACAAAAATAATTAAAGAGGCCATGGCAAAAGGTACAGTACTACATTGAAGGCAAATGTTTCTGTAACACTGGACTTGACGTAAATACAATGACAAAATCTTACTTTTTCCTTTAGAACGTTTGGTGTGGAACTGGTGAACTCGTACTGCTTGTGAACAGAAAAAAAATCTGAATGTTTTCCTATCTCTTTATACAGGTGCTTTAATCTACTTACTAGATATGTTTTGCAACTCAACTCATCCACAGGTTCGAGCCCAAACAGCAGAGCTCTTTGCCAAAATGACTGCAGATAAGCTAGTGGGTCCAAAGGTAAGAATCTTAACAGTTCTTGCTGGAACTCTTATCTTGCTATTACCAGCCTCTCTCTAATGATGGAATTAAAAAAAACTCTTCTGTGACTGAAACATTCATGTGAAGAACAATCTGGCTTTTTCAAAATGGTTAACGTTTAACCTGTGAGCAGACTTCTAGAAGCAGTTGTATTTATTGTAACTACTATGAGCAGTTTGGTTTCCATTTGTAATGACTTTAATATTCGGTAGCTAAATTTCACACCTGTCGTTAGCTATCACTATTTAAAATGATAGCACTATTCTCTTTTATGGTGGTGAGTTCTAGCAACTGGCATTCTGGCACTACAAATAATTGGACTTCCTGCAGTTCTGTGTTTTTCTGTCAGTTAGTTTGACTTATGGGATGCTAAATGTCAATTCTCAATCCTTTCTAGGTTAGAATTACACTAATGAAATTTTTACCTGGAGTCTTCATGGATGCCATGAGGGACAACCCTGAAGCTGCTGTTCATATCTTTGAGGGAACTCATGAAAACCCTGAGTTGATTTGGAATGACAGCTCCAGGGAGAGAGTATCAACAACAGTTCGAGAAATGATGCTTGAGTACGTGGAGACTTACTAAGTATTTCTTTAGCTGAGACGCTTTTAGTGGCAGTGAAGCAGAGTTGCTATAGAACTGTCAGACAGAGCTCTGCCTGTAAAAGTAGAACCCTTGCAAGCCAGACTTCAATGAAAAGAAACCTGTTCACTCTTTGTATATTGTACCTGTAATTCAGTGATGCAAGTGGTTTGTGCACAATCCAGATGTTTGTTCACTGCTGTGAGATTTGGGAGGGGGTTACAATGAGGAGAAAATGGAAGTTTAGAAACTGGAGCTACTTGACAATGACAGAGGGAGACTGAGGTGTCAAGTAGGAAAGACGACTGCTTCTTTTACTGCTTGTTAAAACTTACTTTCTTTTTGAAGGCACTTTAAACTTCAGAGGGACAACCCTGACGCGAACTGGAAGGTAAAAGTATACTGTTTCTGCTTTGGCTGCATCCTGGGAGTCTGTAAGCCACCTGATAATGTAGGCATGTATGTAACTCTGTCAGGCCTTCCTCTTGAAGTACCAAAAGGAACCTGCTGCTGAGCTGACATAACTGTTTTAATGTTTAATTGATGCTTTTGTCACTACTTGTACCTTGCAATCAGATACCTTATTGGCAGTAGTTTTGCCAGTAATGCTCTGAATTTTTTGATGGTTCAGGTCATTCTAAAACTTAGGGAAAGTCAGCAACAGAGGAGAACACTGGTTTATTGGAAGAAGGTCTGTCACTTACTACGTAGCTGTGGTAAACTTGCTCTTGGTGAAAGTTCAGGTTCATAAGACCCTGAGTCTCCAAAATAATTGCCCTGAGCCATTCCATCACATCAGTCAGGGCTGAATTTCAGTCTGTAGTCTTTCCAATATCTGTGAAAGGCCAGGCAAGACTTCCTCCCAGCACTGGTCTAGTTCAACATTAAAACAACTTCATTTAGAATGCAAGATGGCTATTTTGATGCAGGGGCAAATGGGAAACTTCCCTAGGCTCATGGTGAAGTGTGCAAGAAAAAAGGGCTGTTTTATCAGCCTTGTTGAATTGGTGTTTACCTCTAATATGGTTGTAGATTCAATTATTTGTGTTCTTTGATAGAAAACTACTGTGGTAGTATTGCCTGTACTGTTCTTTCTACTCTTGCTTCTTACCTCATGTTCAAGATGAAGCTTTTATTGCTCTTGCACAGCTCCCTTCTGGAGAGAATACAGTTAGTTCAGAGACCCTTACCTCTTAGATTCATGGTGTTAGAGATATTATTGCAGTTCTTGCAAATACCCTTGCCAGTAACTCCTTCTACTTTACAATTCAACAGCTGCCTGAAGACTTTGCTGTGGTGTATGGTGAGGCAGAAGGTGAACTTTCAGTGGGGGGAGTCTTCCTAAGGATTTTTATTGCCCAGCCGGCCTGGGTTTTACGGAAACCAAGAGAATTTCTCATTGCACTGTTGGAAAAGTTTACTGAACTACTGGAGAAAAATAACCCCCATGTAAGATGATTTTTCTGATTCTGCTCTTTAAATTTATGTAGCAGTCTTAAACTAAATCTTCAGTCTTTTGGTATCTGATTAACTTCAGTTCTCTCGCTTTCTTGTTCTCAATGTGAGTGATTTTTTTTTGTGTCTGCTTTCTGACTTTGCATAAAAGCACATAGATATGTTTAGGCAAATTATGAATGAATTAGTGCTTTTGAAGTCCCTGAAGCCACAGAACAAGGTTCAGTAAGTCTTGAAGGCTTATTTTATGATAGAGATGAGGCAAAACAAATAAAGTGTCTTTATTCCCTGACTGACCAACTTCAGAAAATGGTACTTGGTACTTGTTCCTCACTGCCAAAAAATTTTCAGTTCTTGACACTTCTGGTATTCTCCTGCAGCACTAACTTCCCATTCTAGTGTGAATTACATGACCTATACAAGGCTGCCACTTAATTATTAGTGTAATGTAGTAGAACTCGTATGTTACAGTTTGAATGAGAAAACCATTCAAGTCAATAGCTTAATGATAGTACTAAAAACTGGTTTTTAAACAGTGTTCAGACAGATGCTGGGTTGGACTCACGGGGGTGCAACTGGCTTGCACATTGAATAAAACAGACATCTTTATTACAAAGATGTGATAGCAGTTTGTATAGGCACGCAGAATACAGCAAGTGTGGTGAGTACTCCTGCACAGGCTGCAGAACCTGTTAAGGCATTCAGATGTTCAGCCTAAACATCTGTGCTATCATGCTTCCACCAAGCAAGTTAGTACTTGTGCTGCTGTGCAGGCAGAGGCTGCAGCTGGACCCTGGTTTCTCTAGCTACTGGAAATAGAACTTAGAAATGTCTGAGAGATCTGTGTTCACAAAACTAGTGAATGTTTGCCACTGTTGGAGCTGATAAGGTTGTTAAAACAAGAAGTTTAGAACAATTTCAAAGCAAAGTGACCTGATAAAAGAATTAAGGAAAAAAAGATGTATAAAACAGAGCAAGTGAGAAATGCTGCTGGTTTTTATGATACCTAAAGTTTTACTGAGTTACGTTTTCTGTTGGTTTTTGGTTTTCTGCAGGGGGAAACTTTAGAAACCATTACCACAGCAACTGTGTGCCTGTTCAGTGCCCAGCCACAGCTAGCTGATCAAGTTCCTCCACTTGGTCACCTTCACAAGATAATCCAAGCTATGAATCACAAGAACAATGCCATTCCTAAAAGTGCCATTCGTGTCATGCACATATTGTCTGACAATGAGGTATGGAATCCTTTAAGTGCTGAAGGGGAGAAGAAAGCCTAATGGGAGTTGCTGTTCAGTAGTGTTCCTAGAAGGGTGTTATTGTGACTACAACTACTGTGTACCACATGAGCTGGGACTTAGAGCTAATTCATGGAAAATTGGTAGAATAAAGGTACTGAGAAATTTATGGACTCAGCTGACGATATCAAGTTTAGCATGAAATAAAAGTGCTCTGGATGTTTCTCTCTCTCTGTAGCTTTGTGTTCGAGCAATGGCATCGCTAGAGACCATTAGCCCTCTCATGAATGGAATGAAAAAGAGATCGGATATAATTGGTGTAGCCTGTGAAGCACTTAATCGAATGTTTCAGAAGGAACAAAATGACTTAGTGGCCCAAGTAAGTGGTATATTCTCCATATATTTTGTATGTGGCTGTCTAATCTGCTCATAAGAAAAGAGGTACCATTCATCTTCAGAGTCCAGGAGGCTTCCCAGAAGCCATCTAACTAATGTGCTTTTCATGTTGAAGGCAGTTTTTTATGCAAAATGCAACCTGTTCAAGGATGCTACGCGAGCATTGAAGTTTAATGGCTAGGATGCTGCTGGCTTGTGTCTGCTGAGAAAGCGTGTAGGGATGCCAATTAATTCAACCAAGTTTGCACCTAGATAGAGCAGAACTGCTGGACAATACCTTTCTTTTCTCTTTTACATACTTACAGAGCTCAGGAAGAATTGACCAGCTAAATACAATTCGTAATAGCTGGTGGTACTTTTGGTTCACACTAATGCTAGGAATGTAAAATATCTGTGGGGAACTTCCTTGTCCATGTTAAGACAATTTATTTGGGTATGTTGGCAGGCTTTGAAAGCAGATTTGGTCCCTTACCTCCTAAAGCTGCTTGAAGGTATCGGTCTTGAGAACCTGGAAAGCCCATCTGCAACAAAAGCTCAGATTGTTAAAACTCTGAAATCCATGTGTCGCAGCCTGCAGTATGGAGAACAGGTGAGTACTGGCAAGTCCTTAACTCAGCTTTGTACAGTTGGGCAGTCAGACTCTGAACATCCCTTGTTTAATCTTATAGCTGTCAAGTGCATCGTTCCACCTAGAATGTTAGTATTGTGTGACTACAAAATCATTATGGGTTGGAATATCTCCACCTCTCTCTTGTGGAGAAGTCTTTGGTTCAGTGTAGGTGAAGAGCGCTAATGAAAAGACAAATGCCAAGCGTGGAAGTGTTATAAAAGCTTGTAAGCTCCTAAGTTGTCAGTATACTGACAACTCTGCAGAACTTCTCTTAAAAATGTAAATGACTTTGTTTCATGGATAAAACTGGAGTAGACAACTGCAGTGATGTTATGGATGTATATTCCAGTCAGTGAAATTTGTCCCAGTGTCTGTGCAAGTTCTTGATACCTTTCTCTTACTCTTGTGTTGAGAACTTTCTCGAAGGGAGGGAAAGAAGGGATAGGTCTTTCCTCCAAGGTGGCCCTGTCTTCCTGTAGTACAGGAAGAGCCCTGTTGTACCTCAGATGCATAGCAAGCACCTGCTCGCAGGGTTGCTTTTCCCTTGTTGCCTAACTGGGAAATAAGGAAGAAAATCAAGCTTCTGAATGACTTTTCTTTATGAGCCTTCTGCATTACGTGTGCAGCTGCACAATTCAAGTGGAAAAGCAAATTGCTACAGTCTCCTTGGACATGTGTGATTCTGTATTGCAGCCTAAACCACTGCCATGCTATTTGGTAATACCTTCAGGATAGTTTGGTTCTAAAATATCAGTTTCTTCACCGTAGAACAGTACAGATATCACTTGCTCACTGTGTTAATCTCTTCAAATACTGTAGGTAAATGAAATTCTGTCTCGTTCTTCTGTGTGGAGTGCCTTCAAGGATCAGAAACATGACTTGTTCATTTCTGAGACTCAAACAGCAGGATACCTCACAGGTTAGCAACCCTTTCCCGTTTGTCCTTAATCATACTGAACTGTTAATTGTCGGGCTTGATTCTGGAGGTGGTGTCAGGATCTAGTGCCATCATGTGGCCTGAGCCTTCAAGGCTGTAAAAATACATTAAGTTCTTAAAACACTCATCAAAAGCCAAACTTTTTTGTGGTTGATAATTATTTTTCTGCGTAGTCTTTGCAGTACCTACTTCTAAAATATCACAGCAATGGAGTCCGGACAGTGGCAAGTCTTGCGCGTACACTGTAGTGATATAGCAGAGATGTAATCGGAACTACTGGATGGCAGTCACTTCCCAGGCTTTCTTAGGATTCGCCTGCTTTAGTGCTAGAGTAAACTGTTTTCCAGGGTAAGGGGCAGAAGTAAACTTCCTTCAAAATCACTTAGACTTTGTATTCATCGTCATGGGGTTGTGCTGCTTTAGCATTTGGCGTGTAGTTGTAGTATCAAAAACAATTCAGATTTTAACAGCTTGCAGCATGAGGCCATGTTCCAGCTGGATTCAGTGCACGGGCAGGATTCTTGTCTGGCAGGGATGACCTCCTGCCTGTACTTGAAGCTTGTGGTATATACTTGAATGTACCTGTGGTGCACCTTGGGTGAGTCCCTTGCTGGTGTCCTCAAGATGGAAATGGCACTCCAGGGTTCTACCTCAGCCCCACTAGGAGTGCATAAGAGAGCTTTAGCTGTGTGTGCCACGTGCATAACAAGGATAGCAACTGTTGTGAACTTTGTTGCTCTAATAGCAATGTGGATGTAATCCTAGAACAGTCACATCACAGCAAATTAAATTCTGGTTCTTCATTCACTCATGTGCAGCACTTGGTAGACACATCTTTAATCACTACGTTCTGCTGTATCGTAGTCCAACACTTTGCTATCACAGATTACTTGCTATATGGATTTCCCTTCCCTGGAAGTGTTCAAGGTCAGGTTGGATGGAGCCTTGAGCAGCCTGGTCTGGTAGGAGGTGTCCCTGACCATGGCAGGGGGTTTGGAATTGAATGATCTTTAAGGTCCCTTCCAACTCAAACCATTCTATGATCTGAAAACATAGTGATGTTGTAGCAACCTTTCTTTATAAAGCAGCACATGATGCAAACTTCTGACTCCTCAGTAGCCATCAGCTGAACAACCATTTGGTCTCCCAGGTAAGGTTTTAAAGACCTTTGACAAGTCAATACGAACACTTCCATGTGCCACATGAAACTCCCTCATCTAACCCAATACAGAAATCCTGGTAAAGCTTTTGAGTGTAACTGAAGTAATGACGTATTAATCAGGTGGCCACATAGACAGGGAAGTGTTTATTGCAAGATGTTAGTATGTATTTTCAGAAAATTAAGCAAGAGCCTTGCAGGGAAGGAACTAGACGTTCCAGAAGCAGGTGTTTAATATTTTGAGAGCAGGTACATTGCAACACGATGCATTTTTTTCACGCAGGAAAGACTGCTTTAGGTCTGAACAGGAGTTTTCTGTTTATTGCACCATTTAATGTCACTTTGACAAATAACAGTTGAATACTTGATTGAGCTGGTACTCAATTTCTTCGGTATTTCAAAAATACTATAAATTATGAAGTAAATGCTGGCTCATTATTGGCTAAGAACTGAAACTATGCCAGGCATGGTCAGACTGGGGCAATAAAGCTATTCAAGTGCCTTAAGGTCTGTGCTGCATTTAAATTGCGTAATGTTGAAGTGCTTGCAAATGTAGAATGAAGATGCTGTACAAATGCAAAATATAGATGGAAATGAACTGCAAGCTTTATTTTTAACCTTGCCTTATCTTGTATTCTGCCTTATGTCTTGCTTCAAATTGCTTTGCTATTTGCACTTCCCTTGAAACTTCCCTTGCTTATTTCTCTTCCCTCAGGTGTCTCTTCTCCTTCCCTTCTAACTGGCAGCAGTCCCCTTCACCTGAGAAGTGGGCTTTAGATCTGCTGTGCCAGGCAGCTTGCTAACTTCTGTGTAGCTCTCTAAAGCAGGTAGATACCGTCTTGCAAAATGCATGCTGCACTTGCTGCATTCCAAATAACATGCATGTCATCCCACTAACAAATGTGTGGTCCCAAACTGAAAAACGTGAATAAAATTGCCTCCTTCAGGCACACAGGAGCAGAAGACTAACAACTGCAGTGGCTGAAGCTCAGCAGATGAGCTCAACTTCTGAAGTACGTTTAGGAATCCTTCATAATGGAGAAGTTTTAAGGGCAAGAAAGCTAGTGGAATTTTTGCACTAGGACATGTAAAAGTGGGTTTGGGTCTTGGCAGATGGCACTGATGGGCTGGCAAGAAATCTCCTCCTGAAGCCAGGCAGCATTTTTTTTTACCAAAGGCAGTGCTTGCTTTGCTCTCCTGCTTGCAGTAGTAACGCAGGCCTGTTCGCAAGGGGACAAACCATGCTCTGGTATCCTGGCTCTGGGCCGTAGTGTGAGAAGTGAGGGTGAGGGATTAAGGGATAGTGAACTTAGGAGCACTTAGTCAGGATGGCTTAAGGGGAGGAGAGAAAAGGAATCAACAAACTTACCTGTTACCCGTGTTGAAGATGAGCCGTGTAGGCTGAAGGTCTGATGTCGAGTTGATCACTGTATTGATTCAGGAGCATCTTGTGCGTTGGCTGTTTTCTACAACCATAAATCTGATAAGAGCTGCTGTTGAAACACCAACATGAGTTTTGATTGCGCATGTACAAAGTTTCTGTATGACTAGGTTTTACATTTCAAGCTTTGAGGGAGAGGGACTTTGTCTGCAGTGCAAAACTGACCACCCTCTAGCAATCAACATTGATAAATCTATGGTAAGAAGTTCTCAGTCTCTGATACCAAGCTGGTGTTACCAAGAATTCTGTTACTTTTTCCAGCGGGTGGCACAGAGCGCTTCCTAGCTGAGCATTTGGCAGTTTTGCCTGTCCACAGGGAAGCCCGCTGAGTTTCCTTTTAAATATGTGGCTGGGAATGTCTTTGCAACACTGAAAGCAGAAATGTGGAGCCCAGTAGTGGCATGTGGCCCTGAAGTCACTTCACTTCTGCAGCAGGGTCTTCCCTTAGCAAAGGAGGCTGCCTCCTCTTTACTGTTACTTCCATGATGGAAGGCGAGATGGATAATGGTAATGCTGGTGGTTGGGGTTCTCTAGTAACTTATTTGGCACATTAGAATAAAAAATGCTGAGCAAGTCTGAGAATGTTCTCCACAAGCTACTCCACTTAATGGACTAATATACCTTAATTTCCTACTGTTCCTAGATTCCAAAGAATCTAAATGAAAACTCTTACACGTTCTTGTTTAAGGTGTCTGGTTGACTTGGGTTTAGTGGTGGACTTAGCCCGGCTGGATCGGTGGTTGGATTCAATGATCTTACAGGTCTTTTCCAACCAAAACCATTCTGTGATTTGAGTGTTACCAGAGGGAATAAAGCTGTTCACTCACTCTTTAGAATCAAAACTAATCGCCAGTATTCTGTTTCCTTCCCCAAAGGCCCTGGAGTTGCTGGTTACCTTACTGCAGGGACGACCTCATCCGCAATGCCCAGTGTACCACCCCCGGTAGACAATGAAGTGGGAGATGTCAGCTAAGAACTGGAAATTTTCATGGAAGAGACAGAAAGGCAGACTGGCCAGTGATGAGGAAGAGTGCTTTCCTCCAACACATTGAAGTGAACTTACTGCCTTTCCAAGTGTTTAATGACAGTGTTATTCCTTTTTCTATGACTGTTGGTTTTCTTTTTTTCTTTTTTAGGGAGAAGTCAGTGACTCTAACTCTCACACTGTAACACAAGAAAGCACTCTGCTGATCAGCTCAAATGGGTACACAAGGATGTTTTTCTTGTTGTACATAAGCACATTTTGTTCCTTTATATTTGTTTACAAGACTGTGAATCAAACTTTCCTAGTTTTTATATTTTATGAATTAGCACGACTGGAGTTGAGCTACAGTCTAGAGGAATTGGGCTAAAATCACTTTGACCTCACCAACCCTCCGCTCCAAAAGGGCATCCCTTCTTTTCCCAGCCTGATGTGATCACTCCCATTGAACATGACTTGCAAAGGGTTTGTCCCTGCACCAGTTCACTGATGTCCTTAATCATTAACATTCTCTTCTCCCTGAGATCAAACAGCATTACATGTCCATCTGTACAACTGGCTTGACCAAATTGACAAAGCTTCAGCAAAAAAATCCCTTAAAGTTGACATGTTATGTAAGAAATTAGTGTAATTGTGAGATGTTCTATACATTATCCAGTATATAAAACCTTTCTATATTGAGTGTACATTATACAGATCGTTCATATGTACATAAAATTTTAAAATAAAGGGAATTAAGAGCCTTGTTAATGATATCAAGGTGGTGGTCTTGTGTAACTGTTCTTTGAAGGTGTGGGAAATGAGGGCAGGCAGAGACCTTAATCTGTGTGGGGACAAATAGGGTTCCTGGGCATTCTTGCTTGGAAAAACATGTGCAGGGTTTGACAGCCTGAAGCAGAACTCCTAAACTGTGAGCAGTGGTACAGCACAGGTGCTTTTGTCTTTGAAATGCACTTCAGCCACTGACTTGTTGACATTCTTGGCTTCCTAGGAAATGTTCCTCGTGCTTCCTGCCAAGAAACTAAGAAGGATGGAAGTAGAAACAATAACGATTGTTTTTTTCAAAACAGATTATAATCTTTGGTTTAAGTATAATGAGTTGATATGAGGGAATAAACTTATTGCAGAAAACTTCCAGTTCCAGGTACTCTGAAACTGTACTGCCCTGACTGACTTCAGCAGCCTTCAAGGGAACGCTGGGCTGAACTGGCTGCCTCTTCTCTCCAAGCTCCAACACTGTGTGAGGGTGGCTTGTTTGTTCATGCAAAAAGTAAACACTGGTATCCTTTAGTTATACTGGGTTGATAAACAATTAAGTTGAAAAGCAGCTGTCCTAGCTGTGATCTGCTTGGTATGAACCAAGTTCTCCTATGAGTAATGTCAGAGAGGATTGTTAAAGAAGCAGAGCTGAGGAACTCTGACCTTTGAGAACTTCACAAAGGTTCATGGGGCATAAATGGCGGAGCCTGTTTTGGCAGCAGAGGTGGCCATGAACAGCTGTGCCACTCACTGCTGCTTCCACAGAGAAAGGTGCCACCCAGGCTTAGACATGTTGGTGGAAGCAGCTGGGGCTGGGAGACAGGAAGAGGCACAAAAGGTAAGATATAAGGGAAAATAAAAGGGGCACCTATAAGGCACAATGTGAGGAGATGCAATTGGAGAAACAAAGCAGCAGATTAAGAAGCAAGGAGTAGCAGACAAACCTCCACATGCTGCCCCCAAGCCTCACTGGAGGGGAGGAAGGGCTGAGTAGCGTTAGTGAAAAGGAGGGCAGTTTAGAGCAGGAACTGGGGAGGAGAGGCTGTCGGGCTGAGGAAAAGGGAGATGAAAGGCATTACCCTAAGTCTTTAATTGTCATTTAATCAGTAATTAACAGTTTAGCTTGCAGTAAACCAAGTTGGGTGAAACTGCTGAGTCAAAACTGCTTTGCCTACTATACTAGGATAAGGATAAAGAAGGCTCTGGCTTAGTGAATAAAAGCGCTTTAAGCCTGTTAGAAAATAGGTTTTATTTAGTATTATAAAGAACCCAGACAAATTCTAGTATTTATGTGATATTCTGCAAATTTTTAAAGGCAAGTCTCTGGTTATTAAAGTTAATAATTACAAGCAAAGAGTGAGAGAATCAAGTTTTTTGTATTCATCCAATTTTACCTTAAATGATATTATTGCACTGAACAAAATGTTCCCTAACTCTTCCATCCATTCGAGGTGGCTTCACGCTGATGTTAGATTTTTGCTGTCAGCTTCTTTGACTGATCCAGCAATTCCCACCTTGCAATCGTTGAGAGGTGAACTTCATCAGGGCCATCTGCCAGGCGCAAGGTCCGGATATAAGCAAACCTGTGTCAGAAGAGCTGAATTAGGGGTGCATTTCTAATCCAGACATCACAGGAGTTCTTAGCTCAAGGATGGCTATTGCAAAGATACTGCCATCACATAGGAGATACTGTAGCAAAGTAAAACGTCCTGGCAGGACTGAGATGTGTGGGCAGGGACTTCAGAAGACTTGCTTCTCCCAAAGCCACAAGGGATAAGACTGAGCTTTAGAAACAGATCCTCCGTGCTGCTGATAAGAACTATTTCAGGTCCGGTGCCCGCTGCTTTTTGTTTGTAAGGGTAAAGCAATGCAACTGCATTGGAATTGAATTATAAAAGCAATTGTTTTGTTTGTACAGCTTAAAGGGATATGAACCATGATTTTGGGCTACCTGAGGTGAAACAGCACCGACTGTTTGTTATAAAAGTACCTTGAAAGGAATCACAGAACTGATTGGTTGGAAAAGACCTTTGAGATCGAGTCCAACCGTAACTGTCTGCTACTAAACCACATCCCTGAGCACCTCATCTACTATCTTTTAAACACCTCCTGGGAGGGTGCCTCAGCCACCTCCCTGGGCAGCTGTTCCTGTGCCTGATAACCCTTTCGGTGAACTAGTTTTTCCTTATATCCATTCTGAACCTTCCCTGGTGCAACTTGAGGCCATTTCCTGTGGAGAACAGACCAACACCCACCTCATTACTGCCTCCTTTCAGGTAGTTGTAGATGGTGCTAAGAGAATGCTCAGACTCTACAGATCCCTCTCCCTTACTCACATAGAAGCCAAAGGAAAATCCTGGGAAACTCCGGCTCCACCGCACACTTGGATTGCACAATCAATCACTTTAAGCACAGCTCTTGGCACAACCACTTTGGTCATGGCTACCTGCAGTTAGAAGAGAACTCGCATTATCAGCAGTAGGTTCATAACCAACTGAAAATATTTTTCTAATGCTTCTGCTGGAGATTGGCATTTTACAGTACATTCCTTCCTCTTTGGATCAGAGGAGAGCTCTGCTGTTCCTGTTCCCAGGGTCACGTAAAATGTTGCAGTTGCCCAAAACAAACTCACCATGATGGGACAAGTGAGCAATGCTTGAACTTTTTTAATTCTGAAATACCTTATCAGCTTGATCTCAAAGTTTTTAACAGACAGCACTTTCTAGTCTCATGCCAATCAAAAGCATACCTCCAGGCCATCTATTTCTAACATGCAATTATGCTCTACAATTAAAAGGATAACTTACAGCAGTATATTTTAGCTTCTCTTTCAATCAGTTGAAAGCACAGGTATTGCATCCCCAAGTCCCACCTTAAGGCTTGCAAAAAAAAATGTACCTCTTTTCTTGCTTTTCTGTTGCCCAACAGGTCAATCTTTTTGGCTGTTTTTAGTGTAAGCAGTCGTGCCTGTTCTATGCTGAGGCGGCATTCAGCGATCCAGTGGGCAACAACCTCCTGCAGAACCCAAATCCAACACGCAGTCAGTCAGTTAATGCCTCCTAGGATGCCTGGGTAATCCTGCCCTAAGGAAGGTGTCCTGATTCCTCAGCCTGTGGATGTTCAGGCATTTGGAGACACCTTTGTGTAAATTAAAGCGGGTTTGATGAAGGTAATTTAATGTTGGGGGGGGAAGGAAAGAAAACACCTGACTGACAGAAATACTAAAGATAGAGCAGTTCTTTTCCTGGCAGGAAAGAAGAAAAGGGCACTCACTCACTTCCTGGTCAGAGCCGTCTGCCATGTTCCTGAAACCCTTCAATGCTTGCTTTTCATTCCCTGCTTTCCTTTACTTGATACCAGGACTCAGAACCCTCCCTCTGTGTAAAATGCCCCAATACACAAAACTGAGGGGGTCAGAGAGGAGAGGAATCAGTTCTGTTTTGCTGGTGCTGGTGTGTTACACAACCAGGCAAACAGCTGCAGGGTGGTGCCCGTTGCCTCTGCCTGTTTCCATTGATGACAAATTAGGAGCTCCCTTCATCCAAATGAAGTTACGGTCTTGGCAGCCTTTTCCTGCTCCTTTTAGTAATTCCCTTCTGCAGGCAACATACCACAGCAGGAAAAAAAAAGTTCATGTGATGCTTGTCACTGCAAAAGCTGTTTCGAGCCTAAGCCTCAGGCACATACTCCTGCCTGAAATCATAGAATCATTTGGGTTGGAAGGGACCTTGAAAACCATTCAGCTTCAACCTCCCTGCCATGGGCAGGAACACCTTCCACTGGATGAGATTGTACAAAGCCTTATCCAACCTGGCCTTGAACACTTCCAGGGAGGGGACACCCACAACTTCCCTGAGGCACTGCCTCACCACGCTCACAAGGAAAAAAATGTCTTCCTAATGTCTAATCTAATTCTTGCCTCTTTCAGCTTAAAACTGTTAGCCCTCATCCTATCACTGCACTCCCTGATAAAGAGCCCCTCCCCAACTTTCCTGCAGGCCCCCTTTCAGTATGGAAGGCTGCTATAAGGTCTCCCCAGAGGCTTCTCTTCTCTAGGCTGAACCCCAACTTTCTCAGCCTGTCCAGAAGGTGCTCCAGTCCTCTGATCATCTTTGTGGCCTCCTCTGGACTCACTCCAACAGGTCAATGTCTTTACTGTGCTGAGGGCTCCAGAGCTGGACACAATACTCCAGGTGGGGTCTCACGAGAGCAGGTCTTGTCTGTGGCTTCATCAAAAATTAGTTTAACAAGCTTCTGAGAAATACAGTCCACCTCATCAGAATCATTAATTCTAGATTATGGTCACGAATGGAAGTTTGGCAATGAAATGGCTGGAAAATGGGTGTGTAAGATGATTCCCTCTGCATCTGCACAAACAAAACAATTTTCTACAACCTGTGCCAGACACTAACTCAGTTTCCTCTTTCTATTGCCTCTACTTATTTTTCCAGTAAAGTCATCCTATCTGTTGGATGACTGAGGAACACTTGATATGCGATAGGACAACTAGTAATTGCTGACAGTTCCTATAAAAAGCAGAATTGTCTTTTTATTATCCTGGCAAGGACTCTTTCACAAAACAGTATTTTAATTCCAGAGCAAGGTAAGACCAAAAATCCCAATATGGCTTTGGTTTGTTCTATACCTTAACAATCAAATTCAAATAATTCATCAGAGAAGAAAAATTTTTAGTCAAATTCAGACCCTTGAGTGTCTCTGGTAATCACAAACAGAGATGTCTAGTGACAAATGCAATACACAAAAATTATGAATTCTAATTGTAACTACAAAAACAGAAGCTGTGTGCCTGAAAAAACACTTGTCCATTGGCAGCAGAAAAAAACCAAACAACCCATGGCAGGAAAACCTGTATTCAAATCCAGAAAATGATATCCAATCCGCTGTAAGGAAAAAAAAATAATCCCCTAGGCTATAGAGAAATATGGAAGCCTCATGATGTGATTTTTCATTTGCCACCTGAGGCATTACAAACAGAAATTCAAGGTTAGGGCACATCTATTGCAGTGTCCACTATCAGAGTCACAGGGTTCTGTGTGGGCAAAACAAAGGGTGATATTGGGAGCACAGGAACTGACACAAAGAGGGAACATGCTTACGTGGTGGTACAGCTTCTTCCCAAAAGTCTCTCTCTGTGCCGCGCGCTGGCACATGATCTCTAAAGCTGTTTCAGCCGCACCAAGGGACCTCATGCAGTGATGAATACGGCCTGGACCAAGCCGACCTTGAGCTATCTCAAACCCCCTGCCCTCACCTGTTCAGAAAGAAAAACAGGTGTATGGAGACACCTTGGTTCCCTCTCAAGATGGTTCTCCATGGCTCTGAGCAGAAGTGGCCCCATAGCACCAGAGCTACAAGGAAGCTTCTCAGGAGTTTATTTTGCAGAACTGTTGCTTGTTTACTCCAACTAGATTTATAATGACACGCTGTTAATAATACTTAGAGCACAAAGCACACACTCAGATGGTTTCTGAGAGGGTTTGATTTACCCAATTTAAATGCTGTTAATCTTGCATTGAAAAATACATCTAAGAGATTTGCTATGAGAATGTTGGGGAAGACTTTGGCATTTCCAAGTCCTATCACTTACTCCAGAGAGAAAGCTCTTTCAGTGAAATAAAAACAGCACAGAGGAAATATAGAAGAAATCAGGATTTATAGTAAGTGAGAGAAGCAAAGTTCTCCCTACACCAGGTCACAGTGATGGTCTGCTCATCCTTTCTTTTTCCAGTTCTGCGACACCTGCAGGCATGGATGGATGGCCATGGACACAGCAGAGTGCTCTTTTGAAAAGTCTGTAAAGCCTGTGAGAACTGGTTTTGGGGAAAGAACCTACTCACAGTCTCTGCTTTGCTCTACTTCAGGAAAGTGATTTTTCGCATGGCAGCTACAGTTGCCCTGCTTCCTTCAACCATCTTTCTGCTCTGGACAAGTGTCCCTTAAGCCAGAGGCAGGCTGCTAAACGAAGAGTGGGCTCCCTCTTACATGAGCCTGAGACCCTGGCTCGACTGACCACAACTGTTTACAATAACTTATGGTGACTCATAAAATAAATCATAGAATCACAGAATCATTAAAGTGGGAAAAGACCTCTAAGATCACCCAGTCCAACCATCAGCCCAGTACCTACTAAACCATGTCCCAAAGTGCCACATCTACACATCCATTGAACCCCTCCAATGAAGAAGACTCCACCACTTCCCTGGGCAGCCTGTCCCAATGCTTCACCACTCTTTCAGTAAAGATATTTTTTCTAATATCCAATCTAAACCACCATTTCATGAAACTTTGTTCATTGCTGTACATACTAAAAAGGAATTAATGCTGACACTCACCCAGGATGATATTGGAGAGAGGTACGCGCACACTTTTGAAATGTATCTCAAAATGTCCTCCATGGATCTCATCTACAGGGACAGAGTAAACACAACAGCAGGGTAAAACAAAGTAGGATAAAAATAGAGGCCTCCAGTTCCTAACTCTTTTTCTATATATGCATTTAACGGATTTATTTCATATACAGTGTTTGTTAGTTACAGCAACTTTTGCGACTGCTACCAAATTAATACACATACAGCTGATAAATGTTATCACCTACCCAGGTAGCCAAACACTGAGAGAGGTCTTATGAGCTTCACCCCTGGAGTGTCCATGGGAACAAGAATCATACTGTGCTGTCTGTACCTTATCAAGACAAAATACACAAGTTACAGTTAACTTTGAGCTTCCCATCTGTCCCCATTCCCTCCTTTTTGTTTTTAATTTTCTAGCCTCAATTTAGCACTCACAAGAAGGCCATGTTGAGATTTACCTATTACTGATTACAGCCCTCCTGCCTGCGTGCATGCTTCAACACTCCTTGAATCACCAGCAACAGGTAAAAATGTACTGCTAGCATCTAATGCACCACAACTGAAAAACTACTTCTGCCACTGTACTGTGCAGGTAATTCTGTACCACCCAGTCCTTTCCACTGCCCCGCCTTTCCTTTTTGTGCTAAAAACGTTTATCATCATAAGCATCTTGGCTTGCCTACACTTTAGGAGAAAAATCCCCATGTTTAAATTCCTCCAGAACATTTAAGGTCAGTTATTAGTCACGCAGAACCAGAGGTGACACCCCAGGTCTCTGAATTCAGTCTCCAGTTCTAGCAAGTACAGTATCGCATGAACTCCACCGTGAACTTCTGTTCACCTTCCAAGAACTCAACAGATGCCACTGCCTGTACAGCTGCTGGACAAACCATCCTCTATGCTGTAAGCAAGTTAATGATAACTCAGTGGAACGTAGCCAAATCTGAAATCTGAAGATCTCACCAGTGGAATTTAGGCTAAAATCCAACTCAAGAGATACAAATCCTTTCATATAACTATCTGTGTGATTTTAATGGAACCAGTTTTATCACTTGTGGTAAGTTTTTGTAACAGGCAATTTTAGCTTGGCAGTAAGTGCTGAACAACATCTTTATTTTAAAGAAGAATAAGGAAGTATTATATTTACAGAGACAGGAATGGAATGAGTAGATCTGATTAAGAAGTGCAATGCTCTCTGCTCACACAGCTTCACACAACAAACATTGTGTGTTTTAAACTTAACTCTCCACACCTATGGATAACTTTGAGAAAAGCACAGTAGATATAGAACTTCAGGTGTCTGATGTGTCACTTTTACTCATTCTGTTCAAGGAAGTGCTGAAAAGTTTTGGTTTTATTATCAATTAGGCAAGCAATTCTTCCTCTTGTTAATTGTTTTATATACTAGTTAAATAAATCATAACCCAGAGACAGCTGTTGGTTGAACAACTGATGCAGACTAAAACTAATGTGACCGAGATAGAGGTAATGAACCCCCTCAGAATTTCCTGATCCAATCCATCACAGAGCTGCACCAACACTAGGGCCAGGCCAATGGAACAGGGCAATCATGCTAATGTGAGCTGGTGACAGTGAAAGGGTTAGGAGGTATCAGCAAGCAGCAGCTGGCAGCAAAACAGGAGCTTAGTCAGCAAAGACACATGCACGGGTTTAAAACTGCCCTGTATTTCATGAGCACATTCAGATGATGAAGGCAACGAGTGGTATTTCACTTAAAATTTTTGCAAGCAGTGACCCCTCCAGGAAATGAGCTATAGGTAACACTTTGAATCTCCCAGGAATCCTTACCTGGACGCTGAGGAGTTTTTGGTTTTGCCCATTACAATTGCAACTTTGCAATTTGGGTTCCCAGCACCTTAAAAAAGTCACAAACACAAAAATACACAATGTAGAATCAAATGAACTTTCATAGGAGTAAATCTTACTCCCTTCTTTGCGTGATACAGGAGCAAAAGCATGCAATCTACTTCTGTGTTTAGACTGTGAGTGATCAGATTGAAACAAAACACATCTTATTGCTTAAAATATAAAAGGGAGTGACTTGTGGGGAGGGTAATAATGAAAAGCCAAATATCCAAACCCTCCAGGATCCAGATGCATCATCTATTCCTATGAAAAGAGAACAAGAATATACTTGAAATGTAATCTAATTACTTCTGCCTCCATTACAGCTAAACAAATAAGTGTGATACAAAAGCACCTCTCAAGGTAAGATGCTGCCATTTCAAAACTAAAGCGTCTTTAAGGTTATAAAGACTGGGAGGATCCATGTGGGAATGAAATGCCGACTGCACAATAACAAAATTTTGCAAATAAGGCTACCAAAGGGGTTACCACAATGACTTTGCTACTACTTCAGTGTAACTTCTCTGGAATGAAGCTTTTTTTCCCCCCGTTTATGCAACTGGTTTTAGTTTGCACTTCAAGGAAAGAGTGGAAACTGTTATCTGCTAGCATTTCAAGCCATCGATAACAGTATTTGAGACATGCCTCTGTAGCACAAAGATAGCACTTTAATGTATGAATCCTAAAGAAGATTCTACTATTAATTAAAATGGCATCTTATTTCTAAGAGCCTTAATCCTCGCTATCTTTTTCTTTAAAGGTTTCTTAGTATCAAAGCATGCTCACATTGCTTACAAAGTCTCACACCAACACTAAAGCTAAGGAAAAGGAGGTAGGATTATACCTGACCTATGTAACAACCAGTAATTCCTTTATTGCTATCTCAATGTAGATGACAAGCTTCACAGAGATTTCATTCAGTATTTCATCTGTACCAGCTTGGCTTGTTTTGAGGCCAGAAACAAAGATAACCTTTAAAATACTTTGGCAGCTGTTATCACAAGGTTTGGAAGCCTCTGGTCTAGACAATGTAACCACCTGGCTTTGAGTTGAGGGACTTCCTCCTAAGAACAGCCACTATGATGTCTGGGAAGTGGGGAAGAGATTTATTTAGTTCTGATAAACACTGGGTGTTTTGAGGGTCATACTGCTGGCTATTTAACTTCCTCTTTTGCAATATGCTATTCATCCATTGTTTTCGAAGTGCATTTGTATTTGTGGCCTCTGAGCTGTACAATGCTAATGAGCTAAAACATCTGAGTAAGAAGCTGAGGTGGGGGGGGAATAAATCACCTTGGTAAAAGAAAAAAAGGTGGCTCTCAAGCAGTTGGCTCATTTGTACAAACACAACAAGCAGCTGGGCGAACCCCCAGTAACACAAGAAATGCTTTGCAATGTGCTACCCTGCAAAGAGAAATGCTGCAGTCTTAAGGGATATTTGACTCTTCCACAGAAGGTAAAGAACTGCACAAGTGGTATTTTCTAAACCACATTTATCTTGAAGTGAGGTTTACAACAGAAGATATTTTGGTTTTCTGGAGCCTCTTCAAAAACTGTTTTGTAAACAACTCCCCCAAGTCATATCCTTGCTTCAAAAAAAAAGGCAAATTGCACCATGTTGTATGAAAAAAAAATCAGAAGAAGCTTTCATGTCGAACTTAGTGAGGAGTTCACTGAAAGCTGGACATCTGGTCAGATGCTCTAAATCATTAATATAAGTTTCTGGAATACAAATGAGTACCTCCGATTCATACATACTTTTATCTATCTGAACACAGCCAAGGAAGGCAGTTTCTTGGCCTTTCCACTTCTTAGAGGCTGAAGTCCTGAAAACCTAGAACAAATTTTATGCAACTTTGACCCGTAAATGCCAGAAAGAAGTTCTGGTTTCATGCAAGACTCTTTCTGAAAGACTCCAGTGCTTTGGAAGAAATGCAGACTGTCTGGATGGAATAAATCTCTCTTTTGTAAATGGCATTTTTACATCGCTCACAGAATTCAAAGAAACTGCTGGAGGATGGGGGGAAGAGTCACAAAAGCCTGTCATTTTGGCAGGAGTTAGAAGTAGTTTTGCAAGAAACTCACAACTGAACAAATAGAAATAGTAAAGATTTTAGAAGGCCAGTTTTAAGCATATTCCCACATGGATAAGCTTTTTAATAAGCTTTTTCATATATATGTCTGCATAACCTGTCCAAAGCTTCCAAATCACAATGCTGCTACATTGGGAGACATATAAGATTAAATAATGTACTATATTTTTCATGGAATTCACATAGGCAAAGGCAGTGGTATTTTAAAATCTGCTTAGAGGTTTCATCACAATGCTATCAGAAGCCTAATCTTTGCTATCAAGGGGTGTAACGTGCTTAAGATTACACAGCTTCTTTCTGGTGGAGAGTACTAAATATGGCACAGACACGGACAGTACCACCTTTACTTTAAAGAAGCTGCCATATAACCTGGTTTCAAAAGCCAATAGCATTTAGTTTTGCGTGCTAGCTAGCTATTTTTCAGTATCCACTCTTCAAGATGTCTAAGACAGCATAATTTGCTACTTGAATGCCCAAAATACCTATGACTCTTGCCTTGTTGGCTGCAGCTCTGATAAGCAGTGGGTTAACTCTCTCTGCTAAAGATTAGGGGCCTGTGGTGACATTACAGACTCAGCAGCTTCCTAGAAAGGCACAGATAAACACATGTTCTGGACTATTCTACAAGAAGAAACTGGACTCAGTAGGGTGGATGGCAGCACAGTATTGATTGTTATAATATGGGAATCTTCCTGTAAAGAAAAGGGACACCCAAGACTCTGCAGTGATTTCTATCCACTAGCACAATATATTCCTGGATCACATACGGTAAAGACTACAATGCAGCTGCGAGCAAATTGGCTACAACCAGTAAAGACAGAGACAATGCTGGGGGTTGTGCAGCTGATCAGCAAGGGCTACACAGTCCTGCCACTGAATATGGCTGCTAGCTGTTCCCAGCTGGAGCTCACAGTCTCAGACGGCGTCAGTGAATGCAGCTTCCAAGTTTAGTAATGCTTTTTTCCCTCACCTTCATCCTGCTTTTATACAAGCACAAATGCTTCTAAGTTAAACAAGATCCATTGTCATTTTGCATTCACTTATTTATTAAATAATTCTTGTTATTTTTCAGCCCACAGGACTATGCTGGAATGTAGCATTACACGACAGTATTATTTCTGTACCCTGCCTGGAAGGTTCTGTCCTCTCTGCACCCTGCAAAGTTACAAGGAGCTGAGGCACTGTAATAGACAGCACAGGTTTTATATGAAATGCCTTCCTACATCCTGTCCACAGGACTTCTCAGGCTCTGGCAATATAATCATCTTTTCTGCAGGCAACACACAGAGAAATTTTCCCAGGGAGTTTTCTCAGTTCTAGCCTGATTATTCTGTCTTGTTGGGGACCACACTGAGACAAAGTCTAGTCAGAACTGAGAGATCCACTTATTTTAAAGAGATATAGCTCAGGCCTCTAAACAATGACACGAGTTGCAAGAAGCAGATGTGCTAGAAGCAACTCAAATATTTGTCTTATCTGCCACTGCAAAGAAAATCAGTGAACTATTGTGATCACTCAAGATGAAAACATTGCAGAAATATGCACAAATATAGCAATGCTCTTTCTCTAGATTCCAATTCCTCTCCAAACCCATTTTTCCTTCTTGTTGTGAATGCAAGTGAAGCTAGAAGCATACTGAAAACATCTGCCTGTTAACATTCTTAGCAGTCCATTTTGAAGAACCTTTCCTTTCACATATTCCAAAGCAGTTGAAGCACAGACAGGTGGCTAAACCAGCTGTGGCAGGTGCTTTAATTTAGTCCGTGTGCCAAAAAGCAACACCTGTCTTATGATCTGGTCAAAATCTCTCTCTGTTATTTGACATCAATACTGCATTTACTGAAACTCATGAGGCTGCTACAGCATACAGGATAATTCAAACAAAATAAAAGATCTGGAAGATTGATGGAAGACTCCTGGCACTCTGCACAAAGTATTCTTGCATAAGAGATCAATTTGAAGCTGTAGAGACTGTGGAAATTTGAGCAAGATCCAGTTATTTTAGGAATTCTTAGCACAGGAGGTCCATGCCTCAGTGCATAAATACTAATGTCTGCGTGCAAACTGCAGAATTTTGCTGTATGCCCTTTCCTGTAGAAGTTTTGACTCTTTATAATGCACAGAGCACACCACAAGTGGAAGAAACCTCATGGATGGAATAGCATCTTTCTATTTTATTTCTACAGTGCCTGGCTGGCTTGCATTTTCTGTAGAAATATTATCAGATGCTAAGTTGATTACGAGTGTCTGGTAACATTCAAGTCCCTGAGAACTCTCCCACAAGGCGCAGGACCATCTGCTTATGATCTGGTTGACAACTGACCACTCGCTTTCACATCTTTTCCCCATCATCACCCTCCTGGTTTTGTTCATATCGCATACTAGAAAAAAAGCCTTCCCCATCTCACACAAAGCAAACTCCTCTTCCTACTGTTTCCCTAAAAAGTTACTTAAAAAGTGGATGTAAGGACCCCTTAAAACTTTATATAGGCAACCATTCAAAGCACAGTAATGCCCTGAGGAAAGAATATAGTGACTCCCTACAGGTAACTGCCCCAGAGAGACCCTCCCTTCCCCCCCCAGCCCTTTTCACCTTTTAAATGTGTGATTTGATAAAAGCCTTTTGATGATGTAAAAAAAACCAACATTTGGAGTTTCAGAACTAACACAAACAACACTACAGTGTAACAGTAAGAGAATCCCGATCTTCTAAAGAACACTCACATTCAGCTTGGAACAGGGAGGAATGTAGGAAACGTACGTGTTGAACGTCAGACGAGTTTCCAGGAAAGCAAATTACTTATTTTTTTTATTTATTTTATTTATTTCTTTAGTTTAAACTGGCAAGTCAAAATGAAAGCGCAACTGACTTCCAGCTGAGGGTGTGGTGCTGGAAGACAAAATGCAATGTGTCAGACCGATTCAGACCACTTCACTGAAGCACATCCCAACTGCAGTGCCTGCTACTAGTCTGCTGACAAAAGGTTAGTTTTGTTTTAATATTTAGTGCTCTTTATATTAACTGTGATACACTTATTTACATAGAGAAGAGCTGGAGTTTACTCTTAGTTAGTCTGGCTTTACAGAGAGACATCATTTCACTGAGGTGCTCATTTCCAGGCTTAAAATCAGATTTGTTCAGTAGAAGAACAGCATACTGCTTAATTCATTAAAGAAAAATTCTGCCTGTTTAAACTGGGGATATTAACTTTATTCAACAAGTATTCATCCAATCCCATGCCAAGAATTTATACCTAAACGGAAGGCTGGAATAATTCTGCAAGAAAATATGCGCAGCTGCCTATTAATATATCTATTAATATGCCTCCTAGGAAACAGTATTGAACAAACAAATGTGGTTCTGAACTGTGTGGGTACTTGTGGGCAGTTCTGTATGCGATGAGATTCCATTCTGTGCTAACAGCCTGAGAAGTCTCCAGCTGCAACATGCAGAGTACCCGCAGCAACTTGACTGTGAGAAATTCCACGTGGGCATAAGGCAGCTTGCTGTGTGGGATGGACACTAAACTCAGCCTGTTCCACCGCTGTTCAGCACCTGCCTCCCAAGGTAACTGCTCTGCTTTAAGCAGCGGGCACATATCCGTGCGCCTGAGAAACAACACCAACAAGAATGACAAATACGGATAGGTAGGTTAGCCAAAAACATAACTGTGTTTTTAAGGTAGAAATACCAACAGCTGCATTTTAGATAGCTTTGTTTCTGCCAAGAACTCTGGTCAGCCAAAAGTGTATCAGGCAGCAGAGGATGTTTCTTGTCATAGCCAAACTGCTTTGTAATTTACAAGCTTCTTGAATTTTGCACTTCATTGTTTCTATATCAAGAAAATTTGCCTGTGATCCAATTTGATTAAGCGTTCCCAGATGGGTGCTGTATTAAGCACTTTAGATCATAATCAGATCTTTTCCGTTTAACTTTTAAACTAAACTAAGTCTAAACTAAATTAGATTCTTCTAATCTTGGCTAAGTGGATTAAGCTTTCCCCACACAGTTTCTGTTCTACTAAAAGAAGACACATTTTGCTGCCTATGTCTCTCTCCTCAAAGTACTATAAAGCTGCAAAAGTTTATCCTTGCTGAAAAAAACTGTGAACACAGCTTGTTAGGCACAGAATAGACATCCTTTGCCAAACTAATAAATAGAATGTATCTTTCCATTCTGCACACTTCATTTAGGCAACAGAAAATGACAGATGAGAAGACTTAGAGTAATTATTGTTTAAAGTTTAACAGAAAGTGTTCTGAAAGGTTAACAAGTCATTGAGGATGAAGCTAAATCAACTACTACATGTCTAACTAACACACTTTAAAAAAAATCTAGACAGCAACAAATATCAAGCAAAAAATAGAAATTACTCATTGCTTTTTATTTGATTGGTCTGCACCCCTGAATATGAGATCCATCAGTTATTTATTTTTCCTGGTAGTCAGAATAGATGAAAAATTTTTTAAGAGATACTGTTTGTAATAATGGTTTGGCAACCCTTAATTTAAGCCCTTGTCTAAAAACCAGACACAGAATCTGCATTTCTTTCAAGCCGGAAAATGCCAAGCTTGAAAAAAAGCCTGGGGCGGAATATCAGAATCTGCTTTTAGGTAACATTGACCTCAGATTCTGAAACACTGCTCATAATGAGAACAGGGGATGTGTTCTTCATTCTTAGCTATTTTTTGCTACTGCTGTTAAGAAATCTTAATCCCATTTATTTCAAGAAAACAGGGCACTGCATGTCTTCAGTTTACAATAGAAAGAATGTCAGCAAATTAGTCAAGAACAGTTACAGGAAAAGGAAGACAATACTGTAGGACATGACTTGCCTCAAACGCAGTCTGAAGATCCGAACACTCAAACATCAACTCTAGGTTGGCAGTGAGAATACAGACCTAGTGTTTACAGAGCAAATCTGTCACGAGATACTACTTAAAAAAACAGCAGAGCTTCTGAACTGTTTGGGTACTTGTGGGCAGTTTTGTATACGATAACATTCCTTTCTGTTATAGTGCACCCCCAGCAATGTGACTGAGTAAGAAATTCCACGTGGGCATGGCTCGCTGTGTGAGGTGGAAACTAAACTCAGCTTGTTCTACTGCTCTCCAGCAACTGACTCCACTGCTGTGCTTCACATAATGTTTATATATGTGTGCCTGAGAAACAAGAAAGCATCTTCTCCCTATTTTATATTCGTATCCCAAATTCACTAAAATTTATGCTAGTAGGCATAGAATATTACTGCTTGCCTCTCAGCTTTAAACCCATAGTATTCTTTAGCCACTCTATTGCAATAGCATTTACAGCCTTCAACTGGTACTCCTGTGCTTTGAAAGGCTGCAGAGAGGAAGGTAGAATTTCAAACCTATGAAGATACAGGCAAATTCATTTTGCAATGAATATTGCCAGACATAAATGAGTCAGAGCAGTTTAAGCAATGATGACTCCTCATCAGAAATGCAGAAACCAGTGAGGTGCACTTCAAGAACCTTGAAACCTCAAATGCTAAGGTTAATGAAAGCACTTCAGTTGAATCCATTTTGCTTTGCATTGCACACACAGATGTAGTCAGTTATCCCATTTCATATGAGAATTTGAGACAGTCTGTTCTGCCTCCATTACTGTCAAGCTGTGCTTTGATTATTTACTAATGTATTCTCAATATCCAGCTTCTTTAAACATGAGATGTACAAGCCACTCGAAGCAAAGGGTTTAGGTTTCAACAGAAACTTTAAAACTTAAAACCAATAGTATTTCTTTGGTGTTCCCTTCTCCCCGCGTTTTTGTGTCTTGTAGCTTTGCCACGGGCTGGGATATGAATAACTCAAATGATTACTGGATGGAGGATGAGGAAGATGATCTCAACTCTGTTATAGATTACAATACATATGAGTTTCTCTGTGAAAAAAGTGATGTGAGAAACTTCAGTAAATTATTCCTTCCTGTGTTCTATGCATTGGCTTTCACTGTTGGAGTTGCTGGAAATTCATTAGTGGTTGCAATTTATGCCTGTTGCAAGAAACCGAAGACTAAGACGGATGTGTACATCATGCATCTCGCCATTGCTGATTTGCTCTTGCTCTTTACGCTCCCCTTCTGGGCTGCAAATGCAGTGCAGGGATGGGAACTTGGAAAAGCAATGTGCAAGCTCACATCTTCCCTGTACACCATGAATTTCAGCTCTGGCATGTTGTTCCTGGCCTGTATCAGTGTGGACAGATACAGGGCCATTTCTGCATCCCGGGGTCACAAAAGCACTGGTAAACACTGCAGCGGTACCTGCGTCTGTGTCTGGCTGTCTGCCATTTTCCTCAGTATCCCTGAACTGATATTTAATCAAGTCAAGAAACACAGTGACAGGAATGAATGCCTTCCCATATTTCCAATGAACATGGAAACACTCATAAAAGCAACCATTCAAATCCTGGAAATTATCCTAGAATTTCTGCTTCCCTTCCTGATAATGCTGATCTGCTATTCAGTTACTGCTCGAGCAATCTTTAGATCTGCAAATACTAAAAAATCCAGACCTTTCATGGTTCTGCTGGCAGTAGTGGCTACTTTCATTATCACCCAGCTACCTTACAACATTGTTAAGCTCTGGCGAGCCATAGATATCATCTACATGTTGATTACTGACTGCGATGCAAGTAAAACCATAGACGTTGCACTCCAGGTCACCAAGAGCATAGCTCTGTTTCACACCTGCCTGAACCCTCTTCTCTACGCCTTTCTGGGTGCCTCTTTTAAAATGCATATTATGAAAATTGCAAAAAACTACGGACACTGGAGAAGACGACAACAACAGAATGAAAGACCTGAAGAAATTTCAATGAATTATGAAGACCACACTGAAGAAACAATTAGTTTCACTATATAGACGCTCCATTACTTTCATTATCTTATATAACCGAGGAAATCATTCACTAATTCTGCTGTTTCAGCAGCTGTTTGTCTGCAAGGCAACTTTCTGATTAACTTCTACAAACTAGCCAAGACACTACAGTGCAGTTTGAAGTGGAACAGGTTCGTCAAAATTAAGTACTAAGCAAGAAAACAAATACTGCAGTTCCTAGAACCAACTAGAGATATTTACTAAAAACAAACAAATAAATCCAAAAAAACATACCAAAACTCCAACACCTAAAACCCCCTCAGTATTTGAATTTAAAAGGGCCACAGTATTAGGCACTCAAACAGCTGTGTAATGAACAAAGTGTATATGTCTAAACATATAATTCAAACAGAAGAAGAAACCATCAGCCATTAAACAGCAGTACAGGAACTTCTGTACCAAAAGTTAATAATCTTGTGTTTCTCCAACTATCTCATAAACTTTAGAAAGCTTGCCTAATAGGCCAGATCCATTGTTTTCCTCAGCTGTCATTCCACAGATACACTTGCAGCTTGAAATGAGAACGCAGTTTGTGGCTGAGAACTGAGAGACAGAGAGGTGGGAAAAAAAGCCATTATCCATATGTTTCCCTATACATAAAGCTACAACAAAACCCTCCACAAAAAATGGTAACTCATTGTCTGTAACTACCAAAAATTACCTTTTTAACCTCTCCTTGTCTGCTCACCCTAAACTTCAACAAGCCCAGTACCCCATGAGAGACACATTCTAGAACTCCGTAAACATCACGTCAAATGTAAATGCCAAAGTAGGGCAATCAAAGCATTAGCAGAAATGTAAGAAAAGTTAAGTTAATCTTCAGATACAGGGCCCGGAATGTCTAGTCATAATTTGTAAAAGGAATCAAACACTGCTATAACCGCATCTGCTAAAACATACAGAGAAACAATAAAATCAAAGAATACAAAAAAAATGCACTCTCTGTCATTTTTTCCTATCTTTATGTTTGTTTTGGTTTAGTAGGTATTGACGTCTCTCATCACAAGGCATTTATCAACCAGCAAAGGCCTTAGAGGCCTCGCTCGATGAAGGAGAGACGTTCTGACCCCATATGGAGCTCTTAGTTGGTGGGATTTACAGTTTTTCCATGGAGAGATAGCAAATGTGTCCCTTGCCACACTGCTGGTGGGGATTCCAGGAAAACAGCTTTCCAGTTTTCCATGGATGTCTGGAAGCATTTCAATTATATTGACATACTACCTCTCAAAATGTGGTATCACAGTATACTGTCCCTGCCTTCAGACATCGCATGGGCTCTGACAAGCCCCGTGATCTATAGGTTACAATAGCCAACAAGAATCTCTCCTTTTTTAGACCCTGCTCCTAGTTACACAATAACAGACTGGAAGAGAAAGCTCTAAAATGACAAACAAGAAACAACTGTAGCGTAAACAAGACATAAGCTTCTTCTCTCTGGTTGGATGACAAAAGCTTACAGATTCTCTGCCCAGTATTTTGAGAAATAGTAGGGTGTGAACAGATAAGTCAGAAGTGCTTGACAGATGCTCTGCACATACACCATAAATCTGACATGCAAAGCATTCATACAGAGCATGATTAGAAACTCCAGATCTTCCACAAAGCAACTGACTCCTTGCATATGTGATTTATGACTTGTCTTCACAAATCTAGATGGGTTGCATGCAGAGTGACATTCTGGCCAGGCTCTCAGGCTTCTGGAATTCCCAAACATACAAGGTCCCAATGTCCCACTCAGAGTAAGAAGGGGGGGTGAGGGACGGGACCCACCAAAACCCAAAACCCAAACAAAAACAAACATCCAAAAGAACAACCAGGCAGAAAAGGAGACTCTGACTCATGCAGAGCTGCCTGTATGTGTTTCTCAAACTTCTTGAAATCACAGCACCTTTTGTGCATCTATCTTATGCAAATCTGACTGTCCTGATTATTTTTGCCAGAAATTACACAAACCAGACCATGCTTACTTGCTGATGTTTACTCTCCTTTTTATAAGTCACATAACTAATTTTATAAATACTATGTTCTCTGTGTGACCTCCTACAAACTTTTCCATTACTTCCTCAGCAACTGCAGTGCTCAGCTGAGAGACACTGATGCAGAGCAAAGGTAGCAATCAGCAGTTAAGTGACGCTCAAGAGACAAGATACCACGTCTCCTTTTGCCACCAGTTTTGCGGTACTAGAAAAGAGGGAGCCCTATCTTCTGGTGAGTCTGGGTATTGCACAAGCATCTATCAGTAGGCAGCTGCCACACATATTCAAGTTTCATTCCTGTTAGCAACTCAGTTTATGGGGCTGGCTTCCAAACTCCCAGGGAATGATGATTTTCCAGTTGCTGTCTCGTATTTTCAGTTAAAAAAGTACCGTTACTATAATATCAAGAACATTTATTATAGTATAATCCTTCTATTTTTCTGGGAAGTACAGTATAAGCAAATCACCTGTAGAATCACTCCAGCAGCATCACAGGACAGTTTAAAAAGCAGCCAAATTTTACCGCAACTACACAGTATACCCAAACCTCCCACACACGCTGCCAAAGACAGCTTTGTAAAAACAAAGTTTAAAGGCTATGGCCATAAATGTGTAAGATATGTGATGGAAAGAGGTAACATTTAAAGAACAACAGTTGTATTCATTCTGTGAACGAAATTCAGAGGTTCCAAAGGGCTTTGCTTCACATAACAAAAGCTCAGTTCAGCTTTTTCCATTGTTTTACATTCTATTGCCTTTACCCAAGAAGAGACAATTTTCCATCTCAGAAATGGAGCACTAATTTTTTTTGTTTTATCAGTTATTGGAAAGAATTCTAGACTTAGCCTTTCTTAGATAGGGTTTCCGTACTTACCACTGCTCCACCACTTCTTGCCATTGATCACGTAACTGTTTCCATCTCGCTCAATGCAGCATTGCATGTTGGTGGCATCACTTGAAGCCACATCAGGTTCTGTGTTAAAGAAAATAAACAAAACAAACCACTTGATTAAATACACAGGAAGTACTACCACCACAAATACAGGGATCTAGATGTACTATACTGACAGTAACACTTTTTTGCTCCTAAGTAGAAGAGCTGTTTTCAGAACCTTGCTCTGCTGGTGGTCAAAGGCTTTCTATTTTCTAACAACCTGTTATTCATAGACACTTCAAACTTACTTCTTTGGCTCAGATTACTCTTCATGGTTAACAGCTGTCTTCCTTCAGTGATGTTTTTAAATCCTTCCCCCTGCCAATGTACTCATAAGTAACATCCATACCTCTCCTGAACCTTTTTTCCCCCATGGCTTTTCTCAGGTGAAAATAAAGAGATTTAAACTACTTTTGTAATGATTTATGAAATAGGTAACACAAAACAATCACCAGCAAAATGTCATCAATTATTCTTTGGGACAGGAAAGATTTTTCCTCTCTCCTTTCACTCTTAACTTCTGTTTTTAGGCCATCTTCCTTATAGCTAAAGCACCTCTTCCCTCTTGACGAACACAGGGAAACAAAATTTGCAAAATAAGAGTCCAGCTCTGCAAGATTGACTTCTCTCAGCTTCTGCTGACACATAAGGATTTTGATATTGCATGTTCAAAAGTTACCTTCCTAAATCAACAGCCAGGCCTCCCACAAATGCTGAATGCTACAAGCTTTCAAGAGCAAATATTAATATAACACTTAGCTACAAATACAAAGCGAGTGCATCGTATATTTTGCAAGTTATCTTCAGGTTGTATCTTATAACCTCTACCTGTGGTATACTGCAAAACTGTAGCTTTAATTACAATAATCATACTTGTACCTCCTTGTATATTTCTAGAGGATCCAAAGCACATTACAGAAAAGGCTAAGTTCTATTGCAAATATGTTTGTTGTACAATATGTATGTTGTACAATAAAATGTACTTTACTAGTATTAAAAATTTATTAAAATATATGGAAAGCAAATATTAATGAAAAATGTTTAAAACATTAATGAAAAGTGTTAAATAACCATGAAAAATGTTCACTATCAGGGAGGGGCTGCAAATACTCTTCACTTTGTACTCATACGTGATTTCACATTCAAACACTTTCACAGATACTGTGGAAATTTCTGTATTAACTTGTTAACATGTAACAACTTGTAGTTTTGCACTTTTTGCACATGCTATGTGAAACTTCTGCCAATTATCCCTAACTTTCTTCTGGAGAAAAATTCACCTGTCATGCAGAAGCAAGAACTGATCTTCCCTTCTAGGAGAGGCTCCAACCACTCTTTCTTTTGCTCTTCTGTTCCATACATGTGCAGGACCTCCATGTTTCCAGTGTCTGCGAGAAATCAGCAGTCATGTTAACTTATTGAGACACACAAGTCATAAGGTATTAGATGGTCAACTTTTCAACTATCTCAGTGCTGTAATTCCAGGTCAGGGTTGCTAACCTGGTGCATGACAGTTGAAAACCTCGGGAGCGAAGAAGCATTTCCCAGTCTCCTCAGCTATTAGCGCGTAGTCAAGCTGGCTGAGACCACTGACATCTGGGAGAAAAAGGTTCCATAGACCTTCTGCTTTGGCCATTTCCTGTTGAAAGAATCAATAGAGAAAAACAGAGTGATAAATCTTTAAAAAAATAATCAAATGCTGGGTTTGCTGCCCATTTTCTTCTTTCCTGCCTACTGTTCATTGTCTTTTAACAACAGCTATAGGTACAGTCACTTAAAGTTCCGACATACCCCCTCACAGAACTCACTTTTGGCTTTTCTCCTCTCTCATTCGCATCCCTCACCCCCTTTTGTACACTTCCTTCACCTCCTTTTGTATACTTCTTCCTCTTCTTAACATGCTCCGCACACTGTTTCTTTCCACGCAAAGTAACTTCTCCAGCAGCAGCACACCCCAGATTTTATTACACTCCATGTCAAGGTCTTTTTCTTTTACTGCTAAACTGTTTAAGTATATTCATCATCCCATACCTTCAGTCTCTCAAGTAGTGGTGGTTTCTTCCATTTCTCCTCAGTATTTCCATGTGCAGCATAGTATTTTATTATTTCCTAGAGAAACAATTAAAAAATGCCTGTTTAAATTAGGAACATATGTATAAAGTAAAAATATGGTGTCTTTTCCAGCCCTACACCCCAAGAAACCAATACAAAAAATTCATCATGGGTTTTCATTATGTAGTTGGTTGAGCTATAAAATTAAAACTATAATTCAAAATCTGCAATCTGTTAATTTTTCTAGACTTTAAACACATCGTGTAGACAACCCCAAAAAGTACCTTACTGCATAAAGGGAAATTATTTGGGGTGGTTTAAAATAGATCATGATGATGATGGTAGAAGCTCAGTGTTTTCTGATAACTCCTACCAAAAGTAAAACAACAAATAAAAGCCATGTATACTGACAGTTAAGACTCAGGTTTCCCATCACAACATTCAGATATATACTCTAGTTGATCTTTTTTTCTTCATTGAGAAAAATCCACAAATAATACATTTTTTCCTGTCAAAATAATTCTTTAACAAGATTATCTGAACAGTCATTCCAAGCACCAGTAATTCGTACTAAGTGAAATGCATATTCAGTAATCCTACTATTTTCACAAGTATGTTTTACAGAGGTCCAGCACTTCAAAGCTGGCCCAGACCTAGCTTTACCATGAACAAAAGTAGTGCTCCCTTCTGTAAATCACACAAGAAGACAAATTCCAAAATAGAACTTACAAGTCCTGATGCACAATCCCTGTTATCAGAAATAACTTAGAAGCACAACAATATTCATCTGCAAAACTCACATGGCTATTTGTGGTTCATTTGTTTTTAAAGCCAGTACATTAATTACTGCAAGGCTTCCTTGGACAATCCAAAACAAGTTACAGGCAGACTATTAAGAATCTTTATATATGAAGGCTTTCCTTGCGATGAGCAGATGCAATAACCTTTTAGATTAATCTGCACTCTGCACTTCTGCCTGACTGCAAAGAAATAAAAAAAATCCCATCAAAGTTGAAAAACCTAATCCTGCTACAAAAGCCACCTATGCTTCCATGAGGTCAACAGTTGAACCAACTTTCTAAGTGGAAAATCTCTCATCTCCCTAGGCTAAGAAGTAAAACTTCATTTTCCCTTCCACTAATTGGGGACTTCTGTGGATATTTCACTACTCGATTTCAAACCTTCACTGGTATTAGATACACTTAGGAATGAGGCTATGTTAATACGCTATGAAATCACATTTTTTGTCATAGAAGTTATACTTCATAAAAATAAGGCAAGAAACAAACATACAACTTTGTATAGTCAAAAGCAGTTTCCATTTTTTTACTATCTTTGTGTTTAGCACATAGGAGTTCTAGAGCTTTACTTTTAAAAAGTATTTCATAGCTTTCAATAACAATGCATACATATTTATTCTGAAAAAAATAATGTAGAACAGAATAATTTCTATTAATATTTTGCAATGCAATAAACATCACTGCATGAAAACAAAGCTGTTTAAAACAAAGATAAAAAATATAGGAGGGCAAGACTTCTATACATAGCTTTACATTTTTATAACTCTACTCAGAAAATGCTCATTTATAAACAGGTTTTCCAGAAGCTTTTACCTTCTCAGCTGGATATATGTGCTGCTTCATGAACTGCTTGACCTTCAGTAGAATTTCTTGGCCTCTCCTACTTTGATGGAACAACTCTCCAGAAATGCTATGATGTGTGCTGCTGAAAGATGACCTAAAGAAGAACATTCAATGCATTTACAGGTAATAACATAAGTTGCCTTGTACAAGCATTTAAATAAGTGAAGATGCAAGAGCTTTGCCCTGTCTTTGACCAGTAGTTTAAAACACTCTTACCTTTTAGAGAGCTCTAACGCTCTCTCTGCCAAAGGCTCCACAATCTTAGCAAATTCATGACTATTCTCTGCGGAAGCATTTCCAATGAGATATCTAGCATATATACCCTAAAACCAAAAGAAAGGCATATATGATATAATTATGTACTTTAAATTGTCTCTTTTTTTAGATTGCTGTTACTTTCAACCATGAACGCAACACATAAATGCACACATTGTTAACAGGAAAAAATCAGCACCCAGACATATTTTACTGGGATATGTCAATATGGGTTTTGGTCTGTTTCTGATATAATGGAGAAGCCTGGCACACAAGAGAAAAACAACATGCCCTAGCTAAACTAAACTAAGTGAAAATAAAAAATTAGCAGAGGAAAAAGAAAAAAACAAAAAAAAATCATAAGTATTTTGAAGCAACCCCAGCCTACCCCTTAAGATAGCTGACGTTATACAGATACGATTATTATCCACAACTACATTAACTGCCCACATACATGCTCATACTCAAAATCAATATCAGGTAGATTGTCCCACAACTGATACCCTGATCTCATCCTGCAATTCATAAAAATATATATCTGCTTTATGATGGCTGAACATCTAATGCAGGGTGTCAAACTCACAGCTCCCGCTGTTCCCCGGCCCCTGCAGCGTAACGCACATCGCACATGTGACCAGCACTGGCAGGAGCGCAGGGACAAGGAACTCGGCGCTGCCACCAGAGAGAAACAAGTTGGAGCGCTGGATTCAGCCCACAGGCCATGAGTCTGACACCCCTGATCTAATTAAACAGTTTCTTCTGTTAACACTGAATGAATGCAACTTATTTTCTCCCGTACTCACATCTCAAGATTGGCCTCTTATGCTCATAACAAGCTGAGTTCACAACACAACCTTTTTCATCGGGTGGCACCAACAGGATCTTACATAATCTATCCTGCTATCTTTCATGAGAGCTGCAGAAACTTAGAAAGGTCTTTGTTTGTCTGTAGTACAGGACTTAAATTACCCAGAGTGCCCAAAAGCACAATGAAAAAATCGCCCACATACTGGAACATCAATAAGAAAAAATCCACACATCCATATTTTCTTTTTTTTAGCCTACTTTCCTAAGAAGTTAGCTCACCTAATGCAATGCACTTCATATAGCAAGAATTCTATCCTAGGGAGTTATCAGTCACAAGCATCTACAATGTGGTTTCTAAAGGTACAAATTAAAATACAATGGTTACAGTTATTTTTAAAATACTATTCATATTTTGAATAAATATTCTCAAACTTAAAATACTAATAAGAAATGTGTGAAAATTCAGTAAATATGAGTGTATTACCTGGGATATTGATGCCATTTTAAAATAAGACAAAGCAAGAAAAAAGTTGAAGTTAGGTAAAGCAGTGCTAATACCCCGGCAGCGGCAGTAAATGGCAACCAGTTCTTCAAACGAAGGAGTTTCTACAAAAAAAAACCCCACAAAATCAGAATATATAGACGAGTTAATGTTTTCTATGATTTTTTCCACCATATTCTTGAAACATTTGCACAGCTTTTCAGCTTTATGAGATATTCCATCCACATAGTAAAAAACATGATTTATCGATTCTCATGACCTAAGTGTGATATGGAGAGCCAAAGGGAAGCTGAATTCCAGGTAAGCACAATATTTCCTAGTGCTCCCCACCAGTCAGGAAATTAATTGCACCATGGAGGGAGGGTTTGCCTTTTTTTTTAATAAAAAATAAAGTTATATTTAAATTTCAGCTTTCTTCCATGATCTCGAAGAAAGGTTCAAAACAAACTTTAACAGAAGCAGCTTCCTGTGGCTAAGCCACAGCTTATCAAAACAGGACTACCTTACACCTCATTATCAGTATGATTCTTACAATAAAGCAAGCCATGGAAAAGCTCTTTTCAAGTACAAATTGATGTGCTTATTAATTTAAATTTTGATTATTTTTATAAAGTTAACACATCAAATAGAAATCAAATATAAATCCACTCTGGAATTTGTTTACACAAAAAGATTACAGTTTCATACCTATGGTGTCTTTGAAACCCAAGACAGTTCCTTGACCTGAGTCCTTAATAGATTTAGGCCAAAAGTAGAATTGAGTGGCATATGCTAAATCTGCTAGAGGGTGACCAGTAGTTGAAAGTTCCCAGTCCAGCACTGCCAAAACACGAGCCTTAAATAAAAATAAAAACCGCAAGTTAAGCCTAGAAGATAAATTCTCTCCACCCAAAAATGCACAAACCACTTAACATCCAACTGCTTTATTCTGTTACTATGCATTTAAAATTAAAAACACACACTGCACCTGCCTACAGCAAAACCAGTTCCCTTTAGCAATACGTAACGATCTGCACAAAATTAACATCCTTGTATTGGCAGAAAACCAGGCATTTTTACAATGAAAATTCATCTTTAATTCTACATTTTGAGTAGTGTTCTTCCTGTCAGAAACTTGTAAACACTCCTAGTCAAAATAGGATTGAATTAAAATATCCTAAAGAACAGTAGAATTGACAGTTGGGTTTATTTTTTTTGTTTCCAGGCCTGTTGCACAGATACTCATGGACAGACCAGGCACTAAAACAAGTAATTTGCCACAATATTATGCAGAGATTAACACTTACATGGGGAACTGAATTTCTTAAATGTGACAGCCAACTACTGCCCAAATGGTGACAGAGGCCTCTGCTGCAAGTGTTCGTGCCATGGTGTCTTCAGCTGGATGTGCTGAGACTCCTGAACTGTCCTTCTGATGAATTCTTATAATCACGCTGTCCTGTCATCCTGAATGACTCCTCCAGCCTACTCGTGATCCATATCCACTTGATATGTGCAAAAGACTTTCCTACATGGTCACTCTTGCATTTACAGGAACTGTTTCCACAGATTATTTAGAGTTACCTATGCACAGCTTGGTCAACTGTTTCAACTACTTCAGGAACAGCTGGGAGAGTCCCTGAGTGCCAAATTCTGCTCTGGGACTCAACCACACATTTAAGCCTACAAACAGTGTCTGTGTGGGAAACCCTTGCATCTGTTGCTTTGTTGTGAAGCAGGCACGGCAGAGTCTCAGTCACAAATCCCAGGCATATCTTCTGGTCACAACACAGCATACAGCATGGAAAAAAATAATGACAATGCAATTATGCTGATAGACCAATAACAAATATGTATTTCCAAAAACTAGAAAAAATATCTTCCTTTTCCCTAAAGATGAATGAGGAACTTTCAGAGTCTCTGCAAGCTCTGCGTGCTTCATAGCTTCTGCCAGCTTTGGTAGATTTTTTGCTTCCTCTTGTTATCATGGATCATGCATTCAGATCGTATTCCAAAAACCATTGTTGTTAATTAAAGTGATACTGTAGATTTCAACAGGCTTTGGATCAGACACTTATGTAGTTTAATGAAGTCAGCCTCCTTAAGGTGCATGAAATTCAATAGGATTTATGTATATAAAATGTTTTTTTGCTTCGTTACTGGACTTTGAAGTAGGGTCTAGAGCTAACATTGAGTAACTAGCTCCTGCAATGAAAACCAGAACTGTATTAGATACCTAAACATCATACACAGAGTACAGAGAAGAGTTAAATTCTCTGTTGTTTCTTTCAAAGATGTATCATGCATAAAAACACCCATGTCAACTGTCTCATTACATGGCAGGAGTACAAAGAAATTGAGCACCGTAAACTAAGACATGTTCAAATACGTTTCAAATACCTCTGTTGGGTGGAAGATGATGTTATCTATTCTAAAGTCCCCATGAATCAGGCTTTCTTCATTATCGTCAGGTGGCAAGTTGTTTGCTAACCATTCGGCCAGCTTACTCATGGCAGGAATATCTGTATGTGCAGCTGCATCATACTGTCTTTTCCAAGTTGATACCTAAAGAAATATGAACACTTCAACAGATTTTTCTAACTGATGCACAAGTTTTTCAAGAGCAGATAAACATTTCCTGAGTATATCATCACAGAATTGATGAATGCAGTAGTAGCTGTATACTATGCACAAATAATTGAACTACATGAAGGTGTTTAGCAGCTAAAATATGATGGTTACTCTTACAAGTCATTAATAATTAACAATTTAGCTTGCAAATCAAATAAATCTTCAAAGACCTGAGCCTCCTCCTCCCTGAGCGGAGACCCTCTCACTGTCTGCAACTGTCTGAGAGGAGGTTGTAGTGAAGTGGGTGTTGGTCTGTTCTCCCAAGTAACAGGTGATAGGATGAGAGGAAATGGCCTCAGGTTGTGCCAGGGGACGTTCAGATTAGACATCAGGAGAAATTGCTTCACCAAAAGCATTGTCAGGCACCGGCACAGCTGCCCAGGGAGGTGGTTGAGTTACCATCCCTGGAGGTATTTAGAAGATGGGTGGATGAGGTGTTCAGGGATATGATTTAGTAGTGGACAGGTATGGTTGGACTTGATGATCTCAAAGGTCTTTTCCAACCAAACAATTCTATAAGTCTATGAAAACAAGAGATTTTTTTTTAAAAAAACCCTACCTGTCTTCTGCAGTATCCCGGTCCTCTGCCATATCCTTGGAGACCCAGTGACTGTAAATCAAAGGAGTGCAACTGGGCCAAAGTTTCTATCATTGCAATATACAAAGCAGAACGCTCTGCTGGGCCCACTTCAGTCAGTGACAGGTTTCGGAAGATCCGACCCTAGGAAAAACATAAATCAGATATTTGGTGTATTGTATGTGTTAAGTAAAGAAATCTATACATTTTGGGAGCAAAAACAAATGCAGTGAATCAATGCTCAGCACACAGCAAAAATTCTTTCTTTATTCAGTTTATTCCCGGCCCAGGACAGATGAAGGGATTCACAGTAATCCTAGATCATACAGGATATCTATTAGAAGTCAACTAAAATAAGAGAGATATTCAGTAGATTAAAGTCTGAATTAGAACACTCAATCCAGATATCCTCAGGCTTGGAAGCATTAGGAAAAAAAATGTTACTGTATTGTCTCTAGCAATTAACTTCCAGAAAAAAAGATCAATGAAAACCTTGGTGAGGGAAGTGGGGGGCAGGCAGGGAGAGGAAGGGAATGGGTGTGTTGTACATACAAAGAGGCAAAGAATCCAAAGAAATCCATTCCATTGATACTCCATGGTTCTTGCATTCTCCTTAAAAGTAGTTTAATACATTTAGAAGATGAGCCTGGTTTTCCATTTTCTCCTTTAATTTTCATACAACCAGTAAAAGACTGGAAAAGGAAAACCAGACTCTTCTTGAGTTCCTCAACTTCACTGGTTCGCATGATGGCTTCAATATATTTACAGAGCTAAAGAATCAAAAGAACTTTTTTCCTGAGAGATTCTGCATAACTAATGTAGAAATAAGATTTTGAATTGCATAATAGTTTATTCAACATGATAAATGTATGATTTTTTTCTAAATACACATCTGTTTGTTAACAGAGTACTGCTGTCCATCTTAGAACAGACTGTAAATTTACACCCTTAGAAATGTAAATAGATCGGTAGCAAGGTTTTTTATTAAGGAATCACTTTGTTCTAGTCAAAACCAGAAAAATTCTCTGTCTTTAATGCAAGAAAATTGTTTTGAGTTCTTTATAGCTTTTACATTTTATTACTCAATTCATGGGTTTTGTAGGAAGGTCAATTCAATCTCCAGGAACTGACCTACAAACTCTTACATTTCTAATTTCCCAGTAAACATGAAGCTACAGTAGGATGCAACGAAAGGGATGAAGTCTGAATTCAAATCCTCCTCCACAGAAAAAAAAAAAGATCTCAATATAACAGAAAAAGTATGAACTCAGCTATAGGATCCTCAGAGTGAAGGGCCACAGACAGAGCTATGCCATCTTCTTTCCAAAACTAGTGCCTGAGCTGAAAACCTGCTTGTTCTTTAAGAAAAGGTGATTGTATGTAGATTCCTATCTTTAGTACTAAATGAGTCCCAGATGTCCCAAGGTCTAGTGTAACTTCATAGCCTGATTGTTCTCCCTCTGACTTGTGTGCACATTTCACAGAAGCAGTATTGCCTCATTTTAGGACATTCTTCTGAGAGCTCAAACAAGAACAAGAGGTTAAATTCTGAGCTGAAAATTTCAATAAAGTGGGAAATAAGCCATGGAGAAGCTGAAATCAGTGGGAATCTCAGAAAGCTAGCATTTCTTAAAAATATGAGAGGATTATTTATGTTCATGTCACAAAACTTGATAAATGCTGGATAAGGCTCTAGAAGAAAGGTTTTAGACAATTTAAAATCAGCTTGTATTAGGGAGAAGGAAAAAAGCTCTCACAATGGAGGACCAACCTGCACATGCTGCATTACATAAAACTCTGTCCCAATGACAGAGACATCACTGCAATATAACACGGGTTCAGGCACTGGGAATCCAGCTGAAAATAAGGCTTTCTGCACGCGATATTCTCTATCAACCTGAAGAAGACATAGAAATGGAGGTTCAATGAAAAGCTCCCAAAGATAAAGATTACAGCGGATGACAAGGTATTCTCTTAAATGTTTACTTATGTATACAGAAGATTGGAAATGATCCAGCAATTCACTGTATTCAACACTGTGCTGCTCCATCGTGTGTAGGAGCTAACCACCCCCAGCTCAAGTGTTTGGAGCTTGCTGAAGAACATTACTTACCTTGTGAGCTCTAGGTAAAAGGGGGCCATGGGGCTTCTTCCTGAGCACATAGGCCTGCCCACCCTTCTGGAGATAAAAGGTTGGATTTGACTGACCTGAGCTACAAAGAGAAAGTTTATAATTACTTACGAATTCAAGTACTTAAAATTTTCAAAATTTAACAGAAATTATGCACCGAGACTTGGCCTGAACAAAATGGCAAATCAGAGGAAAGGGTTCATTTGAAGAGCAGTTTTTGGGGTTGGGTTTAAGGCATTGAAAGTGATAGCCTACAAAATCAGAAGTTCTATTCCTACTTATAAGCAAGATGTCTTCCTTCACTGCGGACAAGTCACAGATATTCAATGTGCTCTCCTGTGAAATGGGGATAGCATTTACCTCTCCTCCCTAAAAAGCCATCATTAACGTTGCCAAGGTATGTAGTAGATACTAACTTTAAAGCTTCCTGATTTCAAGGAAATTAAACAGAGCAGAAATCATAGCAGCCCATAGCCGTATTTGTCCTTTGGCAAGCTCTATTTGGAACAATATATTGTATTTTGTATATACTATATATACTATATAGCTTATAGAGTAAATAAAATATATTTAATAATTAGTGTATACTGTATTTTCACCACAGAGGAAAGCTCTCCAAGTAACCAATGCTTTCCAGTCCCAAGACCCACTGCATGATAGCCTGATCATACCATACATTTGCTGCACTTAAGGAACTGCCTATAGTAACTGTAGCTTTAAAAAATGAATGCTGCAGTGACAAGGAAGCATAGAAATTAGGCATTTCGATCATACATGTGTGTACAAGACAAGGACAACCTAGTTAACCCCTTCATAACATCTTGTCCATCATATTGCAATCAAGTTCACTGATCATCATTTTCCTCAAGGTTCCATGCTATCTACATGCCATCCCCTCCTCATCCTGGATCATTTTTACGACCCATTCTGATGCAGCCCAATAAAAGATTAGACAACTACTAGAAAATCAAAATCAAATGAGCTTTTGTCTTCATGCTCCATGACATTTCCATTCTCGCTGAGGCAGTTAGGGCATAGTCTGTAATATAGTTTAGCAAGCATACTGCAGTACTGCACAGACAAATATTCTGCTGGTACAAGACATTTACATCAGTTGAAGCCTTGAAGTACAACTGCAACACAAAGTAGTAAAAGTGTAAATACTGGCAGTATTTTAGCAGATTTTAGTATTAGCCATTCTCCTGAGGCCTCTCCTAAAATCTTCTCAACTGAAGCTCATATGAGGATTAGAGCACAGCTAGTGGAGGTTTTATATTTGCATATTGGAGGTTCAATGGAGTTTTATATTTGCATCAGATGAAAAACTGTTTACTGTTTCTCAGTGACAGCTGCAGATAAGGCAGTCAAGGTCACGTTTAAAAAGGAATTAATACATATTTTTAGAAACAAATAGTTATCTCCTAATTGGAAGTCACACAGCCACACCACTGTTTTGCTGAATGCAAACGAACCAGGTGTTCTGAGCAACAGTGACTTTGGAGCCTGGGTGTAGCACCTCACTAGCACAACCCACTGCCCTCAAAGTCGGTAAGGAGAAACTCAGCACAGCCTTAGGCTCTTCTCACAGATTTGCTCACCAGGTGATAACGTAAGGCTTTCAAAATTGATTTCTTCAGCCATGTATGTGCTTTTGAACATTATTGTTTGCTGTGCAACCAAAGGGCAATCAGATAAATTGAGATTTATGAGCAGACATTGATACAAGAAGTAGTTACTATTACGAAAAGTGGAATATTTTGAATTAAGCTGAAGTTTCATCTAAGTAACTGTATCTTTTTGAAAGTTAAGCAGAATGTCCCTCTGATAGCAAGTTCTCTTGATATCGTGCTTTTTAAAATAGTGTTTTTCCAGACACTGTTTTTTGAGAAATGACAACATCTTTTGTTTAGTCTCTGCTGAACAGATTTGTCTTCTTCACTAACCACCTCTGTTTGCAGACTTTCCCTGCCTAAAATGCAAGGTCAGATGGAGCTGGCTCCAAAGCTCCCATTAGCAGAGATTTGGCTTTTGTGAAGTTCATAACAACATTAAAATTAGTCCTTGGAAAGTAATAGAACATGCCTAGAATTTCTGGGAAAATTTATACATATGCTTGAAGTGGGAAATACATCCTGTTCCCAGCTCTTGTCTCGTTACACAATATTGATGGAAATTATCCTTACATGTGCCCAACGCTGAAATAAAGGACACTGCTTTTTAGAACTCCAAAATGAGTTTTAGAACTCCAGCATCTTCAGTATCCACATGAAAAAACTGTGCATATCCTGCAGGAGAGCTGGCACCAAATCCATGTATTTCCGAGGACAGCGGGTATTCCACCCAACACATGGCCCACTGCCACTGCAGGGTTGTTCCCTGTCAAAGGTCACCTCCGCTATGAACTTTGCTTTCTCCAGCTGATCAAGGGGTGGTCCTGGTTGAACCCATTCCCTCGGTGCCCACTGTCTGCCAGGGCAGAGCACCCTGACAGTGCCCAGCTCTCCTGCAAGGCAGCCAGCAGAGCTGTGGCCCCTCTCCTCATCTCAATATATATATAAAAATATGTATTATAATATATACAATATTTTTATGTTTATACTTATACTGAAATGTATATTATATAAATAATACATTATAATTATATAATAGGAAATATATAAATACAAGCATATATTTATAATAATTTCTATTCACATTTTATTAATATTAATATTTCATTTACATTCATATGTATTCATGTTTATATTGATATAATAAAACATATGCTGTATAAACACGAATAATAAAAACATATAACACATAAAACATAAATATATATATATTTATATACGGGTTTATGTATATATATATATATCTAAAGCGTCTATCACCCTATAGATAACCACTCTTTGGCGCCGGGGAGCGAGGGCGAGCAGCCCAGCCCGTACCTGTACTGCCTGACAGACAGGGTCCCCGCGGGCTGCTGGGGGAAGCCGGGCAGGCGGCTGCACAGGTACCGCTCCAAGCTGCCCTGGTCGAAGCGGTGCTGCTGCCGCACCGCGCTGGTGCCCGGCTCTGCCTTCGCCTCTGCCGCCATCGCCCCGCACCGCCTTGTTACGCTACTGGTGGAGGAGTCCCGCACCAGCCCACCGCGCCGCTACGCTACTGACGTAGCTGTCCTGCCCTACCCTGTGCCGTCCCGCTCACCACGCCGCTACGCTACTGGGGGAGCTGCACTGTCTCGCCCCGCACCTGCCCACCGCGCCGCTACGGTGCTGGCAGAGTTGTCCCGCCCCGCATTAGCCCACCACCCTGCTACGCTACGCTACTGACGTAGTCCCCCCGCTGCGTTACTAACGGAGGCGCCCCGCCCCTGCCGATCCCGCCGCTACGCTACTGACGGAGTTGCTCCGCCCCGCCCACTGCGCCGTACACTATTGTCGGAGGCGCCCAGCTACGCTATTGACGGAGCTGTCCCGCTCCGCACCCACCCCCTGCGCCGCTACGCTACTAGCGCAGAGCTACGCAACTGACGGAGGTGTCCGTCCCCGCCTAGACCGGCGTTGTCGCGGCAACCGCAGGCGGCGAGGTCCGACCAGGAAAGCGGTCCCCGATTCCCGGCCCGCGTGTTTCCCAAAACCGGGTGGCTTTTCCTAGAGGAAAGCGGTTCCCGGGAGGCGGCTATGTCCCCGTCTGGGCCCTGCCTTCAGCCACCGCCAGAACCCGCCCGCTGGTGGCTGCGGGCCGGCAGGACCCCCCCGGCGATGGGAACGCTGCCGCGGGGCCGGTGCGAGCGGGGAACGGCGATCCCCGCCGCTCCCGGAAGCGGCGCGGGGCGGGACACGTGTCCCTGTTCCGTCCCGCGCTGCCATGGCGGAACCGGGACGGCTGGAGCAGTTGGAGCGGCGTGTGCGGGAGCTGGAGGAGGAGCTGGCCCTGGAGAGGGGCGGGCGGCGGGAGCCGAGGGCGCGCATCGAGAGGATGAGCCCCGAGGTGGCGGGGAGCAACCCCTACAGGTGCGGGGGACGGGGTGGGGTGTGGGGGCTGAGCCATACGGAGAGAGGCAGGACTGAGCCGTAGGGAGAGGGGAGTAAAATAACCGAAAATCTCTGACACAGCAAAATGAGTAGCGTTTGGCGTCTTACTTCCATCGTGACTATTTCTTGATTTCTTGTACAAAATGTGACTGTTACACAGGAATGAAAGGTTCAGCCCTGAGTTACATACCAGCGTGCATACACCCATCGATAGACTCAAGGGGTCACTCTCACGTGTAATTATGTTTTTAGAAATCCCACCGGAGGGGCACCACAATGTGTCACTGTTAGGACTTTTTTTAAAAAAAAAGTCTTTTTTAAGAGTCATAGGGAAAGAGGGATCCGAGACTGTGCTATACGGAGGAGGGCCAGGGTCAGGGTGTACTGGATGGAGAAGAAGGAGGGCTGTGAGGGTCTCAGGCCGTGGTTTGGACTGTGGGCCTGGGTAAAGGGGAAGAGTCATGTGGACGTCGACTGGGCCGGGTAGGGGACTAAGAGGGGGGGCTGGGGCTGGGTATACTGGCGGGGTTGGCGCCGGGGGGCGGGTGTCAGGGTGATGCTGAAGACAAGCAGTCTGTGAGGAGGAAGGGAGAGATGCTTTCAAATTTCCCACCTGAGTGGGCTGGCAGGGGTGTACATTGGAGTGATGTATAATCTTTGTGAGGTTTTCAGCAAATTGCTTATAAATGGGACAGGTGTTGGTATTACATGATTCCTTATTCCTCTAACTTCCCTATTTTAGAGTTTGGTTCAGGGAAATCTTGATCATCTAGAACCCCTTCTAATGCTCAGTGGTTCTGGAAATCTGATGGTTTAGGGTTTTTTCAGGATTAATTGCTTTAATACAAGTTGATGCTTGTACTTTCATTGATGCTTTCTATGAAAAAATGCAATAGCAGGATAAAACGTTTCTTTACAATTCTTCCCGTTGCCCTCCCAACTTGATCCTCTGTAACTTTTTTTTTTAAATGTTATATATCGGAATCGATCTAATCAAATTCATCAGAAAGCAGCGGAGGAATCTTCACTGCCTGCTGCCGTATGGTTAATTAAAGAAAAAACTATAGGCTTTCATTCTGCAAATCAGGGATTCATTTACAAAAATAGCTATGGGTCCTCCTGATTTCATTGATGTTCTTCGTACTATTTGAATAAGTATATTAGTACTCTGTTGCTTACAGGTAGGTATGTACTATCTCATATAGTCTGTGTCTGGCAATCACAACTGCAGTGGAAACAGCAGGCTTGAGTTCAGTGCTTGGTGGGGTTATTTTTAAAGGAAAAAGTATTTTAAATATCTGAAAAGCAAAATTGGTGTTAGAAATGTAGAGAGCATTTTTTTGTATAATGTTGCTGTTTTTCTTCGTAGTCGCTTGATGGCGTTAAAAAGAATGGGAGTTGTCAAAGACTACGAGGTACGATTCTATGCATTAAATCAGTCTTGCTTATTTTCCCTGTGAGGGTCACTCTTGATATCCTGATTTGTATTTTATTTCTTCCTACAGAAAATCCGTACCTTTACCGTTGCAGTAGTAGGTGTAGGTGGAGTTGGCAGTGTGACTGCTGAAATGTTGACAAGGTGTGGCATTGGTAAGGTAATGAGAGTTTTCATTTTCTACTTCTTTGCAGCAGATGGACGAGTCTTTTTTTACAAAGAGTTAGATTCAATTTCACTCAGTTGATTTTGCCCAGATAAAAAAGTACTATGAAGAAAACACTCAGGAATAGCGCTTGCATAAACATCGTAAACGAAGAGTCTATTTTTCTTATGATGGTAAAATTGATTTACTTAGGGCTTAATCCTAATCATGTGGATGATTCTTGTTTGGATCCTTGTCTTCTCCATGTTCTTCTATGAGCCTGTCTGTCTAACTTTCATACTGGATTATTGCAAAAGGAAAACAAAATAAAGAAAAAGAGGAGGGTAACTCATCCTTGTTAGGAGACCAAGTTGATATTCGGGAAATTAAATGCAGTAGATGTCAAACATAATTCTTAGGGCAAAAAAGAGCTAAAAGTTTAGCAGCAATTAAAAATAATTTGATGTGTTTATAATAACAAGATCCTCCAGAGTTAATAGAAAAGGATTTATCTTTAAAGAATTAATTCAGGGAATGGCTTAGATGTTTGTGTTTCCACACAAAGCCTGACCATTTATTCTTGAACCTTTGTGAAATTTCTTAATACAGAGATGATGCGATTTTTTTATTCCAAATTTTGTTACCACTTCCTCTGAAGGAACGTGTCCTGAAGAGCAGCATCTTAGGCATAGAAAAGGACATTGGACAGTTGATTCAGAATTTATAATAATCAACATATCCATGTATTATGTAGGTATTTTAGGTGAATTATTTCGTAATAATTACTGCCAAGGCAAGCAAAATAAATGACACATTTCTAGTTACTTACTGTATTGGCATTAGGAATGTGATAATGGAGTTGATAGTGTTCGTGTAGATAATTTGATAAATATTCTTAGTTTAGATCAAATTAACAGATTGCTATTTATTATGAATGTTTTTCATCAGTTTCTTGTACATGGCAGTTAGAATTCAGTCTTTCACATCCTTACAGTGTTGGTAACTTTTCTTTGTGAAGTGAGCGGGGTGGTGTTTGGTTGGGGTTTTGTTGTTGTTGGTTTTAGGATGAGGGGATTTTTGTTTAAAATGCCTTGCAATAGCACTCTGGTTGCAGAGTCTGTAGAGGTTCACATGTGTTAATACAATTTTTATTGTAGCTGCTTCTATTTGATTATGACAAAGTGGAACTGGCAAACATGAACAGACTCTTCTTCCAACCTCATCAAGCTGGATTAAGTAAAGTGCATGCAGCAGAGCATACTTTGAGGTATAGCTTGGGGAAGCGGGTATCAAAATGTATTTACCCAGGATGCTGCTCCAGAAAACCAAAGTTTCACTCTCGATCAGTTGCAAAGTATCATGATCTAATTTGGAAATTTGAGTATAAAGTAGTAGATACTTTAAGGACATTTTTGTACTGGCCAAAACTTTAATGTGAGTCTGCTTTTTAAGTACATCTGATGTTAATCAGAAGTTTGGTATAAAATATGCCACTTCAATGTGTTGCGGAGTTTCAATATGTTGTTGGGATTTTCCTTATCTATCTGTAGTTTTTTGATAAATATGTGTGTATTCTAGACTTCAGACTGGAAGCTTAAGACTGCAGCAGCACTTCTGAAGTTAGGGAGTAGAATGCAAGTTCTCATTGTATTTATGAATATTGACTCGTATTATTGCTTCCATAAGGAATATTAATCCTGATGTTCAATTTGAAGTACACAACTACAACATCACAACACTGGACAACTTTGAACACTTCATGGATAGAATAAGGTAAAATCTCTCAACTAAAGCCTGCACTAACTTCTGCTGATGTTCTTTGCAGACTTGCATTTTTATTATTGGGTTTTTTTTTCCAATTTAATAACTTCCAATTGAAAACCAGGGGAAATATATACGTGAGAAGACATTCCTGATTAGACCTTTTCTCTAGAGTTGACGTTTATTTCTACTGCTACATAGTGCATCTTTAGATTTCCAGCCAAAACTGCAGGTTTTGTAAGCTTTTCCCATTATAGAAAACAGATCAGATGATATTCTGACTGCTCTGGAATAAGTTTCAGGAATGCTTTATACAATAAGGAAGGAAGTTATCAGTGGATCTCACAGAGAAGTTCTGAAATAACTGCAAATGGGAAAAGTTATGTTGTACAAAGATAAAATTCTTCTGTACTTTGTACTGTGAGTGTATACTATATAGAACTTCTTATAATCTTAAATGCCCATATATTTAAGTCCCAGCTTCAGCAGGCTGTTTTTTCTACTTTAGAGCTAAGATGCTGCTTGTATCCTGTTCTGCATTTGCACGTTTCATTAGAATGTGCTCCCTATGTGCTTCTGTACTCTAAAGCAGCGCATTGACTGCCGTGTTGGTATTTTTTTCTGCCAGCAATCTCATGCAAACTTCTGATAATTATTTCAGTAACGGTGCGCTGGAGGAAGGGAAGCCTGTTGATCTTGTGCTGAGCTGCGTGGACAATTTTGAAGCACGTATGGCTATTAACACGGTAAGGCCATTGGAAGCACAAGGTCACAGAGGGTCACTTTTCTCCTGTTAAAAAGATTAGGAATTGTGGGGATTAGAGAAAAGACAGGAACTTATCAAAAACCTTCTAAGAAATTTCCTCCTTGATTTGAGGAAGCAATCTGAGCTTTTACCCAGTTCTTATAAAAAACGTTTTATATGAATAAATATAACTGTTGACTTTTAAGATACCTGCAGATAATGGTGAATAGAAGAGTTGTCAGCCTTCTATGCCTTTCCAAATTTTCCTGTTTATATAAAGGTATTACCAAAGCCTGGTATGTTAAATCTTACAAACCTTTTGAAGACTATTTATTGGTAATTGTATACTTAATAAGACTTTTTGTATACTAAAAACGTCTTAAGGCTCTGTAGCCAATCAAACTGTTTTTCATTATGGCAGCAGACAGTATAGGGTGTGTGCCAAACGTGTGTTCTGTTATCCTTCAGTGAACTGGATTTGCAGATTGCTGGACTGAAGGTGCCACAGATACATTACATCGGTGCCGCTGGAAGTAGTATGTGCAATTGGATCCTATAGTGTGCTCATAACTGGATCACTAATGCCTATATTGTTCAAAAGTCTCAGGAAACCACAAAGGGTGACTTCATGAGTACAACTTTATTTTGTCCTTTGATAAAGAATTTCTGTTCTACCTTTTCATGTTCCTTTTTCTGACCATAGCCTTTTTGTCTTAAAGCAGGAAGATCAATGTGTTTCATGACTCTCAGCTGAATTTTTTTTTCCTCCTCCATTATACTTCTGCAGTTCTGATGTGTGTGTTTCTGTGTTTAAGGCCTGCAATGAACTTGGACAAATCTGGATGGAATCTGGTGTGAGTGAAAACGCAGTGTCAGGACATATACAGCTGATCATTCCTGGTGAATCCGCTTGTTTCGCGGTATGCAGTGCTCTGTTGGATTGTTCCTTTGTCTGTCTCCTAAAGTGGGACCAGGAGTGTGAAGATTAGCTGGCTAGTGAACGTGATCCTGGCACAGCTGAAGGAGTAGCTTAAAGTTTTGTGTGATATGTGCTTTCTTTAAATACTTCTAAAACTCAGTTTCTTTATTCCCCTTAGTGTGCTCCTCCACTTGTAGTTGCTTCAAATATTGATGAGAAAACACTAAAACGAGAAGGAGTTTGTGCAGCTAGCCTTCCTACAACCATGGGTGTTGTGGCAGGAATTCTTGTACAAAATGTTCTGAAGTAAGTGACTGAAATGCTGCTGTTCAGTGTACAGTGCTGTAAGAGAAAGAAACCTGAAGGAACGTTTAATAATGATGAGCCTGGTTCTTTTTATGTGGCTTTGGCCTATTTGCTGAACTTACTGGCTTCGTTGGACAGGGCTGAAATACACACTGCTTGAATCACTGGTGTGTTTACTTTAGAGCTGCTGTTCGTAATAGAACTTTTCAGGGTTAAAGGAAAAATCTTCAGAGTTTTCCTAAGAATTTCGCTTACTGCATACAAGCATACAAATATATTTTTTCCTGCCCTTAGTTCTGCATTTGAACACGCTCCCATTTGACATCTCTAAATGGTGAACAAAAATACTGCAGCGCTCCCTCTTTGACATTTTCTATGTGGACAAAGAAGGAATCATTTCTCTTGCAGTATTTGTATTCTAACCTTAGCTGAATTAAAAAGTTATGTAGCGATATGAGACATTTCAATATTTTCAAAAAGTACTGTAGTCTGACTCCAGCTGCTGAAAGAACCGCATGTATCAGCAGGGAAAAGTCTTTCTGTTTGGTTTCAAAGTGATGCACCATCTTTTACAAACATCTTTGAGAGCAGGACCTTATCTAGCTTATTTTTAGCCTCAACTTTGTTTTGTCAGTTGTATGAAATAAAAATACTGTTTGTCAGTGTGCATACAAACAACTAAGCAACATTTTCAGGTGTGCAGAGAGAGGTATTATATAAAATTGCATAGCAACAGGAGGGATTTTTAAATGAAGAATGCATGCATTGCAGCTTAATTTAAATCTTTGTTTTCATTGCCAATATGAGCGTGCCGTAAAGATGATTTAACTGGTTCTGATTAGCTGTTGATAACTCTCCATAATACAGGGCACCTGAGTGTTCCAAGCAGTGTATTGCAGCACAAGAGAAAACTGCTTACATTTAAACACTTTTTTCTGAGACTGTAGCTGACTTGTTCTCGTACACTTACTTTCCAGTTTCTATGTTGATGCATTTGTGCTGAGGTCAGGTGACTGCACCTTATTTTAAAACAATTACAGTAATTTTTTACAACTTCACTAGTGTTAAAGTGTATTCTGAAAGTCCTCAAGGAATAAATTTTCCTCAAAGCAACTGAATTTTTAGGTTTGCGCCTGTATATAAGAGCCTGCTTTCTTTCTCTCTTTGTGTTTCTAGATACTTGTTGAATTTTGGTACTGTGAGTTATTATCTTGGTTACAATGCGATGCAAGATTTCTTTCCAACTATGTCTATGAAGCCAAATCCACAATGTAGTGACCAAAATTGCAGAAAACAGCAAGAAATTTATAAGGTAAAATTGTTTGTGTTCTTTTTTGGCTTTTTTTAATCCTTTCTTAAAGTCTTAAGAACAAAACAAGCTACAGACCTATAGTAAAGGAAGGCTTTCATCACTAGTCCAGTTTTCAGCAGCCTTGTCCTCAGGTGGCAGCATGTGTTTCTAAAAAATCAATACTTGGAGTTACCTTGAAGCAAATGCTTGCATTCAGTTTAGATAATAATTTCTTCTGCAGGAATGGCTCAACCTTTCTAACCTTTCTGGCAGTCATTTATTTTTGAGTGTTAATGGGTTTCGTTTTTTTTTTTATGACTAACAAAAGTTCTAAATGGTGAATACACATCTTAAATATTAAAAGAAGTGTTGAATATTATTAGATTTGATCTTCTTTGCTATTGTTGAAATTGAGCTGTTACATATATTGTGGGGTTTTTTTGTGTTTTTCTTTCAGAAAAAAGAAGCTGCACGACCGAAACAAGAAGTAATTGAACAGGAAGAAGAAATAGTACATGAAGACAATGACTGGGGTAAGTAATTAATTGGAGATGAAACGATGTTCCCATTACCAAGTTTCATTTCACAATTCTTTGTTTTACGTGAAGACTCTGTAGGGTACACGGGACTCCTCGTGGTTCCTGTTGTTTGTACCTTTCACTGCATAATCACTGCTGGCTTTTCACAGGTTTTGACAGTAATGCTAACCCAACTTGATAATGTAATTTTAGTGGGCAACAAGCAGGTTTTAGACAGAAAACATAACAATGTTTGTATAAAACACTTTCTTATAAGATGGTCTGAAGATATAAAAGATGAGAGATGATTTATTCACTGTGTTTTCACTTTAAATATGTACCTGAAGAGCATTTGTCATATCCATAACCACTAGGCTAAGGCATTCCCATAGATCTTTTTATTTTCTCTGACGGATTTAAATTAGAAAGAACTGTCTTAAGAAATGGCACATGCATTTTATTAACCATTTCAAGAATGGATGTATACATTCTGCTGATTACATGATATAGAAAATAATCTTAGCTTACCATTAGTACATGTTATCACAGTAAGATTTAAACTGTTAAGGACAAGGAAGTCCTACAGGAGAGGTGCCATTCTTGTCCACAAGTTCAATGTATGGAACCCTTTCATATATTGTAAAGGTAAAATATTCTGTATTGAGATAATGGGAACGAAGTAATTGAAATCAAAGCTCTTTCTGCTTTTAATTCTTTTTCTATTTTAGAAAAGCAGCTGCACTTTTCCTTGCTATGATAACATAGTGATTAAAGAACTTTCTTATCTAACTTCTAATGGAGTTCTGAATTCCTTTTAATGCAAAGGCATCGAGTTAGTATCTGAAACTTCAGAAGCTGAGCTGAAGGCTGCATCTGGCCCAGTACCTGAGCTTCCTGAGGGAATTACTGTAGCTTATACTATCCCAAACAAGGTAATGTACTTACTCTTTATGAATACTTACCTTTTTTTTAACAGATTAAATTTATAGCATGATACAGTTTGGTTGCCCCTTAAACCTAAAATAGAATTTTATTGTGAACAATTCCAGTAGAATTGTTCCTTGGTACGCCCGACTGCAGTCTTCTGCAGTTTTAGGTTTCTATGAAATATATTTTTCAGTACGGATGCTGGCGTGAGTGTAGTCTTGAGTGATCGGAATGAATGTGTTTGGGGGACAGGGGAGGGAAAGTAAATGTCAATTTCTCAGTTGATATTTTGGTGACTAATATTTTAATGCTATTTATTTTGTATTTAGCATTGTAGTCAGTCAGTGTAACTGGGGAACAGAATCTGTATGTATTGCAGCTGGAACATTCTCACTCCCAGTAGGAAGAGTTTACAATTTAAGCTTATAATCACTTGGGCCTAACCTTGCTATTGAGTGCTTGATTCTAGGAAAATGGTGTGGTGTAAGGGCTGATAACAAAGCCTATATGTGTAGGGCTATTTGTTTGCTGTTTTTTTTGTTAACTTTGTTTTCCTGTTCCTTATAGGAAGAGAATTTGATAACCGAGGGAACCGTAGCCGAGTCTGAAGAAAGCCTAGAAGAACTTATGGCCAAAATGAGAAACATGTAGCAAAACAAATATTAAGTACAGCTTCTGGCATCTTGCATCGACATTGGGTTTTGAAAAGACCAGACTCTATTAGCTTATCTTTACATTTCTGATGAATGGAACTGTTACAGGGGCAGGAAGGGAATAGATTTACTGTGTTTATATTCTGTTGACTATTCAGGTCTTCAATGTATGGAGTTGTGCTGCTGTCAGCTTTAATTTCTGAGCATTGCTAACATCCAGATATTAAGTGGAAAATAAAAGGAGGTGGACGAACTACCAAAAGCAGGCATAGACATTACATCATATGCAGTGTCACGTGATGAAAACAGAACATAGTATAGGACAAGTGAAAGATTAAATCTGTTGGAACAGATTTAATAGGTTAAGCGCAGATGATTGTGCCTCACTCGTATTACTGCTCCTGATATTCCATGCAGTTATACTCATTGTTGTACACTGGTCTCTAAATTTTTGGCTTGCCTTGTGCTGTGGCTACTTTTTCATGGAATTGTTTGGTTAGGAAAGACCTTTGAGATCATCAAGTCCTGTACCTGTCCACTACTAAGCCATAGCCGTGAGTACCTCATCTACCCATGTTTCAAACACCTCCTGGGATGGTGACTCAGCCACCTCCTGGGCAGCTGTTCCAGTGCCTGACAACCCTTTCAGTGAAGGAGTTTTTCCTGATGTCTGATGTGAACCTCCCCTGGTGCAACTTGAGGCCATTTTCTGAGGAAACAGCATTTCAGCATTTTCATCTACCTTAAATATTTCTGGGGTAGTATTTTTTAAAACATGTTTTACTCCTGCTTGTTCTTAAAAAGCTGCCTGTCTATTTTGTATGTCATAATGCTTTGAGTGTGCTGCAGCAAGGCCAAGTCTTTCATAAGCAGGTAATTATACTGGGAACACTGGCTGTTAGCATGTCTCTATTTCAGCTGGCAGATGTCATGACAAAATGTGTAAGAATGCCCATCAACAGGAAATAACAGGAGATCTTCTGTATCTCTTCAAAAATCTAAATATTATATTTTTGTTAGTTATTAAAAGTTTAGCTGTAATTCTCATCCATCCCCATCACATGGCCTGTATTAAGGATTATATTTAATCTGAGTTTGTGTAGGAAAGCTTCTAAAAATTAGATGCTCTAAACTGTGTTTAGTGTTTCAGATATCTTCAGTAGAGTGGCTGAGCGATTATATTTGTCTTGTAAATAATGTTAGTACAGTAGTATTACCTTTTAAGTTATCACATGTTAAACCGACCTGCAAATGTACCCATCCTGTAGTGTCAGTACCCTGCAGGACTGGAAGTACCAATTTCAAATATTCTAACTGCTCTGGGTGTCTGATTCAGAACTTGATCTTTATTTAGATTTGCAAATTTCAACCTTTGCAGTGTAATACAATTACGTGCAGCTTGGGCTGTGCAAAAAAACCTTTCCACAGCACGATGCAGCCAACACAGAACCAGTTAGTAAAGGAAGTAGCAGCAGCCAACCAACATGTAAAAAGAGAAGTAGTATCTTGGAGATGCTTCTGTTCATTAGGGCAGCCAAATCAATACTTATTTAAAAAATGTTTGGTTTCTAAGCAACAGTTACAAACTTCAAAATCTGTTTCTTCCACAGCTGACATTAGATTATTTATTCACATAAAAATCATCTCTGGAGCAAGGGAGGGAGGTGTTGTGTGTAGCATTACAATCCAAGATCAAAGAAGAGAGCTTTTTTTGGATTGAGTTCAGTTTTGGAGAAAACAGGTTTTTAGAAATGAAGGTGTTCAAGGCGAGATTGGATGAGGCTTTAAGCAATCTGATCCAGTGGGAGGTGTCCCTGCCTATTGTAGGGATGATCTTTAAGGTCCCTTCCAACCCAAACCATTCTGTGATTCTGTGACATAGAACAATGATATAATCAAAAAGTCTATGCTCGAATCTGTGTCACTAAAGTCTACGTTAGCTTGATCTGAGTGTCAGTTTAAGTGTTATGTTTCTTTGTGGCTTTACCTTTCTGTTGGGAACAATAAAAGTGGGGCACACACTTGGCTCTGGATATCCTGAGGCAACTGGTTGATTAATTTCTACAACAGTTCAGTTAATTTTGACTCTAAACTATTTGGCTGACATGGCTGCTATCACATGATTGACAGCTTTAGAAGAGGCAACTGTTATTCATTTTACCATATTACTTTGTGTACGGTTTTATGAGTAAATTAATACACTTTTGCATGAAAAACGGTTCTTGTGTTACATGCAGACTTGCACATACAAGAAGAATTTGAAATTAGAAAATTGAGAAGATTGTGCCAATGGTTAAAATTACTTGAAAGTAAAAAAAAAGCAGCTTTAAGGATCTTTTTTTAATTAGAAAGACAAAAGTATAATCTACTCCGACTATAAAATGTAATCAAACTTTATGACTTCTTTTGTTATGAACTAACAAAGTATATTGCAATGGTTTAGTCCAGCTTTGTTTATTTGGCAATCTTATAAAAGAAGCTTTGAAGTTTTTCTAGCGTATCATGAATGTTACTGAGATGTTGATATTCTGGCTGTATGATTAAATGTCCATTGAAACTGCTCACTTTCTGTTTTGATGTTGAGTTTTCCTACATTCAAGTATGGTTTGGCATATACCAGATGTATAAATTAATGTCTGTGAGGTACAACTATGAATGAGCAACTGTCTTAAGAGCACTATGATTACAACTGCATAAGCTTATGAGAAATGTGGCCTGCACGACCCTCCACTATAACTCATGATCCTGTTTTACTCTCTGTAGAAAGTTTTCTTTGGTTTGCATATGGTTTCCTCACTGTCTTTGCTAAGAGACCATGATCATTGGGAGCTGCTCTTTTTAGGGACTGATTTTTCTTCTAAAAGCAAACACGCAACCCATCAGTTGGAGAGAAGTCACTTAAGGGGAGAACATAACAGCTGAGAAACAGAAAACACTGAATGGGGAAAGTCTGATCTAACTTGAGGGTCTAGAAAGGAGCTTCTTATCTAACCTAGCAACATTATGAGAAACTATTTAGAAGTGCAAGATTTGTCATTATATACATTAAAATCAGAAAAGAGGTGGCAAGCTCGACCAGTCATCTGATAATCCATAACACTGGCTTTAGAAGAGGGAATTACCAGGTCTGAGAAGTGTAGGCAAGAGAAACACAAGCTGAGAATGTTGAGATTTTGGGTGGGTTTCTGGGGCCCGGGGCTGTGGGTGGGGTTTGGGTTTTTTTGTCCCCCTCCCTTTTGTCCCTCTCCTTACTCTGTAAGAATCCTGCAAAGAAACTTGACAATTTTCAGCTTTTCAAGGTGGCTGGAATACAGTGGGAAAACCTCTTACTTTGATTAAAAACTCAGTTTCTGAAACAAGAAGAAAACATCCAGAGAGATTTTACAAACTGTCAACTATTGTTGCTGTATCATAATGTCTTCAAAAGCCTTTTATTTTTTTTTTCAATTCTACGTTAAAAAATCAAATTTGGGTTGTATATTTTTCTTTCATTTTTATATACTGTTTCTTTTGCCAAGTTACAGCCTTACCAAATTATTAAATTCCTTTTAACCAGAACAAGGGCTGAAAGGGGTTATATTTAATTCTACTCTAAAAGGAAAAAAAAATGACTGCGGAAAGCAAATACCTCTTTGAGGTAAAGGCCATTTACATTTTTCAAAGTGGATCAAATAAATCTTTACATCAGTTCCCCTGAAACAACATCATGATGTTGTATTTAATTTTTCACTTACATTCAATGTTTAAATAAATACTAAAAAAAGACTTAATTTGATTCATGAATTTATGCACTGAATGAGAATAGACTTTGGATTGATTCTACCGCATGACCAGAGTACTAAGAAATACAACAGGCAGGTAGATTTGAGTAACATCTCTATCTGATGGCAAAATGTTTTGCATCACTGTTTTTCCAGCTAATACAAGAATGTATTTTAATGGATACAGTGAGATTAAATAGTGAAAGTATTAACAACAGGGAACCAGGTCATAAACATTTTTATTCTGATTCCTCACTGAAAGTATTCATTCTGAACATAGGCTTTAACTTTAGATGATGATATATTTACACATTTGCTTCCCAAAGAAACCAAGTATTTTTGCACAAGTCTCTTGAATGTAAAAGCTGAAGTCACCCTGCAGGTAACACTTTGTGTGGAACAGTATTTTAACTTTTTCAGAATTGCTCTCTCTTTAGAAACAACTTTACAAGCTTTTGAAAAGGCAGAAAGGATTGATGCAACAAAAATACACAAATCCTCTAAGCCAGGCTATCACAGCATAGAAGCAAAAGCTGCCTCACCGAGTACATACAATTGGTTCAGCTTGTTATACTCTTGGCACTTAGGCTAAGAGGTGTCAACCAGATGGGCTTGGTATTTGATATAACTTCACCTTTTAACTAACATGCATATCTATATACAGTGGAAGAGTCTTGCTTTGTACTGTAGTCTGCAAAGTTAACATGGAAGGATTTCAAGCTTCAACATTTGTTTCCCTGTCATTCGTGAAGACAGGTGTCAGTCCCAAAATAGTACATTATCCCAGAAAAAAACCCCAGATTTTCTTAATAATGTTATGTCTGCTTTAAAATAGCAATAGAGACTGCCTTTCCTTTGAGTGGGTTTATATCACCTTTGTCCATGTTCCAGGAAAATGTTTGGGGATAAGGCACTTTTTAAGCTGAATGTATCTCCACTTGATGAATGTCGAGAAGTTGCTTTTCCACCTATCAACAAAGTCTCTGCTTCTTTTATTTCCATAGCCCTCTTGTAAAGTTCAGCTGCCTTCTCAAAGTCTCCCCCTTCATAGCTTTGGAGAAGAGTAACATGAAGTTGAAACAAGCAGATAAAATAAATCTCTCAATTATTTTAAACAGAAATGCACACCATGCTATCAACAAAGTGTACTTAAGGTTCTCTACTTTCCTAATAAGTACACAAGTCCAGGATGTTTTGTTTCATCCACTAATTTTTATAGTAATTCCACCCACTAATTTTTATAGTAATTTGTTTTTATAGGCCTAAAGGATATACTCTTACCTTAGCACAGCCAAGTTTTTCAGAGTTTCTCCCACGCGAGGATGCATGTGACCAAAGCTATCTTCATAAATCTTTAATGCACGTTCATAAAGAGGTAAAGCTTCAATCTGCTTTTTCTTTAGGTAGTAGAAAGTGTTTGTTACAGATGGATATTACATTTGCTATTCTTTTTTCCAACATTGTATCTAGGATGTGTTGATAATAAGTCATGCATATTTAATCGCAAAAGTGTATTGCTGATACTTCTGACAGATGAGGATGATAATTGAGACTGTCAAAGCAATTGGTTTGCACTTGCAAATGCAATTCCCACTAATATTATGATAATTAGGGTCTAGACTTTCTAGGCAGTTTTGAAAATGTCGGCCCCGAATGTTTTCTGTCACCAAATGCTCCGAGGCAGCTTTAATCCCTGTTTAAAATCAGATATGCAGACTGCAGAAATAAAGGAAACATGAAAACAACCCACAGCTCACTCTTACTGATGCTAAGTAAGGAATTCGGCAAGTTGATGGCATCTCCTTTGAATCTCATTTTAGTTATGGAGTAGAAAGTCTACATCCTTCTCGGATTTTTAGTTACACCGAGTTCCAGCTGATCAGGGCTGGCACTCTTCATTTACAGATACAAATTTCCAAAGATTACATTTCCCTCTAAGTCAGTGGTGGAGTTGTTCTACCATGTATGTTCCATTACACTGTATTACTGAAAATGCTGTGCTTGAGCTCTTTGTCTTATAAAGCATATGGACATTTTGAATAATCTAAAGAGTGCTGGCCCAAGTGTCGTTGTGCAATACCAGTCACAACAATTACCTGCTCCCTGTGCACATTTTCCTTGCCAAAAAACCTTCAAATTTTTAAAAAGGAACCTCAGAATTTGCAAGTCTTATCAGAAACCTCCCTTTTAAATGTGAGCAAGTTTCTTTGGTATAATTGAGGTACAAATCATAAAGAAAGCCTAAGACAGGAGCAATAAACATGTAAGACATGAAAAACTTACCATCTGACAATAAAGGACAGCCAGATTTACCAAAGCAGTTGCTACGCTGGGGTGCTTTGGCCCAAATGACTTCTGTCGAATTTCAACTGCTAGCTCATATAGAGGAACAGCCTTGTCAAGTTTTCCCTAGAAATATCAGGGAAAAAAATGATTCTGTCATCTTTTGTCAAAATGGCAACAGTAAAATCCATTTTAAACAAAAAACCTTGGAGAAAACATTTCCAAAATAAGGGTTTAACATTGGTTAATTCATAGTTATGCTCTGCACAGATTGCTTATCAGGAATATTTATAAGGACCTAATTTTCCAAAATACTGAGCATATTCAACTCTCAGTTAATGTGTTTCTAGGCTATGTCTATTTCTTTCTTTTTTTATCTATTTTTTCCCCACAAGCGTCTCATTGAGAAGGCTGTTGAGACAAATTTTCAATTTTACTTCTATCCAAATAATCTTCTCTATTTGTATTTCCTCATCCTGCTATAAATGACAGCAGAGCCTTTTTTTGTCCTTGTGATACAGGAATGAGAATGGAGCTGCCTTAACTTTTGAGTGGTTTTCTGCTTACTGAAGTGTTTGCACCATCTTCTCTGGAACAACTGCAGTGTCCAATGCAATTTCAAGTGCCTGTTGCTTCCTGTTCACCATACTGAAACTTTGGCTTCTTGACTTTCATTTCTCTAAAATGCCCCTCTCACATTCAAACTGGTTTTACTGTAGATTATTTTTCCAGCAAATCTGTTTCCCTCCAAATTTGCATCTGGTCACACATTAACTGGATATACTTCAGAAGTATGCTTAGGCTTCTATTGCTAGAATGTAAATTCTCTCATTTAATAGCAATTTGAAATCAAACAGTGCAACCTTTCATTCTAGAATGGTTCACTGTAATTGCAAAATTCAAATCAAACTTTCTCATTTTTTCAAAGCATCACCATGCCACAGTTTGAAGATGATCAGTACTTCATCTGGAATAAATACTCATCTATAAATAACTGTCATTTTCTACATCTGATTCCTGTCCCTTCTCTTCCTCCTCTCTTCTTCGTGTCAGTAGTTCAACATGAATTTTAATTTAAGTCCTTTCAAACTAGCAAAGAGCTGTTTGATGCAAATATTAACTGTTTCTACAGTTTCTAGCACCATTAAAATTAGAAGCTGAAGTGAGCAGAGAATATGTGACGCAAAACAATGCACATAATAGCAAGTAACAATTATTGAGCAAAACCACAGGAGCATCTGATTCAAGGGATTATCTTGAAGGACATTTTCTCTTTGAAGAATGGTAAAATTTGAAAATACAAAAGAAAAAAATTCTCATTATCCTCTGAATTTGATCTTGGTTCAACAGCTGGAAACCTTACATCACTTTTACCCTGATGAGGTACAATAGTTAGAGCAACCAACTGCAAACACAAGTACTGAAAAACATTTTGAAATGATGAAACCCAGAAGTCCATATTACTGTTAAAGTCATACCCAGTAGTGTATTTAGCAGGGGTGTAACTCATCTTCCACTGAATCAACATAAGGTGGAGGTGTCTCAGCCACACAGTTTACTTGTAAAAAGTACCATTTCCCTCATAAGCATTCAAGTTATGTGACTGTATAATTCAAGGTCATTGTGTAAAAAGGACTATTCCTACACCCTAAACCATGATTCTTCCATCAAGACACACCTGACCGAACTCTTGTATGTGGATGTTATGTAGTAGACAGCGGAGAACTCAAACACAGCTGGGAAGTGCTTCCCTCATTGCAGCTAAAACATCAACTTATTTTAAACAAACCAGAAATTCTTTGCGGTGAATACTGAGCACGCAGGACACTGAAGACATTATTCATAAATGGCTTTTCTTTAAACAAAGTGTGTTTTGAAAAAGCTCCTGGGCTTTTCTGGAAACAGACTGAGGCTGCTTGACTACATCTTTTTATGCATGTGTGAAGAACATCAACAGCTCAAACGATTCCCGTGCCTCACTCCCTTTGGATTGAAGACTCTTAACAATGCAAGGCATTACAGTTAACTTAGGTGATGAGAAAAGGTAACAGGCTTGTACTTGCCATCTTTTTGTACAGCACTGCAAGGTGTTTCACAGTATAAGCCAAGGAGGGATGATCTGGAGCCAGCGCTCTCCTCCTGATGTCTAAAGCCTTTTCATAGAGTTCCTCTGCCTTGTCGTAGAGCTTCTTCTCATTGTACAAGGCTGCCAGATTGTTTAAAGACTGTGCACAATCTGGGTGGTCGGGTCCCAGGACTCTCTCTCTCATTTCCAAGGAGCGCTTCAGGAAAAGCTCTGCTGTCCTACAGAACATATTAGTTCAGCAATATTTTAAAGCTGATAATATCTGTACAGGCTCAAGTGGCTGCTTGAAATGGAATAAACAGCCTTGGGTACTGACACCTAGTAATTGACTTTAACTCTTCTCTAACAAGCAAATGCCAGATCAACAATTAATTTAAGCAGTGAGGAACTACACATTGCAGACACAGGTCTGCCATGCATGTTAACCATAAGAATACAGAGGGAGCACCCCTGTGAAGGACTGAAATGTCAGTCTAGCAGATTTCAGCAAACATCACACTACCCCAACAGCTGCTCATTCCTTTAATTCAACCTACATCTTCAGATACACGAGTAATCCCTCTTTATTCAAAACACTCTACTGACTTCTGGTCAACTCCTCACAGCAGTCATACTCCCACAGATAAAGCAATAGTGGAATGCCAGGTAAAGGTTCAGAACACATCACATTTTTTAAGTAACTTTAAAAAAAACATAAAACATACTGCAGGCTCAGCAGAGAGTTTTCATACCAAAGGAGGAGAGACTAGAAGGGGTTTTATATATGTCATGAGCTAGATTCTTATAGCAGAATCTGTCTAGAAGTGACAAAGTAGAAAAGACTCTGTGTAATGCCACCATTCAAGCGTTGCCCTGTCAAAGGGCATATTTTATCTCACCAGAGTGTTGTACTACTATTCCATGACAGCTTTACAGAAGGTCTTCTATCACAAACAATGGGTGATCCCCACATAATACTGGCATCATCCACCATAACTACGCAGTCTGTCATCCTGATGTACACAGAAATTCTGTGTGACGCAATTCTCAAGGGGGTCAGCTTAGTAAATTGGAAAAAAATTTATTTTCTCCAATGCAAAATGAAAGACAATTTATACACAGAAATGTAGGTTCAATTCTAGAGCACTTACACAAGTGTCAAAAGGTGTTCACCCTATGCCAGGGCTAGAGGATGAGGTATGAAATAACAATGAATAAAGTGACATACCCTTCTGCCATTGATTTAATTCTAACTGCATCAAATGATTCAAAAAATTCAATCTTGGGTTTGCTGATTCAAAACAGAGACACAAGAGCTGTTAAAAAGTAACTTAAACCTTCACTAGAACAAAGTTTGTACTTTTGCTCACCTATGAAATAGTGGAGATACAGTTACTCTAGAAGTAGCCTGTGCTGGACAGGAGCTACATACGAATAACGTGGAATATAAAATGATCTTATATGACATTAGATATATAGCGTCCCTCTATGATCAGTCACTTCTGGGTGATTTTATGAGGGTAAATTGACAAAAGACCCCACATTTCCAACAACCATTAAAGATCAGTCACTTCACTGTAAAGGTCCTGCATTTAACAGAGATTCTGTGTGCAGATCCTAAACTGTGATATTCTTCTGTAGTTATCCAACAACTACTTGTAACATGAATATCAGATACAGGAAGAATGTAAAACTGCTTCCAAAAATTATTCTGTTCTTTGTTGCTTTTTCTTCTCTGAAAAGATTCAGTTAAGTGCAATTTAAGGTGACTTTACAATTCCCCCAGAACACACAGTTTTAGACTACTCTGTGGACTGAGGAAGTTGATGTGATGAACAGATAACCATGCAATCAGAACTTTTAGTCCCCTTCTTCAACAGCCCTGCTTATCTCTATCTGCCTTTAAAACACCTTTGTTCTACTCTGTCCTCTTTTGCCCTTAAAAAGGCCAGCAGGGCAAGAGCCTGAGGACTACAAGCACAGTGAATATTTAACTTATGAGTTATATTGCAATACTTGCATTTTGAGTGTTCTGCATAGAAGAACAACAATCCTGCTGTTCAAAGATGAACAATACAAAGGAGTGTCATGAAACAGTGAAGCTGAGTAGAGGAGGTATAAATTTTGAGAGACAACTGGTATTTGCAATGAAGGCTTAAATTTAATTGCGAAACATCAATTCTGAGTGTAGGAAATGCTCTGACTTGGTAAATACCCATTAACTGCATAAACTCTAGAAAATATGAGTGAATTTCACAGTAAAAAAACCCAGTAGAATGAATCAGGGACAGCACTGTAATGAGCATTTGATCATATGTTGCTTCCATTTAGATCTATGAGAACACTCAGCATGTGCAACAATTAAAAAAACTTACTCAAGATTATTCTGCAGGTAATATAGGACTCCAAGCTCATTGAGGGTTCGAGCATTATCTGGTGTATCCTTGCCTAACGTGAGCTCTTCCAGCTGCAGGGCTCTTTGACGCAGGAGAGCAAAGCCACACTGCAGCAAAGCAGAAGGTAATGTAAGCCAATCATCATTTCTTTTAAAGTTTATAACAGAAGGCAGAAAATCAAAAGACTCTTTTTCATACCAAAGCAGCACAATAATCCTACTTAAGTTTTGTTTTCAAGCTAAACTGCACATAGGCATTTGGCTTATTCACCATTTAACAGTGAATTTCACCAAACATGCTTCCAGGAAATTTGTTACTGTGGTGCCATACAGCTGTTTTCCCTGTATCACACAGAGTGATTTGCTTAAACTCTGCAGTTCAAATAACCAATTCAGAGCAAATTCTTACGTTTATAAGCTTAAAACTTAAAATTAAGTTAATTTATCCTAAATGCCATCTATTAATATATATAACATATTACTTCAGGTGTGACATGGATCTTTGTAAAGTGGGCTGCCAATCTAAAGCTTAGGTGCAAAGTGAATTACAAGTAATAAGTGCAGCCACTGTTACAAGCTCTGCCTATTCTTGATATTTGTAGTCTTAATAAAAACATTTCTTCAGCAGAACTCATTACAAAAGTGGACAAAATCTTCATGATCCAAATTCATTTGTATTTAAGCACTATGGAAATAGCAACGTATTTATGGCTTTTTGCTACTGTCACTAGAGGTATGACTTGAGCTCTGCAGTTACCAGATGAATTCTTACAGTACAGGCACCCTGACAAACAAACCCTCATTTCAAGAATGACCAGAGGAAATCTGTTTCTGAAAAACACAGAAGAAAAAGTAGAGAAAAACTCAGCATGGCACCTAATATTATTACAGGGATTATCCACTGCAGTAAGCACTGTATTCAATAGTATTTGTAGGATAAATGCTTCAGTTATTCTGAAGAACACCCTTTCCCATTGCCATTTTGACAGCCAATTGTATTAGTAGTAATTCTGCACCCCTGAAACATATATATCCACTTATTTCTTTTCCAACTATTTCTTTTCCATACCAGCTGCTCTGACTCATCTCCACTTCCAGCAGAGTTAAAAGGGCAGTTACCAAAGCTGCTGCTAGGCTGCTTCACTACCTATGCCTTCAATCACCAAAACCATTTATTAGATTAGCAGACCTGCAGCATACCCTGCATTTTTAATAAATATCAAATATTTCCTTACCAGGCTGCCTTTCCGCCTTGCTGCTTTTTGGCGTATTTTGAAAGACTTTTTCCTCAGTTGCTCAGCTTGTTCGTATCTGAAAATAGTTATTCACAGTGCTAGGAACAATGCCAAACGTAGCATCACTGAGTATTCTAGAAAGCTTCTAAGTTACTTGAATGTACTAACCTGAGGAGAATTTAAGAATGCTGAAGAAATTCACACTTATTGTCAAAGATAAAAATTACCTAAAATGCTTAGGACCAGAAAATGCTCCTTCTCTATCTGTAACTTGTTAGAAATTTGTTGGAAAACAAAGCAAAAAACTGGCCCCTACTGGGTGTCCTGCTGCAAGAATACAGAGGGAATGCACATTGCTGCCTTGGAAGTTACGAAACTGTAAAAAAGAACCAAGGAAACATTCTGGCTTCAGGAAGAAAATGCTTTGCTGTTATTTTTGTACAACCTCCACATGAAAGCAAATATCAGTGCAGTTAAGCTTACTTGTTCTGCTTTTGGTATAAGGTCGCGAGCGCATCAAGTTCACGGGCTACCCGCGGATGTTCAGCTCCATAAGCATTTTCAGAGATTTCCAGTGCCTGTTTATACAGCTGTTCAGCATTTCCAAACTTCTTCCACTGAACATAAACTCCTGCCAGCTGGTGGAGCGACTGCGCCACCCTCGGGTGGTCTGGATCCAGCGCAGTCTCACGAATCTCCAGAGACCGCTGCAGAGGAGCTACAGCCTGTACCAACAAAGTTCACAGAACATGATGGCAGCAGGTAGCATCCTGTACACTACAATAATTTAACAACTGCAACAGAAAGCACACTCTGAGCTCTGTTTAATTTGCCTCCTTGCTGTTACAACAATCTCTAAGCATACTTACCTGACTGAGAAGACCTAGGTCCTTAAGAAACCGTCCCAGGGTCTCATAAAGATCAGCCAGGCAGATCATATTCTCCTCTCCCTCACAGCTTTTTTCATATTCTTTCAGAGAGTCAAAATACTCAGCTGCCATAGAGCTCTTATCTTTCCCAACCAGCTGCCAGTAACTCAGCAATTCTGCAAAATGTCCCCTGTTTTAACAAGGAAATAAGAAGCTCATCTTATCTCTGATTCCCCTCTATTCAGACTGATTCTAGCTTAGAGGAGCCATATGCATGAATTTTGTCTTTATGCTCTGTGTGACACAACCCATGGAGACTAATGCTGTTCAACAGCATTATTTATCCCTTGACCAACCCCCAGGTGTAACAGAATAGAAAAAAGAGATGATTTATACAATAACTGCATTTAGCATTTCAGGCTTTACAATTTAAGTTAATTTAATCTATAGCTGTCATTTTCTGATTTTACTGACAAAAGATTACTTTGAAAAGTTTGTAACTGCCAAAGCAAAGGCTACCTTTGTACCTTTTGTAAAGGTTTTGGGATACAAAGAGATTCAAAAGACATTTGTGTAGCTTTTGCTTGTCACCCAGCTGTTGGAAGAGCCAGGGAAGTTCATCTGCACTTCTCCAAGTCACCCGGTCTCGACTGTTGAAAGAAAAGCAAACAAAAATCAAAACTCTGAGAGGCCTAAAAGAACTTGTCAATTTGATGTGAAAACTAGGCAAGCACATATTTGCCATACCTGAATGTCTAAACAGGTAGACTACTGTTAAGACCCACATACTCCATTTTTTTCAAATCTTCATTCTAATTTCACCGCAGAGGGCACCAGAAACCCCAGGTACCCCACAGCAGGCTGCTCCTTCCTCCCAGATGGGCTAATCTGTGCCTGCTAACAGGACTGCAGCCCTGCAGCAGCCCGATACCCCTTTGTGCCTCCTTTGCCTGGCACACTGTGGTCCTCTTGGCCTTCTGCTACCCAACAGCAGATGCTCTGAGGAGCAGTAAGCAGTAGCCCACAACTGGGACACACTTAACTCAGGACTGTGAATGCAAGTCAGTTCTCAAGCTGGATATGAATTTGTAGCTTTTCTGCTGTTCTACTGTACCTCATCTCTTATGTATCTGCTAATTGCCTGCTGAATGCAAGTGGTACTCTGTTTCTTCTTCAAGTTCCAAGCAACCTCAAATTTCCTAGAATTTACTGGGAGTTATAAATCCACGTGGGGTCTGATATCACAAAACAACTGGTGCGGTACAAATTCACGCCCTACCTTTTCACACGATAACTTTATTATATGCCCACTTCACTCCACAGTCCTCAATCTTTTCTAAGATTAAAAAGCAACATAACAATAATAAACTGCTAAACTGATAACTGGGGTCTTGCAGTTATTTTACCATAATAATTTACTAAACTGAGTCAAAGAAGCCATATGAAGAAAATAAAAATATGCATGAGACAGAAATCCTGCAGTTTAGCAATCTTAAGGAATTCTGATGTACCTTAGCTGCATGGTGAAATACTCCACTAGTTTTTGTCTATAAGCAGAAATAATATTTTCACCTTCTTCCATATACTCCAGTCTCACCATCTCCCAAGCCTGGAAGATTATAATTGAGAGAAAGGGAATGCAGTTAATGTGTTTATTAAGTGGTGATTACACACAGGGCACTAGGCAAGATTTCTTTATAAAAGATGTCTTGTGTTAGAGAACTGAACCCTTTTTGATGACAAAGGCACTAGAAACAGATCGTCTTATTTTAGACCAAAGCTCTGGTTATTCAGCTGATATTCCTTCATCCTTCAATTCTTGGTTTTTGTGGAACCACTGTTTTCTTGGATACATGGAGTTAAGAACTAACAGATCAGAACCTTCTGAAGATTTGAAAAGCTGTGTTTTCAACTGCTGAACAATATGGATCGATAAGGGCATCACAGATCTAGCAGTTTTCAAGATGATTCTAACATAGATGAGCAAACACAAGCATATTACAGCCTACCTAGTAACTTATCTTAAAAACAGCAGTTTTTTTAGTGGGTGGAGTTTCACTTGCACATGTTTAGCATTATAAAATTTACCTGGAGGTGCTGGAACTTCAGCAACCCACAGCCATATGTCAGCAAACACATCTTGTGTAGGCTGTGAACGAGTGAGGCTAACACCGCAGAAGACAGTTCAGGATAAAGTTCCATCAGCTCTGACTCACTCACACCATTGTGGCTGACACCAATGACACAGAGTATCTACATAAAGCAGAAAAATTATTTTACGGGCTTGGCAGTATTTGCCAGAGCTTAATTACACTGAAATTCCAAGAAAAAGACAGTGTATCACTGTTTAAAACTTTATACAGCAAGTGAAAAAAAATGCATAAACAAGTCCATTCCCTCTTCTATCCTCAAAGAACAGTCCTCGGAGCTAAGGGATTAATATTCTAACAGATAAATCATCAAATGGGACTCTCTGGGACAAACAAATGGCTCCTCAGACTTACCTCTAAAACATTAAGAGAAAATAACTCCATTACGATAAGGAACTTCCACCTAAGTAAAATATGCTGAAGGTCTTATGCTGTACCACAGAACTTATAGTGATTACTGAGTATCAAGTCCTAACCAAAAAAATGTTCCACACAACAGGGAAATTTTGCAAAGGCAGGATGAGGAATCAGAAATCTAATAAGCACTGCCCTGTATTCACAAGATATCATGTTTTGATTACATTTACTCTGTTCAATATAGTTAATCATTGTATCGGGGTAGTGATCAGCAAAGAAGTGCTTATTCAATATCACATCATAGTGGAAAAGTTCTGTTTCGTTTTGTGAGACAGTGATTTAGTTGAAATTTAACACAAAGCAGTCATATTAACACAGAACAGTCATATGTCCTGTAGTGATGCAACAGATCTAATTAGATTAATAAAACTGTCCCTTCTATATCAATAATAATCTCTGAATCACACATGTATGAATCAACATAAATTTATATTTACCTTTCTTTACAGGAAAGACTATATATTACCTGTAGAAATAGTGATGCATTCTCTGCTTACCTCTCTCAAAAGACCTTTCTCTTTATCACTCTGCAATGATTCTTGAATCGATCTCAGAACAAGCCTGTACAGTGACACTGTGTCTTGACACTGGAAACACTGTTGAAGGGTTTCATCAATATTTCCAGTACTTCCAAAACTGAGCAGAAGGACAAAAAGGGCATAGTTTAACATATTAAATTTGGCTAAGATGAATTGAAACTACTGAAGAGCTCTATTTCAAAAGTGCTCTGAATTCCCACTGGGTTTAAAAGGTGAACAGCACCTGGTGAGATTAAACACAGAAGAGTTGAATTCCTGAAGCCACCTTCTGCCATATTGTCTGATCTTTCTAAATTACTACAACATTTTTAATAAAACAAAAAAGTATGATGCAGTGTTCTTTCGTCCAGTAGTACAGAGTAAGAAAACTGGGTTGGATAAAGATAAAACCACATGTCGCTGTTTCATTTAATGCATTTACAAGCATATTTTCGGGAACAATTAAGCACTCTAGGACATGAAACAAAAACAAAAAAATAATCAAAATTAGTCACCCAGAGTAAATTATCAATCAGTGTATCATCTCCCAGGAGTCTCTAAAGCTAAACATGTGTCTTTCTCAACAAGGTGAAGTCTAGGTTAATAATAAGCTATTGCACTTATTAAGTATTCTCTTACACAAGAGGGAAGATTTATTTTCTCCACAGCAGGAATTACAGGGCAAAGTACCATATGTGAAGGATGTTAAACTAAACAGTTGTTGATCTTCATTTTAGCCTTAAAAATCTATGATGCAAACTATTTGGTACTGCAGTAAAAGTAACACATGTGAATTAAACTGTTTAACAAAACAATACCAACATTCTCCCAACACCTTTAAAAAGCATTGAAGCAACTGACATACCCAGAAAGCAGAACAATGGAAAAATAAAATAAGAACAGAAGAACTGAAAACAGATAGATGCAATTATTTGGATTCACTTAGTATCAAAATGGTGATTGTATAGTCTGATTTTTCTTTCCATTCACAGTCACCGGAGGGGGAAAACTGTGCATACTGCTCCACTACTTTTTCTTAACAAGATTCATTCCATGTTAAATAAATGCATTTCAAAATGCTAACAAACTTCCTTGAAGCCTTGTAACGCAATGATGAGCATAATTTCAAGATGATCTCAACTTACCAAGCAATGGTTTTGCCTAGGAGAGTGACATACAAAGCATTGCAAGTTGTGGCGGAACGACAATGTCTCTCAAGCTTCTTCTCCTGCAATATTTTAAATAAAATCTGCGAGCCATGATTAAATTAAACATATCAACACAATGTTCACTGTTTGACAAGAAAATAAAAGCTCCAGATATGTTTCTATCTGTAACATCTGAAGACTATGACTCAGTGCAGAAAATACTGCATCCAGCCAAAGAATTTCTATCATTCTCTGAGTGTAACCAAGATGTAACTAACTGTTGCCATACCAATAATTAGGAAGAAAAAGAGCCTCTTCCACATGGACTACCCACGCAGATCTGATGGGCACAGTTTGTCAAATGCCTTAGGAAGAAAATGGTGTGGTGACTGATGATATGCACATGGCTGCTGCGTTGGATCTGGCCTTAGACTTGCATGAGGCAGGGGGGTTGTATGTACACGTAGTATAAACTGTGAATCACTGAGCCATTGTTCCCAATGATATCTCCCATTTAAGTCATTGGCTACTCTTTTTTTCCTCACTATGTAAAACTGTACCATGTAAGAGCATCTGTGGACCTCTAGCTATAGAGGCATATAAGTGAAAGCTTCCTTTTGAATTTAAGTTAAGATCAAACTGTTGAATCTCTCAAGATGAAAATTACCTTACAGAATCGGTCTCCAAAGCAAAGAGGTAAAACACTTTTTCCCCCTCTCTATCAGTCATTCTTACAGTATCATGCAATACTTAAACCTTATATTATTCTAAAAGAAAACATGTTTACAACAATAGGTGCAACCACAGTGTTCTTGTGTTAATAATTTATAGTGTTTCCTCTGTGTTTCAGTGCTATGAGCCATGGGGCTCACTCAAACCGCATGCTATCTTGAGCAGTAGTATTTAATTAGTTAAATATAATACTTTCTTTTGGCAGCTGGGCTTGTTTCTTCTTTCCACGTTTTAATTAAAAGTTTTATTAGAGTAACGTGCTTTAGAAGAACTGTAACAGACCTACCTGCTCTTTAGTCAATTTAATATTTGCAGAGTTACATTCTGCATTAATGAGAGATTTAGCATCTTTGGAATTCAATGGATCAAGATGAAGAGTGGGCCACAACCTTTGGCAAGAGAGAAGAAAGTCATATTCAGACCTTATTAAATAGCACACAAAGGGAAAAAAAAAAAAAGACATGAAAGTTCCAGAGCTTTTTAAAGTTTTATATCAAAGCAGTAATTGAAGTTATTCTCTGCTACTAAGAAATTCAAGTCACCTCAAGTCAAATTTCCACTTTTAGCTTTATCCAGGATCTTATCCTACTAAATGTCCAGGTCCTGACAAATCCAGCTGTTTGCTCTTCAATAAGTAACTGTAATTTAAAACAACAATTCTACTCCAGCTACTTTGAAAAGTCTCAGAAATATAACATACCTCCAAGCCTGTGGACATGTTTCTACATTCACTGATACAATCACTCTTACATTCACTGGCAGCGGATCTATCAGCCACTTCATATGCTTCTCAGCTTGCTTAAAAACAAATTCTGGTTACTTAATGCAAAGGTTGTTCAGAACAATGTCAGAAGTTCATGCATTTCATTAACTGCACCGCTCAGTGAAAGGAGACCTACATTCTCCAAAGTCCTTAAAAAATACTCATGATCTGATTCTAGAAACAGTACTATTAGATACGTATCAGCATGACTGTGCACTAAATAAAGCAGACAGAACACTATTGTTGAATTGTTCACCTTATAAAGACTAGGTTATTTACATGTTCTATAAACCATCTTACAGCCTTGAATCTTTGGATAAAGTACCTGGACTGCTCAACAATTAAGGTGTCTAGATAAATGTAGAAGAAAGAAAAACCAACTCACTATAAAAATATACCAATTAAAATTGAAAACCAATTTTAACTCATCTGCACTTTTTGCAGAACTATTTTCTACCGGTGGTCTTTAAGCAAACTTTAATATTTCTGTTATATAGATATAGCTGAACTTACTACAATAGTGAAGGTTTCCTTTAGACTGACAAATGGCAAGTATTTTGAAAACACACCTGTATTTGGTCAATAGAATCAATAATTATAATAATGCTGCCTTGATGACGTGCAGAAAGTTTTTCCAGCCAGCGGGGAAATTCTTCCAGAAGTTTAGCTGGATCCAAAGTCAGAGGTGACACTAACCAAGAGTGTTGCATAAGCTGCATAATTTAAAACATATAATGAATTCTACCTTAAAAATCAACTACAATAGCTGAAAGAAGTCCTATAGACACAAGAGGGAAATATATCCAAACACAAGCTATTTTGAGGTCATTTTTCTAGTCAAGCTCACACAGAATTCTTTCCTTCTAGTATGTACAGAAATCTGGCATATGCAGAAAAAAGAATATTATTGAATTCATTGTGTAAATTCTAGAGAGATAACGTGAGTTTACACAACGGACAAGGAACCTGGGGACTTAAAGGGTTTAAAAGTTGCACAGATTAAATACACAAACTTCTAAAGACAGGAGGAAATTGCAAGAAGAGCACAATTGATTTCATTTTTCTAACTATTTTATCCCTGTGAGCTCCTTAGTGCCATCCTGTGAAGGATAAAGTAAGCTCAGATCCTGGCACAAAAATACACCTCACTTATTCCCCACCTACCCAACACACAATTAAAAAATAAATTAACATAGGAGAGAGACTAGTCTGGGAACAATATGGTGCCAACTGGTGAATACAGCCTCAGGTTTATAAACAGGCAGACAGAAGAGGTACCACCTGCCTCTCTCATCAGCCAGATGGCAGGAAATTTTGGAATAAGCTAATATGGTTTTATAAGCCATCAATATAGGTCACTGGAAGCATAACTGCTAATGCAAATCTATTACGAATATCCCAGAAATGCTATTTAATTGATCTGCATTCAATGCGCAAGGTCAAACTCCCCTCGTTCTATAGCATTTTCCATTTGCATTAACCTTAACACATATAAAAAAAACCTTTAGGAAATTTTATCTTTTGACGTACAGACACGCACTGGCACTTTTCAAAGAATGCAGGGTATGTAATAACACAGCAAACCTTTAAAGTAAGGCGTTTAATTATCAATGCAGATTCCGAACTAGTAGACATGGGTCTCCCAACAAAGTGGTAAAGAATCAGTGTGTTTGGTGAATGCTTCTGTTGCAACTGAATCCTAATTAGAGAAATAAAAAAAAAAGACACTTAAGACTCTAATTTTGCAAATATATCTCAACCAAAAACTATCAATTTTGTCAAAAGTAGAGGTGTTCCATGTTTATCTTACAAAGCAAGACAGACATTTCCTGAGCAATAACTGAACTTTTTACATCAGATTCCATTTTCGCACTCCCCGGCACTGATAGCCTTAAATACAAATGCCCTTCCTGGCGCTGGAAAGTCACATGTTACTAAGGTTTTTAAGAAGCAATGACACTATCAATTTATTTTTATGTCAGCAAATTTTGTCACAGCTTACAAGTAACCATAAAATGCATTTCTATGATAAATTATTAGGCCTGATCTTTCCTTTATTTCAGTTAAAAAGACTCAAAAGGACCCCTCTTGTGTATCAGAGAACAGCATCACTACTCAGCTACCGAAATCACTTACTAATGCTATGCAAAAAACCAATCTGTATGGCGTTGCAATTGGAATCAGGGAGATGATAAAGGCAGTCCAGATAGAATTAGCTACTCAATTATTGCAAATCTTTCTGGGATGCTTCAGTAACATCAGTGTTTTGAAAATGCTCCCATTTTACCTCTACTTAAAGTGACTTGGTGTTTGAAATGGAATGGAAACTTTTTTTCTAAATGTTATTCATACAAAAAAAAAAAGTTTAAACTACCATTTCGACAGAAGGAGAGATTTCCCAGATCCTGGTCCTCCCGATACAAGCAAAGGTGGAATTGGAGCTGGTGCTGCTACTAGGTCATTTAAACGTTCAAAATACTACAAAAAAGAAACAATACGAATATTCCACTGTTTAAGGGAGAAATATAGTGCTTGATATTGTAAGCAATCTACATACAAAATGCATGTACGGATTTATTAAGGTAAGGCAATAATTACTGAAATGCAATATAACACAAACGGAAATAAATTTTGCAATGAAACACTTAAACCACAGAATTTATTATCTCTTTTAAAGAATCTGTAAAATTAATAAACCTCTATTCAAACCTCTATTTAAAATGGAACATTCAGTGCTAATAAACTGAATTAGTGTTACTACAGTAAAGCAATTGGGTACTATGTTTGCCCAGGCTTCCTTGCCCCCTTTCCCCCCGAACTACTCCACCGCTTTGGATACGGTTGCCAGGACAAAGCCTTCAAAGTTGGCATCTGCCACGAATATTATTATATTGAGGCACTCTGCATGCTAAAGAAAGGTTTCCATTCACCATATGAATGCCCAAGAATGTTACTGCAGAGTTCAGGATGACAAAAACAAATAACAAAACCACTCTTCCCCCACTTAGGAGAAATATTTTGTCTGCAAAAACAAGGGGAGGTGCATCAAGATATACATAGGGTTGTAGGGTTTTTTACCAATGTTCAATTATTTTACTGTTTTAGAGTATAGTAAAGATGCACAGTCCTCCAAACCATAGCCAATATATGTAGTAGTGAAGTAAAAAGAACAAATTGTGCTATTGAAGTAGGGATGCTAACAATTTAAATACAGTAACACAAAATTGCATGCTTACGTTACATTATAACATCAAGGAAAGTTGCCCAAATAAGCTGTCACCTCACTTTCCATGACCACTATGTTTTTTCTTCCTACATTCAATATACCTTGCCTACATATAAAACTTTTTCTGATACCCCCAATTTGAAATGTTTTGAACATTTTATTTCAAGTAATGAGAAATAACTGAGCTATTCAGCATCTCTCTACTTTAAAAATTTCCTCTGGTCTTCTCCCATATGTAAGGCTGCATGATGGGAAGAAACCTTTTCATCAGTCACTGCCGAAAGACCTAACTCCAGGTGTCAAGACACAGCTTGGATTTCCCTCCCCCAAAAAAGGCATTCAGAGCCTTTTCTGTTGATGACCAAAGTCTAGAAGGACACTCTACTTCTGGCACACCATTATAGTGCTTTCCTCCAGTGTAGGAACAACAACTGATTCTTCATCAATGTCATTCAACAACACAAAAACTGGCATCTCTCCCAGAAAATAAATATGCCATCATATAAGACATATGGCTTCTTTTAGCCTAAGGAGTAATAGCTTCAAGGATGCTCTCAGACACAGTCTCTTCTGTAGAAGTATATCTTGCCTAAAAAGATATGGAAATGAGTGATGACTTCCTCTTCATCCATATACATTTCTAATGTACTTACTTTCTCAAATCCCAGCTCACATGTTGAATTAGAGGCCTGCTGAAAAGCTTCCATCTGTTCTTGTTCATCATGTGCATCCCACAATACATCACCAAAAACAACTTCTTCAGGAGCAGTGGACTCTTCCTTATTACCCAAATCCTTGCCTTCTAGTTCAGTCATTTCACACCCCAGTATATCCTAAGTAAAACGAAAATTACATGGAGAAAACTGCAACTATAATTCTTAAAGGTGCAGGCACGTTTGGTGTTCGTTTCATTTCCACTGCATATGAAGCTTCATTAACATCAATATGCTCACTTCCTTTCAGGCTAGCAGAGAACATCAATAAATGAGCAATATGATGAAGCCTAACTCTGAACGCACAAGTCTCAAAACATTTATTTTAGTTTTCTTGTAAAGGAAGCAACTCACCACAAGAAAGGATAAAGAGAGAATGGATTATGCAATCTTTCCTTATCCTATGATATGGATAAGTAGAAATCAAAAGAGAATGTATGCCACAAACAGATCACTCTCCCCTGTTACTTCTGCTTCTGTCTACAAAAGCACTGCTCAGTTTTGGGGTTTATTTTCCACTTGCAGATTTCTTTGCTTGCCAGATAAAACAATAAAACATAAATTCTTCTCTTAAATGTTATTAAGAAATACATTTAAGCAGCACACAGTAATCACACTGACATTATTTAAGATCATAAATCCGAGCAAGAATAGAAAAAGCTGAAATGCATCATGTACTCCACCTGTTTAATTATCTTTTCCACACAATTATAGATTTCATATGCTCCTTCCTTCACACCTCCAATATGATCAATCATCTGAAAAAAGTAAATGGCAAAGCATGACGCAACTCTGAACCCAACTGGGAACAGCATTTAGGTCTTCCAACAGAAACATTCTGGAACACATAAATTCCATTCTGTTGCACTCTTTAGGCAGGATTCACTTTGCCTAAGCTTTTAAAAGCTGGGCATTTCGTTACAGCTGTTCTCAACAGTTTTCTCTGTAGGGGGAAATAAATGGCAACTGATTTATTTTCAGATGGGAGGAACCTCTCTGGAGCTACACTTCTTTCTCTTTGGTGGCTACAGTGGGACCTTAGATAAATAACTTTGCTATCTTAATGGCTAAACGCAGGTGAGAAATTCAGCCCTTATGGCATAGGGATTTTTTTCAGTAAAAAGGCAGAAGCTTTTTTTTCTCCCCTGCTAATAAAAATTTCACAACATTCATAAATTCCAGCTTCATCAATCTGCTCATATAATGAGCATCCAGAGCACTGTGTGTAACACAATTTCTCCTAAAATCTGGGACTACTCGCACGCAATGCTGTTTATGGCAGAAAAGTAAGCCTTTCAGAATTTACCAGTCTTTAAAATGCCATACCTTTGATTTGTTCATGTACGAGATTTGCTCAATTAACTGCTGCACTGAGGCTGAACTGACTCTGCCATCCTTCTTTCTGTGGTAAATTAGCCGAGGTTTTTCTTCTGGATTTCTCAAGAAGGCTTCTTCACAGTCCTCCAACAAACAACTAGATTGGAAATCAGCATTCTTGTGCTATATTACACTGCTGTAGTAAATAGTTCAATCAACACAAGATCCAAACAGAGATTTCACTGCAAAATCTAATTCAAAAGTCACATCTACAACAAAGGGCAAAAAATACTAAAGCAGAGAATTTAAAATAAGCTCTGAAGTGAAGAAAAGCTAAGAGAGAAATTCATCCTACTTGTACTGAAAACATTAAAACCATTAATTTATTTTTATGATTATTGCTCTGTAAATTCAAAGTTGATCTTCCCATCATACCAACTTGCAGAGCGAAAGGTAACTGCCTTGCATGGAAAGAATATGGATTCACACATGACTAATAAGCATTACATATTTGCTCTATCATCACTTATTTGAAGACTCTGTTCAATTTCTTGACCTCCGTAGAAAAAGCCCTTTATTCTTTGTCAGATGCAGGACAGTCTTTTAATTTACAGTAGTTGAAAAGGAGAATTACACACCTCCAAACTCAAAAGCGCCTTGTATTTATATATGTGAATTATACCCACGGATATCATTCCAGCAATCCATTGCTGTTCCACAGAAGGAACTACACAACTTTGGGACACTAACCATAGCAGACCAGATCTCTCAAATATTAAGTTCTTTATATGAGCACCACAATTTTTATCATAGTTTTTCCAAGAGAAATTCTCTAACTGAATAATGTTGGCAGGAATGCTCCTTTGTGGGACTTTTTCCTTGCATATTTCGTTCTTAAACACCTGTGACCTACATACATAAAACTGGGTTATTTGGCAACAGCATGCCCTTGGAGTGCCAACACACCCTCTGCAGCTGACACTATCTTTCTAAGAGCATAAAGGTATGGCAGCTCCAGCCTGATTCCTCTATAAAAACAAATCAGCATCTTCTGTGGTACCTGGCTGTCCGCTGAAGCACTTCACTGTTGCAAATTTTAGCTAACAGTGTTATTAATTCTATGCAGACAGATGTTTTATGTTGAGAAACAGGAGATCTAGTTAATATAAGAGACCTAATAATTCAACAGAATTTGAAACCCTTAAGAGTTCAAAATCCACCCAAATATGAAACTTAACACATAGTAGCATTTTCAGATTTTTTCATTCATACAAACGTTTCTGCAATGACCACTCTGTGATTCTTAATATTATCTTTTCTAATCCCTTTTTTGCTCAATTGCCCAGACATCAAAACCAAACTCCACCCAAAATTCCCAAATGCATAACAGAAACAGTCCTAACACAATTCCAAAACTATTCCTAGCTTGGTATTTTTCATTGAGTAAGTCATGTCATTGAGTAAGTCATTTTAGAAGGTTAGGAAATTACTCACTAAACCAACAAAACACATTGCACAAAACATTTGTCATAAAACATAGTGACTTCAGTAAATTAATCTGTAGAAAGCTAGCCTAAGGTATCGCACAGGAGATCCATGAAAGGAGTCTGAAAAATAGCCAAAGATAGAAAACAATATGTGACAGAGTAAAATCCAAATACTACAGACAAGTGTAAGGTTAGAGAAGCAAATGAAAAACATGGAGGACATTCACACCAGCCATTCTGAATTCCTAAGACTCCAGCAACATACACAATGGAGAGCTGCTCCTGGAAAGCAAAACACGTCTGTATTATGAAGATGTATTTCATGCTGTATTTTAAGAGAATCTGTAGCTACAAGAAAAAGGAAATGACACAAAGCTCATATATTCTTTTAACTGCTTGCACTACCAAACCTAAAAGTTGAAGAAGTATCACTCAGAAGATGCCAGTTTAGGAAATACTGAGCAAAGCATCACATACATTTTAATAAGCTATGCACTCTGCATTTCTAGTTTCCATTTGCTTTACCAGTCTGTAAAATACTTACCCTGGCAGAGTTAAATGCAGGAGCAAAATGACTAATGAACTTTTTTCAATTTCCCATTTTCTTACATCCTTAAGAGGCCATTCGTTTTCTGCTGAAAAATGAACAACTTGAAAGAAGTAGCCCATTGTTTCGCAGACTCTCTGAAGCTCTGGTGAGTAGTTCTGAAAGCAAATTTGAATAATGGTGCTCCATTACTAAATCTGCGCAGCACTAAGTACCTACTAGATAAACCTCAGTTTCTTTTCTCTAGGCCAGGGGTGTCAAATTTGTGGCCCACAGGCTGAATTCGGCCCTCCACCTTGTTTTATCTAGCCCAGCACCTTGTTTCTACCAAGTAGTAGCACTGAGCCCCTTGCCCCTGTGCTCCTGCCAGCGCCGGTCATGTGTGCAGCATGTGACGTGCGTTACGCTGCAGGAGCAGGAGCCCTAAGTTTGATACTCCTGCTCTAGGCAGTTGCTTCCCATGAAGTCCTTGACAACACTTTCACTGACTTCACTGAAATCAGGCTACACCTACTAAAGCTTTCAAGAAATATTATGCAAATTCCTAAATAAGCACTACAGTGGAAACAAAACAGCATAGAAATTATCATAAGTGTGTGAGATACTCACTCTAATAAAGATGTCCACTTCTGGCTGAGTCTCATCAGTACTAATAATAAAACACCTTACTGTGTTACTCCACAGAGAGTGGGAAAACAGAGGAGTAACCTGTAATAAACTGGCAACAGCAGCATCCCAATCATCTGCCAATGACAAAAAAAAAATCAAAACGAGGTCAACAGATCTTTACATCTGTTTACACTGCACAACAAATGTCATCACCTCTTAACATTATGAATAATACTACATTTTATTTAAAACAGTGACACTTTTACTCAACTATTTTGATTTTAGAGAACCCATATAATCTGACAATGTCATATAACTTGCTAATGTGGCTAAACAAGTGTTAAATATATTCATATTATCATTACAATATTTCCTTTAAATAGCATCAATTAAATGTATCTACAAAAACAAGTTGATAGTTGCATAGTAACTAAAAATGTGCAGATATATAATATAAACAAACATTATATTTTTTTCCTCTAGATCTACATGTATTTCAGTTAGACCATGTGAATAAATCATAGGAAAACATTATGGGAACTTCCTTTTCTCGAGATAAAGTCCACTGCTTTCTGTAGTACTGTATGCCAGAAAATTAATTTTGAAACTTTCTTAGGTTCTTCATTTTGTGGATGGTTATTCTTTCAAGGCAGGAATAAGTTCTCCATTCAGTACCACATGAGATGACGAAAGGTCTAGTATACGAAGCTGGAGCCATCAAAGAGCAGACCCTCCCCTCCCACTTTGCAGGCACAGACTCCTGAATCAAAGCCCAAAGGACTGAAGACAAAAGGGAGAAATTGCCAGCAAAGACAGCTATAAGCAGTAGGGGTTCCAGGGCCAGAACAACAGTGAGGGAAACCAGAGCACCAGAAGACAATTTACAAGAGGCCATTTGGGAAACAAAGTTCAAAAGCAACAATTATTGACAAGGAAATATCTAACACTTATTCAGATAACAATACATAATCACTGGTCTTGCAGTCAGATTTCCACAAATGGGCCCCTAAGCAGAGTCAAACCCTACGCAAATCCAACAAAAAAAAACAGGGGTATAGTTTAGTCTAATATGAATGTAATATTCATACCAAGGAAGTAGAGAGTCTGAATATAAATACAAAAAAGAATGGCAGCAGATATTGAAAGATCCTCCTTAATCTACATAAGCAACAAAATGGTATTTAGTTTACTCAAAACGAAGCGCTATTACTGCTGCTTGCTAAAATCACTGCTGCACATACCATAGTCACAAAATATTAAACATAACTCAGCACATACAGCTACAGTTCCTTTCACTTTTACAAAGGATAATTCCAAATAACTTTTTCAAGCAAAGGAGCTAAAAAAGATAATGATTTAAGAACGGACAGAAAAATTACACAGGCATCTATAATCCCAGCAAGCAAATCCACCATTACTTACCCCTGTTTATATTTGCAAATGGTCCCTCAACATCTATGGAGCTATGAGCAAATTCAGGCCCTCTGCATGACTGCTGAAGTTGCATCATACTACCCATGGATGGCTCACTTCCCAAAGCTCCTCCATTCCAGTATTCAGACTGTGCCCCAGTAGCTAAGAATCGGAAAACAAAAACAACATGTTGTCACTGAACAAGGTAAATTATTAGTCTTACATAGCTGAAACCTACTGCCACATGTCACTGATAATAATTTTTTCTCCTTTTGCAGATTTGCTCACACCTTTGTATGCTGTAGCTCTAAGCGGGCTCATGTCCAATGTTTTTGAAAAGCCACGCTGCTGAAGGATGAGGTGATTTGCCATTGTTTGTTATTATACAGATTGCTCACTTCTGTTGGGTTCAAATGCTGACTTGCATTACAAAAATCAGAAAAAATGTTCACAAGTAATGCTGCAGTCATTTGTGCACTTTACAAAATTGAAAACTTTTGTTCAGGAATTTTTCAGCACTGAAAAAGCATAAAGGGCCTGTAGGGTCAGGATTGAAATATATTCTGTGTGCTGTGTGAAAGAGCTTTCACACTGTTTATTCATAGCACACTTGGATTACACTTCTGCCAATCAATATACAACATTCACAGCACAACATCAATCTTCCATGGAGAAAATTAGGAAACTGAAAAAGACTTAAAAAAAGGTAAGAAGGGAAGTAGGAACTGAAAAATTAATTTATGCAAAAGAAGACAGAAAAAAATATATAAAAGCAACAAAGACTATCTGTACTATTAAAAGTTCATTAAATGCATAACTACTGTGCAAAAAGGCAATCACTGCATTTTGAAATATTTCTGCTTTCAAAGACTGCATATTTATACTCCTGCCAAGATGTGACTGCTGATATATCTCAATAATCGTAACAAAGGTTAAGCAACAGGACTTGCGCACATTTTTTCCTCAGTAACCCCTTCATGGTGCAAGAGGCAATGGCGGCCGTTGTTAAGAGAGTTACACAGCTAACTGTGCTACAATTGCTGCTCTATTTTCAATCAGATACAAAGTCACAGGACTGATCACATACCTGTCTGAATCCTTCCCATGTTATCAAAAAACTCTTCCAGGATATACAAGGTTTTGCTTTTATGTCATTAAATTTGTTAGGGCTTCCCTTTCAAAAATTCTTCAATAAAATGACTCTTTTGGTCAGTACATGTTTCTTAAATATATAACTCTGCTATTCCGAAAAGCACAGCAGCTGAGGCTGACATGCTCCATCATTCATACAAAGTAAGTCTTTCTAAGATTCCCCCTATTTTCAGGTGTGCTTTCTGAATCCTTTGGAACATGATCTCTCAGACCTAGAATGCAAAAATTCAGAAAAGACTAGAAAACTCAGAACTGTTCACGGAACAACTTAAAAAAATGTTCAAGTCCAAGTCTATCAACTATGCTCTATTTTCTTCATCTATTCATTTGTAAGACCAGAAACATGGGGTTGACACAATTTAAACTAAGTTTGTAAAGTCAGCTACTTTTAAACTACTGCCCTTTAAACTACTCTATGTTGCTTTTCACCTGCATTAATAAAACCCTTTTCAAGAAAACATGAATATTTGTCTTCTGCTTTACTATTCAGACTTCAGTCATGTTCCAACACAAAAGCTGAGGATGAAGTTCTCACCTGTGACATCTGTACAATTATCGTCAGAATCAGACTCTTCAGGATCAAACACTTGGATGCCTTGAGCTTGAAGTCTCTGAAGCTTTGCTTCTAGCTCTCGTTTGGCCCTCAGTAAGTCCTGAATCTCGTTTTCTTTAGTTTCTCTAAAAATCTATGAGTAGGAAAGAAAAAATAAATAAAAATCATGAACCTTTTAAAGTTAGTTCCTGAATTCATGTTATCTGCTTTCAACTGGAAAAATAAGTTTCTAGCATTCATTTAGCAGGCAAAGGCATGAAAAAAATTCTCATTTAAAATTTTGCATACTGTTCTGAAAGTTAGAAGTCTGCATTAGTATGGAAAATTCATGAAAACTGGCAAATAACTTTCCTCAGCTTTTAAAGTTCACTGTCTTCTAAAATCACTACATGCTCTAACTTTTTTCAAATGTTCCCTTTTATTCCTACATGTGTACTTTTTTATATTTACATATAATCTTGTATTTACTTCTTATTTTGGAAATTTAAATATCCTAAACTAGAAAATGATCAAACACCTCCAGCTGTCCTGTTTGCAAAATACTGCTATCATGTGGGGAAAAAAAACATTAACTTAGATTTAAATTCTAGGACATGAAATCCTCTTCAAGTCTCATTTTCTTAAACAAGGTCAAAACCAATCTTCCTTTTCAGTATCTGCCAAGCATTAACACCTGTTACAATTAAAGACCTCAAGAATCTTGCAAATGGTGCAAAACTAGGATCTACTGCCCTGGTTTGGGTTGTAGAAGTACCATCATCTGCAGCAAAGGGAAAAGCAAAAGCATTAGCCTGGCATTTCAAGTCACCCCTCCAGAAAGTGCAAGGGCTTTTGTCTTTAACTGGCTATCATATTTTAGCAGCCAAAAGAGATGTACCAAACCACACTTTTCTTTAATGTAAGCTAGAAGTGTACAACATTAAACCACTATGTATAAAAATTATTCAGAAAGAATGGAATGTTTGTACATTCCTTCAGCATGTCTCAGTTCGCAGCCCATGTTTTCTTGGCACTCTCAAATATGAATGTATTCCTCTGTTCAAATAACAAACGAACTTAGTTTTAAGATGCGTCACTGCATAGTCTCCTTTAAATATTTAAAAAAGTTATTTTCTATTTTTAACTCACAGTCTTACAGAGAAGTTTTGGTAGGATTATCTTAAAGGAAATATGTAGCTACCACCATACTTCAATTTTTTTCTTTCAAGGAGAGGTCTTCATGAAAGCTATTGGAGAAGAGTTTATTGGGGGAATGTGACCAAGTGACATCCATCTTCTTTTTGGCCATTTTCCCGGGAAAAGAAAAGCCAAGCCATACCTTGAATTGCCTTTTGACCTTGTCTCGATCATGTTCAAAAGTAGCAGCTCTCTCCATGGCCTGGTATTTTGCTTCTAATGCACTTTCCTTCTCTCTGAGTATTTTCTGATAAGTCTTCTGAAGTGCCTGAAAACATTTAATAATACCATTTTTTCTGAGAGAAAGCGACTGCTGATAAAAGGTTTTAGATTACTTTTCAGGTCTGACTACAATTTTATCCCAGTATCCTATGTCCTTCCTTACTCCAGGGCAGAGAGCAGTGCACCATGTGGTCCCTGTACCCAGAGGCACACCTTGATGCCTCATCACAATGACAGTATTCTCCTAGCACCTTGCCCTCCTTGGGAAGGAAAACTCATTGCACCCATCACCTCCCTGCCACAGCTTCACTGGGAAGCAGGACATGACCTTCACAACCTCACACACATGAAGGTCCCCACGTCACCTCCCAGCCAAGCAGGTGGTGGGCCATCTTGCTTTCCTTGGGAAGGGAAACTTATCAGACCTGTCATCTCCCTGCCACAGCTCTCCTGGGAAGCCAGACAAGACATTTACTGCCTCACCTATGTGATCGTCATAGAATCATAGAATGGTCTGTGTTGAAAGGGAACTTAAACATCACCCAGATCCGACCCTGCAGCTATGGGCAGGGACACCTCCCACCCACCACACAAGGCTGCTCAAGGCCTTGAACACTTCCAGGGAGGGGGCATCCCCAGCTTCCCTGGGCAACCTGTGCCAGCATTTCATCAATCTTATTGAAAAAAATTTCTTCCTAATGTCTAATCTAAACCTTCCTCCTTCCAATTTAAAGCCATTCTCCCTCATCCTATCACCACTTGCCCTTGTATAAAGTCCCTCCCCAGGTTTCTTCTTTAAAGTTTACCCTTCAGGTACTGGGTGGACACTATAAGGTCTCCCAGACAAGTGAGTGGCAGGGCACCTTGCCTTCCTTGGGAAGGAACACCCATTGTGCCCATCACTTCTCTGCCACAGCTTGCCTGGGAAACGACACGTGACCTTCACCACCTCACACACGCAAGAGTCCCTACTTTGCTGCCCAGCTGAGCAAGTGGTGGAAAGCCTTGACTTCCTTGGCAAGGAAAACCCATTGCATCTGTCACCTCCATGCTACAGCTTTCCTGAGAAGCAGAAAAAGACATTCACCACCTCACCCAGGTGACGGTCTCTGCTCGGCTGCTCCACTGAGCAGGTGTCGTGGCACTTACCTGCAACTCGGCGCGCAGCCGCTTATTCTCCCTGTCCAGCTTGGCCTCCTTCTTCACCATGGAGGCCACCTCGTTGTTCTTGCTGACACGGAAGATCTCATACTCCTTCTTCAACCGCTCATACTCGGCCGCACTCTCCAGCTCCTGCACTGATGCTGTCGACTTGAAGCTGGCTCCGATGAGGCCACCGGGGCGTGAGGCTCCCACGCGCCGCAGGGACCCGCGCAGCAGGCGCGCCTTGGGCTTCACCTCCACAGGGATCTCACAGGCTTCACCACCACCACCACCATACGTGTCCTCAATCACCTCCCCACCCACTGGACTCACCAGCGATGATGCTGTCCCCATGCCCGGCTGGCACCGCAGCTGTTCCTGCTGCCCAGGGAAGGCTTTAACATGACACAGAATCACAGAATCATTGAACGGTTTGGGCTGGAAGGGACCTGAAAGCCCATCCAGTTCCACTCCCTGCCATGGGCAGGGACACCTCCCACCACACCAGGCTGCTCAAGGCCCCATCCAACCCGGCCTTCAACACTTCCAGGGATGGGGCATCCACGGCTTCCCTGAGCAACCAGTGCCAGTGCCTCACCACCCTCTTCGGGGAGAATTTCTTCCTAGTGTCCGATCGAAACCTTCCCCCGCCCCGGCCCCGCCGAGCCCGCGGGACATGGCGCGCTCGCCGCGGCGCCGGACGAGGAAGGGAGGGCTGGAGGAAACGGCTTCCTCCCGTCTCCCTCCTTCTCTCCCTCCTCCCGCCCCATCCCGCGGCGGCTCCGTCCCGAGAAGGGAGCGGACGTGCCCGGGAACGGCGGAGCCGCGGCGGGAGGGGTGAGGGTGGTGCAGCCAGAAGTAGTTCGCGTTATAAAAAGCGATATTTTAATTGAAGCTAAAGTACAGTTAAGTTTCATGTAAGTGACTGTGGTTTTTTGAAAGCTGGACAGAATGTCCCTCTCATAGTGTGGTTTCTTTGTAGCATTTTTTTTTCAAATAGTGTTTTTCCAGACACTTTTCTCTGAGAAATAATAACGCCTTGTGTGAAGTATGGTCTGTGCTGAACAGATGTGTCTTCTCTATTCACCTCAGCCTTTCCCTGTGTAAAATGCAAGGTCGTATAGAGCTGGCTCCAAAGCTCCAATTAGCAGAGATTTGGCTGTTGTGAAGTTCATAATAACATTAAAATTAGTCCTTGGAAAGTAATAGAATATGTGTAAGATTTCTGGGAAAATGTATACACATGAACGTAAGTGGAAAATATATCTTGTCCCCACCTCCTGCCTCATTGTGCATGATTGACGGAAATCAATTCCCTCATACATTCCGCACTGAAATAATGGACGTGCCTTTCTAAAACTCTAAAGCAAGTCTTAGAGAGTTTATTTGCCAACATTCTGGGTATCAGCGGAAATCTGCTTCCCTGAGGAAAAGTGGGGATTTTTTAGGCTTTTTGCTTTAAAAACAGGAGCAAAGATGAGTGCATGGCTTTAAATTGGAAGGGGAAAGATGTCGATTAGACATTAGGAAGCTTCACTATGAGGGTGGTGAGACACTGGCACAGATTGCCCAGAGAAGGTTTGAGTGCCCCCTCCCTAAAAGTGTTCAAGGCCAGTTTGGATGGGGCCTTGAACGGCCTGGTCTGGTGGGAGGTGTCCCTGCCTATGACCACGGGGTTGGAACATGGTGATGTTTAAAGTCCCTTCCAACACAAACCATTCTATGACACTGTGAAACAAAGAGCCTCCTGTACCCACTGGCACCATGTTGAATTTTGTTCCTCATGACTTTATTCCATTTCAGGAGTTGTTGGGGACTGGTAACAAATAAAATTGAAGGATCAAAGGATCTGTCCTGTAGAGAAATAGCTAAAACATTGCTGCGTTATGAACACTTTTACCCAGAAATCTAAAACACAGCTCCGCATGGGCTGAAATAAGGAAAACTAGCTCTCGCTCGGCCAGACGCAATGCAGATGTGATTGTCAGATGAAGACCTGTACTTTGTACAGCTGCTTCATGACTTCAGCTTTAACAGAACCAGACTGCTTTCCATCCCTGAATCCACATAATGAGGGATGCAGTACATTTACTGGTCCTCTGACAAATTTACTCATCTAACAATCCCTTCGAGGTCAGTATGCAATTTGCACTCCTTATCCACAACAGAACAACTGCTGTGGTGGTATTCTACTCCTGCTGAGACAATGGGTTTTTATTTTTGATGCAAGTATTACTTGGAAGCCCATGGACTTTTGTACTTTTTGGCATAGACAATTTTGTGCAAACATTCTAGATTTGCTGTTACTTAAGATCTGCTGGGCTACAATCTAAAAACATTTATGTGGCATCTGTAGGAGTATTGCATTTGTCTTTCATATATCCACTACATTACTACATGACATATTGTTGAAATTTCTTACTCTTTCTTGACTTTATTTCGTTTTAGGGGTTGTTGGTTACTGTTAAACAAAATCTATGGATCTAAGGATGTCCCGTATGGAAAACAACAACTGCAGGAGCTGTTTTTCTGAAAGAAGGTTAATTTTTTTACATATGTTATTAGGTTCAGCTCCAAGTTAGCAGCTGTTCATTTTACAAAATAATATATCTGATACGTTTTTACCTGCGTATTCCTCTAAAATTCAGTGTACAAAGTGTCCATTTTCTCCTCAGAGAGCAGGACCTGACAGGGTCTAACACCTGCCCCAAAGCCCTCAGGCTGTGCCATGCCCTAGGCAGTCTATGCATTTATACTGACCACACTCCAAAGAAGAAGATCTGAGAAGAGCTGGTAGCAGGTCTGTCAAGAAGTAAGTGCTGGGCAATAGTGCTGTGTTGCACCCAAGTCCAGTACCTGCACCTTGTGCTGCCTCCCAGCATCCCTGAATCTTCTCAGTTCTCCATTTGAAGACCTTCCCTTTCAGGAAAAAGGCAGTCCTGGATTATCTATTGTCCTTATGCCATTTCCAACTCTGCCTCTTTAAAAAAACCTGTCTGTTTTCTTCACCCATCCTGGGGATTTTGGAGGAGCAGATCTCTGAGGCTGAGGAGAACACCTATTTGTTCTCAAGTCCAAAGCCTGCCTTGCCATCAGAGTGAAAAAAAAAAAAAAAGTCACTATTTAAAGCAGCTTTTACCTCATGTATGTGCCAGGTTTGTTAGGCTTGACTGGGGGAGCCGTTTCCACTTAAGAGGTGGAAGATAAATATCCTATATCTTAAGTGTCTGTCCAATGATACATCCCTGAATTTCAAAAATCTATTGGAGGAGATTACTTTTGTGTACAACAGAGAAAAGGTGTTGTTTTATTTCCCTGAGTAAAACCACTGAGTTTTGGGAATATGTGCAGTTTGCTCTAACTTTACCCCTTTGTTTCCATGAAGAAAAAATAATTTCTTGTCTGAATATCAGTTATGGTTACGTTGGTGATCTATTCCAGTTAAACCTCATTTCAGTGAAAAAGATGGATACAGAATGTGCGACAATTGTGGAAAGAGAAAGGGTGCTCATGTGTTTTCCCTAATATTGAGAATAACATAGCCTGCACAGTATTAGGTGGTTCAGCAAATCAGCCTGTAAATTCTGTAACACAGCAAGACTCATGGTTTCCTCATTTGCATGTTGGTTTCAGGCTGTTTCTCCACTTCACTGCTGTTTCAACTCTGGGAATAATTAAAAATACGTTCAGGCTGGTGCTTCATCTGAATTGTTCCAATATTCTGCATTTGTGAAAGTCAAAATCTAGCTTTAAGCCTAGAGTAAAAAGTGCAGTATTGCAAGAACTCCTGGATTCCATCTAATAATCCACTTGACATTAACAGGCTGGAAGAACCGTAGATGCTGCTTCTGTAATGCTGCCTCTGGGTGCATTACAGAATTTTTATGGATAGTAGAGACCGTATTAACACAACCTTTCTGAAAAGAAAAATTACACTGCTACTCTGTTGCTTCATAGATTGGGTTTTCTAATGTTTAGAGATTAGAATAGCTTGCTTCAACATCTAATTTGTAAACTAACAAAGATTGCTTTAAATAGCCGATTAGGACACTTCAGAAAGAAATCAAACTGTTCATTGAACACATGTTGGAAACAGCATCTGAGAATATCTGAGGATGAGCTGTCTTAGCTTTCAAAAATACATTGATCCAGAAAATCGATTGCTGGAGAAAATATCCAGTTCTTTAGAAAATGCCTTGTTGTGTTACGTAGCTTTTTAAGCTTCAATTGGAGCAGCACAATCCTTGGTCCTTTGAGGACTTTGATGCTGGGTGAATTGTGCCATAAAGTTCTTCCCATATCAGAGAAGACATTTGGGATATCTTGAGCTCTTTCATGTTTAACATTGCTATTGTTTACCTAATTAGGAAGATTATTAAGACAATCCATGTGTGAGATGAAGGGTTAACCTTGGCCAGCAAATAAGCACCCACCAGTTGCTCACTCACTGCCTCAGCCTAGTGGGATGGGGAAGAGAAGTGGAAGAGCACAAGCAAGAAAAACTTGTGGGTCAAGATAAAGACAGTTTTAATTAGTGAAGGGAAGAGGGAGAAGACAAAAAAAACCACAAGTGATGCAGAGGTAGTCACTCACCATCTACAACCAGCAGACCAATGCCCAACCAGTCTCTGAGGAACACCTACTTTGGAAAGACTACTACTGAGTTTTATTGCTGAGCGTCACAAGTCCTATGAAGAGAGGCTGAGGGAGCTGGGGTTGTTCAGCCTGGAGAAGAGGAGGCTCACGGGTGACCTCATCGCTCTCTACAACTATCTGAAAGGAGGTTGTAGACAGGTAGGGGTTGGACTCTTCTCCCAGGCAACCAGCAACAGAACAGCAGGGCACGAGCTTAGACTCTGCCAGGGAAGGTTTAGGCTGGATATCAGAAAAAAGTTCTTCACAGAGCCAGTAATCAGGCACTGGAATGGCCTGCCCAGAGAGGTGGTGGATTCACCATCCCCTGGAGGTTTTTAAAATAAGACTGGATGTGGCACTTGGTGCCATGATCTAGTAATCATGATAGTGTTGGATTAAGGATTGGACTTGATGATCTTGGAGGTCTCTTCCAACCCAGATAATTCTATGATTCTATGATTCTATGATTATATTGCACTGAATATGACTTTGCTCATTTTGGGTCAGCTGTCCTGGATGTGTCTTCTTGCTGTTCTCGCAATCTTTTTCTCAGCCTATTCACTGGCAGGCAGAGTGAGAAGCAGAGGGCCTTGAAGCTGTGCAAGCTCTGCTCTGCAATAGCTTTAGCTTTGGTGTGTTATCAACACTGTTTTACCGGCAAATGTAAAACACATCTTCAAATTGGCTGAAATGAAGAAAATTAGCTCTGTCTCAGACAGACACAGTACAGATGTGTTTGTCAGATAAGGACCTGTAATTTGTAAAGCTCCTTCATGACTTCTTTAACAGAACCAGAGTGCTTCCCATCCCTGAATCCGCATAATGAGGGATACAGTACATTGGCTGGTGCTCTGACAAATTTACTGTTCTAACTGCACCTTCGGGGTCAGTATGCAATCTGTACTCCTGATCCAAAATGGAACAACTACTCTGGCAATGTTCTCCTCCTACTGAGACAATGGTTTGGGGTTTTTTTTGTTGTGTGTTTTACTCAGAAGCTCATGGACTTTTGTGCTTTCTGGCATAGACAATTTTGTGCAAACATTCTAAATATTTTATTTGCTGTTACTTAAGATCTGCTGGGCTACAGTCTAAAAACATTTATGTGGCATCTGTAGGAGTGTTGCATTTATCTTTGATATATCCACATTACTACATGATATATTGCTGAAATTTCTTACTCTTGACTTTATTTCATTTTAGGAGTTGGCCTTCTGGAAGCAGGTTGGTTTATTACGTGCATTATTCTCCAAGTTAGCAGCTGTTCGTTTTACAAAATAGTATATCTGATAGGTCGTTTCATATTTATTCCTGTAAAATGTAGTACGCAAGGTCAGGATATAGCAAGCTAAGAGGAAACTGAGGAAGATTTGGTTATCACAGAGTGACTACCCATTAAAAATAAGAGTTGCATGATTGGAATGAATGTTGACAGTGACTTAAATAAAGAAGATGCTGAAAGGCAACTGAACAAATTTCTGCACAATGTCCTTTTTATTAAATCAGATGCTGGAGTGACTTTTAAGGCTATATACCATTGCCATAAGTAAGGTATGTTGGAAGCCCCTCATAAATCACTATTAAATTGTTCATGCCTTCACTGAACAAAATTGATAACTTTTTATGATTTCATTCATTATTCAAAAATATCTGTGTCTGATGGAACATGGTTAAGAGAGCTCTATTGAGGACATACAATGAAAAGATGTCGTATGGTAATTTTTAAAAGGTTAGTTTGGTCCTGGATTATGTATGATTCTACTTCCATCTTTTTCAGTGATTATGAAGACCTTGCTCTAAAAGGTTGTTTGCTATTGGGTTGTTCTTCATTAACTTGTTGCCTTTCCCCAGTGCAGTACCCTGTGCAGTAAGTGCAAGCCTGAATAAGCCGAATGACTTATGTACTTACTCAGCTTCTTTCTTTTATATAACAAGAGACCCAATGTAAAACACAATGAAGACAGAGGGAATTTTTCAATTGAGATGGTCTGGTTAGAATATGGCACTCCAGTTGCTCCAAAAAGCCTGAACCTGCCAGATCTTAGCTTTGAGCAGAATTACTTTGTTGCCTCAGCTTTCTTGTGACGCCGGCATTTTGTTGATCTGCATGAAAGGCATCTGTCTCTTCTCCTCTGAGACCTTCTGGCTAAGTGACAGCAGTTCTGTGGTTCACCAGCCACTATGGCTGTGTGTGGGGTTCTGGAGCTGCGTGAGGCTGAGGGAATGTCTGCTAGATGGTGGAGAGGTAGAGGTCGTCTTCCCTTCTTCATGTGACCCAGCATGGCTTGGGATATATGTACATCATTTGGACTGACTTACACTTTGCAAAGTTCTTCTGTGACCTGACATGAAATTCCATACCTGGGGTTTGAGTAATTTGAGGTGTTAGTGAGTATAGGAGACAGAATAACTCAGAAACTGATTACATTTCATCATTAGATCAACAAGTCAGAAGTTTACGTTCGTAAACAATACTTCATCATAAACTTAATTTTTAGAAGTACAACTGTACAACTGAAGTCTGAGGAAATTGCTGAAAACCCCATGCTAAGTCTTAAGACAATTTATTTTCGTAAGCATATTTAGGACAATCTCTAATGCATCTGCTTTTTCTTTTCAAGCTGAAAATACTACAGCATACAGGTGGTTAATTGTGAATTGCCTAATAAATTCAACCTTGAGGCATAGTTCTAAATTCAAATAGCTGTTGAACTTACTGTGTTTCAGTCAGTAATTTTACTACAGCCTGCCAAGCTGAGATCATCAGCTTCTTTTAAGAATTCATTTGCTGAGAGACCTGAAAACTACCCGGAGTAGAGATGATAAAAATCATGATGAAGGAGAGGACATCTAGTTTTAAATGCTCTCACGTCTTTACATGTCATAGCCCTTCGCCGCTAGAGGACAGCAAGACCTCAGCAAGAAAAGGTTTGTGTGAGGAGGTGGGAGAAAAGGAGAGAAATTGCTGCCACAGAGTTAAGAAAGTATTAGTTCAGAACTTATCTGCTTCTGGCTATAAGCAGGCTTCTCAAAGAATTGAGACAATTTTGGAAGATGTTTCAAGCCAAAATACAGAGAGACAAATAAAAGCTGACTATTTAATGTAATGGTCAGTCATAGAAAATGTTATTTGAAAAGCACAATACTAACCAGTTTTGAAAGCCATATTCTGTTTCCATTAAATGTGTAGATACTTTCGTGTGGATTTCAGTAAGAATAAGGCTTTGCTTTGTAGTTGTAAATAATTGGTAGGAGTTCTGATTTTTGATGAAGGAGTTCAGTGCCCTTATATAGGAAGGTGGTTACAGTCCATTATTTAGAATGGAAATAATAGTCGGAATACACTGGAAAGGAATATTCTGCTTCCATACTTATCTGTTACTTTAACCATATTTATGTTTGTAACTTGTCATGCAAAGACCCATTAAATGTTCCAACATAAACTATTGGAAATGGATTCAGAACAATGCAATTCATAGGCAGAATCAAACTTTTCACCTTCATGGTCTAAATATGTCAGACAAGATAAGCTTTAATGGCAAATCACTCAGTGAAATTTCTCCATTAAAAGTTAGAAAGAGCCTTTGAAACAACCTTAGTTTGTCATAAGTCTGAATTAGTTTTAACTGGAAATTCCAAAATGAGTTCTAATTCTAGTAAGAGAGCTCTTGAACCTGTATTTGATCATCACTGAATCATCACTGAACTGAGAAGTACATCTCACATTTTGCAGTCTCATGGTCATTTCATCCTAGGCCAATTGGATTAATATTGTGTGTGGCCACAATGGTGAGGAACAACTAATCTTGTTCACCAGGAAAGCAGGGTGAAATGGAGGGGAATGTCCAGATAAACAGCAAAACTGTGAAATATTAATGATAAGCAATTGCTGTCACTGTGCTCTTTATTGCTTCAGCCTAGAGCCACCAAACTACAGTGATGCACCGCAGGCATGAATATATAATAGAAGAAATGCGTTGACGATTACATCTAATAATTTTTAAGAACTTTCCTGTGTTAGTGGGATGGTGAAATTCAATAGTACCCAAGTGAAATTTCCTGGGTATTTTCATGTTATATTGTTCATATCCAGAACATCTGCCTTCCTGGCAGAGCCAAGTGTCCCAATAGCTTATTCTGACCTGGATTTGCAAATTAGGCATCCTAAATACGAACAAACTTTTCTTCAAAAACACATGTGGAAATCGTGCTGCCACCCAGTCTGAAAGGTTGATACATGAGTGGGTTCACTGGCTTCTTTAGCCTACAGCAGTTAGATCCTGCACCTTGTGTTTCCCAGAAGAGTACCCTGACCATGATGCTGTAGAGAGGACTGGACTCCCACCTTCTGCAGCTGTCTGTGGAGAACTAGTATGTCATACAGCAGAGAGTGTATGGTTTATGAGGCCAGAGAGAAAGAGCTGTAAGAATCATGACTCCCTAATTCAGAGATGTACTCCAGATGTACTCAGCTACAGCCAGATGAGGTTGAAATGAGCTGATATTTCATTTTAGCTGTCTTATTCAGGGGGGCACCTGAGATCTCAAGAGTGATCAGGTGTAAAACACAGCCATTCTTCATCATTCCTTTAGGAATCTATCGTGTCTATCATTCAGTATTCTGTCTCTGATCAAGTGTGATTCTCCTCTGCAATGTCTAGAGAAGTCGGACACAAAGTCATGGATTGCACTCTCAGAACAAGAGGCTTTAGAGTTTGGTGTGACAATACTAGGTGATGTCATACATAAGTCTCTTTCTAGAACAACCTTTATTCAATGATGGAAATGTCTACAGTTCACTGAGGTATCAATATAGCAATGTCCTTAATCATGTCTAATCTGTAATCTTGTCAGTATTTACCTTGATATCCAAGGTCTAATCCCTTCCTGCCATTTTTTCTGTGGTTGTTGTTACACTTCTCTTTTCATGCACAAGCAATTTTGCATTTAGGAATTATACGGACAGTCATATAGATTTTTTTCTGACTTAATCAAATGCAGAAGAAATTATGTTTACATCCTGTGAGAAGAAGATTGTTCAGAAATCCCCATGTTTCTAGGCTAGTGGTAGAAGTGCCAACAGAAGCTTGGCTTGTGGGATGTTGAATCCCAGCTTTAACAAGACAAATACTAGAAAGCTTCCCAGAAGTTCTTAGCATGTACATTTGAAACTCTGATTTGAGCTCTGAATGGGTCCCTGTAAAGAGTTAGATGCTCTAAAATCCTGCCTTCCAGAGGAAGGTGCTTTTCACCTAGCTGAAAATTAAGTAAGTTCCTTTAGTTTTCCATTGATCCATCTAGTTTTGATTGTGTAACTAGAAATGTTGAGGGGTGCTGCTGTATTTTATTATTTGGCCCGCTGAACAGGCTATCATTTCAAAAAATTAATCTGGACAATGTGGAAATTGATGAAATGAATGAAGAGTCTTAGGTATATTCTGTGTTATTAGACAGAGCATGTAGTTACTTGTGTGCCACATTAATTCTGCATGTGTGAGCTGAATTTGACAACCATATGATTTATATTTTTATCTCTGAACTGTTGTGCATCATGTGCATCCTAAAAAATTTCTTGGGCTATTGGCCTAGCAGGATTTCTTAGCACTTCATTGTTTATTGTGTTTAAATTCTATATATGAGACATGTATTGAAACCAAGTGATGTCTTTCTTTTTATAACTGCAGCAGATTCTGAATGTCCTGAGGCTATAACTGACTGGCACACAGAGAGATGAGATAACCACTGCATAATAGGAATGTCTGGAGAACAGTGGATCTGCATATATTCCTTCAAACATATGTCATTAAAATGTGACTCAAATGAAGAAAGGCTTTGTGGTCAGATATATATTAAATTAAGTTACAGCTAATTTAAACACACTGAAGCTATGTTGTAGCATTGCTGAAATTAGAACAATGAGCTATAATATGTCGAAAGTTCTAGTTAATTTTTCTCTGAAACATGTGAGGGATGCCATTGCAGTAACTCTCCTGGGAATACTTTAGATTGAAGTTGTAAAGGTCTGTGATTACAGTCCAGCTTCATGCCACAACTCATCTTACTCAGGAGTTTTGTAGCAATGACCTGCGACCAGAGAGAATGGGAAGAAGGAAAAAAGCCTCGTCTCTACTGCATACAGCAGAAATGTGCACTTGTGGAGTGTTTCGTTGTATTTGAATTGGTACCCTGTGTCTCCACATTTGGAGTGGCTTCAGTTTTTGAGTTGTGAATAGGAATATGTATCTGGAAACAGGAAACATGGTTGTGATCTTATGAGCTTCTGGAATTCTGGGACTGGGGAGTATCTCCCTGGTGTCAAGTGGTACAAGTTCTTATCAGGTGGGTCTGACTGGTTGTTGTATAGCAAGATATGCTGGAGATTGCCCACTGTGCACATGCTAAATGGCTCCACTGTGTCTGTGCACTAAGTTTGATGTAGGAAGTGTCGACTAAACATACATCTGTTGTACAGATATCAGGTTTGGGCCCCTCAGTACAAGAAGGGCATTGAGCTGCTGGAGCGCATCCAAAGAGCAACGAAGCCGGTGAAGGTTCTGGAGCACAAGTCTATGAGGAGAGGCTGAAGGAACTGGGCTTGTTTAGACTGGTTAAAAGGAGACTGAGGGTAGACCTTGTCATTCTCTACAGCTACCTGAGAGGAGGTTGTAGCAGGGTGGGTATCAATCTCTTCTCCCAAATAACAAGCAATAGGACAGGAGAAAATGACCCCAAGTTACATCAGACGAGGTCTAGATTGGATGTTAGGAAAAATCTCTTTACCAAAAGAGTGGTCAAGCACTGGAACAGACTGCCCAGGGAACTGATTGAGTTAGCATCCCTGGAGGTATTTAAAAGACCTATAGTTGTGGTGCTGAGGGACATGGTTTACTGGTTGACTTGGCAGTGTTAGGTGAATGGTTGGACTTGATGAACGACCTTTTCTAACCTACATGATTCTATGATTCTCTCTACTGAGGTGCAGATAGATTATCTGATCCATATGAGATATACTGGATTTACAGAGCATGCTCTACAAGCTGCAATATGTACGTAGTACTTTTGTCTGGGAAACATAACAACTCTACTTTTACATAGCAATTCTGTTTCCAGGTGCTCTGTACCTGGAGCCACAGCTTCTCTGCAGTACATGTATAGGTATTTTGTAACAGAGTAAGGTGTTATAAGTCGACGTTACTGAAAATGTCTTAAAGACTTCAAAAAAAGGGACATACTACATAATTTACACTTAATTTCTGAAAAGTTGTTTGCCATGCTGTTCTTTCCCTTTCAGAAAGTCATTTTCTCTCCCTCTTAGCCTTAATTCCCGTCACATTCCACCTTTCACCATCTTTAAGCGCATGCCAAAAGAATAGTAAGAAAGCCAGATAGGTACTAGTAAGGCCTCTTCACTTCTGCTACTCTCATTGCTCTCTACTGAAAGTCTGACTCCTGTCTGTGCTCCATGCCCTTAGGTCCTAATTCAGTCTTCTGTCTCTTTTTTTTAAAAAAAAAAAACAACAAACTGTGCTATGTAAAGAGACTTCACACATGGTAAAGGAAGGGGTGAAGATAAGAGATATGTTTTTGGCTTGGGGTCAACCTAGATGAAAGTGTCTTCTGGCAACTAGAAGGGTGCAGTCTCTCTTCTTATGTTCTCTGTGGTAGGAAGCAGAGCACAGGTGCTACAAAGCACTGGGAAAAGAAAATGCAAACTGTTGTGCGTGAGGGACAATCTTTCATACCTGCTAGTATCTCAAGTGCATTAGAAAGCTGTCTTTGCAGTCACAAGGACTAAACTCCTTTTATAAAGCTTCTACTCTGTACAAAGAAAGCAAGCTGCAATGAGAAGAGAGACCTAACTCCCCAGAGCAGTTTCTAACAAAAACAAAGCAGGCAAAGCCTTTTCTGCATTTTCTTACTTATTTTTTTAAAGACCTTTTATATTGACTTCAAAGGGAAGTAGACTACTAAATGTTTTTTCAATGTATTTAAATAGCAAGTTGTCACTTTATTCTTAAACAAGGTAAATAAAGCCACAAAATGCAAAACTCGAACCTGTCAAAAAACATACTGCCTTTAAATCAGTAGAAACATTTCACACTGCATCTTCAAAATAATTTTGCTAGAATTCTGTCTGGCAATCTTGGAAACAGTAACTCTACCTAGCTTTAAATTGTTAAATGTCAGAGCTGGGCTTATGTTGACAATGGAACTAAATGATGAACAGCACCAACTGAATGACCTTTATTGAGTAAACAATTTGTTGCAGTCTCTGGCGAAGCTTTTCAGTTGACATGACTTTAGATTAGGTGATACAAAATAAACAATACTGATATCTAATGTTAGCGGAAATGTTTGAAATATTTCTTTATTTTCCCTTCCTCCCTAAAGCTTGTCACTTCATTCAGCTGCACCTGATAAAGAAAAGCCTAAGGCTACATGAAACATTCCTAGTTTTCTTTGAAAATGAATCTGCATGGATGAGATTCAGAGTAAGGGCAACCCTTTTTCTTCCTGCTACTTTTATGGTGTGTACACAGATGATGGAAGAAAATAATTGTAGTTTCTAGGTTAAGGGCCATGTTATGTCAGGAACTTAGGTAGCAATGAGCTTTTGTTTTCCCCCACAATACCTGAATAGTTTGCAAATTAATTGGGCTCAAAGGAAGTACCTTTGTTTTGGGGTATCATTGCATCAGGACCCTTGAAGTGGGTATTCATATCTAGTAAACAGCAAACAGGTGCTTGGTTTCAGAAACCAATCTCTCCAGATTCCTCTGTTGGCAACATGGCAATGCCTTTTGGGAACTGCATTCCAGGGTCCTTAGCTATGTTTTCTGCAGGATGTCCTAGGAAATGATGCTGGTTTTCTGTCCCCCTCCTGTTGCAGTTCAGGGCATGGTATTAACCCGAGTAACTTGCTGCCCTGGATGGGATGCTGTAGTGTTTGGCCTTTTCAAAGGCCAACACGTCTTTGGCCAGCCTGCAGCACTGAATGGTGTTTAAATGGCATGATTTGTGTTTCTGAGCATAGGTGACTGTATGTTCTGTAAGAAGTGTCTCCTTAGGCACCAGACACTTTCAGAAGGTGTTGAAAGCAGAGTATCAGCCTAAGCATGCAGCACAGGCAAATGATGAGAGCACAGATGGGATGCAGTGCCTGAAGCCCACAGGGGATGAACAACAGAATTGAGCTTGAATTTTCTTTGATGAGGGTTTGGTAAGACTGTGTGCCTGGTCACAGGTTCTGATTTTGTGTTTCAGTGTAGTCATGTGAATTTTGATGAGGTTCAAGGAGCTACCTATTTAGTTAGTCACACTTTAGGGAAATTTTCATATCCTAAATGTCTGAGTATCTCGCTCTCATGTCATGTTTCTTTTGTCATTGTGGGAGGACTGGAGTCTTCTTTTGTCAGTTATTTAAAACAAACTTGCGAAAAACAGGTATATAGATCCATACTAAAAAGTTCCACTGCCCAGTTCTGTGCTAATAAATGGACAATTTGCTTATATCCATGACAAATTCAACAGAGAAAGTAATCGGCCCATGTGTCTGTTACATAAATTTCTTCTTTGTTAACTTGAAACCTATCAGTAAGTTTATCACGTAAAGATAATGGATTTAGACACATTCATGCTTCTGATGCTAATCTAAATGTTTAACTCCTTTTATAGGTTTGCTCTTTAATATCTGCCATATGCATAATTTATGATCTAGTTTTTCAAAGCATAGAATTCTGTACGTGGAGCCTCATCTGTCTTCTTTTTAAGTTTTGCTGTGCAAAACATCACAACAAGGAGGATCAAATTGTATTAATGTATAAACCTACCCATAGTGAGTGATTGAAAAAGGAGTATACATCCCCTGCAAACCAACGTCAGCACTTTGCAGAATTCCAGCCTTTTGGGAAGGATGCGAGATTGTTTGATTGATTTTTCCAGTAAAAGTGATGCGTGTGTATTTGGTTACCAGAGACATCTAAAATAAGCTGTGCAAGACTTTATGTGTTTGGCAGAATGCTTGTCAGCTTTCAAGGTCTTGTGGCTGCGTGACCTGCTAAAGCTCTCGGAACAGCTGAGGTATTACAGGAGGACAAAGAGCTAGTAAGAGCAGGAGGCTGCAGGGGAGCCAAGGTAGAAGTAGGAGCCTGCCCCAGGGCAACACGTTTGGATGTAAGGGAGGAGGTGAGAAGTGGATAATAACAGAGCTTCATGCAGCTAGACTTCCATATGCTTAAGCAGCTGTGTGCTTGCTGCTCTCAAAACCACATTTTCCTATTACAGCCTGGAGCTGATTCATTCGAAGATGCACTCCAGGCCACAGAATACTGAAGCAAAGCCTTGCTTCCTACTTGGGTTGTGATACTTTAATTAAACATCAGGAAAAATATTTAAAAAATCTTTTAAGTAACTTAGAAGTCTAGCTTACTTTTTCATCAGATTTCTTAGAACAATGTTGAATTGATCTTAAATTGTATTTGAGTCACTGTGAAAATGGAGCTCCTAAATACCTGTATCTGATCTGTACTCATATTTCTTTATGTCCTTGGGTTTGTTAGAAAATGTAGAAAAGGAGAGATGTTATTGTTACACTCTTCCCTTAAATCACTCAAGTTGACTTGTAAAGCTGAATGGTAAGCAGTAGTATTAGTGGAAGAGAGTAGGAAATTAACTAGAAGTGTAAAGGAAAAAAACAAAGCAGAAAGGCAGTAAGTGCCCTGAGAATTATTTTTCTTAATGCGTGATTCTTTCCTAGACTTGTAACACCACTGAGCAGACCTTTCTGTTCTTCATTTTTGTATCTTAAAAGCCTACATGATAATTTACTCAGAGTGCAGAAGCTTACCTTTTAAATCTTCACTAACATATTTTGTAAGTGCTGTGTTTCCTTTTGATGAAAGAAACACTTTTGTGTGTGTGCTACTTGGCTTTCTTTTATTCTTTCTCTTCGGTCACCTTTGCTTTGCTATAATGTTTTAGCTAAGCATTTTAAAATAATTCGTATTAAATAGATTTGAAATTGGAACATGGAATAAATTTGGAAGATTTTAGGAAGATGGTGACATTTCAAATGCAGCTAAGAAATGTTTGCCAACGTATCTTCACTGGGTGATGGAATAAACTGGGTAACAAAGTTATAAAAAATTATGAGACTATGTAATGTTTACATTTAGAGCTGCTTTTACAAGCTTTCGGTGCAGAAATAAAACACATCCATTTCAGAGGTAATTTCAACAACTCTTTTGTTCTTCTCCATTTGTATCCATACAAAGAGTGCTGAAGCGTCTGTGTACACACATAGGTAAGAATCAGTCATCCATATCTTTCCTTCAAAGTTGGTACAGTCAGCAGTGCTGGCAATCCACAGACTTCACTATTTAGGGCTTCCTGTCTTCTTCATGCAGGAATAATTCCTGTAGATCCCAGTTAGCCTGAAATCTGTGAGGACACAACTGAACCCAAACAGTACCAGAAATGACATCTTCACTGTGGAACACGGCTTTGACAGGAAAGAACTTTCTACTGTTTATGTTCCCAGTTTTGCAAAGGAAAAACACAATCTGGATGTAAATATCACTTCTATATATTTTGGGAAGGGATAAAAATTAAAACCTAGTATGCTAAAATATAGTACAAATGGCAGCATTTTCATCACATTTCAAAAACTCTTTAAGAAACCACATACTTCTGTTTATCCGTTTCTTTCCAGAAAAGCTGTGGAAAAATACTCTAATTAAGATGAAAAGCATAGCTGAGTGTCCATTTTGCTTGATCATATTTTGATTGAAAAAACCTGATGTTTGTGGAAAAATGTACTGCATCACATTTCTAAACACACTGTTCATGCAACCATATAGATTACATCCAAAGGAGAAGCTGAGTCATAAAGAAGTGACTCCTAATTGTATTCACTTTGCAAATATATGTTAATAACAAAGTAGACTAAAAAGAATACGTCACGTGTGAAGGCCTCTAGAACTTCTTACAAAAATATCAAGAACCACTAGAAATATCACTGCTTCTAATAAAAGATGTAAACAAAGAACTGCTTTTCTTTGGAAACAGAAGTAAAAATTCTCTCCTATAAAAATCTTCAAAAATAAAAAAGTAGGATTATTTCAGTTGCACAGTTGACATTGTAAATTTTCTAAAATAAGCATAATCCTGTGTTAATGCAGCTTCTCTAACTTGCCAATACAAGGCTTGGTTTGAACCCAAAAAACCTCTTCTGGAATTTTAATATCTCCCTGAATAAGCTCAGAGAAAAGAGAGGTTCTGCAAAGGAGACTTTGCACCAGTTATTTTAAGCCTTCCAAAAGGAGCTTTTGCAAGTTTCATATATCAGGTTTTATGCGTTTGCAAAAGCCCAGTCTTGTGAGTTTATCTTTCTTTTTCATCACTGTGAGCATATAAGCTTATAAATTTCTTTTAGAGTGACTAATGATAAACTTGGACCCTGTTCCTGCAAGCAAGATCGTAAATACATCAGAACTGCATTTGCTAGGATGGCAAATTTTGCATCACTCAGAATTTTGCTATCAGTATTACATTTCTTTTAAACACTTGATTTCTTTCAACTACAGATTTTGGGCTGGATTCAGGAGCTGCTCTGTAATAGGAGATTTTTTTTTTTAATCTTGGTGACACGTTACACAATTGTCGATTCTTTTCAGATCTTGAGATATTTCATTGTTGTCTGCATGGACAATGCTTTTTGCAAAAGGTGGAGGGGAATGGGCAGGTGTCATGGAAGTTAGGAACCACTAAATGAAGGCAGAGGACAAAAAGGCATGAAGGGAGAAAAGTGTAAAATAAATGAGAGAAAAGAGGATGTAGATGAGCCAGAAGAATGTAGCTGGCAGACCACTGAAGCAAGCACAAGGGTCGGAGCTGACTGAAGATTAATTTGCCAGCTTGCATATTTTCATCAGAACCTCTGCTCTGAGGTGGTCAAACCTTAAACTTCTCAGGTACCCTGGTTCCGTTCTGTGCAGCTGGATTGATTCAGGCTTTCTTTTGCTTGGTACTGATCAAAACTGAAGAAAACTAAGACATTTCTGAGGGCTAACAGACTATGATATGCATTTTGAATAATGCAGCTACTTCTACAATGCAAAATGAAATTTATCAGCTTAGTTGCTATGCCAAGTAGCTATAAATAGATCTTGTCATAAGATGACATAACAGCTGTATATTTCAAATTATTTGTTTTGCTTCTGATGGCAAACACTGTTACCTCATAGTGCCAGATTGATTTCTATAAAGGGATTTCTAGCTGATATAAAAAATCATTATTCCACTGACTTAAATCCAGCTATGTCTCAGTTTAAGTTGGGGGTTTGGCCACGATATTTGATAGATGGTGCCAAGAAGAGAAACAGTAGGGGTAGGGGGGGAAAAAGTGAGTGAATGATCTTGGCTTTACAAAACACTCATCCTATTTCTGAGTAAAAAACTTATAAAATGATAGATGCACACTCCCATCTTAATAAGTAGCTCATTTACTCTCATGTATGGTGCCCACGGAGTCCTGTAAAGGTAACGTGATTGCATACCTTCATTCTACTGAGGGAAAATCTTTAACATGCCTTTTTTTCCTTTCTGTGAAAGAATGGCAATTAGTTTAGTTGTCCAGTGAATCCGAAAAACAATCTGCTAGCTTGTTTTGTAGTATTGATAAGTTCATAATGGCAACAAAATAGTTTAATTACCCTGTTTCCCATCCTATTTTAACAGAGTTATGTTAATTGAACAGAGATGTATTATTTGAGCTTTTGGCTTTGGATGCATACCAACTCCTCTTTTTTCCCAAAGTTTCTAGTAATTGGAATATAACACTTCTGTGAATTCTAGGTAGTATGGAAAGGCTATTTGAGAACTTGGTAGCTGTTGGTTATTAATTTCTCCACACATTTCTAACTTTTGAATCAAATCCACCTTGGATAGGAGCTATGTACAATCACTGATCATACTCAAAATATTGAACTGCAGTGAATTAAACAGCTACAAATTAAATCAGTTCTATAATGGGTACCCGAAATTCAACAGAGCTTAAAAAAACATGTTCTTTGAATGCACTGGCAAGAAAGAGAAGCCATCCTACTGCTGCTTCTTTAAGCAGCATGTAAATCAGCCCAATGTTTCTACTTGCAAAGGCTTAAAAGTGTCTAAGGGGTGAGTTTCTCATGTGTATACCTGTTCTACTGATTTCTAGGGTGACAAGGAATTCAAGTCATGTGAAGACATAGACCATTGTTTCAATTCAGGGAAGACCATGTTAGCCCCACTCTGCAGTAGTTTATAATTATGTCCACTACTGAGAAAGCAGCTTAATTTAACTGCATAGGCTAAATGATACGCAATAACTGTGTTATTACATTGCTTATGAAGAATGGATCAAAGTCCTAAAATTGCTTGAATGTCAAGAGATTTTCTTTCTTGATGAAATGGGTAAAAATGAAATTTCCTGATTTGCATTGACTTTAAAAATTAATGATAGCTCCACAGAATCAAGTGTCAGCAATAAAAAAAAAAGTTGCTATCATAGATTTGGGCATTTTTTTTTCTTCTTTTCAAATTTAAGATTAATCGTGTTTGACTACAGTCAAGGACAATGTGATTTTTAAGCCTTTCTAAGTATTACTTTAAGGAATACTGTCAAATACTTCCATAGATTCTAGTTTATATCTCTAGTTAACCATATTAGAGTTTTGACAATTGCATTTCCCCTCTGCTGATTTTATCCTTTTTGAAACCCTTTTCTCGTACTCATCTGTATGGAACAAAAGCAGTCCCTGGGGCTGATTGTCAAGGTGCTTCATTTCCATAATTTTTAACTGTGTGGAAAGAAGAGGAGTTCAGCCACATACAGCAAGCTTCTAGGTTTTCCACTCAATCAAGATATTCAATATCAAGCATTTAACAGAAGGTGCAAGGGCACTGTTACACTTCAGGCTTATGCAGGTATGTAACTTCCCAGGAGATAGGAATAGTTAAGTAGAGACTGTCCATACTGTGTAAAATATGTGCATACAACCTTTGGAAGAAAAAGGTCTAATTTTACTTTGATTTTTAATGCCAATAAAGAAGAACCCTACCAAATGTTCTAGGCAACTGTCACCTCCTTAACTGGCACACAACCATGGACAATACAAAATTAATCAAACTTGTTGAAAGACAAAAAACCTAGGCAACCATTCCCTCTGAACTGTTCTTTATTCCTCTGTACGTTCTAAGGTGCAGTGATCTTTGCTGCTGATGTCTTCAAATGGAGAAGAAAAGTGAACTTTGATGGGCACACAGAGTATCAAATTTGTAGTGTGGTTTATCAGACGTTGAATGGCTTCTGGAGAATGTTTGCACATCTTTTATAATGAGACAGCTTCAGTGCGAGTGCTCCCCTATTTAAAGCTGTAGCATTGTATAGGAAGAAAGATGTTAATGTAGAAATGTTTACTGGAAGAAAAATTGTTATGCTTTCCATCACGCTGAATAACTTGCACATTTTTAATTACTATTCTGCATGCACTGAGGCCTTGTGTTTAGAGTTCATAGCTATAATATTTCACTACACAGTATTTTAGTTGAAATGAGCAGTCCAGTTTAGTACTTCAAATAACATTTGCTGAATATCAAAAAGGCCACCATGTTATATATGTCACCTTGATATATAGGGATCAACTATTTTAATAAAGTACCTTTTTAATTAAAAAAAGAAATATCAGCTTTACAATATTTTGAAATCTGAGCCTGTGCCAATAATGGTGTGAATTAGATGGACTGGCAGCCATTTGATATCAGTGTTTTCAGTTTTCTTAAAAATAGTTTGACTAAGGGAGAGAGCTGCAATTTAACATTCAGGCGCTTACAGCATAGGAAAGAGAAACAAAACTCTTTTCATTGCCCTTCCAGTAAGGCAAATGTTGTTAATGCAAAGTTTGTTCAGCATCGCTATGGAATTAGAATGGGGAGGCCTTGACCCTCGACTGGGATATCATAGCTCAGATCTCTGTATCCATGAAGACTTCTTTTTGAGTCATTGGTATACACCCGAGTGCTTTTCTGTCCCAGTTTATTGTTTGGTCTATTTGTTTTAAAAGATGACAAGAATTTAACTGAATAATGTTAGTGTTAATATACTTGACAAAGATAGTGCAGGTTAGAGAAAAGGTTGATAATACAAATTCTGTGAAAGGTGCCTAAGCAAAGATAGGTATGAGAAGAATAACAAGGCAGCTATGCAGATGTTGGAGTTAGTAGATGCCCAAAGTATCAAGGACAGCAAGGAAGGAAGCAAATATTATTTTACTCTTTACTTGCTTGTCTGTTCATTTAATAAGCTTAAAATGAGTTCAGCATTGGTAGATCACCATCTCGGTAAGAATTGTTTGATAAGGAAGAGCTGCATGTGCACATTCTGAAAACACATTCTAATCTTTTCTGATTTCTTGCAATAAGAGAGGGAAGAGAGTAAAATGATACAAAGAGACAGCTGTTGTAATTCGAACTTGGAAAATGACTTTTTCAGCAGCTTAATTGATATTTATGAATAGAGCCTGGTTGCACTGATCATGACCAATAGAAAGGAGTTTACAGTGTTAGGAGTAACAGGCAACAAGATCCAATGGTTAGAAAGCATGTACAGAATCTTAGAGGTGGAGTGGAGCTTTCTAACTTGATTTAGATTTAGATGTAATGTGGTTATGAGGATTTTAGAGGGGAGTCTTACTCAAAAGTAGTGATCAGCTGCTGTATGTGAATACTGATGAGAGAGATTTGGTGATTGGTAAAAGAAACAGAAGGGAGAGATCAAAAAAAATGTAAGAGTGGTTTTAGTCATATTGATGAGTGGATGTCTGTGAGGCAGGAGGATGCAGTTGAGTCATTCGGTTTAACTCATATTAGTGAATGTTGCTGGGTGAGTATAGAGTTTTTTGAAGTATTCTTAAACAGTCTCCAATGCTGGAGCTTCTGCAAATTATCTACATGGTCTTTTTTACTGATTCACTACCTTTATCTCCTATTATGTTGTTCCTAATGCCTAACCTGAACTGGTTGTGCTGCAGGTTGTGTGTCCCCCTCAACTCCTTTTTTCATGGTGGGTGCTGTATTAGCCACCTTCCATTCTTCCCATGCAAAAATAATGTAGTCACTTCAGATAACAGTTCAGCCACTGATGGAGGCAGGGTTGTGAGTTGGGTATATTTTGGTTTGGTTTTTAAGTTTACTTAGATTGAATTTCAGTGTATATTCCTGTTTCTTTTTTCTTTCCTCTTTGAGAACACTGCCATTTCATAAATGATCATAGCATCAAAGAAAAGGTATAGCTTGGATGGTACTTTTGGAGGTCCTCCCAGTTGAAACCCCAGTTCAAAACAACACCAACTTGTATCAAGTTGCTAATGACCTTGTCTGCTTTTTTAATATCTCCAAGAATCGAGATTTTGCACCCTCTTTGAGCACCCTTTTCCAGTCTGACTGCCTTCATGGGGACATTTTTTTCCTGTATATCCTGCTATGAAATTAATGAAGACCAAGATGCTTTCTGGTTCAGTCTTGTCCAGCAACTGCTTTGCATTATTAGAAGCAAATATCGCGGAGTATTTGTGCATGGATCCTTTTGACCAATGCATTTCAAGAAATTACTACACAGAACATGTTTCTTCCCCAAGATGTATCTGGGCAACTAATATCCTTCATTCCTACCACTCAATTTGTTTTGAATGGGAAAGGCTTTATCTGATTTTGCTGGTTTCATTTCATCAGTAAACTTTCCAAAAGAGCTTCCCTGTTCTTTTTTGTGGTCATTCTTAGACTTGCAGTGGCTTCAGAGCAAACCCTTCATGCACGTGCTAACATCACCTTCTATCTTTTTGTTCTTCTATCTTACTGAAACAAAGTAAATTAAATGCAGGGCAGCTAACCGAGTTACAAGATTGGACCTTTGCTTTGCCATTTACTTCACAGCCCTGATCTTACGCTGAGATTTCTAACACCTCTTGTTTTTTGTTTTTTTTTTTTTTCTCAGTATTCATGCATCTGAGGTGATCTGTGATTTGCTCCATTTCTTCCTTTTGTCCTTCTCAGTTTATCTTCAACCACTTATTCTGACAGGATTTCTTTTGTCCATAATGTTGGATAACTGTTAGTAAGACTGGATTACAATATGTTTTTAAAAATATCAAATTATGAAGGAAAGCAACCCATTTCTCACAATGTTGAGTAGAAAACAGTTTCTATGGAGTGGGTTTTCTTCTGAAATGACCTGTAAGCACTACAGTTTATAAGAAGCAGACACTGAGTACAACAAGTACTGAGACTGTAATGTAAGGAAAGATTACGAAAGAAGAAGTTAAGTGTATGTGCATTGCAAATCATGGTATGAATTTATATCTCCTGTTCTGAAACAGTGATCAGGAAGGATACAATGCTTTAAAGCATTTATTACTCTGTAAACTAAACACAGAATTTTAAATGAAGGGCTATAATCCTGTGAGATAGCAATACATAGGATGGATAAATTGAATCTAAGCATATTTATTTCCAAACATAACATAAGCAATAAAATAACTAATATGTACCATGCACTATGAACTAGCATTTTTATTATATAGTTAAGGGCAAAACATGCCAAAGGAAGGAAAACAGCATAATTCTTCAGTTTAGAATTATGCCTATCAGCAGGGGAAGTAGTCTAAAACAGAAAATACTTGCCTTGGAAAGTATCTTAGTCTATGAATGTTAAATGTGAAGGTCAACCAACCTGGTGCCCTCACCTTTTGTTTAGTGGTATAATGTGGGTATTGTTGGCTCTGATTCGCAGGGTTCCTATGATCACAAAATATAATCATAGAAAACCAGAATTTGAGTATTGAAGGTTAATGACCTTGGCGTATTCAATTCCATGCTGTCCACAAGACAATTGATTTGAGTTTGTTGTAAGGCCGTTTTTAATAGCTGCTGGACATTTTCCATTTGAGAGAGCACTCCTGGCAATTACGGAGCATCAGAAACCCAAACAACTTAAAGAAATTTAACTAATTTTATCCAGCCGAAGTGTTGTCTCAATTCATTGCTGATTAAATTATCTGATTCCTAGTTCTCGAAGTTCGGTGGAGTTTGGCTGGAAACAAATCACTGTGAGTGCAGCACACAGGATACTGAGCTGTCTCTGCCTCCATCGAAGTCCAGTAGGAGCAGAAAGATTTGGCAATTAGAATTACTCTGCTTCAGACTTTGTTCTTATCTTGACTAAGGGACTCTGGTCAGAGTACTTAGTGAATGTTTTCAGGCCAATGCCTTACAAGGTGTCTGCTTTCTAACTCACCTTTACTTCTGCAAAGAAAGTGCTTTCTAGACAAGTATTCGGAGAAACTTTTATTTTCTCTTAAATTAAAAAATAATAACAGTATTATACTTAAAGAACATAATTGTAGCTAATGTTATTGAGGATATTCCATCTTCATCCAGGAATCTTGTTGTAGACTAATGATACTAATTGGATGGCTCAAGGTGACTGTCCAGTATCTGCCAAGGATAATTCTATCCTTGCCACACCCCTTGACCTTCACATTCTGAGTGCTTTCTTCTAATGGTCTTCTACTGAGTTTCCATATCCTGTATGCTTGCATAGGATAACTTATATATGTACTGTATATACATGACTAGGCTTCACAAGGGGAAAGGACTTTCTTCTTGTAGTACTTTAAAGAAGAAAGACAATTTATTCTCCTTTTATTGCAGAAGTGGTCTTTTTGTTTCTAGCTTCTTACTTGACTTCCTAGAAATATTTTGTTGATTGTTCTGGAGTTCTCATTAATCACAGACGTATGAGTCTTCTGGTGTGTGTGAAAGGCTGTGGTGGTCTGTTGTCCAGCTGCTCAGGACATGGCTTTTAAAGAACATCGCTCCCTTACGACAGTCTTTAAGACTCTCTGCTGTTGTTCCTTTCCACAAGCTCAGTGATGAACAGAATTCTGCATCAGCTGATAAGTATTTTCTGAAGAATTCAGTAGAGTACTAGAACTAAATCCTAATATAATCCTGTAATAATTCCTATGAAAAAAATTGTCCATGTCTTTCAATGTCTACCACACATGCCACATGTTCTTTGTGTCATATCTAGGATACATCATGTTTGTTTTGATGTGATATCCTAATCGCTCATTTATACTGTAACTGCCAGTAAAATTTTATCAGATACAAAAAAAATAATATTTTTCTTTATTTGTTATGCCACTATCGTATTTGTGTGCAGAAAATCTCCTATTAGATATCAATTTTATATATATGTTCTCCATATATTTAAAGATGTGGAGATGTAGTTCAAAGCTTTTAGAGAAAAAGTAAATGGACTAGAAATTTGCTGTGATGTACGTGTGTTATAAAAGAAGAAGATTATTGACTTTTAGCAAGAATTACTTTTTTTTTTCTGTAATTCCAGTATATTTTTAGGTAGTAACTGAAGGAAATAACAGGTTTGCAGCACTGCTTTGGTTTTTGGAAGGGTTTGTGTTTCAGCCACTCTTCTCTTTCTCTCTTTCCCCCTCTGCTTTACAGTTTCGGGCAATATTTTGTCTTTGTGATCTAAGACAGTATGTTGTTTTGAAATATGGTTTCTATAAAGCAGTGGTCTGGAAGGATTCAGTTCCTCTCTTAGCTATCCATCTATCACACACATGTGAACATGTTGTCACCACTTTATGTTTCCTGTGAGCAACTAAATGAATTGCTCTGCTCCCAGTTACAGAGTTACATTAGTGCAACATGGGACAGTTTTCCCCATTTCTGTAAACAATCAGGAAATAATTTGTGTGGTGTTTTCAGTTTTACTACAAAATGAGTTGTTGGATATAAAATGCTTCACTCCTCTTGTAGATTATTATAATTGGATATAAGTAAGAAACTGTAACTGGGAAGTTACCTTGCTACTGAAATTGGCCCTAGGTCTGACAGTGATCCATAACTGCTTTATACTGAAGGGTTTACAGCAAATTTTCTTTGTAAGGTGAGTTGTTATGTTCAGTCCTCAGTTTAATATTTGTCCTTCTGAGGTCCATTTAAATTGTGGTGTTTACTGTTTAGAAACAGAATCCTGTGTTCTGGTTTCTGGTAGAACTATAGGACTTATTTTAATCATTTCATGGAATGGCTGTTTATGCTTACACAGTAATTGTGTTTGGGCAGTCTGCATTTTTACAAATGCAGTGGATGTAAGAATTCATTTTTCAGAGTGTGGCAAATCATCATCAGATTGTAATTTAATCATGGGCACTGCCATCAACATCTTAGCTGCTTCACTAGTTACCAATCTGCAGCAATAATGTAAAGGCAGAATTTAGCCCTTACACTTCACTGTCTTTTTAAGCTAATGAGAACATTAAATTAAAACCATCTATTATGTACAATGGTAAAAAAAAACCCCAAACCCAATTTGGTTTATTTTTTTTCTTGGGAGGTGGGCAATACCACTTCTCAGTTAGTGGTCATATTTCTTGCATGGTGAAATTAATGCTCTGTGTTACTTTGGTTTATAATATGTTACTAGGCTGACTGCTATATACCCCTGATGATGTTGTGAGTGCAAACTCATTATTGTTCTGTTTCTGCAACATCACCATTTTGCTTTGTGGAAGGAAGAAGATACAAAAGTAATTTTCCAGACTCTCATGACTTTATCACTTCAGCATTCTGAGATTTGAAGCTCAAATCTTTCACAAAGGAGACAGATAGGGGAAAATTCTTTGATATTTTCTCATGATGAGTGCTTGAAAACAGACTTCATTTTTGAGAATTAAAACCAAAATTTTTTTTTGTTGTAGTTTGAATAAAGAAACTATTCTTTTAAACAAAAACATATTTTGAAAGTCAGTGCAACTTTCAAGTCAGTGGGGACAAAATCAGTAAACCAAATTCTGAACACTTGCCCTTAGCAGGCGAGATGATGTATCACAGACATGTATCACAGACGACCTTACTAGTATGGTTGTCTGGGTAGGGACTTTAGCAATGGCCCAAGTATTACATTGCAAAATTTAAGATAATTAACATGAACTGAAACTTAAATTCAGAATTCTTTTTTCATTTATTATATACTTTATAGCTGCAGTAATTCGGTTACAGCATAAATTAAACCCATAATTTGTCTGATGATTTTAGATGAACCTTTGCAATCCTCACAATTTCTGTAAATAAATTGCTTCTGGCAAACCATGGGTTGAAATGTAAAATGCTTTTTATTTTCTCTTTGGAAAAAATAAGAATTATAAAATAGGAAAAGGACATTCCCCTCATCCTTTGGAGTTCATTTGTGTATGTAGGTGTTAGGCAGGACAGCAATAGGTAATAACCTTATTTTCAACAATATTTTTGCTACTTTAGTTTTTGATATGTGAGCTAAAAGCCTTAGATGTGTATATATCTAAGAAGCTGCTTACTTACTAAGAAGTGAAGAAGTTACTTATATTGATTAAATATTAACTGTAAGATGCTTCATTATTGAGGGAAGACTTCATGCAAGAAGAAAGTGTCATGAGTAAAATTAAATTATATAATGGACCGCTTATCCTACCGGAAAGAATTTTAGTACTTTCAAATCAATTCATACGTCTGGAGGCTTCCAGATACAAATAGTGGAGAATGTAGAGATTATTACTTCCACTTGTCTTTAAATGAGAGAAGTGTTAGATTTGGATTTAGAAATGTTTTCCCAATAATTTTATTAAGTAATGACTGTTAAAAAGATCTCTGTATGGGATATATCTAGTCACCATGTAATTGCTTTCAATTAGATTAGCAATAAAGACTTCATTACACTTTTTGTAATATAAACCGACAGAAAATATTTAGCTATTTAAGAGCTCACTCACTAAAATTATCTAGATCTCATTTACAACATTCAGCCTTTAGCTTCTCTCTTACAGTTAGACTCTTTTTTCAGTCTACTGTGAGATAAATCCCTCTGAGATGGCAATCTTGAAACTATTATGCGTTGAAACTTGCTTGAATGCCATTAAAATATATAGAGGATAATTTTCTTTTTATCCCATTTGCTTGTAGCAGTAACTGTAATTTTAAATTGTAATTCCACTCTGTCTCCTAGTACAGACATCTCTTTGCTTTGCCTGAAACATTATCCTGCATACTTATTCTACTTATTCTGTATACTTAGTGTTAATACAGGAAATAGTGTTAACACAGGAAATTAGTGTACATTAGCTATTGAATTTCAAATCCACCTGTTAACTTCCTTATGTAAACAAGGTTTTAAATGAACAAAACACTAACCTTCAGGTGCATTTTAAAACAAAATTTACAAGTCAAAAGAGTCTTACATCTCCTTCCTGTAGCTCTATGAGATTTCACAGAAATAAAAGCAGGGATGTATATTCTCATTTAACCCTTCTCTATTCTTGCCAATGCTGTAATTATAAAAATTCTGGTCATTTGCACGTACATTACAAACCATACATACCAATACTATGTTTATAGTGCATATAAATATGCACATGTACACATATATACTCTTATCTATATATACTATATCTGTATATAGATGTATATATCTGTATATGTATGTGTATCTATATCTGTATATACACATATATACTCTTATCTATTATCTACATCTAGAAGATATAAAGTTTTAGCATGTTTTATCCTGAGTCTCAAGGTGTTAAAAGAACTTCTGTCTTCTCATTAAAACCAAATCCATTTTGATTCAGTTACTGAATTTTAGTCATGTTTTAATTTAAAAATTAGCTTCAGCTCTCTTCTGTTCTCTCACAAAGATGATTACACAAATAGGATGGTCTAAATTACTAGCAAAGTCTGGCTGTTTGAAAATCTAGTAGGATCATGCATATTCAGTCTAATCTCAGTTCTAATATGATCTGGGTTATACTTTTTAGTAACAAAGAACAAATTCTTCTCCTAGGAATGTTTATTCATTTGGCAATAGACAAATAATAAGTCTCTTGTACATGCATGTCTCTTGTACTCACATATAATTATTATTGGAAGAATTTTGTGTTTTAAAGAAAAAGCTATAGGATTTAAGGTCTTTTTCTTATTGACATAATGAATTTAATGATAATTCATGCTACATAGATTATGCACAAAATGTTGATTATTTATGTTATAACAATCAACTGTGTAGTATGAAATGTTGTAAAACAACTATAGTTCATTCATCAGTGTTACTGGTTTGATATTTAAACAAATTCTCAGAAAGAAAGGACCGAATGCAAGAATGAAATTTTTGTTGTTGTTTTAGGGAAGAGGGTGTTTTTATCTGTTTGTAATAAAGAAAAAGAAAAGAGGATGGTTATTGCTTGCAGCCTTTGCAGCTGCTTCAGATTGAGGTGACAGCAGGGCTCACAGAGAGTCATGATGGTGACATGAGGTTTGGTGGGGTTTTGGATTGCAGTTTCAGAGGGGATGCAGTCAGCACACAGACAGTGTGTGCCATGTGCACACCCATGAACATCATAAACAAAATGCATGGAACCCTCTTGAGCCTATGATGCCTCATGTTTATCCAGCACATTATTTTAATTTGTAAACTGTCCTAAGAGCAATCCCAAGAGTTGCCAAATGCAGCTATCAGACAGAAAAGAGTAAGCAGTTCTTAACTGTATTTGGTAGATTAAAAGTATCTTTCAGGAAGACCTGTGAAAAGAACAGTTGTTTGTACCAAATTAAGTAAATCACTGCATACAATTTGCTTGGTTTCAAAGCAATGCAGTAAAAGTTCTGCCTGTATTCATATTGCCCTTATGTATGTTGCTACTTCTTAGCTATTTATAATTCATTTCCCTTTATTTCAAAAGAGGAGGAATTAAAATATAAAAGCACAGCTCCAAAAAGGAGAATATGTTCTAAACATAGTTATAACAAGAGGGAGCCTGATGTATAAACTCCCCTCCAGTAATTAGCTCAAAATAAATAGTAAATGCCTTAGGCAAGGTGAGATCCTGAATTCCTCCTGGAAAAGAAGGAAATGATGATACCATGCTGTATATCACTCTTCTGAAACCTATCTAGAACTTGAGAGATCTCCTGAAATCAAAATGCATCAGTCAGAATCTAAATGCTTCAATACTAAACTTGAGATCCATGAGTCCACATGGTCCTCAGTGATTACCAGTATGTACAGGTACAATTTGAAAATAACCTGTTCAAAGCATGTGAAATGCATCATGTATTATATATATAGCTCAGCAATCTTACAGTAATCTAAAACATGGAATTAGCTGAACATGGCAATATGATTTTACCTTTTAGCTGGATTCTAGAAAGGTGACAGGCTCGGGAAGCAGGTGAGACACAACTCTTTCCATGTATCTGAGGAAACCGTGTACTCACAAGAGGCAAGAGCCATCTGTGCTAAACTCTATGTCTCTGTGTGAGATGAAGGATATCATCCTTTCAGTAGGGCCCTTAGTCCTGTGCCTTCATGGCAGTTTTGCTGCCTGTTTGAATTGAACTCGCACAAGGAAAGGACCTAGGTAACAGAGCTACACTGACTGCTTGAAAATACCCATCATCATTACTACAGCTGTAATAGAGAAAAGTCTGAAAGGGTGGTGCCACAGAGACATCCTAGGGTCATGTTTGTTGCTACTGTGCTCTTCAAAATTGGCAGAGCATTTGCAAGTTTTGGTGTTAAGGTGGAAGGAACAAGTTAGACATGTTCTGGGGCAGGTAAGCTTCTGTACTAAAAGTGGAACCACAAATTTGACATTATGAATCCAAAACTCTTCAAATATTTTAAAGGGATGGAATGTTTTGTGTGAAGATTTTAAACAAAATGCCAAGAAATGCTCAAAAAAATCTGTTTTAATTTTGGAGAGTAAATTATATTGTCAAATGGGAGTTTTGACCCAGGAAGAGCTGTGATTCTGTGTCAAATCACTTTAAATAAATCAATTCTTTTTTCTTCACTTCCTTCTGTTCTGAAAAAGTCTGTGTAGTGCTTTTGAAAGTGACTGTGCTTCAGACCAGAATGGTTTCATTTTCCTCTGGTCTTCTGCTCCCTCTGGGGAATATTATACTGAAAAACTGAGGATTAAAACAACTTAATTGAGAACAATCTGGGCCTGCTGATGGGTAACAGGTAGGGGAAGAATATTTTACAGATTTCTTCTTTTCCTAGAGTGACAAGGGCCTGCTAAACACAGCATTGAAGACAGAATAATGGAAGGAATCACCAAAGGTTATATTATAAACAGCCTTGTGTGGAAAACCAGAGTGTAGGAGTGGGAAGAGACTTTGTTGGAGATGTTCTGTTTTTGAAAGAAAGAGGATAAGAAGAGTAGCAGGGGAGTAGGGGAGATTGTGTATTGTCCAGGCCCACAGAACTCTTTTTAAAATTTAATTAAATGAAACAATTAAAAAAATCTTGTCTAAGAAATAAGTGATTTACATGTGAATATCATCTGTTTGGTGTGGTATGAATCCATGGCCCTCAGGGGATATAGTAAATCCAGATGATGCCCATGAAACCTGATGTTGCATTTGGATCTCAGTCTAACTGACAGATATGTAAAATCTCATGAAGACAGACAGCTCCCCACTGGCTCTGCATCTGAGGAAGGTTCCTGTGCAATGTTTTAATTAAGGTTATTTATTTCTTTATTATGATGATTGCATTTTAATTGCTCATGAAGCACCCCAGGGGTGGAGGTGTAGGTACCTTATAAATATTATGTGACAGTAAGTAAAGGGAAAATGATGCAATTTTAGAAAATAAACCAGCAGTTATATACTTGTGAGGGAATTTAAGAATAAAAACAGGAAAGTTTCTTTGAAGTCTCTCACAGATTTGCAAGTAAATCATATTATTAGTCTTCTCCATTGCACACAGTTGACTGTCAGCATAACTCATAGTTGTGTCCACATCTTTGCTTCATTGCTACCCTAGCTACCTATAGGAAAGCTATATCTGATGTGTATCTCCACTTGCTGAACTTAGTGGTATCTTTTGTGTAGGGTCAAGGTAGACAATAATTCTTCCAGTTAAGGCACTGCCTGAATAAATATTACTGGGGCAGTAAGATGGGAAAACGAGCAAAATAAGGAAAAAATACTGCCTTATGATAATTAGTCCTTCATCTGCTTCTTCTTCAGGTGTTTCTTGGGTCTATGTTTGGTAAGTGGACAAGGTATAGATAGCTGGAGGTGAAATCCACATTGTACAGAGGTATACTCTGCTTGTACGGATTTATATAAGCCTTAGACTTTCTCCGTCTCATATGAGCAGTGGTTTTGCAGCCAAGAACTCAAGTTCCCTATTTGTATTTCTATGTACCCTTGTTTGAATGCACAGATCCTTGCAGGCACAAATTCTTGCTTGTTGCACAAACTTATGTTTTGATGTATAACAAGATATTTGCATCCAGCTGAAGTGCTGCTCTAGAAGTTGGGTGGGTCTTTTTTCTATTGGCTGTTTGTGCTATTTAATCCTTGATTCATAAAAGGTTCCTGTACAGGGACAGAAATATTTTTTTCCTTCCCCTCAGCTTTATTTTTATCACTTAATTTACAAATGTAGAAAGTGATGTTTTTCAAGATTTTTATCTGGCAAGCTGGTCTCTTTGGATTGCTTCCAACATTGAAAATTGTTCCTGGCAGGAAAAAAAAAACCCAAAAAAACCCTTTCAAGAGATTAAATTATTTGGCATTATACAACAACTTGAAATTTATTTGAGCTTTTCAGATTTTAATATTCACTTTAATTAGGAAGAGGTTCAGCATTTTTTTCACATAAAGACTTAAAGATAAAGGAATATCTCATTGGGATTATACACAAGATGACTAGTACCTTTTATCAGGGGATACTCTTACTTGGCAGTCAACATAAGATCATATGTCTGATTTTCTCTGTCTGATTATTTTAAAGATTGCCACATGCAGCAAGGCACTGGAGCATGGCTTACTGTCCAAATTGCAGTTTGTGTAATTGCGGCAGTGGAGCTTGAAGAGTATTGGTACTTGTTATATCTGTTCAAGCACCTACAAAGTTCCTTTTAACTGTGGTTATGGTCATGAATTAGGTACTTTGGGTTCATCTTGTGGTGGGATAGTTCCATGAGTTACTGTATGCATTAACAATACTATGGGTTAATACTAATCCCCTTAGAAAATGACAATTGTACAACTATCCCTTTTTCAGAGCTAATTCCCTTATCTCAAATACTACAGGATTCTGCATGTGAGAATGTCCAGTTTGATCCTTACTGCTAAAAATAGTATCAGTATTCATATAGTCACAGTTTACTGTCCATATGTGGGTGGTTCTCATGTGCAGAATTGACAACTTTGAAAAAATTCTTCATATCTTCTTGTTTTTCATTTTATCTGTCCCCACTTTACATTGCAGGCAGTGCATCAGAAAGCGTGTTCTACTTTCTGAATCTTCTAAGTCTCTGAAGAGAATAAAAATACAATGGTGAGGAATATTTTATTTGTTCTTTGTTGCACCTACGTGCCTAACATCCATGGTAATGATTCAGTTGCCAGAAGCATCTACACTGATGTCTCTCAACCACTCCTGTAATCTGAAATTGATGTAGGGCCAGCTCTTCACCACCATAGATTCTCTTCTGTGTATGTTATGTGCTACTTTGAGTGCTATGTGTACTTTGAGTGCTACAGGTTCAGAGCAACAAATACTTTGTGAATGATAACTGTGGTTATTTAGTCATTTTACATTAATAATTTGTGTATGAAATCTGACAAAAAGTCTTCAGTCGTTCCCCTTTGGCCTTACCTACTTTCCTTTTTCTCTTTGTGAACCCTTAATTTCTTTCTGCCTCTTCCTCTGGCCTCTCTCCCTCTCCCATTTTGTCCTACCTGTTCTGTTTCCATCCCAAGCCAATGCTGCCTGCTGCAGTGCCTGCAGCACAGAGCAACAGCACATATATGAGGTAGCTTTAGACTAGCTAATTTTGGTACCAACAGCACAGTTTCTATTTTTATCTAAAAGTCCAAATACATACCTGACTCCTCACAAAGTACCGCACATGCAGTCACTTTGTGCTGTTATTGGTGTCTAAATGTGCAGGCACTGTCAGTGCGTTTTAGATACATCCTGAGTGGAATGCAGCAAAGGTTCAGCATATTCACTGCCTCTAGTTTTCAGCTGCTTAGTTATTGCTCACAGTAAAAAAGGCACCCAACTTATTAAGGACCTAGTGGCTTTAATCAGTTACTTAGATGCAAGAGCCGTTTACTCGGCGGGAAGCTGGTCTTGAACTCGGCAGGAAGCGTGGCATCCACAATGCCCTGACTATGCTTTTCTAGGTTGTCTGAATATTTTTAAAGTGTATTGGAAGCATCAAAAGGATACAGCCAGAGAAATTTCTTTAAGGTATTTGAGTTTTTTATTGCTTCATAATTTATGGCATTGAAAAAAATTAATTCATTAGTCATGATGATTTCATATTTATCAGAGATTTCTTTCATCATGACCTCACTTCCATTTCAGGTAGAACTTGGTATTAAATTGGCTTTATTGGATTTATTGGTTTGTGCACCTGCATCATCAAAAGCTTCACCATGGCTCTTAGAAGTGTTTGCTGACTTCCACTGTCTGCTGCAAGTGGAACAGACAGGGAAAAGGCATCATGTTTAGCAATGGTGAAATCTACAGCAGAATGCGTAATGGGAATAGATGGCGTGAGCGGCAAAGTCAGCTTGTCAACCACCTCACTCATCTGCAATAAGCTGGCTCAAAGCAGGCAAGAGTAGAGAGGAGGCTTAAAGAAATTTATGCAGCGGTGATGTGAACACAATATCCAGAGCAGCAACTTACTCATTACCCTAGATGAAGAGTCTGAGATGCTTAGGGAAAAGAGCCTCAGCATTTTGGGAAGTCAGGACATTTCCCTTCAATGATGTTTATCCTTTTGTAGAAGCACACTATATATACAGCAGTATGCTGTTCCTTTGCTTATTAGTAAATTTGCACCAAACAATTGGTTAGTTATGTCAACATGCACATTTCTTTATCTTCGTGCTCTTGCTGTTTTTACCAAATTGGAATAGTTTAGGAATTTGGAACAGGCAGAGGATAGGACAGGGTGTCAAATATATTGATTACTGAATGCTTGAACATGTTTTCCTGAGGACATAATTTTAAATGAGTTTGTGGAAGGCTAGGTTGATGTGAGCTTAAGCTCTGTAGCAGACTGGGACAATGCCAAATTCCCTAACCCTGGTGCCATTTGTTTGCTGGATTGCATTTATACCTCTTTGCTTTGATGAAAGTGTTCTCTCTGTTTTGTCTTAGCCATTGTCCCACTCAGGTTTTTCTGATGCAGGGTCGGGGTGTTATACAACAGTGCTTTTGTTAATTGATGTAATGATTTTGTTATGTTGGCAGTAGTTCCATTTCATGTTAGAATCTAAGTAAAATGTCTTTTAATGCATTAGAAATGCTATGGAAAATTACATTGTCTCCAAGCGCATTTAGCAAATGATGATATAGTCTGTCTTTTAATTAGAAAGACCTTGAAGGGTCAGATGCATGAGATATATGCTTAAGGTGGAAAATCTTTTGAAAAAGCATGTTTAAACCTGTTTAACAGCAGGTAACCTGAGTAAGAATAGAAAAAGTAAGAATATATCAACTTCTTTGTTATCCTTCTAGTGTTTTTGAAATCCATCTGCAGGCATCCACTGAGTGCTTTGAGCAGTCTGTATGTTGAATTAAGAATTACAATGTAAGATTTGACAAAATGCTTCTAATAAGTGTATCTTCATTTTCTCACAACTGCCTCATAAGATATCGAAAGGAAGGAGAAAAATGTGGGATGGGAGAAAATTAGTCCATTTTGTGCCTAACAAGTGACTAACTCTTTAGAGTTAGCATGATCCTACTGAAATAGGGCCATTATAATTAACATATTCAAGAAATACTCATAGCAGTAAGGTCAGGGCCTGTGTATGTTTTGAGGGAAGTGGTTTGATAGGAACAATTTAAATAGCAAAAAAAAGTATCCAGAAATGCTGAGTATAATTTGTTCAGTATGTCTTGCAGACATTTCATTTTTTCAAGCTCTTCTGTGGCCTTATAGAATATTGTGTTTAAGCATTTTCCATAAGTTATACTGAATTACCTGCCCATTTGTGAATCTGATAGTTCTTCTGCAGAGATGTGGATAGCTGGAAACCTCTGGTTCAAGTATATCTTTAAGGTGAGAGCTCTCTTCTGGCTTTCCAATCATAATACTTAAAACATTACTAAATATTTTAAAACTTCGTAGAAACAAACACCTAGTCTTCAGCTTTCATACCTCAAACTTAGTATCATCTTTGGCTTTGACAGCTTTATGTCTTGGACACATATTTCACTTCCTTCTTTTGAGTGCTATGTTTATATCCTTTAAAGTCCATTTTATCTCATCCGTTTTCATAGCATAGGAATGTGACTGTCTAGGATTAATTAAAATACAAACAGAATTTATTTCAGTTCAGTGCATCACAGTTATTTTGGGCTAGCCTTCCTTTTGCCTGTTCTTTTTGGTGCATGTGTGCCATTGTCCTGTTTTAGTAATGTCTCTACCAAAGACAACATTCTGTTTATACAGTCAGGTCTCTGCACTGATGTACTCGAATATGTTAAATGTTAGGCAACAGGAAAGCCTGCTCTTACTATTAGTCACATGTTAGATTCCAGCTCCCGAAGCTACAAGTTTTCCCATCTCTGTATCTTTTGAGCTGAAAATTTGGCCGTGTGTGGTATGGATATTAAAGAGAAATTGAGGGGAAGGAAGAGTTCTACTTAGAAGTTTTTGTTTCAGCATACTTGAAGATCTAGTTGCTAATCAGGGTTTGTTTGTGATAGACACAATACGCAGTTTTTACAAAAAAGTAAAAGTCTTCCCGGGACCAGAGATGTCTCTTTCTAAACATTTAACAAATCGGTGCAATACATACCCAGGTAATAATAAAAGAATTACAACTAGTGGGATGAACAGTGACGGTAGAATGCCCATTGCTCATTAGCTCACAAGCATTCTGTAAGAAACCAGGCACAAATATGTTTCCATAACAGTGTTCATTTCTTTTCACATTTTGATACTATGTTCACCAAGTAATTCCTTGGCTGGAAAACCAAGATAAATTTGAGCTTTCCCACTGTTTGTCCCAGAAAAGTCAGACACTCAAAATATCTTGTGCATCATCTTGTCCTCTGTATATTCATAAGCCTGAAAGTATAATTTTGTTTCTAGATGAATTTATCTGTGATTCTTTTTCAGCAGTTCACAAATATTTTATTCAGTGAACTTTACTGAAGAACATCATCAGTGAAACAAGTGCGTGTCTTTTAATTTACCCATTATTTAGGTAAGGTCATTTTTGACTTGTTAGAGAAAAGACTACTGGTGAAGATCTAATTGAGATTTCTTGAAAAGTATGACAGAGGATCTTCTTTGAGCTCTTGTCTTTTTCAGGATTCCTTGATTCTGTATTGCAATCTCCTTTGGGGAAATGAGATTTCTTTGAGACAGGTGTTTTTTTTCCTTTCTTGTGCAATTGGCCTGAGGGTATTTTCAGTTGCTGTCTGCAAACCCAGCTGTGTGTGGCTGTTGATTTCATTTTCTGACATTAGATATTCAAAAATATAGTTCCTAGAAGGAAATTTATGATTGCTATATACTTAGAACTGCTGTAACAAACTGCTGAAATTCTTTACTTGATTTCTACTGGTCCTGCCTTTCTTCAAATGCAAAGGTTTCTGCTAAAACACTGAAAAGACAAATAGCTGTTGTAACTGAGATACACTGCAATTATGAGACATGATGGAGTGCTAGAAATATACTTAAAGTTATTGCTTTATATTAACCATCACAGACTTGGTGCTCAGTAACCAAACTGTATTACTTGGATGCAGGAAACACTTGCTATATTTTTAATCATGAAACAATGGTTCAACATTTTCATGTTTTTCAAATTCAATGTAACTTGGCCAGCTGGTTGGGGCTGGCTGTACATTTTTTTTAAAAGCAAAGGTGTAGCTACAGATTAATGTCTTCATGAAAGTTTAGAAGTTTATCCATATCTATAGCACACGTATTATAACAAGGGTTCTCATATTTTTTGTTTTCTGTAAATAGCTCAGATTTAGGCCTATCTTTTCCATAATTTTTATTAGTGTCGCTGTTTTAAAAATAATACATATGTGAGTATATTCACAACACAGGTTTGTCTTTTTATGTGAATGTTTTTGTAATGAGAAAAGCACAGTGTATGTATCTGAAATATCAGCAGCTTTGCCTCCCATATACTATTGGGTAAGAAGACGATTCTTTGAAGGTTGTAATAGTTTTGGCAAAGCTATTCTGTTGAACAACATCACAGTGTACGGAACAGCTACATGCTGTTATGTTGTGGTGTTAATTGGTGCATAACAATGAATGCATTATAAAGATCTTACATTCTTTGGAAGTATGGTCATGCTATGTGTTTGGTGGTGGATGTCCTTAGAAGATTAAATAGATAAGCTCTGAAGAATTTCAAAGTGGTTTTGATTTGAATCATGTCTGGTAATGATGTGTACCTTACCTGAATTAAATTAACAACCAATAAATAGATTTTTCATCCTGCTTTCATTGGCAAGTCCTATCAGAATTATTTTTGAAGTAGCATTTGTACAGGGTTGTTTTCAGAGAAAGAGGCAAACATGCTATCTTATAAAGATGTTTATTTTCTTATTCAGTTTATAAATAACTTTTTTAGAGTCATATGGTGTTGATCCTTTCCATTCCTTGTGGCTCGTCTGCCACGTAAGGTTTGGCATTCCATGTTGTGCAGAATGGATCCCGTAGTGTGAATTCATCTTTCCATATTGCTCTGCACATTGACTTTTGATAGCTCTGCTTCTTATTACAGAAAAATATCATTAGTAGAAGCCGTGTGTACTGCATAGCTTTACTTTATTGTTAGGCAGCATGTTAATGCTAGAAGCAAGGTCTTGTTGGAATTACTATAAATGAGACCATATGCTTATATGAGCATTTTCTAAACTCAGACAATGAAGATTGCTTAATTCCATCAGTCATCAATATGTTCCAAAACCTAGTATGTGCAAAATATACGTGAGAGGATTGAAAGAAAAAACAACTACTTTAAAGGAAATCTCTGTGTATGTAAAGAAATAATTCTTTTTACAGTTTATGTTGATGATGTTGTATAAAGCAGTTGACTTTCCATTCAGTCTAAAGGAAGGAGCTGTTAATTCCCTTTTGTTCAGCCACTGAAAAACAGTAGAAGCTGAACAAAGGCCCAGATAAGAATAAGCAGAAGCCATTTAGGCTAAAGCTTTTCTTTGGAAATGATAAAGCACAAGCAGGAACTAGAATTGACTGAAGAAAGGAGAGAAGGAAAAGGAAATGCAGCCAAATCAAAGGCAAATAAACCAAAGTCACAATGATCTTTGAGAAATGGAGAGGCGTTCTTGGATTGAGTGCTGACTATAGTAAGGCAGGGAATTCCTTACTGGGGTTAAGGGAAACGAGGTTATACTCCTGTTGCATATAAACGGGGTTGCATTAAAAGCATTTGTGCTTTCATTTTCAGGTTTTCCTCTCTGAGGGACTAATCTGAAATCTGCCAAATTTGACTAACTCTTTCACTCAAGAAGTGGGCAACATTAACCTGAGTCATACCATGACCGGCTGGTGACCAAGTATTCCAAGACAGTCTTCTACTAGAAGCTCAGCTGATCTGGTCATCAAGAATAGGAAGCCAAAAGAAGACATTAAAAAATGACATTGAAGGGTATATTGGAAATGTGCATATCTGCTTGTTGGCTTTCATCCAGGATTAGCTGCTTAATCTGTGGAATCAAAATGAGCATTTGGATGATCTAACAGTTCTCACTGCAGAGTACAGATAATAAATCTGCAATTAGTAATTCACACATTAAGTCCATTTGGGAGGCCAGCTATTTTGTAGTTGAAAGTTGTAACAGTAGGGAGCTTTCCACACTCTGTAGCTGCCGTGCACCTAATCAGCATCACTGAGGGGTGGGGAAAACAACCCAGTCATAAACTTCTAGCCTTATTTTTCAGCTGCCAGAACTAGTTGTAGTTTTCTCTCATAAACTGAAAAGGCTGATGGTATAAATGGATGCATCAGATTCGATATCCTTGGAAATGGATACAATTCGACTTAAATTAATACCGTGCCTTCAAAATTGCCTCTAAGTATCATAGTGTTAAGGTTTTGGTATGCTGTTTAGAAATGTGACCTTCCATTAGGGTTCATGTAAATGATCAATTTTTTTTGCATTTCTTCTATCTCTTTAGCACTTCATTCCTTTAATTTCAATTGAACCTGTCTGTAAAAATATTTGACGGTAGCTTGCCAGCTTGAGGAAGACTTTATTTTAATGAAGTGCGTTGTTTGAGTGAAATCCTCTTTATTTTTTATCCTATGCTGAGTCAACACTCAGCATTTGAGTACCTTGAAAATAATGATGCTAGAAGATTGAGAGAATCTGTGTTTGACAGTAGAAACATGGTTCCGATAGTATCAGCTTCCCACAGAAAAAAAGGGAGACAGTTTTTGAAAATATAAGGTTAGCCTTTCAAGTTGACTTCCTTGTCATCAACACAGGTGATTTGACTTTGTTCTTTCAGAGCTAATCCTGACATTTTTTTTCCAGTCAACCCAGTAATGTAGTTACCCCAAGTTCTCTTTGTCCTCACACTCTAAATTTTTAAGTTTCACCATAATAAAAGTCAAGGAGTGCATTCTCTGCCAGCATTACACTAGCCTCGAGGAAAGCACAAACATTTTTGCTTGCCAGCTTGCCAGCAAAGGAAATAAGCAAGAAGATGCCTTTGGGGAAATTTGGAAAGCTATACTACTGAAGACCAAGAGGCTGATCTCTGAAAATAAATAGGACATATAAACCAAGTAATGAAGACATAAAACAAAATTTGCTTAGACCAAGAGGTGCTGAATATGAAATGACCCAGTTACTTGTATAAGATATTTGTTACTTCAGTTGTGCAAACCTTTGGCTTCAATTCATCTACCTCAACACTCCAAAATTTGTTCTTTTAAACAGACTCCTTTAGGATATGAGGCTTCATTAGTGGGGCAAACTTTTTCATTGTGGAACTTCAAACTGTACTTTAGTGAGGTAGTATTTTCAGTTATCTTCAAACTACTCCTTCACTTTTTTCACCTGTTCAAGTTATCATTTCAGAAATACTCTAGATGATAGAATAACTTGACAAAAAATGCCTAGACACACATCAGTTTGTAAAGGAGAAGTAAATTAACAGATGTTGCTTATGTGGCATCTAAGTCTTCTGAGGCAGCTTCCCCCTAAATGGTGTTTCTGCGCTAGCGGCTGCATAAGGCACTTTAAGAGTTCCATCACATTTAGTATTTTCTTTGTTAACAGACTCTTTTGTTCATATCCAACAGTGAAGTAAATCCTTTTGTGAACAAGAAACCTGCAAACAAAGGAAATGAGAGAATCAAGAGCCCTGGAAAAACAAGAGTTATGAAGTAGCCGTAGGATAGAAGAGACCATATTCCCAAGCTGTAAATGGTCAGAAATCCGTTGATACAAGAACATAATTGCAACAGAAGAGATTCTGGACATAAATTTTCTGGCAAACATTTCTTCTAATATTTATTATGCTCGGGGTTTTTAAAGTCTAATATTGATAAAATTTGCATGAGTGAGATGGACATTTGCTGCTTATTTTTCCTTATAAAACCAGAACAATTACCCATACATCTACGTAAGAGACAAATATTTTACAAACTGTGAGCTATATCCAGACAGGAAAATGCATGTGTCTGTTCATCTTCAGTGTATGCAGAGAAGTCTGGATTTGAAGCAGACACTGAAGAAAACAGGCCGTGACTAACTCATTCTTGTCTTTCTATTGATAAGATTCACGCAGCTTGATCAGTAGTCAAAACAAATAAATTCCAGGAGGGACTTACAATCAAGACACTCATGTTCTCCCATTCAGAACAAAACAGCATGGAACACTACTACTTCCAACATGAATCTCTAGAAGTGATGGGTAAAAGGAAACCAAAACCCTAGTGAAGTTGAAAGATGAGAATAACTAGTCCCATCATCTTTTCTTTTCAAATGTTGGTTTTGTTAAAGACTGTACTGTTGTAATCTGTTACAATTCAGTTGTTCTCTTTAGAAAGGCAGTAGAGTTTTTTTAATAGCTTTCTTTAGGCAATTATGAAAATATTTCCTGAGAGTAAATGACCTATTTTTGGTGAACCTAATCTTTTGAGGCTTTTACTATGCATCCGGCACAGTGATATCTTACAACTACTTTAAGAAGTGACTAAGGAAGTTCCACATTCACATAGAAGTTTCTTCCTGACTCGGAAGCATGCTCTTTGCCACAGTGCGTCCTGAAACATGGTGGGTTTTGTTTTGTGTAATGTGTTGCCTTGCCTGGGAAAAAAATGCCGGTTGCATGCCAAGTGGCTTGTGGGACAGGATGTGCTGACCCAAGATAGTACAGAAGATGCTGATTACTTACTACAACCTGGTTCACCATGGTTGCTTCAGTAATACCTTGTGGTATTAGTGAATATGATGTGTATACAAATAAAGTGTTTTAAATACTGGTAAGTATATTCTACCTTTTTTGGCATTGCAGGGCATACTAATTTGGGCCATTTATGAACATGTGATAACTTAGTATACAGCTTTTGATCAACGTGTACTTGAATGTCCAAACTATGACCTTACCCAAAGATCCAAACATGGTAGATTCTGCAGAACTAGGAGCAGTTGGATCCTCTCTCCATGTTGTCTTCAGCAGGAGGATTGCACATCTCTGGCCTGAATCATCACTACTGTCATGATAGTGCTCCATGGACTGCTATGAAATGCAAGTAACAGGCAAGTGAGAAATATAGACCTTCATTTTAAAGCCTGAGCAATGGACTAGAAAATCAGCTGATGTCCCTACTTGTCTTTTTTTCTATTTTTCTGTGAATAGTCACCTTGTATCTCTTCTCTCCTCTCACACTGGCTCTTTGCATACAGCGAAACCCTGTTTGTCTTTTTCATTTGAATATTCCTATGAAAATTTGGAACCATTTTGGAGTCTTCTTTTCCTACCTTTAACTTTCTTTATTTTTTTTTGAGATTCTTATTGTTAAGAAGGGTCCTGTGATAATCTTTACCTGTCTCTAAGGCATGGTCATATCCTTTTCTCTGTTCCTTTCCTACTGTGTCATTTTTGGGGATAACGCACCTGCAGGTACTATTGGAAATGAGGATGCACCAATGATTTTGATATTAAGATTATAATTTTAATATTATTCTGAATTTCCTTCTTAATGCAACCTAATGTCTTATGATGATTTTTAGCTACTGGCTGCATATTGAACAAAGTCTTTAATCAGTTCTCCTTGAGGACTCCTTCTTTTTTTTTTTACCATGATCTCATAACTAATTCAGAAGTTATCAGTGCATATGAGTAGTTTAAATTGTTCTTTCCAATGTGCACTACCTTGCAATTTTCTACATTCAATTTAATCTGGTCGTCATATCATCCAACTGCTTTGTTATAATAAGTCCTCGTGGAGCTCTTCAGAATTGTTAGCTCAGAGGTTCCTGAGCATTTAATCCCACTGCCTTTTCTGTCAATATGGTAACTTGCAACACTTTAGCAGGAATTAGGAAATCAATATGCTACCCTAATGGGAAAGTCTTACGCAAACTAATAGAAATAAAACCTGTAGGTCTCCACGTATGTTATTATTAAAAATATATTTCTCTTATCAAAACGTGACCTTTTTTCCTATGGGTTTTTGAATTATGCCTAACATAACATTCTGGTTTTGGGTGAACTTCAGTTGACCATTCTAAAGGATAGGATACCATGGAAGATTTATGTTTTTCTAAATGGCATTGTATAAGTCTCTTCAATAAGGACATAGCCACAAACAACACTAAAATTTATTCATGTGTGTAAATAACAAACTGTACTATCAAAATGAAAATCAATGAGAAATTCATAAATTTTAGAAAGGCCCTATTAATGGAGACGAATAGATACAAAATATTGCAGCAGATGACAATATTGAGTGATTCCTGGCTTGGTAGATGCTATCTTAATCTTGATTCATTTGCAATATATGTGTACTCTAAGATTTGAAATATCTTTAGTACCATATCAGATCCCTTAGTGCTCTTGGCTTTTGATGGCTTTCCACCACTCGTTAGAAAAATTGACTTTCAAAATTTGTACTTCCTTGCATTTATTTGGCGATGCTTCTGATCTTGCTGAGGTTTTAATTAATGATATAAAAAATATTCTGTTTTGAACTTTTGAATTAAACAACTTTTTAAGGTGTTTGGAGTTTTTTTCCAGGCAAATGTTTGGTTTCCATTATAAATAGTATTTGTTCTCTTTTTATTGTTGTCACCTACCCTGTGTTCCAATCTGCTGAAAGATTCAGGAGAATCTTGAAAACTTTTTAAACAATTCCTTGAAATATAATTGTGTTCCTGTATTCAGGGCAAATTATTCTAACTCCAACAAATAAAATTCATCCAAACTCAAGGTTTTATTGAATACTGCCCTTAAGCAAAGATTGCAGTCAATTTGCTTCTTCCTATGTAAGCCTATCTACAGTTTATTAAAGTTATTTGCCAGTAAACGAGTTGGAATTAATGTGTTTTTCTGGGCATCTGTGGTCACAGGGAGCTACATGTGTCAGTAAGGCTATTGTCACTCTTTCCATGCTTATGCATCCAATATTAGATTAATAGTGAAATCATATAATCTATTTTATTAATATTTTCATTACTTAATTATCCATAAAATCAAATTCCAGAGATTTTCTTCTATGGAACCATGTACCCTCATCACATCCATATTTATCACTCACACTAGAAGATTAAATTCAGCTCGTCTAGTGCATGTTGCATATGTAAAAAGAAATAGAAGAAGCTGGAAATTAAATCAAAATGGTGTTAATTGCTAATAAATGCAGGATGTGCAGCTGGAGTGAATTTTTGTTGTTGCGGTCCTGTTTGTAGGTAGAACCAACATTCATGTTATTAGATGTTTAACGATATCTACAAACTTGGTTGTCTTTATATATTCCTTCCATTTTCAAAACATGGATGCAGAAAATGGGAAATTCAGATTGATGCCCTATCCTCTCTGTCATCATTCTTGAGACAGCGGTAGCACGAAGCTGTGGGAGAATACTGCATTTGACAGAATCTTGCTGTACAAATAAGCTATGCATTTGCTTCAAATATATGTGAGGAATATTATATGGAAAGGTTCTTTCTTATCCCAAATGCTGGCTATCCCCGTATAAAAAAATATCAAGATATAGACTGAGAACAATATCATTTTTCAGACTGTCAGAAATACGAGGATTTCACAGAGCACTCCAAAAATCCTTGCAGTAAAATAACTGTCTGCTTGCCTCTTGTAAACAGAGCACAAAGGCATATTTCGCAATTGCATAGTAGATGCAAATATTTTATTTTACTATTTTAAATAATGACCCCATGAGAACTCTGTTCTGTCTTTCATGATTAAAACATTTCTACAGTGGGAGTTAGAGATTGAAATCTATTCATTATGGAAACTATTTTCATGTTGTTGGAGCTTTTATGAAAGATTCCAAATTTCCACATCATTTATTAGGCACTAACATCACAAGAGAGAGAAACCCCAGGAATATTTTAGATTAGAAGAAATCTAATAAGGACTTTCAGAATTGGGGTGAACACGTTGCGCTAGAGATTTGAAAATGTTTCAAAGTAAATTTATCATGGCTTTAGAAAAAGGGAATAATCCCTCTGCCCCTCCCTCACATACTATCCACTTGGACAAAAGTCATATCTTTGCAATTAAATCCAAATTATTATGAGTCATATGGTGACTTTCTGTTCAGCAATGGCAAACAAGGATGTTGGAGCAATAGTCAGCAAAAGGATTCACTGAACTGGAAAATGCAGTTCTGACTGTAAACTCCAAATCATTTAAAACCAACGGAGATGTGATGATGGGCTTCACTGGCATTTTATGGAGAGGCATTTCAAACTGTCATCTGTTTAAGAACAATTCTGCTGGAAGATACAACAACTGAAAAATGTGAAAAAAATCCAAGGAGAAAAGGAGATAAAAGTGTGGTTTATTTTGCATTTAATTGCCCTCTGAAAAGGTCAAACGTAGACCTGTGACCCACTGGGAAAGATGCCCACCTCTTTTTCTAGGGGAAAGCAATGAATTTTTCTTTCTGTGACTAACATACTGAAGCCCAGGAAGATAGCTGTGCTTTTCTTTTTCATTTTATCAGGAAAAAAAGAAAGGCACTTGAAGTTTCTCCCTCAGTTACTTGTGTTTATGATGACTTTAGAGCTCTGAGAAGAAAAGAACAAGAAAATCTTTTGTGCCCAGACACAACGCCAGGATAGGATTGATCGCTTTTTGCCCATTGTAATGTATTTTAGTCCAGGTCTCAGTATGCTTGTGGAACCTGTCATATATGTGATTTTCTGATGGCAGACAGTTGTCCATGTGGAGCTAGTGGAAATCTACTAATTCCATGAAATTGCTCAAGGTACTGAAGAGGACAATACCCTTAGTATATGGTTAATATACCATCCTTAGCTGTGTTAGTATAGCTTCCTTGTCCAAGCAGACACTAAATTTCTTTTTTTTATTTTTATTTGTTTTTTTTACCCTATTTTTTTCTAAGATATTACAATTTCCTTTATTTCCTGGAAAAGGTACCACCCATAATTCTTAAACAGAATGTGAATTGTACGCACAGTATAGAATAAAATGGCTTGGATCTATGTTTCACATAGATGTTTTGGGTTATTATATTTTTTTTTTTACTTTACTGTTATTATTAGACTGCTAATGTTTAAAGGCTTAAGATTTTCTAGGACTCAATAAGAGGGACCAAGCACTTTTTTAATCTATTGCCTTTGGCTTTATCTCTTGGAGCTACTAATTTATTTTTCTTTATTTGCTTTCATTTTTAGGAGGTGGTCAGAAAAAATCTCTGCAAAAGTAATTTTGAAAAGGTGCATGTGTGTGTGTAGGCAATTGTGTGATGGACTATTATGAAACCACATATTACAGCTTCATTTCTGTTCTGTAATTTTGCTCAAAGCCTCTACAGACAGGACCTCATTTTCTGTTAGTATCCACCTGCTCTGGATGCTTTTATCCTTATTAAAGTCTCCCAAAAGCAGTAAATTTCAGAGTAATCTGAAAAATGTAATGTTGAACAAAAAGATTCAGCATTTGTCCAGGGTTAAACCTGTGACCAGAAGGCTGCAGCTACTCAGTACAATGCAGTGCTATATGGGGATATCTGCATTAAACTAAATATTAGAAATTATGTAGTTGCGTTCACCTAAAGAAAGAGCTGTGCCAATTACCATTGCTGAGACCAGTAAGATATATCTATAGCACGAGAGCAATAAAAATGTCAATAGGAACTCTGGCAAAATTAATGCTGTCAGGAACTTGCCATTAGCAATCAGACACCCCCTTCAGCTGTAACCGGTAAGTTCCTGGAACTCATCGGTAATTAGCCAAATTGGCAATCTGTTTCTTTGCAAGACATAACAATGCAAGGCAGATGGAAAGATAATAAAGAGATCTATTCTTTCACTGTGCATCAATGCTTGCTATTCAAATCATATTTCTTAATTCAGTATTTCCTAGCACTATACTTTATACTTTTGTTTATTTGCATTTCACCACACTTTTTTTGTTGTTTCCATTTGCAAAAGCCCCAGAACAGCAATAGAATTATTTAGACTTTTTTTTTTTTAAAAAAAATAATATATAGTAATTCTTCAGAATAGAAGAATTACTTACTTGGAAGATTTTCTGATATAACACAGGTGTGGAAATATCTTATTGCTCAGTCAGCTTGCCCCTTTCCAGGCATACTGATTCCTTATCATAGAAATACCATTGTTGCAGCCATATGAATTATAAATTGGTTTTATCCTTTCCCTAGAGAGACTGTTCCATGTTCTCAGACAGCACCCAAAGACAAGGAATGTCTTCTGCTGAGGGGGGAGAAACCTGGAATCCAGGACACAACATCTGTGGCAACTGAATGCCTAGTTTGTGTTCAGCCACAGAGGGTTTACGTCTACTTCCTCACTCCAAGACAGGCACAGACTGATATCCAGTCTATATGCTCATTTTCTCGGTCCTATTATATCTGTTCTCATAGCATTCAGTACTCAAGGTGCAACTATCATATACAAGTATCTTTTACTTTAAACTTCTCACAGCTGAGAACTGTCACCCTACCTCTTCCTTCTTCATCTGTCAGCGAGACTGGTGGAGAGATGTGCAAGTGCACTTTGTGTTTGTGGGCTGCTCAGGACAGCAGGACAGTAATTTATTAAAATTTGTGTCAAATTAATATTTGTGAAAGTATGGTTTTGACTCTATCTTGACCAATTTAAGTTCACTGAACTGAATGGAGTTACTACTTATTCTCGACAATGACAAAGAACAGGAAAAAAGAAAGGAGAGGATGAAAAGGCAACAAACAACTGAAAGAGAAAGAGTAAGGGAGGACATTTAACTGGAAGGATTTTAAAGCAGATTTTGAAATTATGAATATCTGGGCCTAGGTAGAGAACCCACATAGAGAAGCTGGAAGAAGATCATTAAACACAGGAAACTTCTAGGACTGCAAAATTAAAAGTCAAGCTGAACTGTAAAATGTGTAACAAGCTTCATGGTGCTCTTTACTATCATGTCCTTTGAGCCTAGGACGAAACCCAGCTGCTCAGAGCTCAAGAGTTCAGAATATTCCTCAGCAGTAGGTAATAAGACTGTCAAAATGGAAATAAAAGCCAAAGCTTAAAAATAAGCTTTTGTTGCAAAAACGTTTCAATCTGAAAGCTGCCAGAGACTGAGATGAGCTGGAGAGATGACAGAAAGCTCAAAGCAATATAAATGATGCTCTTCGTAATTAAGAATTAAAACTCTCCAGCTCCTTCTTCAAAGCAGATGTAGAATGGTTTTAAATAGGTCATTTTTGTTCCATATAAAGTCACCAAGGACCCTTCTGACCAGTGTTGTCCCCATTGGCATATCAGTCCAGTGCTTAAGAGAACAGAGTATTTAGTTCTTAGAATAGTATGTTATTGCACAATTACATTATTGGGAACATCCATGCTACACCTTGAAAGTCTCTCGTTTCCTAAGTCCTTCTGAAACGGCAACAATCTGTTTATAAAATGCAGGACTCATTAAGAGCAATGACTCTTTGTAAAGAAGTTTCCTAGACATCAGCATCTTCCCTGTGGCAGCTTAATTACAGAACAACATACTTACTTATAACTAATTTCTTATTTAAGAATGAGGACACAAAATTAAAATCACTCCAAAATAAAGACAACTTGCAGCTGGCTTGTTCTGTTCTCAAGGGATAAAGATTCACAGACTAACTAATAAACTTGATTAGAATTTCCCATTCTGTTGCTTGAAAGAAGAAAGTACTGCATGTAACTGATTGGAAAGTAGTGTGTGTGGTGGTGAGTTACTTGTCTCCATAGCACATATCACATTTAAATATGTGGTCTTTCAGCAAAGACATGCTCCTGCCATGAGCTGCGTTATAATTGCTTATGTGGTAGGTGGAAGGAAGGTCCAGAAGTTAGGTAATGATTTCCTTGTGGAAGAGCAGATCCTGCAAATACACTGGGTATCCACTGAATTCAAAACAGGTGAATATGGTCAGGTCTTCCTGGAGATCTAGTCTGCACTTTGAGCTGTGAATTCAGTTCCAGTTAGAAAATTCGTAGTGACTTTCCAAAAATATTTGTGTGCCCCACTGGGAGGGCCGAAACCAGAATTAGGGGTTCAAGGTGGAAAAAAAATCTCTGACTTAAAACAGTCTGGAAAAGTTTCCATGGAAGCAACTAAGAGTCTGGAAAAGAGTTGCATTCTGAGTGTATCACTTTTAAAAAATGTCTATGCCATCATTAGTAAACCTGCTCTTCTGAAGGGCTATCCAGGGTCAGATGTAATTTCTCACTGACATCTCTGAGTCTTCTCAGACACTTCACTTAATAGGCTTTGTCCTATTGATCTTGATGGGCTTAAAGCCAGGTCCTTTGTTTTTCTGAATTTATTTTTTTGAAGCAGGAGCTAGAGAGGCAGATCTGCCATCATTAATCTGCAGAACACAAGAGTCTGTGAAGAACTTCTTCCTTACCATTTGGGTCTCTTGTAATTGCAGACAATGCGGATCTCAGAACATTGTCATATGATAAATGAGGCTTTAAGTCTCGGTTGTGATGTAGACACTAAAGAGGAATGACAGCTAAGTGACATTGGGCCCAGAATCCCAGTAGAAAATAAATGTAGACCAAAGATTTCAGATGCATTATTTGTGATTTTGGCACATGGCTTTTGTTTCATTTAATTGTATAACTCTGGAATCCAAATATGTCCAAAAGAACCCCAAACACATACATTTTCAGCTGCTTACAAATTATGCGTAAGTATCTGAAGCCTGCAGCAGAACCCACCTCTAGAGTTGAGTCTGATCATCTCTCTTATACTTCTCTGAGACCATGTCCTGAGTACTTACAAATGTATCTTCCAAGCATTAATTGCTGATATCCTGGGGGGGGTTGTGTACCACTGTATCTAGTGACATCACATCTAGTGGTATGCTGTTTCCTGTCAGAACCTAGTGGCCTTAAAATAGGAGAATCATAAAATATTTTACTTTAGAAAGACTCTGGGAGGGCATCTGGTCCAACAGCTCCCATCTCAACAGCTTTCTTAAAGCAAGGATAACTTGCTAGCTGAAAAGATCTTGTGTGAAAAACAGTTTATGCACACAGTTTTGGAAAAAACATTTTGGTACAGCCCTCAAGAATAGAAGGTGCTCAGCATCTTATAATGTTACATCTAGAGCTGTTACAGAAAATGAAATTTATTTCAAGTGAACATGTTCACAGTATCCCAAGAAACACAACTTCCTATACACATTCAGCATTTCATTACCTTTCAACAATAGATGATGCTGAATTTCAAGTAAGTGTTACAAACATAAACTAGTAAGTCTGGCAGATAGACCCATCTTGGGACTATATATGAAAGTGATGCCTAATATTTTAATTGCATGTATTGTACTAAAAAAAAGGTATATCTGCAAGTTTCTGAGCTACAGAGTAATTAAATAAAATACAAAAGTGAACAAGAACTATTATCCAGCAGCAAAAATATTAGTTTCTTTATTTTCTCCCTTTGATATGTTTATTAAAATAATCCAAGATACTGAAATTATTGCTGTGTAACACTATAATTCTCAGCAAGATATCTTTATTTAGTTGTTAGTTTAATAAATCTTTATGCTGTGGGTTTTTTTTCATTTTTAATAGACTACAAATAAACCTTGGTCTGATCCCATTTCTATACTTTAAGAAATCTCAGTAATGGTCCAAAACAACAAGTAGATAAAAATGCAATGCAAAGACTATTTACAGTATTATCACACAAGCAGAACAGGGGCTCATAATCTCTACGTTTTCTGTAGGACTGGAAGAGAGTGAGTTGATTACAAACTATAAACTTGTTTATAGGAAAAACCTGTACAAGGTCTTTTTTCCCCCCTCTTTTTTCCCCCCTTCAATGAGGCAACCAAATACAAAGCTACTTTCCTCCCCCTGCCCCAGCATGAATCTTGGGATCGGTTAAATACATATGTTAGAGTTAAAATCTTGACTGTAGAGCTAGTTCCTCCTTCTGGAAGGCAGTCATTGCGATTCCATCTCACAGATGCTCAGGGAAGATACTCAGACACTAGGGGCTGTTATCAGCATAAAGGCTTTGCTAAATGCCCATTGCACGTGCAGCCTCTGTACACTCCTGCTTGCCAGGACCTACTCAATTTCTGAGTGGACATTTGTTGTGCAGCAATTGTGTATTTGCATTGTAGCAGTGACGGTCTTGTGAACAAAATGAAATTAGTTATAAAGCTAGTTTGTCTATTGCTGCCAGGCTCAACACAGAATAACAGTTTAGATGTTTATTTTACTTACCGTGTGCTTTTTGTGGCACGAACTGAGAATCACTTTATTACAGCTACAAGTTTCGAAATTTCATACCTATCTTAAAATTAGCTAACTGAGTAGTTTCCATCACTGTCATTGCAGTGCAGAGGTATCCTTCTGCTTTGCGCAGAGCCTATTTTTAATAGGTTTATGAGATGGTGTGGAGACCTTGACATGACCTAGAATCGTGCCATAGGGTTTCACTGGAGTTCTTTACCAGAACACTTGGGTACTTGGGTTGCGATGCAGAAACAACTGGCTTTGGAGCAGGCATGTTGTGTTCCTGCAGAGATAAACACCCGCCTTGGATTTCAAGAGCACTTACATCTTTTTATCAATGATGACATGGATCTATAACCCTTTCTAGGAGCTGTATCTGTCAACGTTTTCTTATCTCAATAGATCTTACCCAGCAGAGTGTTATTGTGAAAAATAAGCCTTCTGTAAAGATACAGAAATCTCACCTTTAAGTACTGTTTTGCAAATCTGAAGATTGCCTGGGCAATTACATGCTATTCTAAGTGGGTTATGAGATTTTCATGATTGTAAGCAATCCTCCCTGTCTGCATTACATAGTCAGATAAGAAAGTATCCTTCCTTTTTTTCCTTGGTAAATCTATTGTAAAATGGGGTTTGAATGTACAAAACATGTTCTCACACAAATATTTTAAGCCTAAGAAAATAACTGTAAAACATCGGTTAAGTAATAAGGATCCAAACCATGTTTGACTGTAATTATAATTATAATTTATGATTAATTTACAGAAAAATTGACAGAAATTTTAGGAATTTCCAGAGTTGCCTTTACATTGATAATTTTTCTGTGTGAAGTTGCAAAATGTCATTTATTTTAAAATCTTTACATGAGGAGGGGAAAGTGATTTCTCATATAATTTTAAGGGAATATCAGAAAGCCATTGACTTGCTTTTTAAATCTACAGTTCAGACCACAGCTCTATACATCTTAAAATTTAATATGGTTTAAATTAGGGTTTTGATTTGAGAACATAAACAAATTCTTCTTGCGAATTATTAGTGAATCATTCTCTACGTGGTATGCATTATAGAACCCGATTTATGAGAAAGGATGATTTTGACTTCCTGGCTGCAAGCTTTTAACCTTCCACCATATTTACTTATTCCTTTGGGATGCTAAGAACCCTCAGCTCCCCCTGTCTTTCACACAACCAAGCTCTGAACGTACTTAGATTCTTTGATTAAAAGTTTGTTCCTTCGTTTACTTTGTGCTCCCAAAGGCTTTGCTTCCAGGCAGCTCATGTTCATTAAAAACTCTGTGGAAAACACATGGGACAGACTTAATTCAGCATTGCCAGTCCAGAATAGCAATGCATGTTCAGTGAGAACAAGGTGCAAGACAGTTGACTTCTTGGGGATTGTAAATCATCACCACGGTCTTCAGAGGCAGGTGCATTTGCTGGAGAGAGCACCGCACATTAGGGGATATTGGATCTCTCTTCTGTAGAAATACAGAGATTTTAAAGGCTACTGTATGAGGTGAAATCATAGCGTATCTTTATCCATTACAAATCATCACACTGCTGTTGAACTCTATACAGTATACAGCATAGTCTTCATTCTATTGCATATTTCAGATCATTTGAGTGTTTTCTATTTCGTGTAACAAGAGATGGGCTTCATTCCTGTTTCTGCATTTACCGTGGTACATGAAGTTTCGCCATCAACTTAAGCAAAGGGCAAATTGGATTCCAAAATAATAATGAGAATTATTTGGTGTATTTAGTAGTATACGTACTACCCATTGTAATAAATACCTCATTAATAGCTAGGAAGTACTTTTGCATGTAAATTAGGAGTGAAGTATAATGCAATTATTCATCTCTGATCTAAAATATCTACATTTCTTAATTGAAATACAACTACAAGTGTGATTTGCAAAAAGCTAGCGTAAAAGCTACTTAATTTTTTAAAAAGAAATAAGTACCAAGTAGACATGGAGATTTCCTAATAAGGTGATTCAGTGTAGAATGTTTGATCCTGCTGAAACAAATTCTGTGTCTATTGCCCCAGTGACCTTAAGAAGCTACGGAATTAGGTTATTTAGTTTTAAATGTAAATTTATTAAAGTGTTGTGTTTTCCCTTAAGGGCCGGAATTTCTTCTCTGTGAAGTTGTAGGATATGATATATTTTATAAAAATACTTGTTCTTAGTAGTTACACTAGAAAATGCAAAGCTATTTTTAATCAATATGCAGATACCTAAAAAGTATACATAGTATACATAGAAATTAGACATCCATATGTATATGTAGAAGATTTTGATGCAGTTTTTCCATGTTCGCAGAGATAGAGATTTTTGAAGCTTGTGATAGGGCCCATTAACCTATAATCCAGCCTTTCATTTTCAGTTTGGATCCTCAGCAACACAAGATATGGCTCAAAATGGAAGCTGCAGGAGTCCAGGCTCATGAGGCAACAGTCAACAAGTAGAACCCCAAGTCAGACAAAAGCTTGAAGCATGCTAAATGCAAAAAAAAAAAAAAAGAAGGAAAGGTAGGCAACCAATAGGGCTTCTGACAAGCACCGATGCTATTGGGGCTGATTTGTCAGTCAGGTCACTGCCTCTAGTGCGTATTGTTTGAGCTTTGTTTCATTTCATAGCTATTTTTTCACCTGTTTTCTGAAGAAAGGTGTAATGAGAGACTGCTTTTCCTTCTTCCCTCAGAAAGGAGAGATGATGGAAAAGGTTTTTCAAGCCATTTTTTCAAAGGAACTGGAGTTTGGTTTGTGTGGTTTTAGGACCAGACAGGATGAAGCATGAAGTTGAGACCCTTCAGGAGTCAAAAAGATCTTGTTTAATTTCACAACATTAAAAAATATTCATTAAATAGCCTTGCCTCAAATATATAAGCTGATCTCTGGATTTTCCAGCATCTACTAAAAACAAAGTTTGGGGTGAAAAACAAAAATATCACATTGTTTCTACTTCGGAAAGTTTTTCAATATCTATGGAAGCCATTTCTCCTCCCACTATTATTGGACCAGCCACTTATGTTTGATGGATTAGGCATATGCTAGTGCTTTTGTCCTGCTGCTCTACTTGTAAAGCTAGGAGCTGTTTGTAAGTTTATTCCATTTTATCTGGATTTCAGAGACATTAAAACTATTTTTTTTTTAATCAGAAGTTGTATCACCACCATGGTGAGTTTAATAACAGACACAGCAAAAGCTCGGTTGGGTGGCCGTGCTTTAGAAAGATCCCAAAGCAATCTTTGGGATTGCATCCTTGGCATTGCCAGTAGATGAACATACTGTGGAGTATTTCCCTTCTCACTCCTCATTCTACTACCATGACTTGAGACCTGAGGTGTAGGTCACAGAAACTTTTCATATGTTGTCAGGTAAACTGAAACCATTACTGGAACCTTCAAATTGCAGGGATGATTGATGGCCACTTAAATCATAGCATGCGATACACAACTGATGTTTTTGAAATATTTCTCTGCAGTCTCACATTTGTCCTGTTCTCAAGAACAAACTTACAACTCCCATGTTCTCGGACATAATATAAATAAAATGAGAGAGTGAGCTTGCAGGGAGAATATAAAAAAATGTAAATAAGTTTGCAAATAATCCTGCATGGAAAAATTATATAGAATTTAAGAGAAGTGAATACGATAATATAATGTAACTGTTTCGTTCATTTCTGAGTGATGAACGACAGACTTTGAATAAATGACCTGTGAAATTTTTTTGTGGATGCCAAGGCAGGAGTGTGTTTTTCCATGAATGAAACCCCACAACCTTTGGACTTTCAAGTTGCTTTACTCAACATGTGTACAATTTAAGAATATATTTTCATCAAAAGTATTCATTGTGGCAATAAAGTCAGAGTAAGAGCTATGTACCATATAGCTCTAATATCTAATCGTTTTCCCAGAGCTATTACTTAATATCAAAGAAAGTATTTAAGGAGTCCTGAGAGTCTTTTTTAGGAATTCATTGGTTTCTACAGTTTATTTCGTTCCTTTCAGAAATTACACACGGTTTTGCCATTCAGTTATGTTTGGTGATGAGAATTTACTGTGTTTTAAGGGCATAACTTGCCTAAGTGAATATAGGTAAAAAGTCTTGCTTCCATTCCAAGAAGCTGGTTTTTAATGCTGTAGCTTTTCTGAGCCACAATGGTCTATTAGTGGCCAGTAGACCAAAGAAGATTTCCTGATGCAGACTAAATCTTATAAAAGCAATACTAAGAGATGCTTCTTTCTGCAGCAGAAGTGTGTTGTTGGATACTTCAATAATTGTAATAAAAATCCATCTATCCTCTTAGAAGTTTCAGAGTGCAGCTGGTCTGTAATCGTCATCTGCATTTGCAGTTTTCTCTACTTTCAACATCTTGCTCTGGTAGAGAAGCACTATCTTCTAGGAAAGCATTGTCTTCAGTCTCTCATGGCTGGTCATTTGATGAAATAGGTTTATTATGTGAGCTGCTGAGTGAGAAAACAAAAACAGCAATAAAAAGCAAGCAGATTGGCAGTTGCTATGGCAATTTCATCCTTTGTTAGGGTTTGATATAAGTCTTTGGAGCTAGGGGAAATGCTCGAAAATGGTAATTAGTTTTTTAGAAGCGAATGTAATTTTCTATTGTGAACAGAGATTTTGAAGTCAGTAGTTTAACTGATACAACTGGATTAACGAATATATATTTTATATTACCTTTTTCTTACAGATGGGGGACATTTCTGTAAAAATAATTGTATTGTTATCTGCAATTCCAATTATGTGGTGTCAAATTTTAATTCAGATTATTGACTTTTTTCAAGTGTATATTGGTGACAATTGTTAATAATATTACCAACCAAACACAAACCAAATAGTGTGTTATTTGTTGCAAGAGGTCCATTAATTTCAATATAAAACATGGTTCTAAAATAACTTAGATTTTCCCCAAACCTAGGAGGAAATAATTATGTGAGCTTTGATACAGCTTTGAGGGATGATCTCTGGGGAAATGAGAGAAAGTTGCAACTATGTGGTATTTAGCCATACTATACAGGTAGCAGATAGCAAAAGGCTTTCAGATTAGAAGTTTGATTTCATGTTATTTTTTCTGCAGAAAAAAAAAATTTCTAATGTACCTAACACTGCTGCTAAGCTTATGAAACACCTCTGGGTTTTGGGTAGACTAATGGAGCATGCAATAATACTCCTCCCCATATCTTATTCCAGCTACACTGGCTACAGCACAGACAACTAGAAGCTTCTATTTATATACTGCTTTCTTACTATGAAACTCTCCTTATATTAGGCTTTATTAAGCATTTTCCTATGATGGATTTTTTATATTTCTAAGGATGGATATTGAATAGATTTAGTGATATTTTGGAAGTGTACTGCTTGAAATTCTCTGTAGAAACTGCAGCACAACCACAGCACACTAGTTGTATATCACTTGGTATTTGTGTCTGATATAGTGGAATTTGTAGGAGATTTTGTTTGTTCCTATGAATAACAACAGATTCCCAAGTTCTCTTTCAAAACCAGCATACATATAAGAAATTTAGTATTTTTGCCATTTAGGAATAGCTGCATCAAATACCCTGTATTTTCTAACACAGATGTAACATTGAGAAACATCCTCACAATGAAATTGTCTCGCCCTGTGGCTATAAAGACACAGGAGATATCCTGGAAATGCACTAAGAGAAGACTGGAGAAAACAGCCATTTAAAAATACCCACAGAAAAAAGCAGGAAGTCTAGCTAACAGCTGAGTTACACAATAGGCTAAGTGAACCTACAAAGCCATCCAAATAATCATCTGGCTTTATTTTTTTCTAAAGGTTCTCTGCAAGAAGTTTTTATGCATTGAAGAGTAAATTAATAGTAATTTTTAGAACCCCATTTTAAATAAACTGTCATTGCACTTTAAAGGATATTTTTAAAAATGCATGATGGCAAAACCCAGTCAAATTTTGATTTATGCCTTAGTTTCATGCCAGAGAAGTATTCTAAAAGGAACTTCAAAGCAGACGGATACTACAAGTTACTATCTTCCTATTTTGGTCCAATAAAAAAACTCAACAAACAAACCACAACACAAAGGGGAAGTAATTAATTAATTGCAAGGAGGAACAATTCAAAAGCTAAACATGTTTTCTTTCTCGTTAATACTTCTGCCTTCTGATTCACACAAATGAGAGAAAAAGCAATATTTTTGTTTGCTTCAGTTAAGAAATACATAGGAGTATGGACACCTGAGAGGAGAGAAGGCTCTTCATGCCTATTCGCACAATCTATGTCTGAAGAAGTCTGCCTCATTATTGTCACCAAATGTGTAAGGAACTTCAGTCCTTTAGCTAAAGGGTTAAAAGAACAGTGTAAACAACCTCCAGGTGCTGCCCAGAGTCATATTTCTGAAATTAGGGGATATTATCCTAAAATCTCCATACACTTGCATAATAATTGTAAGTTTTCAGAGAGGACTAGATAGTGTTCTTGGAACAACTAATAACTGTTTTGTATTTGTTATGGGATATTAATTAACCTCAGAGATGACCCAAAGACCTGCATGAGCTTGCACAAATAGGCATGAACAACCTTCTCTCCACACAGGTGTCTACATTCTGGTCTGCTCTGTGGGGAATTTCCAAGCATAACAATAGACTGCACTTTCCTAGTAAGTGACCCCAAATGTAAAAAACCAGATGTGTTCCCTCCTGGGCACCATGGTTTGGCAGCAATGATGGTGTTACATAGCACTTTGCAGCTCTGAGAATCTATTAGGATATCTCACAAAGAACACTTCTGCAAGAGAGATCATCTGGCTAGAAGCCTGCAGCAGAGCTTTTACTGCTCCCGGGGAGTTACTTTGCGTGCTTACGTGTCTAGACTTTTTGAGTAATTTGTGTTGTAGAGAGACACCTCCAAAAGGAGTCTAGAGAAGTATTTTCTCAAGAGTCTGAGAAGGATAGAATCTATTCAATTGTGTTGATTAGCTTTTTATTAACTTTTCCTGGTATTACCAGGCAGCCAGTAAATTTATATTGGTTATATGCCGCACTCCATTGAAAGAGCTTAGTACAGCAAAGCACACAAACACCAGTATCAAAGGAGAGCACTCTGTTCTCTGGCTGTCTGCATTCCAGGTTCCTCACCAACTGGAATATATATACAAGAATGCAGATTTTCTTTGTCTGTCATGGGCACAGACTTGAATGTGCTGAACAGACAAGTTTGAAAGTGTCTGCAATATTCACACCAGGCAGAGAAGAGCATCTTTAAGCCTACACAATTGTATCAGTGCTCTTTGCCATCTGTCCCATTTGAAGGTGCATGGGTGGAAAAGGCCAGTGGTAGGATAGGACTGATTTAACAAGGAGAGTATACAAGTAAATGTACTGTTGGAGAGTCTCTGCAGTATCTGGCTTTACATGGAGATGACCCTGAGTGATAATCCAGACTAGGTACTGATTTTGAAGACTAGCCTAAACCTAGTAAGAGGCTGTGCTCTGCAGAGACACTCAAGTTAGAGTTTTAAGACACTTGGCAAGAAAGTATTTAATGTTCTCAGTCATATGCAATCAGTTGCAAAAGTGTGTAACAATTATTCCTATCAGGAATATGACACACACACGGTCTCATCTTCCTTAGTGTCCTAAAATCTTGCAAAGATGCTACCATTTATTTAGCTTGAGCCTGTATGCCATGACAAAGGATAGAAGCATTCAGAGCTGTAGCTTGCGTAAGCAAAGAGGCTCAAATCCTTCTGGCATCCTCCGGAATAGAAAAAGAGATAGAAGTAACACTGGGGAAGAGACAATGAGTGGAAGAAAATGGAGCAATGGGAGGTGTTCCGGAGGATCATAATGCCTTGATGCAAGAGCACCAGCTTCATGACGTTATCTTTCCTGCCTCGGTTGCCAAAGTGAGACATGGGTTTTAGCAACATTGGGAGAAACAAAGCAGGAATAGGCAACATTTGCACACAAACACATACCTTCTGAGTGATTGAATCTTTTTAGTTCTGCAGGTTTCTCTGGTAATGTCCCGCTGATAGAGTTTGTCATGTCTTTACAATGTGATAAACTTGGAGAGAACAAGGGCTTCACAATAAATGGGAGTACAGTGAAAGTGCCTGTATGGTTCACACCCCATATATCAATGTGTTTAAAAACCCAAGTAATTTTAGATGATATCTTACATTTTAATGTATTAGTCAAAAAATAGTTCATGGTCTAAAATTAAACAGCCTAGGGTGATCATATGGTAGAGGATAAAATATTAATATCATTGTAATTACAGAGCTTAAATATAAAAGATTGAAACCTAGTAATGTTGCATTTTGAAAAAAAAGATTGTATTGTACATCTGGAGAGTCACGTGAGTAGCACTGAGTCTAGGATTTTTAAAAATTATTTCCTAGCCTTAATAAATGCATTTTGTGTTGTAGTCAACTTTTTCCTCAGTAAAACAAGCAAACTAAAACTGTCCTTTCACTGAGTGATGGCGTCGTGATACAGAGAATGTCCATGTTAAATTTGGGTTTAGGTTTGTCATAAAAGATCATACGGCTATAGGCAGAAGATAAACAAATCAAAATATAGGTAAACATATGCTTAATTCTGACCTCAAATAATGCTTGCAAATGAAGGGTTGAGTTACAGTCAGGTAAGCATAAAGAATCCTAAAGGCAACAATTGCCAAACACCTCAGCCTTCTGCTGCTGCTTTTCGAAGTCCAGAAGGGATGGTTTAAGCATCAGTTTTAGTAGACAAATTAAAATGGTAAGGGATGTTAGATGTAGATCCCTTCCTTCATTTTGTTGTTCTATTATTGCAGACAGAAGCTCATCTCATGGTGCACACTTGTTTAATTTTGTTGCATTTATGGTTTATGCTCTGAATCTCATTACATAGGTGACATGTACCTGCCCGGGAGGTCCAGATAAGTGCCCGCTTAATAATATGTTATCATTATAATGTTCCTTTCTTTCACTTTGCAACATTGCTAGCTCATGGTTGTAGCACCCAGCAGAGCTAAAGAGCAGCCAAGCACAAAGCCCCATCAGGAACAAGTCTCCATTTTTAAAGTATTGTGATTATAGTATGGACCAGGAACTTTCATAAGAAGGTCCAGTCTGTGCCTAAATTTAGGCACAATGCAATTTATTTAGGTGGGAGGAGGCTGAATGAGAATGCAGAGATGACAGGACTCCTCAGATAACCAGTACATTGAACTAATGCATGTGACAAAAATGTATAGGCGCATTTTCTCCGTTCTTCTCTGCATAGGGTATTTTGTTATCTATGTTTGTGCTATTCTAGTTAGCTTCAGAAACGTTCTTATATACACAGGTTAGATGACCAGACCTCTAGTAATTTACTCTTTCTTGCTGTGTTATTTATTTTGTTACTTTTCTAAAATAAATAGGAATGTTAGATCTGCTAAACACTGAACTAATTTCAGCTGTGAGGTGAGAGTTACGAGGTCATTTTAGCTTTGTAATGATGAAGGAAAACCTCTCCAGTAAAGTAAGGAATAAATTGTTTTTAGTGAAAGAAAACATTTGTTTTCTTTTTAAGCAGTAAAATAAACACTATTATAAACATACCTAGGGAGTAGAGCCATGATATCCTCTCAAGGTAATTAATGTGAGTGATATAATAATTTTGGAAAATCTTTTGATTCTGTCTGAGAAAACATGTATTGGTCATATTCTACCTGCTTTCTTACTTTTTTAGTTAATATTTTTTAATTTGTTAATTTGTTAGAGCACGTTAAGGTTATTCGTGCATCTAAAGTCAAGGCTTGGCCGTTTCAAGCTCCACTCAGCCCCAGATGAAGAGATTTCTAGTCTTCTGATAAGATATCTGGGGAACAGCTCTTCCAACCTTGAAGAAAGAAAGGTTCTGTATGAATATATGTAGGAATATATATGCATATATCCAATTCTGAACCTTTATAACAGCTAAAACTTTAATTTCAATTGGCACTAGTAGGTTCTGGTTCTACAAATCTTTACTGTTATATTACACGTACATTTAAATAAACCTGCAGAAAGTAATATATGTCTAATTTTGCAAGAATAATGTAAATCAGAGTTCTGAATTGCTTTCTAATTTGATGTTTTTATTGTTTTTTTTAGTATTTGATATTTGCTGTCAATCAGGTTGTCATCAAATGTAGTCAAATATGATCTTTCAGTCAGTGTTGTCAACAGAGCAGATGGCATTCTACTCTTCATTGTTTCTCTAGTTTTCCCTTCAAAATGCTGTAAATTGAATGAAATTCCTTGTATCAAGACTGATTTTTTTTTGGTAATTAGATATTTGAGAAAACTCCAGCATCTTTGACTTTATTCTCCTTCTCCTCCTTGTGTAAATCAGCACAAATCAAATGGAAACCTGCACTTTTCACATAATAATTTAGGTTGGAAAAGACCTTGAAGATCATCAGGTCCAACCATTAACCTAAGCCTGCCAAGTTCACCACTAAACCTGGTCCTCAAGCACCATGACTACAGGTCTTTTCAGTACCTCCAGGGATGGTGACTCAACACTTCCCTGGGCAGCCTGTTCCAATTCTTATGTCACAGGCTGGCACCAAAGGTCCTAAGCTGTGTTTTTTTGGTGTCATGAAGAAAAGGAGAGTTTAAGGACACCTTCCCCTCCCACAGGAAATAAGAACTCAAGCATTTTTTTTTCCTCTGGCAATTGATGGCTTGCTAGGTGAGGATAAGCAAAAGTGACATGACTACCAGTTCATTTCATGCAGCTCCTTGGAACTACTTAGATTTTTTTGATTCAGGAACAAGTATTATTCTTGCACATCCCAAGTGAGAAAACAACTGTGTGCAATGGATTTCTGTAGCAGATGTGCATGTGCCAATATTCCTGCTTCCCTGCCTTCTCCATAAGCTTTGAGGTAAAATTTGTTCTTGTGTCCAATTAAACACGTTCAGCCGTTAAATAACTGAAAAAACAGCAGGTGTCAGGACTGCATCCAATCCTATGGTTGCAGCAACAGCAGCAAGAGGGAAAAGATTGTACAGTCTCTGTTTATAAAGACAGTTCTTTGGCTTTTCCCCATTCGCAAGCCAAAGAAAGTAAACTGCTGTTAATCTTAACATCAGCAATCTCAACCGGAAATTAGACCTTTTCCATTATTTATGAGGATGGGTGAAAAGTAAATAATGTTTTTTTTAGCAGCAAATTGCAAATTCAGAGAGAGAGATGCTGTTTTTTGATAATACGACACAGAGAAATAAATCTTACTGCTCTCCTAATTTAACACATCAGATTCTACAGACATAAAAGTGCTTTGATATCCTGCATCCCCTTTGATTACCTCCCTTTTTTGGTCTTACATGTTAATGCCTTTACTCTTTGTTGTTTTGCAAGAGACCGAAGTAAAACTTGGGTATACAATCAAGATGGAAGAAGGAAACTATAGGTGCTAAGCCTCCTTTCAATTACACCAATTTAAAGGAATAATTGAATTGAATTCAGTGACATTTCCCTGGTGAGATACATGCTGATAGCTATAAGTCCTCTACCAAGAATCTAGTAATGTAAAAGATAGTTGAAAGATGTCTTGTTCACTGCGTGCAGTGGCAGCACCTGCTTTTCCGTTGCCAACAGTTAAATATTAGGCCACAGTAAAATCTGCTGCTTGTGCGGTTGCCATTGCAAATCTGATTCTTTGATATAAAGGAGAAAATAAAATGTGACAATAAAGTGGTTGTCTGCCATTGGCAAATTTTAAGGAGTTCTTATTGAACAAGAAGAGACATTCTTTCTCCATTCCTTCACGAAGATTTTTCTCCCCCTTCCCCACTGTCACTTTTAAAGCCTTGTTTCCTAAGCAATGTTGGTAGATTAATCCTTTTGCAAACAAATAAGGACAACTTCCCTTAACTGTGCTCCAGGCTGCTTCCTTGTCACTTGGCAATGACTCTGTATGAAATGGTCCATATTTAAGATACAGAAGGAGGACTTTTTGAATGTGTTGGAGGCTATGAACCCTAGAGAAATAAGCTAGCATTTCCATTTAACTATTACCCTGGAGTCTTCTCACTTATGTGGATCATTGTCTGCACAGCAATGCAAAAGGGCTAGATATACATGTTAAATGTAGACATAAGGAGCTTCTTGCATATCTCAAAGTGCTTTCTGGGGATACTGTGTAGGTTGAAACAGAAAGTAATTTTCTAAACATCAGTGATGTAGCACACTCCCAACTCTGCCTCCAATTTTGACTTTCATAAGTAATGCTGGCTTTCTCCTCACTTCCCTTTGTGCCCTTCCCCCTCCCCGCAGCCACAAATGTTTACTTTTCATTTGTTAGGTTTTTAAATCAGTGCTTTCCCTTTTTGCTTTTTCCCTTTTTGCTTTCCTCCAGCAAGCTACATTCAGGAGTGTAGCCTGGAGTAATTTCATTCTTTTTACAAGATGTTGCCTGTAAGGGTATATTATTAGCAGGAAAATATTTGTCTACACCATTGTATACTTTTTCCTGTGCACTCCTTCCATTATGGAAGAATTCATTAGCTGATTGACTCCCATTTCCTTCCTCATGGAGCCTGGTGATTTTATCAGCTCCCAGTCTAAATCCTAGTCCAACTCAGTATTGCATGATCATGAAAGAGCAGGCTAAGGATGCATCTGCACTGAGGGATAGTGAGATCAAGGAGAAGGCAAATGATTCTTTGCTCAGGAAAAACAAATTCCTTATATGCAGCACAATGTCCCTTCAAGAAAAAAAAGTCGGTAGCTTCTTCACACACACTGGGCTATATCTTCTGGTAATGCAAATGGACATCGATCCACTGATATTAAGGGAGCTATTTGGATCAAAACCAATGAGGGACCTGGCCATGTAATCCTGCTTTTCTGTACGTTTTCTTGTGGAGAGGCTTCTAGTTAGATCCCACTGGCAGCAGAGACTTTTTGCCATCGCTGTTCAAAATATAGGCATCATTGTGAGAATCATTAAACAGAGTAAAGCACACCTGGGATGCAGAGACCACTGATACAGTCTTCAGCATCCTTGCAATGGACCTGCACCAGCTTAACCACAGCACAGTGTCATATTATGCTACTATATGGTTTTCATAAGCCAATTGCTATCTCCACCAGGCACTAGAGAATTTGGAGGCACCAGCTGAGTTAGAGCTCTGATGGAGAGTGGTGAAAGTAAGGGTTATAAGGCTAATATATACTATGCTACTATCTGGCATTCAGCCGAGATGAGGGATTATATATCAAGGAGGGAGTTATCTTTTCTGCCTCCATCTTACTACTTCTGTGAAGCAGCGATGAAAAATAACTGCTAAGAGGTTTATTTAGGCAAACTGTATATAACATGTCCCTAAACCATAAAAGAATGGTCATTTCATTAGTCCTTCTAAGAGCTTAGAGCCCAAGAATATGTAAAAAAATCACGCAGATTGCATAGGACTGAGATTTTTCTGAAGTCTTTGTAGGTTTCTGATCTCTAAAGACAACTAGGTTCGCCACACAGTTCAGTTTCTTTCCCATCAGAAAGATTTCCTAAACTCCATACTAGAGTTTTTTTGCCCCATGGCTTAGGGCTGTATACCAACAAAATCACATAAGTTCCAGGAACATAATTATCAGCTCCATCCTTTATCCAGTCCTTCAGGATCAATAAACCATTTGCATTTGAAATTTTAGCAAATTATTAATTCATCTGCATAATTTTAGTCTGGCTTCTATGTTACCAACTGTAACCTTTGGTATACACTGAACTCTTGCTTATATTTACTGTTGAGCAAATATGTTCTGCTTAGATTGGAAATGTCCTGCTTTTAAGTTTCCTTTATTGCAAAAAAAAAAAAAAAAAAGCAGATGCAGGCCAATTAATATAAAAGGCAGACTGCACGATGTTAAAAGGACTTGAAATAGCATTTGGAGCCTGTATAAAATGATGTCATAATTATCACATATATGGTGCCATATGTCCATTTTTTACATAAATAGTTGATGTATCCTACCTAAAATTCCTTTAGTTAAAAGATTTGAAAGTGAATTCCTATAATCTGATATTTACACATATATTCAGTCACATAAATAAAAGTACATGACGAAATACATAAATAAAGGTACATGGCTTGGTATTCCTTTAGACTTACAGCTTACATGATGACTTGTGATTTTGTAAATAACATTTTTTTCATAAAACAGCTACAGCAGGTCAGACAAGAAGGTGACCTTTTCCATTATCTTTGGCAATGTCTAATAGTGGCTGCTTCAGAGAGAGTATTAAAAAATGACAAGTATATAGTGGGACTTCTATCAGTACATACTTCTAGTTTCTGTCAGTTTAAGACATTACGGAGACCTCCTGCGTTAGAGTTTGCATCTGTAATAATATTTGATAGCCATTTAAGGATCTGTCTTACATGATTTTATCTAGTCATTTTTTCGAATCTCTTTATAAATGTGTCCTCCTGTGGCTATGGGCTCCACTGCTGAATTATTTATTGTGTTAAATTTTTCTTCTCTTTTGTTTCTTATTTAAGCCCCTAACTTTAAAAATAGTACTGTGGCAAGCTTAGTCCCTTCTGTTCTCTAATTATTGCTTCAATATTTTTAGAATTATTTAAGAGTACGATTTCCATTTGGGAAAAAAGATATGGTTCTCTTCTTTCTAGTAGTTCTTTTGTACTAAGTAGGCTAAACTTTCCTCTCATGTAGATACCCTCCACTAGCTGCCAGGAGGCAGACAATGACAGTACCATATGTCAGTTTGTAATGTTCCCAGGTGGTAGGTAAATGATTTCCAAACAAAGGAACAGATTGATGATGTTTTAGACTCCTTGCTCTCAAAGGAAAAACACTTCCCATATAGCTTGTTGTTGTAAAAGCAAGTCAATTTCTTCAAACATTCTCAAAAAGTTGTTTCTCAAAATGCTAAAATTAGAACACACCTGAACATTTCAGATAAATTAGAATAAAGAAATGAATCCTCAGTAGAAGAATCTATTGCAGAAGCTCACAGATCTCTTCCCTTTATAACTTCTCTTATACAGTCATGTTTTTTTAGCATTTATATTTCTGACAAACAGGAACTCTCTGATACCTATTAGAGGTATGTAAGTAACCTCTTAAAATGAGGCTGGTGCTTGCTAATAGTCAACCAGCACATCTGAAAGTTTGGAAGGATTACCTGTCCAATCTGCACAGCAAATTTTAGCACTAGGTGAGAAATACACATGCTGCTGGCCTTAGGGTGCCAGACCTACTATTCCTCCTTAATGCATCTCCATCACATTTATGCTACTATTTTGAAATGCTTGTTAAGGAAAAAAAATCAGTATGCCACAAGAATGCCTTCAAATTTTCAACTATCTCTTCTTCCTGTTATGGAAAAGACACATTTGATTAAAGCTGAAGATAAACAGGATTCTAAAATGGCAGATCATTATTTTCCTCTTTTTAAAAACGTCACAGCTGTCTAAAAACTCAATCTCTATCAATCTTTCCAGGCTCAAAAGAACTCCTCACTTCCATATAGTGTATACATCACTGAAGTTAGTCAACAAGTTTTTATTTTTAGGACGTTCTTTTTTAAAAATTTGGACTTTCTGAGAAAGGAACAGTAAAATAGAAATGTGCTAATTTTGATGAAAAAATATTTGGAGTTTTTCAGATTCACGATATGGGCTTTTGCAACAGGGGCACGTGTGGACAAGAAATATCCCACAGCAGCTAATAGCCACTAACGAAAGAACAGGCTTGGTTAACTCATCAGTAGGCTGAATACAGAGCAAGGACTCAAGCAAGCACTGACATCCTGTGAAGTGTCTTACCCTTACATGGCTGGCTTTTCCAGGATGGAAGTCTCCCAGACTCTCTGGATCCAGTTACTGTCCTTCTGTAAGAAATCCACCACTCTTGACACTGGAGTAATGAACCCTTGTGATAGATGTTTAGATCTCTCTCTTGTTTAGATAATGGGAGATTCAAGTTGTTCTTCAATTCAAGAAGGGCGTGACAGTGGAACTGTGCCTCTTACATGCAATACTTTGACTTAGATAGTCTGTGTTCAGCGTGTCTCTCATTCTTCCTGAAAAGACATTGGTAATTCCTTATAGCAAGAGCAGTCAAAGACTGAAATCTTAGAATTCTTCATACATTCTGGTTTCCCGACCAGCTGTACAAAAGCAATCATTAAAGTGACTTCCTTTGAAGAAGCAATAGCTTTTAATTACATACTTTTAAGAATGTGAAAAATACTGCAGTTTATTGGAGAACAAGAGCTGACCACTGTCCTTGTAGTCACTGCTCCATCTAGATAGAAATGTTTTACTCCCCAAAAGGTTTCTAAACAATGCAATGAACATGTAAAAATATTTTGTGTAATTCATATGGGATATGCTATATGTAGTATGACACAGATGTTCAAGTGGTTCAATATAGGATGATACTCATGACTTAAGCACTTCAGAGTAACTACTCTTTCCCCTTCTTATCACATTGTCAACCACATGTTCTTTCTTCTCTGAGTGCAATACACTACTTTTTTTCTGCTTCTCTACCAATCTCCTTTAGTAAAAATATGAAACCAATATTGTTATAGTCACATTTTCAATCCATTGTATTAATGGATTACAAGTGTTCAACACAGATTCTGGTCCTTCCTCCAGAACTTAAACTAATCCTTAGGGGAGATCCAGAACAAACTTGTATCTTCAGTAACATGCCAGTGGTGTCTGCACAGCAATAAAACAAGGAATGAGAAATAAATGATACATAACTGTCTTCTAAACCCAGCACTTGGGCATTGCTCAGAATTAACTGCTGACTATTCAGATCTTATAATTTTTACTGGGTACAATAGTGGGTGTCATTGTATTTTTTTATTAGTGTCTGCATGATGAGATGAGAGAAATACACTTTGGAATAACTTCATCAGAAGGATGTCTGTCTTGGTTTACAGCTATTATTTCTGTCCTTGAGCTTTAAGGTGATCAGATTTCTCCTAGTGTGTAGGCTACAGGAAAGTTGGCAGCTTATAGGCAGTACATGAAACACTTGGCATCTACTTAAAGAGAAGTAAAAATTAATTCCTTTTTTGTTCTGCTAGTCTGCAGATGGAAAATTAATTTTTCGAAGTATTTCTGTGTAATAAAAATCTGACATTTTATTTACTTGCTTGTCTTTTTTAGTTTAATTCTAATGCATATCACATGTAGTCTGCTCAGATATTTTAAAAAGAGAGGTAAATTAAGTGAAATTTTATAGTAGCTATACACTGCAAGTTGGGTTGAGTTGAAAAATGTGAATCTGGTTTCACACCAAACTTTCCTTACGAGTGAGAGAAATATGATGACACTGGAATCATGAATTCTGGAACAGCACACTCCGTAAATAAAAGACAAGCATGGATAGGGAAGGACATATAAAATCTAGTTTCGGGGTTTGGATCTGACATTTTGGTTCAGGTCAAACTCCCTTTATCTCTCTCAACTTTCAGGTCAGAAGTGTAGGTATTGTGTGCCCTGTTGTTAGATTTCCAGAAATTAAGCAGTTCCCACTAGTAGCTTTCCATTTTTTCATGCTTTGCATTCCATCATCATTTTCAATAAATCTGCAATGATAACTGAAACTGATATTTAATTTACAGATAAACTTATCTATTGCTACTGAGATATTGAATTTAATGCATGGGAAATTATGTAGTCTCACTTCAGTGCATTTTGCTATTGATGGCATCTCTCTGTTTACTCCTTAAATATTGGTGGCTGCTGAAAACTGGATCAGAATATGAAGTCAGTTCTCATTTTTCACCGTTACTTAGACAGCTTTCTCTGGAATCAATGTGATATAAACAAGTAGGAATTTAAGCAATACCTCACTATTAGGTCTGTTGGAAAAAGGAGCAGTATGTGGTACTAAAAGGTAGTGCTCCTCTGCTTCTTAGTTGATTCTATCAAAGTTACTCCAAGGGATGACACATCTCTTTTAATCTCATTCTTATGCAAAGCCAGTGGAAATGCTGTATGTTTGATAAAGCAGTGAAGATAAAGATGACAATAGAATTCTGAAATAAAGCAGTAGACCAGGTGCTGAGAAAATAGTCTGGCTTTACTCCATTTGTAGATAAATCTGTGACTGGCTTTTATCATTTCACTTCTACCAAGAATTAATTAGGACCTTAAGGTTGGGCCAATACTGAAGAATCTCTCTAATAATCTACAATGCGCAACGTAGTTATACTGTGGAAAGGTCAGTAATAATTACAGGTTATAAATAACTTGGTAGAAAAAACTGATGACAGAGATATTTCATTGTGTTTTGATATGAAATCACTACCTTTTGATCTTTTTCCCTTTGATTTCTTATTGAAGAAAAAAGATAGTAATCTCACATTAATACACTGCCTTTCACCTCAAAGCACATCAAAAAAGTATACACACGTAGTAGCATGTATGTATAATGTCTATGAGTTTGAGTCTTACATAAATATGTCTTTTATTTAATAGGAAGTAGCAAGGAGATGGAGGCTTAGAGGATGAAGTGGAAAAACCCCTAAATAACCGTTTTAAATTTGTTGGGTGTTTCAGACCCTAGAATATAATTATCCATGTTGGACTGGTTCTAGGAAAGGGTTTCCTTAACTTTCTAGGCCATGTAGCACTCAGCATTTCTGGTTTATCAATGCAAAGCCATCATCTTCAATGAGAACATGGTTGCACAGATTAGGCACAGATCACTTATTGTCACCTTGATGACACTGGAAGTAATCTCATCAAAACCGCTGGGATTTTCAGTGATCTACAAAGGCTAAAAGAATCAGTTTTGTTTCATCAGCTGGATAAGACTCATGCCCATTGCCATGGTGGTAAGAAATGGTATAGGTGCTGATTTGGCACAGTACTGTGTGGATCCTGTGGCTTTGGGCTAGAGTTCTTGTTGTGCTGCTCTGATCCTCCTAAGTTTGAGAAACCCAAGGCCATAACTTCAGGTCTGCCACAGTAGAGAAGGGTAGAGAATGAAGGAGCAGTAGTTCCTCCCTAGAGCTGATTACTATGCAGCAATAGGTACAGCATTTAGGAACAATTTTGGCATTCCTTAACTGCAATAAGCAGCACATAGGACAACCAAAGTAGAGGAGAACCAGACAGCTCAGAATGAATGGCCAAAGACACAAATGCAATGAAGCTAAGGACAGAAAAAGTAGCCATCGTGTTTCTTGTGGTCAGAATAGAAACAACAATGCATTATCATTCCAATAAACAAACCAAAATATGGAAATTTTATGTCATATATATTAGGTTTCCTTCTTACTCTTCTTTCTATATTAGAAATAAACACAAAGGAGGAGGCTGTGTGGAAAAAATAAATGCAGAAGTATGCAAAGGTTGCCAAAGCACAGAGACAGCAGACAAACTTAGTAACGGAGAATGGTATAGTAGAGGCTGAGGCAAAAGGAAGAAGGCAGAGTCTGAGTATGCTTTGGGGAAGGAACAGTTTTCAGGGTGTGCTCAGAGTCTTGTAGAAGTGATGAAAGCAACATCGATGTGCATGGAACATAAGCAGGGAGATTACAGTTTTATGAAATCTGTCCAAGCTTCTCTTCCTCCTCTGGACTTCAAAGAAAACATCATGTGTTACTCTAATGTGAGCATTAAATAGCATTTTCTATTGTCCTATCGTGTAAATCATGCTTTACAAATCCTTTTAATCCTGGCTGTGTCCACTGCATTATTGTGGGATAGTATAAGCCCTGCTAATGTCAACCTTGATTTTAAAAAAGCCTTCATTTTCACAGATGGGTCATTTCCTTTTGGCACTGGCAACAATTGCATCAGACTGGTTTTCCTAGGACCCACCCAGAGTAACTATTATCTTCAAATTACTTTTTCCAGTTGATAATTTGGCCTGATCCTACGATCATAATAGCCCAGTTCTTATGGTCCACCACCACCCCCCTCCCATTGGCATCACAAGCATCTCCCTTTGTTGTACAATGCCATCGGCCTGGGGCCTGCTTTGGAACCATCAGTTCAGTGGATCATAAACTCACCATAGTCTTTTGCATATGAAGTGTCTTCCTTGATTTTTCCTTTGGTAGGACTTCTGCTTTAATCTGCATGTTAAATATAAGATTGAGATAGGATACTCTCTGTATCAGACTGACAAATACAAGAAATCTTCACTGGCTTATCACTTATCTGGACAAGAATTTCTTGCTTCCAACAAGGAAAAGCATTATCAAAAGCAGTGGGCCTTCAGAGGTGATGTTTCTGATGACTGTAAGGGCAAGAACATACCAGGCAAATTTCTCAAGTTTTATATAGTCAGACACAGGAATAGGGTACCTTTTTCAGCTGAGAGAAAGTAAAAAAAAATAAATTATCTTACCTCATGATGATACAAAATAACATCCAGAGGTTTCTTCAGGCTAGAAGGGTTTTGAAACAATTCAAAGTGAATTTGTAATAAGGAAATAATAACAACTAGTGGCACATGAGTGGAGACTCGGGGACATTGTTACGCATGGGGGACCAGGTCCTAATCAGGGGCACAAAATGTGGGGAAACGTCTGGGGAGGACGCCTGTAGCACTTATTTTTATGATATGTTCCCAAAAACTCTACTTGTGTCATTTCATTCATATGCGATAAGCTGCAATTAATTTTGCCTTTGCAGAATTTCATGACTTTCTGGGTGTGGGTTTTTTTTTTTTTGTATTATTCACTCAAAGGCTGGCTTTGTCACCTGTCTGCAGAAGGAAGTTCAGATACCTCTGGATCTTCTCTTCAAAACTGTGAAAACCTTTCAAGCACAGATAACTAGATAGTCTTCCTACCATATTGTTTGTACTGTCTTTTGCTACCTGTGTCTACAGTAGTCCTAGAGAAAGAAGTGGTGAAATGGGCCATGTAGCATAACCAAATTAAGATGTCCATCTCCTGTGTACCTAATTATTTCTAATCCTTTAGCAAGTGCTTGTTTCTTTCCTTGTTTCTTCCAATCTATCACTTTTCTTCTTCAGAAAGAACCTTGGATTTTATCCTCTCTTCCCATGTCTTTACTTTTCCTGCTTCCAACCCTTCCCATTTATTTCTCCCCAGCTGTCACACCATACCAATAGATTCATGCAGTAAATATCTCGAGAATACACTGTCCTGATAGAATGTAAAACAGCACACAGCAGCTCAAAGTTCTCATGATCCAAATTTATGAAGCCCAGAGGTCTATAGTTTTGGACCTTGATGACAGTCATTTCCCAAAGAAATCTGCAGCTGGTTGTGTATACCAGTGCCTACTCTACAAAAAACTTCGTAACTAATTAAATCTCTTGTTAGTTTTCAAGGGAATTCAGTATTGCCTCTTGATAGTTTTCTTACCTTTTCTTCTGCCCCAACCTTCTATTGCCTAGATAAAAAGCAAAAATGCCTCACCAAGAAATCCTCATTTAAAAAGAATGTGCAAGGCACTAAGCAGTACTCTGTGTGTGTTGTGTGTGTGTGTATGACAGAGAGGTAAAGCTTTTGAAGAATGGTATTAAACTAGCTGATACACTGGGACATTCAATTAGGCTTCATGTCTTTGTGCCTGGAGTCTTTGCCATTTTTCCTAACTGTGTCATTTGATCTAACAAAAGGACGGGCCTGTCCTGCACACCTTGCTTTATCAGAACTATAACAATACTTTTTTTATACATCATAGTTTCCTCAACTGGGGACTCATATGCAGTAATTAATCTGGCACTGCAATCCTGTCAGCACAGGGGAAATTTGCATAACTTGAAGGAGTGGATGTGAGAGACTGAACTCAGAAACATCCAAATGATCCACTGAAAAGTAAATGAAGATTTAAGAATACAAGTATTCATCACCCCAGAGACAGCAGGGAATAGATATGTTTTAGTAATGATCCAAACAATAAAACACAGCCCTCTGTTATTAGGACTGATGGAAAGAAGAGTAGGAGAAAAAAAATGCAGTGAATTGCTTGCTGCCTGTATTGGACTAACAATGAGGGAGTTCTCCAAACAAATATGGAGAACAAAAAGCAAACCAATACTTCCTTTTATGCCTGAAGGGGCAAAAACTACGTGCTTGACTTATGCTTAGCATGACCTATTTATAACCATGCTCCTGCAGACTTAATGGAAATTCTCCTGTAATCAGATGTTTAATGCCTCATCTGGTCTTCAATCAGGACCAAGCCTTTCTATTCTACAGTAGAGCAACACACGCAGCCAGGTACTTGGAATGTGAATAAATGTATCAGAATTGTGACAACTTTATTTTTAGCAAAGTGGATAAAAATTAGGGATTTGAGCTATAGCAACCTCTTCGTATCTGAAATGTTTTGTTCAACTGAAGATCATTGTAGTGCCTCTCTGATTCTATAAAATTTTATGTATATTCAAAGTAGGATTATGTAATTCTACTGATTGAAATCCACTACTACTGCTTTCATGCTGGATACCTAGCAAATCAATAATAGCCCTGGATGTGTTGTATATAATTCAAAATTATTAACACAAACAATGACTGATATAACTATCTTTATTTTCAATGCAAGATTCCTTAGAGTTCTTTTCCCTTCAAAAACATCTGTTCCTCTTGTGAGATAACTCATTCCCATTTTTCTTTAGTATTACTAATATTTTACTCCAGATCTTTCAAAGATAAGACAAATGGGCAACATTCTTAGAAGCACACAAGTAATGGAAACATTTAAATCCTGGCAAATGATTTCTGAGGAACAGTTTCTAAAGTGATATAAACAAAGCAGACTGGGAGTGCAGAGCTGTGTTTTAACAACCACAATATAGAGGCTGACAGAGTTAAAACGAGAGAGATGAAATTGAACTGCTTCTGGCTAGTAAAGCAAATGGTAGCTCACATGTATTTTTTCTGCTCCAGAAATGAAGAAAGACTGCCTTACTTGTTCACTGTGTTGCTGTAATTACCAGTGGCATATTCTGTACATGGGATTAGAATCATAGAATAGAATCATAGAACCATCTGGTTGGAAAAGATCTCTGAGATCATTGAGTCCAACTGTACCTGCCCCCTACTAAACCATGTCCCTAAGAAACTCATCTACTCGTCTTTTAAACACCTACAGGGATGGTGACTCAACCACCTTCCTGGGCAGCTGTTCCAATGTTTCTTCAGTGAAGAAATTTCTCCTGATGTCTAGTCTAAATCTCCCCTGGCACAACTTGTGGCCATTTCCTCTTGTCCTTATTAGGTAGAGCTTCACATTGAATCTCTGAGTCTCTAGACTACCCCGTGTCCTCTTGCTGTACTACAGCCTTTAAAATAAACTCTCATTCATATCAACTTTTCAAATCTCTCAAGATTTTGAACAAATCTACATCTGTTTTTCAACTGTGTCTTCCCTCACATTATTCATTCCAACAAGAGCAATGGGCAGAAAAGTACAAGTGTAATAATTTGTATTTTAGTGAACTTTTAAGCAGCTTTTTAAGTATGATGAAATGGAATCCTTCTTCTAGCAGAAACAGTACCTTGTTAAACAAGAAATCCCTTCCAGGTTATTCCCTTGAATCATACCAGTTGGTAAAAAGATTGGTGGTAAGAGCAGTAAAATTAGTATGACTTGTGTCTTATCTATTTACTTTTGTAAGCAGGGTGTCCGATGAAAATGAGTAAGTATTGTTTCCTAGAGTATACTCTAGGTATCCTTTCTTAGGTAGGTTCTTTTTTCATTAAAATTGCCTATACAGAAAGAATCCCACATTTAATAGCTCACAAACATTTGCTGGTTTACAGAACAGATGAAAATAAAATTTGATTTTAAGCAAAAGGCAAAGAAAACTAATTCTGCAAGAGGAAGCGTCTGCTTCAAAGCCAGTACTGAACATACAGGTTGGGGTTTTTTTTTTGCAAGGACATAATGCCCTTCCAGACAAAAAAGCCTGATACTTTACAAAACTTCTGGGAATTTGCATCTTCTGAAGGAATTATTTCTCACTCTCTTGGTACAACACTTAGCGCTGTTGTTGGTCCCATGACTGACTGGCACAGCTCCATGCTATTTTTAGCATTTCCTTAGACCTGCATTGCTCAGTTCACTTTAGTTTTTCCACATTATGGACAAAATCCTGACTTATTTGTATGTCTGCTGTAAAGCTATTAACCAATGCTATTTGTGTCATGGAAACAGACATGACTTCAAAATGAGATGCGAACTTTAAAGTGGGCTGGTTTCCTCCCTGATTTGTATTCCTTTTATTTCTTAAGTCTTCCTTGCCCTTAAGTCACAAAGCTAGCCAATTACAATTACTCTCCAAAGGAAACTGTGCCTAGCAGATTTTGATCTAATGCAAAACATCTCTCAGTTTTCGCTTCATTTCCCCTTCTATTCAGGGGCATTAGTTATTTATAACCAGGTAATTATTTTTAGTCATTCTACTGAACAAGATAGGAAGGAAGCAACAGATAAAGAGATTGAAGCTAACAGAAAGCAAAATTCTGACATGTCTGAAATAAAATTTCTGAACCTTGGACTCAACAGCAGGGCTTATATTGATGTCAGCTGGAGAGTACCGGTGCCAAAGGTCTTGCGATGCCAATGTAGATACTGAGCACAGTGCTCAACAGGTTAGAGGGGCTGGAAGTATACCCCTATTATTAAAAGCATGGCCTTTATAGCCTGTGCTGTATAGCACAGTTGAGCATAGTGACTACTGAGATGTCTTAAGGCAACCACCGAGAGCTGCAGGAAACTTGCTGCAATACAGCAAGAAGCTGTGTTTTTCCCTGTTATATTCTCCCTCTTCAGCAATGGATCCATGCAGAAGAAGGAAAGATTTTGATTTTTTTAACCAAAAATGGCATCAAGCCTCAAAATTAAATCTGATTTTTAGCTTTCCCAACTATAGAATTCATAGAATTGCGATTCTCTTTAGATTAAGTTTTATTTTGCCTATGCATATTCTGTTCCCTATATATTCTTTCTTCCCTTGGCTAGGAGAGAAAGGAAATAAAAATCTGGAGGAAACAGGAGAATCAATTCCAGTTTGCATTAACAGTGATGGAGTCAGAGCTGAATTTAATACGGGCAATGCGAGAACACAGATTTTTCATGGCAGACAGACAGAGAAGCTTTTGTGACTGGAAAAACCTGTAGTGAGTAATGAAAATATATGTATGTGCATATATGTATGTGCAAGCAGCTGACAAAGAAAAACGGGTCCCTTCATTCCTTGCTTTAAGAAATGGAGAACTGCAACTCTCTATTAGGTAAAGTATTTCTTGGTGGAGATGAATAAACAAGTTCCTAGCAAGCCATTGGTAAAGGTTGAATAGGGTTGAGATGAGGCAGGTGCCACACTGAATGGCATTATAAATCAAAAGGCATTGAATAAATAAAATCACTGGTTGGAATTGATTACAGGTTGGCTTTAACATTTTTAAGAACTTTTAAAAGTTTGGCTTTAGTCTGAGATCAGGCTGACGAGCCCCATCGGAAGCTGGCAGGGTAGAGGAAGTAGGAGGTCAGAGAGGTTTTATTGAAGAAATAATGGAGGATGAATACCAAAGATTCAGCTGTCTGACACAGAGGTACTAAATAATTAAAGCTGGCACTCGTCTAGGTTGAAAATGGTTACATCAAACCTGAAACGTGGTCAGTGTCTCCTAAAAGAAATTAAGAAAAATAAAGGGAAATTTAAAATTCTGAATACCAATAGATGTTGCATAAGTTGCATAAAATTCCATCACCAGATTATATTAGTTGGTCTTTTACAAATAACCTTTGTTTTCCATTCATTTCTTCACTCTTTCCTTCAATTCTTCCAGCATTAACTGCAGTGGAAAAACTACTCATGGCCATCCTTTAAGATAAAGCAAACTGGAAAAAGAACAGCACTAACCATACACATTCTTTTCAACTGAATACAGAATTTCACTTACTTTTTCCTTAATTAATTTTGCTTTTTGGCAGCTTAGGAAAGAAATATATACTGAGGCACTACTCGCATACATGCAAAATTCAGTAAACTGTGTGAATCTGTTAAAATTTTGTCTGCTCCATTACATGCACATGACTTAAGTTTAAACTCAGCATACTTAAAAACTCAGACATAATTATGCAGTCTAGAGGGAGAGAAGTTTAATAAGTACTCGTACTTCTTCCCACTTTGTTATTACTTGATTATTGCTTTCTTATTCCACTATTTTAACTTATATGACTTAACTGTTCAAATAGAAATACATTGACCTGAAAATGAGCTGCATTCATTTGGCTCTTCAACTTTTACCTTGGAGGATATTTTTTAATAATGTAAACCTGACAAAACTGCAGACATTTGCATAGGAGGAGAAAAGAACAAGGCAAGGATTTTTCATTTTGTTTTCAAGAAAACAAGGCACATGTAGTGATACTGCATTTGTTGTTTCTGTGTCTGCAATTTTTAACCAAATGCTTTAACATGTCTGAAGTTCTTATCGAAGCAAACTTATTAACTTAGAAGTCTCAGAACATGACCACGGGCCTGTAAAACCATTAGAATCATCTTGGTTGATGTGTTATGGGATCGTGAATTGCTAGAGGGTGGTTAATAACAAGGTTAAATATAGCATTCAAAATACAATCAGACAAATAGACTGGAAACCTCTATTTTCCATGTGCAGCAAGGAAGTTACAAGAAGGGTGGAAGCAATGGAAACTCATAAATTGTCTAAGAAAAATCCCTTCATTTTGAGCTTAGAAGCGTGCCACTAGTGTAAAAAAAATAGTAGATTCAGGCACACTGATGAAGGAGGACACATGCTATGTTGGAATTGAGCTGCAAATTACAACATTTGTTTATTGCTGCATATGTGCACGTACACAGAGACATAATTTGTTGTTTGTTCTGTGAATTCAAGGCACAGCTCAACACGCCTAGTGACACTTTCAAGTCCCACTTGGGTTGGTTTCGAGAGAAAGGAGCCCTGCTCCTATCAATCCAGGCTCAGCATCTACCAGTCTGACTCCTTACACTGCTGCCACAAGGCTAGGTGAATCATTACTCCAAATTTCACAGCCAGAATACATCCATTTTCTTTCCAAGGACTGGCTTGCTGCCATCCCAACACATTGCATTCTGTTCATTTCAGAGTGCAACCAATGTTCAGCCAAACACCTTAAAAATGTGACACAGTATAAATAAAACCACCAACATTTAGGACCTCCCTTTTTCCTGGATGTAAATAAGGAGCCAAAACATTTGCTGATACGTACTTTCCTTGAAAATCCCTATGTGACTCTTGCAAATATCAGCAACTGTACTTAGATGCACTGACCAACTTGTACTTGCTTTAAAATCAAGACAAGGTGGATGTTGTACTTGCTTTCTGTGTTGTACCTTCAGGGGTGAGGGGGCTTGCCAATAGGCTAAAGACCTGCTTATAGGAATCTGCAAACCTGTCACCTTGTGGCTGCATCTGATAGCGGGAGGTTTACTATGAGTCCCCAAGGAGTGGGCTAACAGTGCATCTCCCTGAGCCCAGCACTCTCCTCAACGTGAAACAAGGGAACGGAACTCTTTGAGACTCGTTTCTCTGATCATAATGCTGTGTCTGGCAATTAATGTCAAAGTTAATTAATATAGCTAATTCATACACATTAGGAGGTAGATAAATATCCACTAGAAATGCAGCTGTTTTCACCATCTCCTTTCATTAATGTTACCAAACAAAGATCAGCTGCCAATATCTTACAGTTGTTACTGATCTGGGATGATATATAAAATCTAAACTTGGGCTCAAAACTTCTGATATTTTTTCCTTTACCAAACCCTTCTCCTTTCCACTCAGTCCATCTTCACTTGGACAAATAGTCTCTACCAGTGCCAGCACACTCTCCCCATTCACAACTCCTGCCTTCTGTAATATTAAAAATCTCAGACAACATAATTTGCAGAGTGTTTAAGAGGGTTTTGTTTGTTTATTGACATGCAATAGAAATAGATTAATAAAATCTGGTGTTGACTGATCAGAAGCTTCTTAACACAAAACACACCACAAAATACAGTGCAGGCTGGATTGCCTCCAAAGTGAATTACTGTGTCTAAGAACTGATGAGGAAAACCTAGGATTTGATGGAGATTTGTATTGCAGAGCTACGGGCTGGCGTTTCCAGAAGTTTGGAAGAGCTGGGGGAGAAAGTAAAATACCTGAACGTGTAGGAAATGGATGGGCAGCAGTTGTTTAGAAGGTCGGTCATGTAAAAACGGCTGAGAACCTTTTGCAAGCAGAGGTGAAAGAAGTAAATTGCAGGCAAAAGGAGGATAGAAGTGGATGGAAAACAAAGAAGTATTTTCCCTCAGAAAGGCACACAAAAAAAGGAAAAGCTGTCTCTGAAAATAATCAAGTTATTTTTCCTATTTACATAGTAAACAAAATCTAACAGTCTGTGGACAGAAACAATCAAAAGAAATCAATGTACTATAAAAGAATTCATGTGCCAGGTTTCAGGTGTTTCAGTGCAATACGTATTTCTTTTTCTTTTCTTTGCCTAAGTGAGGAAAAAATACTATTGTCAAGATATGGAGGCTGTTGTGGAACCCTCTTGGAAAGTTGCCTTGACCAGGGGATTTCCAGGACTCACACCAGCAGACAACTAAGAGTCATGAGATTCAAAATCCTACAGTACGTTTTGCGACCAAATGCACTTAAAAATCTCTACAAATTGCTGACTTTTCTTGGCTGCGTTAATAACCCTTGAAAAAGACCTATTATGTTGTTTTGTTAATGCAGTTGTTCAGATATCTCTATTCAGCTATAAAGAAGAGATCTGGTAGGCTCCAAATGGTTAACTTTTCATAAAAGCAGAAATATAGTGCCACAATGACAGGAATATAATTGTCTAATTGGATCATGGGCAGTGCAAACAATTGTTATCAGACATCTGTTTTTAAAATCTCACTTCCTAGACTCGTAAGTTACGTGACAATTAATTTTCATAACAAATCAGTCCCAGCCTTTGACATTGAAAACATGGGAGTTTTCTTTCTCTTCTATCCCTGACATACCAGTTCAGAAGAAGACAAATAACACAGTTTGTTTTAATTTTCTTAATTCAGGGAAATATAATAATGAATTAATCCAATCTCTTGGTAGTTTGGAACCTGATTGTAGCTTTAGGGATTATTACACTCAGAAATAAGAACTACCCTTTTAGCTTAACCTTTGCAACCTATTGAAATTATATGGTGTTCACTGTATGTTTCATTTCTGCTTCTGAAAAGTTCTTTTACAAATAAATGCATCTACTCAAAGACTGCTGTGTGCTACTCTAAATCTGGAGAGAACAACTCCAAAAGAAAACAGAGGTAATTTAGGAGGAAAAAGCAAGGAAGATTTTACTTTACCTGTGTTTACATGACAGATGGTGGGCAGAATCCTGGGTAATCTGTTAGTCCTTATGAGTGAAATCAATTAAGTTTAGAAAAGCTATTTATTGCCAGGGAGATTAAAAAGTAATTAGCAATTATAAAGAAATCTGCAAGGGTCCTAATTATAATGAAGCAATGAGTTTAGTTTCTGGACAGGAGGGAGGTTCTAAATACAAGGGAAGATTGTATCTTATCTCGTTTATTAAGAAAATAGCAAGCCCTATCTTTTTTGCTGCTATGGTGATGATCTCTGGAAAGGCCTCTTGGATTTTTGTTATGATGCTGACACAATAACAACAGCCCTAATACCAGTTTATTAATACCAAACTGCAGGATTAAGTACTTAGTTAAGAACATTTAGCAATAGATAGGAAAAGAATTGAAGATCTTGCTACTGTTGTATCTCATATTCTTTCATAGTTAATAAAAAAATTTCCTGCAGTTGCTTTTAGTTTTATTTAGTAATTTATTTGTACCACTACAATCATGTTTTTCCCTCTGTTTCCAAGAGCTAGCCATAAAGTACCTCTAAGAATAATTTAACTGACACCAGTAAGTTTCTATGAGGTGCACATCTGTCCCTCAAACAATGTTCAAGACTAAACACAAAATGTTTTGATAAGTTCTTGTAGTAAGCAAAGCTTTTTCATTTTTAAAAAGTCCATTCTTTCTAGGTACGCAGATCTTCTTAATGAAAGCACTCACTCAAACTTAGATGAAGAATACTTGCTTGTGGAGACCTCTCCTGATGGAGGATGGCTGGATGACACACAAATGCCCAACCAGCTGTTCTGGAGTGGGGAGTAAGGTGAAGTGAAAACTCTACAATGATGCTCCAAAGAAGTTCCCAGTCCAAAGCAATTTACCAGGTGGCCACCAGGAATCTTTGGCAGCTGGGAAGCACATATGAACACGCAGCATAAAGGTGGTCATGGAACATTGCTGTCAACCATATAGATATAGATTAGGGAAAGACTTAAGATGAAGGAAAAGGGAGCAGCAACAAAACCCTAGAGTTTATTGGACATGTAAAGATGCACGGTTTGTTGAAGAGGCTTAGTCATGCCATGAGGGTCTTCTCTTCCACTTGCTGTCCAGAGTGTCTGAGTTTCTTCCCTGCTATGCAGCTATTCTTATTCCTAACTACCATAGAAATGGAATAGTAAGCCTTCACTGCTTCAATCTGATGCGGTGACCCTTCTGGAAGACAGCTCCTCCCAGTAATGACTGCCATAATAGTAGTAGGAGTTCTTCATGGTTGAGGGCTTCTTTAAACTAGATTTCTTTGCTTACATGTTGTAAGAAAAGCTTTTTCCCATGTAAACTCTCAGATGGCTGTTCTGAACAAAATATCCCTATTTTTACTTTCAGTTACCAGTGATCATCCTCAGAAATGTGTTTCATTAAGATACGGGTGAGGTACCTATATATCCTCAACACCTCTGGTGTTGAATAGTTTCTTCAGTAGATTTATAAGAAAAAACATCCATATTTTGAAGCCTGATATGTAATATCCAGAGGACTGAGCTAAAATAATTGTGACAAGCATTGAAAGTTTTACATTCTAGTTTACCCTTTCAAGTGGCATACTCCATGCTTTTCAGCAAAATACCTGAACATCTGCAGTTTGACCCAAAGAATATTACTCTCAAAGTCTTTTGAATTCTTCTGTAAGGCTTAAAGTTTTTTTCTTCCTTCTCTGAGAAGTTTTAAATCTTGGTAATTCTTTTGTTTTGTTTAAGATTTTGTATTTTTAATATATTGGTGCTGTTCTATCTTCAAAATATTATTTGCTTAAGTAAATGCTTAGAAACTTCTGGTATGTTCATGCAACCAGCACAAGAACAACTTTTCCCTACTAACAGCTGCATTTTTGAGAGCCAATCTTGATTAACATGCATCAAAACCAAATCTATGAACACTTTCCTCAAGCTATTCAATATGTAAGCATGTCCTATGTGTAAATTACTTTGGAATTCATATCTGGTCATATTTTAGTTCTTCTAGTCTTCCCTTTCTTTTCTTTACAAATTCTGGGGTACTAGAAGATGACTGTCAGAGACAGAAAAGGCCAGAACCCCCCCAGATACGAAGTTTAGGAGCTTTGAAGTTTGTAGGCTTAATGTTAGACTTCCAGGGCCATGTATAGAGACTTAAGTGAACGTTGCTTAGTTCTAGAGCTGCTAGGTACTCATGGCTTCTGTGATGGTTGGTGAAGCAGAAAAACGCTCAGGATGCCTGAAAAGCAGACTACTTTAATTAAATATTTTAACCATGGATTTGTGTTCCAGTGTTAGCATAAGTGTAAGTACAAAAGATGGTAGTAAGAGAACACTCCATTGGCTGCTCCTATCTGAGCTCCCCATCAAACTTAGTCCTGTGAATGCAAAATGAGAAGCATTGTTTTTAGAACTTTCTAAAATGGTTGAGGCCAATGCTGTAGTCCTGAATGAATGCAAGTCCAGTATTCTCTATATTCTTCCCAGTATTTTTACTCTTACTTTTTTCAAATCTTTGTAAGGTCTTTCCTTCTTTCATACCATATCTCATCCGTCTTGGCACATGAATTATTTCATGACTTTGTAAAGACCTAGAGATGAATTAAATTTGAGATGAAAGGGTGAGAGATGAATAGTGAAAAGGAAAAAGCTTTCTCCTTTAAAAAAGTGGCTCTAATACTACAAATTCACTGCCAGTGCTTCTCTGAGAAGTATTTATGATCACAGATGCTTATAAGCCAAGAAATTTTTGTAAAAAAATGTATGTTTTTAAGGGATGGTTTTACGCATGTAAGGAACCTGTCCTTAACAACTTATCTCCAGGTTTTATTTTTAGAATAGTACCACAATATTTTAGTATAATTTATTAAAAAATTAATAGGCTGTTAGCTCTCAAGTTGAAAATTAAGCATGTAGGAGGAGAGGGATTACTATTGTATAGCTCCTGGAACAGGGAATAATTACAGTCCTTCTAGAATAAGAAGGGGGTGGAAGAATACTGTGTAATAAGCTCTGTATACTATTTTCCTTCCAGCGACATACTGATTCAGGATTAAAATTGTATATTTATGAGCTCCTGCTGGATGTTTGTTACTCACCATGCAACTGGTCTACAGAGAGAAGGAATGGTTACAGCTGTAGAGGGCTCATCTGTGGCTCCTCATGGTGGTAGCTCTGCGAGTTGGCAATAGAATCATTCCTGTATTGTCCAAGATCACAGCCTATGTGGGACACATTTTCAAAAGGACACTGAAAAAAAATGGAATGAATTAGTTTGTTGGCTCCAGTTCTGTAAGTCTGGTAGATTGCTTATGTTGCACCTACTGTTCCTAGCTGAAATTGGAAAATTTTTGAGTCTATGTGCTTTTTTTTTATGGAGGTTGAAGTCAAATTGGCCAAAGAAAGGAGAGAAAGAGAAGAGCGTGAGAAATAACTTGGCTTGTCAGAAAAATGTGCTAGCTTGGTGGCAGGCTCAGGAAGAGAAACTCAACCTTCCCCAGCTCCTACATGAATAGACACTGGATTAGTGTTTCTTGTGCACCTCATCCAGACCCTTTGAAGCTGACTGAGATCCATCAGGCTTCAATTCTCTTCAGTGCTAAGGAGCACTTCATGGACAAAAGCATTTTTCTCAAGAATTCATGTATAAATCCTTGATCATCCCACTTCACCATTTCCATCTATTTTACAAAGACAAATTTTACTTTGTATCTACACCAGTTCAATTTGGATTCCCTATGCACTGAAAATTGCCATTTATTTTGGTTTGGAACTACTTTTTTTTTTTTCATTAGTCACAAGGATGAATAATGTCTTGTGCTTTTACAAATCCTGTGAGAATTTTGAAAAACTCTTATAACTAGAGTTATAACATCAAAATTAATTTAGTTCCAGAGAGGAAGAAATTCTAATCCTTCTCGTTCATTTTTCATAATTACTTATGAATTATAGTGCCTCGAAGGAGCCAAGCTTGCTGGCTTTTGACCAGAGACAAGCCACAAACTCTCTTCAAATTGTAGATCTCTAAAGAGGCTGAACCTTAGTCTTCTTCAGAAAATATCTCTTAATCTGTGAATCACTGTTGTGGGCTAGTTAAAACCAAACTACTAAACTGCCTTAAAGTGGTTAACATAAAGTATGTTAAACATTGACAAATAAATGATTTGTGGTTAAAGGAGTTTAATCCAGTTGGTGCCACAAGTGGTGTTCCCCAGGGCTCAGTGTCAGGGATGGCTCTTTTAACATCTTTATCAGTGATCTAGATGAAGGGATTGAGTGCACCCTCAGAAAGTTTGCAGACAACACCAAGTTGGGTGGGAGTGTTCCTCTGCTTGAGGGCAGGAAGACTCTGGATCAATGGGCTGAGGCCAATTGTGTGAGATTCAACAAAGCCAAATGTTGGGTCCTGCACTTGGATCACAACAACCCCATGCAACACGGCAGGCTTGGCGAAGATTGTTAGAAAGCTGCCTGGTGGAAAAGGGCCCTGGCAGTGTTAGTCATCAGCTGGCTGAACGTGAGCCAGCAGTGTGCCCAGGTGGTCAAGAAGGCCAACACTATCCTGGCTTGTATCAGAAATGCTGTGGTCAGCAGGACGAGGGGAGCAAATGTCTCCCTGTACTCGGCACTGGGGAGGCGCACCTTGAATCCTGTGTTCAGTTTTAGACCCCTCATTACAAAAAAAAAGACATGGAGGTGCTTGACTGCATCCAAAGAAGAGTAATGAAGCTGTTGAGAGGGCTAGAGCACGTCTTATGGGGAGCAGCTGAGGAAACTGGGGCTGTTTAGCCTGGAGCAAAGGAGACTGAGGGTAGACCTTATTGATCTCTACAACTGCCTGAAAGGAGATTGTAGGAAGGTGGGTGTTGGTCTGTTCTCTCAAGTAACAAGCGATAGAAGAGGAAATAACCTCAAGTTGAGCCAGGGGAGGTTTAGGTTGGATATTTGGGAAAATTTCTTCACTGGAAGGCTTGTCAAGAATTAGAAGAGGCTGGCCAGGGAAGTGGTTGAATCACCATCGCTGGAGGTACTGGAAAAATCTGTAGAAGCACTGCTTAGGAACATAGATTAGTGGTGAGCTTGGCAGGGTTAGGTTAATGGTTGGATTTAAAGGTCTATCTGAGATATGGTTTCCACGTGATCTATGTGAACCCTAGGATAGTGTTTTCTCAGCAGTTAAGATTGCCTCCTGATTTGCACTATGCAACTATAGAAAAAAGCCTTTACAGAACAAAATTATTTTAAAAGGTTATCAGACTTGATGGACATTCTGCCAAAGAAATCTCCTCTATGTGGAGCTTAGGGGAGCTTTTTAACTTTGGACTGTTACCTTACTCGATACAGGGCAGCAGGAAGATTAGGCAAACTGGTACTCCTTTTCTCTTTGAATCTGGACTGAAGTTTAACTTCTAGCAAAAAGAAACCTATTCTTATTGAGCTGAGAACAGTTACTCAATTTCCAACACCGTCTCTGCATCAGATCTACTCTGTTAGAAAAGAGTATGAAGCCCTCTCTTATCTGCCTCCTACTATCAACTTCTTTGCTAGTAAAAGTACAGTAAGAGTGTAGAATCTCAAAGAAGGAATCTCGAAGAGTGTTTGTGGCAAGGAAAGCATCCTCATGGAAGACATACTTGATCCTGCTGATTGCTAGAAAGCACTGCCTATTGCTGAACTGGGCATTTACAGCCAAGATTTTAACAGTCCTCAGCTGGACACTTTATGTGGATGCAAAGATATATTTTACGTAAGCAGAACTTTTGTTGCCAAGCATTGGAGAACTAATTTTCCCTCTATAGCCCTATTGATTGTGTTATAGAGCCTATAAGCTGGTCATCAGTTGACTTAGTTGGGCATTATAAACAGAAGTATCCAAAAACTGGCAGACATAATTGAGGATGCTGACGTAAGAACTTGTCCTTATATCTACTTATTCGTCATATGGGAGGCTGAGAATCTTACACTTCCTAGTCAGTAATGAGGTCCTCCATTATTACAGCTCACTTAGCACACTTAGCCTAATTACTTCATATTTGTACTATGTTTTGAAAAAATAACTGACTACAGATGTTGTTAGTTTTTGGTACGTGACACTGACTCGTTCATTCATTTTGATGTTAATGTTAAGTGGCAACTCAAAGGAAATATTGGGCAAAAGAAGAAAAGAGAAGGGAAAACTGTAAAAACAAGACAGTGTTTAGTGCTTTTGCACTGACAAAGGAAAGTCTCATCTAATAAACCACAGTTTCAATGTTGGTTATATTTTAGCAGCATCAATGCTTTCGTTAATCAGAAGGAAGACTTCAAAGATTGCAAAGCCTCTGGAATGAAATTCTGAGCAACCAGACAGCAGGATTCATCTTACTGCTATGACCTACAAAGTTATGTCTAAAGCTGCATGTACCACTTGTCACTCTTAAGTCCTGGATTCCTGACACACTCAACATTTCCACTGGAGTGATAAGAAATTAAAGGTAAGAAAGATAAGTCTACACTGGCAGAAGATAGAATCAAAGAATCATAGAATCATAGTATGTCCTGAGTTGGAACGGTCCCACAAGGGTCATTGAGTCCAACTCCTGTCCTTGCATAAGACAAACCCAAAATTCACACCATCTGTCTGAGGGCATTGTCCAAATGCTTCTTGAATATTGTCACGCTTGGCACTATGCTTCCCTGGGGAGCTGTTCCAGTGTTCCACCACCATCTGAGTGAAGAACCTTCTCCTAATATCCAACCTAAACCTCCCCCGACACATCCTCCTGCCATTCCCTTGGGTCCTATCACTGGTCACCAGAGAGAAGAGATCAGTACCTGCTCCTCCTCCTCCCCTTGTGAGGAAGATGTAGACCATGGTGAGGTCTCTCCTCAGCCTCCTCTTCTCCAGGCTGAACATACCAAGTGACTTTAGTCACTCCTCATATGGCTTCCCCTCTAAACCCTTATGGCCCCCCTTTGGACACTCGCCAGTAGCTTTATATCCTTTTTATGCTGTGGTGCTCAAAACTGCAAACAGTACTCGAGATGGCACACAACACTGTGGAATCGAGTGGGATAATCACATCCTTGATTGCTTGATGCACCCTAGGACATGGCTGACCCTCAACTGCCAGGGTACTTTGTTGGCTCATGTTTGACTAGAACTCCCAGATCCCTTCCCACAGGGCTTCTCCCCAGCCTCTCGCTTCCTAGTCTGTATGAACATCCAGGGTTGCCATGTCCCAGGTGCAAGGTGCACTTGCTCCTCTAAAACTTAATGTGATTAGTGATTGCCCAGCTTTCCACTTTGTCCAGATGCCTATGTAGGGCCTCTCTACCTGCAAGACTGTCAACAGCTCCCCCCAATTCCATGTCATCAGCAACCTTAGTTATTAAACCATCAGGTCCTGCATGCAGTTCATTTATGAAGGCATTGAAGAGTACCGGCCCTAAGATAGATCCCTGTGGAAGTAAATAGCAATAGAAAACCCAGGGCAAAAAAAGGTAAGTAAAAAATGGGATTTTTCCCTTTTTCATTTAATGTACAAAAATACAAACCAATAATGATTATGGTTAACGAGGGAAGATAAATGAAGTCTTTAAAATTTTCAACAAGCAGGATTGCATAGGGATTGGCAAGTGGCCCAAAGGGAGGGTCACACCACCACAGGCATTAAACTGGAAGCGATACTGTTTGGGAGCTGGTGCTGTTTCTGGATCATAGAGTCATATCATAGAATTGCTTGCTTGGAAGAGACCTTTGAGATCATCGAGGCAAACCATACCTGTCCATCATTAAATTATATGCCTGAGCACTTCATCTTTTACTTCCAAAGCTCAGTTTCTCTGGGAATAGCCACAACAATGTTCCCTTTCCAACAGTGTAAATCCTAATTCAGAGGTGGCAAATTTCCTCTCTTCCAGCCAAGTTCAAAAGTGGAAGAGTTACCCTGAAAGTCCACCAGCTCTGGTGCAAATAGAAGTGGTAGAACACTGTCAGAATTCCAAACAACCCCACTGCTTGCAGCAAAAGGGACTGTAGGGAGCAAATTGCTGTAGCAGCCACCTGTAATTATCATAGAAAGGTTTGGGTTGGAAAGAACCTTAAAGATCCTCTATTTCCACCCCCCAGCCATGGGCAGGGACACCTCCCACCAGACCAGGCTGCTCAAGCCCCATCCAACCTGGCCTTGAACACTTCCAGGGAGGGGGCATCCACAGCTTCCCTGGACAACCTGTGCCAGTGTCTCACCACCCTCATTGTGAAGATTTTCCTTCTAGTGTCTGATCTAAATCTTCCCCCTTCCAGATTAAAGCCATTCCCCCTCATCCTATCACTACTTGTCCATGTAAAAAGTCTCTCCCCAGCTTTCCTATAGCCCCTTCAGCTACTGGAAGGCCGCCATGAGGTCTCCCTGGAACCTTCTCTTCTCCAGGCTGAACAACCCCATCTCTCTCAGCCTGTCCTCACAGCAGAGGTGCTCCAGCCCTCTGATCATCTTCGTAGCACCTCCTCTGGACCCATACCAACAGTTCCATACCCTTCTTGTCTTGGGGGACATCCTTCTTTTGTTGTTCTTATTCCATTATCACAGAATGACCTGAGTTCGAGGAGGGACCCACAAGGATCATCGAGTCCAACTCCTGTCCCTGCATAGGACAATCCCAACACTGGACATTGTCCAAGTGCTTCGTGAGCGTTGGCAGGCTTGGTGCCACACCGCACCCATCATCTGCTTTTGTCGTGCATTTAACCTCCCCAGCCTGACCCCCTAAATACTTCCCCTTTCGGTGCAATTATGGCTAATCCAATAGAGCCCGTGTCAAACCCTGCCCCTAATCCCCCTCGCTCCCTGCTGCCGCAGCAGCCGCTCCTCATTTACATTCGCTGCTGCCGCCGCCACCTCCCCTCTCGCAGCCTCCCCTCCCGCCGCAGCCGAGGACCCTTCCCGAGGAGGCCGGGCCGGCGGGAGCCCCGCCCGTGCCGGGAGCAGCGCCCGCCGGCAGTGCTGCGGTGGGAGCAGCAGCGCCCGGAGGTAAGCGCGCAGCGCCGGCTCCTTCCCGGGGAGGGTGCTGCGGGGTTGGCTCGGGCAGGGATAAACCCTGGCGTAAAGGATGGGGCGAGGATGGGGCTCCGCTTCTGAGATGCGTTTGCTCATCGGCGTTCTTCTTATTTTGGGAAATCAGACCCGAAGTGGCAGTTGCCCAGGGGTTTGTGCTGATAGTTTTAAAAGCGTCGCGTTGTAGCTGTCCTCCTGCATCCTAGCAGGCTCGGTTCTATGTGAATAAGCAGTTTCGGGTGTTGGCACGTAGTGAAAATCGCGTTTGGGTTATTTCCACTGGTTTTGAATGGGTGGGAGCTGCGAGTGAAGGTGACATTAGTTATCTATCGCTGCATGAGAAGCATCACATCTCTAGTAGAAGAGAAGCAGCATCGCATCACATAGAAGGCAGAATATGCATATATATATTTATATATATTTTAAGCAGGAGCTGCAAGATACTTGTCACAACCAGTGAGCATATGTTTGCCCCGAGATGCATGTTGGTAACACACAACCAAAGACACGAGACTCTGCTCCATATGGTAATGAATTGGGAGCCTATGGCTTGCATTATCGCATCTGGAAAGACAGCATCCTTTATTTTAAACAGGTGTTGAAGCACAGAAAATTAAAAAAGCCTGTTGTAGTGCTGTGATAGGCAGTACATTTTCTCTAGGCGGTTTGTGTGAGAGAGCTTTCATATATTTCTCCCAAATAGTAGGAGGGGCCAGATGACTGTTTTGGGAAAATATAGGTTGAATATAGGTTGCACATAGATTGACTATATGGGTTATAACAGAGATAAAACAGCTACGGATATGTAATTGAAGATCAAACTTACTCCTACAAGAAAAACTGGGGAGGAAACTGGACTGTGGTATGAATAAATGGCTATGCATATGCAGCAGAGCTACAAAATATAAAATCTGGAAGAGAAAATCTACCTCTCAATTGCAGAAAGCAGTTAGGCATTCAAAATCTGTGGAGGGAGTCCTTTATATGGAGAAGCTACTGTGGAAAAAGCTGCTAATTAAAGCAAATAGGACTGGTCCCTTTCTATCCTATTGACAATTTAATGTTTAAAAATGATCCTTTGACTGTCTCAGGCGGTAAATCAACAATGGGAATGTGCTTTTGATAAATGAGGCTGTCATTTTACAGCTGGCTTTTTTTTGGAGGGGGTGAAAAATAGGTTATGGAATGCAATTCAAAAGCAAATTTTTAAAAACCTGTAATTTTCTCCTAATGCTTTGCAGCAGTACCTCTGGAAAGCAAATGCAACTGTTCAAATCTGTATTAAGTTCTGGTTCTTGCATTTGCAGAGTGATTTCAATCAGATGAATTACAGGAACAGGTAACAGTATAGTAACAGTGACATTATTTTTATCTGAAAATATTCTAGAGATTTTACTTAAAAATTATGCTGAAATCTCCACATGCCAACAATTGGCTATTGCCTGGTATACTGTTGTCCCAGAGTGACCTGTTCTCCTCTATTTTATGTAGCAGGCTTACTGTAGGTTCTAACCATAAAGTAAGCTTTGATACAGGTGCAGTGAAATCATTATGGTAAATTTCCTACCAGCCATTCAGATTATGGTGGCCAATGCTAATCATGTGTGTGCACATCACCTATTCCTTAAAAAATATTTTTTACTCTTGAGGATTTGAAAACTACAGAAATATCTTTAAACCTATTAGGACTGATGGAATTTACTCTGCCCTTGTAAACTGATGTTCTCCAGATTAATGCCAGATATGGAATAGTTTGAACTTTAGTCTTTGCACTGGAGAGATTAAAGAAAGAGGGAAGGCGATTACAAGTGCTACAATGGTAGAGATGCAATTATGTGATTATATACAGGATCTGCAGTTTCAATAGCAGAATGCAGAATAAAATAGATCTGAAGCTTATTATTGACAAAGCCTTTTATTTCTGCTAATCAAACTGATGTGCCAATATAAGGTTAAAATCGCTGCAATAATGTGCATACATTAAAGACATTTTATGTATTGACACTGACTGCTTTAAAAAGTTCAAAAACACTGGGCAATCTTTCCTCTCCTGGCAACAGGAGGCAATATTCCTAAGTGCTTGTGCTGTAGCTGCTGCTCTGGTGCTGCCTTCCCTTGGAGGTCTTGCCAGGGCTGAGTTTTGGCTTAACAGACAAGCTGAATCAGCACAGATTGCATTTCTTCACAGCCTGCATCTGCCCATGGCAAGGGTTTAGCTAAGCCGAATCCCTCAATGGGCTTGCAGCAAACCTCAGTTGCATCAACAAAACCCAACTGATTTGCACTCCAGTCTAGCTCATTGCAGGCAAACAATTCTTCTCTGAGGACTGTAGCTAGCCCAGAGGTTTTGGCCAAATAGGATTAATCAGTTGCCATATAAATAGAGGCAATTAACGTACACATAAATTCTGATGTATGTACTTGCAAATTATTTATTCTAGTCAGAATTAATGAATTTGTGTGAAAATTTTCAATGAATTGTTTAGTGATGTCCTTGTTTGTGTAATATATGAACTGATATGGCTGCTGTATTTATTAAATAACTCAATAAATTAATAACTAAAAAATTTTAGATACTGAATTTTTTTGCATCTAAAGCTCAGCTGTGGAGAACAGCTAAAGACAATGCGGTGTCTGCAACAGATCTCCTTTGAATAATAGGGTTTGAATTCATGACTATGATACTGAAGATGGATAACTTAAAATCAGTAGAAATTAAAGAGAACCAAAAACTATCCTGTTATTCCCTGAATTATTCTAACAAAAACATTAGATGTCACAGTTATTGTGGGGTAACTGCAAATAACTCAACTGGAGGCATGCGGTGGTCAATAGTAAATGTACAAAATAGGAAACATGAACATTGCTGTTCAGTTTCTAACTTAACATTCCCCCCCCCCCCCCCCCCCCCCAAGAAAGCTTCATATTTAACTCTCTTGTCTGACTTAGTTATTCTTCAAAAGGAATAGGTATGAGACCAGATTGTAATTTTGGACCTACTTTGTATCCTATTATATATAAAGATTTTCAAACTTGAGTATGAAGTAGTAGAACTCAGAATGTTGAGTTTAGAGGTGTTACCTGACAGATCATTAATGATAAGGGTGTGGTAACTGTTGCAATAAGAAGTGATGGATATGGTAAAGAATGACCCATCTCTTGCTCCTGACTGATTGAGAAACTGGATTGTACAAGAAGACTTGGCCACCTGATGCATCTCTGCTTGATACATTGTAGTCCTTACCACGCATGACAATATACGCCATCCATAGTTAAAGCACTCATTGTGATCTTTGGTTTGCTGATAACATTCCCTGAAAGAAGTGTATGAGCTGGTGCACTTAGCAGTTTTCCTTTGCAAAGCTCTCCACAGCACTGGATAAGGGTCCAGCTTGCTCTTTATTGTAAGGAAGAATTCTCTATGCTCTCATCATCTCTTTTGCATCAGAAAGCAAGTTTTATCCAGAGTGCTGTGACAATGAAGAAAAGATTTTCTGCCTAAAATTGCATTGGCAGTCTCCATTTGGGAGCATGATATAAAGGACAAGACATAAACATCATGCTGCAAGTGTTTATTGGCTTGCAGCATGGCTCAGGTTGCAGGCACCTCTGGAGGTTGTCTTGTCCAGTCCTCTGGCAAAGTATTTAGAGCAGACTGCACTGCCCTGTGTCCAGCTGGGTTTTTAATATCTCCAGCCTCTGCGGATAGAGATTCCACAGCCTGTCTGAATGACGTGCATCTGTGTTGGACCACTGTCACAGTGAGAGTTTTATGTTTAAATGAAATTGCTTGTGCTTTGGTATGTGCTTTTTTTCCCTCTAGTTCTTTTACTGGGCACCCATTAGAAGAGTCTGGCTCCATCGTCTTTACTCTCCCTGCTCTGTCACAAGGGCATTCTTCTGGCTTATAGTCAATTTGTTGTCCATCTGCTCCCAGGCCACTCTCTGTAAAGCTCTTTCCTAAGCCAGTTGGCCTCCAACCTGTACCGGTAAAAAGGAGAGAGAGGAATAAGGAAGGAAGGAAGATCATACAACGACAGAAATGGAAGGAGAAGAGGTTGGGGAGTGGGAGTGTGCAGATGAATGCAGGCAACTGGTGCCAGCATGCTGGTTGCAGCAGGGTCATTTATGTCAGCTTCATTAAAATGCTACTGGGGGAACACCACAGTCTTGAATATCAATCCACAAGTGCTCCTATGCTTTGCAATTAATTAGGATTTAATGCATCCTGCAACTATAAACAGTAATGTTAGTATGAATCAAAAAGGATGTGCGAGTTTTGTTCTGAGGCTCGTATATACACTTTCAGGGCATCCAGGACACTTTCCTTTTCAATGGCCTTTGCAATGACATAGTTCTGGCAGTTTTGGTATGATTTAATAAAATGTTTGTTTGGTCAGCTCAAGGTGCTTTACTTAAGCTCTGTCTGCTAAAGCAGACCTTTCCAGGAAGGGCCTTGAAGTAGAGCATCACAATGTCTCAAAAGAGCAAATGTAGTTTTATGGCAAGACACCAGTACAATTGGTTTGGAAGAAGTGGGGGAATTGGTGGTGAAAGAAGCCTTCTATGGTCACCTAAAATATTGCTGGCATTCAGTCGGTAATCCAGCAATAGTCCTCTAAAATAGATAATACAGGACTACATTTAGGAGTCCTGTATGATGGTCCTAAAATGGATGTTGTACAATAAGACTGAGACTCTTGTTTTCATAATGCATGTACATATGTGCATATTAACTCTTCCATATTTGGAAATAATGCAGGTGTATTGGAAGTTTTTAATATCTGAGAAACAGTTACAGCTTTGGCCTTATCGTTGGTCCAGATCCACATCCATGGTAAATAGGTCAATCAAAATCAATGGAGCAGTACTTGTCTGTCCTTTGTGTACCTTGACTGTTAATTTTTTCCAGAAGATTGAAAGCCACCCAAGACGCATAAAATAGAGGGATTTTTCTTGATCACTCATGTTCCTATTCAAAGACTTCAGAGGTGTGATCCATGTTGATCTGTGCCCAGCTGCTAAAGCAATGTCTTTTAGCGTGTTCTGCAACACAGATTAGAGGGGTGCAAGTAGAGTGCTCTCTGTACTTGAGCACCCACAGAAAAAGTAAGATCAGCTTTTCACATGGTGAGATTCTAAGAGGTAGGGCTAATATCTGTAAGTGGAACTGAAAGGAATTAATTTTATGTATTGCTAATGCTCCTTTTCTTTTGATTTTTATACCTATGTAGATTAATGATATAACTAAAATCAAGACAGTAGCTAATCAAGATGTATGCTGTCTGTCTCTGAAACAGCTCTTTTTGCTTTAGTTTCTGAGTAAATAGTTAAAGGCATATCATTTAACCAGACACTTGAAGACATTCTGGGAATTTTGCTAGTTAACCTGCACTTTCTATAGTTCATGTAATGCCTATCATTATGTAGGAAAACACTGTAAAGTAATAACAGTATTGCGTACAAAGGACAGGTAATAGAATACATCCAAGGTTTGAATACAAAATAGTATTGTAGCATTGTACTTAAAATGGTATATTCAAGGAGATCTCCTGTTGATTTCTGTTTCTATCAGCATTTGAGCAGAGCCTGCGCATCATGAGGGTAATCTTAGTTATCAACTAAGACAAAAAAGGTTTAGATGTCTTTTCACTCTTTATATTGCTTGCTGCTGTTGTCTCATTCCTCTTTGTTCTCCAATGTGTGCTACCTCATACCTATCCTTGAAGTCACATAGTTGACATGATTGCATACACAGAGTCCTTATTCTACAGGAATTTGGGAAATGACAACAAATTTTTATGTTGTACTGTAATCAGTTCTTCAGTAGTGTTGTGGGAGTGATATGCCATCAGAGTTCTCTTTACCTGCATCCAGGCATGTGCCAAAGCCTCTGTCCCTTTTCTTAACCTGCTACTTTTTCCTGCCAAGCTGAGTGATCTAGTTCATTGTTCAGTGAAGTGCATCTTTGGCCCACCATCCAAAGGACAGCAGTCACTTACCTCTGTCTGTAATACCCTGCTTGCATCAGGTCTCCTTGGTGCTACAGAAACAGAGGGACTGTTCACCTTCTCACTGAGATGGTTGGCTGTGTAATGCCAAGGAGACGTGGTGGCTGCCTGTCGTGATCTACAGGCTCTGGTCTATCCAATAGGTCTAAGATGACAGGAGGGTTTAATGTTTTAATACCAGGTTTATGTATTTGAAGATATTGGACATTATGTTGGATTTTTATTTAAAAGAGTGATATGGCATTATGCTGAAATTGCAATGCATAGTGATTCCCCTTGCCAGTCTCTACATGCTTCCCTATCACAAAGAGGGAGATTTTGTCCTAATTAGAAAGGCCTAAACCATGGGTCGAATAAAAGTATAGTCTGGAAATTTTTAGATGGCCTACATAGTGTGGCATTCTTTGTATCTTTTTTTCGTAGCAATTTGTGTTCTGATGCTTAATTCTTAAGAGTGAATGTTGTGATTTTTTTCCATGTTAAGTCATGGCTCTCATATTAGCCAATACTTCTGAAGGGCAAATCTTGTACTTCACTGAAATGAAGTCCTGAAAGTTGTCAGAGAGGAGTCCTTATATAAAGTTGGCCATTATCTGGAGAGTCAGAGTCAAGGGTTCTGGGGTAATTGTACATGACCTTTCAGATCTGAGATCTATCTGTATGGAGGAGGAGGCAGCACAGCTTCCTTGAAGCAGCTCCCAGGATCTAGATTTTTCTGGCACCATCAGGAGTTTCAAGTTTAAATGACAATTAAATCAGATGCCATCAGTGTGTGACATGCCAGCTCTGCCGTACTATCACAAGGTGGCCTTTTGTGCTAACCTTTATGGTGTGAACCTACACCAAGGTGAGAGGCTGCAAGTAGTTAATACAGTACTAAATGTCATCTCTGATGATTTTTAGGCATTCTGACTGAAATGAGTTAATTTTCAATTTTCCATGGTAAAAAAAAAAAGGAAGGTAGAGAGCAGCCTAGTAAGATCTATATAATACTACAAACTACATACATGAAGCTATGCTAATCTTTGATGTAGTTGTAGACAGTTTCTGTGGAGAGCAGGGGTGGCTTTTAAGCAGCAGCAGCCAAAATGTGGAGAGCAGCAGGTGGTGCGCATCCCATTTTGTGTGCCATGGTGCTGGATGCAGGAGTGTCTGATGATATCTCATAATGAAACAATCAAATGCATTGAGCAGTTGAACACAGCTCAGCAAAGCGGTTCTTAACTAATGTGGATTGCCTGTCTGCCAGTAAACAGATAATTGCGCTCCGTTGTTTAATTGAACTTTCATGAAACTAAAATGTGTTTTGGTAAAATGCACCATGGAAATGTGTTCTGCTTGTGGATCATGTATATAGGGGATCAAGCTATTGGGGTTGGGGCGCGATATCTGTCAGATACACAGGTAATGCTCTCTATGCTGGCTAGACTGCAATGGGGAGTCAAGCATATGTAAGTGACTCCCTTATAGCTTTCACTGATGAAAGTTGCAGTGCCTAAGCATAGAACCTGTTGCTTGTTTTTCGGAGGTCTGTTTGGTTTTGATGGCCACGTTTAAATACTTGGAAAGCACCGCAGCTATAGATACATCTGAGGAATCTCACTGTGTTTCCCTGACTAGTTCTACCGAAAAAAAATGCCTCTGACTGAATTTTCCTACTGTTCCACTAATTCACTCTGCTCCTGAGAAGCTTTGAATAGTGTCCATATTCACCTTTTTTGCTACCTTAATTACTGAACGTAAATCCTGGCCACTCTGTCAACCTCCAGTTTCTCAAATTAGTAACTTTCCTATTCCTGAGCTAGTATTTAAATTTAACTTAGTCCCTTTCCACAAGAATCAACCTTTAACAGATAAATTGACAAAGAAATTGACAGTTTAGAGATGCATGTTATGCCCTTTTTTTGTACAACAAAATGTTTGAATTTCATAAGGTAGGAACATGTTCTCTAACTTGTAAGATGTACACATGGAATGTGATGTTCTGGAAAGTCTGCAAAGATATCCTAGAATCCTCTATCTACATTTCCCCCAAATCAATACCTTACAGAAACATTGTGGTCTGTAATCCATTACAATGAAAGCTCTGGAGAGCAATAGGAACCACATGGCACAGGGCCATATATATTTAAATTGAATGCCTTGTAGAATGAGATGAATAAGCATCTTGGAATAACATACCCATTTCTGTAAATTTACAGGTTACATCAGGTGGCAGATTAAAAATAAGAAAACAAGGAGCTAGAAGAGTTGCTATTAGTAGGAAGATCTGAACCAATGGACTGTGTGGATATAGTTATGTTTGAAGGCATCTGCTCTTCCCATTACAAGGTAAGACACAAAATATTTCTGCTGTTTTGTTTTTTCAGTGCAGTGCAGCTTGCTCCTGTGACACTGCTCAGGTTGGCACTGGAGGTGTTCTCCAAAGCTTGTTCAGTCTAGCAGCTAACTGCTAATAACTGTGTCACACATTTAACATAGAGGTGGACTATATGCAGACTTGAAAAGGCCTCAAATTTCAAAAGTTAATGACAAATATGGATCCTCAGGGCCTGTAAAATTCAGATTTTTATTATGTTAAGTATCTGTTCAGATAGCTCTACAGGTTGTCTATTTTTAGCATGTGCTAATAGGAGACATACCTACTCACCTAAGGCATCTTTTTTTATGTGCTTATTAATTACTGTCGATTGAAATAGACTCGAAACTTGTTCTTCTTAGTGCAGGGTCTTAATCAGGAGAAAATGTCTCTAAGGAAATATCTCTAACTGAAGATGCAAATTATGCCATTTTCTTTGTATAGTCTCAGTGTTCTTTCCCTTTCAGTATTGTTGTATGGTTTGTTTTAAAAAACTGCTACCTTTTTATGTTTTTAATCTGTTCCAATTAAAATTAATTACATATTGGTCTAATTTGAGGGTGGGGGAGAGCTTGATACATTTTCTTGACATCTTTTGTCTTGTGCTTGCATATTCAGTCTCTTACTCTGTAAGTTTCCTTTACTGAGTTGTTCTCAAGGAAGGTACAAAACATATATTTTCAAAAACTCATTCAGAACTGGTAGAAAAACTTCAGAAAGACACGAAACAACTTATTTTTAAAGTAAAATTTTTCATTCCAAGATGATGTGGTTCTGCATGGCTGGGGGATGGCTATGTGGGACTTCTTTGTGTTCTAACAGTTCTGATCAGCACAAACGCAAAGCCACAACACCAGCTCTGTGTTACTCAGGAGCTCAAATTAGGCAGCTGTGTGTTTGCAGAAAAGGGGCAGTTACAACTGGTCTTAGCTGGTGTCTGCTTTAACCTAGAGAGCACTTTCAGCTGATGTCAGAGTGACAGGTACATTCCTCTCATTCTTCTTTTGTGGAAGAACTAATCGGAAGAGATCCTCTTCCTCAGGTGGGGCATGTAAAAAATGCTGGCACTGCATCCTATACGAAACAGTAGGTGCTCCCTGCTATGTTGAAGTAACAGGAATAAAATCCGTGAAGTAGTTAGAAAATGTAAAGATAAGCCATAGCAAATACAACTTACAAGGAAAACCACATTCAAACTCTTTTGAGTACTTGGGACATTCCAGTAATTTTCTGTAATCATCATTGTGGAGGAATGTACATAGACCATAAAAATCCCCAAGATCTGTTCTAGATAACAGGCCCTTCTCTAAAGAGGTTTATTTCTCCTCTTAGAAGCTTGTGACCCACGGTGTCCACACACAAGTGCTCCATTGGAATCTGTATTGTAACCAGTTACTACCAGCTTCCACAAATATAAATGCTGACATGGTCTGTACTTTCTTTTTTAAACATCCTTACACTTGTGTTTTATGAAATTCCCAGCTTTAGTGCAAATTACTAATATAAGGCAGGGTGGGGAATGACACCTTTGGTTCTGCACACAGGAAATGACAATGCCACTTCATGTTGCCACCTTGCCTGATTTAATCATGTCCTTCTCTGATTTGGAGCTTCTGAGTTTGTGCTTACTGGCAAGGGAGAGAGCCCAGCCTTGGACAGGGCCTCTGGCTGTTGCATGACAAGTAATCCTTCCAAATAGGATTTGCATTCTTGTAGCAACAATTCTGGGGATAGAGAATGAATACATGGAAGCAAATTCTGCTTACACAGACATAGCTCAAGTCCAGCCATTAAGAATGCAAGTCAATGACAGACAGAGTTGCATATAAACCTTTTCTAAAAAGAACTGGTACTAGCTGCTAAGAAAAATGTCAGAGCATCTGCAGTGTCTCAGTCAACTGGATTTATAGGCAGTTATTTGCAGCAAAAATGCTGTTAGAGCCCCACAGTTGGTTTGTTAGTTTTCATTTGCCAAAGGATGTCATCCCTACATAGTTGTCATGTAGAAATGTGAGCTTGCAACCCAGCTACTTCTGTTTGCAGTCTCAATTTTCACTTAAAACTTCATTGCTCTTTCAGTAATGTGTACTTTCTGCTTTAAAGTGCCTGAGATGGTCTGCTATAGTGACTCTTCTATTTGGAATGATAGCCTGCTGTAGGACAGAATAAATAACTGAAAGTAATAGTGATTTAAATCAAAGCCAGACCTCGAATCCCTGAACTTTTATATTGCTGTTTATTTTTGGGTATTATTCTTGATAGCCTTCTAGGTGTATTTATAGTTTTTGGCTAAGAAAATGATTGAAACATCAGACAAAGCTTGGGAAGTAAAGGAACAGACTACTGAACACAGGTATTCAGATATTAACAGAAGCTATGTGACTTTCAGGGTTTCTTTTAGCAATCTAATTTTTAAATGAAGGCCTGAAGAAGCATCTGAAAACTTCTGGGAAGTAATGTATTAGAAAAGTTTAAAACCAAATAAAAATTTCCTTCAACTCATCAAAATCTTTTGTAGCTCTTTTTTTTTCCCCTATGCAGAACATACAGATGCATTTGTTCTCTATACTGAAGCACTGGTAACTTTTGTAATTGAAACATTTGTCCAAACTTCAGGATAGCTAAATCAGAGCCAGTTATTTTGTAAGGACTTCACAGTTCACTGAAATCGTTCCTTATAGCTAAATAAAATAAATTGATTTTGCTTAGACTTAGCCCTCTCTTTCTCCTTTCTGGTGCTCCTGGTCCTCACTTTTGCTAGTAGTGCTGAGGGACCTGGGTGTTGATGAGGCCTCAGTGGTGCTGGATATCATGCCAGATCAGAATAAATTTAAAATGCATTTTTCTGCAAATAGTATGTGATGATAGAGGCAAGAAAGATTAGAAGAGTACAGATCCAGGAGCACAGGAGAAATGAGACATTTTTCACCAGCATGGTAAGCGGTAGCTTAAACAACCTGTGGGCAGCCTTTTATTTACATATGCAGCTCTGTAGCCTTGAGGTGATTGTGTTTTAAGGTGGTGGATAATCAAAGAATTTAAACCCTGCAAGAAGGAAGGTCTCCGAAGAACTAACCATAGTGTCACTATAGAAGTCCCTCCGTGTGGTTTTGATTTGCGTAAGAGCTGTTTGATTTAAATCAGCTTAGAAATGAGAGCAGCTTCTTGGCAGCAGGGGAAAGCCTTTCCCTTTAGGAAGTGAGGGTGACATACAGCTCTCCTTACCTGCAGTGTAATTTGCCCTGACATTTCCTGGCACAGTAAGTTCTTACTAACTGCAGTGACACTTGCCCTCTGTGACATAATTTGAAATGCTTTTTCATGATACTTCCGCTTGAACTGAAGGCAGCCAAACTGCCTCTTCTAATTTCAGCCCTTTTGATTCCTTATCCTCAGTGATGGGTTCTGCTTTGCAGTGTTTCCCAGTGCTGCCTGAAATGAAAAGGTGAGATAGATAGCAGCTAGCAGTCCAAAGTTTTTCTCCTGTCACTACTTGAGAGTGTGGTGGAAGTCATTGATTCATGAGCTAAATCCTGAAGGAGTTGGCTTCAGAAGTTTGCACTCTCAAAACAGACATTAAGATCTACAAGTAACAACAGAGCCAAGTAACCGTAGGGTTTGTCCTTGCCTCCATTTATTGCTACTAACATTGGACACTAGTCACAGATTATATTTAAAACCCACCAAAAAGAATATGTTAGGGAGCAAAATCAGTCTTCACTATCAAGAAGAACACATTTTTCTAGTTTTGATGTTGGCCACTGAATGGGAATTGTTACAACTCCTATTTTTAATTTGTTTCTGCAAGGAGAGTGTCTTTTCTTCAGTAAAGAATACCTACAAACTTGTTGCTACATAGTAATCTATTCGCTTGAAGATGTAGTAATCTATTCACTTTGAGATGCTGCAGTTATTTCCTGATGATTAGATGGAAAATACAGTTGTTCCGATAACATTTTGTACATGCTGATGCCATTGAATATGCATAATTCACTCTACTTGATCTGGCCATGACAAGTTTGATAACTACTCCTAATAGTAAGCAGTAAGTTTCTTTTGTGGCGGTTGGAGACTGTTATGTACAATGCAGATGAAAGAAGTCTAATGGGTGCAGTTAAATGCAGTCAAGTGTGATGGGGATTTCACCAGTAAGTGGAGGAAGTTTGGAAGTATGACCTCTTGTTTGATAGCTGGTGCAAAAATAAACTGGTGTACTGTGTAAAATCAGTCTGGGAAATCTGATATAAAGGTAAACTTGCTATGCGACTAATCTGAGAGAGTCCATAAGAAGGCAAAAAGAAAGAACTGGATACCTAGTTATGCAGGATGCGTAGTCTTCCTCCGGTTTCTTGCCAAACATAGAAACAAAAGTTGCTTTTTAGGTGTCTTCTTATTTAGCTTCAGGTTCCTCACAACCCATAATGAGTTGTATCAGCTGTGTGAGGTGGGGAAATCCCCTTATCCTACCCCTCCCTACAGATGGCCACTGAGATTATCCCAGGATCATGTAAAGCAGAGAACTAAATTCGACTTCTAAAACCAAGCACCAGACCTGGCTATTCATTCAATACTCTTAAACCAGTGGAATCTCCCTGCAGGATGAGTAGGCCATACCATTCCTATCCGTGGTTAGATTAGGGATCAGGCTGTTGAATTTCGGCTGTACGTTTCTAGGTCATATTTAAAGTGGATTAAAAGGTCCTGCTATGTTTCAACTATTTGTGGGTCAGGAAGAGAGCTGAAAATATTAAATGGTGTACAGAAAACTATAGAAATTCAAGAGGTACTCAGTTTTGGATTTCACCTTTTTACAAGAAAGACGCCAAACTAAACTTTTAAACTCTAGTCTGCAAAGGTGAGGTTGCATCTAAGATAGCATCACCTTGTTGTGGTGAGGAGGTCCCTGTAAATAAAGATCCTTGTACTGGAAATTAAGTCAGTATAGAAAACATTACAAGTCTATACAGCATGACTTGTGTATTTATTTCTGTATTTGAGATATTAATGACATGTCAGATTACTAAAAGTGCATTTTTAAAGCTCTATTTGTGATATAACCTTTTTCCTTTTCGTTTCTATTCTATTTTTTTAATTCCTTCTTACGTGCATGTGCTAATTGCTTAGTTTTCATGAGATATGCACTGCTTAAAAACAAGATTTTGAAAAAGCAAATGCAAAGTAAAATTATTTTTTAACAAGTGTCTTTCGACATTTAGCCTGCCAACAGCAGTGCTAAGAAGTCGAAGAAATTGTCCTGAGTAGGAAGGGAGAAGTACTTCATGTGAAGTTTCACAAGTGAAAGCCAATATCCTCTTACACGTAGCTAGAGTTGTTTATAGCTGCAAAGAGCTAGCTGAATGCTGAAGAGAAGTGCTCAAAAAGTGGAGAAAGATTTCGACTTATAGATGTTCTGTAAAAGCATGTTTTTGTGCATTTCAATGTGGGATCCAAATTTAACTTGTTGGCATCTTTCTAAATGTGTATTAAAAGACATGGGAAAGTGATACACATGATAAACTTCGTTAGAAGAAGGGATGGTGATTTCTTTTGCTAAGAAGTTAAATATGATCTAGGCATGATGTTACCTATGAGATCTGATTAGGTTCTATCGCATGGCTTTAGCCAAATAACCTGATTTATTCACCTTAATTCCTTTCTTTGGTTAAATAGAGTCATAGCACAAGCTTCATTTGACTTTGGGAATGAAACGAGGGGAAAAATGCATGTGCTGTTGCTGAAGATCCAGATAGTTGAAAATGCAGAGTACATATGACTTTGGTCTAGTTTGAACAGCATAATCAACAGACAGCTTTGTCTAGGCATCCTAGTGAACTATCAAGTATGTGTTCAATATCCTAAATCATCTGTTGGGATTGTATTTTGTTTACATCAGTGTTATAATTCTTGCTTTCTTTTATAGCTATGCAAAGAAGAGATTTATGCTTTTTTGAAGGTTAAATTCTTTGTTCCAATACTTTTCTGAATGCTCAGAAGAAATGTATGTTTTGCTTATTTAGCTGCATCCACTGCTGGCTTGCCTTGCTCAGCTTAGTCAAATTTTGGAGGTAGGGTATATTGTCTGTAAACTTCAGGTGGTTCAGCTATCCAGCCTTTTGTGCTGAGTCTTTTTTTCTTTTCCACATCATTCTCCAGAAGAGACTTTTAAAACAAAGAGAGACTTTAGAGAGCCATCTTGTACTATTCTTCTTTCTGATTTGTTCTGTTAGCTGCTCTCATCTTATGGTAGAGGCAACTGTTCACCAAAAACAGTGTATGTAAAATCTTTTTCTTGGAGCTTTTCTTTAAATTGAAGGAGTTTTTTACCTATCACAATAGGCTTATTAATTAATGCAATTGTTACTTTCTCTTTTCAGATATGATCTTCATGACCTTAAGTAGAAGCTCTCTTAACATGCTGTTGACTGAGGCACACATCATCTACTTTGTTTCCTGATTCTGCCACACAACCTATTAGCTTTCAGAATGGAGGTTGTTGGGTACCAATTGGCAGGAACCATCACACTGCTGTTACTTTGGACTTTCTTTGGCAATTTAATAATACTGTATTCTTCAGTTTTCTGTTTCTCAGCAGTAGCTTAGATATTTCTTCATCTTTCAAAATCTGTTTATTTATGTCTTGCCCTAATTTTCCCCTTTCAGAGAATTTGACATCTTCCACGCTTTCCCTTAGGTTGTTGAAATTCCTTCTTCATTTTAGTGTGCCTTTCCAGGTTAATTTTAGCTGTCTGTTTACAGGTGATCAATCTGTTGTTATCCAGCTTTACACTAAATGGTATTTTCTTTGTGTTTCTCTCCTGGTACTGTGTCGTTCTTTGAACTTTTGCTCTGTATAGAAGTTGAAATATTCTGCTTCTTGGTCACCAAAAAAAAAATCAAACACATTTTCTTGCTGTTAGTTAGCATTTTTTATTGTTTTATCTGATTTCAGGTCAAATAGATTCACAGGATCTCTCTTCATCTGCAAGGAAATTATGCTAGCATTCCCATTCTCCTGTGCTAGACTTATTAGACAGGCATGATTAAAGACATGCCTGTCTCTTGCAACCTCAGTGATATGTTTATATATGAAAAGAGTGCTTTGCGTTCTTCACATGCTCGTGCATCACTTCCCATTGACTTTCTGCTGGGTATCTTTTGTTTCCAGTCTTGTTCCATGCAGCATCTTTTCTAAATTAATATTGCTGTTCATGATTTAAGTTGCAAGACACCTAACTCCCAGACTCGAAGGAGTGAAGGAAATTTGGATCTTGTTAAAGAAATTTTGGCAAGAAATGAAGGCTGTAATTTTCAATAGCTCATCCAGCAGTAGGACGTGAAATCCTAATGCCCGATTTCTCTCTGATGTAAGAGCACCACTTTTTTTAAAGTAACCTCAGGAATAAAAGACCAAAATAGAATGACCTGAAGCATGTGCTGTACAGATGGCAGATCAGAGCAAAGCAGCCCTAATGAAATAGCTCTTCTTTCTCTCTTTACATAAGCAGCTCCTGGGAAAGAAGTGTTGTGATTTTTTTCCCCCTGCACAAGTAGAAGAAGCACAGGGAAGTGATGTGATGAAACCTGTTGGGGACATGTTTCTTAAAATTTCCCTAGAGTGCTGGATCTCGAGTATGAAGACTGTCTGCACTCATCAGTAAAAGTGTCCAGATAGAGAGGAAGCCTTTCTGCTTATTTTCCTGCAGATCTTTCCCCCAAAAAACGCAAAAAATTTCTAACCACTTCAGGTGTCAGAGGCACAGTCTCATCTACGGCGTGTGTCTCTTCCAATGGAGGAAAGAGGAATGTGGAAAAATGTGTTTTAAACAAGTGTAGTTCCCTGATACAACAGGTTTTAATATTAAGGATCCATTTTTTAAGATCTTGTAATTCCTCATAGTGAAAGGAATGATTTGCATGCAGATGGGGAGGATGATTCTACTGCTTCTGTGAAGTCTCCTGTGTAACAGGCTAGTAAATTAACAAATCCAAATAGCTTTTAGGATCTTTAAAAAACCCAACACAAAACCAGATTGTTGCTCAGTGCAATTATGAGAAGGGCTAGGCAGCTAGCCTTGGCTGATTTGAAGACTACCATTAAGGCTTATCCTCATCAATATCAAATATGGCAAGACACCTTAAAATCTGACACTTTTCTGTAATGCTGTATTTCCGATGGAAAGTGAGGTTTTCCTGCACAGATGTAGGTTTGGGAAGTGCTTTGAGATTGCAGATGAAAGTTGTTGTATATGAAAATTACAAGTATTAAAATATAAAAGGAGTAGGGGTTTATGTCTAAGATTAAAAAAAATAATTGGCTACTTTTCAAAATGTGCATTTGGTTTTCAAGAACCATAGGGTACAGTGTACCAGCAGGGCTCCTTAAGAATTAGATTTGGATACATGGCTGCCAATGATAACTTTCTTAAAACAAAAGGCAATTTTAGGTATAAGCAACTAAAAAACAGTTCAATGCTCAATGTGATACTGCAGCCATTGTAGCTTGGTTCTGGGAGAAAGAGTTGGGGAAGACGTTGAAGGGATGGGAAGATAATTTTCACTGTCTGCACAAGTAGTATAAATTCTTTGTCTAATCTAATATCCTGAAAACTGACATGGGGAACTATTCATGGGGGATATTAAAAGACTGTAATTAAGAAGTTTTTATGTGAGAGAATAACTCGCTGAATGTGGCAGGAAGGGTAGCTGTGAAATTATTTCAGTGCTTTTTATCTCTGGTTTTAACCTCACATTGTACTGAATTGCCTTCATTTTCCCGATTGATATGAAATGTGTTAGCAGGTTATGGTAAACAAGGGGTTTATTTTCTGTTTTTGTTCAGACTGCCAGTAGCAGTGGCTGCTACATTGCAATGACACAAAAAACTAGTCTGGGGCTTTTCAAGTATTTTGGGTGCATTAATTAAACTTAACAATACTCTTCTGAGGCAGTATCTGACTGAACACTAGGCAGTACTCCATGAGTAGTTATATTGTAATTACTGCAGGTGCTTATGACTGGAAATATGGTGTTGGGTAAAATCATGGAAGCTGGGCCCATCGCGTATCATATGTTCTTCTCCCAGGGTCTTAACACTATGACAACAGAAATGCCAAAAATAGAACTCGGGAGTCTCAGATCCCAGGGGAGTAATTTCATCTCTGGGCAGCATTTCCTCCCTTAGGACCTTCTTCTGTGTGTCTACTTTAACTCACCTTCTTTCCACTTTTGTTACAGAGAAACAGCCTGGCCCTAAATCAACTTTTAAGTGAGAGATAATTGCAATCATAACTCGCTTCCATAGGGAACTGGTGTTGTCTTTCCTTTAAAGTTAGATATACTGGAAATAATACTGAACTTCTTGTTGCCATGGAGTCGGTAATGCATGAACATTGTCAATGTTCAGATACCTTTTTAACAGAATGCCCCTCCTGTTGTGCAAGGCAAGTCAGTTGTTAGTTTGCTGAAAATCAGCCAAAACACAGCCACCATTATCTGTTTCCCTCTTAAGCCTCCTTCATGACACTCTTTTTTTTTTTTTTTTTAATAGATGTTGAAAGCTAAGATTCTTGTTCTTTAGAGAGCCTGCCCAACTCTAATATTGGCAGAACTGTTGTGTCAGGTATAATACAGGTGTTTTGCTACTGAGTTATAAATTCGGCAAAACTTGCCAGTAACGATCACCAAAAGATTTTTCAAGCTGATTTCCTATTGCTGGAACTTACTGTCTGTAGCTGACAGCTGGGTAATCATGTAACTAGCTAAAGGTCAGAAGTAATCTGCATTCTGGCTCTGCAGACCTTTTCTAAATACAGTAACTAGCTGTGGAGGTGGTGTCTGTTCAGATCTCCCTCATGGCATACACAAAGCTTAGTTTCTTGTTTTGAAGATGGGTTGCCCAATTCCTGTTATTAAATAGTTGGCTGCTCAGTGCTTTGCTGAAACATCTCCATTGTCCAAAATAACATACTGACAACAAATACTGCTTTTCCTGCTAATTTTCCTGCTAATATTTCTGCTGCTTTTTCTGATACCATACTGCTGTGTGGATAGGGATGAGAACTGGTTCAGAGATACAGGACCTTTGCACAGATGTCCACTGTTTTGGGGGACATGTCCTGTGGCTGAATTTATTTCCCCTGTCCGCTTCGGATTATTTTTTTTAATTGATGTGGATATATCACCTCAAGTAAATTCTTAGAGGCATTTTCTTTTCTTTATGCAGCACTTTCTGCTGAATGGATAGTCTGGTTCCTACTTATTACAAGGCAATCTTGAGTAATTTGTGCCTGTATCTTGACTGCTCAAAGCAGACTGCGTCATAAATATTTTTGAAAAAGCATGGGGAGTCACTTGCTGAAATTAACCGTAATTTTTCTATTAACCTAATGGTTGAAATTGTGTTCGGACGTATTTGGATTGGACTAATCACGGGAGTAGGACAAAGACTTGATAGCAAGAAAATTGGGTTAATTAGAACATATGTGTTCCTGCAGTGACCCTAGAGATCACTGAAGTAAGCAGTGCTTTTTTGGACATGATCGTAATTTCTTGGCTCCAAAACAGTGGTATCCAAAGTGTGGATATAGTTGTTGTAAAATGTCATTCATCAGAGGTAGTCTATTTTAATAAACATGGATCAGATACTCCCTCTCCTGTTAACTCATGAGTCAGTGTGAGAAATTTTTGGCCCTGTGCTATTAATGATCATAGTTTGAATTATAGTGTTTCTGTACAGCATCTTTAGTTGTAATTCTTCTTTATTCTTTTGTTACTTCCTGTAATACACAGCACTATTTAATGTATTTACGAATTATATTTTGCCCAAATTTGGAATGTCTTCTGTGATTTTGCAGTACAAGAGTGTTACTATATTTTCATAGTCTTCTGAAGAACACCATCCCTTGATTCTGGCATTACTTTTTTGTATTTAAAAGGCTGATATTTTATAGTCTATTTTTGATCAGAAAATATAACAAACACTCCAGTAACATCAGGGATGAATGGCAAGTACTAGTTGGACCTCTCCACAGTTTTTCTCTATATTACTTTGTCTTCATAGGAAGAAAGAATTCAACTATTAATGTATTTATTGTCCTTTATTCAGTGAAGGCATAATTCGAAATGTAATAGCTAACTGCAGAGTGCCAGAAAAGTCTAATAAGATAATAAATTACCATAAAAACTAGATGACTTTCTGCTACTTATTCTTGATTTAGGACTATGTAATTTCACAGCGACATACTTAAGCCAATGTCCTCTCAGATGTTCTCCCACAGTTATTACAGCAGGTGAATTTTGGCCAATTTGCAATTTGGTGTCAACAGGAGTATAGGAATCTGTTTTCAAAATTGATCTATTCTGAGCTATAAAACAAAATACCAGTAATTTCAGGTCTTTTCTTAAAATAATAATTACGTTGTATTTGTACTGTCTTTTTCTGTTCATGTCATTTAACGGCAGATGATGAAAAAGATCATAGATAACTTGATTCATTGCTGTGTCAAAGCAGGATTGTTCCTGATGTCATATTTTCCATTGTTTGCCCAATATACTTTTAGGTGACTTGAAAGACAGATTGCCTGTAATTTCCTCTTTCTTTCTAGGTAAGGTTCAGGTTCTTGCATGAATTTCAATAAGAGGCTCATTCTTTTTTTGCAGTAAGCCGTTCATCAATGTAGAATGACTTTTGCTGACTTGAACAAGATGAATCTATGTATTTCAAATAATAATGGAGCAGTTTATAAACCTTTATGTCTAGATGTTGAAACTGGAAAAGAAAGCATATGGCCCCTTGACTTACAAGGGCCTGAAAAAGTAGAGGCGTTGCTTCTTGAATGTCAGCCATGTGACCATGTGAATGTCTCTTTAGCAAAACCAGCCATGTGGCTAAGCATATGCTACAGGTTCTTTAAACTAACAGAGTTTATACAGGGGAAAAAAATGCACTTTGGAAGACTTTTTCCTCAAGTCAGTGAGGCTTCCTAACTCAAGCTCTCACTGCTTACCCCCTTTATATCTATAGTGAGTCTTTTCTGTGGATATTAAGTGACTGTGCTCAGGGCTTTGCAAGTAAACATGGGGCTTTGCCTTCGAGCCTCCAATGAAGGATTCAGTGGTGAGTACGTTGGGGACTCAGTCCTTCATTAGGGAAGTGGCAGTGTTCCAAAACCATAATTACTAAAGTCTTTGTAGTCCAGAGAGGCTGATATCTAGTATGATTCCTTTTCCTTTTTATAACAACCTACATTAAAAAAATGACAGTCCAGCCTAGTCATATAAGATCTCAATCCAGGTAAATTTTTCTGCTTATTCCTCTCTTCTTCTCCATGGTCCACCAAACTTAAGTCCTCAGTGAAACTTTTAATTGTATTTAAAAGATTACATTTATAATACTTCATTTACTTTCCCCAGACTACACTTAATCTCTTCCAGAAATATTTTCCAGTGCAAAAGTGCTTCAAGTAAGCTCATTCTCTAAGTGGAAAGTTTTTGTACTCTCTTCTCTTACTTAATAGAGCAAAACATATTAAAGAACTATAAAATTTGAACCTCTGTAGCTCCTATTGTCACTTAACACAGCTAACATAAATGATTACTGAAGTGTGTACCATCCAGCATTTATCCTGCTTGATTAACAGGTTTATCCACAGAAATTTGTTTTTCCTGTCCCTGTGGAACTGAAGCTGCTTGACCAGCTTCTCAGTTCTGGCCAGGTAATTTTCTCTGCAAGATTAAAAAAAAAGGGGGGGGGAAAAAGACAAATGGCTTATGCTTGGTTTAGAGGAAAAAAAATCAGTTAAGATATTCATTCCCATTTGTTCTTATTGTTAATGAATTGTGCTGAAAAAGAGCACTTCACTTATGAAATAAGAAGAATGGAAGGAGAAATAAGAAGAAATGAAACAAGAAGAAATAAGAAGAATGGGAGAGCAAAATAAATAGGACCGAGGGATGTCAATATAACTTGGCAAATCGAGCATGGGGAAGAGATGGGGTCAGAGTTCCCAACTTTGCAGCTGATTGTCTGACTGATTTGCTTAGTTTAACTGATTTACTCTGTGAGACAAAGTACTTCTGCTGCTCAGTATGCTCTTCCGTAAGAAGGTTATGTTACCTGACTTAATAAAGGGTTGTCCAGATTATGTGTAAAATGCTTTCAGAACTTTCAGTGAAAAATTATGGGTAGATAGGTACAAGTGCAGAAATAAATATAGGTGTACACCTCAGACTGGTGCAGTTACAGAGCACAGTATCACTCCCACCATAGAAAGGACTGGAGGAAACCCACAAGGAACGGTTAAATAAATCCTCAAGTCTCTTTATATATTTACTGTATTTACTTGGCAGCAAATGTGGGGTGATGTTTGGCTTAATGCGTAAGAGTTCTGGAGGGAAGAGAGGGATGTGTGGGGGGAAAAGGGTCATTTGTTCATTTTTTTCAGTTCCTTTTGTACTCTTACTCTGTCATTAGAGCCAAAATTCATTCTTTCTCTCTTCTAGAGCCGTAGCTATTTACTCAGTGTTAAGCCACTGGCATTTTAAAATAAAAGATTTTTCAATAGAGAAAAATTGCATCCTGAGGGGAAATAAAAGGCTTTTTCAGGTATGCTGTTCCCTGAAGACAGAGTATTGGATAGATGGATGGATGGTCACCTTCAGGATGGTAGTTTTTACCTTATAATAGCAGCTCTTTTCTGAACACTTGCTTTTCCTACTGCTCATCAATTCCATTTGCAAATCACTCAATTTTTAAACCGTTTAATGACTCTGTCTTGAAAACTATTCAGGTTAGAGTGATCTGCCAAAAATAACAGCAATCTGCTCTTCCACAGCACTATAGGATTCATTCCCTTTGATTTATATCTTCTGTGTATTTTTTCCTCTAGTTTTTTTCCTCTTTTTTTCCACTGTCCGTGAGATGGTGTTGTTCACATGGAACAGAAAGCAAGAAAAGAGATAGCTCCCTTAATGCATTCTTGCAGCACAATTGAGAGAATCACCTATGTGTCAGCAGAGAAGCAAGCAAGAGGTAACTGATGGCAATGAAGGGAGAGCTAAGAAGCCATGAAGACACAAGGGAGCAGTATTTCTCAAAGATAAGTAATGTTGTCAAAGTGATATGCAGAGGAAGTGAAACTGTTGGATTCCTAAGGCAAAATTGGGCAGAGCTTGAAAGTGGTCTAAACTCCAGTCTTCCAGACAGAGCATTATTGCTGGTGAGAGGCCCATGGTAAGCTCCTGGCTGCTAGGAGTGAACTGTGGCTTCTCCACACTGAGCTAGAAGACCCAGGTTTCTAGATTGAAAGACATACAGACTTCTGAAGAACTTCTATTCGTGTTTCTTCTTGGATGTCCAGGATGGAACCACAATCTGTCCTATGCCATTAGTCCATATGGTAAGGGAGAAGCCACAGTGCTGCAGCTGGAGGCTGTTTATCTTACCTAGCCAGTGTGGCTGCATCACAATTAATTATTAATTAATTGTACATGGCATGCCCAGAGTCATTCTTGAGCCCTGAGCACAGCTAGCTACATGCAGCTCATCCCTATATAAAAAAAAAAAAACATTTTTAGCTTCCCGAGGGTAGCAGTATGTAAACTGCCTGCTTGCAGTGGTATCTACAAACTCCTGACTCCCAAAGTGTGCCTGAGAATTGTGAGAACCAGGCCAGTGACTGCTTGAATGATTTAACAGCATTGATGATTAATTTCCAGCACCCGTGAGCGTTCCTTTATGTAACTTGGAAACATGACCCAGGATGCAACAGGTTGACCTCCTCTGAAGGATGTGGAATGGGTTGGAAAGCTGATGTTACAATGATAACATAAGGTCAGACATAGGCAGTGAGGATGCACAGTGAGATAACTTGATCTTGACAGTGCCACTGTGGTGTTTGGTATTGACTTTACCACATCTTCAGAAACTGAGAGAATGTTTTGATCCAGGTCTGCTTTTGAATGTCTGTGGTTTGTTTGAGCCCAAGGAGCTCAGCTGGCAAAGTGAACAGGGACAGATTGCAAGTCTTCTTTCACAAAACTGCTTCAATTTTTCAGACCTCTCTGAAACAAGGAAAACAAGATTCTTGAGACTTTATTCCATGAGGACCAGCCATTAAAAAATGCTTAAAAGAGATGCTTTTCCATTGACTGCACAAGGAATTGCAGTTGCAATGCCATTATCTGTATGTGATCCTGATGCTTGTTTGCAGCAGCGCTGTATGCAAACTTATACCATAGTTTATTTCTAAATAATTAAGGTCTTGTTTAGGAATGAGTCATTTGTACACCAGAATGATTTGTTTATTTATTTTAAATCACAGAGACAGGCATTTCATACTGAGGTCTGCTGCCATTGTGATGTAATTTATTATCCCCAAAAAGATCTGGGGTTGCTCCTGTCTGAATCCTAGCATCTGTGACGTTAGTGTTACTGCATTTTATAATTGGTACTTGATAGTTTAAGTAGATAATCAGCTAAGACATAAATGCTGCTTACCAGGAAACAATTGAGAATTTAGGATAATAAGACCGATTAGACACTGTGCTATGCCAGTCTCATGCTAAGATAATTCTATGGAGTTGAAGTTGTACAAATAATGCTGTAAGATACACAGTGGTCAGGCAAACCCTCTTCGTGTATGCTTGACTGTCTGTCTTTGAGTAGGCACAGTCTAAATGGTAGGAAGCTTCTGTTACTCAGAAAGATTATGTTCCTGAAGTCTGAGATTCTAGACATTGTTTCCCTGAGGTCTTTGCAACTTCTTTAATAAAGAAGTTTGAAAACCAGTTAGTAACTTCCCATAGTAGTCATCATTTCAAGTACTTTTCTTCTGTTATCTAGGCTTAATATTTTACATTGAACATGAAAAGCGAAGCATCTTGTCCAGCATTACGTAAACCTAGTGGCTTTTGATATTCACTGAGAACGCTTGTTTGCTGCTAAAGCAGGTGTTTTTGCTCTGCAGAGGAGGGAACCATGTGTGTTCTTCTAGTGGACAAGCAGAAGACTGAGACTGCAAAATTTGTTTAGATTCTTAATTCATGGATGGCCCAAGCAGTGGAACCGTGTGGTCCACTCAAGCTGATTGGGGAAAAGGTGATTTAATAAAAGCTTTAAACTAGCTTCGTGACTCCCAGGTGCAGGGCTTCGTGGGGACCAGTTTAGTCTCTGGCACAAAAGATAACAGCCTTATTGCCTGGGTATCAGAGGGAGATGACACAGAGCCTGGTGTGACAGACATCGTTGCTGGATATGGTTTGTCATGATGTTATGAGTAACACAGGAAGGAGACCACTCACTCTTGTACCCCAAGGGCTCATTTGGCTTTGTTTTCCGTGCTGTGGGGATGGAAGACAGATGGAGAAAGTCCAGTGATGATAATACTAATATTTTTTAGAATGTGGTGCTTCCCTGATAAGTACTTTTACTAAGTAGATTGATCTGTCAGTGTCTTGTGTCATTCTGGGACTTGCGTAACCTGACCGGTTTGGATCAATTTGTCAGGTTGTTCTGTACTTAGTAGTCTCATGAAATCCACACACTCAGATGAGCAGTTAATGCCATCTCCAGAAGTGCTGGTTAATGCCCTGAGTGCCTGTCTCTTTGGCACTCTCCTGATATCATTTTTTGGCATGCCCTTGACAACTTCAATGTCATAGGAGTAGCAGCTGGAGCTCTATGTTCACTGGCCATGTGATAGTTGGTTGGGATGGGTTAGACATATGCTGCATGTTCAGGGCTATTTAAAGGATTAATTTATGAGCCATGCAGCTGAACTGTACCTAGTGATCCTCAGTCTACCCTCATTACTATGCCGTGCTTAAATACCACAAACTATTCATCATATTCCGTGTTTATTTTTCCTCCCAAAAATTCACAGGGGAAAAAAAAACAAACCACAAACCCCAACACAGCCTCTGTGGCTGGTGAGAAGGGAAAAAAATGAATTAATTTCCCCCAGGGGGTGAATACGGGCAAAACTTGCCTGTTCTAGTCTCTGTCTGGCAGAAGCCAGCTGGCCAGTCTGTCTGCTTCATAGATCTGAGCTGCAGCACAGATTCTGCTTAGCAGCACTTCTCTTACTCAGGGAGCACATTGGGTTGAGGTGAGTGGCTTTTCTGAGGCTATTAAGGTACAGGGGAAAGAAATGTAGTATGTAGGAAACATACTACCAGTGAAATGATCGCATTTTAAAGCAGTCTGATGGAATGTATTCTCTTTGAAATAATGTTGCCAAATTTCTTCTTTATCTACTTTCTGTATATTGGATTATTCTTTTATCTCTTTACAACAGACTTTCTTTTCCATAATGGTACTTTTTTTTTTTTTCTGTACAATGAGGGTCATTTTACTGTGTCTCCTCTTTTGTCTAAACATTGGGGATTTTACTTTTTTGTTTTCTTTGAACTTAAGGGATACATTTTGTGGTTGTTGAGATTTTTTTTCTTTTAATACTTTTGTAGAAGTATGGCTAATGTCCCAAAAACTGTGGCAAGGAGGAATTGGCTCCCATTTGATTTTTTTGCTTTGATGCCAAAGTAATTTCTGTAAAGGGATAGCTCGGGTCTCTTTTCAGAATTTCGTCACTGAGAACATGGCTGAACTGATTCGGGTGGTGTCTGGTAAATTGGGTGTCGTCCTTAACCCATGGAAAAAGACACTTCACATCTTGGCGTACTTCCTAATAACAACAGAATACCATTTCCATCAAGGTTAGAAGCGCGTCAGAAGTTTCCCTAATAAATATCTGATTGCAACTGTGTCAGTGGATCAGCATGGCTATGAGTGAGGAGGACTGGTTTTAGGAGTACCAACTGTACATCTACTTGACCTCCTATCAAGCTGCTATTCCTGCCTGGGCTATATATTAAATTTCTGATAGAAAGGTTTCTCTCTTCCTCCCCCATATTTTTTTTGTAATGTTTGTTTTATTTGTTTATGCATGTATTTATTCACTTATCGTGCATCCAGCAAGATGAACTGTCTGAAGAGCAGCTAAAAACAGACTGCAATTCACCCATGGCCTAACACAGCACTTTTCCAAGGAGTAGTGGAAAATCCCACTATGACAGTCATGGCCTAGCTGCATGTCTTAAACCCTGTTGCAACCATGAATTTAAATAATGTAGAGCTCAAATGTTTTTATTGCAACCAAACAAATAGAAACACATTGAACATGGCCCTGCCACTGTTAACGGAGGTAAAACACTAGGAGATGCCATACTTCATGGTGCAGTTAAAAGCCCAAAAGCCCTATCTCAGCACAGCTGTCACATTTATATTGTAACAGTGTTTTATGATAGCCACAGTTTTTATTAATGATACTTACTACACACATAAAAGGGTTTTTTTGCTAGGAACTGTATTATCAAACTGACATCACCCCATTTTCCCCCCTTCTGTTGTTCCCCATATCCAAAGTAACTTTTCACAGTAAATTGATTCAGACTTTTCACCTATTTAAGTATTAAAAAAACCCACAAAAAACCCCTCAAAACTATCACTGATAGGTTAAAACAATAAGGTGGAATTATAACACTTCTTATGGCTCTCCTCACTCAAGAGAATGTGACACAGAACTTTCAGAAGGAAATGTCAAATCCAAATGCTTACATAGCAAGAAAAACGAATCCACCTCACACTAAAGACTATTGAGGCAGTTTTCTGAGATTTTAGAATTATCTCAGGTTTTGTAATGAACTCATGGTGCATCACTTGAAAAATATGAGCCTTTGCCTTGTTCTTTCAGAGGAAGTGTACTAAGCTTATGGTTAAATAGCCATTTCCAGTATGATCAGCCAAAGAGGGTGTCAAATGAAGGAACTTTGGTTTAGTTCAAAGAAGCCAAATTGGCTACAGTCAGTAGAATAGGGCTTTTTGGATTGATTTGGCACCTTTTACATCCTAGTTCTAGCAAAGTTGGAAATACTGTATGAATAGTGTTCCTTTGGAAAAAAACAGTATTTTAGCTACAGTCTGACAGGAATGTAAGCAGATCCATAAGCTGGTTAAAATGAAAGAAAATTGTTTGGATTACATTGCTGCCTGAGGAATACTTTCTCTGAATGCTGGACTATGTATTACTCCATACTAAAAATGCCCAAGTTATTAAAAATGTGTCTTAGCTAGTAGATTTTCAGATTAAATCTTACACAATTGAATTGGTTTAGGGATGTTTGCTGAAGGTGCTGATGCATCTTGGGATAGGAAGTTATTTGGATGTTTTCTGGCAGGAAACCTGATTTGGTTAGGAAAATTAATTGTAAATGTCAGGCACATTCATGGGCAGAGTTTGGTCTGGAAACCTACAGAGTTTACAGTCAGAATTTGGCCTTAGGTAGGATGAGAAATGATGCAGGCTGGATGATCTTGCTGGCTGGCTGATCAGTTTCTCTAGGAAAAAAACAACTGACAGATTTCCCCACCCCATTAAAAGTAGTTAACATTTTTCAAGGTCTCTTCCTGGTTGTTTACAAGCAAAACATAAATATTGAGGGATGACTTTCAAGCTTACCTGCTTCCTGTCAGCCAGTATGAAGCTGTGCACTTCTAAGTGGTTGTTGGGCACTTATTGTACTGCAAGTTGTTGCCTGCACACTTGCTGCAGTCCTGCTTGTTTCTAAATATGTTGAACATACTGCATGCTGGTGTGTTTAATCCACAGGGCAGGTCTCATGAAGTTGGTCAGGGCACATACAGTTGTTATTCTCCTTTTGGCTATCAGCTAGTCCTCTCAGACTGGGGCTGATCAGTGCACAGAAGTTCCAGACAAATAGCTGAACCCTTATTTTTTTTCCAATCTGTACAACTTTTCAAGCAGTACAAAAAATAAAGAGGAAAATTTGGACACAGACCTAATTGAGGTCATCTGTTGTGATAGGCTGTGATTTTTAAAGCAAGGCTGATAATTGTGAGGTTTCTGAGGTCTCAACTGCAAGGAATTCTCTAAGCATATTGGATACAGGTTGAGAAACCCATGTTCCTTTCCATTGCTTGTCTTCTCCGATGCTCATAAATAGGCACATATTTTCCTTTGCTGACTTCAGTGTAAGTTTGGTGAGGATTTGCTTGGAAAGCTGAAGATAAAAAACTGAAGTAGAAAGTAGGATATATGTTCTTACCTGTTTTGCCTAAGGAAATGCAAGTGTTTACTGACCTTTTCTTGCTTTAATGGTCTCTGTGTTCCACCTCTAATTCCAGGAAGCTGTACTTATTCTCTTCTACCCATGACAAGTGAGCGTTATTCTGAACACTTGGATGACAAAGAATTGTTTATTTACCACCTAAGCAGCTGCAGTGTTGTAGTTCAGCCTTTGAGGATGAGATGAGCACATGATAGACACTAATTGGAAGGCTTAGACAACTGAGTAATACCTGTCTTGAATTATAACCTTGTTCTGTGCTTTTCAGAAGATTTGAAAGATCAAGGCAGAAAACCTCACTGAGAGCTAGGACAGAGTTAGAGACTGCAAAAAAAATCTGTTGGCAGTCCTTGAGATGCCTCACTGAATGGCCACTGCCAGGGACGAGTGGTAGACTTGTCTCTCAAATGCACCTGCCTAAAGAAGAGGAAAAACTTTTGACATGCTCTTGGGGAATTCTTGGCTGTGTGGTGGTAGTTCTGTATGCATTGCAAATCTTTATGAACTTAATAGAGTGCTAAGCCTTGACCTACAGAGGCTGATTTTTGTCTATGAAGTTTTTTCAGAGTCTGCTTTGTAGATTGTTTCCAGATAGCTATGAACTTTGCAAAACGTGGTAAACAGACTGGCAAAATGAAAACCATATACTGAAAGTACAGACAGTGAAAACAATCATAGTGCTCTGAGGCAAAATAAGGGAGCAGCTTAGTGGCTAGCAGCTTAGTGACAAAATTGTTCAAATGACTGATTTTCCTCTTTAGAGCATTACTGGAGCAGCAAGGCAGTGAGTGGGGTATCAGGGGTAGAAACTAAGCACAAGGTTTAGTAGGGCGTTCATGACAGAAATGATTGTCACATGGGGGGAGATGATGAAGAGTCAACAGCCTGATGGAGAATTACCTTGTCATTCTACTAAGATGGCAGCATCTGAGACAGGGGAAGTAGAGGAAATGTCACTTGTATATCACAAGATGCATCCTTCTTGTGAGGTCTAATGCAGTTATGATTGCTATTTTTCTTTGCAGTGCTGCCTGACAGTCAGACCATTCTTTGGAGCAGGGTGTTGGCTTACAACAGAGAAAAGGTTGCTGGATCGTGGTCACTTCTGGTGATTTCATCAGTTCAGTGACACGATCCTGTTCTCTGTGCATTCTCTTGAAAGGAGTCATTGTCCCTGCCCTCCTTTTTCTTTGAAGACATAAAGCAGTCTGTGATGAAGCATAAATTCAGTCTATTATCCTGTGCCAAAAATCTGTTCAATGTTTTCATAATGAAGCTAAAGTGATTTTAGGCATGTGTTTCTTTTCTTTAACCTGCTTGCAAGTCATATTTATGCTTTAAAGAGCACGTTGTTCAGTGTACTGCTTGGTTATCTCCAAGATACCCCTTTTCAAATACATTGTTGGTTTGCATTTAAAGATGGGAAACTTTTTAGTCTTGATCCTTCACAAAGGCACATTCAGTATAGATACTCACTTGGTAAATAAAGTACAAGGCTAAATGTAAGGTAAGAGTCATTTGCTTGGCTTCTTGCTCCTTGAGCATAGGAGTCCAAATAGAGAACTGGCACCTAACTGGAGTGTAATGCCTGTGTGGCTTTTCAGATGCAGCGTGACAGTGCAAGAGACTTTAAAGGCAAAGTGCAAAGTAATACAGGAAGCCTAGTTGTCAGCCCAGGAAAATACTATTGAGAAAAATCACATACACGCAAACCAGATATTTTGTGTCATACCTCATATAATTGTGTACCGACTTTTGCTGGAAGCAGTGCTTAAGACATTTTGATAAAAGAGTTGATGTTATTTGGATGCAGTCATTTTTCCATAGACACAGCTAGTGCTGGTTGCCCATGTTGACAGGCTTTTAGTGTGGGATATTCCGTTGCAGGACTTCTGAGGAGGTATTATATGCACCTCTAACCATATAGGGAAAATGATTTGTTTTTAAATAACATATGCATGACATGTTTTCTAACCAAGGTATCTGAAATGCAGGTCTTGCTTTCATAGAAGTTCCAGGAAGAGAGGCTCATGTGTTCCTTTACAACAAAAAGCACTTCATTGCTATGTGTGTCTCATCTCGGTATGAAGTGTTGACCTAAAGTCTTGATTGTGTTTCTCCTTGTATATCCTGGCAGCAAACTAGCTGTTGTTGCTGCAGCACGAATAACAAAGGCTTCCTATTACCATCTGTCATGTCATACTTATAATTTTCAAGATTCAGCCACAGCCCTCCTGGTGCAATTGACTTTGAATCATGATTGACATTAATAGCTATTTTTAAAAGTCAAAACCCATGCTTTATTTCAGAGAAGGGGAGTATGTTTGATTGATACTGAACTCATTACAGTAATTTACTCAAGTCCAGGAGTCCTAGTGTGGTGATATTTGACAGCTTTGTTTTAGCATCCCCACTTGCAACTGTGTTCTGTCTGCCATGGAGTTGCTCCAATACTTTGGATTTAATACTGTGTTTTAGGGGTCAAAGAACGAAGGAGAAAGGAAGAAGCGTCTGTAGAGAAAGTAAATACACTTTTTAAACAGTTGTCCCTGTGCAGAGTGGGGGAACATAAATGAAAGGTAACTTTTATGCATTGGCTTTAGCCAATTTTTCATTCGCAAAGATGGATATACCTTCCTTTTTCAAGCTGTGGCATGTTGGCAGTGGAATACACAGATACTTGAGATGTTTTCTGTCTGTTGAAAACATCAAAAAAATGTTCTGCAATGGTGCTAAATCTCTAGGCATTGCAACAGGCTCATTACATGCTTGAGAACAGCAAACTTTCCAATTAGCCTTACTTCTGTCATTCGTGACTTGTTGCTTTTTATTTAATGTACAGTAAGTAGTTATGAGAGATACAGCCAAAAAAATTTGATTTGACTTTGAAGCCAAGCTAGAAATAAAGTGCTTTTGCCAAAAAAAGAAAAAAAAAAGGCAAGCAGGATTATATGAACTAAGTTGACAGAAGTGAATATTGCAGTATCCTTAGTTGCATTGATTACAAGAAAAAGAAGGGATAACTGTAAATGTAGTCCAAAAGACAACAGCTGTGGCCTGAAAAATCAATATGTTAGAATAAATTGTGTCAGACCCTGGCTGTAGTTGAAAAGCACATTCTGTTGAGAAAATTTATAGAAGTAGATATTGTAATTAAGAACTTCGCTTTTCTGTTCAATAGTTTTCCTCCTTCTGTACATTTTTAATAATTTGTGAACATGCTGAAGGAAATTTTGAAGCTATGTTTTCTTGTGACAAAAATTATAGACTTTTCAGTACTGAGAACACAGGACAGCTTTAAGGTTAAATGATTACTAGGTGGCATCTAAGTCTGCCACCAAAACTGGCCCTACTCTTTCTGTGCAATTTTAAAGAGGGGTGGGGTTTTTTCTTATTATTAAGAGCTTGTTTCTGGTCTTCATAATAAGGTTTGTAAAGGTTCCCTTCCAGTGTTCTGCCTGGCACTCAGGCTGTGAGTTTGAAAGGCTGGACTGGTACCAAAGTAAAACAGAGCTCTCATCTCTGCTATGTGAGACATGGAATAAATAATAATAATAATCAGTAAAAAGGCCGCATAAGCCGAGAAATTCTGCATAAATAAATAATGGGATAAAAATCAAGTTTGTGCAAAGTCTGAGGCAAATTTGACTTTAAGCCAAGTGTCATAATTTTTAATGAAACACCTTAGAGAGTTAAGTTTATGGAATAGTTTGTGAAAACAGCGAGGTATGAAAAGCATGAGTTCTTACAGGACTATGTAGCAATATGATACGTGAGTAGAAAGGACTGTATCTGATTGCACCCAATGCAACTTCTAAAATGAAGCAAAAGTTTAAAGAGGCATTGGCCATTGCAGCGCCTCTGCCGGAAGATGGGACAGAATGTACTCATTCTGCAGCCTCTGGGAGCACCACTAGTATCGAGCTGACAAACACTAGAGGTTTCCTGGCAGACTTATGCTCATGGCTGCAAGAAATCAAACTCACCTTTGAATAAGTACATTGGATCCTAGTGCCTGCAAGCAGATAGCCCAACTTCCAGGATGCACAGCCAAGCTGCTATTTGTATATGTAAAAGAGGCTTTTGTTTTTTCAGCCATAGCATGAAGACTTTTGTAGGTATTTTTTTGGACATACTCATGAAAACTTTATCTTTCAATTGGTAGGCTCATGGGCTGGGATTATCTTTTCATTTTCGTTAAGACTAGACTTGACTTGATTGCCTGAGTGTCACTGAAGAAACAATTTAAGTTATGTTTAGGCCTATCCCATTTTGTCCTTTTTTTTTCTGCTTCTAGAATGTGCATTTTTTAAAAAAAAAAAAAAGATAAAAATTAGACTGTTTCTTGACAGGAATTTTAAATTTCTTCTGAAGCAACCTTCCTTTTTTGAGTTAGCTTAGCAAAGTGCCCTGATGGATGTGTAGCATGTTTAAAATGCATGCTCTGAACGCAAGTTTGAAATGCAAAGAAGGTGTCTGTTTTAATAGCGCTGGCCAGGAGAATTGATGCGAGTGTAATTCTTCTCACTTTCAACATCATTCAGTGCTCTCAGTTCTTTAGAAGAAAGTATTGGAAGAAGAGTCCTCAGAAGACTTATGATTTGTATTTGAGTTGTTTTGATTTCAGATCCATGACCAGGTGAGATACCTGACCAGGATGCAATGAGAAGGACGGACCTATTTCAGAGGAAAAGAATAAATGGAAATAGCTGGCGAAAAACTTTTAAGCATTTCTGTACATAATGCAGAATTTTTTTTCAAGTGTGCAGGCAAATGTTTTCTTTGAGATTTATAATGACCATTATGTCCTTTTTTTATGATCATACATATTAAAAACCTGAAAAGTGAGATAAATTAAGGCAGATAATTTTGATAAAAGTTGGTTTCTTTTATTTGAAAAAGATACCCCAACTAAATAAAATTTATGAGACTTAGAATTATCCTCTATAGCTGTGAGGCATGTTGTACAAGGCTTGTGTAATTATATCTACAAGTAAAACAGAGGTCAGTTAGTAGGTAGGTGAAGGTTTCTCTCTCAAGAACGAGCCAATGCCGGTATGAGTAGAGTTGTGGTGGTAGCACTGTGGTCATAGAACTCAGTCTGTACATTCTTGGGAATCACCAAGCTACTTCTAAGTGTTCTACAGCAGAGATCAAAGTAAAGTAGATTTACTGCCAGGAGGCTTAAATTTGCTTGAGGGGCAGTCTCGGCTCTGTTGGAAAAATCCTAGGGTGATGTGTGTGTTTGCAAATGGAGAAAGATTACAAATCACTAAACTACACAATTATGTGTGTATGTTTATAATGAGGAATTAATCTAACCCCAGAGAAAAGCTCTCAGTGTGGGTTATTTTGGCAATTGGCATAATATATAAACTGGAAAAGAAAATACTTTTCTTCTGGTTTCTTCAGATGAAAAACATTTAAACATCAGATGTTGACTTGTGGGGCAAAAAAACAGATCGTTCATGAGAGCTCTCCTGTATGACTGATCTGGTTTGAACAGAATGCTTTTATGGTCAACCATCAACTAACAAGACTTTTAAATCAATTATTTAGATATCAAACACTACCTTGGCATAAGTGTTACCTTCTAGCAATGGCTTTCTAAGTAGATTGTTCTCCAGAGAGAAGTCAAAGTGTCTATCTGCTGTGAGTGTGATTTATGCTTCAACTGTTGTGCATAACTTCACCAATACTATTTGAATACTCAATTCTGACTATTTACAGGTGAAGCTCTTTAGTAATTTTAATTGCTTTTGCTTACATGGTGTGCATCATGGTTAACATAGCCCCATCCATAAAAACTTCGTCTAGTTGCTACAATAAAGATACTTTCTTGAATAGACTGTATTCAGCTGAAGCAAGTTTCTTGCATAAATTTATGTTTAGATGTTAAATGTTACTTTTGTCTAGAGATTGAGGTGATCACAAGTGTGTATATATATATATTTGTACAGTCTTTCTTAACCCAATATTTGGTTCTAAATTAGACTAGAAACTACCAATAGGCTAGATTTTTTTAGGAGATACCAGTATGCTGGATAATCCATGATTTTACTTTGATTTCAATGCGTTTGAGATACCTATTGTCATTTTTTTAGCACATGCATGTTAATATTCTGGCGTTTTTTTTAAATTGGCTTATTTTATATTCATGTTTAAGTCTGAATGAAGGGTACTTGAGAGCTCTGCCTTTTCTCAGTGTCCTTTTAAAGAAAGAGGTTACTATAATGATGAGAAGGCTAGTCCTGTAGACTCTCTACCTTGCTTATATGAAAACCTTGGAGTACCAGAAGGATTTTTGCAAGTTATCTTATGTCTTCATCGTGTAGCTTGTGCTACAGAAAGACCTTGTGATGAGAGAGGGACTTTGCAATTTCTATGGATAGCTCTGTTAATCATCCATGAGGTTATGTCTTATTTTACTCACTGAAAATCTTTTTCCTAGTCCTGATCAGCATGGGGAAATTGTTGTTTGCAACATTTTCTTCTTTTGCATACGTTCTTCTGATGTCACTAGATATTATCCGTCTGAGGGTTTAAGATGGCAGAGGATTCTAAACATATCCTTGTAAAATAAAATCTTCCACTTCAAATTGCCGCTAAAGACTCTCCACTGGGAGAGGAATGCTCTACAAATAACTGTTCCAGGAGAAGTGCCTTCTACATTTTAATCACCAACCAAGTACAAAGTCATCATGGCTAGAAGAGCTCTTTGGAGTTCACCTAGTCTAGCCTCCAGCTCAAAGGGGGCTATTGCCACCAGCAGATCAGGTTAACTGTGGCTTTACCTTGTTGAGTGTTGTAGACCTCCAAAGGTGGAGATTTTGCAACCTCTCCGAGCAAAGTAGCACTCCAGCATGGTCATTTTGCTCTTGAGCAGGAGGTTCAGCTGGTAATCAATTGGCATTTTGTGAGCACCCAGTTCTGGGCAGAAGGAGGAATTAATCTCTTAAACTGTAAGACCTACAGAGCCCAGTTAAAATATTTTCCTTGAAATGTTGTGCTGAAGAAAACGTAAAGGGGAGATTCCGTGCCGGTTTCCTTTAATCACTTCGAAACTCAACAGAGGAATTTAAAAATCAATTATATACACATGACTGCAAGCCAGCACAGCTCTTCTGGAAACAGCAGAATTTCTTCTTGTTTTGCTGATCCTGTCGTAAGGAATCTGAAGCAGCAATCTGAACAAACTGGAGCTTAGGCAATGTTTTATCAACAAAACAGTTATGGATTTGTGGTTAACAGTGTATCGACCATGTATTTTAGAGCAGTTGGCAGTTGTATCCTTTAATCTGCTTGTAAACCCTTTACACTGGCTTGTTAGATAGGCTTCCTCAAAGTATGCAAACTACAGAGGGGATTGTGTGTAATGTTACACTGAGGTGAGCATCTCTTGTGGTTAATATGAAGCCTTTTTTTCATACTAGGGCTATGGAAAGAGTTTGATAAATAATAAAGTTGCTGATTTAAATAAAAAGGACAAGAACAGAGTCAAGACTATGTCAGGCTGGACTGAGCTGGATACCATTGAATATATATTAAAAAGTTGGAGTGAATCCAAAAGAAGTCTGTACTGGGACAAGGAACTGTATGTGATAGTATTTCTTTAGGAAATAATTCCTGATTTCTGCTAGAATTAAGACTAAGTACACAGCAATACCTGTGGTAGAGATCCTTTGAGATATGCTTTTGTTGTGCACAGAAACTCAACAAGAGTTTTCCAAACTAATTTCCACCGGAAATTTTGTGTGCTTTTTCCAAGCAAATTTACCCATGTCTTTTAATTTCAAGAACGAAAAGTTGTTTTAAGTTGCATGTCTTGTGATATGGAATGTGCCTGAAAGTTTACAATATGTTTTACAACAGTACAGCAAGATTTTATATCTAGTTGTCAGGAACTTTGCCTGCCTGATAGACCACTGCCTGAGGACCGATCTTGCTTCATGCACCAGTGCCCTGGTGAGCCCTGCAGTATAGAGGTGGACTTCTCCATACTGCAGTTGAGTTTGCAGGTTGCCATAAACATGGAGCAGTTTGAAATGTGTTCTCACATTTTAATATCAGTGAGTTCCTGCCCTTCCAGGGGTGGCTGCCAATAAAGTTACTGTGTAAAAAAAATGGATAGAGGACAAATGAAGTGCTGCTGAAAAGCGACATTGTGACAAGCAATATGGAGGAATAAAACATTCCCAGGGCTTTCACTTGTGCTGCATTATGTTCAGTCAAGATTTTTGTTTTGAGACAGCTAGGTCACCAAGATTGATTTACAATGGAAACAGGAATGGAACTGGTAAATCCTTGTTGCCAGCTGAAGATAGGAGTGAGTGAACAGTAGTCCATTCACAACTGAAATGGCACAAAACACAATCTTTCTGTTTTATGAGAAAGCCCAGCAGGAGGACTTTGTGTTCTCTTTAGGAACTGGCATTGTACTTGATTGTAAGTAGTGTCATAGATATTTCAGATCTCAAAGCTGTATTGGTATCATTAGTAGGGGCCCTCCTGTACAATCCATGCCAACTCTGTAGTACTTGGGTCTCTTTATTACATTGAAAAGTAATTGCTGAAAAGTCTATGTTTCTTTCTGTCTCTGTTTCCTGCCTCTAATGAGTTAAAAAAATTCTGTCTTTGTAAGAAAGGAATCAATACAAATGGCTGAAACTTCTTGAAATGTAGATTATGTTTTTTTTCAGTTAAAGTTTTTTTCTGATGACAACACTTAAAGATCTATTATATAGTTAAGACACCTAACCTTCCCCTAAGGTAGGTAAGTAATATTATTTACATTTACAGCTAAACTGCAGCAAAGAGGAAAAGTAGCTTGTAAAAAAGCAAACACAGCATCATTGCTAGAGTGGAGGCTGGGACTCACAAGTTCCTAATGCCCACTGGAGCATAGTTTGAATGATTGGGCTGCCGTGTCTTAATGTAATAATATTCACGTGTGATTTGCATGTAGCTGCACAAGTGAACAGGAATGCTGTTTTCTATATTTCTTGGCTGTTTCCTCATGCCAATCATATGCTGTTCATTTAACCAGCACCATTTGCTAACATTTTTGTTAGCCCATTGTGTGTTTCTTCAGGATTTTTCAGTTGTGTCCTTGATATACTGAAAAAATAATAAATTGCTCACAAAAGGGCAAGAGTCAACTTCAATTAATCCTTTATTGAGGCCTTTTTTCCAGAAAAGGAGAGGTTTCTGCATCGTGTACCAAAGACTAGTTGATTGCTTAGTACAGTAAATCAAACCTGTGATGGAATGGGTGATGAAATTCTTCAAAAGGTTGAATTTACTTTCCCTGGTAGGGTTCCTTTAAAATGTATTTACCCCTTTTCAGATTGTTTCCATTGATAATTATTCAGTGCTTTGTTTCCGTTACTCTCTAAGTTACTTTGTTTTCTGCAAAGAAGGCAAAATATTTTATGCATAAAAAAGCAGTGTGGAGTATTACCTTTCTGTTCAGAAGAATATGGAAACATATTTGAACAAGTGTATAAAATTTTAAAAGGAAAAATGCTTTGCATATATGGTAAGCACATAAATAAATGTGTAGAAATAAGCCATACATATATTTATGAACATGTTGACATGTACATCAACAAAATTTTTTCTTGTATCAGAGGGGAAAAAATGGTGTGAGATGAGGTTGAGTTTGTGTGATAAATGTAGAAAGAAAGGGGTACATGTTCCTAAGTGTTGAATGCTGGCAAAACAAAACATCTTCCTGGCTTGTAGTTTTTCTGAAACTGGAGCTGCAGGGATTAAGTCCCTGCAGCACTCTTACAAGAAAAAGAGAGAAACAGAAATCCCAGACACTGACAAATACATCAGAAGACCTTGATCCAGTGCTGTTAAAATTGCTTGGAGTTTAATATTGGGAAAGCATTCTGCTTTCTGTGCCTGCCATAAGGAGAGAAGTTGTGTTCTTTTATCAGCTTATTGGTACCCACTAGCAGCCAGCTATGTCTATGCATACCACATGGACACATGACAGTGATAAGGCAAGGGTTGGTTTTGTCCCTGCTCCTTTACTGACCTTGCAGGCACCTATGGCCAGCATCGCCAGATCACGTCAAAAAGATAAGTGACCACAGCGATGTTGCTGCTCTGAGCTGGCAATGGCACAGTGTGAGCTCCCAGCCCAGGGAGGATGTTGGCCATTAGATTGAAAGGCAGTTAATTATCTGCAAGGTGTACTCTTCTGATGCTGAAACTGGTCAGAGGTAGATAGCACCCCAGCCAGTCACTGATTTGTTGAAACTTGATGTGCCTTACTCCAAAATAATATATCTGTTGTTTGGAAAGTACTTCGGAGAGGCATGTGAGAGGTAGCTTACAGGCATTGTTACAATGATCTGTAATTCCAGAGGTAAACAGGAGGCCCAAAGAACGAAGGAAGAAATTATAACCCACCACTCAAACAGAAGATTAACAAGCCTACTTATTAATTAAAAATAGTCAGGAATATACAAAAAGATCTGGAAATGAAAGCTAAGTAACAAAAGCATCCCTTCCTGCCAGGGATGAGGATGACTTTACTGAATTTCATAGATTTATAGCTGAAAACAGCACACTGCTGTTGGATTTTTATCTCCCTGGTGACTGCTGTTGGCCATGGGGTGCTTCAGTATTGCATTTTTCTTGTTTAGCTCAATGTCATATGAGGAGCTCACTCAACACAACATAACTGCATGTAATATATTAAAGACAGGAAAAACAGATCTCAAAAATTTTAGTTAGTTCTGTGGGACAGCAGCTCAAAGTCACTTCACATTCAGGACAAGACAACTGAAATTAGTGTATTGCCCAGAAGGACAGCTGCCTTTGAACCTTTGATATAATGCATTATGACTCACCAGTGAAGACAGGACAGTTAGAGAGTCATGATCCTTCATATAACTGTGCTTCTTGCATTAAGGTTTGGTCATGGAGTGTTGCTGTTGGTCCAGCAGCTCTTAGCTAGCACTGATTGAGCTCTGCTAGTTAGCCGAGTCTGCTTAACGTAGCAGAAAGCAGCATTTTATCTCCCACCTGTTCAGGATTGCACACTTTTTCACAGACCAAAGAACAGGATAAATCTTACAGGCATGTAAGTGAAATTCTTCTATCTCTCCTCCCCTCTGATTACATGGTCAAAGTCACAGCTTAATCACCTCTTAGCTGTGTAATACGAGAGCTACTCAACACCCCTAAAAGTTGAAAAAAATCCACTCCTGTGACATTGCTGCCCATTAAACACTGTATTCACTGGATTGTACAGTGAAATTCTGGTGTCAGATACAGAAAATAAATCACTTTTCACTAAGCTGAGCAATCTCTGGAGTGAGAGATAGGAGAGTTTAAAGAGCATGTTATGGTTTCATAATAGTATCACTTTGAAACTGCAAGAGGAAGTCTACAGGCTGGCAGAGTGTCATTTCTCAGTGAAAAATTAACAATTGCTCATGATCTTCCTAGAGTACCTTAGGGTTTTTTTTGAGTGTGGTACCTCTAAAAGATAGCATTTCCAGGCTTGTACCACAATAGCTTTGTCTGCTAAGTTCTGACACTCTGACACTGAGGTAAGACTGCCATCTATTGAATCCCCAACATTATCTCCTGGAAAATTTAGCTTTCCATCCAAATACTGACCAATTCCAGCCTTGCTTTGCTTATGAGACCTGACAAGATTGGAGCCCTCGCAGGCATGCCTACAGGCTGAGTCACCTTGCAAGCAGCCATCAAAGTGTCAGAAAGCAGCAGCTGAGCAAGAGGTCCTACCTTGCTGCACTGATTCCTTTACACTGAAAGAAGCCATTACAGATGCATCTTTCCAAAGTTTGGTTGTCAGATGCGTTTTTCCAGGGCTTGAGTAGGATGCAGCTGTCTTCCATCAAAGAGATATTCAGGCACTTGAGGATAATAGAGAGAAGGAGACAAGAATAACTTTCAGAAAACACCAAATTGGAACATGATTAAGAAGAAAAAAAGAGTTCCATTCAGCTCATTGATTCCTCTCAATGGTTCTTTCTGCTTTCATGTATAGGCAGGAATACTATCTAGTGTAACAAGATTCATACCCTGCACAGTAGTATCAGAAATTTTTAAAAGCACTGGCAGTATGCGGTTTTTAAATGCCTCTTCCCTAGACACCACTTCACCTTAATAGTTTGATAATGTGGAAATCCCATAAGCACAGCACTTGTAATTTATTCTTCTGCATTTCAAGATGTGTTTTGTGATTAAGAGCCTTTTCCAAGACTTGTGGAGATGCTCAGTTGAATGCAGTGGACTTTTTATCAGACTCTCATTTAAAGAAGAATCAGGACCACAACCCATGTTCATTTGACCCCACGAGGCTCAATGCTAGGTGCCAGTGCAGCAGAGCTCTAGAAATTTAGCTAGGCAAAGTTGAGGGGCCTCAAAAACCATTGCTGAGACATCCTTTGTTAGGCTCTGAGAACTTCTCTTACACAGTCAAGAACAACATGTGCTGACAGGTGGTGAGACAGCTGGCCAGCTGTAGAACACAAATGCAATTCCCTCTCTGTGCACTGAGCAAGCCAAAGGTGCCTGGTTAAAAGCCTCACTCCACTTGACATCTTTTGCATATCTGTCCTGAGGACCTTATGTCGCTCTTGTGCTCTTCCTCTATAAGGCTTTCCTTCTTTAGCAGTTTTCCTTGGAAATATCTTCTATGCATAATCCTTTTTAATGGTATCATCTCTTTAGATGAAGATTGTAAATTTCGTGCTCTGCTGGTTGGAACTGAGCAGTGATGCCATCTGAGCTTAAGTTGTGGATTCCCAAAGTATTAAAGTTCTCATTTTGTTTTGCCTTTAATAAAGATGCATACAGCCATGCCACCTAAGAAATAAGGTAAATCACAGCCCTTGTTATCCCTCTTTGCTTTCCCAGGAGCTGATGTACGTTACTGTGAGTGCTTGGTCCCAAAGTGCAGTATATTACCCTTTAGTCATAAAGCAGCAAATCTGCTTGTGCCTGCATATCTGTCCCTTTGGATTTAGAAAGGATAATGCTTTCCTATTCAGGCACCATAAATGAGATAACCCATCACCATCAGAAGGCAATGGAAAAAGGAAGGAACAAAGGTCAGCGTAAATCTTATGCTAGCTTGCATCCCCTGGGCTTTGGGAATCCACTGTTCCCTGCTCACTTTCTACAGCACGAAGAGCGGAGGCCTGGTCATGTTCTGCATGTAGTAGTCAGTTGTGGCACTCAGCCCGAAGGTGTATGAGCAGTGAACTCCCAATGGAGCCTGGAATGCTCAACTGTAATGTAATGTACAATATAAAAGATGGAAGTGTCCTCAGTTAAGGAGATAAATTGAATGGGCACAGAAATGAGAACATCGGGTTTTGGAGTGGATGGAGCAAGTGATACATTTTGCCACAAAAATTATCAGCACATTATGGGTGAACATATTGCTCAAAAGGGTATGTTAAAGCATATGACTGCTCATGCATGGACATGTATGCTCCAGTGTTCTTCCCGTTGTTGTTCTTGTCACCTGCTTTCCTCAGTAGGCACAGGCAAACATAAGCTTCACCCAGCCTAATCCTGCGCAGTGATCCTGTATAAGGTTTTTCAGCACTATAAAAGTACTTGTGCAATAACCTTTGTCTGAACTGCATCTTGTGGGGCTAGGACCGGCAGAAAATGGCATCAAAACTGAAACATACTTTTCTTCCTTGCAAAGTCTCTATTTTTTTCTGTTAGTCTTTTCATTTGGACATCAATAAACTTATTTCTAAGTTCCAGGTACCCAGAGAATGATGATGGACTGAGAATTCTGTGCTGCAAATGGCAGCATCTTGTCCATGATTTGATTTTGAAGTTAAAGGGAATTCTGATTTCCCTGGGCACATTAGGAAAACCGTGGGAAGTGTAGTTGAGCGTTTGTAAAAACAAATCTCCCTACTCTGTGAGTGAAATATTAGCCAAGAAAAACAACTAACTAGTTAATGTATGTGTTTTATTCCTCCTGGAGCAAGTATGAATATGGATTATCATTTGTTTACGCTGGACAGAGAATTTACATAACTTTAATAGGGCTTTCTATTAGTTTGTGACAAATAACAAAATGCCAATATATTCATCATTCCAAACTCATTAAAACTGTCAGCTCTGCAAATGATTGATAAAATGCTCTGATGCATACTTGCACATGTTATCCTTTATCACAACCACTGCTTCATGTATGAGGCACAGCATTCTCACCAATTTCTCATCAGGGATAAGTAATTAGCCAATTAAATCATAGGCCATGATATCTTGTAGAGTGGAGTTAAATCAGTGATAGTTTAGCTCTGAACAATTTGAATCTTAATATTGGATAAATTAAGCTCTCTCCTTTGCAGTTGCCTTCATATGGACTCCTCTGGTTAGAATAAAGAAAAAACCCCATGAATTTATCCGTCAAGTAGAGTTTTAGACCTCTTTACTCATACAGATGTGTTGCGGGACTGGGCTCCATCTCTACATTTGTGACTGAAAACACATTACCAGCTTGGTTGTTAAAATAATGCCTTCCTTACTTATGGCTGAATCCTGGCATCTTGATAGCAGGAAGAGTTTTGTCAGTATGAAGACTGCAGGATTTGATTTTGGAGCTTTCATTGATTACTTTCCCCCCAGTAGTTTCAGCTTCTTAGTGTAGTAGTTAAATTAATATTAGTATTCCAGTAGTGTCTAGAGGTTTTGAGCTATGCTAGAGCACCATTGTGTCACAGATGCTGTATAAACCCATAGTGGGGAGAGACTGCATTATAAACAAGCAAGATGATGTGCAACAAAAAGGAAATGGTATCTCTCTTTTTCAGATGAGGTATCGCTATTCATGCAGGATAACAGCACAGTAACACTGTTTTCAGAAGTGTGGAGAAATAAAGCACTTTGCCAAATGTCAAAAAGAAAAATCTCTGTCAGAGTTGGGAGTAAGCCTAGGTTTCTTGGGTCGCAATGGATTACTCTGATAAAAAGGGTCCTTCTTCTTTGTGATTTCTAAACAAAGTAAAAGTATACCTCTGATAAGCTGGAGACTAAGTAGCATTCTTCTGTAGGTGACGAAAAGCATTGTGCCAAGTGGTAAGGCACAAAAAGTAAATGGAGATCATAAAAATAAATTAGCTTTTTTTCCCCTCTTAGTAATTTGCAATTAGCTTAGTAGTACTGCTAAAAACGTAACAGTTATTTGGCACAGAGCACCACCTCATACTTGGAATACCTCTTTTTAGCACTCAAGTTTAGCCTGGATGCTTGCATAAGTAGGAACAAAACAGGTGAAGTGTGTGTTTGAATGCATAGCGACAAAAGTTGTGTATGTGAGCCAGGTTTGTGCTTACGCTCTTGGATCGTTTCTGCATTCCTGTGCTGGCAGTGGCTGTTCCCTAACTCAGGACTGAATGTTTTGAGGAAAGTCCTTCACTGATATATGCAATGAATTCAAATGCTGGTTTTTAGATTAAGCACATGCCCAGATATTTTTCCACACAAGGGTGAGGTCTCCAGCAGATGACTTATAAAAGCATAGTTAAACCCATAAGTTCACTTCAAAATAAAATTCTTTTGTGTTTTTGAAGAAGCCTCTCTGCTGATAGGACTTGGCTTCTCTGTTCCCAACCCGTTCCTCATATTTAAGTCAGACAAACCATTTGTAGAAGCAGTGATAGGACAAGGAAAAGGCTTGCCTTAGGTTAAATTCTCCACTGAGTCTGTGGGTGCTGCATCCAGTAGTGAAGGTTTGGTCTGATGTTGCAGTGCTAGATGAGGAGGGCAGTAATGCTGTTTCAGTGCCACTGTAATGATTTCCTGATGAAAAAAGCAAAATGTCAGCTTTGATTGTAGTAAGGCTTTTTCCAGACCAGCATGGAAAAATGAGTTGTCAAGCAGTTCTTTTTGGCAATCTGTGAACTTTTTGTAGGTGGATCACGTGTTCATACGTTGCAAAAGGAACAGACTTGGCCTTTCACACCACATAAGAAGAGGCTGATTGCTTTTTTTGAGGGAACGTGCCCAGACACCATCAGGGGATAAGTCGTAACCAGCTGGTGAGAGGTATTTAGAACAGAGACACATTTGGAGATTAAGTTTTGACTGTTCACCGATGGCCTTCAGTCTTGTTTTCTTAATGGGGCATACTTGGCAGAACAGAAGACCAGAAACACCTGTCTGTTGGCTTCCCCAGCTCTGGCTTTAACACCCATCATTTGAGATGCTGGACATCTGCTGCTAGATGTTGCTCTTGTGAGCACTGGCATACGTTTTCAAATACTTGCTTATGAGATAAATGCAAAATTCAGCTGGGACAGGGTGTCAGCAAGCAAAAACTGAAGGTGAATGCTTACAGAGTGATCAGTGAGCTTATTTAGAAAAAGCTGCAGAACAGTGGTGAAATGGGTCTCAGCTGTGCTGCATGCTAGGCCTGTGCAGAATCTGAACACAAGATGCAAAAAGCACCTGCATTTAATCAGTCTGGGGAGAGTTCACTTCAAGCTTTATCAGTAGTCCTGATCTACTGCTGGTGCCTAACAACACCCAGGGAGGCACTGGGAGTTGTTATGTCGTTGGCAAGATATAATGGTGTTATTAATTCAGTGCTCTTTAGATTGTTTAATTTGGAAATTCAGATTTAATCAATTGTCAAACTTTGCTGTCCAAATTCCTAAATTAAACATGAATTGCTTGGGAGATTTTCCAGAACTGCTGTTTGTTGCATCAACCTCACTGTCGCTTTTATTGGTTGTAAAAGCAACATTTTGCAATAAGCTAATTTGGCCCTTGTTACAGGAGCTGGAATAGCTGCCTTGAGACATTCTGAGCTCCTTTTCTGTAAGAACCTGTGATTTTTAATAACACCATCAAAGTCATTTTGATGAAGGCTGAGCAGGAGTAGAATATAAACCAACAAAAGGAAGGGTAATTCCCATTCTCATTATGGCATTCATTTAGTCTCCGTATCTTGATAGTTGTCTGCTTAATGACTGTCATCTCCTCGATCCTGCCGAGTGCATTCACATTTGTCTGCTTCTATAAGGAATGAGTAATTTAGGTTGGGCATCTTCATTGCATAAAAACATCTACAAAGATCTAAACATAAACATTAGGGTTATGTTTTGCTATTTAAGATCATGCTGTGGGATTTAAATCTGAAAATGCAGTGCTATCTAAAGTTGCCTTGAAACAGCTTTGTGAAAAAGGGGAAGGCCAGATTTTGAATTAAATCTCTCTATTTGTTAACAGGTGACACTCTAGAGCAACTCTTTTGATCTGTACTGAGATTTCTGGCATAGTATTGTATAGGTCTGAATGCTACATCACAGCAGTCTGGTTCTTTGTTAACGGTAGGGCTTGCATGAGCTATGCGCTGCCGAAGTGTCTCTCTCTTCTGTGTGTGAATGTTTCACAACTGAAATACAGGTACATCTGTTTTTTATCCACTTTCCCTCCTCTCTGGAACTTTCTAAGGACATTGAAGATGGGCTGTGAGACAGCAGCTCTTTTGGATTAGAGTACACATGTCATTAGAGTAGAGCTGAAGTATTTGGAGCAAGGGCTTTGCATGAACTCATTTTCATTGCGTAAGTGCATGTGTTATCAGAACAGTTTTCAGGACAGCGTGGTTTCTTTTGTAAATCCAGAAAAACTGAAACAGATTTACATCACACTTTTCTCAAGCTAATTGAAAATGTAGTTTAGTCCTTAATGAAGAATATAAAAATGAAATGGTCATTAAGTTCAGTCTCTTAAAATAGCAAGTGACATCGTGCTAAGTCCAGAAGTGCTTACAGATACATGCTCTGCTGATTCTCTCTTCCCAGGATCACAAACAATGCAAATCCTCTTGATAGATATAAGAAGTATAATACTGCTAGTACTTAGATTTTTATTGCAATTTTGCCTAGCTATTCCCCCTTTTTTAAGCTTCTTTATTAGATAGTATTCAACAGATAGTATTTTCTTAGTAAAATCATCCAAGTATATTTTGCTTGCTCTGTTCTTGGAGTTACTGGTAGAAAGGCAGTAATAACTAGATGGTGTTAGTGCAGGATGTTTTCAGTACACTCCTAAATTTTGGCGTGATCCGTGTGTTCTTTGCACTGAGAACACCAAGACTCTCATCTCCCACATCTATTCAGAGACCTTTGGTGGTACCAAAAATTTGCATATGCTGGTCTGTGCAAAAAGAAGTGACTCTTCCCTCCAACATTCCAGAAAGATACTTGGGATGATTTGTTGCAACAGTTGGAGCATAAGGGTATTAATGGGATGCTTGGCTTTGCACTGGCACCTCTATTGCAGAAGGAAGGCTTTTCATGAGCTTTAGGGCAATGGAGGTTTACAAAGGCATAGCTTCAGGTAATTTTTAAATTACCATATTTGGGGGATCGTTGTTTTGTTTGTTTACGTATTCAGATCTATCGCAGTAGGGTATGACTGAAAATATTTCAGTCTAGTCCAGTGTACATACATGTAAGGTGTGACTTCTCCAGGTTCAGCTGAGCAGTTTCTGAACAGTTTTGGAAGCCAGCAGACAGCTGCTGTTTATTAGCTTTTCATGCCCTTTGTCAGTTTTGACCTGTAATGTTAATTTTGTTTTAGCCATGTTTCCACCCACATGCGACTCAGGCTGGTTATCGGCACCTGCAGCATTAGGAGCGGGAAAGGAACTGGCAGTGTGATCAAAAAAAGAAGGCATAGGAGTGCACTTGGAGGATGATATCTTGCTTGTGAGAATATTTACACCCTTGTTATTCTGTTTTTATGAGTCAAGAGCCCACAGTTAATACTGCTTAATCATTAACATATAACAGCTAAAACATGTTCCTCTTAGTGCTGTAGACAGCTGTGTACTTGACGGAAGTGTAATGCGACGTGTCGAAAAGCGAAGTGACATACTGAGTCCTAAGCAAGACTCTTTTTTTTTTTTTCCTGAAGGGAAATGAAATCTGAAAAACACAGAAAGCTATTTTGGTTTAATATAATGTGAGTCTGGTAAAGGGCAGTATGGATATTCTGTGAAATGAACGTACAGAATGGGTAATTTAATTTCGTTGCTGTTGGAATCTGCTGGGCATTTTTCCAAAACAAGACTAGGGAGTAACTGGCATATTTCATTTCAACTGCCCAGATGATTACGAGGAGTTTAAGCCTTTAATTACAACATGAAGCATCCTGAGCCAATGTTGCAGCTTGTGGTTGAAGCCACAACCAGTCCTAGAAAAACCTAGAGGATCATAAACAGATCACCTACATGCACCTGGTAAAGACTTTGTCTTGTCCACTTACGTATTCATTTTCTTGAAATGATGCATGTATTTTTGATTTTTCCCTGAACTGGAATAATTCCCATGAGTCTAGTCTTGTAACCATGTGACACTGAAACAAACTGAGGGCCAGTTCTTTTCTTCTACATTTGCATATCAGCGATGTAATTTTTAATAACTGTTACCCTGTGTGGGCCGGACCTTTGAACACCATAGTGAAACCCCTTGTCTCACTTTTGCCTTTTTTGCCTCAAATTTGCAAGGCTGTTTCTATCAGGAGCTGTGAGTTATTAACATTCTTACTGATTTTGCTTGCCATCAGACTGTCAGGTTAGGAGATGGCATGCAATACTCATATAAAAGTAGCAGAGAAAAGGTTTGGGGTTTTTTGTATTTTTTTTCCTTGTAAAGTAATTAAAACACAGAATGGAATGAAAATTGTGAGTACCAAGAAGGGTTGTCTTCTGGAAGAATATCGTTAAGACAACCTGTATGAATGAGTGGATTTCTGGTTTACTCAGAACATTTGGAATATTTGAACATTTTGGTTTTTAGGGAGCTCATTCAACTCCTATTTGTCTCTAATGGGAGCCCTCAACTTATTACAGGAAGAGAACCCTAAAATTATTCCTTTATACAAAAGACAAGATTAACTTTGGGATCTGTGTGTAGGTGTTTTTTTATTCAGTAAAATATGCTGGAATAGTAGCCAGAGCAGAGCAATAAAATTTATTCTACTAGTTCATATGCATATGTTGAAGATTGGCATGGAAAGCTGTATTTTGCCAGTGTCAGATGGTCTGCCAGCAAAATGAATGAGTTAAGCATTCACTGGCATAATGCTTGACTATTACTGACAGTACCTGGCTGTGAGCAACAGCCATTCTGTCTCAGCTCTGTAAAGTAAGATGAGGGTAATTTTGTGATTCAGATACTTGAAGACGTGGATTATGATCATTGATGCTGAATGATCAACTTGTAGCTTGTATTTCCATGCAGGAAGTCTCAAAGAAGCTTCCCGGCTTGATAGAGCAGTGTTACTGGGCTGTCCTGGATTAGAATTAGTGTAGCTTAATGCTCTGGGTGTAAAGCAGTCATTTGGATCCAGCAAACCCTTCTAATAGTGGGACACTGTTGGAAAATTTCTTGTTCTCTGTATCTGAGAGGATGGATGGCAAAACAGAGGCTGTGAAAATTGGTGCTTAATGGCACCAGAACAATGTGAATAGCTTTATCGGCTCAGAGAACCTGACGTTGTATTCCACTTTAGGTTGTGGGCTTATATATTTGGAAAGGGAGGAGCTAACTGCAGTTTAACCGAAGAGTTAATTTTCACATAACAAGTCTGGCCCATTTTCAAATCACTAAAGTTTTTTTTCAGAGATGAGGAGAATATATCAAGTAAACAACATTCAGTATTAAGACTGACCAAGAAGCAATGGAAATGTCCTTAAAGAGCTCGCGTTATATATTATGATCAGCTACAATGGTATTAAAGAAAATGTTCTTTTTTCCTTTCTCTTCATATTCTTCGAGTTAATGCTGAAAGATTAAAAAAAACCACCCAGTTTCAGGTGGGTTTATGTGCACATATAATTTAATTTTTTGTACAGATAAATTCAAGTCAGGAAGAAGAGTGCAGAAAAATTGAGTTGCTTTGCCAGTGCAATGTTCAGTGGGCTGGTGTGGGGGTTTTTGTCCTTGCTACACATGTAGGCATCAATATGACTCTGTGTTAGTATAAAAAGATGTACCTTTGTGCAGGGTAAGGATCATGGTTCTGGTGGTATGAAAGTTGGTGTCAACATTTTTTAAACCTGCCAGTAGGAATAAGTTTGAAGGATTTCCCCATGGGTTTAGCAGAGCAATGCGGAGTTTCCAATGAACTTCTTTACAGCGTCAAGAATGTCAGTGTTTTTCTGTGGTAAACCATGTAAAGAAACTTTAGTGGGAAAATTAGTTCCCATATTAGTGAAGCTTAGCTTGCACAAGCTGTAATTCATTTGGGGTGTAGGCATCCGTGTCCTCTCTTGCAGTTGAACAGCATCTTGACTTTAGTGAACAGTTGGGTGCTCCTGCACTAGGAGCAGTATGCATTGGAAGTAGCAATTGATTATAGCCTTCAAATAGGATTTTAAAGAAACCTAAACAAACATGGACTTTATAATTTTCCATACATGTGTCTGCCTTTGGTTGGCATGAGATGACCTCTGCCTGAGAGAGGGCTCTAAGAAGGGAGCAATAGTGTGGGGTTGTTTTAGTCATTATGATGTGTTTGTCTGGGAGAGCAAGAGCTAAATGCAGATGATGTCAGCTGTAGTTGAATTACTGAAATGTTGGAGACTATCAGGAAAAACTAAAAATGCATATTAAATCCTATTTTAAGGAGTTTATTTAAAAAAACAAATCAAAAAACCAAGACAACAAAGCTAACATCCTGCGAGTGACCAGTTTTAGCTGTTGATACTTAGAAATCTTGTAGATGACACAATTTTATGGAGCAGCCTTTTCCATCGGAAAGGTGCAATACAGCACAAGCAACAGCCTAGTGAGTTTATCCTCTTCAGGATCTCAGTTCAGGCAGTCCTGCTGCTCTATGAGTGGGACTTTTCTGCAACTGAATTCTCATTTAATGAGAGAAGAGAGAATTTTCGAAAGTGAAAGTATTCCTGCTAGTTTCTTTGGAAGTTTTATCTTTTTGAGAGCTTTTAAGTTGACATTGGGGAAGTTGGTAAACTGGTGAGTGTTTTGATATGCAAGGGTCAAGGATAACTGTCACACAGAGTGGCTAGCAGAGGAAAGGTAGGCCTTTTAGAAGTGCATTCATGCCACAGCAAGTTATGATCAGGCAGCTAAATAGGTGAGATATTTGCATCATCCATGAGGCACTGCTGGGCTATTATCTGTTCCTCCTAGCATCCTCCACAAACATGTTTTTGAAAGTTTTTATGTAATTGCATATTCATCCTGAAGCCCAGTTTTCTTGTCCTTGTCTTAGTGGCTCAGCAAGGGTACCAAGAGCTGCAGGCCACAGCATATTGCTTTAGCATAAGAAATCCAAAGACTTTGTTAAAGTAGCTCTTTCCATTGTTTGTTCTTATGTATTCTGCTTTGCATCATTTGAACACGACAGGAATTTATTTTTTACCCCCAAATACTAGTGCACATTGTAAGCACCACGTATGTCCCTTGCTTATGGCTAAAGAGTAAAGGACACAACAGTTGCAGCTATTCCTTAGCAAGCAGCAGCAATCACTGCATGCTGCGTTGACTGCTTGGCAGGCTCTGCAGCTCCCTGCTCAGTAGCTTAAACAATTACCTTAATTTATTAATGGTTTTGGTGTTATATCAGTAATAAATTCAGGAAAACTTTCCAGTTTCATGGAAGACCTGGAAGTGTCCCTTACAGCACAAACTCAGCCACCTTATCTCTGTTGATGCAGAAGCTGAAATACCACCCGTTCCAATCCTTTTTCTTGGCTGAGCTTCTGTTGTCACCTCACGTCTGGGTGTTCAGTGATCAACCTCACTGAAAACAAAGCCAGTCAGCAAGAAGGTACATCTACATTAGTGGTTTAGTTTGGTTTAGAAAAGTGCTTTTGAACTCAACCCCTCCAGTTACCTGCACTGCTTATGCATTGGTTCACAGCGGTCCTGGTGTTTATGAACTTGGTTCCTATTGGATGAAATTAAACCAGATGCTCCTCATGCATCCAACTGCTAGTTTTTATTCAATCCATGGAAAGCTAAAGTAAAACTAGTGCCAAGTTAGCCACCCTAAAACATATGTGATGTGACTTCTGGGACTTTAGCACCACTGTTTGTCATATAAAACTATGCCTATGGGGCCACACTACTGGGTTATTAGATGTAAGGTGGAACTGCTGAGCTTGTGTAAGGCAACTCTCTCTCTGGAGTTCAGCTTGGGCCTTTGTTCATCTCTGCTCCTGTGTGGAGGACTCCATATTCAAAACCTACCTTGATGGAGATGATGGTGATTTTTTTTTCTAGCAGCCCCTAAGTGCTCACACCTGGGGAGGGTGAGATCACCTTCTCAGACACCAGAAGCAGAGCAGCCGCTGGCTAGGAAGGAGTGCCTCCTTCATCCTCCAGTAACTGTGGTCCTTTGGTGATGGATGATCCACATGAACTTGATGATTCATTTCCTTCCTCACTGTTGCAAAGAAATGCCACTACCAGGACTCTGGATCTGATAAGGGGTAGAAAAGCAATGAAATCTGTTTCATTTCACATGCTGTTAACTAAAAAGTGCTGAAGACAGTGTGGGATACAAATACTTTCAAAGTAGTAAAGTGTATTACACAGAAGAAACTATTGTAGTTATATAGTTGATAAATGATCAACAACAAACATATTGTGTGGAGGCTGTAAGAATTCAGAAGATGCCCCACTGCAGCTGAACAAATGACTGGAGTTCCAGCTCGTTCCCACCACGTGGGCTGGGTAGTAGGCAGTGTATTTCATCCTTGCCAGGATGACTGTAAGGGCTTCTTTTCTTTCATGCTGTACCAGAAAACTGTCTCTGCGGTAGCCACGCTATACCAGTGTTTTCAGTATTATATTATCATAACTGAAAGCACTACTGAATTGCTAGAAAACTGCCAAATTAAATGTTCCAAATAACCATGGTGCCATTTGTCTGACAGATAACGTTTGATTTTTCTGAAGAACCATGCAGCATGCAGAATGAGGCAAGAGGAAATACGCTGCATGGTTATTAATTCTTTAATACTTAAGACTACTTAGCAACAACATGTAGATCAAGGCTTTGCTTGAGAAGATTGAGCTTTCGAGACAGAAGATATCGGGAGCAGTCTGGAGCAATATAGCAGAATCCTGTAGGATAAAAAACCACTGATTACATTTACATTAGTTTTAAAATCTCCTTTGTGTTTCATTTGGACATCTTCCTGGCTCTTGTATCGTGGTTTAAATGTAACCTGTTAAACACTTCACTGTTTTCCCAAACTGGCAGGCACTAGTTTTCCATTTTTAATACATATACTTGTAAATTTGGTAGCCATCATTTAAGGGCAAAGCAAAGATATTCACTGATTTATGACTGTTACCCTAGATTATGAAAGAAAGAGGCGGGTTGCAATAATCCTTTGTTCATTACAATCAAACCCCAAAGAGGTTTTTCCAACAGGTCAGTTTTTCATGACCTTATTGCTATAATCCATAAAATGGAAAGAGGAGGGATAATCTTATATTCCTTGTTGTGCTGTGCATTTAATGGTCTGGTTAATGTTTAAAGACCAAGCCTACCATGAGTATATATGCTATTGATTTCACTGGAAACAGAAATAGTATTTTATACGCCAAAATTATGTAAAGCCAAAGTTTGACCCTCCTAAAGTCAATGGCAATTATACCAAAGACTTTGAAAGAGACAAAATTTGGCTTGGGACTCCTCTAGAGATACATGTGACCTTTGGAAAATGAATTGGAATGCTACTTCTGTTCAATGACGTCAAAAAGAAAATAAAACATTAAGGGTCATTTTCTTCTCTGTGGCTTTTTGGCATTTAATGTACTCAGCAGTTTGGTAGCATCAAATCTTCTGAGATGACGGCTAGGGTATATTATAATTTGCTGTTATTGAAAAAGATCAAGTAAGCAAAATACTGATTGTTTCATTGCAGAACCATCATATTTCATTAGAATTAAGTGTTCCTCTTTGTGTAATTTTAGTTATCAAAGAGCCTGAATTTCATTGCACAGAGCTGTACCTCAGTTGAAGCAAATTAAAATCCCTACAAATCCTGTGTTAGTAAGAACAGAAACTGATCCAATACGCTCTTTGTTTCCTTGATGTGTGCTTCTTTCTGTAATAAGTGCAAGTATGAAAAATGACACTGATTAAAATACTAAACAGTGGTATTTACAGAGCTTTGACTTTGGCTTGGTAGGAGGGGAATGCAGAGCACTGGCTTACTTAAATATACAAGCCAAAGAGTAAATGGTCAGAATAGTAAAGTAGGAAAGTAGGTTTTAGATGTTAATGCTACTTATGTTAATAACCCTTCATATGATACAAGAAAGTATATGAATGATTATTTTACCATCGCCGTTTTTGCCTTTGTATACTAACTGGCAAAGCTTTAGTTAAGGAAAAGGTCACCAAAAGGTTAAATTCTTAGTGTCTTTTTTTCTTTTGAAATAAAAAGCAGGTTTTTAGATTCCTTCTTTTTTTTTTTTCTCCCATTTTTATCTCCTTCCATCACCACTAGTACCGCTTGCAAATACTTTTGTGTCTGCTTCATTTATCTTTAAGGGGTATGAGCAGTATTGGTGTGGATTTCCAGCATGTATAAAAATCAATGTGGCTCCACTGATTTTAGTAGACCTACATTGATTTTGACCAAACAAAGACTTTGTCTTTTATTTTTACAGTATCTTTCTTTATAGAGATACCTGAACCATGAGTTTTTGTATTTCCGCCAAGTCTTACAAAAATGCATTTAACATTGCTAGATACGAAATGATAGTTTTGAAACAGTGGGAGTAAATAACAATTAACAGAAAGTGTAATATGCCATAACAGAAATGTAACTCTGTCTTCTACAGCTAATTAGCAGTTGAAAGTCAGATTTTTACATTTAATTTGGGTGTGAATACAGCAAGTCTTTGTAATTGAAGGTTGTCAAAAGAGAAGATTTTTAGCAGCTAGCTTTTAATTTATAAGGTGAGTCATTTGTTAACTGGTTCATAGCTGCTATGGTTAAGGATGCACTGGAGACTGTGGCCATCCAGTGTACTGCCCTGTGTTTTAGCTGTTTACCTCTCCCCTGGAGGTACCATTATCCTGGAGGCTGTTGTCTCGGCAGTGAAGTGATGCGTAGTGTATCACAGCCTATAGCAGTTTGGCTGCTCGGCGTGCATCACAACCCACTGAACTTGCCTGAGGCGTGCTGCAAAGCACCTTGGGGAAGGCTGAATGATTTTTACCTACCCAAAATGTGCAGCAGTGAGCTGTTAATCCATGCCTTGCGCCAGTTCATTGGTCCTGAAGTACAAAACTCTTTTATGAAGAGGTGAATGTGTAAAATTAAAAATTAAGGCATTTATATGTGGTATACTAGATTTCACCTTGAGGTGTGTGTCAGAGCAGCAAGCAAGCCTCCTGGCTAGCAGGAGCAGGTGTAGCTTTTTAGAGGTGTGATCTGTGCTCACCTCTGCTTTCCCCTCATTTCTGTTGGAACGAAGGTAAGAGGGAACGATTGATCCCATACCTCTAACAATCATGTAGAAAGAGGTCTAAGTCTGCTAATTTTTCTTCCCTGATTTGACCTTGAGTTAAACGTACTGTGGTACCATTCAGTATAACAGTAGCATGTTAGCAGTAGCACAGACACATTGGAAAGCATTGAGAGAAAAACCTCAGATGGTGCCATTAGCTGGAATTGATGAAATGGTACTCAGTAGTGCCCTGGCTGTCGTCTCTTGAATTTTAGACATGTTTATTCAGTTCTTGTCCATATTTCTTTTTTAGTATAGTGTTATGGTTTGCATCCATTCAGCTGACAGCAAAGCAGTTGTCAATGATGCTGTTTTGGCTTTGCATATGAAGTTTTGCACAGTTGGTACTTTTGTTGCCACAGAGCTTTGGGATTTGACCTCTTAGATATGAATTAGAGCAACCTGGACATTCAAAATGCAACAAGCTTTGTCAGAAAATCCTTTTTTATTGAAAGGGAAGCATTGTTTTACTAAAATGCAGTCATTTTGTCCAACCTGTTTCTCAAGTCCAAGATAATTTCTGGTCAGAAGAAGAATGTCCAGGATATGTAATGCTCTCTTGATTTAGACACTTATCTGAGAATCTGAAGCTGTAGATTCAGTTCCCTAGTTGAATCAGACCAAGCAATAAATTCAACTAGTTTATTTCTAGATCCAAGGTGTGGTTTTCTCTAGGGGTTTGTGTTTTGTGGGGTTCTTTGTTTTTTTTTTCTTTTTTTAAATGAAAAAAGTTGTAAGTTCCTTACTGCAGCATGGAACAGAAAAATATACAATTTGCTTAACATAAAAAAACCCTGCCTTTAATACTACATTGTGAGGAGTTCTTTCTTTAGCTGATGCATCCTTCGTAAGGAAAACATGATGGTTTAGACCAGACCTTTAGGTCACTGTCTGCAATTAGATGCTTGTCTCAAACCTATCTCACTGGCAAGCCTTGGAAAACAAGAAGGAAAGTCTCCAGACACTCTCTGATGAGACAAGGGAGCTTCTGTGCTGTCATATGAGGTTTTGGAGATGCTACATCCGCACTGTTTTAAAGATGTAGAAATGTGAGAACACGATGTAAGCTCTTTTCTGCAATGTCTCCACTCGTGGCAAGTAGAGTTTGCAGTTTAGGGGAGAGCGTGGTCATTGTGCTATCTGAAGGACAATCACATGGGTTCTTCCAGGCTACTGTGGAGCACTTAGGTGGGAGGGGAAGGCACTTAGGGCTTGTGTAGGACTCTTACTATCTTCTGTTGGAGACAGAAGAAAGCCTTTGTTTTCCCCTTCTCCATCTTTCTCTCCATCCCCTACATAGCAGTTGTGAAAAATCTTCCCTTGTAAATGCTCTTTAAATAGTTGTATGTATATTGACATACATGCACACACGAGTGTCTGAATGTGTCTCTTGGACTGTCCTGGGGATGCGCAGGTGGTCAGCAGGTGGAGAGCACTAGCAAATAGCAAATTACCTGATTAGTTTTCCCCTGTTACTCCAAACAATGCCACCCTGCTAGTTATTTCTGGAATGTGTTACAGCAGAGCCACTTTCAGCAGCCCAGCTTTGTTGCTAAGGAGTAGTGGCAACCACAAAAAGAAAAAAAAAAAGCTGATTTCTGAGCTTTTAAAAAACAATGTCTGGAGGGATTTCCCTCTGGACTTACAGTACATTAATCTTACCATGTCTTATCAGAATTGCAGTGTATTCACATTTAGGTATCACAGCTTGGCTGGGGGAACATTTGTAAACGCAGACAAATGTGTCTTCTCTGAGCATTAGGGGTCTTTTCATTTTAGGAAATCAATTTGGCCACTTCAAATAATTCTTCACTTCTTGTGAATTCAGCACTTAGGAATGATTCTGGCATGGCAACCCCAGATAGATGGAGGTTCTTTTTTTGCCAAAAAGCTTTTACTTAGGAAAGAGGGAGAGATGTTGTCTTTTCTGTTGTTTGGTGAGCAGATCAACACCTGGCCACAAAGAAGGAAATCTAAGCAATACATCAGCAGTGTGGAGTTTTTAATGATATCTGCATCACGACCATATGAGCAGAGAGATCTGCAGCATCCTTTTAAAATAGAGCCAAGTTAATTCTAGTGGTGGTTGCACAGAGAGGACATGAGTTTGCTATTATTGCTAGTGAATTGCTGTATCCGTTTGATTCTAGAAACAGACATGGTTTGGTGCCTGAAGCCCTCTCACTGTAGCTGTGGTAGATGGTCTGTGGTGGACATTCTACATGAACTTGTTTAGAAGAAAATTGTGAGGGAGGAGTGTAAATCTGTGTGTATATCCAGTCAGTTGCAAGCATCATTTCTAAACCAATAATTGGCTTGAAGGCTCTTCAAGAGCCAGGTACAACTTATGCCCACAATAGAAGTGTGACAAGGTACCATGAACTGCAATGATAGGTATCCTTTTCTGTGTGTGTTCACGGGGAATGGTCAGAAAGCTCGACAAATATGATATTAATATCTAGGAACACTAATATGAATTGTGACAGAACATAAGCTCTGCATTTTGACTTTAGAGATGTGCTACAAAATCAATCTGCTTCCAATAAATTATGAAATCATAGAAATATTGAGAAAGAAACTTGTTTCCTACTTCAATAGAGAAATTCCGTGTAGCTGAAACAACCTTCTTTGTATCATCAAAATTATAAAATATGCAAGAACACATATTGTGTCTTTTTTATTTTTATTGAGTATTACTGTCAGAGTAAATCCATAAAGATGTGTAAAAACTGGCTTCTTGTCTCGGCCCTTTCATTTGTAAGGAAACAAATGTGCCAGTCTCAGCAAACAGATGTCCACATCGTAACAGTCATCATCACGGTTGGCTTGAAATGTTGGCTGTCTTAGAAATGCGTCTGAGGACTGAAGAGACATGGGAGACAAGGAGTTTTAAGTCTCTTGGTCTCTTCTAGGTCAGAGATGCGAGAAAAAGAGACCTATGTTACTTGCACATTATGTTGTATGTATATGTTTTGAAATAGCATGTTTTCCATGGGTGTTCTTTAGGTATATATCACACTATTAAAACAGACTTATAAAAAAAAAGACGAAGGCAGTATTGTTACATGATGGTTACTCACACCGTGCTCGATCTGGGAGGGCTACATATTAAGGATTTTGTGCAAAGAATGTGGGAGGAGGAATTCAGTTTTATTCCCAGCCCTGGCATGAGCACTGGATCACTGAGAAGCAGTGAACTTACCAGAACAGGGGGCTGATCTCAGTGCTTTTGGGATTTGCTTTTGCATTTTTTGGGAGCTGTGTACATATTTCACTGACTCCTGTAAGCATGTAAGTCATACTCATTGGATATGCCTGGGATCTAGCTGTATATTTTTAAGATTCAAATATTGCATGAAAGTGCAGTTCTCTGAATCCTGGCTTTCCATCCTCTCTCTGGATAACAAGTCTTAAGAGTAAAGAGTAGTTTTATGGACAAAACAAGGTGTTAAGACTGAAACTTTTTTTGAGGAATAGCTTAAAATTTGTGGTGGGTGGTGTAATTTAGCAGCCACCAGCACATGCAAGACAAAAGAACAAGATGCTTTAGGGTGCTTTTGTTCCAATACAGGTTGCAGATTCACTAAAGATAGAGATGTCTGCCAGTCAGCATTGGTAAACAGTATCTTAGCATAGGATGAGTGTGGAGATTGCATTACTGAAACACTGAACTCCTGCTTATGGGTTACAGTGCTGTTCAGTGGGAGGTTGTATCTCAAAGTGCTTTTAATGATCTCAAGTCAGAATTTTTGGGAGATGTTAGACCATTGCCTTTTAGAGTAGGATCCTGTAACCCCAACTGCCTCAAACGCCTGTCTCTAGTTTTTGTCAGAGTCGGTGGCGGCAAGTCTACTGGGGCATTGGGATGAGATGGCTCTTTCCTCACAGTCCTAAAAATAGTCCCGTGACATTAAACCTGTAGGGCAAGTCTCACCTTTATGGGGAATCTTACCATATTTAAGGCTGTGGTGTGCTGAACATGGCACACAGATCTTTAGGTTCTTGTGCTATGACTTGTCATGTGTGTAGGATGGTGGGGGCAGGGGGAGGTGTCAGAAGTGTTTGTCTGTCAAGAGGACTGTGTCTTGCCTGCTTATACGGAAATGATAATGCTGAATTTTTTACATCATTAATTTCCATGGCAACAAAAATAATCTCATAAATATAGGATTATTGCTTCAGGATCAAAGAGGGGGGAGAACCTGGGCTGTGAAAGAGAAAATTCTTTATTTAAATATCCTTAGCAGCAAAACGAATAACAAAACAAGTCTTCAGAGCTGAGCATATTTTCCTTTTACCTGCAAAACCAAACCTTAAATATTAATTAAATAAAAGCAAAAATGGCCAGCTCTCCTAACTGTATTACCTTGTCAGCATTGTTCATTACTTCTGAGGGCTCAGCACATGAGGAAATAGTTGCACTTGAGACAGGAAGGAATATTTAAAAGAAAACCTTTCTGTCTTTTAGCATTGCCCTGGCGTGAGTTGGCTGGAAGGTTAGCACCCGAAAGAGAAATGGTACTGTTCACATACCGTCCTAGACTGCTCTTAATGGAGACTACAGTGGAAATATTTATTCTCAGCAGGGTAGTTTTGGAGGGCAGCAAAAACGTGCCTGGGCTTGCTGAAGAATTGTAGAGGCAGTCCATTGCAGTTTTCCATAGGAGAAGATTGCTTCTAGCATCTCTGTGTCCTCTGCTTCTTTTCATAACATGTCATTTTGAAGCTGTCTCCTGCATACCTATTTACATATCATAAAGTTAGGGAGGAGATGTAGGTTTGTAGAAAGGGCTTGCCAGCTGCCATTTTTCCTGAAAGAAAAGCTGCAATTTAACATTAACCTAGCAATTAAGCAAAAATTTACGCTAACGTGCTGCTTTCTTGCATAAAAATCTCTCTCAGCAACTCTGAAAATTCTCTACAAGAAAGGTAATAGAATAATTCCCAGCATCTTTGATTTGGAAAAGCCATTTTCTAGCATGATTGATATTTCCTTTGTGTTAGCATGGGAGGCCATCGAAAGAGGAGTAATCTCTCTAATGGGTGTACTCCACGCTGGTGCCTGGGGTCCATGATACATTTGTCAGGCTTTAATTAAAGCACTGGAGTTGAATTTCCACAGTAATTAACTTTTATTTGCAGTTATGCCATGTCTCTCATTTTTGACACTGACACTTTCCCGTTAGAGGTAGGAGCAGCAATTGGCACAGAAAATAAAGAATGTGGAAATGAGGAATAATTTAAGAAATGGCATTGTATTTGCCCTGAATTCTGAAAGGAGGCAAAATCACATTTTCTTTCAAAGTGGTTTTGTTGTTAGTTACCTAACATGTTTTCTCTCCTGCTTAAACGCTTATCCCATTACCTCGGTTACCCTTCCTTATGCAATGTCCAGTAGAAAACAAGCAACTTTTGTTCAGTGGTCAGCATGTACCCTGCATCCAGGTTACATGGTTACAACAGGTCTTTCTCATTATGTCTTGAAGAAATGCTTTGTTATCTTTTGGCAAACATTGACTTATTAAGCATGAGCAATATATGTGCTGGGGAGGCTATTCAAACATTATGCCTGAACTGACACTTTTAGTTCAGTTATAGGGTAGGATTTTTAAGAGTAAACATCACAGGAGCCTTCATCCTATTGTCAACGGTAAGTTTGGAGTGCAGAAGTCTCTATCTCATTGAATGTACAAATTGCTTTTATTAATAGGATTTGCGTACTTGAGTCTGCTCTTTTGATACAGCTTTTCAAGTATCTTTCCCTTCCACTTTTAATTCCTGTAGTTTTCTACTTACATTTCACATATACTGCAAAGTACTATTATGTAGGAGCACAAGTAACAAAATCACAGGTCCTCATTGTTGTTCTTATTTAGCTTGGCCTTAACAAAACAGCCTTTCCATGAACGGAGAAACACAGACCTGGAACCCAGTCCCCTTCTGTCTCAGCTGCTCTCTCAATCACCCTTTCACAGACCCACTGAGCTCCATCTTAAAAATTAAGAGGTTTTCATTCTACTAGTGCAAGCTAAAATATCTGCTGCTTAGTGACTGTCTTCATGTTTCCAATCCAAATGCAATCACGGCCAGCTCACACCATATCCTCACCTATGCCAATGAGCACGTCTGTGTGCTCCTGAGTTACATAGGCGAAAGCATCCTTACGGGGTGTTATAGTTGAGTTAAAAGACTGAGCAAGAAATTAATTGCTCAGGTATCTGAATGTTGTCTTATCTCACACTCAGAATAATTTTAATGCCTTACAGAGAGGAGCTGGCTGCTTACTACCTTTTTTTTTTTCTTGTTCCTCAAATGCTTGAAATGTTTCCCTTGTTTCTAAACTACAGATCTGGACTTGATGATGTGACTTTGAAGTGGATCTTAGGATGGTCCCTCTGAATGCAGTGCTACCAAGAAAGAAACAGCTAAGAATAGCATCACATCTGAAATAAAGCACTAGAGATAATTAAATAGAACAGTGTAGTAAATCAGTGTGGCACTTAAGGGCATGACAAAGATCATAAAAAAGAAAAGTAATAAATTGCTAATTTATCATTGTTTGCAAGTTCAAGCGGTGATTCCAGATTTCATTTTTTTATATTTCCTGTGGACTGAAAAGCAAGTGCAGAACTGAACTGGTTCTAGATTAACCAGTTAGGCCGAAATCTGTTTCACTAAGTGTATGTTATCTAAAAAAAAAACCCTGTTCACTTGGAGCAAGGCATCTAGGCTTTTCCATGTTATCAGTGAAGGAAGATGGCCACCTGCGGGTAGTGAGCCATCCTATTTTAAGACAGAGCTTCATCCCAACTTCGTTAAGACAAGACCAGTTGTCACTCAGGTCGCCCTGTCTTTTTTTTTTTTTTGCATTGATTAAAAATGAGCTTATGCAAATAACTTGCTTGAAATTTCTAATTTTTATATGGCTAAAAAGAAAAAAAGAGATGAGGCTTGCCTCAAGTCTGCCATTAAGCTGGATAATAATTCCTCCAGACACCATGGAATCTTGCAAAGCAAGAATTAATGTGCATAGTTCCTGCATTGGTAGAGAGGAATATCCAGTGGTGAGGTCAAAACTCTATAAAATGTATTTGCAGCGTTGCTTGAAAACATATGTGTGATGTGCTGTGTATTGTGTATTGTGTGCTGTTACCATTGATCTGTCTTGTTATTAGTGCATTTCCAGTGTTTCCTTATTCTTCTGTAGACCATTTTTTGCTGTGTATATATAATCCATTTCTTCCAGGATCTGTCTGTTCTCCTCAGAGAGCTATTACTTCATATTTTACAGAGAAATCTCTTATCAGGAGTAAGGGTTCCTACCTCTTAATTGTCCTTGGATGATGTTTTGCAGGACTGTTTCAGTTCACTTTGCTCCTGACTGCCCCAAACCACAACCTTAAATTGGAAGCCTTGTAGATGTCTTAGCTATACTTGATCCAATAAGCTCTCTCAAGAGGTTGGATTTATTCTCTGGAGCATAGCACCACACTGTGTGGCTTTTGCCTTCTGGTCAACTCCCATTTTCAGCAAAGTATGTTTGCCTTTAACTGCAAAAGGCTGTGTGGATATAACCCCGTTTTTGGTTGCCACAGTATGAAAAGGACACTGGAGAGTGTCCAGAGGAGGCCACAAGGCTGGTGAAGGGTTTAGAGGGGGAGTCATATGAGGAATGGCTGAAAGCACTTGGTCTGTTCAGCGTGGAGAATGGGAGACTGAGAGGGGATCTCATATCTGTTTATTGCCTTCTCACAAGGGAAGGAGGTGAAACAGGTGCTGATCTCTTCTCTCTTGCAGCCTATGGTAGGACTAGAGACAATGGCAGGAAGGTGTGCCAGGGGAGGTTTAGACTATATATTAGGAAACGGTTCTTCACCCAGCAGGTGGTGAAGCACTGGAACAGCTCCCCAGGGCACTGACTCTGCCAGCATTCAAGAAGTGTTTGGACAGTGCCCTCAGACATACAGTGGGAATGTTGGGAGTGTCCTATGTAGAGATAAGAGATGATCCTTTTGGGTCTCTTCCGACTCAGGTAATTCTGTGATTCTATGAACACAGGAGTTTAGAGTGTATCCATTTTGACTGGGAGTGCAAGCTCTTGGCTCCCTGGGGAGAGACTTCTTTATATGTAGATGGTATCTAGGACCAGCAGTTTTTGTCGTTCACAAATCTTCAAACTGTTTGAAACCTTGCCCTGCACATGGGGAGACCGTCACTGCGCATACATTTGGGATGCTTTAATGGCATATGTGGAAGGTGAGAGCATACTGTGGCTTTGACTGGCATCTCCTGATCATGTGTGGAGAGTTTGGAGGCACCTGCCAGTCTTCTACAACAATCTTTCTTGACTCTTCCTATAGCCAAGCTATTGTCAACATGAAGGACCTTCAGTTAGCTCAGCTACTTGGTATTCATGGGCCTGTGCTTAGTATCTCTGACAAACTATGTATTCATTTTTAACAGGGAATCACTTGGTGTAACATTGTCCAGGGATCTTACGCTGTTAATGGTTATACATAGGTGCCTCCATCAAGAAGAACAGTGACAAAATAGCTACCTGAGTTTTTAAGCTATGTTTCTCAGTTTATTCTTTTTGCTAAATTATAAGCCAGTAGGCTGCAGAATCAGTCTGAGTTCCTCAGTTTGTCCTGCTATAGCTGCTGTGCCTCAAGTAAATAGTTCGATGTTCACAGCCAGAGAGAGACAGAGAAACTGTCACTTAGACAGGGCACTCACATTACACACAGGAGATTCAGGTTCAACCTTTTGCTGGTTTTATGTCTTAATTATTTATACAAAATGGAAAAATAGCTCTAACATGGCAGTGAGGGAAGTCTTATCTTAGAAAACTCAGCAGAGAGATGGTTAGAATACTTAGCTAGGTTGTACATAACTAACACACAAACCACAGAATGGAGCCTTCTTTTTCCAAGAAAACAGTTGAAAGGCTGTTTTCTCATCTAAGTAGAGTGGGCAAATATGCAAAACCTCAAAAAAAGGAGAAAATATTGGGGTCAGAAACATGTCTAACTGATCTCATTGAACAACATTCTCAGTTGTACACACTAGCAGAATGTGCCAGCATCATGTGTCACTCTTCAGTTTTGCATTTCTACAATTGGCTAATGAGAGAATGCAGCAGCACTGCATCAACTCTGCTACCTCTGCAGTATTCTAAGCTTGTGAGCTGAGGCACTGAAAAAACAAACCAAAAAACTTTAACTCCTATTTAGGCGGCAATTCTCAAAAATGCAATAGTAGGTGAAACCAAAGAAAGAAATTACTTGAACTCCTTGAATTTGCAGTTTGTGGTTAGTGCCATTCCAAAGTCCAAATACAGAGAACTTGCACACAGTAAGTTCACATATACACGTTGTCCTGCTACTGACATGTATTTGCATGGTCAGCCTGCTTTAGGAGCAGTCAGTTGTCAGTAAAAGTGTCACAAACCCTAGGTAAGATAAATCTTAATTTATGAGTCTCATCTGCATTCATAGCACAATGGGAAAGATGGACAGCGTGATGAAGATGTAAGGCATGGAAGCTTTCAGAATGCAGCTACTGAGTGCTAGGTTACTTAGGCAGCCTGAAGTTAGATGTGTCCTGTTTCCTCCCAAATTCATGATGAGAGGGATTTCAGAGCTGCAGCTGATTTGGGGATAATTCAGAGGTAGTATGTTTTCAGTTGAATGCAGAGAAAACTGGTTGACATGGATAAGTTATTAGGGAACAACAGCACAAGATTTTCTTTCTGAGTGAGTAATTAATCATTTGCATTGCCCTCAAAAAGTCTTACCAACAACAGATTCAGTGGACCACTTCTTTCTTGATTGTGTCTCATTTATAGATCCAGTGAGTTGTGATCACTATGACAAATCCCGTTGTTTGTGAGATTGGTGTCACATTGGTGTCACTCACATTGGTGTGAGATGTTCTATTTTCTCAAGAAAATGTTAAATGATTTATATAAAGTTAGCTTCCCTCCCAGTCCCAACAAACTACACAAGAATTGCTCTTTGTTTGCATTGTTTCTTGTTTATTTAGCGTTTTGGTGAATAGCAAGTGAAAGAGTTTTGTGTGTTACAGCATGCTCAGTTGTAGTCCTACCTGGTGGGAACAGATGTATCTACTTCTCCTTCTTCAGAAATGCCTTGCAGGACTTTGAGACTTGAAATGGTCTATTATCTGCCAAATAACAGATGTCTTCACAGATTAGCCTCTCTGAGTAAAAACACAATCACAACACAAAAGATGATGATTAGCTAGTTGAATAACAATAGGAAAACTCCAGTGCAGATGTACAGGAAACAAGGAAAGGATCAGACGCTTATATTTCTATTTTTCTGAGTTCATTATATACATTCATTTTTACAATGATATCTTAATGTTAAAGCTGCCATTATGCAGCTTTCTGTTTCAAAGCTTCTAACTTGCGATTTTTTCAAATTAAAATAATGTATTAATATTTCCTCCAATTACATACTGATAAATGGCTTAATTCAGTTTGCATACAATTAGTACATTTGTTGCAAAAGTATTCTATATGTTATTAAGTCCATTTTAGTTAATTTCTTTAAATATTTTTCAGTTAAAGATTTGCATTCGTAACTTTCAATATGAAGGAAATTGAAGAGCTCTTTAGTGATAAATTCTGTAAATTATAATACGCCTATGAGTATATAGTCCAGCAAAAATCTAGAAATTTTCCTTGCATAATTTGGAGGGAAGTATATGAAGAATCAGTCACATTTATCTGCAGGGCTTCTCCTTCTTGGCAGTCTGATTGCTTCTTTGAGAATATTCAAGTTTCTAATGTGATTTGGTGGGCTAGAGTCTTTCTGAGTGCACAGCAGTATGGAGAAGGACTGTATTGACCTTGAGTTTGATAGAGGTTGCCCAGTGCCTCACTCAGTAAAATTGTTTTGTTACCATTCAAAGTGAAATTTTCCAACCCAGAAAATTTCTGTTCCAATATCAGTCTGTATTTTTTTTCATTTCAATAGAAATAGTTCAGTCACTGTGAAAAAAGGGTGCTGGAGGGAGGGGGAGAAAATCATGTTTAATGAAGTTACAGTACCTTGTTATTTTGTGGGACTTCCATATACTGATCAGGAATTTGAAATTTGTCAGGGAGAGAGAAGGATGCAAGACAAAAACTAAGAAGGATTTCTACAGTGGTAGTCAAGAATATAGATCTTTGCATTTTAGTGGAAATCTGCCAGACTAGGCTGTGTTCTGGTCTGAATAATCCTTATCCACATACATTTATTTAAGTTTTGCAACTCAGCTCTCCTAGCATTTTTTTCAGTAGGGAGTGTGCTTCAGAACAAGGATACAAAGGTTGTGACCACAAACCAGGTGGCTTATTCAGGTATTTCAAAGGTTAAGAAAGAAAGGACAGGGCTGGGATATGGTCCCTGTGTAAGGTAAACTAGGAGAGGGACAAAGAGATAAGGACATGGAAAGAAAGTGGTGGGACGCTTGGAGAAGGAGCAGAGAGGAGCTGAGGAGGACTGGGTGTGACTGGGAAAGAGGGATGGAGACAATACACGTGAAAAAGAGAGATGGACAGAACTCTCCCTGCAAGCTCGAGTGTTAGAGGTTGTGTTGGGGACCTAAAAGCTCTCGTTTTCTGGAGGATTGTGTGGGTGTCAGTAAGGCTGCCTGATACAATTTTTGAGTTGGGGTCTTTTTTTTACCTCATTTTGCTTTTCCTTTAAACCATGTAAGTTACACATAAAGCCTGTTAAGGGTGCAAAGCAAAGCTTTCTTATATACAGAAACTTCAGTCAACACTCGTCAGATGAATCAATATTTTATTTTATCTTAGTAGTTCATTATGTCACCCCTTCCTCCCATAACACTACATCATTCAGATCCACCTTTAAAGCCAGAGTTATTAATTTCCTAGGGACCACTTCTGCAGCTCTCATTATTGCAGCACATGAGTACTTTACAAACATTAATGAATTTGTCTTCACAATGTACCGATAAGGTGAAATGACATTAAACACCAGGGAAAATGAGGCACAGAAGCACAATGTCAAGAAGGGGCACTTAATTTAGATGCCTGGCTTGAGATGTTTGGGCCCAAATTTTTAAGAATTAACATTTGGGCACCCTTTCTTTTTTCTGAAGTCAGCTTCTACTGAGTCCATCACAATTGGAATTGCTCCATGCTTCCACAGATCAGAGCGCAGGTGTTTCATGTTCTGCTCTAAGCAAACAAGGAAGATGCAATTAATGACCTCCTGTGCAGTTTGGTTTTTGTGACATCCTTGGCAGAAGGCACTGAGGCAGAGAGAGAATCCAGGTGCCCAGGGCAGCTTTGAGCTGCCCTAGGCATGACCTTGATGGTTCTCCAAGCCCTTACCTCATTCTCATTGGACTATCCAGTGCCATCAGTGGTGAGGCAGAGATGCAGCGAACAGCAGGTTCCTTTTTGATGTGACCTTGACTCACTGAATGTGTATGATCAGTCCCTGCTCTTACGCTGAGTGAAGCTGGATAGCAGACAAAAAAAAACCAAAATATGTGAGTTTATTATTTGGACTGTCACAGTATGTACAGACTACAGCTAATGCAGACTTCTGCACTGCAGGGGCAGATGCACCAAAAGGAGACTCACTGCTTCTTATTGATTCCCATCTTGTATAACTCTGTTATGCCAATCTTGGCTCCCAGGAGCAGGGGCTACTAGAGTGAGAGAGAAGCTACAGTTTTTGTTTTAAGAGGAGCCTAATTGTTCAGTCCTGTGAGCTGATAAAGGGATGAGGGGAAACCACGTTACATGATAGACCCATGGCTGTGTGTCTTCTATCTTCCATCCTTGCAGGGCTGAACTCATTGCTCAGAAGTGAATTCCACCCAGAAGAGACAACACATTTCTCCAAACTTTTTGCATCCTACATAAGCAAAGCCATAGTGCAATCAAGCAGGGAATGGAGAAGGCAGTCTCTGTTTTCCAGGATTTTTATTTTTTTCCTGCCTGTGCTGTTGCTTACCTCTGATATAAAAAAAAAAGAAAAAAAAGAAACCATAGCAGCCTTCTTAAAGCAGAGGTGTTCACTTGCACTGCTTTATAAATCCTCAGCCAGGTGCTGGGGTCTTTACTGAAGCAAAGCTCCCATTGGGGTCTGTGGGTTTTGCCTGAGGAAGAACTTCACATTTCTGTGCAGTAAATGAGCGTTTTCACTAATCTACTGGAATAAATCGTGCATCTGAGCATAGTCTTACTTGACAGCATGACATGTTTTCAGATACTACTGTTCAAAATTTACAATATTCTTTCATAAGCATTTCCTTCTCGCTTACCTGCACATCTATGTGTGCCAATGTTTGAACCTTTGGAAGGAGGGGATGAGCTGGTTAGCCAATAGCAGTCTTGCTGTCTGCATAAAGCAAAAGGGAAGGAAATAAGATATGCAGTGATCAGTGTGCTAAATCCTCTCTAAAGCTACAGACCTGTCATGTAGAGCTAAATCTCAGACAGTGCCAGGTTAACACTGGATGTGCCCTATCTCTCCTTCTCTTGTCTTCAGTCCCTCTCTCCAAAGCCTGGTGGTTGACACAGAGCAGGGCATTATTATTCAGAGTTGCTTAAAATGTGAATTTATATTGCGTAAAACCAATAAGCCGCACTGCTCTGACATTTAATTTTCTTGGGAACTCTTCCTATTGAATCAGGCAGGACTGCATACATTTTCAAAAGAAATGCAGTGTTTACACTACAGTAATCTCCTATGGACAAGAATTATTAATTTGGAAATTACCGAAAGCTTATTTCCTGCCACCTCCCCCCATTTCTATGGGGCTATATTTCTGTTTGATGCCATGTAAAATTTTTATTTTATTCCCACCCACTGTGTCAATATGATGTGGAAAATATTCTACTAGGTCACTGGTTGGTAGCCCCCTATTCTTTCTGAGGCCACTTCTTCCTTTGATATGAAACCCTGGGGCTGAAAGTTGAGGATAAATAAATGGTGTCCCTTGAACTAGACACGGTCATAATAAACTCTCAGATGAAATGTCAGGTCTAAGCAAGTGTACTCTTCTACTTTCCAGTAGAAGTTGATCAGCCCTGCAAAGCACAGCAGTCATATTTCAAAGCTCACTTTATCTCCCTTCTCTTCTTACCATATTGAATGTCTGATTGTAGGAGAGGTAGTAAACGGCTCCATTAAAAGGAGGTTTATCCAGGGAGACATAGGTCACAACATCATCTCGCTTTCCGGTGGCATATGATTGTGTACATGCATTTATGCATCCATCTGCCTGTCCAAATCTGCCAAAGATGTCTCTGTTCTTAAAGGATGAGTTATTATAATTTGATACAAGCAGCTACTTCAGACAGACTTAGTCTTTGAAGTGATAGACACTATTCCAAGGTGAATGTGTGCTGTAAAATAGCTACATGTAGGAAAATAGCAAACAATTTAGTTGGAATTGCCCCAGAACTAACACCCTGTCATGGGGACAAAAGGATCTGGCAAGCCACACAAGGAGGTCTTAACAAACCCAGCCTTCCATGTTTGTGTAATGTACCAGTAGTTTCACTAAATTATCATTAAACACTCGTTGTATTGTTAGGAATTTATGCTCTGTTAAAAAACCTAAGCGGTATGGGTTATTATTAAATACATTAACATACTGTTGAGACTGAATAGTTAAGAATTCAAAAGGTGATTATGCTTTCCTACCATGCTTTTTTCAACTATAATAAAATGTTTCTTTTAATCTTAAGTACTTTTATATGTATATTATAACATGTCATTGTGAAATTAGATCCTTATGCCATACTTACCCATTAGGATTAGAACTAGTTCAAAATATTCCATCCAAAACTGACATGGAGATATTCTTAAATATATATGTTGATGGGATATTTAATATGATTTTTTTTTTTTTTTTTTTTTTTTGCAACTGAGGTGTTTATGTTCTCCTTAATTATGTGGTTTTATTTGATACAGTGGAATGGGACACAACCAAAACACACTGGTGGGGCACTGTGACCTAGTTCAAAGCTCTTTTTCCTCACCCATCTTCAATTTTCAAAAAGGCTGGTTTTGTGGACTGAATTCAGTATCCGATGGAGTCGGAAGAGCGCTGTGTGGTGTCCTTCGTTGGCTATTATTTCCACCATGCTTTATAGATGTGAACTAGCCAGGGAGCTGAGAGACAAAGCAGAATGTATGAGTCGTGGGCTGGGCTCATCTGTACTTATCTTACATCGGGTCAGTTGAAATTCCCTTAGAGATGGGCCAAAATTTAATTAGACTATCTTGACCTTTTCTTGTGTATCATTCAGCCTTGTTAATCTTTACAGTCTCCTGAGGAAAGTTAGGAAAAGGGGACTCTCTACTGATAAAATTCTCGAAGCTTAAACCTAGTTTGTGAGATATTTGTCAAAACAATTATAGGTACTTTGGTTCCTTAGCTGGCGTCTCTGGTTCACTGTAAATCACATAATGATAATGCACAATATTGAGCCTGCTTTTTGGTGGTTTATTAAAGGTTATTGTTTATCTGAATAATTGCAGTGTTTACTAAAGGGAAGATTATCTTGCAGTTAAAATGTTAGATTGAGGTATTTCCCTCTCTGCTACATATTTTCTTTAAAGTCACCTATGACCAGTGTTTCCATTGCTACAATACAGGTGCATTTGAAGGCAAGGCACTTGCTTGCATTTCTGAATATTCAAGCATCTTTATGAAAGTTTTAGTTTTGCCTAGATTTTAGACATGCTGAGCATGCCTACTTCTCTTTGTTTACAGTTGATGCTTTCCATTCTTGAAAATTTGACCCAATCAATCAACCTCAGGAACACAGTACCATATCATAAGAGGGGAAAACAGTACCTTCTCTTTTATACTCTTTGTTCTTTCTCTACTTGAAATATTTACATTTAATCAAGCTGAATGTGAGAAGCATGATTTGAGCTGATTCACCAAGCTGCACCCTTTTCTGACTCTAGTGTTTATTACAGTGCAGGCAGAGCTGTTTGCTTGCTTGTTCCTTATGTTGAGTCTTTCTTATTGTGTATCTTACACAGTGGGAGCAAGCGAACAGTTTAACCTAACTGTGGAGAAGTTAACCCCATAAACCTTGAGATCCCTATAACTGAAGAAAGTGCTGGGTGGGATTCCTTTCTACAGACACTGGCATCCTCGTTTTCAGCCGAGATCAATGGTGTACCTTCAGCCTCTGAAACTCAGCACAGAGAAACAGCCGCATGTAAGAGATGGGTCTCCTCTTTCCAACCAATGGCATTTTAAACATGTGACAGGCATCAGGTTTAGAAGGAGTCAGTCTGCCTGCTATCTACAGAGAGAGTTTAGGTGAGTAAATCAAATGTCAGCATCCATGTTTTGGACACCCTGAGGCAGGTGAGATGCTGTGGGAGATTCTCTGGGGAAAACACACCATCACAAGAGTGATGTGGAAGCTGAGCTTGTTTCTATGTCTGTTCCCTGCTGTGATCAGCAAGCTGTGTTTTCTTCAGTTTCCTGGATGTTATAGAGATATCTTAACTAGGGTAGTTTTGTGTGACAAGAAAGTAAGTCTTGTAGTAGGAGATCTTTCAATGAGTATAAGGTTTTGCTGTCAAGAAAGTAAACAATTTACAGTGCTGAATGCTTCCTAGGCATAGTGGGGCACATGACACTTTCATCCTGAGTTTGATAGGATATTGAAAGATTTTCTTTGGTTTAGGTCCCATAAGACCCATAGAGGAAAAATTTGAAAAATTACAAAACTTGGATTTTAACCTGTCTTTTTTTTGTTTTTTACAAGTCTTTTTGAGAGGACACTGAAAGGTTCTTTTCACTGGGGACTATTTCTGTACAATTTTCTTGACCCAGTTGTTTCTTCTTTTTTTTTTTTTTGTAAGTTTCAATGTGAAAGATGCGCCTCCCCCAGACTCAGAGAAGTTGGATTCTTTTTCTTCAGTTAGTAAAAATAGCATGTTTCAAGCTGTGCCATAAAACTTCAACATCAAAGATAAGTTTCAAATGGCCATTAGTAACTGAAAAGAAAGAAGTATAATGGAAATATTTAGACCTTAACATATTATTTGTAGTTTTCCATTTGAAGTAGATCTACAAAGCACGTATTTGTGTTTGAGGTATTTCCTTAAAGAGGTTTGAATGTCTCAAGTATGTGTTGTATGTCTTATGTCACTGATAGATAATAGAGATTTTTATATTTTTCAAGTGGCAGAAGGAAAATGGTATCCTGGTACTGTGACTAGAAAAAAATTGCAGTCTTCTGGGTATCCAGAAGACCTTCTGCAGCAATAGATTTCTTGTAAAATAGGAGTTTCTAATGGCATTTTGTAGTGCCTTAAAATGACTAGTGTTGCAATCCAGTGTTAGTTTGTTGCAGAAAGTACACATTTCCCTGTGGGATTCTTTCATCTTTGATGTATAAAAGCTTGATAATAGTAACCAGATGGTTAGTTAATTTGGAACTAATTGGCAAAAATATTAACTGCAACAATATAATATCGAACTAGTAAACAGTAGAGCTTAAGTAGTGGTGTAGGAGACAAATGGAGCAAAGGAACTTCTCTTACATAAATGCTGCTGAATCCAAATTCAACCATATAAAATTTTCAAAATGCACACAAGACTCTTCTCTCCATCCCTAATGCATATTAATGACAAAATTCTAATAATCCCTATAGCTGCTAAGTCAGTTTGATCCTTATAAAGATGTTAGTTTCTCAGAACTCCACAGAGATGAGTGATAAAAAGGAGAGGCTGCTTCTTATTCTACAAGTGGACAGACACAGAGAAAGGGAGAGTCAGGTATGTGCACTCATGGGAATAAGAAGCAACCAGAGCAACTGATGTTTAGACATCTCTCTCACTGGATTTACCTTCAAAATTACTTGCTAATGATAGATAATTAAGAAGAAAATCAAGAAATAGTCCTTTGCACTATCAATGGAGTTGGAAGGACATTAGATAGCCTAGTGCTTTATAGTTATTCTAGTCTCCATCTCTGGGACTTATCAGTTACAATCAGCCAAGACCATAATCCTATGTGCCACAGTCTTTCCAAAAAGGTCATGGAGCTCAAGCTTGCTGAAGGGCAGGGACACATCAAAGCAGTAGTCTCACATTAAATGGCCTTTCATTTACATGCTAGCACTTTTTCTCTCAGTTTTCCATACCCTTTCAACACTTGCCCTTGTGTTGTGCCCTCAGTGCTTGTTCATAAGCTAAACACAGACATCAAGGCATTTGACAGCCAAAGGCAACAACATTGTTACCTGGCCTTTTCAGACTGAGTTCTTCCGCTGGCCATGGACACCTGGACATGAGATTCTTCATGCTGGTCTGTTTTTATGACAGTGAACCCCAAGAGTGTAAGCCTTTTCTCCCTCTCTCTTCCATTGACCTGCCACAGATTCAACATGTGAATAAAGGAAAATAATGAACAATGAGTTAGGTGACAATATCCTTATCACACTAATGAGAGTAGTCTTTAAGTAATCATCTAGCCTGTTCATAGAGACCCTGTCACAGTTGGGAGGAGGCTTGTGGTGACACAGTCTTTTGAACTATTAAGTTAACAGATGAGGGGATTTGGGATTTCAAAAGTTAATGATGAAGTAGGGAAACTGGGGAAGAGGGAGGAATTACTGCAAGGTTTTCCTGTGTATAAACACAACTTTGGTTTTCTTGATTTGCGTTTATCCCTGTGGTAATGGGAAGGTAATGGAAGGTGCTTGAAGGGAATTCAAGCACCAATACAAGAATAACAACAACCTGACTCAGTAAGGATTGTAGATGCTCTGTACCTGAATACAAAGAGAAGAAAGGCCTTGGTTGTTGGATTTATGTTTTTCCTGGATTGTGTGAGATGCTCTACTTTAAAGTCCATGTTATGTAGGATACAAGTCATGTATATGCAGAAAAGCATATAGTTCAGCTCCTACCTGACTATTCCTAATGCAACATATGACAAGTCTGCGCAATGCCAGCAGGAGTGTTTCTGTTCAGCTGAGAGCAGACCCTACTCTTTGTAAATGTTAGGAAAGTGAAGTGTGGGATAATTGTGGAACTAAATGTCAACTGCTTTTCTTGGTTCTACAAAGAGAACTCCATTCCAATGGGTGCTAAAAGATCTTAATATAAAGGGAACATAGAAATCAGAGATGCTGCACTCAGGATCTTATGAAGAAACATGGAAACGATGGTTTCCATTTCCAGTGGGAAATAAATCACAGCAGACAATGTAGCACATGTTGAAAAAGAACACAGAATTCTTGCTTGGAGGAATCTTATTGCTGGAGGTTAATCATCTTTAAATTAACATGCCCTTAAGCTTTTTTGGAAATAAATTTTGCAAAATAACAGCTAGATTGTGGAAGTAGGCCATTGAATTAAGAAAAAAAAATCACCAAACTTGAAAACACACAGTTGCATTTAAGCCCTCTGTAGTCACGAAGACTACACCTGTTTCCTTTTATGAGGCACACTTGAATACCCTCTAAGTGAGTAACCTGTGGGAAACAGTGGGTGAGAACCTTGCTCATGGAATTTACACTGAGTTACTCCTAGGGGAGTCACAGTTCTCCGACTTGTAAATGAAGAGTCTCTGCTGTTGCTGTCTTGCAAGGCATTCATTGAACATTACAAGACAGTACAATACTAAAAGGATCAAGGCTATGTTGCTTTGATTGGGGATTCCAGAATGACTGGAGATGGAAGGACTTTTGGGTGTGTCATGTTTTCCTCTTTCATTTTCTGCAGAGACAGGAATAATATAGTTGAAAACTGTTCGTGAAGTAGCATTTGCTTCTTTCCAGAATGATCTATGGAAGAGAGAAGGCAGACAGAAAAAAAAGCATAATAAAGATCAGGTGCTTCATGGGATGGAATTGGCATGTCTTTTGTATGTCTCCTCTTTCCATTACAGTTTTTTCAGCTTCTTTCAGTCTCCTGTTTCTGTTTGACAGACTCCCAAAGAAAAAGGGTTCTCCGTTGACTGTTAGCTTTGCCTCTATGCTCGTCTTCTGTTCTCCTCCATTTCTTCTTTAATTTAAGACACCTTTGGTACTTTTTTTTCCCATCAGACGTAATGAACGACTGGGAGCTGTCAGCTCTTTTGGACTTTTTTGTCTTCTATTCATCATTATTGTCTTCATTGCCCTCTTTAATTTAGCTGCGTCATTGAGGGGATCACTTACTGTGCAAGACAATACTGCTTGCTGTCCATAGGGATTTCACACATCTATTTATCATTCTATGTAAGATAAACTGTATGTGAAATATTGTGCACTAAAAAGGGCAAAATATGCAAGTCCATTTCAGGCACCAAATGCTTAGCCAATGTTTTCAAGCACAGGTCTCTGAGGTTAGACATGTGACACCTTTTCTGAATAAAAAGTTCCTGTGAAAGTCAGAATTAGACCTTTATTTCCTTGTTTTCAGAGGAGAGACAGTGACTGTTCAGAGTAATTGGGAAATATGCCCATTTACTTGGAGACCTAAATATGGATCTAGGAAACTAAGGTTAAGAATCTTTTTTTTCTTTTGAAATCTTAATCAAAGATCTAATATTTTTGTAACAGATAATTCCCTCAAATACTGATAATACCTTGTCAAACATTAAAGCACTGTATGTTTTAATGTTTTAAAATTAATTTTTAGGAGAAGCCTACTCCCAAGTAAACTCAGGGAAGCATTAAAGAATAGAGTTAGGGTAAAATGGGTACGAAACTCAGGTACTCAGACTGGATCTTAGGTTATTAAAATCTAACACACACTTTCAACATTTATTTTTTTTTCCAGGACCATTTTTGTTTCTGTTCCCTCTTCATAAATTTTAATTCTTTCAAGTGTCAGTTGGTGTATTTAAATCACATGGCGATACTCTGGTTTTGCATTTGTTTGTCCAAGATCAGGAACTGGCTGTGTGTCTGCATTTTCCGTCTGCATGTGCACAACTCTGCTAAACTATTAGTGCCTAAAATTGGATGCTCAAATACTTAAGAAAGCATGGGTTGGTGAACTGGAGTTCTCTCAGCTACCAGCCACTCAGTATGTAACCTTTCTTGCTTCTGGTAAATAAGTGTGTATGTATCACAGAAGACCTGCAAAAGTTTTTCATCCGCTACAAAAAAAACTGGTATTTCTAGGAAAAGAACTTGGATTATATGTGCCTGCATGGCCACGAGGTAGTATTGTGGGTGACTGGACATATTGAGAAATAACATTTCTTCTGCAGCTTTTCAAACATGTAACAATGAATCTTTGCTTTCTCGTCTAAGAAAGAAATTTTCCGTGATTGAACTGTGATTGGAAGCTGCTGAAATTAGTACTAGTTTTGAAACTGGGGCAATTTCAGAAGCTGTTACATACACCATGTGTCTATTTCTTGTATTATAATAATAATTCTACCCTACATTGCCATCTCTCAGAAATGTCATGGTAGTAAGTGATTGGGTGGTAAAATGGCAGATAAAATTCAGTGCTGATAATTGCAAAGTCACATACACAGGCAAAAACCAGTCGTAGCTCTATATACGCGAGTATGGACTTCAGATGAATTATTGCCATTCAGGGATTTGTAGCAGGCAACTCTATAAAACAGTGGAGCAAAGCTCAGCAGCAGTCACAAAGTAAAAGAGAATCATAGGCAGAATTTGGAACAGAGTAGAGAAGAAACAGGACACATCACTGTCCAATAGGAAAATGCAGTACACAAGTTTTGATGGCTGCATGCAATTTTGTTCCCTACGTCTCAGATTCGAACTGGAAAGGACATGTACAGCTTAAAGCATGACAATTATCAGACACAGGGTAGTATCTTCTATATGAAAGAAACAAAAAGATGAGAATTCCTCAGCTTGAAAGAGATTCTACATGATCTAAATGAAAGAATAAAATAGTGTGTGACACGGAGAAGATAAGTAAGGAATAATTATTGTCAAATTAAAACCCATAGTGGCTCAGATACTGTATTCAGCTCAGAGTCACTGGAAATAGAGCAAGCTATGCCAAGGTGTAAGGATAATTTTGCATTCCTATTGTTTCACATATTATTTTCCTATGATCCTGTGAAGAGCTAATGTTAAAGACAGGGTAATGGGCTTTCTGGAGCTTTTGCCTATGTGGGTGCAGCAGTGGATCCTCTGTTCTTATATATCAGATCTTGATTCAGGCACTTGGTAGGGTTCATCTGCCTGAACTTTGTGCAGTGTCCATAGCCATTGCAAGCAGACTCTGTCTTTGGAGAAGCCTCATTGGTGTGATTTGACTTCCAAAGGTACACATATCTCATTAAATGTCTCTTGCCTTACAATATCTATAAAATAAATCCTTGGTTTGCACACATTTCCTGTAAACAAGAAATAAGATATTAAAAAATATGGAAGGTTTAATTGCAGTATTTTACACCCATGTTTAAATCAGTTGGACTAGATCATTGTAGGTCCCTTACAGCTGCAATATTTTATTATATTCTGTTCTGTTCTATCCTACTCTATTCTTTTAACCCTAAGGACTTTGAAGAAATTGAGCGGTTGTGAGTTCATGACAACATTTGGTTTATCCATCTTCACTAAGTTCTCTATTTATAATTTTGTGGCCATGTAGTCAAAAAGTGAAATCTTCTAAGAGCAACAGAAGAACATAGTGAAAGTTTTCCAGTGCTAATCTTTGTAATCTTTGCACACTAGTTCCTAATTCTTAGCAGGGTAGATTACTCAGAATCCTGTCTAAATAAATATGTACATAAAGCATACCATTTATTTTAATCACAATATCAGAATTTATAAGCAAGTACCATATTACTTTATTGGTAGTATTAACATGGAGACGAAAGAGAAATATGAAAAACTTGCAGTTTACAGCCAAAACCTGTATCACATCATGGTTGCTGAGCACAATTCAAATTATACCAAGTAAGTAAAGTGGATTTAAGTCTGCAATTTCATATTCTTCCTTTTTCTGTTGTATTTTTATGACTTCATATGGGTCGGTGCTTGTAAATTCTGTTTTACAAGCTTATAAGCAGAGTCCTTGGACATAAGGAATCTACATGTCAGTGACTTATCTGGTTCTTGCCTTTATCTGCTTATATTTTTGTTAATATCTTAATGGATACTAAACATAGACCTTTTGTATATTCCTCTTTGAAAAGTGCTGTATTAGGCTATATGATGTCTATTTATGCATGAAGACTGAGGGGCTTTTACTATGTCTGCTTTTGTGTTTAGTAAACCTTTAGGTAAGAGGGGGTGAACAGAAGTCCTTCAACAAGTTTTCATGATCAAACAACAACATGAGTCTAGTTCTGATTTTGATTTAAAAAACAGTAAATTAATTCACAGATAATTGCTTTCATTTGGGAGAATAGACCTTGAAAATACTGACATTTCTACAAGTTACTTAGATGTTTCCAAGGTCCAGTTTTAAATGGAAAGGAAAGCATGCGATAATCCAAAACCACGGTGTCTGTGTACATAGATTTCCATATCTAATAATTTAACAAAACCCAAGCGTCCTTTGTTATAGAACACAGGCAAGAAAAGTCACGATCCTTCTGAGGCTTCCACATAGAGTTCAAACATAGTTCTGTTTTCACAAACTCTTCAGCATTTATTCAGTTCAAGGGTGCTGTTCATTGATTTGACTTGTTTAGCTAATGTCTTCTAGATTGCATTTTAAATAAGCCCTGAAAGATTTAAATGGGCTCATGTTAAAATCACATAGAAATATCCCAGGAGTTTGGAAGATGAAATTATTTTGAACTGAAAACTGGAGGATCCTACATGCTATTTAATATGGACAAGGCATTTTAGGAGAATGGTCTGAGTGTCTTTTCTATCAAAGTTGGTTATGAATCTTTAGCAAATGCTTTTTTTATGGAATGAAGAGCTTAAATGCTTTGTTGTCTTTGAGTACTCACTGAGATATTACCCACAGCAGTGCTTTGGGACTACAGTTACTTTCCACTTCTGATTTATTTTCATCACAATGTGAATAATATCATCGGCATGATTGGGATTTATTTTTTCATAATATGTTTGAGCCAAAAAATATTTGTGACAAGTATTTGAAAATACCATTTCAGAATGCCTAAGATATTATTAGTCACTACCCAAGTGGGCAAAGGCAAGGATGATCAAATATTTTTGCCATAGTGCATTTTTAGACAGCAATTACAGGAACTGCGAGATTCTCTGTATTCCAAGATAGATCTGTTTAGGAGAAATAGAAATTTTCATGGACATGGAGAAGGTTTCTTCAGCTGCAGCCCAGGTAGCTGGTGGTGTAAGTCAGGAGGTGATATGAGCTAAAATAACTCGCTAAAATGAAACTAAAAATTGCCAGGACAAAGGTGCCCTCTGTGCTACCTTTTCAGCACATTTTGGGATCTCTCCTCTTCCACACCACTGAAGTTTTGATTAGGAGCCAAGAATGGACTTTCTCGTCCTTATACTTCTTGAGGAATGCAAAAAGATGAGACTCAAGGAAGAGATTTTAGCTCTGTGTGCCCAACACTGCTGTCTGGCAGTGTTGACATCTCATGTTTGCTTCTCCAGAGAGGACCCATTCTCCAAACTAAAATGACTCTGGTGTGATTGATTTTATGAAGCCATAGGCACAACATGAAAGTGATTTTCAGTGTGTGTATTTTGAATACTCTTGAAGCTTTTCCCCCTTTTTGGCCATACCTCTATTCTCACTGTCAATCTGTTGGAGAGCACAGCTGTTGGGCAATGTCTTGTTCAACAAAATTTCTTGTTCAACATATTCATCAGTGACCTGGATGAGGGGACAGACTGTATCCTCAGCAAGTTGGCTAATAACACAAAACTGAGGGGAGTGTCTGATACACCAGAAGGTTATGCTGCCATTCAGTAAGACCTGGACAGGCTGGAGAGTTGGGCAGAGAGGAACCTGATGAAGTGCAACAAAAACAGGTGCAGAGTTCTGCACCTAGGGAAGAATAACCCCCTGCACCAGTACAGGTTAAGGGTTGACCTGCTGGGAAGCAGCTCTGCGGAGAAGGACTTAGGAGTCCTGGTGGACAACAAGCTGACCATGAGTCAGCAGTGTGCCATCATGGCCAAGGAGACCAGTGCTTGTGTGGCCAGCAGGTCAAGAGAGGTTATCCTCCCCCTCTGTTCTGCCTAGTGAGGCCCCATCTGGGGTATTGTATCCTGTTCTGGATTCTCCAGAATAAAGACGGGGAGTCAAGAAAGACAAGGAACTGCTGGGGAGAGTCCAGCAGAGGGCCGTGAAAATGATCAGAGGCCTAGAGCATCTCTCTTTCGAGGAGAGGCTGAGAGACCTGGGTCTGCTTAGCCTGGAGAAAAGAAGAGCAGATTGAGAGAGGATCTTATCAATGCTTATAACTAACTAAATGGTGAGTGTCAGGAGGACAGGGCCAGCCTCTCTTCAGTGATGACCAGTGACAGGACAAGGGGCAGCAAACACAAATGGGAGCAAGGAAGTTCCATCTGAACATGAGGAAAAACTTTACTTTGAGAGAGACAGAGCAGTAAAACAGGCTGCCCAGAGAGGCTGTGGAGTCTCCTTCTCTGGAGAAACCCGCCTGGGCACATTCCGATGGAACCTGCTCTAGGTGAACCTGATGTAGCAGGGAGGTTGGCCTAAATAATCTCCAGAGGTCTCTCCCAGCCTCTATCATTCTGTGATTTTTCATTGCTAATCAATATGATTTTTCTCTGAGGCTTCGTTTGTTGTAATCAACAGGCACAATAATGGAATATGTATTTTGTATTAAATAATTTTTTTCTCTTGATTTCTTTGACAGAATCATGAATAAACTGGCAGACCAGCAGGACCACATGATACCATGAAGAGAAGCTCACAGGTCCTCTATTGCCAACTGTTTAGTAAGTAGACATGATTTTTCAGTAAGAAAGGAAGTAGTCAAATCCTTAAATAAGTCAGTAATATTTATGCAGGGCATAATTCAGGCAGGTACTTATGCATGTCCCTTGCTTCAGGTACCTGGAAGTACCATATGGAAGTTAAAGTATCTGGTTAACTGGGGTTTTTGGAGATGTATTAAAAAACAAGTTGAAGTATCAACTGATTCTGCAGAGTCTTGTAGAAGAGTAAATGTGATTTGCCATGCCTTGCAACTGTGAACACCCTCAGAAAAATGAGATGTAGAAACAGAGGGTAGTGGTTGGAAAAATAATGCCATCATGTTTTTTGTCTAGAACTTAGTGGTATAAATGATATTTCCCAATTGGCATATATAGTGGTGGTATCTCAATAAAAGATCTATGAGTGAGGGAAGGGGGCCCTAGATTCACACAGCCCTAAATTCCATGTCACTTCCAGATGACTGGTTTCTTTTTTCTAAGTTTTTCTAAGGCTTTCAGAAGAGTTCCCCCGATATGAAACTCCAGCAAAAGGACCTGGATGGAATTTAGACTGTGCAGATGTGGCCGGGTGCCTGACTGGAGTGGAATAGGGGAAGAGCTCCTCAGGGAGGACTGTAACCAGCAACCCACTGACAGGAGTGGGGGCTGTAGTAGCTTTACAGTAACTAAGGATCCAGAGTACTTTGTCACATTTTGACATATTTCTGTGTGTTGTATCGTAACTTAATTCTAAAATCATCTCAGTTGCTTGACCAGCATTAGGTTCCTTGTAATGAAAATAAGAAACTAAGCTGTATGAATACACTTCTACCAACATGGCAGGAGCAAAAAGGAAGGTATACTGTACATCCTACCTTTCACCTTGTTAAGTCTTTCTGTAATGTTTTTTGTAATTTTAGGTTTTCTTTCTTGGCAGCATTGCCCATTGCTCTCCCTGCTGCTTAAAACTGTAGTTTTCAGGGTAGTAGATCTAGGCAGCAAATAGAGGAATACTGAAAATGAAGAGGAAAGACTGAGAATACTGTATATATACACATATATAGTATTTATAGGCAACAATATTATCAACTCCATGATGTAATTTGAAAAGGTGAATTCTGAACGTACTATTTCTACTGACAGATAAACAAACTGCTTTATTTCTCAGAGTGCAGCAAAAATGTGTACTAAATGCACTTATCATTAACAGATACAACATCTATAGCTATGCAAGAGATATTGTAGGCATTTGGAATGAGATTTTTCACTGGCTGATTGGTCGGCTGGCTTATAAGAAGCCTATGGCAAAATCCACCAACTTACTTAATTCCTATTGAATCAGTTTTCTTTTAGATGCACTGTAGGTGTATTACTTAAGCTCACTTCCCCCTGATTACACCACAATACTAAAAACACTCTTCAGAGAGTGCATTCTGCAACCAAGGAAGAGAAGTTACTTTAATGTGTTTCCTGTAACTGTTCTCTATGCTATAAGAAGGCCCTGCAGCATGGTTTTATTTGTTTTATTGGCACAAAAGTGGGAAAATTGCTGTTACTATACAGAGAAGAAAAAAAACAAACCTTCAGAGAAAAGTGTCAGAAGAGGATGTACTATTTTGGGCTGCTATACTGATGTCCTACACCTGCCTGCCTTCCTTATCTGCAACTGCAACAAGTGGATCTATAGTGATGCCTCTCTGATATGACAGCATTTTTGTTTTGTCTTCTATGTTAAGAGCGATTAATTGAGGCTTAAGGTTATAGAGGGAAGTGTTCTCTGTACCTGCTCTTGTGAGTCAAGAACGAGGATGACTTGAACAAAGTGTTGGTCGTTTTTGTAGAAACAGTGATAAGCTGGAGAGGCAAAACTGTCTGTGCTTGTGTGAGAAAAACTGTGAGTGTACCTGTGACTGAGAAATATAGTAAGAAACAATTTCATCCCCAAAGTGGGGCTTTGCTATGGGACTTGTCACATCTTGGTTGAGTCCCAGCTGTTCCACTGGGCTACACTCTTCTGTATATTCATTTCTACCATTCATGTGTGCTCTGTTCAGCTGTGTCTGTGCATTATCTGAGACAGTGGGACCCTCAGACTCATGAGGACTGCTTGGCTTTGGGGTTAGAAGAAAAGACACAGATGTTTGATTTACGGACTAGTGGGATATCTGTATTTTTAAAAATCAGGGCCGTATCTCAATTAGATTATAAATCAGGACACATTTTTTTTTGTGAATTTTAGATGAGTTAAGTAATCAGTCTATTGCTATCCATATTCTTCTTCTGTGCTTTCCAAAAAGAGCATATTCCATCCATTTGAGCTGATCAAGAAGAGTATGTAAAAATGGCACTAGCAGCAGCTGCTCTTTTGAATATGGTTGTAGCTGGCTTGAATCTGATCCCAGTTATCAAGAGGTAGACTTTGTAAAAACTGCAGTGCTACATTTGGCCCAGGACAGGGGCTCTGGGCAATGCTACTTTACCTCTAGTCATTCATAATTTTTGAATAAGTAATTAAACATGTGATGTAACTGTAAAGAAGCAACATTTTCAAACTGTACCTTCAAAGATTCTATTTAATCTGAAATCTCTAAAAATATTTTTAAAAGCCCCAAACATAAAAAGGTTAAAACAAAATCTTGGAAGAGTTTTCATAGTGAGAACTCTTTGAAGTCACTAGCTAGATTGAGTTGATGAGGACCAATTAAAGCAAAACATGTGTCCACAATTTGCTGCTATTTGTTCTAGGCACATCTTTATGGATGAAGTTTGTTGCCTCTGTAGTGATGAAGATGCAAATGCCTTTCCCATGAGGCTGAGCGATCTCTTATTTTTTCTAAAGACCTAATGTGATGGTTTAAGCCCTGCAGCATGAGCCGCAATATGTCTGCATCTTCTGTAATAAAACATGCACGTTATGATTTACATGCATGCACTGTTCACTAAGGGCTTCCAAGTTGCATATAAACTAGAGAAAAATGTGAGGAAAGGTAACCAGTGAAGCCCTTGGCATATGACCTGTGTTCTAGGCTTTCTTCTTCAGACGTTTTTTTTCCTCAAAAATGGAAGGACTTTTATTTTCTGTTTACTTACAGCTCCAGTGTCTGTGTGAGGACCTGTCGCCATAGCATCTGGAATTAAATGCCAGTCTGAGTGTTTCTTCATGCCATTATCACTTACTGTGTTTCCCAAGCATCGCTCTCTTATCTTCAAGGCCTGGCACAATGCCCAGTAATATGAATAGAAAGAGCCTCCTATGTACAGGCTTGTACTGCTTTCTGTAGCAAACTGAGCAAAAAATGGCTGTGAGTTTCTGTGCCTTATAACACAGGCTATGACAAATCTTGTATCCCTTTGCTGTGGATGCAGCTCACCTTCTTAAATTTTAGCTAGCAGCCTTACTACTTTCCAGTTAAGTCTTTTGCAGTGAACTTCACCCTGTAGAAAGGGTTATCACAAGCCATTGCTGCATTTGAGTCTGAAGGCAGTCCAGGGACTCATCCCTCTTTTCATAAATGTTTGATAAGCAATGTGAGTTTGTCAGATTCCTATTTTAGAGAAGACCAAATTCTCAGTGACTTCTGAAAGGTGCTGAGCAGCATTATCTCCTAATGGCTATTGCCTCTAATAGGAACCAACACCCACCAGCTCCTGTTTTTATTGCCAAGTACCGTCTGTGAATAATTCCAAGACATTAATAAGATGGTATGCACTGATGGGTCGTTTATACAATTATACCTGGCTCATTTATAGCAAGCGGGGAGGCATGTACAAAAAAAGTCTACTGCCAGAAGCAGTGGAATAACCTCTCCTCTGCCTGTAGTAGTAGATCAGACATGAAGAAATGGATTTACAAAGCAGGTAGCTGGGCATTAGACATAAGGCAAAACAAAAGTGCTTTAGCAAGTTAGGACATTGAAACGCTAGAACAGGCTATAGTCAGGAGGATTTTAGTCTGTCACTGAAGCACCAAATGGAAAAAAGCATCTCTCAGGGGAGACAGAGATCATCTAGGTGATTTCAAAATCTCCCATCAAACCCTCTGGTCCTGTGACCGCCAGTTACTGTGTCCTTAGTGCAAATGAGCCTGCTTGTTTCAGCAGAGAGCTCTCAGTTTGCACGAGCCATGTATAATTAATCTGTGTGATAGAAATGTACAGCTGACTTACGCTTAAAGGTACTGGGGATCACTTGATACAGATCAGCAGAGAGTCTCTTCCTGTCATTCATGGGGGCTCTCAGGGAGAAAAGAAAACAACTTTTTTGTTGTGTTCTCTTAGACTGGTGGGTGTTACCCTGAGCAAAGAGAGCAGCAGGGAGAGGTTATCCAGCAACAGATTCCATCTGGTTTGCTTAAAAGTTAGAAAGGTAAACAGCCTCTGGATATGCAGCCTTTCGTGTACAAAGCTTTTTTGGGATACTCACCAGGCTGGAGCCATTTGTATTTGAGAGTCACGTGGCTTGGTAACAGACTGCCCATGGGGCAGCTCGCAGCAAGCAGTCCATCAACACTCATTCAATTAAAGGTTGTTACTTCAGTTTCTCAGCAAAAACTTTGCCTTCATGAAAGAAGCTGCAACACTCTATTTTGTGATCACTTCCTGGAAAACAGGTGTTTTTAAAGAGAGGCTTAAAAGAAAACTGATGCACCTTATAAAGAAACTAAATGGAATATGCATTTTCTTATCAGATGTAGACTCCAGCGTCTTTGATGTGACCTTTAGTGAGATTTCAGCTGCACACACACAAAAGAGAGCGTGTTCCTGCTCGCTGCCTGGATAAACAGAACTCTGTGAATAGGATGGCTCTTGTGATTCTAAAAATGAGAATGTTCCCATGAATAGTTTGCAATATTTATTTTAAATTTAATGGTTCCATGAACATTATTGCCCTTAAAGACATTAAGGTTTGGTAGAATTTCACAGATCGCACAAACTCATTAAAGACTTTGAGGTATGTCTGTTGGGGAGGGGATGTTCTGCCCTGTTCTACCAAGAGTAGATATAAATTTAGGACATAACAGCCCTTCCAAACAGCTACCATATTGTGAAAACTTCTCCAGTCTTCTTGCAGACTTGCTGAAACACAGAAAGATGTAGAATAGGCCTGGGGATGTAGAATTTCAGGTCATGGTTTAAGTCCTTGACACTGAAATCGGGATAAAATCCAACAGACAGTTACATTATTGTATTTGATATTTCAATTGGCAAGCAAGGAGTTAGTGCCTTTGCACAGATCATTTTTTAATTGTCTTATGTTCTTGGTGTAAAGTACCTTCAATTTTATGCTTATGCTGGTACTATTTGCACTAGAACTCTGTATATTTTTCAAAATTAATGAGAACACTGATAACTGCCTGATGTTCATATTCATAAAGCTTTCAAACACCAGTTGTATGTAGGACATTGTGGTAACAATGTCCACGACCGTTATGCAGGAAGATCAAGAGATATTGAATACATATAGGTATGTATATTTACCAAAGCTGGAAAATACTGCAAGGATTTGGTTTTAAAATTCCTTCTTGTCTTGTTAAAACAGTAATTTGATAGATCAAAAATGAATCCACAATATTATTTCCATCTTATGTTGTGAATTATTTGTGGTTTTGACCTGAAGCAATCCCCATTCTATCGGTCTAATCTTCTATTTGCGATTTAGTATTGTTTGCCTCAAGCCTTGAGAGAGAGGTTTTAGAGGGAGAGTGAATAGGCAGGAGTACAAATTCGACTTTTCTCTATTTTCACGTTCAAAAGTCTATTCATCCATCTCTAATAGAAATGAAACTTCAGGAACAAAGACTTTGCAGCTTGTGTAATTTCATGTGAGTGTCTTTGAGACTCAGCATCAAGTCAAGTGGAGGAAGAAACGTTTCTGATATACAGTCAGGAGCCTAGTGACAATGAAATACTTGTCCTATTGAGTTCAATGGCAAAGCTCCTGTTGATTTTACTAGGATTGGGATATTATTCCCAGCCTTCATGTTCCCAGCTTGCTTTGATATCTTGCCTTATAAAACAGAAATATCTGTCAAACATTAATTTCCTTCCCAAAAGTCTTCTTTTCTTGCTGACTGTGCCTAAGGGACGTTGGTATGTTTTTGACAATATTGCATTCAAGCCCTAATCCAGCTAAGGCAGTTAAATATGTAAATAAAGCTCTTAGCACCAGGCAGACTACTCCTACGGCAGCTGCTAGCCATAGGCTTGAATCTCTGTTGGACTGCATTCCTTTAATTTGACATAAGATTTTTTATGTCAGCACGCGTACTGGTGTCTAAAGTCCATGAATTATCCTTTGCCTGTGATAGTGTTCCTGTGGGAAAGACTGAAAATTGGCTGTTGGGTAGTTAATATACATTGTTAGCTGATATTCTCCTACGTGGAAATTGCCATTCATATGGATGTGTACTATTGGTATCAGTAATACAGTGATATTGGTGCCATCGTGCTTAGGTTCTGGAACTTCTATATGTTTCTTTGACTATTCACAAAGCCTTTGAACTCATCTCCCTCCAGTCACTGCTTGGCACTCTCCATACCACTATTTTTGAAAAAGGAAGACCTAACAGTGGAAGTTATTCCAGCTTCAATCACTCATGCATGTGTCCATTGTAGCTCACTGCAGGCTGTGTAAATAATTTAGAAGAAATATGTATAAAACCAAGCTCATTGCAGGCTATGGGAACAATTTGGAAGAAAGACATATAAAACGAAATGTCATTGAACTTGGCATCATGTGCTGAGTATTATCCCTCTCCGTTCTCTACATAGCAAATAAATAGACGTCTTCTCCAGTTCTACAATAGATTTTCAAAGAACTTGAATGTATGCCAAAATTCAAGCACATTCAGCACAGTGAAAGGCTTCATAACTACCTGCAAAAAAAAATTGCTATGAAACACCATCTAAGTTCGCATTTGGAATAAAGCCATTGCTTCTCAAAACAGTGCATCTGGCTGGCTTTTTTTAAAAGATACGCATCTACACAACTTCCTTGACAAATCAAGGCCTATACATAATTGGTATGAATGTACTGTTTTGTACTACATTGTCACTTTAAACTACGTATGTCCTCTAGTGCCTTAAGCTTCAAGGTCAGGATATGCTTCCAAGGTCTGCAAAAAGCCGACGGCCTCATTTCACATGATTTTTCCCCCCCACAATATTCTTGGATAAGAGGGAGGATATTTATTATGTGTCCCACAAAAGATGTTTGAAAAGTGACTTTGACAGGGAAAATGCTTTACCTGCTATAGTAACATAAAAACACTCCTTTACTATATTCAAAACTGGTTCTGGAAATCATGAGAGAAAGTTTATATCATGTCACATCCCTTCAGTTAGGCAAGGGAACCACAACTCCAAGGCCGTGTTTCCTAAGGATGGCGGAGCTGGATCCCCATGCTGGCTGGTGTGTCTAAGGTGCCCCATGGCTGCCTGGGAGGAATGCACCACTCTAGGGTTTGCAGGAATAGCGCTGTGTAGCCCTGCCAGCTTTCCCGACACTGAAATATTCTATACTGTGATAATGACGTAGTTCTTGAGCTACGGTTTTCACTCAGGACCAGACTCCTGTCATGTCCAGGGACAAGGACAGGATTTTGGGGCCAGGATTTCCAAATCAGCAAAAAGCTTAATAACTCAGTTGGGCACTCAGTGAGTATCCCTAAGTAGCTAAGCAGGTTACCCCGCTGTCTTCACAGTGGCTAAGTAGGAGACTTCTGCAGGAACCTTTAAGAATTTTGCTATGCATGTCTCTTTTATGTGGAATGCCAAGATATTTTGTAAAATCTAATGTCTTTTGTCCTAATGTAAGGGAGGAGACTTTGTTTCAAAACTACATGATACTGTGCAGAATAGAAGTCTTTTGCTTCGGAGTTAATCAATGATAATCAGTGCTTACTAAGACAGTTATAAAGAAAGGGAAAAAGCAAACATAGGGCACTGAACTGAGTGCACATTTATGTTCCTAGTAGTGGTAACAAGTACTTCTTACTCAGTGTTTTATGAAGTCATAGCATTGTGCAGACAATTTAGATTCCAGTGAAATTATGCAATTGATTTAGGTCTCCAATTTAAAATGTTACTGCTGATGAGCTTATCTGTTTCATGCTCTAGGAGAAGCATTCTGTCTTTTCTATATAATCCTAAGTGCATTTGGACCACAAAGGCTGCTCTGCTGTGTTCACAGTACCATGCAGCTCACCATGGTCACATCAGCTTTCAGAAGGCGTTGCTTCGCAATTCTGCCATAACAAAGTCCAGCTGCTGGAAGATGAAGAAGCAAAAGAAGCCTTTCTTATATCCTGTCAGTGAAGGGAATCATCAGGGAAGGAGGCAGTGGGAGAGATGACTGGATATTCCTGTTAATAAAGCAAATATTTTCATTTCTTATTGCAGCTATAGTTTGTCTGTAGGTTTATTGCAAATGCCCACTAAAACACTTGTGCTGATCAAATTTGTTGGGTGAATATTCCGTATTCACCATGTTGTTGTTCTTATTCTCTACTGCTCATGCATATAGATACCTTTAAAGCCACTGCCATTGTCAGTGGAAGTATATGTCTGGTCCTGTGACATAATAAAACATGCTCTGCATAGAAAGCTAAAATATTGCCTAGATGGAAATTTTTAGAGCATACAACAGACTATCTCATTGCAGTCTTTAAGCCATGGATCTTCCTTATTGCTAGGAAGGGAACAAGAAATTCCCTTTCATCCCTGAGGAATATTGGTCTTATAAAGCTTGATAACCAGTGTCATCAGTAGTTAGGAGTCATTGCAGGAGAACCTAAAAGAGTTTGAAAATTTGTGCACTTATACAAGACCTCACATCACATTTCATTGTGGCTTTCACAGTGAACCACAGAGTATTGGTGACAGTACTTCTGTGTAAACTGCATGAAAACCAACATGATTTCTGACTGGATTATAAGTCTTTTTTAAGTCCTAGGGCTTTGTTTTGGCTGGAATTCCTTCGCAGCCAACCTGTGAGGGACTCGGTACTTTAAACTGAAGTTTCTAATTCTTCATGAATTTGAAGAAAAGCACTGCTTCTTGAAGTTAGCTATGAGAAGGAGAATGATGACTTTGCAGTACCTTCTAAAGCGTTAGATATCACTGGGTCCTTTAGGGGCTACACATTCATTATGGTATCACAGCTTCTTATTGCTGAGGGCATTAACAATTAACATCCAGACACCACAATTAAGATGTCAAAGAGAAGAAAGTGAAGATAACAAACAATGAAAGTACCTGATAAATGGCCAACGCTATACTTGCAGGGCAAACCACATTTATATAGTCAGAGTTAATTCAGAGCCTTGAAGTGCAGGGCAAGAAAGAAAATGGTTTCAGACCCTGTGATCTTTTGGCCTTGTCTCAGAAGCAGAGTGGAGCAATTATCTTCCGCTTTATATCTTTCACTGCAGTAGTGCTCAGATTTGGCAGTGTTGTTTCCTTAGAGCAACTGGGCATTGCACCTAGTTCAAAGCTGTTTTGTTCTGCCATTTCAGGAAGGAAGAACTGTTTTTCTGATCGAGGCCCTATACTTGCCTGAGAGCCTCATGTCAAATCCTTGCCCCAGGACCTACTTTTTAATGCTGAGGTTGTGAAGCATGAAGTTAATCACATTACAGTCTGTGCTGCACAGAAGTGCCCTGACAGTTATTGAGGATGAAGCCTGGACTGGAGACAGAGAAAGAGCAATAGGTGCTTAGGGACAGCAAAGTCTCTGAGACTGATTGTCAGGAGCAGATGAGGAAGATGTGCAGGAATGGAGTACTTGCTACAGCTTAATGGGAATGTACTCTAGCAGCTTTTTTTTTCCCAGTAGAGCAGTCCCTTAGGAGAGAGATCATCTACAAAATAAAGTAACAGGACTGTGGCCTCGGCTATGCGTATTACAGTGCATCTTTCCTGGCCCTTGGGACATTTATGACTGAGACCATTACTTGCAAAGTCACTGCAAAGCATGTGTGTAACTGACAAGAAATCAGATATAAATCCTGTGGCCTCTAAGGTGGAGACAGGTGGACTGGAGACAGAATAAGACAGAGAATGCTTAGTGTACAGTGTCCAAGGAAGAACGTGTACAGGAAAAAAAGGAGTCTTCTCTCCTTGGAGTTTACAGAGCCAGAAAAAAACTAGAGTGAGTGGTGTGCAGCGTATGTAGACTTGACTAGCTCTTGTATCAGGAAAATCTGTTTTAAAAATCAAAGGCAATTCTGAGGAAATGTCTTTGTCTGAATTGTCATTTGGAATATCTCTTAATGTTCCTTGCTTTTAAACTTCTCTTGGTTACAAGGCACCATATTTTCTCTGTATGGAATATATCCCTCTTTCTTGCAGAAGGTGATGATGCTATTTGGAGAATTTCATGTAGTTCTTCACAGTCCTGAGAAGGCCACTGCCCCCTCCTGTGCTTTTTCCCTGTTCCTGGCCACACATAAGATAGACAAGGCAGAAAACCTAGCAGCAAGATGAGCTGTAGGATGTTGTAGCACCAAGCCCAGGACATCCAGTTAAATGTGCCTCACTCCTACCAGAGCAACATGCCATACCCACAGTGGTTTTCACTGGTGCATCAAAATTTTCAGCATCATCCCCCTCGTTCTGTAAGTTCTGTGGTGACTGAGCTGCACGGCACAGTTCAGCTGTGGTCTCTAGGCTGGCTGTGCTCCAGAGCAGCCCCATCACAGAAAGAACAGCTTGAGGGTTACATTCAATTAACATAAATTGCCATGGGCTCAAAATATGTTGTAGAGCCGGTGTGGATTGTTAAGCTTCACAACGTGTTCCTTTTTTCTTACTCCTTTTTCTTTGCTGACTCTGTGGAGGAGAAAAGGCTTAGAACCCATATTGTTGTTCTCAGAGGAGGGAAGTTCCTGATTCAGCTGCAGAAATAAGGCCTAATCTACCTCCTAATATTGGGGAGACCTTGGACTGTTGGTTTTGTCACTGCATTTCTCAGTATCTGGTGTTCTTACATGTCTTATCTTTTGAACTGTAACCATTTTAGGATAAAGGTTAACAGTATTTGGATGCTTTGTACAGTGCCAAGCATACATTTGGCTGGTAGTTAGGAATTATAGAAATTAATAGGAAATACCATATGGCTAAAAATATTGTAACTCTCAAAAGAATTGTTGGGCCATTTATTTTTTGTGCACATGAGTGTGAGCCTCATTGAAGCCAATTATTTTTGTATTAACAGGCATTGGTTATGCCATCCTTCTGCTCTTATATTTAGAAGTGTTCAGATTATTACAGAAAGTTTGAAGAATGAATTAAAATACAAATCTGTCTCCTAATACTTGTATTTTAAAATTAAATTTCTTGGTTGAATAATCCTACATTTAATCCTCACAGGGATGTGTCCCCTATAGGGAATGTTCTCTGCATCCTCAGGTACCTACTGTCAAAATGTTAGAAGTTGGGAGTTGAATCCAAATGAATTCATGAATCCAAATACTCATTTGGAAATCAGATTATGTTGATTATGACATTACCAATATCTATCCTAACACATTTAATCACAAATGCGAGATTTATGGAGTAAAAACATTGTTCTCAAATTAATTTGAAAGTTGCATTCAGCTTTGTAGACAATGAAGCAAAATTATCGTAGAGTCCCCCTTACTCGCTGTCTCATGACTTATAGGAGACTGGGAAATCTGAGTTGTCAGTGTTTCAAGGTGAAATTTTTAGGTCTAGCAGAGGTTGCCTTTCAATGTGGCATGGTCAAGTGTAAAGCCTGAAGGGATTCAAGCTTTCTATCCATTGAAGAAAGGAGATCACATGTGGTCATGCTTTATCTGCAAATTGCATATTGTGTGTCCTGAGTTTTGAACTGGAAGCATCTGTCTTCTCGTCCTATCATCTGTCACTTGTGAGAAGAGACCAGCACCCACTCGCTACAACCTCCTTTCAGGTAGTTGCAGACAGTGATGAGGTCTTCCCTCAGCCTCCTCTTCTCCAAGCTAAACAACCCCAGGTCCCCCAGCCACTCCTCACAGGACTTGTTCTCCAGCCCCTTCACCAGCCTTGTCGCCCTTCTCTGGACACACTCCAACACCTCAATGTCCTTCTTGTACTGAGGGGCCCAAAACTGCACACAGTACTCAAGGTCTGGCCTCATCAGTGCCAGGGGCAAAACCACTGCCCTAATCCTGCTGGCCGCGCTGTTTCTGATACAGGCCAAGATGCCATTGGTCCTCTTGGCCACCTGGGCACACTGCTGGCTCATATTCAGCTGGTTGCCAACCAACGCACCCAGATCATTCTCTGCCAGGCAACTCTCCAGCCATTCTTCCCCAAGCCTGTAACGCTCCATGGGGTTGTCGTGTCTCAAGTGCAGGACTCAGCACTTGGTCTTGTTAAACCTCATCCCGTTGTTCTCAGCCCATCAATCCAGCCTGTCCAGATCCCTCTGCATAGCCTCCCTTCCTTCAAGCAGATCAACACTTCCACCCAGCTTAATGTTGTCTGCACCAATAAGCATATTTTTATTTAAAGAGGGATTTGATATGCTGAGAGGGGGTGGGGGGAGAGGTGTGCAGGTTTGTGTTAGAATTTTTTGAAAACAATTGAGACTCTCTTTTGTAATCTAAAGCTGTTTTGTAGTGTCAGATATATAAAGACATTGATTGTTCCAGCCTCAGGTGTCAGTGGCAGATGAATAACAAGATAGTGAGAAGAATCATAGACTGATCAGCAAGGCTGATTTTTTACTAGTCAGACAGCTTTTCAAGATTAGAGTATAGCATGAAGACTTTATCGACGTGATTTATCCACAGCGCTTGTGAGTACATTACATCCATGCTTTGTCTCAACTAGTATAGAGTGGGTCTCAATATCTACAAGTGTATTATTAATGTTACTTTGGAAAGCAGTAGGTTTTTGCATGGTTTCAACATCTTTCGTGTTCATGGATTTTGAACATAACTCTAAAACTCACAGTAAATCTGCTATTGAAACAAATAAATCTGGGGAAAATATTAATAAAAAGACTTTTAAAAATTATGTTTGATGACAGTGCTCAGTCAGCCTTTCTGTTGCCGAGGGCCCCTGGCAACCATAAAAGAGACTTCTGAAAAAGCAAAGGAGGGAAAATTGCCTGTTTTGATTTTGCCTGTGGCACTTCTCATTTTGAAAGTTTCCATCATGAGATGTGCTTTGTAGAAAAGACAAGTGGAGAAAAGTGAGCTGAAAAAAATCAATGGAGGAGGCACTGTTTCATGTTCAGCACGTGGCTTTTCCTCTGCATCCATCAGTTCTTGTGCTAAGTGGGAAGCAAAAAAGTTTACTACGTAGAGGGGGGGGGAACCCAGAGATTTTTTTGCATGGTCAGCAATAACAGGACAACCATGCTAGGAAGGACCCTTCAGCTTCTGTGTTTTTTTTAGTCATGAGATCAATGAAGTTGGGTTCTCCTCTCTGCTTCACAGTGTCAGGCAGTTTTTCAGCTGTCCACATCCTGTTCACAAAGAGTTACTAGCTGACAGCACTTGTGTTTGACTCCTGCCCAGCCTCACGAGTCCAGGTATTTTACTGTTCAGCACCTACAGCCAGGCTTGAGTTACCGAAAGAACTCAGGAACTCAAAGGTGGCTCCTTTACAGCCACCAAAGGAAGACCTGCACTTAGAATTTTTATTGCAGCATTTCTGGGTGGAGAGGGAGGAGTCTGACAGACTTGCCCATGTTGCAGCTGGCAAACCCTTCAGAAACTACCACTGAAGGAGGAGTAGCTCACCCAGCAAGGGTGCAGAAGATTGCTCTTTGGTCAATGTGGTTCCCTGCATGTCAAAGCTGTAGTAAGATAGAAAATTAAGCCATTCTGTGAGGCTAGTCATCTGTGGCTGCTTTTTCATGCAAGACAAAGCAAAACATATTTCCTACAATGCATCTGTGCAAGAGCAGAAAACAGTCATGAATTTGGCAGTGAGAAAATTTTCCTTTTGTAAAGTTATAAGCCACAATGGTTTCATTTTGACAGCCCTGAAACACACAAGAAACTGAACTTAGAGCCTCTCGGGTCTGAAAAATGCAAAACTGTGTTAGTTCTGGAATGAATTATAGCAGAATACTGTGGAAGCCTTTGGTAAATGAGCTTTAGAGATTTGTGTTCTTAGGTTTGCTTTTCTGAGTAAGCCAATATGTACTAGTGCAACAAACAGTATTTTTATGCAGAAAAGGTAGGATGCCGGTAGTATTATACTTGTCATTATGTAAGATCAAAAATGGATTAATTTATAATACATATTCCAATTTTAAGACCCCATTAATTTCAGTAAATTGCAGGGTTTGGTTTGAAGGACAAATGTTTTAATGAAGACGTAGATCACTGGTCATAAGCACCTCATTTGCTATTTTCATATAAAAAATCAGTATCTGTGTTAGAGGTTTACTGGTATCATTCATAGTGCTCCTGGCCACTATTGAGGATGTATTTTCATGGCAGATCTGCGCCTTTGAAACTTATATTAAATTGTAAGGATTGCATACTGCTTGTATACTGAGGGAGACAGGTACCTCATAGTCTACTGAATTTGCCACATATTTTAGTGTTGTAAATACCAATTTTTTTTGTTATTCCAATGTTTACTTCCTTTGTTCATTGTTCAGCATAAGAGAATTTCTACCTGTCTGCCATACTTACATTAATCCCATCTACTACCTTATAGTGCATTCATCAGACACTGTAGATTTTTAAGATATTGTCTCTAGGGCAAGTTTGAATATGAACTGCATCAATCTCTAGCCCCATTTTCACTGCTGGTTGTCATAGGAAAATGGTAGTATTATTCAACAAGAAAAGGGGAGATGCATAGCTTTGCCCATAACTCATTCAGGCTGCTACCTCCAGGAGATGTCCGTCAGCATCAGCAAGGAGCACAACATGGCAACAGTCATCCGTGAATTTGCTGTTGCAATAGCATTCTGGTAAGGGCAGCAGCATTTCAATATTCCTATCTCCAGCACAAAAGCTTCTACAGACCCCAGCAACAACCAGGGACCCATTGTATAGGTGCTCTACAAACATAAAGGTGATGGATATCTGCGAGTGAATTGTATATCCTGTTGTCCTGTGTTCCCGTGGAGAAAATATATTGCAGTGATGCATTTGACAAAAAAATATTGCCGAACTTCTCAAGTAATTGATGGGGAGACACTGAAGTTGCCTAACTATCTCCTACAGCCTTCCCAAAGAGGCAGAGGCTAAACTGTGTTGCAGATGACTAGTCTTCACCCCAAAAGAGTACTCTGTGGCGTTATTGGAGATTATGTAAAGGAGGAAGCTTAGAAATATATGTCTGACTGCTACTGTTCTATAGTATTCCTGTCAGTAGCCTTCTAGCTATTTATTAATCTTTGATCTGAATTATATATTTGATGGCTTCTCTCTCCAGCCAATTTCTACCATGAAGTAAAAATTGATTTAATGGGTCTCTCTTTTAAAGGAGCTTTGTGTAGTTCTAAGACAATATGCTAAAAGCTCCCTTAAGCTGGTTTTAGTGTATGTAGGGATTGCAATACACTAAAACAGTGCTGGCAGTTGTGGAGCACCTGCAGTTTTCATTCCTTCAATTTTTTTTATTAGCATTTAAACAAAAATTAATCAGACTGTGATGAGAATGCTGCAAAGCTCAGGCAGAGTTGTGGCTAGCCAAGCTACTTCCCTCAAAAAACAATGTTCCTTTATTCCCCTGTGAACATGTCCATACTGGCAGTCACTAACTCAAATGCTTAGCCTGAACAAGTGAAGCTGATCCAGCTCAAGAGAAGGTCTAGAATATTCAAGGAGAAAAATAAAGATTCTAAACTTATTTTTCTCAAAAATTATTGTTACAACTGAGACATAAGTCGTTAACATGCTTTGGTAAAGAAGAGGCTCAGTAATTACAGGTCTGTTAACAAAGCAACAGTGTTAGTAATAAGAATTTGGAAGCATTGGTAATGAATATCGATTTCTAGTATTGTTTAGCATTTCACACAAGTGAACAGGGGAGGCAAGAGCCGGAAACATGCTGCATTTCCTTGGTCAAAAGAAGAAAGATGTCACCCAAGGCAAACCCTGGAATCTCTGGTGCTCTGAGTAACACTTCAGGTTTCTTTCTGAACTTTCATTTTTCAGTGTATGAGCTGCTTGATACCAAATTGTTTCCTTGCCATAAGGAACAAGTAAATGTAGTTTATTATTAATGCTCTTAGAGGACCAAAAGATTGTATTCTGCCTATATTTCTGGTAGATTAAGTCCAGTCACACATATTCAATTTTTTTTGATTCACTGAATGAAGATTCTCAGTGCACAGAAATAAGCAAGTGCTTGAATATCTTGGTTTAAATCATTATAACCCAACTGAAATAAATTAGTCTCTATAAAATCTATTATGTATTTATTTTATGTGTTATACTGGTAAAATATGGATATGGTACAGACAAGAATGAAAGATATAAAACAATTAGTTATGTGAGCTGCAACTGGCTTTCTTGTGTCTTCTGTTAGGGTTCATGATGTTGTAAGCACTGTTTGTTCTTTAGATCTTTGTTTTTATTGTATACAGTACGTGCAGTACAGTGATATAAAGATTACAGAGGCTGTATTCAGTCATAATGTCTGGGTTTGTCCTGCAAGGACTGTAGTGGGTCCAAGTAGATGGCAGTTTATTTTGACATTTTGGGTCCTGGTAATCCTAGTATACTTCCAACTCCATCTGAAATCCTTGCTGGTAATGCTTCTTGCCCATGATACTGGTAGTAAAGCAACTGACATGCTGTGACTGGTGTTATTTACACCACATAGAATAATTTTCTAGTGTCCTGTTATGGATTCAGTAAGCTGCAGTGTTCATGAACTTATCCCCTGAAGTACACCAATTTTGCAACCATACAAGTGGTACACAGCCCAAGAAGAAAAGTTGTATGGAGTGACAGATGGATGCCTCTGGTTGAATTCATACACAGACACAGTTATGAATAATTATAAGAGAATAGTGTTGTGCATTATTTCTTCTTCTGATGCTCTTGTGTTTGATGCAGATAAACCAAACAGCTCATACCTGTTCGGTTCATATCTTTTTGGGAAACAAGGTTGGTGAAGCGTCTGGAGCACAAGTATTATGAGGAGCAGCTGAGGCAACTGGGATTGTTTAGCCTGGGGAAGAGGAGGCTGAGGGGATACCTTATTGCTCTCCGTGGCTACCGGAAAGGAGGTTGTAGTGAGGTGGGCGCTGTTCCTTTCTCCCAAGTAACAAGGATGAGACAAAGTGACCTCAAATTGCACCAGGGGAGGTTTAGATTGGATATTAACAAAAAAATTATTTATGAAAAGAGTGGTAAAGCATAGAAGCAGGCTACCCAGGGAAGTGGAGGAGTCTCCTTCCATGGAAGTGTTCAAAAAGCATGTGAGACATGGTTTAGTAGGCATAGTCGTGTTGGGCTGACTGTTGGACTCCTGCAGCCACCAGAAGGCCACTTGTCTGTGGCAGTGCCCTACAGCCAGCCTATGTACAGGGTCCCGGCATCCTGTAGCTGGGGGTTCTTAGTGCACCTGAGCTGGAAGCAATTAGGTTGGGGGTTTAGATATGACTGGACTTGTGTTACAGAAGCATCCAGAGAACAGTATTTCCTGTATAATTCCTGTTTTTCGTATGGTTTTGGTGAACATGGACTCAAATTTTGAAGTGTTGCCTCAAAACACATTTTTTTTCCTTGATTTTCGTTCAGATGATGACTTGATCAAAGCAGGAGAGTGATGATTTGATCTAAGATTGCTTTTATTTTTGTGAGTGATAGCTGAGTAGTTCTCCTTCCTTCTTGGATGAAGTAATGCCTGATCATGAACAGACATTAATCTCTACTGAGAACATTTTGTATAATGGAAAATGAAAAAAAAATGAATCCAGGCTTTTTTTTTTTTCAGCTCTTAGCCACCTTCTTCCATAGCAGAAGGAAATAAATGTTTTATAGGAAGGGTTCCCATTCTCACTTTTTTGGCCCCAACCAGCAAGAAGCTTAAAGGCTCAATACAGCAAAGTGACTGTACATTAAGGGTATAGCAAGCAGGCTAATCTCTGGTATGACAGTCCTCGTTGATTGCTGGGGAGCCCGACAGTCTCCACATCAGCAATCTTGCCCACAGTACCATAGAATCATAGAATGGGTTGGATTGGAAGGGACCTTAAAGACCATCCAGTTTAAACACCTCTGCTGTGGTCAGGGTCACCTCCCACTACATCACGTTGCCCATAGCCTCATCCAACCTTGCCTTGAACACCTCCAGGGATGAGGCATCCAAGGCTTCTCTGGGCAACCTGTGCCAGTGTTTCACCACCCTCACAGGAAAAAATATCTTCCTAATATCTAACCTAAATCTCCCCTCTTTCAGATTAAATCAATTACCCCTCATCCTATAAGCTGGAGAGCTGCCTGGTGGAGAAGGACTTGGGGGTGTTGTTTGGCAACCGGCTGAATATGAGCCAGCAATGTGCCCAGGTAGCCAAGAGGACCAGTGGCATCTTGGCCTGTGTCAGAAACAGCATGGCCAGCAGGACTAGGGCAGTGGTTTTGCCCCTGTACTCAGCACTGGTGAGGCCAGACCTCGAGTACTGTGTGCAGTTTTGGGCCCCTCAGTACAAGAAGGACATTGAGGTGTTGGAGCGCATCCAGAGAAGGACGACAAGGCTGGTGAAGGGGCTGGAGAACAAGTCCTGTGAGGAGTGGCTGGGGGACCTGGGATTGTTTAGCTTGGAGAAGAGGAGGCTGAGGGGAGACCTCATCATTGTCTACAGCTGCCTGAAATGGGCTGTAGCGGAGCGTGTGTTCATCTCTTCTCTCAAATGACAAGTGATAGGACAAGAGGAAACGGCCATAAGTTGTGCCAGGGCAGGTTCAAACTGGGTATTAGGAAGAATTTACTGAAAGGTGGTCAGGCACTGGAACAGTTGCCCAGGGCGCCGGTTGAGTCACCATCCCTGGACGTGTTTTAAAAACGGGTAGATGAGTTTTTGAAGAACATATTTTAGCAGAAGATGAGTACAGTTGGACTTCATGATCTCCAAGGTCTTTTCCAACTGGAAGATTTTATGATTCTGTGACTCTATCATTCTGTCCCTGTACTCCCTGACCAAGAGCCCCTTCCCAGCTTTTCTGTCGGCCTTCTTTATAAGACTACTGTAAGGTCTCCTCACAGCCTTCTCTTCTCGAGCCTGAACAACCTCAACTCTCTCAATCTATCCTTGTATGGGAGGTGCTCCAGTCTTCTGATCATCTTCGTGGCTTCCTCTGGACTTGCTCGAAGTGATGGAATAATATAAGGAAACTTTAATTTCAGGAAGCTTCGTCCTGTCACCAATGAACAGGCCCAACAATCTCTCTCACCTTTCAGGAGCCCCTGGAAATCAGTACGTAGAGATAAGTGGGGCTGATTGAAGTGAATAGGGTGAAGTTACGCTAGCCAGAACAGTTCCTCTCAGGTACAACATTGTCAAGGTTGTGCTGCCCATCATCAAGTGCCTGGGACAAGGGTACAAAAGTTGAGGAAATTTTTCTATAGTTTATTATTTCTAGTGATAATAATAGTCCTGTTTTTTTAAGCAAGAGAAAGGCTCATTTTTCAAATCCTGTACACACATATGCAATACCTTCCTGGATCCTAAAGCATTCAAAGTCTAACCAGAGGTAAGATTAGCAAAAGTATTAATTTAGCCATGTAAAACTGAAAGGATGTAGGAATTGGTTTTCCCAGGATCACTGGGAGATCTGGTAGATCTAAACTCCACCCTCAAGACCAGGTCCAGTGCGTCAGTGCAAGTTCTTCACTCATTTTATCAACCAATCTAACTTACTGAGCTAGGGGCAAAAATGATCCGGTGTTAATTTCTCTTTCTGGTCTTCAGGATTATAAAAAGAAAAACTAAATAAGCAGCAAAGAGTAAATGACTTGATTTTTGTTTCACTTAGAGCTGCCTGGTAAGTGTAAGCCCTGCAGATAGGTGCTGTGTAAGTGATTAGCACTCTGCTCAGGTAGGGAGCTTGTCTTCTGGGGAGGCAGAATTCCCCTGCTGTTTCCACATAATCACTATGGATTTATAAGGGAGAAAAGCAACACAGAGTTCCTATTCAGAAAGGGAGGCTTTGTACTTACCACCAAAGTGAATGAACTACAGTGAAAAGGTAGTGCCTGTTGAGCACATAGTAGGACACCATTGCTTGCCACAGGGCAATGAAATAGGTATATTTCTTACCCTTTTTAGAGTACACTGAAACCTCTCTCCTGCTCTTGTCATTTTTATTAGAAGCTGGCAAAGCATATAACATGACATAACATGACATAACATAACATAACATAACATAACATAACATAACATAACATAACATAACATAACATAACATAACATAACATAACATAACATAACATAACATAACATAACAAACATAACATAACAGCATAGCATAACAGAACAGAACATAATTATGGAGTACTCAACAGGTAGGCTGAGCACACCCTAAAATGCTTGTGTGCAACTCTTCCTTACTCACTTCCCCTGGAAGAGATGAGATTGCGCTGATTTATATGTTTTCATCCTATTAAGAGTCACAGGTTCAAATCCTGTGTGTTCATATTGGGTGGTTTTGGCTATAATGAGCCTTTTTGACATGGTTTACTTTTCTGTATTTTTGTTCTTGTGTGAATTCTCTGTACCGCTCACATTTACTTAGCTTGCTGGCTCAGGCCAGTGGCATTACCATGCTGAATAACGCCCAGCTAGGAGGGAAGTCTTGGCTTAAACATGGCAGAGCAGTGCTGAGATGTTGTTCTGAATCACTGACTGCACTGTGGACTTCCTTGGTTAAATTTCCATGTTAACCTTGAAAGACTTCATCTATCTCTTGTCTTCCCCAGCCCTGCACCCTGCCTTGCCCATGTTCTGTGCAGAGTCTGGGATGTGCAAACATGGCAGAGCTGGTGGCTGTAAGCAATGTGGTGGCTTAATGTCTTCTCCTGGGCTTTCTTTTTAAATTGAAGCCAACTCCCCTTCAGCAGCACTCTGAGATGAAAAGTCCTTTAAGAAAATTAAAATTTGATATCTGATCAGAGCATCCTCTGTAAAACAGACTCAGACCTGCCCCATTCCTCTGGTTCATATTGGTTTGCAAATAGCAGTTAAACAAGCTTTCATGCTCGCCGTTTGGGATCACTCTCATAAACCAAACCCTAGACTGACCATTTATTTTTTTTGTGCTGTATGTGAATAGAGTTACAGGCTCATTAAGACCTTGCATGTATGGAGAGAAAGAGAGGTCGAGAGACGGGGATTTGCATATCAGCTCATGAGAGATGTCTTGCTGTGGCTCTTGGGGACACACTGCACGTGGGGAATATGCAAGTGTAAAATATTTTACTGTACAACCTGTGAGCACGTACTGTGTGAGAGAAGGAATGCTTCTTCTAACCTTATGCTTACAAAGTATTGTAAGCAATTGCTTAGGCAAGCACAGTCATACTCATTACTTTGATACTCTGCTATTAAAATCTTATTTTATAAAACTGCTTGTTAGCACAGATTCACAGACACTGGAAACATAAAAAAAATATTAGGACATATAGTCTATTTTTGCATTCTGCAAATTGTCTCCAGATGTTCCCACATCATATTTTCCAGCCTTGGTATACTCCTCTCTTTAATCACACCTCTGAGTTTGAGAGTTACCAAGGAATAATAATTTAAGGTCTATTATTATCTTTTCCAATATCTCATGACTACACAGGACATGAAACCTAAGTTTTAAAATACAAAGCTGGAATTACATTGAAAAGCCCACAAAATTTTTCCCTATCTTCTATCTTTTCTTTTCTTCTCATCTGTATACCTTTGGGTTTGCTAATGAATTTCATTTATTTCACATTGACCCACGTGTTACACTGCTGGTGTGTTGTTCATATGCAGGTGTAAAATGCAGTGGGTGAATACCCTAGTGTGTTACATAAGTTGTCCAGGGAAAGTCAAAGGTTTAAATAAATAGATTACATCTTTTGGGACTTCTGATTCTTCAGACAGTATCACTTGATATTGATTAAAAGCCTGATTAGGCTTTTTGTTCCTTCTTTACACAAAGCTGGAGGTAGCATGAAAAATATACTTGAGGAACCTTTTGTAATAACATATTATTATATTGCTTTATGTATATAATGTTGTCTGCTGCCGATGACAAAGTACATTGCACTTCTTCCTGCTGATAAGATGACCATGATCTTAAAATGGTGATATTTAATTTGTTGACATTAGTATTCAGAGTGAACACTATTTTGTAATGACTCATAACGTAGGACTTCCAGAGCTGGAATTGCCACTTATGTGTTGCACTGGTCAAATTGATTTTATTTTTTTCTGTACTAAAAGCACTAGCAAGTTTAAATCAAATCCCAAGTAGCCATGAAGCTATGCTGTAGCTTTAAAAATGAGGCATTCCTCTGGCTCTTTCCATGTTCTCATAGCCATATATTCAGTGGAATTTAATTATTTTCTTTCCTTGTGCTCTTAATTCTTAGGTTGTAAACTTGCAGTAACTGATTCATTGCTGTCTAATGTGCCGTGTGTGTCTGCCAAAATTACTATGGTGTCCCTTTACAGGCCAACACAGATCAGGGTCCCTGGCACCAGGTGCTAGCTCTACAGCAAAAAATGAGTAGTCCATATCCCCATGCATGTACCTTCACCTCCTGTCTTCCTAAAGATTTCAAGAAATTCGTTTTGGAATTTGGCAAGGGAATGGGAAATCATACACAGATTCCTCTACACAGATAGCAAAGCAATTAGTTCCAATTTAAGACAACAGTCATCCAAGCTGTTTTGCACTGAGCCAAATTGAAGTATACCCAAAGCAGATTGAAGAATGTGAGCCTAAATTTGAAACCCCAATATTCTTAGAACATTTATTTTTATTTACTTATTATTTACTATTTGTTTATTCTGTAGCAGTTCTCCCCTCCATCATCAAACAGAGCATTTCCATTAAAATCAACCAGACAACTTGTGTAAACGTGGCAGGATCAAGCTTTTGATATTAGTAATAAAGAATATGTTTATGGGATGTTTTTTTCCACATTGTAATGCCAGCTCTACTTTCCACCAGAAGAGACAGGCTGTTCCATGACAACTGGAATAGAAATAGAGTTTTTCAGTTGAACCATCCTGAAGAGACTCATTGAGGAGGCCCACTCAAGACCGATGGGAGGGAATTGGTGATTTTGAATAGTGTTCCGACAATTTTAAATGGGGCTATTTTCTGAAACAGTAGGGCAGCAGGTCTCCGAAAACACAAATACAGTCAGACAAAGAATTAACTTCTGCTTTATAGCTGCTAAATTGAATTATCACTGGAAGCCAGGAGGGTGGGGGAGACCAGTTTACCTAGACATTGATTCTCTATTGTTGTCAAACCCCAGATGTTCTGTGAAAAGGAACAGTAGGGTCAACACATTGCTCTTGTTCCGCATGGTGGAGGATCAATACCTGCAGTATAATTCAGATACTTGTAATTACAAGGTCTTGTCAGCTTTGTCTGCAGGTTAAATGACAGCCAATGCCAAGTTAGTAGATTTCGTTTTCCTGAAAGTCCTAAAATGTGCGCTTCTTTTCTAACAAGAAAGGGTCTTTGATTCCTGGATTTTCTAAATTGCGTGCTCTGCAGACTGTCAGGTCTACCAAGCATGTGCACCATTTACACTAAGGAATCACATTTCTTTGCTTCTCATGCAGCCTATAATTAGTCCTATTTTACAATGTTAAGAAAAACAGATTCTGTGGGCCATAATGTGAATGGCAAAAGGCCTTTCCAGTGCCTGGCCCTGATTTCACTTTCATAAGAAGGATAAGACTGAGATTTCTAAAGCACCTGCATACACTGCTGGGTGGGATGACAGCTCTGAAGTGAAATCACCAATGCTCCAGCAGATGCAATGGAGAGCTTTTGGATGGATTGCTGCTGCTCCTGGGTTTCAAGTGCTGTATTGAAATTCTGACCCGCATCAGCTGTCACTGTGGATTAAAATTTTCCTACTCTTACATGGCCATACAATGGAATGAACTATCAGGCTCCTTCTGTATCTTTGCACATACAGGCAGGCACGCCTGCCTAATGCTCCTGCCAGGATGCTGAATTACAGCCCTCGTCGTGAGCTAAGCACAGGCTCTATGATAGGCATTTTGCCTCTGAGGAAGAGCAAGTGAAAAACCTCAGGCGTTGACAAGAGGCGTGGTTGCCCTTGAGGTGCTGCCCTTCTGTTTGACACTGCCCTGTCTCTGCAGGTTGATGTTCTGGTACCATGAGCGAGGGGGAGTGCAAAAACACAGGTTGGGTTTGTTAATGGAGAGCTGTTGTGGCATGTAAAGGCCAGGTGCAGACAGTTGGCTTCCCTGGCACTTCTTCCTGGCTCTGTAGCCAGACTTCAGTTCCTGGGTCTGACTTAGCTCATGCTGGGCACAGGAGCAGCCTGGGATGAGGGCTCCTGCTTTACTCTGGCACAGCTCACCACCACTGCTTGGCCATTAGCATCAGTTCCCATCAGTAGGAGGAAGAGGATGGTACCCGAGGCCGCAGGAGCTCGCTGGGACCCATCTCTGTTGTGTTGCCAGGACCTGCTTGACTGGCCGTACGTGTGAAATAGTGCAGGCAGAACATAATGTGAAACAGTGCAGGTGCATCTCTTTACATAAAAAATGGTGGTGTGGTGCTAATCAGCATAAAATAAAGGCATTGTGGCCTGCTGCCCCAAGAGACAGGGCAGTTGGAGCCCAGCTGTCCACAGCCCAGCTACACATGCTGACTCCCAAGAGCCCAGAAACTAATCTAGTGGGTATAGATTGCATGCATCAGTTTGATTTCATCAGTTGGATATTTGTGGGCGCTGCGGAATGATCTAACTTATATAGCATTACGGAGGGAGGGGGAGAATGCAGAATTACATTGGTTTTTGAGTTTTAAATGCTTTTCCTGACATTCAGTACAATCCATGGCACTGGAAGTGTCTACAGACTGATGCCCTTGTATATACTCCCTGGGAGTATCTTCTTGTTGAAAGTTTTATATTATGATAAATATTTCAACCTGCCTCACAGGGAAGAACAAGTAAATTTCATGCCTCGTTTTGCCTGTCCAGAACATCTCAGAAAACTGATATCCACCTAATATCAGATGTGCACTTTCAACAGGGTTTTCCTTGTGCAGCAGCTTGAAAATCTAGTTATCTGTCATGAAAGTCCCTTCACCTGAAGGGACTTAGAGCACAAGCAGATGTGGAAAGAAAACGTCCTGAACTTCAGACAAAGACATGTTGTTAATTATTACCAGTGATGGAATCTGAAAGAGAACCCCTAGCTTACCCTTGCAAATAATACTTATGCTCCTGCATTCTGATTCGTCTGAAAAAATAGTATCCCTAGAAGCATCTAAAAATCAAGCTCTATATAGACAAAGAGGGAAGTGTGCCACCCAACAAATAAAAAACACAGCTGTCAGCAGTACCTAAACTCTACAATTTTTTAGACATCTGTCATCTTAGAATTCACTAGACCAAACCATACTTAGCTGGTGAGACCAGATGAGATAATAGACAACCTACAGACCATCCCTGCTGTGGACAGCTGGTAAAGTCATTTAACTTTTAGCTGGAGATTTATCTGCAGACTTTCACTTAAATGTCCATGAGTACAGAAGCACAGAAATTTATTATATCTATCTGTCTAAGAATATATGTATACAATTATGACATATTCTATAAAATTCGAACTTACTTCTGAGTCAGGGAGTTTTCAAGCTTGTGATGTTCTAATAAAATATAAATTGCTTAATATATCAAGTTCACAAAACCCTGAAGAACATTATGAGAAACATAACCTCAGATTTTCCATATGAATTATGAATTAAGCTGTTTAAGAAATGGAGACATCTTTCAGGAACATTATAGTTTAAATTTTTTGTAACCTCTCTGCAATTAGGAGATAGACAACTAATTGGAAATCTGAATATTTTATTTATCAGAAAATCCACCCTGATCCTTGTTTTCACTGCAACATTTGGTGTTGCAATTATTTTTTATCTCCTTTTGCTAGGAATGCCTAACACAAGATTTTCAACTAAATATATGCAACAAAATGAGGAAACAAAGTTTACAGGAATCCCTTCGGTCTAAATCAAAGCATTAGCAATTGTTATTGTAATAACCAGGAAAGGTGCATCCCCTCTTGGCAAATTCTAGTTGTTTGCTTATCTCGTGCACAGCACTCGTATTTTATTTGAAGAGCATTTATTGGTTGTTACTCATTAACAGCCATGTAGTATCGAATGAAAAGAGTCATGTTTGATATATTGCCCTGTCTAAAGCTTAGCACATTTGTCCTGGTTGCATTTTTTCCCTAGTGTCTCTATTTATTAGTTTTAATAGACACTTTTAAAACTGCATGATTAGAAGCTAATTGTGTTTAACTCTTTTTTTTTTTAAATAAGGATAGGGCTCTTACATTGTAACAACATACAAGCTGATCAAATTTGGCACCTCTAGCATCTAAAGCAGAGTATATCTAATCTTATACTGTCTTGCTGAGAATGGCCAAGATGCAGACAATGCAGAAGAGAGTATGAGAAGTTCCCTAGGGAGCAACTGTTAGGTTAATTTTGCTTAATGAGTGACTTTGGTTCTGAAATAAATGTTTATTGTTCTATTTTATGCTATTTAGATTAGCAGTGGGCTCTCTCTTTTTCTAGATAGAGCTAGTTTATCTCTTTCTTGAGCGTCATTAAATTCCTCTTTGTACGGTAATAACACAGACCACACCCTGTCCCTCTCTTTGTCTGTTCAGGACTCTATACAAACTTAGTTTTCTTTCTACAGTCTGCTCGTTTTCACATATCTTTCTATTCTAAGTGTCTAGATATTATTGAATTCCCAGACAGAATAAATAGGAATATTAGATTTACCTCTTCTCACTAATAGTGTGCAGAAATGTCTCACAATCCCTTCTGTGCATGTCTTTTGTAAGCCTTAAGTCTTCATCTCTTCAATTTATCCTTGTAAACACCTTAATGGCTTTAATTATTTTTAATGTCATTCCATTTTACTCCTGCCAGAAAACACAAGGTATTGATAATTTGGGGGCTCCACATAATACTCTTTTCTTGATTGTATCTATTCCTGATTCACATGTCTATACTTCTGCTTCAGTATATTTAGCAGAACATTAGCTACATAATTAAAAAGGAGAACAGGACGGGTTGTGATGTTACTTGATAATTGTATAAAGTAATCATAAGCCTGATAAGTGACATTTTAGCAGTCATCAGCTAGTTGAACTGAAACTTATAAATAGTTGGGGAGGTATGACCTCTTCTTGAAGAATATTGTCCTGCTTCTTCAGTGTAACCATATTTCTGGTGCCTGAGTCATCAATTCCCATGCTGCTTGTTGTTCTCTGGATGGTGATGCTGCACACATGCATCATGCAGCACTGACATAAACATATTTTATTAAGCCACTTTCATTTCTGGTGAAAGTAAATGCTCCTGCTGATGCCTGCTGCAGAGTCATCTATATTGGCTGAAAAAGTTCTGCTATTGTTGTCATATTATAGGCCAGAGCTCTGGAAAGACAAGATAGTGCCTGCTACTGGCTGATTGAAAAATGGGCTATTTTTTTGGATGCCTTATATATATTTTGGCTTTCTGTTTTTAAATTTTATTTCATTCTCCATGAAAAGTCTGTTCTACTGCAATAAATTTTAAATATGTATTTCCATCTCCTTGATATCAATGGGACTAAAGCACAGATTTATATCACAGTGCTGCCTGAATAGTAGTCAGTTGTCAGTAGATACCCTCCATCCATGCCATATCATTTCTTCATTCCTGATACATTAAAGCAGATACACCTTGTGGAATGGTTGTCCTATCTAAAACAGTTGCAAACTGATTGGATTTTGCTCTCTACTGTCAGGTCATTTCTTTTTGTTTTGTTTCTGCTGGGAAGTGCGAAATGGCCATGCAGTGCCAGACAAAGAACAGGGTTGTGAGATTTTGTCCAAACAAGATCCCAGAACATTTATTTCTGACCAGGCAATTTCTTTATATATAACTTTATCAGGCATTTCAGTGAGCAAATTCAGCACCTGCTGCATTTACCCTTACCCACAAAAATTGTTCTTTCAGGGGCTCAGCTCAGATTTACAAGAAACTTTCTTACTTTAAAAACTGTGGGAAAAACTCGAGAATGTGACCTCTCTCAGTGTAATGGGACACCCCTCTGCAGACAATCCTTCTAGGTGATTGGTCTCCTGCTCTGTTTCGGGATGTTTTGAAGCATCCCCGATTTGCATGCTGACCCTACTTGTAATCTCATAGCCAGCCCAAGCAGATGGCATATGATTTCCAACAGATACATACATGTGTGGGTTTTATAAGCTGTAAGGAAATTTTCCTGGCTCACTGCTCTCACCAAACAGTCTTTTTCTCATCTTAACAAAATCTCACCTCTGGGACATGCTGCTATTTCCAGCTTCCATTCCCAAGTCAGCAGAGGCTGTGAGCCATCTTGTTTCCCAAAAGCGAGATGAGCTCAGGAGGACTATCTCACACTAGATAACTGTGGCACACTGTGGCTTGGTGCCCTTGGCTTGTGCTGGTTTGGAGCCAAATGCTCCAGCAGCCACTGAGGTGCCCAGCTACCCCCTGGGAGCCAGAGCCTGAGCCAAGAGAGCTGAGATCTGCTGCTCATCACACATTAAGAACCAGCTATCAAGGGTTTTCCCGAGCCAATCTGCTCCACAGTACTTTTAGGAAGCCAGTGAGAAAAGTGGTTCTTGCCTACATGAGATAATGCATGCTGATCTAGCTTCCAGTATACTGCTCCACAGTTCATTTTTATATGTCAGCTAGAGTGAGTCAGTCGCTGGGGGGGAAATGTACAATTGAGACAATTAAGAAAATGACTACAGTGTCTTGTATAATAGCCTTTGTCTTAGACTAAATTTTCAAATAGCCTAAAACATTGGCTTTGAGCAAATATGAACTAGTCTGTTCACTTTACTGAGAAGTTTAGAAAGAAAAAGTACAAAATGAAGCTCTGAAAAAATTGGAGTACAATATAAATAGAAGGAAATTGTCTCTCAAAATAAGCAACAATGATAATGGTGCCCACATTATGTGATTCATTTTCCCATTTAGTCCAATAGTCATATATTTTAAAATTATTTGCAGCTGTCCCACAGATGTAATGTTTAGGTGCTTTGCTTTGCTTGAGCTTTGCCACCTACCAACTATTATGATCATGGCTGTTATTCCTATGTCTATGGCTTATGCCTGAATTTCTCTCAGTGTATGCAAGTATTTGAAAATCAGACTTTGACTTACAAGAAGAAAAGCATAGGAGCCAAATGCCTTGCTGTAACTGTTGAGCAACACAGACGTGCAAAACAATAAAACCAAACGGAAGACCAACTGTCTAGAATCCAAATCTGTGCCCGATTCTTCAAGACTTCTACTATATCATTGTTTAGTGAAGGATACTAGTTTGTCATCACTTCTAGAAGGTGGTCCTCTCCTGACCTACACAGTGTAGGGCTCACAGGCAGCAATAATGCAAAATTTCCTGCCTACTGTAATTCTTAACAGTAAGCTGAAAGATCTGTCATGGAGAGAGATACAACTCTCATCACTCAGTGTCACCTTGGCTTCTTCCACAAAAACAAAAAACAACCAAATTTCTTGATAGTAAAACTACAACAGCAAGTTTTGTTTGTTATTTGTTGTCTGTTGTCAGTTTTGATCATGTCAACAACTTGGAGTGCTTCTGAATATCAGTCTCTGCTTCTCCACTTTTTAACAACTGCCAACTGTATGTTCTTGATGTAGATCATAACATATCATCAGGTAAAATGGCAGTGTTGGCTCCAAATAGTGATTCATTTAACATTGTGTTCTGTTCAGGCCCATATCAAAGCATTCTGATATTGACACATCAAGGGTTTTTAATGTGGGTGAAGGCAGCGCTGCTGTAGATCTCAGGGTTGGTATCAGAGCAGCAGAACAAGCTTTGAAGCTTTTGTCCCTGAGTATTTTCTTCTCTGCCCAAGACAATTTATCCTATGGTCATATACAAACAGTAACACTCTCATGGATAAACAGTATTCCTGCTGTGTCCTGCTTGGGAGCTGTAATTATTACTCAACAAATTACTGGATGCCCTGCTGGGACAATATTTAATCTTACCTCAGGTGCACAGGAACTGATTAATTGAATGTCCCTGTAAGCAGGAATCATGCTTCAATAGGATTTTGGTGTTTTGTCTCCCCTCTGTTGGGTACTTGGAGGCCTTTCTCATTGCTTACCTATCCCACGTCACGATCTAAGGCAGAGGGAAGAGATCTAGCCCTTCAAAGTCTGTCTAGGACAATGATTTGGCTTCTGTGTGAGTGTGCACCACATCAATTAATGGAGCTCATGATTGTTAGTTCTTAAGCTTATGTGTCTGAAGATTTTCCTCCCCATCTAACCCATACATCAGATTAGTGAAGGCATTTAAAATGACTCTTGGTCACAAAAGAGAACAGTAGTCAGGGCACTTTAGTCTCCAAATCCAAATGAGTACATCTGAGATGGAGCTCACTCCTCATATGGCAGTCAGGATCTTGCTAATCAAGATGGGTTAATGGAAAGATGAGTTTGGACTGCTTACGAGTTAATCCATAGCAAAAATCTGAATTAGTTCTCTGGGTACAGAAAGCATTAGGATATTTTATAAACCTTTAAACTGCTCACGCAGTTCATGTATTATTCTGCATTTTAAATCAGTCTCATGCAAATCAGGCCCATGGGAGGAAAAAGGTTTAGTTAGATCCTGATTTCTGACCTGCAGTTTTGCTTAAATTGTGTTTTTTCTGGCACTGATTTACAGTCCTGGAGTATAATTCTATAAGCAGAACCTCAGATGGACTAAAACAATGTGGTTGTTATGACTAGGGGAGTACCATAATTTGAATCTGCCTCCATTTATGCTGCAGTAAAGGAAGAACATTTTTGTTCTTTCATTTTGCTTTATTCACTGGACTTCATCCTGCAAAGGAAGTAGATCTACAGATACCAAGAGATAGTTTTGAGCTCTTTGAATATGTTTCTGTTAAAGTATAAACATGTTCATGCTTTCAGAATGGTTTTTAGTGTCTGGCTGCCTAATGCTGATTTCTAATGGTTCTCATGGAAGTCGTTGCGTCCTTTATTATGGATGTTTTAATGGTTTCGCAACTCTAATTTCTCTGTCAGCTAACCTGCGTTGTTAGCTGGATCAATTACCTTAAGGTCCATGATCAGACATGTGCCTGCACATGTGCATGTTGGCTTCCCTTCTCAGTGTATCTCAGCTACAATTGAAAATTAGCTACATATACATGGAAAAATTAATCTGATGAGCAAGTCCTCTTTGTTCTTTTCCCTTGTGCTCCTTAAAGACCTTAATTAATCTCAGTGGAGAAAAAATAATCAACACTCAAACAATGAGCTTTCACTTAAGACCCAGCGGGTGTATTTTTTAAGCAGCTCATGGTAGTTTACTCATGTGCAACTCATTTGAACTCATGGAGAGCTGCATGCCTAGAACTATGCAAAGCCGTTTGAAATTTCTACATGCAACAGTGTAGAAACATTAAGCATGAATTCCACCTGCTTTCAGGCAGTTTTTCATCCCACATCTTGTACAGGAAGAGGCACCAATTCTACTGAGAAGTCTAGATGTGAAGATGTCAGAAACTGCAGTGTTTCTCCCACACAGAACATAATACAAATACTTTCTGTTAAAGTTTTCATGTCTGGCTCAGTGTCTTTTCCTTTGTCTGTTAACCTACCCATAAAGTCTTCCAACAGTAAAGTAGTGCAGCTCTTACTGACACAAAAGTCATCCTGCCCATGTTAAAATCATAATTAGCACCAAATGAGAAAAAGTTACTCATTTAACTTGTGTTACATTTATTTTAATATGCTTATTTCTCAGCTTTCGTGTGCTATCAGATTTCAAGTCCCTTGTTGTCAGATGTAATTACTTCAGAAAACTCGATTGGAAGAACCAAATCATGAAATGTACAAAATCTGTCTTGATACAGTTCTTTGAATCTCTTTACCTGTGATGGGAAATGCAGTTAGGCTAACTTGGTAAATGCTTGAAGTAATTGAAAAAAGTCGTACTTTGAGTGTAGAATACAGAGGTTCAAATTCAGAGATTAAAATAGAAGTCTTGAAGGAGCAGGAAAAAAAATCCTTTTGTTATGGTGAAATGCTGAGTTCTTTCAACTTTCCTTGCAGCGATTCTGATTTTTTTAATCATTCTATGTTATAAACCACATTTTATATTTAATATTATGCCAAATGAGATAATTTATCTTTGTCTGACTGCATATTTCTACTTAATCTTCTTAACAGATTTCTGCTAGCTGTCAACCATAAACACGACTCTACCGTTATGCAGATTTGTTTCAGTGCTCGTGGCTGTGTGATTACCTCTCTCATCTTTGCTTCTGTAAGCTTTCTTTAACACATAATAGCTTACAGCTCAGTTGTGACTTCTCCAAAAGAATTTTTTTATATGCATCTGATTATGCTGTTGGGAATATAGCATCCCATCTTAATTGGGAAATACATTTTGAGTATACAGCAAAACTGCTACCCTAAAATACCTTCCACTGATACTATATTTAAGTACCTTACCAGAGTGTCCAACTTGCAGTTATTTTTTTGCAATATAAATAAACAAGCACTGTATTTTGCGTATTCTCAAGCTGTGTAAATATACGTGAAATGGATCACTTGGGCAGGTCCTGCTTTCCCCAACCTTGCTCACACTCCACATGTATTTAATATTCCACCTCTGGAAGTGGTTCCAGCTGGTCCTGATCTTATTCCATGTCTCTCATGAGTACTTCAAACTATTTATGCTCGTATCTGCGCTAGTAAATTAAGCGTGCCTGAGAACAATCCTGGGAGCTGATGCCAACTGGCATGAGGCAGTGGGCTGCTGAGGTTTACCGACACCTCTAGGCTGGAAAACTCTCCCACCCGGCAGACAATGGTGGCTGGGTCCCCACTGTGCTTGGCAGCAGTTTGATAATCCAGCTGCAGCAGTAATTCTATGCTGGGAAACCCTTTTGCTTTTGGATAATATGGACAAGCGCAACCCAGGTCTGCATGTCTTACTGAGTCTTGCTTTGTTAACCTGTATAGACATAGCTTTATTCAAAGTCTGTGTACTGTTTTGCAAGGAACTTAATAAGTACAAGTTCCTACATCAAATTTGCAATTTAAGATTCATGTTTGTCTGAGATGGTAAGATTTCACAGCATTTCTGAAAGAAACATATAAAATTTTTCACACTGCCTAGTTGTCATGCAAGCGCAAAAAAGTGCCAACTGTGTAAAGGCAGTAGAAATGAGATGAGATTTTGCATGGCTGTTCTGTGGAGCACTCTAATACTGAGCAAAATCAGAAACATTAGACTTGGAGCTCAGCATCAGTGCTGTGTGGTAGAAAATGGTTATGGAATTGCTCCTTTTAGTTGAATTAACAGTGCCAAGTTTCTGTGGAAATGTACTACTCTAGGATTCAGTGTGAAAGATTGAGAAAAATGTCTGGCTTTCTACCAGCATCAAGGAATAAAGAGAAACAGACATATATCAAACCTTCCTGATTCCTGTTAAGGCGTTCTGTTTACTGTTTTCGATTGCAGTATTGTGATTGACTTTGCTATTGAATTAGTGTATAGTAAGGGAGCTCAATGTAACAATTTTTGTCTCATGATAGGGTGTTTGCACTGAGATAATGAAGAAAGCAAAAATGTTACTTTCACTCAGTCTGCTTCAGGAATGGTTTTAGTTGCCAAATCATTCTTATTTTCAGTAGGGAAAGGGAAAAAAAATCTTCAGTAGGGAAAGGAAAAAAAATCAGAGTATATATCAAATAGTTCTCCCTTCTCAATCAATTATTTTAACACAATACATTTTTTTAAATTTCCATTGATTAAACAGTATGTAGTGTGCCAAAAAGTTCTGACTTGTATTTTTTGCAATGATATGTTTTAATAGGGCTTATTCCTGTTTGAAGTTAATATATGTCAACTGAGACTTATTTAATTTAGGCAAAAGAATTGCAACAACAGCAATAGATCATATTGTGTTGTGTTGCATTTTTGGTCCACTGGAAAAGATGGTAACAGGAGCTGGTGGTGATTTTTGCTGAATAAAGAAAAAAACCCACATATCAGTAACTGACTGGCTCATCTCTTTTGGATGCTGTCACCTGTGTTCATCATCTTTCTATAATGAACAAGATCAGCTGAGAAAGATGGAGAACTTTTCTGCAATGAAATAAAAGTGAGCAGATCAGTTAATGTTCTGCTGTTGAACATCTTCTCGATAGGGAGCCTATGGCTCAGTTCAAGATAATAGACAATGAAGCTCTAAGATAGGAGCGATTTAAATTACATTTTAATCAACTCTCAGGAGGGAAGACAGCATTATGTGAAACCATTAATAGAAAAACAGCAATGTTTCTTATTCTATCATTTGTGTGCTCTATGCCTGAACAAACTGGTGAATTAACAGATTATCTCCTAATTCAGTCAAACACACTTCTGAAAAAAGCCCATAATGCCTTCGTGGCACTTTTTCAGAGCAATAACACCACATAACCAGAGTCTCTGATTGAGTTTCATTTTGTTTAAAATTTGATAGAGAAGTAGGGGTTGAAGGCAGTATTGTTCTCGCTGCTGCGTTGTGACTTTTTACAGAGTTGTTTTGGCTTCCTTCGACTGTTATGCACCCTGTCAGTGTTGCTGGAAAGACCTATAATCTCTGCCTACGCTAGAGACTTGGCCCAGAGCCCAATGAGTAGGCTGTGCTTTCATATAGCTTGTTCCTATTCCAGAAGGCAAAACATACCAAACATAAAAATTGTTTAGTGTAAGGTATCACTGACAGAGATGAAATGGCGAGTATGCTGTGTTAATCCCACTTCCCAGGCTGTAAATGGAAACTGCTGATTAAGAGCAGCAAATCAATTTGCTAACTGTGGCTCTAAAAATACGGTATGCTGCGAATAAGAAATTAATGGGAAATGGGTAATGTGAAATGGATTGATCAATGGAAATGTAAGAGACGAATGATGTGTAACTTTACTTTTCCCTTGGCTAATCAACTTCACACCCATATGTAACCAATAAAGGAGGAGGGAGAGATCACATTAATAAAAATTAACCAACTATGCCGAACACCGCTCCTCTACAACCCTGAGGAGTTGATGCAGGAAAGGAAAAAGTGTTTTACATGAAAAAGGCTTGTAATGCTGAGAGTCTTGGATTAGCTGAAATAGATCCCTCATGTGCCTTACATTATCCCCAGCCCCACCACTCCGTAGTGATACGATAGAGATACTGGGAGAGGCCAAAAATGTACGCAAAGGCATTACCAGAGGGAGAAGGGATGATGTCTAGAGCTTACACTGAGCTAGAGAAAATATTAAAAGATGATCTGTTACTCATTGCTATCACTGGGTCTAATGTGTGATGGTGACCGTGACTATGGTTTCACATCATATGTCATCCCAGTGACTGATTTGGATTTACTTAGGGTGAAAGAAAGCTAAGAACTTTGTGTCTTAAGGTTGGACAATGTTCGTGATATTTGGACACAATAAAACAAAAGTAGAACTCTTCACCACAGAGGTGTAGTTGTGCTATGACCCAGATTAGACTGAGTGTCTACAGTTGTGCTGTCTTGAGTTCCCTCCTCCTCGAGGAGAAAGTGCCAAGTGACACAGGACGTCTTCCTCCGAGAGTCAAGCAATTATGTCTGCATCGGGCTCCAGTGTTAATCTTGTGCTCTTTGAGAGCTCATGTGTTTACATTGTGTTACGTCATCTCTCTGTACCTGGTCTGAAAACCACAGCAGTGTTTCTTATTATCCCCAAGCATGGTGTATTTTTCAGATAGTTTTCTTTCATAACAATGGATTTGGAACATATTTTAATTGAAAATGTTGATTTAATAGCTAGCAACCTGTACTAATCTCTATAAAATCAAAAAGACTAAAGGCATTCCAAATTCCAATTTTTTGAAAATAAAGGGGGAAATCTGGAGGATGTTGTCTTACAGAAAGTCAAAAGTAAACTGTTTTTTGTTTTGACCTTTGAAGACCCCCAAGACCTAGTTGCTTTTTTTCTGGTTTAAATAGAGGAAAAATAAAACCACAATAAAAAAAACGCAAACTTCTTATGCAAAGACAATTCAAAGCCAATCTCCCATTTCTTTCAGGAGATATTTGCCAACTTCTGACCAGTAGTTCTTCTGATCAGTAACTTCAGGATTAAGTCCAGCATAGAGCAAGGTCTTGTCACTGTGGATGCCAGTGCTGTCTTCTACAGGCCGCTCTGGGCCCTCCAGCTGCTCCAGACCAAGATGTTTGTCAACCCTGCCTCCGAAGCATGTGTATCCTGGTGAAGGCTTGTTGGCTTTATGCCACTGACGGCAATCATCACAATGTAACTTCATGTTAATATCATCCCATTTTTATAAAGCAAGTCCACTCCCAGTGTCATCGTGGCAGGTCCCATCCCATGACCATCACAGCTTTGTATACACTTTCCACAGCTGTGTATATTTATCAGTGGCTGGAGTCCTTTGGCAGAACAACATGTCCTCTCCATATCTGATCTCCTCTGTGGCACCAATAGCACAAGGCTAAAGAACAGTAATTGTCTTTCCAATAAAGATTTAATTATCACAGTATCACAAGGTTGGAAAAGACCTCCGAGATCATCTAGTCCAACCTATGACCCAACACCAACACCTACTTGTCGTTTAAACCATGCACTAAATGGCCTCTTCCAATCGGTTTTTAAACACCTCCAGGGACGATGACTCCACCACCTCCCCAGTTTTCATGGGGTTCTGCTTGATTACTTGGAGAATGGAGGGAGAACTGGGGAGGGGTAGCTCTGGAATGGAGATCCAGTTGTATGCGTGAGATGAATGAGTGACCTTACAGTTGATATGTGCAGTCAAACAAATCAGATAGCACTTAACAAAGAACTTGAATTATATTGGAAATTCTCCCTAGGAATAATGCTTTGAGAGTGTATATAAATCAAATGATCTTGTATTCTTCATATGGCTGTAAAAGCTAAGCGACCTTGAGGTTTCTGCATCAGGATGTGACCATACTAATCTAGAATTTGTGTGGCATGAAATATCTGTGTTATTGCCAGCATCTGGATATAAAGAGAGTTTTTAATCTGGCATGGTGTGGCATCCCAAGGAGAACACTGTGTCTGAATCTTCAAAGATGCACTTGTCTCATTGGCTTCCAGTTCTGTTTATTGGCAGCCTGCAGCGAGTTGCTATGCAGTGGTACAGAAGCTGAGGAGAACATAAACAGCACAGTTGGGAAAAGACATACAGTGCTCCCCAAAAGAAAAAAAACTCTGAAATACAGCAGCAGCAGCAGAACAATACACATTTTGATGAGAATTCCATATGGAAACAAAGCAGAGCAGAGAACCAATCTCCCAAATGATTATTTTTGTGGCTAACCTTCTTCTTCCATGCTGCTTCCTCTTCAGCAAACTCTTATTTGGCATTTGGTAACCTACAGGCATGACTCTAGCCTGCAGCTGGGCTTTTTGGATGCCACTATCCTGCAGGGAAGGAATGCCAGAACTACCTTATCTTCACTTTCACTTTAGTACTAGAGGCAGCTCTAGTAGTCCTGTAGCTCTAAGGCAGCAGCATCCATCATCTTGGGGCTGTGGCCAGGACACCCCAGCTGTGCTTTACATAAATAGGAATGAACGGTAGAGTTCAGACTACTGATTTTGAGAGCAATAGCAAACTGTGCTGCAGGCCATGCTCTTCCCAGTCTACAAGAGAGCTTGACCTTTCCTTTGACCTTCCTTCCCACATGTCTTGCTCTTCCAACCAGCACTGGCTTTTTCTGCACAACACCCAGGTCTTAAGATGCATGTTTTCTTTTCTAGATATATGTCATGATGGTAGTTCATCAGAGGTGGATTCTGCTGCAGCAGATAGAACTTGCTGACACTGAAAGCACTGCCTATTTCTTTCCACTAATTGCATGCAAACTACTCGATCTTCCTTGCTCTCCTGCTTCTCTCTATATGTTAAGGACTATGAATCAGTTGCATGCCAGGAAAATAGAGGTCATATTTGAATTTAATCTTTCCAGAGAAATCGGTGTGTCAGAAAAAAAAAAAGGAGGTCAAAGGCAACATTTGCCCCTTCCAGGCCACTTCAATCTTCTTGACTTCACAGATGACTTTTCTCTACACTGCTTGGCCTTTCCTTTTCTAAGTCAATATCTTTTGCATCCCGGGGCCAAGCATGTCTTATAGTCATCTTAAACCCTGCTTTGTGAAGGTTTGATATTGTCAGTGCTCTTTGTCCAGATTGAAAAAGTACTGGCAGAGAGTCTGACTAAAATAAGTGCCACAGCCTTCCCACTGGAACAGGCTTGGGCTCTGCTTTTGTAAAACCAGATGTCAAGGATCAGACATGGTAAAGGTGAGCAGTTATTATAGAGTAATTTAGTCAATAAAATAAGTGGATATCAGATCCCCAGCTGGAGTGGTTGCAGTCTTGAGTACTTGAAAACCATTAGTCAGGCTCCAAGAAATCCTGAGATTGGCTTAAATAATAAGAGATTAGAAAATGCATTTGGGATTCATTTAGTTGAGTTTTTGATATTGAAGCATTAAAGGCTTACATGAGTTAGAAATATATTTTTATTAAAAAATGAAGCAGAGCTTTTCGGTGAAGTTGCTTCTGTGTTTGAAGAAAGTCACAAAACATGACAGGAATCACTGAAATGGTTCCCTAGGTTTTCAGATTGAGAAGGAGAGCAGCAGCGTCTTTCAATGGGTAAGCACCTGGCTCCCCGCATCCACAGGCGCCAAGGCATTACTTCAGATTTGCACCTAAGCATGTGAGACCAGATTCATAGTAGGCTTCCACTGACAAAAAACAGTACAATAAATTTACCTTTTGATTCCTCACATCTCTCTTCATTTTCTATGTCAGGAAGCAAAGCACAGGACAAAATATGTGAAGTAATGTGTCATTCATACACTTGGGATCATGTTTTTTGCAGTAAAAAAATTATTATATCTGTTCAATTCAATTTATTTGCTGGCATGAAGGTCCCATATGAAAATGAGGACTTTTTTTGAGATATTTACATATCCTCAAGAATAATCACATCTGCTCATCGATGTAATCCCTAAGTAGGGATTCTGATGAGCATGGTATGAGAATTTAAAAAAATCTTTATCTTCCTTATTGATACAAACTAATTATAACTAAATGCACAGCTATTTTAATTAAATTGTCAGTGTAGTGACAGTGATGTTGAGAAGGTGGTTGCACAGTCATTCCTTTAAAATTGGTAATTGGGTCAATTCCAGATTTATGAGGATTAAAAGAACGATACACCCCGAATTCTTTCTTGGAGATTGTTGAAAGAGACTGAAAGTACAGTGTCATTGCAGTGAAACCAGAGTAATGACAGATAGATAGTTCCCCCTTTCTGAAATCATGTCTTGTGTCTTCTGGAACATTTTCACATCTATTATATGTACGTATTGAGAGTGCAGACTGCCAGTGGATGCAAAGACTACATTAGCACAGAGGATTGAAGGAAAATTGTTTCTGAAGCAAAAAAGGGATGCTTCTTATGATGGTGAGACAGTCTTCTACAGTAAAACATACGCTGCTTTTTAAATGGAACTAATGATTTGGTATACTTCAATCTAAAACATTGTGAAGGCTGGGGAGTCAGGTTTTAGAGGACAGGTAGTAGCAGCCTTTTCCAAATCACAGTGATGTGACATTTCTGACCTTGATGATTGGAAATGTAGGCATCCTTAGCCAGGAGAGAGGTCAGTGGATGTGCCTGGCAAGCTCATTTATTAAGCTTTTATTCCCTGCATTTAGCTTCACAGACCGTAGCTCTTTTAATACTGAATTTCTGTTCAGCACTCACTCATGAGCAGACCAGTGGAGGAGGCAAGATGGTGGCAATGCTGCATGCTCCTATCTGCAGCATCGCTGCCGGTGCCTGCACAGGGCAGGCTTAGCTCAGTGCCACTGTCCCCCATGTGCCAGGCACAGCACTGCACACCCGCATCGATGTGATTTTTCATTAATGGCTGTACAGCATGTGGCTTATTGCGTTCCCCTAAACAGCAGGGTGTAATTAAAGCTGGTAGAAAACAGGCCTCAAAAGAGGACCCGAGAATTTAGGCCTCTGGATAGAATGAGAGAGAATGGCCGGTGCTCTGGCTCTGTCTTGTGTAGCTGGGGAAACCACACACTTTACCCAAGACCTGACATCTCCAGATTCCACGTCTGGTTTGAATAACAGCCTTTTAATGTATCAGAGTGAAGGAACAAGATATTGCTCTATAGATGTCATTCCTGTTCCTCAAAGGCCTGTCCTTCCTGCACTTGGTCTCTTCTCTCAGGTCACCAGTGACAGAACTAGAGGGCATGGACTCAAGCTTCATCAGGGAAAGTTTATACTTGATGTTAGTAAAAAGTTCTTCACTGAAAGGGTGATTGGCCATTGGAATGCGCTGCCCAGGGAGGTGATGGAGTCACTGACGCTGGAGGTGTTTAAGGGGAGACTGGATGAGGCACTGAGTGCCATGGTTTAGATGATGGGTTGGTGTTAGTGTTGGTGTTAGTGTTGGGTTATAGGTTGGACTCAATGATCTCAGAGGTCCTTTCCAACCTTATGATACTGTGATACTGTGATACTGTGATACCATGCATTCACTATGCAATGCACTAAATTACTTCATAACTACTGCCTGCTATTTCACATGTCTGATTCTCGAGATCTGTTTTCACAAAACCAGGCAAAGTCACACCTTAACCACCTGGATGTTAACATGTTCACATGCTGAAATCCTCATCTTAGGTAAGATTTCCACTGATCCCAATGCAGTTCCTATTTGAGAGATTAAGGGTTTAATTCTTCAACATAACAAACACCTGCCATAGTGAGTGGAAGCCAGGGAGCTGGGTGCTGTTCTGGAAAGCCTTGTGTTGCAGGCAGTGGCAGCCACCCCTTCCCAGCCATACCAGGGCTGAGGAAACATTCAACATGGCTGGAGCTAAGCAGGAGTGCACACGTCTTCTGCCTGCCCTGCACTAGGGTACATTTTACCCACTGAGCTTGTTAGCTTATGGGTCTGGACATTCTTTCAACAAAAATCTCATTTGCTCACAAATGACTCATGTATCTAAAGGAAAATGCATAAGTCAAAACATAACTAGCAAGCATAAAGTGGTAATTAATGTCCAGCACACATGTGCAGCATCACTGATAATGTTGCCTGGTAACAGAGGGAGGGATGGCAGAGCCCCACCAGGAGCCAGCAGCAGCCTGTGAGTCCTCCTCAAGGCTGAAATTTTGCCCAGGGGAAAGAGAGAACCACACAGACGGTACTCACCTCCTTAGTGACTGTTATGTACAGACAAACTTGCATACATATATGCATGAATACATTTCTTTTTGGGCCACAAAATGCCATTCTGAATAAATAAATACATGCACTCCCTTTTCATCTTGTACGAGACACTTGTGTTTTGCTATGAGGTGCTTACAAAGGGCTTTGAATAGCAGTGCGTTCCAGTGAGGAAAATTTTCACGTCCCATTCCTTTGATCATGATGGCATGGTGAGAAAGAAGCAGACTGTCTTTGTTTCTGTAACTAGGTAGGGTGCCCAACTTGTCAAGGAAAAACAGTTCTTACCCTACCAATTTGCTTTTTATAACCTAAAGAGCATTGGAACACTTTATGCATTTGTCAATGCATTAGAAAGAGGCTTGAAAAGAAAATTTACAAATTCCTCAGGAATCAGCATTTTTTTTACTCCTTAGCGTATTCCATTATATGAAATTATAATTTGTTTTTGTTGTTTTTCTGCAGTTTTCCACAGCTACAAGCCTAAAGTCATTTTGAATTCCTCCTGCAGTACACAAAACTGTTAACTAAAATTTGTATTCAATGAATAAGCAAAAATATTTCATTATTGCAGCAACCACAAAGGTCACAAAAATGCACACTTCTAAATTTACCCTCCTGGCAGGTCCCAACAAAGATTTTTGTTTCGACCACTCTCAGTTGCACCTGGTGCTGAGAACTCCAGTCTCAGGATGGAGTCCACCCACAAACATCATGCATTGTCAAGTGAAATCCGTGCTTGGAAACAAAATTCTCATCTCCTAAGGACAGAACTAATTGTATTATGTATTTTAATGCTAACGCGAGTCAGACAGATTATAAATAGTTCTCATCAGCACTCCCAGAGGTCAGAATAGTCTTAATCTGCAGCAGAGTACTACCTCAAAAGGATGTGTGTTTTCTCTTCTTTCAAAACCATCTCGTGAATTTAAATAAATTCCTTCCTGCCAGAGATGTGGCAGGAAGTGCTGGTGGCCAGTACGAGCTTGTGAAAGCCTTGGATGTACGCATCTGTACAAACTGATTTTTGCAATTCATTCGAGAAATAGTTTACTTCTCTCATTAACTCCTAAATTTTTGGTTAAAATGTCAATGGCATTGGGTGAAAAGGAAATAAAAGGATTTTTTTTATTTCTACAAAGCCTGTAAGTAATTACCAGTTCATGCTTAGGAAACCATGCAACTGCAATAAAGCCTCGAGGCCTTTTTTAGCATCTATCTCTAGCTATTTCTTAGAGTGTAGAAGATTAAAATTAAGAAAACCTATTAAACAAATGAATGCCAACTTTTACAGTAACTGTGATCTAACAAAAGATTTACTACTCACAGCAGATCTGTGTATGTTGCCAGTTGAAGGTTTTTGACTGAGCTGTTAGAGGTGTCGCTTTCATCACAGGCTAATGACTAGATAAATAAAACAAACTCATCATAAAAGGGTTTCAGAGGGCTTTTTTATGTTAATAAAAATTAATTGCCTACAATCAAAAGTCAAAATATGAGTACACAAGGGAGATCCATTATTTGAAAGGAATTATAAAAATTGTTAGGAGAATTAAAATGCTACAACACATACAGGGTGATACCTTTCACCACAACCCTAGTATCCTATGAACAGGAGAAATACCATCGTTGTTTTTAAATTATAGCAACACTAATTCAGGACAATAAAGAGCAAACAGTTCATCTTTTAAAGCAGTTTTCAGTTCATAGGTTGCGTTATTCAGAGGCCGAGTGCTGAATCCACTGAAAACCATTTCTTGTTTAAAATCCTGACCCATACAACTTTGCAGGAATGATATGCAGCCCCAGTTCTAATTGCTTGCAGTACATGGGATCAATGGATTTTCTCTTCATTTGGGATTATTACAGGAGCAACGAATAGGACATTTCTGAGCAAGAGACCTAGTGAAATATGACCTAGAACGCTGAGTAGCCATGAGATTGGAGGGAAGGTTAGATACCCTGAAAGGTGCTTTTCTGCAACTTTGAAGCCATAAAATTGAACAGCAGCCAAACCCTTTAAAAGACTGTGCAGTAATGAACTGTAAAAAGGGGGATAGTTCAGTGAGATACTGCTTTTTAAACGGTAGGAGAGAGATTTTGGCTGGCAGACAAACTCCTTCCAGCGCTGTGATGAAGTACACATCATCTTCCTGCTGGGATGCTGCCCATTAGCATCAATCCAGACCACAGCACTTTGGGTCTTCCCAAGGAGCTTTTTACACTAACAACATCAATAAATACAAATTCAGAAAGCACCTTTTAATCCTATATGGCTTCTTTCTGTGTTTTGTTTTTACTAAATACAAATGTAATCACAATAACAATATATCTGAAGGGGGCAGTGAGGTTAGGGCTTAGAAACACAGGGCACCTCCCCAAACTGGTGTCAGATTCATCGTCCGATTTCAGAGGGAGCTTCAAGTTGGCAGTTGGGTTGCTGCAATTGGGTTAACAATGCAAATACAGCTCATTGACTCCTTACACTGAGGGAGAAAATATAACTAGCAAAGCCTGTTTGTTTTCCCCTTTTCTATCTGCTGTGGTTGTGCTATAGTGTTTTTTCCAAAGAGCTGTGATGATGGCCTCATAAAACATGTCAGTGTTGATGTCTATAAGGAAAATACTTTGTGGATGTTGTTATGAGGGGTGTTCTCTCTCATTCTCAATGTAGAGCACAGTTATTGTTTTGTAGGGTTTCTCCCTGACCTCCTGCTCACTTCGAACATTTTATGATGACAATCTTGCAGACTAAATGCTGAACATCAGAACTTTTTGTTAAATGTCGTAATATGAAGTGTTTAGAGCTCTAATATAAAGTGATTGAGCCATGGTAGCCATGGGGGAGTGACAGAGAATAACAGGTAAGCACAGCAGGATGGACTTAGGTACCATCTGGCTTCAGGAGTTTTTCATTAGCTGGATTTTCTCATTTTCTCCAAATTACTTCTGCTGGGGAGGGACTGCCCCCCCTGGAAATCAGCTTGACTTTTGTAAAGTGCTAGAATACATATTAACGTATTATCTTTACATGTCCAAGTTTGATGATCTCTGCCTAGGAATTCACAGTTTAAATAGAGGTGGGAGAAAACTTCTGGAAAATTTCATTTTTCTTTCACATAAAATCTATTATTTTTCTAATTTTGACTGTTTGTTAGAACTATACTCTTTGGACCATTTTTTTCCATCTCTGTACATCAAGACATTAGTTCCTAGAAGCTGAATTTGGTCCTGAAAAGGGATGAGTCAGCAGATAAAAGAATAGGAAAATTTTCCTTTAAGGCATCTCATCCTGGGCATTGAGTTGTGAGTAACCTTTATAATGGCAAATCTAGAACCCGTTTGTTCCCATTTAACCCATAGCTGGTCCAAGGGTCATTCAGATAATCCTTTAAAAGTTTTGCTACTTTTGTCAATCTTGATGAACCGGTGGGCTCACCTTGTTGGTTTGGAAAGCACGAAAAACAAATCCTCAGGACATCTCCAGTATGGTTTTGTTTCTCAGGAGGTAAAAATTCTCACAGATAGAAGAGTCTGTCTACTGATGGCTAAGGTATAGTTTCATATTATTGGAATATTTGAACCAGAGCTTTGGCTATTCCAGTTCTTCCTGGATGCCGTTATCTGTAGCACCACTTAATCTGGAATATAAACCTGATCGTAACCTTCTGCACAGCTGTGAATTTCATTTACTTTACACCTGCACTCTCAAGTGCCCATGGGTTTATAGCATAGTAGAGGAGAAATGGCTCATAAGGATCTTGGCTACCCAAATCTTGTATTCTCTTGTCTGACAAAGCTGTTGAAACTGGAAGGTTTCTTGTGTTTCACAACATGTGTGTGTGTTCCATATACGCCCACTACGTATAGCCTAATAACAAGAACAAGAAGCAGTCCTAGAAACTGACAAAAATGCAAACCTCAAAGCTGCCAAATTAAGTAAATATGTCGGAGAAGAAATGAAAGCATCTGCAGGCTGAATCTCATGAATTTCATAACTAAGAGGATTCCACCAAATTGGGGCCTGGCACGTTCCAGATGGCACAGATGGTTTAGCAAGTGACAGATTGGAAACAGAACCCAAATTATGAGCAAGTACATAAACAGAAATCAAAATTTCTCCAATAGGTGGGAGTCAAAGTCTGAAAGTTCTTCAGAAACCATAATAACATGTTAATTTTAAGCCTCAAAAGGTAGCCAACTGCACTGCCTGAATAAAGATGGGAGTTGACAAGTTGTGAGAAGAATGTGCAACTTTTCAGTAGCTGCCAAGTTTGGAGTAGATTCTCAACAAAACAAAGAGGCAGAAAATGGCCCCCCAAATGCAGCTATAATCCAACCTAAAAACTGCAGATAAACAAGTCAATGTTTGGTTAACTGGCTCATTGCAGAACTGGTCTGAAAGCTGGATTGAAAAGATGACATGGTTGTGCCCTTTTTTAATCAAAATGTAATTTTGACTGGCTTGTATGAGAGCAAATTTACAGATGGAGGAAAATGTGCAAAGCATAAAAATGCTAAGTACCCATGACCATGTGAAGAAAATGTGTGAAACCAGTAGGAGCAATGAAAGAAGAATGTGATGTTAGACTATTTCAGTATCTGTAAGGGAGGGCAGGCTATCACAGCAGAGCTAACCCTCTAGACAGCATATGGGGGAAAGTGAGAGGGATCTTAGCTCAGAGTTAAACAAAGGTTGATTATTTTGTACTCCAGTAATGCAAGCCCACCATATGTGCTATCTTTAAATTCAAGACAGCAAAAAATTTAATTAATAGAATAATAATGCTAATTACATTGTAGGGGCAGTATAAGAACTTGAGTGTGAGAATACTAATTATAGATTTCTGTGTGTGTGTGTACGTGTATGTGTACATATTTTTTATACACACAGACACACGATATGTCTGCATGAAATTTTATAGCTGCAAGCATCTCCTGCTCCCTTTAAGGCATTGGTAATACAACTCCCAAACAGCCTTCCTCTTGATGACAACACTATCACCCATTGCTGATGAATCCCTGGATATTAGGCATAGGCTATGGTTCTTATTCACATGTGTAAATTGGTTTCATCACCTAGGATTTGTATAGTGAAAGATTGATGGAGAGCATGTGGTGGAGCTGGCATGCTCTCTCTTAATACCTCCTAGACTTTTCTTTGCATTATGGACAAGGAGCATTTTGCTGGGAGAAGGTGATAATGATAAAAGCAGTATGATCTAGTCTTTCAGTCATGATTAGCTTTTCCATGTGGTCCTTCTGCAGAGGGGCTGTGAACATACTTCCCTCTTACTGTTCTCTTTTATGGACCTGAATGTGTTCTACCTCCAAGAGCCACCAACAGCCATGCATCACAGAGGCTGGAGGACTTCAGTAGCTCTGCTCTATCCCACCATGCACATGTACATTCCCCTTGAGTTTTCAGGGTTTCAGAGCATCATCTTATCTAGTAGGTTTTGTTTATGATTTTGTATGGCCAAGTGGGCTAAATGCACATCCATGGGAGCCAGGTCAAATTCTAGACTTGGTTTGGAGACAGTGTTCAGAGGAACTGTCTTATGGCAGGGATTTCTCCATAGTACTTTGATGCAAAGCCAAATCATAATTCTGCTGTCATTCCACATAAGAAGACCTTTTGTTCAAAGAGAGTATGTGTGACCTATGAATAGACAATAAAATGCCTAGTTGAGAAAATATTAGGAAGAAGTGAGTGTATTTAAGTTGAGTAGTTTTGCTTGCTGGATAGGCACGTCACCTCTTTTATTCATCTTTTAATCTGGTCTATCTTCAGTACCATCTCTGGCTTTCTTATTTACCTGTCAATCTCTGCCCTGCTCCTTGCCCCACTGCCTTTCCGAATTTCTTTGATATTCAGATTGACTCAAATATTCTTTCAGATCAAGCAGCGGAAAAAGCAGTAATTTAAGCCACAAAGGCCCGTGCATATTATAAATCCCAGACAGACACAGGAGTTTTCATATCTGTCTGCCTCCCCTCTAAACATCACGAAAATGTTTTCAGGGTCTGATAGCGCCTGCCTCCTCTATTTTTTTCTGAAGAAGGGAGAAAAATCCCTGTGGGGAACCCAGAGACCACAAAGCCTCTTGTCTCCTCTGATGCACAGCATATGCTGCTCGCACGGGAAAGAGGGGAGGGAGCATTGCAGGGGGCAAACGCGCACTTCACTCCTTGGGTGGAGGCAGCAAGCCTGTAACTTAATAAATTTGTGGCTTTCATTTGAAGAGGGACTCATACAACATCCTTAATTGGATTTCTCTGGAGAACTGTAGGTCCTAGATCATCATCTGGAAGAGAAAGGTAATAACAAACGTGAACAAGCAATACACAGTGTCACTTAAAAGGAAGGCAAGGCACTGGGTTTGTAATGGGGCTCCAGCCCATCAGCACCAGCATTTGTGTGACAGCTGCAACATGACTGCGGGCGCATTGCACAGGGCCTGCCCCAGTGACCGTTGTCTCAGGCACAGCAGGAGACCCTATTAAAAATAGGATAAAACTGCCAGCCTTCCTGCAAAAACACAGCCTCCTGTGAGAAAATTTGTCCAACTCCAAAGAGATGGCAGTGTTGCTGGGGGAAATCTGTAATTCCCACCTCACATCCCTCTCTCTTGACCTTGCTATGGTCATGCTATCCATCTTCGGGCTATGCAGGGCTCACCCCACTAACCCCACTGCCTCCATGGAGAACACGATGTGGATGCTGAGGGCATTGGCAGCTCATCCCCCAGGAGCATTTGGTTGCACAGTAGAAGCCTGACGTAGGGCTACACTAGGGAGCAACCAATGATTGCTAATTAAACATGGCTTTAGGCTGTGGTCATTACACCTTTGAGAAGGTGACTAAAAGAAAAATGCATTGGCTTGTTCTCTGTTTAGAAAAAAATGCATAAAATCTCCATGTCCCACTGTCTGTGGAGGTGGCGATGTTCTTTCACTGGAGGCTTGTGACAACATACGGTGGGTTCTCATTAAGCAAGAGGAGGCAGATACTGGGAAATTTTCCTGATGACTGGGAATTCCCCTGCAGTTCCTGGGATGAACATATTTTGCTCCCATTAGAGTTGCTGTTGACTTCACAGGAAGCAAAGAGACAAACTGGAGTTCGGCGTGGACAAAAGAGTGTTTCTACTGGCACTGGATTTGTCAGAAACTAAAAGGAATCTTCACACCAGGAGAGGATTATCTGACCTGTCTTTTTGTTGTTGTTGTTATTCCCTCTGCTACAACTGTTAATTTTTTAAAGTAATTTTGTTCTTTCCCTTTCCCTGTTCCACTTCAGATGGTTGATCCTGCCCAATACTTTCTCTCTAACCTCACAGTCTGTTGCCATGGAAATTCAGCTTTGTAACTTCATTGATGGATTAAGGGGAAGACAAAAGATACACTAGGTAGGAAATGAACCTTCATTTGCTAAAAGGGCAAGACCATGGTCTATTAGTGCTATGAAGCCTGAGAAATCCACTGAACCCAAAGCCCCCAATCTGGATTTGCTGCACTGTGACTGGGATGGGGCTCTGGTCTGGCTTGCGTATGACAGCACCAGGAAAAGGGTATAACTGACAGCCCAGTACTGGAAGAGGAGGTTCAGTCTGTGCCTTTGCCCACCACAGGTGGGTCACATGGGCTAGCAGATGGGTGCCAGAACTTCATCAGTCTTTGGGCCCCTGCTGGGAGCCAGCACTATTCAGGCTCCAGCCGTCTATATGACTACAAATTCAGTCCTTGATTTGCCCAAATGAAAGCACACAAGGCTCCCTGAAATACTTGCATTTGAGTAGAAGCTCTTAAAGAAATCCCATGAGAAAAGACTCTGTATTAGCAAGAGGAAGCCAGATGTCAATTTAATATTTTGGCTTATTGCACCTGATGTCTGCTGTAGAACATTGTGAAGGGTATCCCTTGGCCTGCTTGTGCTGTTTTCAGTAGCTTTCCAAAAGGGTGGGTGAGCAGCTCTGCTGCCCCTGCGCAGTGTGCTGCATGTGTTGCTGAGGGCACCTGGATCTGGCCAGGCAAAGAGACCTGCAGAACTTTGCTGATCAGCCCCTGAGAACCTTGCAGCATCCAGGAATGCTGTTTGACATTTCAGTAGGATCTGATGATTTGCAGCATGTGCCCAGATGCACCGGATTGATGTCACTTCGCTGGATGTGAGCCAGGCATCCAAAGGGCAGAGAGTTGGTTAACATGATAATCACGTTGCATCCTAGTCTCTCCATATGACATAACTGCATTCCTGTTCACGATGCTGCCACACTTTACTCTGAGGGCAAAAGTGTGACTTAAGCAAAGTGGCAGAAGGGAAAGAGACGAGACAGCATTCATCAGGAAAAAAAAAAATCTGTGGTGAAAGACAGTGATACAAGTGATGGCAAACATCAGGAGCCACAACTGCCATCCAGTCTGCTGGGTCTGGTAAAACTTTGAGGACTGAAAACTGCAATAAGCAACAGCAGGGCTTGAAAATGAATAACCTGATGAGGATCAAGAAGCCTTGGGATGGCAGGGACTTTATCTAAGCTAGAAAAAAGAAGGGGGAACTGCCATATCACCAAGATGTTGTGTCTGTTCCCAGAGGGAAGATGAGAGCTGCAGCAGCTGGAGAAAGTGCAGCTGGCTGCAGGCAAAATTTAACAGCGGGCTTAGCATCCAGCTCTACTGAAAGGAAGTGCATTCCTCACACTGTAGGAGTTATTTGTGTTCTCAGCACAATTTCATCCTCTTGCCAAAGATTAGAGCAGTGCCGTTCTGTGGGGACAGAGTAGGGCCCAAGTAATTGTACAAAATAACACTCACGGTTTTATCTAAAGTCGCTTTAGATTTGTGGAAATCCTTCCACTGATGGCAGTGGCCTTGGGACCAGACCCTGAATCTTTGCACCTTGCTTTGAACCTTTCTTAGGATGGAGTCATCCACATTGTCCTAAGAATTTTCCAGTATTCCTAGCCCTGAAAAGACCTCTGCTTTCCTACTGCCTGGCGGCTTCTTTCCCCAAGATAACCTCATGGAACTGTCACCAAGGTCCTTTTCCTCTTGTGTTTCCTGCAGGCATGGAGGGACTACCCTGCAGGGGTCTCCAGCCTCCACCTACTTCTCCTGAGTTTGTGCAGGCTGAATGTGATGGTGTACAAGGGCTCTCAGTTGCTACATGTTGATACTGGGCTTAGGATCCTGGAAACTTACTCCTGGCTGCTCTTTCCAATTTCTTGGTCAGAACTTGGCCTCATGAACAAGGAAAGCAGAAGAGAAGGAAGAGGACGGTGATGCGCTCACCCCGTCCAATTTTGTCTTTATCGAAAGGATGACATCAACCAGCAATTCTTTGCTATTGAATATGTTATATTTTAATGGAGAATATAGCAACATTGCTCATGCCATACATTTCGCATCATCAGTCTGAAATAGAAAAGTTTTTGATAGGATCAGTATTTAACTAGCAAAGCTGTAATATCACCAGCTGAATCAGAAGAATTTTCAGCTCAGTAGCAGAGTCCTTTCTTAATGTGTCTATACAATACTTCAAAAATATTTGCAGTGGATTTATTTCCACTTGGATCTAAATCCTCCAGCAAACTCTAGATTTATTACCTCTATCGTGTGTAAAAGACCTTCTTTATACTACACATCAGCTTCTTTTCAAACCAGACGGTAGTTACAGTTTATGGTATACTACATTATAGTCATTTACCGTCATACAGATTGTGTTCTTGCATGGCTTTAAATGTTAAAAGACACCTTTCTGCCCTATTTGAAAGGAGGGGGAGAACAGAAACCCCATGTATTAGCAAAATTGCTGTCATTTATTTCATCACATAAAGGCACGTATGGTCGAAATAACCAATCCATTATAAGGGGGTTATACATCATTCATTATTTGCTGCTTGCTGTGGCAAGCCACTCACTCAGCACATATAGACTTATGGATTTGGTATATGGAAAGCTATAATGAATGTGCAGTTGTGATGAGCAAGATTAAAGCTAATATTTACTGCGCTGCAGCAGCTGCTGTGTATCAACTGTTTCCCCTTCCCTTCCTATTTGCCCCCCTCGGTCCATGCAGGCAAATGTTCCATGTATTCAATTTCCATCTCAGCTATCACTCAGTAGCAAGCTAGTCACCTGGGCTCCTACACTTTAGCAGAACAGAAATAGAACTGAAATCTGAAGGAGGTTGGTTTGCCATGCTGCTGAACTCTCATGTCTTTGGCTTCTGTCATGCCTGTGTATGAGGGCAGCTGCAGAAAGATGCTGTCTGTGTACTTCTCTTTCCACCAGATATTTTCATCAAAATATCTTGAATCAACTGGAGGATGTCTGTCTGTGCAAAGCAACAGTGAAATTTGGCACCAAATGTTATGAACTATTGTGATTATCTCATACTGGTGTGTATATATATTATATTGTTGATAGATAGATAGATAGATAGATAGATAGATAGATAGATAGATAGATAGATAGATAGATAGATAAACAGACAGATATGCCACTATAACCTTAAAAAGCCAGCTGGTTACAGCATCCTGTAACAGGTCCTTTTATTTAAGCTCCAGCTCCATTCTTTGCAAGGTTAGGGTCAAGTACAGGCAGGCTGGATCAGCTGAGTTCCTGCCCCACTTTGGGTGGGAGGAGGCCACAACACCATAGGGACACAACAGACCCAGTATGTTGCAGGCAGCCCTTCAGCAGCTTCACAGGAAGGCTTCTTTGGCAACTCCTGGAAAGACAGGGGCGGGCAGGGCAGCAGGTCTGATGTCAAGGCTTGGGTGGCTTTCCTTGTGAGTCGTGATGTTCCGTTGCATGCAGCCTCTGAGGTTCCTTTTGAAGGATAACGGAAATGGCAATGCGATGTCCAAGCCTGGCTCTTCACACTCACTTATCAGTGCAACAAAAAAAGGGTGAGGTTTGGTGTTCATAGCTTCTGGACTTATTAATTACATGTTCTGGAAGTGAATCCCTGAAACAGATTAGCCCCAAGCGATGCATCAGTACTCCCTACACTGCAGACATCATCCCTGTATTCTCATTTTTACTGTAGAGACAGCAAGAGCACATTCCAGGACTGCTGAGTCTAGGCCAGGACATGCTATTCCGCATGCACATTGCAGGAAGTTGAGCCTACAATAAATCACCTGCCCATTGGAATGGGGCACCTTCCCACTGGAGTGGGTCACCTGCCCACTAAATGTGACTTATTTCATATGAAGTACAGCTAAATCCTGCATATTCTCTGCTGGAATGTATCACACACAGCCCTAATGACTGCCTGTCTCTTCTGCTTCTCCCTGAAATCTCTCTGATCTTCTTCTTCCACATTAAAAAACTCTTCTTTTTAATTAAAAAAAAAAACGAAAACCTTCTCATCCTTTGTCCTTTAAGTCCCTGGGAAAGACTGTATCTGTTGTTTTTAAATTGTTGCTATTATTACGGCATATAATTATTATTTTAGGGTTTGAAATATTTCTCTAATCAAATTACCCTGTCTTTCTGAGTGCTGAGTGGCAGATGCTTTGTAAATGCCATTATTCTATTATATTTAAATAGGAATTCTGTATGCTCACTGAAAGTCTTAAGTGGTAAACCTCCTATTAATTTGTCTCTCCAACTCAGCATTCCCACGTCAGCCACAGTAGTTAAATGGGAGCTGTGCAGCGCACCTGGAGGGGCAAAGCCCCATAAACACACATACCCTGTAACCCATTCCTAAAGAGGAACAATTTCACTATTACAGTTAATTTCCCAAAACAACCAGAAGATAATGAGTCTGAATTTGCTTTTAACTCTGCTTCTGTAACATCTGTGACTTCAGCGCATTGCAGATCCCTCAAGGAATGGCAGATCCCACACCCCCTTGTGTTTCATTGTGTCCTGAGACATCAGGGCAAGGCTGAACCTGTTGGGAATCCTGATGGCACAGGAGGACTATGCAAGCTTTTTGTCACGGAAGCATGAGGCAAAAGTGGCAGAGCAGACACCTGGGTCCTTGAGAAACTGCTGTCTTCTGCCCATAGCACTTACCCTTGAACGTCAAAAAAAGCCTGTGTTTCAGCATCTTGGCATCCCCTCTTTCTGATGATCTAGATACGGGCATTTCTGTCTCAGTATTTCTATATTTGCCAGAAGAGCTTGATCAGGAGCAAAGCAAGTAATTCATGGCTCACTAGAGCAGTGAGTGGTTGCAGCTTTTGACAGAATGACAACTGAGTAATAATATATTTTCACATGGTGACCCCACGTGGTGTCCATGCTGTACTAAAGATTCCCTGTCTCAGGGAATGACATGTGAAACAGAGTAGGTACATGGTGTTTCATAATCAGTGCCTTTGGCTAAGGATGTGCATGCAGTTAGCATGGTCAGAAGGTTTACAAGTGCAAATGATTTTTTTGCATAAAAGGGACAATTAGAACCAAAACACCTTTTCTTGTCAGTCCATCTTATTTATATGCAACAAAGCAAGCTGGTTTTTAAGCATCAAACTCAAATTCCTTCCTGAACCCTCCATTACAAGTATTTGGAGTTGGGGCTTTTGCTTCCAGCAGCTCCATTTTTAAAAAATCTGCTCTGTTCTTATCAAAACTGCAGAAGACAAGCATGGGTGCAAGTGTTAACTGGAGAACAGATGGATGACTACAATGTCCCTGCAATGCCTAACAGAGTGAAAGCCCCTCATTCGATCGACGTGTCTTTGTGTGAAAGCCATAAATATATCTGATGATGATAGAACCCCTGGGCAGGCTTTGCGAGCAGCAGCATGGAGTCCTGTTCATGCAGTTCTGGCTGCAGTCTACGCTGTGAGGCTGAACTTGAAAAATGGGGCTGCCAAAGCAGATGATGAGCAAGGATCTGGGTGAAGTCTTACAGAAATTCCCCATCATCATTGTGGCAGGGTTTCTGTCTACCAGACATAAAAAACAGATTAAAATTACCCTAAACAGCCTATGATTACCTGATGCTTAGAGAAAAAAATGTCTCTTCTAGGAAAGAAGAAAGCCACAGTCTCGCTCAGGAGTATATAGGCACTTACAAAGCTAATTTGTAATGGAGGCGTGGGAATTGCTAATTATTCCTGTGGAAAAAAAACCACTGTTATGTCTTCTGATTGATTTCTGTTCCCAGGCTTACCTCTATTTTCCACTTGTTCCTAATTTTCCTAAGAAAGTTCCTTGAGGGGTAGCTATGTACTTTTCAGACCTGGCCTCAGCCTAAAGGTGAATGTTTTGAGAACTCTCAGGAAAATCAGTCTGGCTGTTTTTATGATATGTGGGCGTGAAGAGAAACCAGCTATTACTATTTGTTCTACTTGCAGCTTCTCTGCCCTCATAACTCAAGAACAGCTGATTCTAGGAAATTTGAACTCAGCTTGTTTTATAGACCTCAGTGATGAAGGAGAAAACAGTTCATGTCTGAAGAAAATCAACTCAATATTTCTAGAGTTGGAAGGAATTAGAGTAGAAAGCCAAGTTTTGCTTTGAAATACAGCAGTGCAGCCCCACTGAAATGCCAGTCCGAAGGCAGGACTCCTCTTGGCACATTTTGTACGAATTAATGAGGAAATTTGTTTTTCCTAGAATGTTAAACAGAGGTAGAAAGGAGGAATGTCAGATTTATTCTGAATGAAAGGCCCAGTTCCAGCTGTGATGCCAATGGATGGGCTGAAGTATAAATAATATGCATTCAGCACAGAGTAAATATCTCAGCCATGTCAATGGGAAGTTTGGGCAATGATCAGAAAAAGGATTTGACTGTGTATAATGACTAAACTTTGCAGATAACATTATTTATTCAGGACATAATTCTTTTATCCAGTATCACTCAGTAAGAAAATATGTGTACTCTGCCATTTTCCATTTCTGTTTTTCTCTATTCCCCTTTTTCCTTCATCTGTCTTTCTTCCTACTCCCTGTCTTAGGGCATATCCTTTGTCCTTCCTTCTTCCTTTCCTTCCTTACAACAACACTCTTCCTGCAACACTCTAAGCCTGTTGTCTGCAGGGGGTCTCTCTAATATCTTCCCCATTCCAGGAATGGTAGTTAAGGAGTTAGTGTTGCCATTTAAGTGTCAGTTTGGGGCTTCAACTTGACCTACTGGTGACAGTAGAGAGAGAAATTCGTTTTTAGAAACCCCAAACACAAGCAGAGATTGCATCAAAATATTGTGGGATCAGACACATAAATTCATTGAGTGGGTCTGAAGCAGGCTTGGGTGTTTCTTTGGGTGAATTTTGTTGTTTCTGTCATGCTGAGCCCTTTTGGGAAATTCTACAGAAATTCCATGTAACGTTCCACCAAATCTGCCCCTTCATCTTCAAATAAGCTTTTTGACCCCAGAAAAATCACTGTAAGCTGTAAATTCTTAAAGGGAGCAAATGTTAAAACCCCTTAAACCCATAGCGTGTTTACAGAAAGTGGATTTTTCCACTGCCTGCCCATTATCAGGCTGTCACATGCTGTACCAGGCAAACTGCAGATGAACAGCAGTTATGAAATTGAGTCTTCCTACTCCTAAAACATCACAAGAAGCCTTTGCAAATGGTGCGGCCACCCCCTGACAACTCTTGGCTCAATTCTCTGCTTGGTCTGACAGCTGCAAGGCCTTCCGGGTCTAGCTGATGTCAATCTGTCAGCCAGGGTTCTCATCCACCCAGTTCAAGATGACTTCACCTCTTGTAAACTGGAGTCAGAGCACTCAATCCTTATGCCTGAGCTGAGGTTCAGTCATTGTGACATACATTTAGAGTTAAGCAAATGCAATTTTGTAGCTTCACTTTGCATGAGCAGGCATCCTTTTAAAAGGATTTTATCTTTATAAGCTGCATGCCATGCATAAATGGTAGGAGATTCTGCCATATGTCGAGATGCTGCCTCCATATGAGATTGTTTTGCCCAGGGCCTGCAGTAGAGGAGCCTCACAGGTCTGAATTTCTGTTTCCTGTCCCAGTGAAGACCACGCTGTGTGAACGTTTCAGACCACTTCAGCATGCGTCATCTGATCCATATTACTGTCTTTCTCAAGCTGCCTGTGTCAGTAGTTTTTTCTAACTTCCAACAAACGAAAGACCTGGATATGTTTAGTAGAAAAAGAAGCCTTAGACCTAAACTACAAAAGACTGCATTCTTTTCTAACCTGTTTATCCGTAAAAAGATTAACAAAAAATAAACATGAATTATTTATGTAGATGTAAATTAGAAATAATACTGATATGCCCAGCCTTATTCCCCCGCAACTGCTGCTGTAGCATGCCAGTGCCTTTGGGTGCACAGAAGGGATGGCTTGTCAATCCAAAGATTTCATCTTTGGACAGGAAAACTCCTCAGCATAATCAAACACACATCATGGAAAGGCATGTAAATATACACTGCCAGGCGTCTGCTAGGAATGGATTTGCATAACTGCCATCAGCAACTCTTCTTCTATGGAGGGTGATTTTGATCATATTCATGCCTGTGAATGAATGAATGGGTGGTTCATTTTATTTTAAACGGAGATTACAATTGGTTATTTTGTCCTACCATCTAAAAATATTATTCCCTTTCTCTCTTCTCCTTCTGTCCTCTCTTTCCTCCTCTCTCTTGCAATCAAGGTGTTTGTTTAAGGCTAGTAGCTCAACAGTGCTGTCTAAGGAGAGTGGTGTAGGGAGAAGCACGAATTGACATGGTCCTGTTAATGAACTGCACCACTGTGGTGAGGCTGGAGCTTCGTAGGGATTGTTCTGTGCTGCTGGCTTTAAGCGTGCCGTCAGAAATAAAGTGCGCTTGGCCTTGCAGCTTTCCAGGTACAGAGCCAGCCTCAGGAGGGCTCCGAGTTGACAGTGCTTTTTGGGTTTCAGTAGGGACAGATGACTCACATGAGCTGAGGGTCTAACTCTGTTGCTCTGAAGTGCCTCCAATTTGGTCAAGCATACATTTTGCCCAGGCCAAGAATCAAAAACAAAGGGCTAAGTGTGGCCTGCTCACCCCACAAATCCTGCTTCCATCCATCCATCCATCTGGAGAGCTGTGATCCACTAGCTCCTAATCTCCATCTTTTGTGGAAAAAATAACACCTTGTAGAATTAAAAGCCTTAAACTTAATGATTTTAAAGAATACTTTCTACAGCAGCCTGCTGGTTTTATCCCAGCTAAGATTTCCCTGTGATTTTTCTCCTAGATCGCTATAGAGGCTGAATGGCAGCAAGTATGAAAACTCTGATGCTATGTGCATTTGATGTTTGGCTCCATGGCCTTGTGATACACTCTCTTTCTCACTAGACCGTTGTTCTGTAGCCACGAAGGGAGCAAGCTTTAAAATGTTTCCCATTCAGGCAGCAATGAAGCAGAGCAGCTCCGCAAAGTGACTCAGCCTGCCCTTGGGCATGTCTCTTGCAGTCCTTCCAGAAAGTAAGAGAAAGACCTTTCCAGCTTCACCCATTACCCTTCATCCCTCTCCTTGTCCCACCCTTGCATCAAGGTCCATATAGACAGTGAGATAGACCTGTTAAGATAACTCAGTGCTACTTGTATAGGCCTCTTACATCAGAGGGGTCTTGTTGAGGGAGGTTGTCCTCTCCCTGTGCCCCCAGAACCAGTCTATAGGTAACTGAGAAATAGAGAATCAGTGGAAATCATCTGCTCAGATTAAAGCTTGGTATCAGTTGTTTAGCTTTCCAACAAGTCCAGGTACTCTTTCATTATAAAACAGAAATATTTATTTTTTTTTCAAGGGTCATTTTTAACATAGCTCATAAGAATTTTTATCATCCTATCCACTTTCTAGTCGTGCTCTGCCAACAGCGAGTGCTCCAGTGGTTTAAGGATGTTTATGTCCTTAGTGACTGAGCAGATGATGAGCACTTTCTCTGCTTTGATTCAGGACTGAGCCTTACATTGCTTCTTCTCCTCCTGTCTTTTGGAAATATCACATCTGGACTGACTCCAAACCTGAAAAAATTCTGCCCAGTTAAATAATTATTGTGACAGTTGTATGACTTTTAAAACCACAGACTTATTAGGCAGCCATAACTTTGGCTGGTGCCTTCAGTACATTCTTGCTTTTTACCACCTTTTCAGTCCTTTGTAAGCTATTCCACATACATTTTTACCACGTGCCAAAGATTTTACATATTAAAAAAAAAAAGTTTGGAAACAGCACTGGGTAAGTTAGGTAATGTGATGTAATTTCAAGGAATAAGTTTGGATATGTTTTTCTCCCCTACACGGTGTGTACCACGTAGCTTGGAAGATCCATTATTGCCTTGAATGCATGAGTGCATGAAAATGAATGTAGTAATTGAAGTAGCCAATCCTGAGCCCAGTGCGAAGCATTATAATATAGCCTTTGCATTCAGTTAGTTCCTAAACTCTAAGATAAATCTGTCTACAGAAATTAAAAATGTGTCAGAAAAAAAAAACTTGTAAAGCGTCCAAGGTACTGCTGATAAATATGAAACATTTATGTCTTGCTAAACATATTTTTTCATAATTACCAGTATAAGGATTTGTATTGTTCAAAGCCCTAATAGTGAATCTCCTGTGATCGATGTGCAATAAAACAGGACTAATTGGAAGCATTCATTTAGACAGAGGCAGAAGTTGACACAGAGCTCTAAGAGATGCTTTATATTGCCATAGCAAGTACAAAGTGTTTGCCTGTAATTTGCAAGTTCAAATCACACCACCTTCACAAACAAATTGTTACAAGCTGTTGCTGTATCATTTTTTCCTCTTTTTGTTTTGTTTCCCTCTTGATAAATATCTCGGATCCAAGGTCATCTTAAGGAAATAGTTGTAATGCAATAGAAATGTTGCTGTAGGTGCTACCAGTGTAATTGGCAGTGAATGAGCATGCAGGACCCACGCCCAGCAGGACACTTTTGAATAAATATTCACTAAATAAGCACAGTGGAATGGGAGAGTAATCTATCTGTATAAAGAGCTGCATGCTGCACATGCCCTCAAAATTTTCTGTGGTTTAGGCCTGTAATAGCAGAGGTGCACACTGATTATGCTGTTCCCCCTGCTTTATCTGTCTGCTCCCACCCTGATCCTGGATCAGTAAGGTGTTGATCATCTGTGACACTTCTGGCGTGTGGGTGATGCCACCAATGTCAGATTGAAGCGGCTCTCACTCAAGTATCTTGCTTAAGCAGTGCCCAAAACAAGAAGTTGGATTCTGTCTACATCAGAACACAGCTTCAGGCCGATTTCCTGTTATCTTAGGCATTTCAGCCACTGGCTTTGGTTCATATCAGATAACCTGGTTTTAGCTACTATATATTAGTTAATTTTTGTGAATAATCTTGGGCCAGGCTGTTTTCCAGATCTTTGCTATGCAAGTATCACTGGGTTTTTAAATCTCCTATTTGCCTGAGACACCGATTTTCAGCAAACCAGGTAAAGGCGGAATTAAGCACCCAAATAGTGGTGGTGCTCTGCTGTCATGATGGCTGCAGATGGCCCACCCAGCACCTGGATTTGAAGAGAGCAAAAGATGAGCCTCTCCACTCTCTTGACTACTCTTTCCAGTTCTTAAACAACATGATATTCGGACTGATTCTTATTTCTTATTTGGTTTCATTGTTCTTCAGCTCTCAACCATGTTTTACTGCTACTAGTTCCTTTAATGTTTCCTGTGTTCTCCTCTCAGAGTCATTTGTACGCTGAATAATCTTACTAATTGCAGAGAAGTTGCCTTGGATTTACACCAGTGCAGCAGAAGCCTCCATTTGTCCCAATGGACTTTTCCTAACACTGCTATCGGTGGTCCTGGAATTGATCTCTGAAGCGAGCCTTCTGTTATTTATTTCCATCCAGTCCTTTCAACTCATATTGAATAGGGCTGAAACTCAGCACTTTATCTTAAAATTATGTCCTCCATATAATGCTTCTTGATATTCCTTCCCCTTGATGTCCTGACCTTTGCTAAGGCTGTTGCTAATATATTCCCTTAGCCATGGTAGTTAATGTTAATGCAAAGACTAATGTTCTCTTGCAGCTTTAATACTGATATGCCACACTTAGTGCTTTGTCTCCAAACAGAATTGCTTTCCGATATTGCACTTTACTGTGGGAATAATTGTACTGCTCGGGTACAATGACAGCTGAGAATGCTTAAAAAGAGAGAGAGAGAGAGAGGAAAAGGAAAATGTAATAAGGCAGAAGTGTGACAACAAGACACTTATGTCAGTGCTATCATTGCCTTTTGTGGGAATGTAACATCTGACTGCCATGCCGCTCTTCCAGCATCTGTCTGTTGAGGACCCAGAGTGATGTTTAATTGTAGTTCATTCAAAGTGCTTGAACAGAAAATTCTTCATTTGTCATGAGCTCTGCTGCACTCCAGTTTCAAGGTTGTGTTTTAAGGTTATGGGGTTTTTTGTGTTAATAAATGAAGTCCAGACCAAGTAAAGTCTGGATCAGAGCAGTGTAAGCAGTAAAAGCATCTTATTAGCTATTTCAGAGATGAATTTGTCTTCCTAAATGCACCACTGGGTGCATTTGCACTTGCATCATTTCTGAGGAAACAACCGACAGCTGTGTTTCAAGTTTGTTGCCGATGCATCAGGAAATCTGAAGCCCTCCCTTGGACCCAGGCAGTCACATGTATTAAGGGCAGTGCAGTGAATCCAGGTGCTACCACTGAGGCAGGCACTGAAATTAACAAAAAAATCAAATACAGACAGGAGGCACAGCAAAGCATTAGGAGAAGCACGTCGGGACTTTACTCCTGCGATGCTTTCTCTGCAGAGGATGCCCAGGCTGCACATTTAGTGTAAAGGCAGAGGTGTCTGAGCACTTGGTGCCCTGGGTATCCATCCACGGTTGCTGTGCCTGGAGGGGAGGTGGTGCAGGGGAGAGGTAGGCCAAAAGCCACACTCTCTAGTTTGCCTACTGACTCCAGCCCCGATCAGCAGTAGCTGAAGAGCAAGTACCACACTTTGGGAACTATGCAATAGCCTGATTAAAATCAAATGAGGCTCCCAGAGTAGTTGCTGGAGGGGAAGGAGAGAGATAAAATGTCCATGTCGTATCACCAGCAACAGAACTGGTATTAACGAAACAGAAGTCAAGGATGAATGAACATTGAGGCTGAGCTAACTTTCACATCAAGAGAGGATCCCTGAAGGGCTGTGTGCTGACAGGGCAACATGGGAAAGCTAGTATGTTTAATCTCTTCACAAAGGCTGTTCTGTGAATAATCAGTAGTTGTTAGGGTTGTCAGACCAATTTCCTTCCAAAATAAAATTAGATGATGGCATTTCAGGAGTGGATGAAGTAAATTCACTCCTCAATATAAATAAAGGCAGGTTTAACTGGAAAGGAGAGGCAAATAAAATATTTTACTTGCAAAGTACTGTGTGAAGAATAATGGTGCTATAGGGGCTATGTTTATTACTATTATTATTACTACTACAGGGATTCTTTGTTAATGGTGCAAAGAAGTGCATATGACAGTGCCAGCTTATCATGTATAAGGCAGGGTGAAACTTCTATGACTTGAGATCACTGTGAACGCTTAAACCATTGAATGTAAATAATGTTTCGGATATGCAATGCATTCCTATGAAAAGACAAGACCAATACATGTTCAAAATAACATTCAGAAGTAAAACACACTATTGGAAGTGGAATATTTTTCAAAAATACCAATGTGCCTTTAAAAAGAGACCTCACAGAAAGGTGAAACGTACTTTGTTGTGTAACTACGTTCATGCTGAATAGGAAATATGAAGTGCAGAAATGAATGAATGAACTGAAGAGCTGGTGAAGTATATTTTTATAAAGTGAGATACTCTTCCTAACTTCATATGTGTTTGCACTTGAATTACTGATCCCCTGACTAATCAAGTAGGTGGTATCACCATGTCATCTCACCCTTACGTTCTTTGTGTATCTCCATCTTTGCGTATCTCTACCTCTTGAATCTAATTCAGGAACAACAACACTGAGTGAAATATAAGCAGCTAAAAATGACTGTGCAATAATGAAAGAGTATCCTGAGTCTAGAATAAGCATACTTGATTGATAGATAAGTCAGTGTAAATTACTAAGAGCTGGAAGCTCAGACCTGAAGAAAAAGGAAAAGATATGACTTGGAAAAGACATACCATCTGGTGCTGGAATCAAAAGCCTCTGACTTGATTACCTCCAACTGCAAGTGGGAAGATTTTGAAAGGAGTGTAGCAGGCCTAGAAGCTGTGATTTTTTTTTGGAAAAAGGCTTATGCATGAAGAAATGGCTCCTACTTCCTCATGCTACCAGTTCGGCAAGCGCCAGACATCTTGCTTTGCAGGGGTCAGGCACAGTTGATTGGTAGCAGGTTGTTTCTTTGAGAGGCAGCAGCTTCTAGCTTCAACTGAATTAGTGCTTGCCCACTTACCCTCTAATATGGGAAAGAAATATGCTTTGGTAACGTGTTATCATGGAAAAGCTACCAGGCCCTGCCCTAGTCCACACTTCACGCCAATGAAGCGTTGCTCTCTAATGCTTCTTGTCTGACATTCAATAGAAACTGGTTCTGAATGTCCAAAGCAGTGAGATTTCCTCTCCTGGAAAGCATCGCAATACTGACACTACATTTCACTTTTTCAAACATCACTTTTATTTATCCCTTTATTGTACTAAAGAAATCCTTTGTTTGCTTTACGATAATGCCATCTAAATAGATAGGAGGATATAAGATGGGATTCATCTGACCTAATTTTCTTCACCTGAAAGCTGGACATGTAGCTAAAGCTCATCATCCTCTATGTGACCTCTTTTGCTAATGGAAAGAGAGGAGCCTTTCTGGGGTACTTGTCAACCTGTGGATGGGGTAAATTGCCTGCCAGAGCCACAGCTACCTTAGATGAGATATGTAACTTTTACATATCTGAAGTTACTCACTGTTTTGGGGGGAAGGGGTGCAGAATCCTTTTTTAGATGGCTTTCAATCCTCCTTTGCCCCGTCTTGCTGCTGCTTGTGAAATGGATACCCTTGCTTGAGTCAGCATCTATGACACTAACTGCATCCTCTCTTTGGCAAGATCCTATTTTTAAGCTTTCCACTAGAGGCCACAGCTATTTGTGCCTTTGTCACAACTCTTAAAAAGGTCCAGTGACATTGGTGGTAGGTCTTTTAGAAGCCAAAGGTTCTGCAGTAACATAAATAGGATCAGCATCACTGAATGCAGGTGAAAGAAAAACCAGCTGCACATCCTTTCTGTCTCCCTTGGCAACAGCATCCTGCCAACAAAAACTGCTGCCAAGTAGAGGCTGCAAAGGAAGGGATGTGCATTTGCAAAGCTGGGGCTGGACAAGCTTTGTGTGAGGGGGGAGTTGTCAGACCAAGGAACGCTCGCATGCTTTTGAAATTATTTTTTGTTTGTTCCATGTGTTTTTGGGCAAAGGAATACACAGAGCCTCTGTCCTTATGAAGAGTTTTCATTTGAAATTCCAAATGATGGTCTCTGCAATTTTGTGCCATATGTTTCCATCCATGATGGCACACAGGGAGGAAATCTGTGGTGAGTTACTACTTACAGATGTGGCAAATCCTCCAGCAAAGGTTAAAATATGTGGGATGGTTCTCTTGTTACACCAGCTGCAGCTTCATGCTAAATCATTGTTTCAGCAGCAGCCCTTAATCATCCCTGAATTCTAGAAACTGCTAAACAAGCTGATATTTGTAAGGACCATTTTTTTTTATAATACACTAAATATCTTTATTTAGAAAAACCTTCACATTGTAAACAGTAAAGGTGAAAAGCAACCTGCAAATAGCAGGGAGAAAAGGAGCATCAGCATGACAGCACAAAAATGCAAAGCAGATCTAAGATTATTATTGCTACTCTGTCTTTCCACATCCTCCATGAAATGATCATGGCTGTGAAAACAGTGTTTGTGTAACTATAGGTAAAATATACTTGTGACATAATATTATGTACCTGGCTAGCCTTCCTGATTGGGACTTCAGTCCCCGAAAATCAGCACTGGGGTCTGCCAAATCTCAAATCTGTTGTCACAGCATCATTCCTTTCTTATTTGTCCACGGTGTCAAGAAAGACGTCTGGCTGCGGTGTGTTGTATCTAAGGAGGGAGAAAGGAGGATATTCTCACCTCTTACAATAAAAGAGAAGAAGGAAGTGGCTTTTCTCTCTAGTAAAATATTAGGAATTAATTTTGGGAGAAGCCCATATAACAAACTGCTCAGGCTGTTGAAGCAGCCCTGCATACAACAGGGACTCTAAATCAAAGATTGACTCTGACTCCTGGGACATTCCTAAACTGCTCTCAAGGAGCCCCCAACCTGTTGCTCTCAACTTCTCCCTGTGCCTTTGAAGAACTGGTAGTACACTGCCCTAAGGGCACCTTTTTGTGCTCTTAGGGCAATGTGTTCTTCCAGATACCCATCTGAGCTACAGAGAGAGAAGGAGAAAAAAAGAATAAATGGAAGAATAGAGGCAGCTTTAGGGTTTTAGGAATCACAAGACCTATGGATTTATTTATGGTTACAAAGTATAAGTTGTCCATTCATCACTGAGAAATGAAGAAATAAAATACAGAATATGCATTTTGATGCCAAGGAAGGAGAAGGAGAGAAGAGGATCACTACTTCATTCCCCATATTTTCCTCTGACAGGAACATTAATAACCTTAAAGATAATTGAATGAAGTGGAAAGTCTAGTGGATGTACAGAAGCAGGAGGTAGATCTGTAAAATCCATCCACACAAAAAAGCTAAATGCTGCACTGAAGGGAGGGCACTCTGCCTTGAAATAGGGGCTGAACAGCTTCACAAGGACGTGCAGCTGGGGTGCTTGTTGTTGTTTTGTTCCCAGAAAACGAGAACTGCCAGCAATCCTCTGGCATCTGAATAGACCTGTGTCAGACAAACTGTATCTAGACTTGATGGGAAACCAAGCTGGAATACCAAGCAGCCCTTCGATCTGCTGGCAGAGAGAGGCACTGGCTCAGTAAGTAATCTTGCCTTGCAGTTGCAAAGGTACTTCATAAAGGAGTGAGCCCTCTCGCTGCACAGCCCTGCAAGACACGCCTGCCTGGGCTGTCTCTGTCCTCGTTCCTCCAAACCAGTTCCAACAATAACAGCAACTCCTGCCTGCGGCTGCCTCGTTAGGGAGAAGATGTATTTTTTCTTTTCTCTACTGAGGGATGAAGCTTCCAAATTTGTGTGATGTGAGCAGGTGAGGATGTCTGCTGACAAGTCCAAATGATATTTTCAGGTAAGTGATTACCTTGAACAAGCAGCTAGAGTCAGGCTCTTTCTTTTTATTACCCTCCTCTCAGTAATTACTGTTGTCCTAGGTTGTCAGTAAGCCTCTTCAAAAGGTTCAACAGCTTGTATGTCTGTGTATATTTAGGGGACTAGGAAATCTGAAGCATTTCTAAAGCACATATTCCCATCGTATCTGTGAGTCTCCAGTGCAGTCTGAGAATGAACAAGGAGCTGCTGGCTCTGTAACTACATGGCTCTGTCCTATTTGTATCACACATTGTTTAAATCTCTGGAGGACCAGAAATTTGTTTTGATTTACAGACTCACTCTCTCAAAGTCTGATAAAAGTGCATCTCGGAGGCAATAATGGTATTCTGCAATGTTTTTGTATCATTAAAGGACTGGGACACCTACATGAAAACTGTAGCAACCATTACTCTGTTGTTGTACAGGGAGTGTCAGCAAGTACTGCTTAATTTGTGTTTGTACATGTGATGTTTTATGTTACTGTGAATAGAGCTGTTACTCTGTGTGTCTCATTCTCTGCATTTTACCACGTTGTGTACTGAAGTTGGGGTTGATCACCCTGTGAAAAGAGACAATAACTTGCAAGTTAGTATCTGGGAGTTCTGGCGTGACAGTCAGTGAAAGACAGACAGGGAAGAGAAATGTTTTATGCAGAGTAACCTACTTTTTCTTCCCTCAGTTCTGCCACCAATCATGAGGATGAAATTTGCGTAACTATTTGTACAAAAGCTGCTTTATTGTGAGTGAAAACTGCTTTATTGTGAGTGAAAACCATATTGCTTTAACAGATCGCAAAGAAAATGACCATAACAAAAATAATATTTACTTTCTGCACAGATTCCATCTATTAAAGATTTGGGTTGCTCCTGCTAATATTTGGATTTGCTGAGAGACATAGGAGAAGTTAATCAGTGTCATGCAACAAGCTTTCATTACAACAATAACATCACTGTTGCTTTGGACAGGTTTTGCACAATCTTCTTTCACTGTTAATACGTCGAGACTGCTAAAATCACGGAGAGGCTTTAGCATCCCATACGCTGCCCACGTGTGCCCCAGTCCTGGATCTGTAGATAACAGGTCCTTTGTAGGAAGGCTCCTTTTGCTTTTCCTTGCCCACGGCAGTCGGAAATAATGAGTCCAGCAGTAGATCTCTGCACAAAACCCTCTTCCTGACTTCCTACAGCAAAAATGTTTGCCAAGTACTGCTCGGGGTAGCTCTGTTTGTCTTGCTGCAAAGTCTGAGGTAGCAGAGGCCAGAAGGGGTCAAACGCCAGACTGAGCTCATTGTGCATATCCATTTGCTGTAGAAAAATGTGAATGCACAGCTCAAAAGTTTCCACTGTATCTTTGGCAATTAGGACTTGGTCAAAAGCCCACTGAAGTCATTGGGAATCTTTCCAGAGGCTTTAGATCAGAAGTTATGTAAGTTTGTGATGTTTAAAGGGGGGGGGGGGGGCTGGCAAGGCTGAACATGTGAGCTGACTTGAAGCTTCATGCCTGCTCTGCCACGTTATGCAAAAAGGCTACTCTTGAAGTGCCCATGAAGTGTCCCATGAAGCACTAGGCAGTGGTAACTCCTAAATGAAGCTTTTTAAATGCTGCCCTATGCCAGGTCATCAGCTCCTAGGAGGGGCTTTCAACACCTGAGATAAAACAGACAAAGAATATTGGCAGCCAGGGCCTGAATCACTTTGTTTTCTGGTTTGGAGGGAGGCAGTTTTGCCTCCTGCCTGCAAATAGAAGGGTCATAAGGAAGTTCCCAAACCATTCTCAAAGGTAGGACTTCAGGTTGTGGATTTCATAGTTTTTGAAAGCAAAATATTCCTAACCCCTGATTTCCTGAGACTCACGGAGAACATCAGCTGTAGTCTTTTAAAGCATTGCTGTAAAGGAACGCCTTCCTTTTCTTCACGTACAAAACTGTACACACCATTTCTGGACTCCTCCTGCGAGTGTATGATGGGAAGAAGTGCTGCAGGGAGCTCCTGTTGAGATTTGAACCATTGCACCATTATGTCAGGAAGGAATTTTTATGGCTAAATGCACATCACCCTCTGCGTACACTCTGCTTGTCACTCTGCTGTGCTTCATTCTTGAGTTAATTAATTTTGTACTTAGTGTTCCCTTTTGGTGCAGTGTGCAAGACCACAGGATGACACAGTTCACACCACAGAGATGTCAGATCAATCACCCTTCTCATTAGGTTTGAATGGTTTTAATGTAGTCATAAAATTAGACTCCAAAAGTGGGTATTGAACACACAACTTTTAAAAGCCAAACCATTTTGACCCCTTCTGAGCATGAGCTCCTATACCTTAGAAGTGGCCCCTTATAAAAAAACTTAATGGTGTAAACTGACCTTTGAAAATATAATTAATTGTTATTATTTGCTATAATGTGCTTACATCAGTCTGCATTGCCATTATGCCAACAGGTAGTAAGGACTTACTCCAAAACGCTCACGCTCTAAGGTCAATCTTAAGAGTCTTAGGCAGCCCAGACTCTAGGATTTTGGCAAAGAGCTGCAGAACTGTGCTTTGAACTGATCGAGAGTCTCTGTTCCGTACCACCTCATCTGGGTTATCATCACTTTGGCCATGAAAACTTGATTGCAGCTAGAAAGTTTCCTTTCAGTGGTAGTTTGATTGAAGGCAAGTTAAGGCATGGGGGGATGATTTGCATCGTACCCACCTTGGCACTTTCTTGAGTGCAGGTGCATTTGTGAAGCTGAGGAAAGGGTTGGAAAGGAAGGAAATTTGAAGGGGTTGGTTAAGTCCATTTCTGTGACAGGTGCCTCCTGCACCTTAGTAGAGAACTTCCAAATATTGTTTTCCTAGGCTTAAACCAAAGTTGCCAAACAGGGTGGTCTAATATCAGGGATCTCAATAAAAGGTCTCACTTTGTAACACATTGCATATCCTCAAGTGACAGAAAAGTAAGCAGGAGCTCTGAGCAATCAGGTCACCACAGATCCAGCAGAGCATGCTTAGGTGATAATGCAGATCATCTGAAAATACCAATTTCATCTTTACTCTTGCTTTCCATTGGCCTAATCAATTATAAAGCAAGTTAATTCTTAAAGGGCCAGCAAAGCCCACTGTGAGTCCTTATTATCAGCTGGTTCTCCCTAAGTATATAGCACTGGCTATTTTTACAATGATCTACTAAGTCGAATATTTTTCCAGTAGTTAGGAGCACAGATTACCTCTGGTTGTCACTGAAGGAGTTACTGTGGTACATTCAGCCAGTAAAAACTAGTCCTAAGAAGCCTAATGAGGCCATGGTGGCTCTGCAAAGGCTGTTAAAGTAGTCTAGCAGATGAGCAACCCTGACTGTTACAGCCTGAGACAGCCAAATGTCATAGGGGTTATTGTTTATTGTCAGTTAAATTACTTCTGATGGTGTATTTCCTTTGAATAATTATTCATACTCTACAAGCCACCTAAAGGTACCAGCTAAATGCATCTGGCTTCGCATGCCTGATGTGTGGTGACCTGCTACCACAACTGACTAACCCAGAGATATTATAAATCTTTATAGCAGCAAGCTCCCAATTTATCAGTATTTCAGGAAGCAAAGTTATTAGATAGGTTTTTAGCCAAAGATCAGGGTTTCTAACACCAGGGCACAATATGCAGAAAAGCCGACAGCTTCTTTATTCCTTAAGGAATATCCTGGAGAAAAACATTAACCCAATAGAGGTGTTTTTCTGCATGTGAGGTGTGAGAGGAAGTAGTTACACAAGGAACATCCAAAAATTTTAGCAAGCATTACAATCATTATGATCTGGTATCTCATAAGTTCTGCCCATGCACTTCTATCTTGTGTGTTCAGAACAGCAGGCTTGAAGTTTCCTGAAGCATTATTTCCACACATCAAATCCAAAATAAATCATCATCTTTTCCTCTTTGAATTTGTTCTGTGGCAGCAACTTGTGTTGGCATGAAATATTACCCATATGGACGCTAGAATATCTGCTTTGACCTTGACCTCAGAGTAAGTGCTGCCAAAAATATGAAGATAACTCCTGCCTTTCATTTCCAAGAGTGATGCTCCATGAGTATAGCACTATCTGCTCTCCTGGTTGCATCTCAGTGTACAGAATATGTGTTTTTTTCTTTGACTAGGTGTTCTGCTAAAAGCATATTGTCTGTGGCTGGCTAGGAACTGTGAGGCAGTATCCCAGGTGATGGTATATTTGGCAGAGAGATTTATTTCGGGAATAAGAAAAAAATACGAGCTAGTTTTAGCATTAAGCAGTGGAAAGTGTGTTGCTTGTAATTGGCTCTCACTATGTTATCCATGTCTTCATCTTCTGGATACTCTGCAAAGTAACAGGAGGCTACCGGGGCAAAATGACATGAATTTTGTTGGTTGCAGAGCTCTGCACTATTCTGACAATTAGAGATCAAAGTAAAGTGGAGCATTTTTAGCTGGGTAAGAGGAACTGGTACTGCTGCTTTGGTGAGTTTTTGCTATGTGTGTTGCACTGCTTGCAAATGGGTATGAATGACGTACAGGATCCAGAATAAACACCTTTCATACCATTTGCATCTGCCCAACATGCATCAGAGCCTTAGGGCCCAGTGAACACCTAATCAGAGATCGTCCTTCATTTTCCCAAGTTCCTGTCTTCCTTTTCTGCTGGTGCCTGTAACAGATACTCCCGAGTAGGGTAGAACTTAATGGCGTAACAATGCTCACAGAGTAAGCTGACAAGCTTGGGAAGGGTAGAAAAGGGGGCAGGAACGTTCTCCACAGTCTTGGCTGGAAGCTGTCATTACCTAGTTTGGAGTCCTGCAGCTCTGACGAACTCGTGTCCCTGAGTTGTTAAGACTGTGACAACATTTTTCACCTTGACATCGCTCATTGAAGTTCACACTAGCACAGTGCTAACGGTGCCATCTGATGATGCTCAGTGGGCTGTGCAAAATGGATTTATTCTATGTGCTTCCTAGTGGACAGAGATCCACATTACACTCAACGACTTCAACATATGGAAATGGTGACGTGTGATTGATGTGGTCCCTGCAGGTCATGCTAACTCCCGGTGTATTAGCCCTGAGTCCTGGGAAGGCTTATGCTACTGCAGCTGCTCACATCCATTATCTGGACTAGGAATAAATCTTAAGAATTGATGTTCCCAGTGGTGTGAGTCTGGCATGTCTTGAAATTATGTGCACTACACAGGGTGGCAGGAGGCAAATTTCACTCAATCCAATCCCACAGCACACCTAAGCATGGAACAGGTTACAGGGAAACATTTGTATGTGGGTGCAAAGGGCAGTAGTGTTACATTGAGTCAGAACCCTGGTAATCGACGTGGCTTTTTAAAATGGCTGGGATAGCTATGTTTTCTTGTTCATTTTTAACATTTGGAGGTTTTCCACATCTCATACTCTAAAATAAGTGACTAGATTTTCCGAAGTTTCTAAGTAAAGAACAACGTATAACCCAGAAGCCTTCTCATCAGACATTCTTTCTTGACCTAATTTTCAGCAAGGGCTAAGCAGCTGCTCTCTCAAAAAACAGATTGCTTAATGGCATCCAAAACTGGAGGCAGCCAAATTTAGGATTTTGCAGCCAAAATAATTAGCAGACTAAGGTTCCCCATAAGGATACGGACATTCATCTGGAAGCCTCCTGGCCAAAACAAAAATGAAAACATCTTTTGTTTCTGCCCCTGAAGAGTAGGATGCTTTGTAGCTTCTACAGGCAAATCACCTGCCTATGGCATTTTAAAGCACTCTTCGGAGTCCATACTACGACCTCCTCTCTCTCTTTGCCGCCTTCCAATTGCCATGTCACTGCTCCTATGGCCATGGGAGCACCACAGCTGCTGCAGATTTTCCTGTCTCTTCCTACTTTCCCAGAGAAGCTGACAAAGTTGGATGCTAACTCTTCTGTCCTCTGCAGAACATGGAAGTCCTTCCTTCCTGCCAGACATGCAAGCCATGCCATTCCCTGCCTGCTGCTCCCTCCCTGGTGACTTACCCTCCTTCTGTTTTTTTTTTTCTCCAGGTGTTCTGCTGATCCTGGCACTGACAGAACAGCTTGTGTTTTCTGTTCAGGTACTGTCTCCCACTGTCTCCTCCTCTCAGGACTTCCCGATGGACACTACCACTATCACAGTCATGGGAACAACACCTCGCCACAAAGACCACCATGCGGCAGAGCTCCTTCCCGTATCCACTCACACCATTCCCCATCCCATCAGCCCAGTGGAGAAAGTCCCTGCCACTGGGCAAAAGCAAGCGAGCGGCTCCCGCATCAGTGAAAAGGAACCGTATCATTTATACAATCAGAGTGCTTTGTACTCGGGACAGACTCGCCCCAAGGGGAAAATATTCCAGGTTTTTAAAGGCAACTTCACAGAGTCATCAGAGCCTTACCTAAAGACGACCCTGCACTCACCCTTTCCTACCCTGAGGAGCCCTTTCACAGAGCACCCATTTCAGTCCCAGACCACAGCGTCCAGCGATCCCAATGGCACGGGGCTGACAAGAACTACACACTCAGACCCTTCTCCCCACCGCAATGCCTCGGGAAGCCTTAGGGAAGCTGAACAAGGGGATGGGGCCAAGCTAGTGGTGCAGGAGGCAGATTTTGCCACCACAACTATTGGACCATCAAATGATCCTGAGGCAGTCTCGGTGCCTTTTAAACCCACCCACTACGGCTTATGGGATATGCTGAGCAAAAACAACTCTTGGGTAACCCTGAATCTCAGTACAAATGTCCCTCTGTTTGCTGGCCCTGGATCTGCAACAGCAGCAGCAGGTCACTCGGTTCAGACCAGTTTTGATGTCAGCGTCTCCTCCCCAACAGCGGGAGACTCCAAGGGACCCGCTCCAACGCAGCATGATGCAGTGACTAATGCAACCTTGCTGGGCAGTGTTCTCTCTGCAGCACCAGCCACAAGGTTGTCCAGCTCCATTTCCACAGCTGGCTCCACTGCCACTGGGAACTTCCTAAACAGACTGGTTCCTGCCGGGACCTGGAAACCTGGGGTTCAAGGAAATATCTCCCATGTCACCGAGGGGGACAAACCCCAGCACAGAGCAACCATCTGTCTCAGCAAGATGGACATCGCCTGGATCATTCTGGCCATCAGTGTACCTATATCCTCATGTTGTAAGTTAATTGGCATTTTATTTTGCTTTCTTTTTTCTCTTTCCTTAAATTTCAGAGTTCAGCCCATGATTCAAGGACCAAGTGGAAAGCTTGAGAAGAATGAAGCAATCTCTAGACACCTAAGGCATTCACCAACTGAAGTGGTTAGCTCCAAAATGCAGGGCTGTCATTTACACTCAAAGCAAACTTGCTCTGTAGCTGTTAGAAATCACTTAGTCTTTTTGGGTCCACCATTTGAGCATGTAACACAAGGCTGAACAGGTCTAGAAGGTGAATCAGCTTTACTTCAAGGTGTTTAAGATGGTGACCAAAAATTGTAGAAGTCTTTAATCTAGGAACCACTGTATTCTGCTCTAGAATTGGGTTTAGAAAGCCCACTGCTCACCCAAAATGTTAGTGACCATTGTAGTTACTGTTCCCTTAGGAAACACCAGCTTTCCATTGCAATAAAATATTCCATTTCAGGCAGTTTGTGAACTATTACATTTCAAAGTCTGATAACAATTGTGCTGGTTTCCTTCATTTTAATTTCAACTCTGCAGCTGCTGAGGGAGCAGGAAGAGTTTGAAATCCTGGCCTTCAGACACCAGGAGTCAGCCACCTGCAGGACCAGGGCAGCTTCAGTTTCCAGAGGTGGCTTAGGGTCTCATGATTTGACTCAGTTACAAAAAAAACCCATGAGGAATTATGAGAAAGCTTCTGAGTGGATGCTGGGGTGTCCCCTGCTTTCCTGGGTTATACAGTAAGGTAGGACAACATATTCTTTGGGGATTCACTGTGGTGGGGTTTGATTGTGCTGATCTATCTGAAGTACAACAAAACCAAACATTTCCCAGCCTTTTCTGCCTGAGGAAATGTAAAAGGGTAGCAGCCAACAGTACCAAGTACTAATTCTGTTATTTACAGCTACGAGCTGCATTGAGGACTAGGCTAGATGAGCTGACCAAGCCAGGCTCTCCCACAGCTTACTCCTGCCCTCTCCAAGTCACAACCACCTGATCCTGCCCCTCTCTTTCTGCCTAGGCCTGACCTGGCACCTCCCTGAGCCACTTTCAGACTGCTAAAGTGGTCAAAAAATATTCACTTCGGTCTTTGTTACTGTCTGTCCACCCAGGGAGCTGACTCAGCTCCCCACAGAGTCAGAGCACAAGACCTGGAGCAGATAAGGCTGAAGAAACACATCTGGAGAGGCAGCAGCACTGATCCTTTTGGCAGCTGCACATTATTGGATTGGTCCAGTTAGATTTGTACCTCTGGGACCATTGGTTCTGCTATTGCCAAGGTAATTAAAACCACACGTGAGAACAAAGCTTAAACCTAAAAGATGGACAATCAAAATAAAGAGAAACGATGGCAGAAGTGTGCATCCATACTTCTGTGGAAGATAGAGAGGATATAGCAAGCATGTGATGTGCAGCAGAGATATTTGATGATTTGATGAACAGTGCCTTCTCTATCAATCATTAGAAATGAAGGATCAAATTCTTCTGAGCATTATCTTTTGGGCTACTATTCAAAGGAAAATCTGTTCTAGATAGAAAGCATCCAAATACAAAACACAGCATATTATACATACAACACAAGAACAGGAACAGTGTAAACTAATGTATGTCTCTGCCCGCAGTGTGCCATATATGAACTAAAAACTAATAATAGTTATTAATAATTATCTGAAGAGTCTATTGGCAGCACTTGTAACCCATTATTCATTAAGTAGTGGTGTTTAAGATTTTATTATTATATAACATAATAGTATGTGTTCATATGAATGTGCCAATTCTGTTTCTTATATTTGTAAGCTATATTTTTAAAAGGCAAATGTTATTTTGAAAATTATGTATACCATCCCTAATACAACTGAGTGTTGAAATTATTCAAGTCCTGCTTTCAGGACCAGATTTCTGAGGATGGTCGTCACTGGGACTGTCCTTTTAAAATCTGGGGATCCTCAGATGTATTTCAGAGTTGAAGTGAATGGTAGGCAGGCATTTAAAGGGCGGGAGGGGTAGTCTTTATGTGGCTGAAGTCCCTAGAGAATTGTTTTCATCCAAAAGTTATGCTGTTTAAACAATGCCATGATAAGTACTGTTGTACAGGTGTAAATTATTCCTATCAGAGAAGAAAAATAACATATAACAACCTAAAGCACTTCTACCCAGATGCATATGTATCAGTTGTGATTTCCCTCTGTGTTGCACACCGTTATTTCCTAACCCTCCAGTGACTGTGTATCTTCATGGGCGTGCAGTATAGGGTGTGCAGCGTGCGATGTACAGTATGGTATGGGGTGTGCAGTGTGGGATGTGTGGAGTGTGGTATGGGTTGTGCAGTGTGGAGTGTACAGTGTGGGGTGTGTGGAGTGTGGTATGGGTTGTGCAGTGTGGGGTGTGCAGTATGGAGTGTGCAGTATGGCGTCTGCGGTAACGAGCTGTGTGATGTGTGGTTTGTGCTATGGGGTATGTGATACGGGGTGTGTGGGGTGCAGTGTACAGCGTGTGGAGTGCAGACTGTGGTGTGGGTTGTGCAGTGTGGGGTCTACAGTGTGTGGTGTGCAGCACAGGGTGTACAGTATGGGCTGTGAGATGTGTGGTGTACAGTGCACGGTGTGCAATACGGGCTGTGCAGTTTGCGGTGTGTGGTGTGCCGAGTGTGATATGGGATGTGTGGGGTGCAGTGTACAGCATGGGGAGTGCAGAGTGTGTTATGGGGTGTTCTGTGTGGGGTGTACGGTGTGTGGTGTGCAGGACAGGGTGTATAGAGCGTGTTATGGGGTGTGCAGTGTAGGGTGTGCAGTACAGGCTGTGTGAAGTGTGGTGTGGAGTATGTGGAGTGTGGTATGGTGTGCAGTGTGGGGTGTGTGATGTGCAGAGTACAGTGTGGGATGTGTGGAATGTGGTCTGGGGTGTGTGGTGTGCTGTGCCTGCAGCGTGTGGTGTGCAGTATGGGGTGTGCAGTTTGGGCTGTCTGATGTGTGGTGTACAGTGTGAGTTGTGCAGTGTGGGGTGTGCAGAGTGTGATATGGGATGTGTAGTGTACAGCGTGGTGTGTGTGGAGTGTAGCATGGGGTGTGCTATGTGGGGTGTACAGTGTGCGGTGTGTGGAGTGTGTTAGGCAGTACAGGGTGAGCAGCATGGGCTGTGCGATGCGCAGGGTACAGTGTGCGCTGTGGGATGTGCAGAGCGGGGTGTGCGGAGAGCGAAGGGGACTGTCGCCACCTCCCGGGCACAGGCGCTCCAGCTGAAGGCAGAAGGCCCAGTGCTGGCACTCACTTATCGCTTCTGGTCTAGAGGGGGTGGATGCAAAAAAACGGCCGAAGCGTACAGCTATTCGGATTTCATTTCATCTTCAAGGGGTGAAAATGTTTTCGGTGAGAGGCTCACACAGCTGTTGTGGGCAGAGACCTTGGGCAGCCTGGTGTAGTGGGAGGTGTCCCTGCTCATGGCAGGCAAGTTGGAATTGGATGATCTTTAAGATCCATTCCAACCCAAACCATTCTATGATTCTAGGATTCTATGATTCTGTGAACACTGTCCTGCCCCAATTTAGGATGCTGAAATGTGAAGGTATCTAGGATACTGAGACTCAGCCTTATGCTCTTAAATATACTTGAGCTGCCTTAGGAGTGATGGACACCCATAGAAAGTCTCAGAGGACTCTTCTCGTGGGAGGCTGTTGCTAACCCGGAGCTGCAGGCTGGTGGCTCCATACTCAGGCTGGCACCTTCAAGGCTTCTGGCCAGACTCACAGAGGGGGACAGCAAGACCTGGTCTGCTGCTGAGACACCAGCAAGAAAGGGTAAGGCCCTACACCAAGGAGAGAGGCAGCCCCAAGGCAGGGAAGTTACCAACACATCCTGGAAAGAAGGGGAAGGAGATGAGGAGAAGCAACTGGAGCTTGTGCCTGGTTGCAGAGCTGCAAAAATCTAATACTCCGCTCCCTCCTCCTGCTAATGAGGAGCACCCTGAGCCAGCTTGCTGATATCTGGACTATTTCCAGAGCCCTTGCAGAGCTGCACAGTGGCCAGTGCATCTCTCTTCTGCTGGCAGCCCTTGTGCCTTTCCCCATGATCCCTCCTCTACGTGAGGACTGGCACAATGACGGGAAAAGCCTTCCTTCTCAAAGGGCTTCTGCCCACAGCTCATGCTGTCCAAAATCCTTGGAATGGAAAATGTACCACAATGCTGCAGAGACATGTCTGTCCCTCTCTGATGCATGGCACAGCAGGGCCCAATGTCCTGCTTGTTGTTATTGAGAGGTGCCTGTTAAATGAAATCCTGTGAGCATTTTAGCTTCCATAGCAGGGGAAGTGACCTGCTAGAGAGTGACCACAGGTGCCCTTGGCTTCTCATCCCCATTGGAAGAAGTGCCTGGGATGCTGCAGTTCTCCTTGTGGAGGAAAGACGCTGTCAGGGCTCCCCACTGGCCCATCCCTGCCGTGGGGTTTTGTACGTAACAGCAGGAAGCATCAAAGGGTTGTTCAGCATCACCGTGCCCTGGCATCTGAGCCCCAGTGAACACTGGCAGGTCCTGCCAGCCACATTCGTGGCACGTCTCAGTGGCTATAGTACTAACCTGAAGACTTGGGCCTTAGGAGCTCAGCTGCTGAAATAAGAGATGAGATTTAGCCTCGCTGTTCTTCCAGTACATATTTCTTTAAGGATGCACAGTTTTTCAGGGTCCCACTGAAATCCCTTAAAATGCTAGCCAGAAAATAAATGCTTTGAATGGGAATGTGCAAGCTACGTCTGCTGTGTGAACCTGGAGAAGTCGTTACACCCTTTGGTACCTCAGTTTCATGGTATAAATAAAAAGGGGTGATGTTGCTAATGCCATTGGAGGGCTGCAAAAAAATGAAGGATTCTGTATCATTTCATTCCCGGAAAAGCAAAGTCATATATAACACTGATATCAGGATTTTCTGCATGTCACAGTTTGAGTTGGTTTTCCAGTGTCCTTCAGGCAGCCTTGACCAGTTTTGTGCATGTGCATACGTGGGTGCAGAACAAGACATGATAGGAACTCATTTTAAAACCCACTGTCCTGGTCCTTGGGCTCCCAGTACTTGCATCTCTGTAATTACAGAATGACACAATAAAATATGGAAGAACAGAAACTTGCAAATCACATGCACAGAAGTCAGTTCATTCAGTCAGTTCTGCTGACACAGGAAAATGCAAGAGGAAGGCTGAGCCTCTGAATGCGGGCATCAGCAGAACTCAAAGAATATATGAAGAATTGCCTTGGACCTAACCCCACTTAGCTCACATTTCATGCACTGGGACACATTCTAAAATTATGTCACCCACTTTCTCCATTGCAAAACCTATGAACATTTGCTTCCCAGTCTGAAGTGAGAGATATCCCAAGCCCTGAGGCTAATCCCCACGTGTGAGCTCAGACTGAGCTGTAGAAGAGCCTTCCAGACGTAAGCAGATATGTCAATAACCAAACCTATCCTGATACCTGAATTACATCTGAGGATGTACTAATATAGATGACCACAGTAAATGAGGGAAATTGAAAAAAATATGGAAAACCACTATTTTATTAATTGAAGGAAGGGTTCTTTAGAAATCTAGTTTGTATTATAATCTGCAGGCATATGGAGAAGTAAATTAACATCCTTCTGTCTGGTATTTCCTGACTTATAAATGCTTGCAATGCTCAGGTCTGTTAACACTATTTTATGGGGAGTTGGATAGTGGGGGAAGGTGGTATGCAGGCTATATAAGACTGGTAAAATATTTAAGTGAGTTGAAAGAAAAGACAGAAGAGTACCAGAAGACTGTAGGGAGTTGGTATGATCTCATTACACTGCATTTATGAGGCCAGTATTGAATATGGTGTGTAATCCTGGTTTAAAAAAAAAAAAAAAAGAAAGATTAGCAGATTAGAAAAGAGCCATGTGAATGATGTAAGAGCTGAGAAATGTGATAAAACTCCACTTGCATCATGTAGTCCAAGAAGAGGCTGAAGCCCACATATATGGGGCATATTTCTGATAGCGTAGTGGAAGCTTTTAATAAAAAAAGGTAAAAAGAGACTGGGGAAGCAGTGGATAAAGCTGGAGGTATTTAGACAACAAGGGGAATGTAAACCTGTCTGTGTAGTAGAAATTATGTATTGAAACAAACACTGTGGGAATGGGATGGATATCTGGTCACTCCACATCCTTAAATGAAGCTGGGTGTTGTCTTGTGAGATGTGCTGTACCTTAAATACAGCTTATGGTGAAGTTAACAGGTGAAACTCTCCTGCTCTGCAGGTGTTGTGCAGGTGAGAGTAGATAATGGATGTATTCCCACCAGCCTAGAAACCTGCAATCTGTGAGAATCTCTTTTCTCCCACTTGCAGGATATATTATGTCCTGTCTCATGGGTGAGGAAACAGATAATGCAGATGTGATTTGCCTTAGGACCAGGAAGAGGCCAACATCAGAGCCAGAACTTGTCAGCAGTTCTTAGGCCCTGAATGTGTGGATAGACTTTTCTCCCTCCAGACTAGCAGCAGGCCAAATGATACAGGTTAGAAATGCCTCAGAACTCCCTGAACCTCCAGTGTCCACAAAACTGCAGAGACCCCTGATATTTCCTAACATGTATCATAATCTCTGTACAAGGAGCCTCAGGCTGACTCAGGTGCAATGCTGAAGTGTACTTCTCATGGCACTTTTCTGACTCCCAGAAAGCATCCAGGATGCTTGAAAACCAGAGAGTAAAGCCTTTCTTTGCCCAAAGAGTTGGCCATCTCTGAACCAGAGGTGATACGTGGCATCACTGAACAACAGTACTTTCTCATCCATATGAGGACATCACATAGAATCATAGAATCACAGAATTAATTACTGGAGTTGAAGAGGCCCAAAAGGATCATCAAGTCAAACTCCTATCCCTGCAGAGGACACTCCCAACGTTCACACCATGTGTCTGAGGGCATTGTCCAAATGTTTCTTGAATGCTGGCAGACTCGGTGCCATGACTACTTCCCTGGGGAGCTGTTCCGGTGCTCCACCAGCCTCTGGGTGAAGAACCTCTTCCTAAAATCCAATCTAAACCTTACCGGCACGTCTTCCTGCCATTCCCTCTAGTCCTATCATAGGTCACAAGAGAAAAGAGAGCAGCACCTGTTTTACCTCCCTGCCTTGTAAGAAGGCAATAAACAGCTGAGATCTCCTCTCAGTCTCCTCTTCTCCAGACCGATCAGACCAAGTGATATAATACGTGGAGTATTGCAACTAGTGTTTCTCTCTTCAGCTCTATTATTATTATTGCTGTTTCTCCCTTCCAAACCATCTCTGACCTCTATGTATTTCATCCACTTAACATGTCCTTGCTGGCTATCTCAACTCTGCCTGGAAAGAGGTTTTCTTCTGTAATACACATAATTCTAATCATGGGAGCAAATAGATATCTAAGAATACCAGTAAAGCTGCACCCTGTTCCTAGTATTGTTCTGGAAGTGAGAGGTCCTATGTTAACTTCACTGAAATATGTCCCAAAAGGTAGTTATTATTAGATGAAGAGGGAATAGCCCCATTCTAGTCCTGCTGTCCTCTGTCCCTCTTAAATCAGGTCTCCTGTACTCAGAATTGGCGCAGCTTAGGTACACAGCCTTCTACTAAAATATGTAATATTCAAGAAATCTCAGGCACCCATTTTCCATGGTTTTCCATCCCTTTGCTTGTGTGTGCACTAATGTCAGATGCTGAGAGTGTAATTAAGGGAGAGCATTATTGCTCTATAGCAACCATATCTGCACATGGCAAGACCGTTTCCTCTTGGAAAAAGCAGAGATATTTCTCAGCTCAATGTCACCACCTTTCCAGCCCTGAAAACCTAAAGCCAGTACTTCTCTTTCAGCAGCTGTAAAACATCAGGCTTTCAAAATATTTGCACATCAATAGAGTCAGCTTTACTTCTCATATCCTCGGGCACCTTCAGAAACGCTTTGTGCTTTAGGGAGCATTTGTTGCTGGGTACCAAAAAGCTCCAAAGTCTATTGACTACCCACATAGTGGGGTGGGCTAAACGTAGGTTCTGCTTCACCTTCTAATCTTAATGAGCCTCCAGGCTGGGCTGGGACTCAGAGAGGGCAGCAGCAAAGTAGGTAGCAAAGAAGTGGCCCTTCAGGAGGAGGAATGTTTCCCCAGGCAGGGAGAGCAGTTCTGGTGGCCCCCGTGGGGTGCCTGCCTATGGGCACAGTTAAGCAATATGATTCAAAGATAATAGTAAGTTTGATGGTGACCTGCTTTTTTGAAACATGCGGGAGGTTTTTCCATTAGTTTTGGAAGAAGATTTATAGCATGAGCTCACCTTTCCCTTTGATTGAGACATAAACTGCCTAGACTCAAACCCATTAAAATTCTTTTTAATAGATTATTCTTTTGTTTTAAATAGAGCTCTAGCCCTGCACTTCCATATTGCCATTTTATGTGCATAAATGGGATAAGAAATCAGAGCCACAGCATATGGGTAGCTGCAGTGTTTGTCAAAACATAAAAAGTGGCATTGACCTCTCTGCAGTCTTTTCTTTCCTCTGGGCTATAATTCTAATAAATAATTTTGGCTGTAGCTGAGACAAATAATATATTTTTCTGCTTCATGAATATTTTGTTTCTTCTTTTCTGTCATGAGGGGCTTAGAAATAATGGAATGAATTTACAGCAGGGCATTACCTATTTCACAGGTACAAATTAAAGTAAGCACACATCCAGCAACCTGTCTGTCTGTATAAATCAGGTAGATTACAAGCACAGCTGGTCAATTAATTCCACAGGTATAAGATAAGTGCACAGATCTTATGCATTGCTCCTCTAAATAAACCTTCATTCATAACTAAGCTTCTGCCTGAACAAGGACCAGTGGGAGCAATAAGTTTGTAACAGTGGGTTTGCCTTACTTTCTTAAAATTGCCAGGATTGCCCAACTGAATTGCAACAGAGATGACTAAATCAAAAGTAATTCCAGAAAATAAAACAAAACCAGCTTCGTGATCAGCCCACCCCCTGGGGCAGCATTATCCTGGCATCTCTGTGACCAAAGATGTGCCTGTGGCCTTGAAACCAAACAAACAATTGCATCAACAAGTTTCACTTGCTGGTCACTCCATCATGCCTAAAACTGCTCTAATTTAAGCTCAAATAGTTCATATTGGAGAAGCTTGTGTTCTTTACAAATAAGAAAAATGCCAGGTTCAGACACCACCAACACCCAGGCAAGTGTGAGGAATGGAATACAGTTATCAGTAGATCCCACATCCTGATACAGCTGGTGGAGACAGGCAGAAAAATCCTAGCTCTGGACTTAATGCTACCCTGGAAGCCTAAGCGACATGACACATGCTGGGGGGGATGTCCGTGCCACCTTACCACTGTCTAATCCTGCTCAGGAGCCCGTCTGTTCCTCTTGCTGGTCACTGATTGTTTGGAGCACGGTCACAAAGTACCCAAAATCCAAGTTATGAATGGCAGGTGACAGAGGCAGGGTTCAGCAGCACATCAGGGCAGAAGCTTTTGGTATTGAAGACATGCAACTACATGTGTCAATGAATTTAGAATTTGAGTGTAGGACAGGTGTCTTTCATTGCCCATTTGCTCATGTGCTCATTACTTCAGCGTTGGAACATGATAGAAGCAGAAAAGCTCTGCGCATATCCTTAGCGGTCCCTGGAGAGTGCCCTCAGCCTTAGAGGGACTGTAAATCCCTGGTGAGGTATTAAATACCATTAGTTACAACAGCAAAGCTTTTCATTAGCTAGGCAGCCACGTCTTGAAGGTTGCAAACTCACATCAAAAAGAAAGTAAAAACTGCGTATTCTGCCAAGCCCAAAGCCCCATCCACTTGACTCAGTTTCTTACTTAATTGTGTGGAGTTTGTTAGAAGGGAGCTAGATCTGACTGAGAATGAATTGTGTGAATGAAAGTCACCAGCCCTGTCCTTAAGTAAGGTAAAAAAACAAATCCGTGGTACTGATGAGTCCTCATTGAAAGGAAATAACCAATTTTTTTACACGTTTCTATTGACAGCAGTTCTGCTGACAGTGTGCTGCATGAGGAGGAAGAAAAAGACATCTAACCCAGAAAACAACCTGAGCTATTGGAATAATGCAATTACCATGGACTACTTCAACAGGCATGCTGTAGAGTTACCACGAGAAATCCAGTCCCTGGAGACTTCAGAGGTATCTCACTTGTAGGGTCTGAAAACTATGACTGGAGCCATGCTGGGAGAAAGAGAGAGGAAGTTGTATTAATGAAGCCTTGAAATCCCTGTGCATGCTAGGGAAAGAGATTTTTGAGAAGGATTCAACCCTGCATATATATAAGATGGGATAAATATGTCCTTAAAATCAGATTGCCACCCTATTCCCAGCCATTGCTCTGTGGTCACAGGAGTTAAACACTTCTATATTAATTTGTTCCCAGTTTTCTCTTCCTTTTCAGACTGTGAGCAGTGCATAGCCATACCAGGACTGCTTAGGAAAGCTCTTTAGGCTGGTTTGTCAGTCATTCTGATCTGTCTATTGTGCCTGTCCCACACAGCATCACATAATGAGGGTAGAGAAAGTTCATAATGCAAAGAAATTTAATGCATTTATGTCTTAGGAGCTGCCTGTACCTTCTCAAATATCAGTTCAGGGAGTGAGTGTTCCCAGTATATAAGCAATCGAAACATCAGCGGTGTGTAGTGGTGATGTGTAATCATCAGCCTTTGCTTAAGGAATTTGACTGATTCAGTGGGATTATTCATATATGGGCAGGTGATCCTACAAATACCAATATATTCTCTGACCTCAGAGACAGAATAATAACTGGCTTAGTTCAAAGGTATCTAAAACTTAGAAAGAGTGTAGAGTTTAGGTTTATGCTAAAGTGATTTTCAGATCATCTATCTTGACTTACTCATCTCATTACATTAAAAAAACAAAAGAGGAAGAAAACCTCTGAGATGTGAGTAGACAAGCACTCACAGTCACTTCGCTAACCCCACTTTGCTGGCAATCACGTTGTCCAAGCTAAGGCAGAACCAGGTCTAGGCTTACTAAGAACTGAATGATAAGCATTTTCATGTATAGGATGGTCCAGAAGCTGTCATCACTGAACTGGAGCATGCTTGAGTAGCTCAGAACCATAAATGACCATAAAAAGAAGCTGAAAATGCATCTCTGAGGAGTCAAGCCCAGTTGATATATGGGAAACTGTTGAAATGCATCATGAAAGTGGGAAAAAAGAAATGTGAAAATACAAATTCTGCTAAAAGACCTGAAGTTTGGTGTATCTGACTTCGGGTCCCCAGACTGAGAAGGAATCAGCCTAACTATCAGAGGAGCTCTCCACTCACAGCTCCTGCTGCCTGAAGAAGGGCAAACCTGGCTCACCAAACGTAACTCTTCAAGAGCCGGAGCCTCAAAGTTCAGGCACTTTTGGAGGATTGGGAGAAGCAATAAAAACAGGAGTCCATTCCTCACATGCATTCTCATAGGACAGCAGAGTGCCCTGTGTGCTTAGGGAGGGTGAAGGGTGTGAAGTGCTCACACTGCTTCTCTGTCTTTTCTCCTAGGACCACCTCTCTGAGCCACGCTCCCCCGCCAACGGTGACTACTGCGACAGCGGGATGGTCCTTGTGAACCCCTTCTGCCAAGAAACACTGTTTGTGGGACATGAGCAAGTCTCTGAAATATGACCCCACGGCTGCCCACATATTGCAGTTCCATCTCTGCTGTCTCCAAATTATAAATAAATATATATATTATAAATATATCCTTTGTGTAACCCTGAATTACAAGAAATGTTTTCAGTTTCTCTTTTCTCCCTCAGAATTGTCAGCCCCTTTTTTATAAGTGTGGTAAAACTTTACAGAACAAACTTCAGCTTTATAAAATAAAGGTATTTCTAAGCAAAACACCTGTCAGATGGACTGTTTTCTTCACTGTCCTTTACAATCTACTGCTAAATATACTTCGTCTGCAGGACTATTAGGTAAGGCTGGTTTTGCTGCGGGCAGCATGTGTTGGGTACAGCATCCTGCATCCTACATGACATCACTCAGCCTCGCCACAAGTGTTCCTGTTTGGTAACCATCCCTTCTCCTGCTTTAATGTGACTTCAGTCATTCCTTTCTTTTAGACCATCAAGCTAGAATACAAACCAGATCGGTTGCCAGAAGCACTCCATGTGGCTTGTGTACCAGTCTTGTATCCTTTGCTTGACTCTAGCACTGCCTGAGCAACTGGGATGAGCCCTTCAGCGTTCCCCTTCCAGTAAAAAATGGGCAGGATCTGCCACCTCAGCAGAGAGAAAGCAGGGGACCTGTGGTACGGTGGAATTACAAGCAAATCTGATGCAGTCATGGGATCCAGGGCCACTCGAGACATGGGGAAACCCATTGGGGTAGTAATGTTGCCCCATGACTTTTTTATGTTACATTCTTCAGAGTTTGGCAGGAGAGTCAAGTTCCAGTTTGAGCTACAGAACTGTTCTGCATGAGCAATGACAAGAATTACTTCTTTTCCTGCATAAATGTTCAAACCACACTATATGTTAGACTTGCTCCACTCTGGCCCAGTGAGTCCTGCATTTATTTCCTGCAAAGCAAACAGCCTCAAAAATTTCTGAATTTATCAGAAATCTTGAAATCTGGTGACTAGGGACTCCCACTGATAGAATGCAGTGACTTTGACCACATTTCCTCTTCCCCACTCTTTTATTTATCTTATGTGCTTAGACTGCTAGTGCCATTGAATCAAGTTTCCTCATGCCCTCCTCTCCTCTCTGAGAATTTCCTTCCCCCCTTAGGAATGAAAATGCAGTGTTTCAGAGCAAAATGGCATTTCAGTCTTACCCAGTTAAGTGCTAGATTGTAGGCTGTAATAGTGTTAGGGGAATAGTAGGGGTGAACCAAGCTTAAATGATGGATTAAAAAAGGGTTGTTACAAGGGGAAGCTAACAAAGAACAGGGAATGACTTTGTCTAAATCGATGTTCTCTCTTTGAGTAACCCAAAACTGTTACCATGGGACAAATTTTCAGTTTTGCTTCTCAAATTGCCTTTTTTTGTATCATTCAGTGAGTGAAATGGCTTCTGTCCTTTGAGGTCTTGGCCATCCTCTCCCCACCAGTCCTTACAGATTGTTTTCTACCTTCACTCCTTACCTAATCAAGAGCAATCCATGAGGCAGCACAGAGTTTGCTCTCTGCTCCAGCTGTCTGCCCTGTGCTACTGGCTGCTCAGGTTTATCGCTTAGTTGCATACAAAAGGAAGGCTGGGCAAGACAGGGTGAGTGTAGCATCGTTAACCATATGTCTTGTTCAAGGTGAGCCGCAGCTGGTACTAGAAAAGGGAATTGTAGCAGCAGCACATCTGGTCCAGCGGTTCCCACCTGCCAGCAGTGTCCCGGCGGCTGCAGTGAGTCAGAGCAACCTGACAACTTTGCTAAATGATGGCTGGAATCAGACCAAGACGTGAAGGTATTGTCACACCTCCTTCTTCCCCATCCCATGCATGCACTTCTACTGTGTTGAAGCACAAATCTGAATGCAGGTCACGGGCTTCCCGAAGTTATAAAATTTAATTTTATAGGGGTTCTTCTAGATACTTAATTTTCTACTTAGAATGAGAGAGTAGTGCACTGCTTCTCTGCAAGGTGACTGGGGCATGCAAGAAGACCTGACTATGTATGGACATGGATGGGCACTTCAGGAATCTATGTTTCACCATGGGATAAATGCTATGCAATACAATAACTGCATTCCTCATGATCAAATACTGAACAGCCTCCTGGAAATCACTGGTTAATTACAGAGTAAAAATTTTCTGAGGGTCTTGCCAAAGGCAAAACCAAAAGCAATCCCATGAGGACTTTCAACTTCCCTTTCAACAGGGAAGTAAAGAAAGAGAACAAAGTAACAGTGAACTAAATTCAATTCTTTGCAAGAAAAAGCCCATATTTTTACATTTCCTTTTTTTGTATTTTTTGTTTAAATTCAACACAGAGCAAATACATTTAAAATGTTGTGTAAGAAATACTGGAGGATTCCTCTTATTTAGTCAACACAATTTGCTTGGTAATCTAAATGCAGAATGCCTAGAAACTAGCCAAAAATATTTGCAAAGCTGTGAGATGCTGCACTATTCTCAGACAGACAGCAGGGAAACGGTGTCCTGACTGTAGGCAGTCTCGCAGTTCTCAAGCTTAAAAAACAAGTGAAACAAACTCCGGCCACAAACCCGTCAAGCCAGGATTAGGCACCCACGGAAGACAGGGATTTCTGATTCTATTCCATCTCACCAAAGACTCACCACCACCCCTGTACAAACTACTCTGCATTAGGACAATGCCCAACATCAGCACATTACAGGCATTCCTACAAAGATGCTCACAGAGTAATCCGACATTTGGAACAAGTCTGACATCCCGGCTGTGAAGCGTCTCTATAGGTAAAAAAAAAACAAAACTATACCTAACATTGCATAGTGAAGAATCCCACTGTACCATGAACACATCCTGCTTATGTACCTATAAACTACTGACGTGATCACTAGTGGCTAAAGAACAGAAAGAAGAGCAGGGGAAAACTCCCCCGTCCCCTGCATGAGGCCTCAGGGACTGTTTTGCCCTTTTCTTTCAGTTGCCTCATTTCATCACCATATTATGCAGTCAAAGTGAAATAGGCCCTTCTTGAAGACACCGGGTGCAGATGATAGTGTTAACATTAAACTGACTGAGCTGGGGTAGATGTGAGGTCGCTTGTCCCTAGTTAAAATCTGCTGGGTTTGGGACAATGTGCCTTGGTCGAGTGGTGAAGCCAAAGCACAGAGAAATCCAGAAACTGCAGTGGGGCTGAGGGAGCATTCGAGGCTTTGCAGCAGCAAAAGTCCTGCTCGACTCAGCCGTGGTCCTGCCAGCTCCTCAAAACAATTTTGCTAATTTTAGGCAATGTCTTGCTGCAGAAGACTCTGTCTGGAGCAACCATGGATGTGAGAAGCCAATGTGTTCATAATAGATGTCTAGATACCTGTGGGTATAAGGGTAGGAAATCATCTGGGATTCAGAGTAGAAAACACCACTGGTATTTTAACACGTACATTGTACTGAATCCCTGTCCTGCTGTCCCTGTAAACACCATTGTGCTTTTCATCTGCCACATTTGCAGCAGCAGCAGGAGGGAGATTTCCCCTGAAATGGGATTGCTGACCCAGCGGCCGCCTGGACAATGTGACGGGCGCTCCCGGGCAGCACAAAGCCCCCCTTTCCAGAAAGCTGTCGCACAAAGCCGAAACCCCACACGAACCCAACCTGCTGGGCTCGGCACATCCCTCCCGCCAGTGCGGGGCGAGGCGGCCGGGTTGAGCGGCAGCGCTCGGCGGGCTGGAGTGGCATCATGCCCCTGCCGAGGCGCCGGTCGTCCTTCTTGGGCCAGCAGCCCTCTTCCTCCACGGCTGAGAGCTCGGGGCCACCTGGCCGCCGGGTGAGCGTTGGGGGTGGAGGGAGCCTGTCGAGACCCCCCGGCGTCTACGTGGGCACCGTCCCCACTGGCGGCGTGAGCAGCTTGGGCACCCGAGTGTCCCGCAGAGCCCTGGGCATCAGCAGCGTCTTCCTCCAGGGTCTGCGCAGCTCCTCCGCTGCTGTGCCCCTGGCTCCGGGGCTGGAGAAGGGCAGGGGCCTCTCCTACGAGAGCCTGAATGGCTGCTTGGTGGAGTACATCGAGAAGGTGCGAGCTCTTGAGCAGGTCAACCAGGAGCTGGAGGAACACATCAGAGTTTACCTGGACAAGAAAGCAGCCAGCGTGGGCAGCTGGGGAGCTCTGCGGGAGAACTGGGAGGCGATTTACCATCAGGTGAGAGCTGGGAAGTTGTTGGCAGTGGGGAGACAGAGGGAGTTTCACGAGTCATTAGCAACTCAGAGCAGTGAGGGTTGATGCTGATGATGAATGCCGCCTGATTTCAAGGCACAGCGCCCGAGTCAGAGGGTTTTAAATCTATCTTCATGATAATTAGCATTATCATTTCTCAGTGTGTTGTGGAAATGCCTATTAAGCAGGAGAATAGCCTCGGGCATCCTGCGCATGGGGCCAATTGAAATGCATCCCAAGGCACAATAGTCTAGGCTGATTAAAATAGGTGATTTTTTATTATTATTATTGTTTTTATTTTTTTTCTATCTGTGGTTATTAGACTGAGTATCAAAATTATTAGAAGAAAACTGCTAGGACAGAATTAGTGTGTCCCTCAACATGACATCATTACAAGCATGTTGGTTTGGGATTTTTTTTAATTAGCAATTCAGATTTTTACTTTATTCCCTCGTTTGCTTACTCACATTTTCAAAAGTTCTATTTATTTAAAAATAATAATTACATGGCTACAAATGAGTAACTCCTTCTCTTCCATTTTTTGCTACCCTGACATTCCTTCATCCCATCTTCTCTGTACATTACAGGATGCAGATTCTCTGGGAAAGTGTTTATGTGGGGTATGGGTGGATGCAGAATGATGTTTTGCTATGCTATCATGGGCAAGAAACAGTTCCTTTGGCTGACCAGTAAGTCTTTGCAGGCTCATGTCCTGCTTGCGGGGAACAAGGGGCTCTGTCCCCCAAGATCTTGATGCACCTCACAAGTCCCAGCTTTTCGACTCCCAGTCAGCAGGAGAGGACAGGAAAACAAAGAGCTGGAGCCTGGCATCTTGCACATCTCTTCCTGGCAGTGCTTGTGCAGATGCAGAAAGTGCCATCAGCAGGGCTTCAGAAAGCCTGAAAGCCGGCTTTAAGTTCACTGAGACAATTCTGTGTTTTAACTCAGGCTGGCCAGAGTTTTACCTCTGGTAGAGGAAAGAGGGTGTGTTACTACAGTGCGCTGCGTTTTGAGGGCAGGTCTCCACACAGAACACCACAAATGTGGTCTGAACCCTGAATATGGCAGCATAAACTCTGGTACAAAGATCATGTCAGCAGAAATGCTCAGTTAAGCACTGACTTTAAAGTTGTTACCTTTTCTTGTACTGCTAAATGACATTGCTACTGCTAATCCTATAAAGTGTCCTGAAGGAACTGGCTGCTGAAGGTAATGGGTGCTCTGAATCTGGGGCACTTATGAAAAGCAACACCCTTGAACTTATCATCTCACTGAAATATTTGGGGACTTTGAGATGGGGAGTTAATGCTTTGCAGCCCCATCCTGTGTTTTCCTGATGAGTGTACCATTTTGCAGCTGTAGGCCTCTCCAATAAAACCTAGCAGGGCTCATGGTTGAGACCCAAAAAAAAGCAGTACCGTAGGTACTTAGGAAGGACAGTTTGATCTTTTTTTTGTATGAAACTCCAACATCATTAGTGCAGATGAACCTAACCATGTAATAGTTTTTCATTCAAATTGCTTTCCGTTTCAGTTTTTTTTATATCGTCATCCTGCCACCTTGGCTGTACTTCCCTTTCTTATGAGTAAATAAGAGCAGCTCATAATGAAATCTAGCTTGAATATTGGGCTCTTATACAAAATAAGAAAAATAAATCTATGTAGTAATAGCATTTACAAGTATCATAGAAAATAAAAGATTAGCATCATCCATATCTATTTAACCATTAAAATGCATTAGAGAATACATAAAGGTTTTTGAATTACTTCAATTAAATCAATAAAAAAGGCATCATTTAGTGGGGTTTGACTTTCTCAGATGTAATCTGAGCTGCTATGTACAATTCTAACTAACGGGTTTCTTTGCTTTTTTGTATTAAGCATCTAACCAAAAATGAAAGTAGGATCTCATGCAGCCCAAACAGCGATTAACTTTTTATTCCTGGAGCTAATTGGCAAAGGTATGCCAGCATCAACACTGAAACTGTCACATTTACTAAAATAACATCAAAATCAGTTGCTGCAGAAACAGCTGGAATCACAAGAAACCAGTAACCTCCTGCCGTAATGCATCCCCATAGGAAAAGTAAAAGGCATTCAGGAGCAAAGCATAACAGAAATGAGAGATACCTGGTAGATACATTTTTAGATGTAATTTTTTGTAAATATATTTAGATTATTCTGTAGATGTCCGCATCCACCTTAATGTGATATATCCTCCTTTCAGCCTCTTGCAAAATCTGAGAATTCACTTTGATTCTCAGCCAGTCCCAAGCTTTCAGCTGGGAGGGATGCCCAGTAGCCTCTTCGTACTCTTCACAAGAAGCAGCTGTGAAAGTCTTGCGGTGGAAAGCTACTTGAGCTGCCACCTGTTTAACCTCAATGCCTACAACAGGAACAGATTTTGAACAAGAAGAAGCAAAGAAAAATACACAGTTGGGGAAGGAAGATGGTGGTGGTATCTAGACAGGAGCCTCTTCCTCCTGCCTTGCTAGTAAGAAGACAAGGATGCAGCCACGTAGGACTCTCCTGGTTCCAAAATCACAAATGTGGTGGTCCCATCCCTCCAGTGAGGTAGGAGGAATTCCAGCAGATCAGAGGTCCCCTTTCCCTCCCTCCCGTGCTAAGATGGGCTCTGGCATCCTGCATCTCAGGTAGTTTTCCTCCCAGCCATAACAATGTTGTGCCAGCATTTCTCCCAAACCCAGAGTTAGGGGGAAGAGTGCGGCAATGAGTGACTTGGAGAATACGAGTGGAGGGTCCCTCAGGGGAAAAAACACTTGTATTTCATTACAATTGGCCAAGCTGTTACTGCAGCAGGGGATCACTGACAGGAGCTGAATGATGGGAAGCCTCTATCCAGCTCACAGAATTAATTATCTGCCTGGGCAGCTGGTTTTGAGTGGAGCAGGTGGACACACACTAATTTGAACAGGCACAAAGTGGGAGGATTTTTGCAGGAACCAAGGGCAATGAGAAATCCATGTGGAGAGGAATTCATGTGACAAAGATAAAAATTCATTTCATTTTAGCCCAGGCGTACCCCTTTTCTCTAGGCTTCATCCCAGTCTTCTTGTGGAAAATTCTACCTCTAATCAAATGTGTCTCTTCTGCAGAATGGCAGATTGTTTGTACTGGTAATTCCTTTCCTGGGGCAGGGCAACACCTGGGAAATGTGGACACTTGAAATAATCTCAGCGAGTTTAGAGAGAGGAAAGGGTAGCTCAGTCTCCTTGACCGTTCAATTATGGCTGTGTGGGAGAGACTGAGATTTATTTTGTGTGTGAGGTGGCATGTAGTTCAGATCACAGGAGTAAACACAAAAGCACCAGAAGAAATCAACATCCTGGGCCAATTTTGTCACTGTTGTGACTCCTGTGCATGGTTGGGAGCTTTTGAAAGATGACTAGAGTTTTCCTATAGAGATACTTCTATTTGCACCTGGCCTTACTGTCAGCATTTACTCAGCCTGGAGAACATACAGGACTGACAGCCCAAGGAATCACTGCGTTTGGACTTGCACACAGTAACACATTTGCCATAGGGCCAGAAGAGCAGCTCGGTATTGTCTGTAACACACTCCAATGCAACACAGTGCTTGATTAGTCTCTGTAAATTGTTGAAAATGGGTTCTGCCACAGCGAACTCCCACAAAATGGCACAGAGCTTGGTCAACTGCCAGACAGAGGATAGCAATAAATCATTTTTAATTATGTCCTTTCAGCCACCTCCAACAGCGTAACATCGGACTACCTCCACATACAGTTGTGAGGTGGGGGAGTGAGGTTTTCTCCTTGTGCTTAGGCAACATTATTTACAGATAATTTCTTTAGGAGGTAACTCCTGCTTTGAGAACTAGGCATTCTTTGATGCAGTCCTGTTTACTTATAATATATTTGATGTCTAAACAAAGACACGTTTTCCTGGATGCAACAGGAACCAGCAAAGGACCCATAAATCTTCCTGGCCTCTCTCCAGGTATTGCCTTTCCCAAGGCAAAGAAACAAACACAACTCTTGCAACCTTTGAGTTTTCCTCCTTCAGGCTCTGAGAAGAGGTTCAACATGGAAAGCATGGGCTAAAGTGTTTACTGCTTGGCATCCGAGCAATAGGCACTGGGTTGCATGCTTTTAGCCTAATTTAGCTGTGAATTAAAATATGTTGGAGGCAGCCTGATCTCAACCATTTCTTTCTGTGTGTGGAAGGAAAGACTAGACCAGCACCTTCTGATCCTTCTCTATGGAGGCATCATTTGCTTTAACTGAAGTGAACTTTAAAAGCCAGATAATTTCCCATTACACGAATAATTAAACCATGAGATTCATTATCACAGGTCACACCTGAGGCCACAAATTTAGCAGCATTCAGAAAGAATTTAGGCATTTGGAAGAACAGCAAAACTATACAAAGCTATTGGTAAAGCATAGCTAAAAATCTGAAAGGTGTAGTAAATCTTACAATGACAAACTTGGTCAGATCTCTGTTAATATTCAAAACCTGTCAGTCACCAGGAATAAGTTCTCCCCATAAGTGTTCTGTATCACATCGCACTTTATCAAGGATGAAGTCTGCACACTCCCTTGATGCAGGTGGTTTTACTTGTTGCGAGTCCTAACCCAATAAATGGGCCAGTACATTGATAAAGGTTTTGATGGTTTTTTTTCCTAAAAATTAAAATTGCGTTCTCATGCCCATAAAATCACAGTGAAACAAAATAAAATTGTTGCTGCTTTCTATTTAAGATGTTTCATACCACAAATATTCAGTGTTTGTTCACATTCAAAAGGTGTATGTGCATCACAGATGTGAATGTTGAAAGGCAGTATGTGATTTAAAGGAGCTATTATTAGTCAAAATATTTGCATTTTTCTGACACATCCGAATTTGGCTGTTTAAATGTGACATGAGCATCAGTGACTTAATCCTCCCAGAAGCCCTGCAAGGCAGGACAGTGTTGCCTTCTGCTTTACAAGCGAAGGAGGCAATGTCTAAGTTCTTTCAGCACTGCAAGTCCTCACATTTCCAATGGACACAAAGAAGGGTGTTTCCTAAACTGCTAGATCATGTGTTTTAATATGTGTGTCAGCAAAGTGGCTATGAATCCGTCTCACTAATGCTATGTGTTTGCATCCAGCTGTTGATTATTAGGAGAACTAAATCAAACAAAAGAGCCAGTAGATGGAAGTCTTACATCTTCTCTTCTGAAGTGCAGGAAAAGGCTGTCAGAGCTCATGCAAATCGGAAAGAATTTTTCAGGAAACCTGGTTTCTACATAGGAACTACCATGTAATTATTTATCCTTTAGGTTCACTGTCGGATTTAAAGTGTATACAACACATTTCCAGGGGGTCTGAAAGGCTTATGCCTGCTGGCTCCCACTACAACACTCATCCCTGATGACTTCTAAACATTAGGCTTCTTTTATACCATTTTTACTTACATGACACAGTTCAGGTTGTGTCCAGTTTTGGAAAGCCCTGGACTTCCTCACTGAACCTTTTGGCATCAGCTGCCGGTCTGTGAAGAAGGGAGTCAGGTATTGACCAAGCTCTCATACGTATTGTACCTGGGTTTTGGTAAAGACATTCACTGTGGGTGAGGTAAGAAATCACCTCAAAAGCTTCAATAAAACCAGAAGATTACTACCCGAAGACACTTTTAAAAGTTTGTCTCCATATAGAGGCAGAAATCCAGGCAGCTATTCCCTGCTTCTCATTTTGTTGCAGCACAAAAGCCATTATAGACTGGTTTCAGCCTCTAAACTTTGCTATTAATAGACCTCTGAGTGACATTGTGCAGCTCACAGGACTTAATGTTACTTTTGCTCATGGGATGTTCCTAATTCCCTCAAAGACATTCGTTTTCATCAGACTTCAGGTCAGATGTTGTAACCACGTGGGCTCACTGCCAGAAGCAAATGGACTTATTTAGATAGCAAATCATAGGGAAACACTTCTACTCCCTCATTTGAGTCAGGAAAAAACAGTTAGAAGCTTCTGTGAAGATCCACACATGTAGGAGTTGTCAGGAAGACAAAATAACTTCTGCAGGAAAAAGAAAAGAAAAAAAGAGAGAGGGGGGAATGCCCAACCAGAACTTGAATCTACCAGAATCTACCCCATGCTTCTGCCATGTGAATTTAAATGTCTTTTCTCCATCCTTAAGGAGAAACTTAGATGCAAAGAGACCCCATGATGTCAGAGCTGCATGTCCTTAGAGTCTCAGCTTTGCCCTCACTGAAATGTTGCAGAAGGGACAACCGCAGTGTTGGGGTATTAGGCCACTGCTGGTGAAGTGGGGTTGCAAAAAGCAGAGAGAAGGAAATAAGGAGTTCAACAACTAAGAAGAGTGAGTTCTCTGTGCAAGAGAGCACATAAAGATGTTTTGTTCTTGTGTGCTGCACAACAGGGCTGGCTGGTGTGCTGTGAGATACCATCTCTTTGCCCACACCTGTGGCTTTCGGAACATCTCTGACTCCTGTGCATTCGCTGCGCTCTCTAATTTTCTCATGACAAAACTTGGGCTTTTTTGCTCAGTGGTGGTATTCACAGGACCTGTCTCCTCTGTCTAGGTGCTGCTTTCATGATACCTGTTGGAACTGCATGTCTCTGAGATTGTCTATCCCTCTACCATATTGGTTGGAATTGGCAAAAAAATCCCACAGTTATTCAAGAAAAATTGGTCGTGTGTGCCATGGCATGAGCTCTCTTTCCTTTGAAAGTCAAACCCCAAGCTGCAGCTGGCAGGAACAATGCTTCAGCCCCAGGCTTCCAGCCATGGCCACCTTCCCTTTTTGTTCCTAGCAGTAAGTGAGAAAGAAGTAAATAATTTTTTTTAACTCTCATGCCTCCCTTATGGAGTTTTCCATGTGGGGAGTAGGTTATTCCTCCAGATGCCTCCTTATCAGAGGCTTTCACATATTTCAAATGTTTGTCCAAGCATCTGTAAGACATTTGGAGCAGTAAGCCACTTTTCACGAGGATGAATGTAAATTACCACATAGAAATACTTCAGCCTTGCATGTCTACCTCCACCCTGTCACCAAGCAGCAGGCCCAAGAGCAGGTAGGACCATACTAAGGCAATAATACAACATGCAGAACTTGAGATAACTTGTCTGGACAAAGCCTTGATGTATCCACATTGCATGGCCTATTTCACCTCAGGGGAGCAGAGTGCTTCAGTGGATTTGCAATCTCATTTAGTTGCAGCCTTAATTATCTAAATAAAGATTTCTGCTTCAAGAACTCTCCTGGCCTGCTTAAAAAGCTGCTGTTATTCATGAGGAGGTTTAGTTCCAACTGCAAACCTCTATAGGTATCTCCTGAGAGAAAAACAAAAAGATGTCCAGAGTAGCAGCATAGACCATGGGATGGCTAAAGCCCCTGATTCTGGTACTGAATTCAGAATGTCTTCGGTCACCTCCACAGCTCAGTCCACCTGTGATTTCAGGGCAGGCAGTGATCTTTTTTTACCCTTTGATCATTTTATACAACCCTCTTGAGTTGCAACAAGCTGCTATGTCACAAGTCTTTCAGGTTTTTTACCCCTCGAGTGCTTCCTGGGCATTAAGATATTCCCCAGAGTCATAGCAATGATACCAGAGTCTTATCTGCACAATCTTTCCAAAGCATTTCACATTCAGTGTAATAATCTTTGAAGACTGCCTGCTTCTCAGGTCTCATATCTATCGCAAGAGCTTACAGGATCCCATCAGAGAAGAAAAACGACACTCTGGGAGCTGAGGATGGCTCGCAGGCACCATGAGCAACAAATATTCCTTGGTTCACTGAAGAGGACAACCCTGAAGACGACTGCTGATATGGGAAGTAGAATAGGAACTGCATAAGTGCTACTTGAACACTATCTAGATAAGTGGGACTTAAATGATGAACATACCTTGCACATAGTAATGAATTGTATCCCTTATGACCAACTGACAATCAAAATAAATGTGTTTCCACATGAAGATGAATGCTTAGGAGCAATGAACAGTTTGATGACAAATTACAGCCTATTGGTTTGTGAATTTATATGTACAAAGTTCATTGATTAAATTATCTGGTATGAGTTACTTGAACAGCCCTAGGCTAAGGTATTATATCCAAAATCAAAGCTATGCATCTGCCTAAGATACCTGTACAATGCATGTAGGTAATGTGCTGAAGCTCTTCATTGCTTGAGCTCTGTTGTCTCTTTCTTCTAGGTGGGTGAAGCAGTCCTTGAAAATGCTCGTCTTATGCTGCACACCGAGAACATTCAAGCCTGTGCTGAAGATTTTAAAGACAGGTAGTCTTGCGGAGGCACCTAGCTCGCCACTTTCTTTGAAACTTTGCCTTGGCAAATGCTTACTCTATAGGGTAGTAATACCTAATGAGTAGAATGGGCTTGTTCTTTTAAGCTGAATATTCAACCACTTGACTAAAGAGGGCTTTCTACAGCAAAATAATTATGATGCTATTATTTTGGAAGACTTTGAAGAATTACAGTAACAAAAATGTGCACTAGCAAAATTACTTAAGCTATTCTTTAATATACAGAGAGTAATCTCTTACTGAGAGGGCAGTATTCACTCAAATTCGGATTGATATTTTGTAAAAGTAAACATTTTTGTGATTATTAGTTATAATTTGCAGTGCTACACAGCTGAGTTTGGAGGTAAAAATCATTCTACTGCAGCAGTTGAAAAGCAAAAACTGTACCTCTACAAATGTCAGTATGGAAACACTAGATAAGAAAACAGAAATAGGCTGTTCTGATTTCCTTCATCTTTACTGAGAGAAATGAATAGTAAAATAAGATCTTATATACTGACAAATTATTTTTTGACATCTTTTCATTCGCAAAGCCTAATACTCACATATATGTGTGCATGAAGATCTTCAAATTTTACTCAGACAGCCTGATGATTCTCCTAGATTTTATTGGTGATGGATTTGTTAATTTACAAATACCTTTCTGCATGATCTGACACATAAACTAAATCTCAAATTAATTTATATTTATTTCCTACAGTTTTTATCATCACACAAACTTCTGCCTCTCTCTGGTATAATTTTATTTAATCATATCAAAACATGTGTTAAACATGTTCTTACGTTCCACTTTTATTCCAGAAAGGTACAACTCTCAGATACTCATTTTACGGGTTTATATCACAAGCTACACTCCTGTTTCAAGTAGTTTTAAAATGTCAGCTGCCTTGGTACAAGCAAGCTACATTAACAAAACCAATGTTAAATCAATCCATTGCATATTAAAAGCCCCTAATTCTCACTGGGATCAGCTGCCATTTTCCCAAACTGCTGAACTCCCAGCAGTGAGGGTGGTTCTCATGGGGCAGAGTGCAGGGCTTCTTTATGAAGCTGGCTTCCATCTAAGCAGCCAGCTCCCCATCCTTGGCCACTAGGTTCCCAGGGTGGCTCAGTTTGACACGAAAGCCTCCCACCCAAGGAGAATTGCCATGCAATGCAGCCACATTTTTGATGGAAAGCCTAAAATGAAAAGGCACAAACGAGTGATGCGGTAAACAGCGCTATAGACTAGCAACTGCCTGCCGCAATTTTCCCTAGTGTTGCAGCCACGGCTTAGAAACAAGCTGTTTGCTTTAACAGCAATTCTTGTTGACAAACAAACCACTGAAATTTGCTCAATATTTAGATAATACTGAGATTTGATCTTAAGGATGGGACCAGACCTTGGAAAATAGACCAGACTTCCATCAGCACGACTGCCAGTAAAAGTAATGCTTGATGCATGCATGTTTTCTTTAACCATAGCTTTGAAAAGATTTTGTGTAGACAAATGATCAGTTACTCTCATTTTACAGCCAAGCAAACAGAAGAAAAGCCACCTATAGTCTTACCTTATACAAACATCAGGTCTAGCAGGAGATCATTTGCCTCTCTGTACTTATTCAGGAATCCTATCAGGCTGATAACACAGTAGTGCAGATTGCTAACTTGGTCTGTTTTATTACATTGAATTAATGACAGGGTACTTCAGGCAGTTAAACTGAAGTATAGCGAGACAAGGTGAGAGCAAAGTGTATCTTCAGTTTTTCTGTGCCTCTGTCTGGGACACATGATCTAATTAGCACAGTGTCATTTTAAAAAAATCTAGCTTATTTTCCTGCCTATCTGTGCTACATTATGGTTTGTTTGGTGTGGTTTATTTGTTTGTCTATCTCTCTGCAGGTATGAAAATGAGCAGCCATTCAGAAAGGCAGTGGAAGATGAAATCAATTCCCTATATAAAGTGATTGATGATGCAAATTTAACTAAAATGGATCTGGAGAGTCAGATAGAGAGCATGAAAGAAGAACTAACTTTGCTGTCAAAGAACCATGAAGAAGTAAGTCCAGACCCAGAACACTACAAAGCCAATGTGTGCTTGTTTCATTCAGTTGGTATCATACATTTAGTGCAAAGCAAGCACTGAACATCTCCACCTGCCATGTCTAGGTGGGGAGATTCTCCTGGAAGCTGCTCCTATTTCTCCGTTAACTCAAAGTAGTAACCAGCTGATGAGTCATGATCAAATTACTTAAACTCTTTCTCATCTGATAAATATGACATGGAAGAGATGTCATCATTTCTTGCTAAACACCACATGATGGTCACAGGGCGGCATAGTCATGCATGTGGACATCCCAACAGCGAGGGGGATGTAAAAGAGTAAAGAGAAAATGCCTGTGCAGGGAACAAGTTCCAGTCCTGCTGCACTAATGCTGAGCAATAATGGGCTTTTCTGAAAAAATCCTGCTTGACTTAGTAAGCTGGTTGGTTCCCGCAACTGAGTCTCTCCTGAGCAACACAGCACTGAAGCAAGTTGCAGGGACAGTCAGCTGAAAGGGAAGACCATTACTACCCAGTTTTGCAATATCTTCCAACTTAGTCATTACATTCACCAGCACCAGTTGCACGAAGGTGGTTTATTCCCTTCAGTAGGTGTTTCAGGAGCTGACCCAAGAAAGCGTCTTTACTGATGGGCTCCTGATTATGGAGCTAATACCAGTCCCACATAAAGGACAGCAAGCAATTGTGCTGATATCTCAAAAGTAAAAGAGACCTTGAACTGAGATGTGTCAGGGAAGTGAGGGATTACCCTCCCTTACAATTCTTACAGGTTATTTCTCCAACCACAAGATTTCAGCAACACTGGCAGGCATATGGAAACTTGGCTTACCAAGATGAGGTTGCTTCATCCCCTCCCTACTTTCATGAATCTATAATACTGGGGCTAGTATTCAGCAGAAAACAGTCAGTGGCTTCAGCACCACTGGATGGAATGAGAAAGATGGAAGTTCTTCTAGATAAGAGGGAAAACAGAAAATGGATAGAAATACACAAGATTCCCCTTTACACATCCGTGTATTACAATGATTGCTGTGAAAGCAGAAGAGCTGGCACTGATGCTGTTCTCTGCCCATACACATGGCATGAAGAGAATAACAGCTTTCCAACAGCTCCTCTCACTTTGCATTTAGAGACCAAGGAGCCCTTGCAGGGTGGAAGGATGATCCTTTCATTAGCTGTCAGCATTTGTAGAACCACCTGTTTTTCCCATAGCAGCGACACCAGAGGAAGACTGGAAGCAACTATCGCAGTTATTCCAGCTGATTGGTACAATGAGGTCCCAAGGACTTTTCACAACTAATTGAAACCTTTCTTGCCTCCAGTGCCCCCTCTAGGAAATCCATCTCACGTTCTTTTGAAGCTTTTGTGCACTTGGGAGTGTGCACATTTTGAGACTTTCATTCTTGTAGGTTCATAACTCGCATACGCTTGCCCATCCTTTTTTTCCAGTGCTCTCACTGTCAGGGGCCACTATAAATATAATCCCCAGGTGCTTTCACACCACTTTTTTTTTTTTCTTATTTCAGTAGCACACACAAACAGGTTGATGTAAAAGGATTGTGATTCAGATACATGTGCAAATTTCATTAATTTCTTTGTTCGCAGTTTGTAACTGATGTATTACATTTAAGCATGCAATTCTAGACACACTAACTCTCTCCTGCTTACATGTTTTTGGAGTGTGTGTATGTAAAGAAAGAACTGGCAGAGAAAAAGAGTGATTCTCATCTAACTTGCACATCCATAGAAGCACACATGTGGCTCACACAAGCTGTAAGGCTGTAGAGCTCCTACTGTTTTCCGTAGTTTGTATCTTCCAGTAGATGCATGTCTATGTTATTGCATAGTGCAATATAGTTGTGGTCCTAGGTGTGCAGCATGGATGTACACCAAGGTCTGATTGCTGGAGAAACTTGCCACTGTGAGAGAAGTTGCTGCAGGCAGAGCCTTAGAGCAGGGCTTCAGTCTCCTTCCGCCAATGGCAACTCCGGCAACACTCCTCATGCAGAAGCAAGGCAATTCCTCATCTGAAAAAAAGAAACTCTCCAGTGTTTCACATAGTGACACCTTTCAGGACCAAACTTAATTACTCTCTCCGTTTGTGGAACCAAAAGGGCTTTTCCTCGAGTTCCCATTCAATTGTCCAGTTCACCTTCTTTTATGTCTGTTATTTTTGTTCAAGGATGTGAAGGTGTTATACAAGCAGCTTGCTGGATCTCAGCTGGAAGAACTTGATGTTCCCCTGGGAAGTGGCCTGGATGACATACTGGAAAAAATCAGAATCCACTGGGAGAGAGACATTGAAAAGAATCGTGCTGAGACAGGTGCCCTGCTCCGCACCAAGGTAAGCATTTAGTAACCCATTCAAACATTAGGGATTCAAAGCAAACACAAAATGTAATAGTCCACAGTAATTTTGAGGGCTAAGTGTTTTTTGCTTGAAAGAAAAAATATGGTAAAAATCTAAAGGATTTTGGTCCAAGTGAATTGTAAAATACACTCATAAATATCAGTGACTTTCTTGGGATGCACAGAGTTAAGTAGCATTAGAAGTGACTCTGCTGATACCACAGGTATCTGAGGGAGAATTCTAAGGGCTCTGAAACCTTGGCTGAGGAAAACAAACTTATCAGATAAGCCACAGTCATTACACTTCTTACCAGGGTCATTACTGAACAACTTACAAGGGTCTATAAATCCAAAGGGCAAAATATATTGCTCTATACTAATTATACAGCTACAGACTCCTTCTGGGTTTCTCTAGAAATTGCTTCCTTTGGCAGTGGTGGGAAAATTGGATATTAACTTAGAAATGACAAGTGATGATAATAGCCATTCCCTTTAAAAGGCCTCTCCTTTCCCAATATTGAGTCTGAAACAGCCTTTTAATGCAGCTTTTTTTTCTGCTGTGAAGGTTCACTCATTTTCCAAAGTGGCTGGCTGAAATAAGTATTTTCTAAGAGATGAAGCATGAAGTTCAGTGCACAATCCTGTATTTTAGAAGCCATCTCATTCTGAGTTGGCTATTATAGCACATCATGGCACATCAGATCATGACTACAGCTGTGCTATAGAAATATTTAGCAAAAAAATAGTCCACTGTTCCATAGTACAAAGCTGCTGTGAGAGGAAGAGAGAACAGTGAAGCCAAAATGCAAGAAGAAAAGCAAGAAATACACTTGCAAAAATACATGCAAGCTCTGAGTTGATATTTATTTTCAAAATAAAGAAGAAAAATCCTGTGAGAACAGTGATACCAAAGGTGCTAGGGAATATACAAGAAGCCAGCCAGAAGTGTTTATCCCAGACATCTTATCAAGTTTGTGAGCAGGCCAGACTTTTACTTAGCAAAGTTTTCATACAGGTAGTCTGTGTGACCCTGATTTTTTAGCTTGTACTGTCCAAAAGAATTCAGTGACATAGTAAAAGACTACATGAGCCCAGAGTGCGACTTCATAGGACAAATTACTTCAGAGTGGCAGGGCCATGATCACTAGGCTGGGTTCACCAAGACTAGTGAGGTGGGATTAAGTTCCTCTCAAGCATGAGCCCCTATAAAAGATTTCCGGAAAATACAAGCTCTGTGCAACTTCCTGGAAAAGACAGTTTTGATGTTTGGAGTAAAAAATGTATAAAAATGATTTCTGATGCATAAAAGAATGGATAAGCAGAAAAGCAGTACAGGGTAAAGATGAATTTTCAGAGTAGAATGGACGTATTTTGCGTAGTTTAACTTTAGCATTAACCAGAAGAAATGTAGGTTTCGACTGCAGAATTGTATTTGCTATAGAGCCCAGAGCTCTGGATTGAAAACCTTGATCTCAGCCCTAATTAAAAGTATAGAAATTTTATTTTTACTGAGGTACTTTTTCCTTCACCTATTTTTCAAGGAACATGAACTAAACACTTATGAAGCCCCACAAGCAGCAAGAGCATGAAATTGCATAAGAATGTCTTAATTCAATTACATTATTTTTCTGACCTCTGTGATGTGACTCGCTCTCTGACTCTCAATCCTGTGTGAAAAATCAAGGTGTGAACACTTCGGAATTGACTAAGTGAAAACACAACTTGAAAAAAATACTATTGTATAGCTACAAAATGAAGAATAACAGCAATGTTTTCTTTTCACAAATCATTTAAAATGTACTATGTATGCTGAAGAACTTTTGTTGACATAGATAAAATATATATGTATAAGCCATTTTACAATATATGCATACAAAGTATGATAATTTCGACACTAAGAAGTACACAGAAATGTTCAACTGAGGGATTTAATATACAAGAATAAAACTTAAAGTCAGAACTGCCACAAACTGTGAAAATATTAACTGACAGCTTGGCATACAAGGAACTTAAACCGTAATATGAGTAGGCTGTGATGACAGTTGCAATCTTTTACCAGCAACAGGCTGAAGCGACGGCTGCTGTGCGAACCCAGGAGGAAGAGCTGGTAGAGACCCTCAGAGCTGAGTTCCATGAAACTGCCTGCAAAATACAGAGCTTGCAAGCAGAAACTGAATCTTTGAGAACCTTGGTAAGCAATGTTGGGGTTTCAGTGGGTACATTCTATGTGATTTCAACATGCCTTTCGAGGAAAACATCCCTGTCTTGGGATGCAGACTTAAGAATAAATCCCATTTCTGAGTGGCTACTGTTTCCAGAGATGCCGGACATTTTCTATGCTCCTCTTGATTGGCATGGGGCACTAAGTGTACCACATTTGACACTTAGGCCCCAAATTTCAATCTTCACTGTCTTCATACTAAATAACAATTTCACTCAGAGTTCTGAGTGAGTAGTGCTTGAAAATGTGAAGATTATTTGCACCTTGTAAGCAAAGTAGTTCAACCTTTGCAATTTTTCGAAGTATCTAAAGAAAATAATTCACAAAATATTACTTCTCTGCTTAAGCATATTCAATAGATATATTGGCCAAACCTGAATAGAAATCACTATGAAGCATATGAAAACTGACTGTTTTAATGTCTGCTGTCCTGCCCTTGCAGAAGAGGGGTCTGGAGAACTCTTTATACGACGCCAAGCACTGGCATGACATTGAATTGCAGAACCTAGGCTCTGTCATTTCCAAGCTGGAGGCAGAAATGGGAGAAATCAAAGTAGAAACCGAGCAGCAGCAGCGGGATCGTGAAAACCTGCTGACCAGCAAACAACAACTGGAGAAAGACATTGCTGCCTACCACTGCCTTCTGGATGGAGAACAAAGCAGGTACTTGTCATTTAAAGCAAGTGTGCCACAAGGATGGAGAACACATGCTCCCTGGGAATGGGTTCTGAGGTTGCTGGAATTAGGAGGACTAGGGTTGTTCTCACGTTTCTCACTACTTGGTGGTGGATGATAAGATTTGGAGACGCTGCTAAAGGGGAAGAACATCCCAAATGCAGTTGTCCAGAGATCCTGATGTACTGGAGACAAGTGGCTTCCAGCAGTGACATGAAAGGACAGGGTTTAGGAATACACCATTAGGTCTACCAGCCTCACATCCCTGAAGATTTGAGATGTGAGATTAAAAAGCTATTACAGCAGCTGGGGGCTACATTAGCGAAGCAGCTGTGCTGCTGGTTCTTGAGTACATTACGCCTTCCCTCCTCCTCCCACTACAGTCGAAATACTAAACCTGTTATTCTGGTGAAACTCCCTTTTAAAGCACACAAGTTACCCCTGAAGTCTGAGAACAGAATGTGGCCCACTGACTGTGCCTCTTGTGAAGAAACAACAGTTCAGACTCTTAAGATTTGTCCCCTGAGGATAACCTGTAAATGCCTTTACAGTGGGTGAGTTGTTTGGCTGGGCTTTTTTAAGGTCTTTTATCACCATTAGTCATGGAACCTCTGAGAATCGGATCCACAGATTTTGACTTGCTATTCTACTCAGGTCAGGGAGAAATTTTTTTATAATCAGATTCTGCTGATGTTGATGAGATTTCAGCAGCTGAACTGAGGGTAGTACTTGGTTCAGAAGTTTTCCTATTCATATTACTGACCAATTTTATTATTTTTTTAACTTTCAGCTAATTATGAAACTCTCAGCCCACAGAAGACCATTGCCATTAAAGCAAAAGAAGATGTCACTGCCAATTATGTTAGTGGAAGCTAAAAACCCATCAAAGCAGCCTGCTTTATTCAGTTTGATTCAACAACCGAAGTAGGTTGTAGCTTGAACAACTTTATTAGACCCTCTTCACTTATTGCTTTGCTTACAGATTTCAATTTACTCATGTTGTTAAAATTATAATAAAAATAAAGAATATCAGTTTTTTCGTTTGACTTTTTTCTTTCCTTATGGTATTTTTCATGATAGTTGAAGGGTACTGGATTAAGAAAACAAGCCCTTCACTTTCCAGCAAGTAAACCCTTTCTTTTTATAGTACAAATACATCAAGACTGAACTTAAACCTCTACTGTGCACACAGCATCCACGCAGAAATGACAAGCACTCTGTTACATCACAAGCCATCAGCTCACTAGTGTGAAACCTAATTCAAATGATGCTGAAGTTGAAGCAGCTGAAGTGTGCCATTAACTCAATGCAATAATTTTGCAATATGTAAGCCAGCATAAGCACTATTGTGAGCATCCCAGCAATGCTTAATGAACAAGTTTTAACACTAGACTAAACTTCTGGAAAACTAAAAGTGAAGGAGAGTAACAGCAGTTTTGTCTGCAGTCCAGGCCACACCCTTTTACTGTATACTGAGAGTCCTAGCTGGGGTACCAGTTTGTGCAACTTTTTGATATATTGATATATTTTGGGATTTTTTTTAAAATGCTTGGACCTTTCTTGATATCAACATCCCTTAAGGCAGGTTTCTCAAACTTCTTTTAAAAAGGCACCCACATAGCACCAATGTGTGGGTGACCCTAGGTAGTTTCTTTTATTTTGACGGTATCATGATGAAAAAGATTTGCCATCTTTCCCTTATGACTTTCTTTTATATTTTAAATATTGACACACTCATTGTATTGCATTTGCAGTATGGTCATATAAAGTGCCAAGATGAATCCTGAATTGTCAGACAAACATAATGAACCTTGGCCTCTATCACAAAAAACCTTAGGTAGATGGCTGGCTTTCCTTCACAAGTAAGGCCCCGCACAGGAATGAAGCTGACCATATGCGTGTTTGTTGGTTTAGGACTTTACAATATCTACACTTACACAGGCTGCCAATGTAGTTCATCAAGTGGACTCAAAGACTACTGAGAAATGGAATACACTAGAGAATATAACAGCATACAGCATGTATGAGAGGCAGTCTGAAGATATTTTGATCTTTAGCTGAAACATTAGCTAACAAACTACTTAATTTTCAATGATTGATAAAATCAAATACACTGCAAATCCACTATACTTGATCCACCAGGACGTAACAGGAACCAGAACACATGTGTTGTCATGCCTTTCCTTCCACATTCCCCCACACATGGAAAATCCTTTCTGATATAGTTACTTAACAAACAGCTCCCCATTTAATCTCTGCAAAAAGGCTGTTTGGCATGTACCACTTCCAAGATTTTGATAAAAAAAATACTGGATTAAGAAACTACCCAACAACAACCAGAAAAGAAATGCAGATGATGTTAAATTCCTTATTTTTGTCTCACAGAATGTGGCTCCTCAGAGCAGTGATAATGCATTCTCATATATCAATGCAGAACTTACCAAACTGAGACTCTACCAAGAATAGCGATGATGAGAGAAAATACACGCAAACGGTGGTAAAAGAGATGAGACGGCACAGACCCTTGTGTTTTTCTTAACTGGATGCTGTCTAGGACCGGTCACTTTTTGACATCGGTGAAACATAACCTCCTCCTCATTCTTGACACATAAGAGGGTCTCTATAATTTGAGAAAGAAGAGGGAATTTACAAATTATTTGTGTATACCTTCATAGCAGCCCATCGCAGGTTTTCAGGTTTTCTTTCTGTCTTACGTGTGCTGTAATGACAAACAGCAGCTTCTGTAAATCATCAAATGAAATACAAAATGTAGCAGTAGATCCCTTTGCGGTTTTCTAGTGATGCTTCACGTATGAAAAGACACTGCTGCTATCCCACTGTGAAAATGTTCTTTGTAAATGTCACGAATGGAGATCACCCTGGTGAAAGTATTGAGTCTACAATCACACCGTGATATGAGAGATTTTTTTTTAAAGTTTCTTACGTGTCATTCCAAGTTCTTGTTCCAACAAAACTTGGACTATATGTTCAAATCATCTGGCATATTTCATAAAAATAAAACTAGATTCCTACTGAGATGTTTATTCATTGGAATAGAAATAGTTTCTTGCAAAATCAAGACATTCCAGTACAGGGAAGTGTCTGGAAAAGAAGGAAATGGTTAAGCATAAATAATGAACTTCTAGCAGCTTTTCTCTCTATTCCTAGCAAAGACCAAAAGCCACTGAAACACTTCTGTGAATAGTTCATCAGAAGTCAAATGTAGCACATCTGGTCCCTTTCAAACAGAAGTGCTTTCATATTAGGTGCTAAAGCTCTCATGAAGAAATCTCTCTCTAATTTCACGCAGATTGCTGCTAGCCACCTATCTAGCTGCACAGCCCCTCCAGCATGCCTTGCCAGCCTGAATGCTATATAAACCTTAACAGTCTTTGTCACCCCAGTGAGATGGGAAACTGAGAATATGAAAGAATAAACAACTATTTGTCCGTGCGAAGGTTCATAACCTGATTTCTCATTATATTTACCCACTAGTGTAGTATTTGCTATATTAAATACACATGAACACGTATCCAACTGGGTTTCCTAAGAAAACCAAAACAGAGCTTTTATTAATTCCTACTGCAGCATGCATCACACCTATACTTCCATGTAGGGCTTCGTAACATCTGCTATTATGAAGACTCGGGATGCAGTCAGATGTACAGATAATACCAAGTAACAGCCAGCTGCTGTATAAAAGGACATTTGTACTCCCTCTCACTTGCTATGTATTTCCATCACCCAGTCTTATGTTAGAGCCAACACCTTTCTGATGTCTCAGGAGACATTTTAGGAAGGAAAACCAGCAGAATACTAGCCCTGCAAAACACCAGGGAATGCTCCTGCCACTGGATTCCTTGAATCAGGCCACTGCAGGGTCAGACACATACCAATCGCAGCACAGGGATGGGAGGGAGAGAGAGCCTAGTCAGGGCTGTAAAGCACAGCTGCTCCCTTTAGCAACAGCTAGTCTCTAGGTCGGATTAGCTGTACCATCAAGCAATATGCATACTTCATCCTCCTCCTCAGCCACACACAGCCTCCACTGCCTTCAGCTTGAACACACACTGTCATCTCCTTGGGGGAAGCAGAGGGTGCCAGCCCTATGCTAGCCCATGCTTCCTTTCAGACTTCACATTGAGTAGCAGCACTCCACACCAGCAAGGAATTGGTATTCTAGCTTATCATCCTACTGTTTATATTTTAGCATAAGCATTATTATATTGATTCTATTGTTAAAAGATTATTTTTAAAGTGATTTCAAGATGGCATTGTGTAAAATTTAATGCTTCAGCAAAACACCACACACTGCTGCCACTACTGTCTACATTCAGATGGCAATTACTAGTGAAGAAAAGGGCACAGTAACACTTCTCCCCACTGGCTGTAGAGGTTTGAAATCACAGCATCCCAAAGCTGACGTGAAAGTTAAGGTCCTAAACAGAACTGAGGCCCATGTTGTGGCAAGGGCTCCACTGGAACCCTTCTGCAAGACGCTTTGCCCCTAAGGGCACCTTCTCCCACTTCCTTAAGCAGAATTCTGAGTAAGAGTCATTCAATGAAGTGTTCTGCTTGTGCTCTGCAAATGTCAAAGCAGTTTGCAGTGCTATCACCTTCATGTCACAGCATGGAAGTAACTAGGTACGAAGAAGTAAGGATAAACCAAAACACTGGGTGACTGGAAATGGAAGTCTGTTCCTAACTCTTGCAACAACCACAACTCACTTCAGCTTTCCTTTCTTCAGCTTCTCCACAAGAACAGTGGGTGTTGCATCACTTCCCCTACACACAGTAGGGCTTCACTCCTCAGTCTTTATAAAATGCACCAAGATGCACAGGAAACAGCATCGTGGCAGGACTCAGCTACAGGATGGAGAGCAGAGGTGGACAGGCACCGCCGTATGCCACAACACAAATGCTGCAGTATGCACTGTTTTACGTGACGGATGAAAGAAACAAAGTCCTCAGAGTCCTCCAGGTAAATCTGTACCTGTGCAGGGGCCTTCAAACCACCGTGTATTGACAAAGGCTGGTCACACAAGTCAGTGATACACAGCACAGTAGAAAGCTGTCTGCTGAGCTCATGCTCCTGTCGTGGCAATATGACATTCTCGACATATTCCCAGCAATATAAACATTATTTCTGCCAGTCCATGCCTGTGAGCCACTTTCCAAATGTCCTCTGCATAAGTATTGAGGATTGTTGAATTTGAGAGAGGAAAATAAGAAGAAAAACCGGAAATACTGACCTTTTCTTTTTTCTGTATCTAACACTTTACACAGCAACAATCTTAACCATATAAGCTAATGCAATGCACTTGCAGAGAACTACAAATGCTGCACATCAGCACATTTTCACAATTTTACATAAAAATAAAACTAGAGGTAGGAGGAAAATCCAAGAATAACTGCATAACTAACATTTCCTTTAAAGAGCTAACTGAGGTGTATCTTTAAAGCAGGATCTAAGCCTTCCGAGGCCTAAAATGTTGTTGGTATTTTCCACGTTTTCTGTTCCAGGTTTAACAGCTGAAACGTTTCTTGCTACTCTTCTCCTGACAGCTATCAAGTTTCTAATCCAGAGTTGATCATTCCAGCCTTACAGCTCTGCGTTTGCAAGGAACGAGTGATGTAGATGTTAACAGCAGCAAAAAGACATCAGGTTCACATCCCTCAGCCTGATTTTAAGGGTTACCCATAATAATGAAATGAAAATATTTTACCAGCTCCTGAACCTGAAAAGAAGTGCAGCTTAGAATCAGATCCAGTGCCGTACTTAGTGGCCATTATTAGCTTATCTACCACAAAAGCTGAGGGATACAGCTGCTTAGTTGCATATTATTATCAGTGCTGAGCCTGCAAGTCACAGCATGGTGCAGTGCAGAGGTACATCAGCTTCCTGGGCAGTAATGGGCTACAAATGCAAGGGAAAGCAGTGCCTCAACAAAAAGAACATCAAACGCTCTTCCGTACTGAGCTGTCATACATCACACCTTCCATGCCTGTCAACCAAAGGGGAGCAGAGGTGCACCAAGGAGGCACAGAAAATCAGACTTAGTTATTGAATTTGCTTTCAACTCCAGTAGTTATTCCTATCACAAAATAGAAAGTGTTGTTGATCACACAGCATTCTCAGTGTTACCAGACGAACTGTTACGCTTGCAATTTTTACTTCTCAGGGCCGGCTCTGTGCGGGATCAAATCCTGTAAGCACGCAGAATGTAGTAGAGAAATATAGCAAGAATGCCGGATAACAGACATAAAAAGAGGATTGTGACAAATGTCCCAAACACGGAACACTCAACTACAGTGATCCAGTTACTCACATACAGTAACTACAACATGCTTCACAAAGATATAGAGTATTTAATCTCTTTCTGCAATATGACAATGGCATCTCCTCTGATTTTTCAAATAAGCTGAGAATTATGGATAGAAAAGACTAAATAACAGTGCTTTCATGGACACAAATTAAAGAGACTGTCAAACATTCTCAAAAATCAGAAAAAACTTTTATATATTAATATATATTACACATGTGTAATGATTTCAAAAGAAAATATCACGAAGCTTAAAATGATACTAAATAAATCAAGAATACAAACATGCTTACCATATAATATTATACTACAAACTAATTCTTATTTGACAGGTAATTCTCGTTTGGGCTCACACTGTAGCAGTAGGAACATCCATCTCCTTTTGATAGCTGACCAACAGTGCAGATATCAAAAACAATGTTTCACGTAGTTGTTTATGATTCATGTCAGCCTGAGACTGTTTTTCAAAATGTCCTTCCTCAAAATTTCTCGCAATGCATTTTGAAGCCACAGCGAACTTTTTAAACATCCATATTCTTTTCCCAGAGGTAAAGGTCAATATAGTAGCCAAAGCCAGCAGCAACAACGGGCAGACACCCATTGTGATGTTTGTTTTCTAGCAGATATTCCCTAGGCTTCATTACGAGTCAGGAAAGGCAGCTGGAAAAGTTCATGCCAACATATCCATACATCCTAGACATGGTGGTGTTTCAAGTCTTACTTCCTTAACCACACCACTTCCAAAATGAAAGCTAAATTACTTTCTTGCATTCTTTACAATGACAGTGTAAGTGCAAGGCCTTTTCTAGGGTGTGGGGAGGCCAAACCTTACTCATCTCAGTGCAAAACAGAGAACGAGACTTATGAGAGGCACTGGGGTTGTTTAGCCTGGTGGCTGAGGAGATACCTTATCATTGTCTACAACTATCTAAAAGGAGGTTGTAGCAAGGTGGGCATTGGTCTCTTCTCCCAAGCAACAAACAACAGGATGATAGGAAATGGGCTCAAATTGCACCAGGGGAGGTTTAGATTGGATATTAGGGAAAACATCTTCACTGAAAATGTTGTCAGGCATTGGAAGAGCTGCCCAGTGACGTGGTTGAGTCACCATCCCTGGAGGTATTTAAAAGATGAGGTGCTCAGGGATATAGTTTAGTAGTGGGCAGGTACAGTTGGACTCAATGACCTCAAAGGTCTTTTTTCAATCCAATGATTCTATGATTCACCCAAGGGTGGGGAGCAGGGCACAAACGGAGGCGGAGAAGACCCCAAGCTAAGCAAAACTGGTTGAGGACAGGTCCTGCTCCAGCAGCTCTCTTGGCTTCCTCGGAAGCAGCTCTTGCAGTGCTCTGTGGGGACAGCCCTCTTTGTGGTCCCTCTTTTCCACCGCAGTGGACAGGCAAGACCTGCCTGCCAGTGACATGGAAAGCAGCCAAGGGTCTCCCACAGAGCCCCAGCCAGTCACGACCCACTCATGAGCCCTGCCTAGCCAGCCCCACAAACGATTCCCCCCTCTGAAGAGCATCGACCCTCCGGATAGCAAAACCCACAGAATCATAGAATGGCTTGGGCTAGAAGGGGCTTTAAAGCCCATCCAGTTCCAACACCCCTGCCCATGGGTGAGTACACCTTCCACTAGACCAGGCTCCTCAAGACCTCATCCAACCTGGCCTTGAACACTTCCACAAGGGAGCATCCACAACCTCCCTGGGCAACGCATTCCAGTGCTGGCAAACAAACTCTCCAAGACTTGTTTTGCAGTTTTAGAAAGTAGCATCCTTTATCTCAGTGCTGGACACAACGGAATATTTTCCATCAATCTTGAATAACAAGATTGCATTTGAAGCTTACATACATGTGTATAAATTTTCTCAGAAGACTTATGTATATTCTATTACCGTGCAAGGATTATTTTAATGTTATTATGGACTTCACAACAGCCAAATCTCTGCTAATTAGAGCTTCGAAGCCAGCTCTGTCTGACCTTGCATTGTAGACAGGGAAAGGCTGCGAGCAGAGGTGAACAGAGAAGCAGACACAGCTGCTCAGCACAGAACAAACAACGCAAGGCGTTGTTTAACAGTGTCTGAGGAAAGCACTGTCTGAAAAAAACACACTATGAAGAATAAACGCGCTATCAGGGGGACATTCCATCTAACTTCCAAAAAAACACAGTTACTTGGGTGAAACTTAACTCCACTTTAGCTTAAATCAAATATCCCACTTTCTGGAATAGCAACTACATCTCGCACCTCTCCCTCACGGAAACCGGAAGCGTGCGGACTCCACCGCACACGGGGCGGAGCAAGGCACGCCGGGAGCGCGCACGCCCCGCCCCGCCCCGCTTCAACCGAACCCCTTCGGCCAACCCTCAGCCGCGCCGCCGCCACGCATTCCCACGCCGTGACGCCAGCGGCTCGCCCCCTCCACCGGGGACGCTCCTGATTGGCCGGCTGGCACGTCCTTCCCCGCCGCTCATTGGCCGCGGCACGATGCGCATTCGCCGGAGCGGGGTAGAACAGCCGGGAGGCCCTGCCCCCTTCCCCCCTCAGCCCAGCCCCGCGGCGGGGCCGCCTCCACCCCCTTTCGGGCCGTGTCAAGCGGCGGCCACCAACGTGGAGCGCTGAGGCCTCTTCCTCCTCCTGCCGTCGGGCGGGCTCGGGCAGCGGCTGAGACGACCGCGCTCGCTCCCCTCGGCGCGGGGCTCCACCTGTTGGCCCGGGGCCGCCGCTGCCCCCGCTCCTCGCCTTCTCCTCACCCCCTCCTCGCTCTCTCCTCGCCCTCCTCGTCGGGGGCCGCCGCTGCCGCCATGGCGGAGACCGAGGAGAGGAGCCTGGACGACTTCTTCGCCAAGCGGGACAAGAAGAAGCGGAAGGAGAAGAGCAATCGCGCCGCTGCCGCCGCCGCCTCCAGCGCTTCCAGCGCCGCCTCCAGCGCGGCGGGGGCGGCCGCGGCCGCGGCCGGGGGAGCCCGCCAGGCCGAGAGCAGCGGCTCCGGCGCCGCCGCCTCCAACGCGGGCTCCGTCAAGACCAAGGTGCGGCCCGGGGGGAGGAGGGAGGGAGCGGGGTCGGGGCGGCGGTGGGGGAAGAGTCCTGGCGCCTTCCTGCCGGCAGGGGGCGCCGCTGCCGCCCGCCCGGGGAGCGGCGCCGCCCGGCCATGCGGGCGCCGTGGCGGGACGGGGCCTGGGCCGGCCCTGCCCGGAGATCCGCGCTGCTTTGAGGAGGGACGCTCGGTGGACACCGGGCCGGGCGGGCCGCCGGCCTCGAAACGCACCTGGTGTCATAGAATGGTTTGGGCTGGAAGGGACCTTAAAGCCCATCCGCTTCCAACTCCCCTGCCGTGGGCAGGGACACCTCCCACCAGGCCAGGCTGGTCAAAGCCCCATCCAGCCTGGCCTTGAACACTTGCAGCCCTGGCCTTGAAACCTGTGCCAGTGCCTCACCACCCTCATCGTGAAGAATTTCTTCCTAATGTCTATTCTAAATCTTCCCCTTTCCAATTTAAAGCAGTTCCACCTCATCCTATCACTACTTGCCCTTGTAAAAAGTTCCTCCCCAGCTTTCTTGTAGACCCCTTGTATCCACGGTGAGGGGGGAAGCGAAGCAGCTTCCCGGTCTGCGGGTTCGGTTTTACCCAGCCTGCCCTGGTTTCTGGGTCTTGGTGTGAGGTAGCAGCCAGAGCTGGGGATGGAGAAAAGTTTCAGAGTAGATATTAGGAAGACTTAGATTTAGATTAGACGTTAGACATTCAAGATGAGGGTGGCGAGGCACTGGCACAGGATGCCCAGGGCTGCAAGTGTTCAAGGCCAGGTTGGATGGGGCCTTGAGCAGCCTGGTGTGGTGGGAGGTGTTACTGCCATGGCAAGAGTGTTGGAACTGAATGATCTTCCAACCCAAACGATTCTGTGATAAGACTTTTTTTTTTTTTTTCTGAGAGTGGTGAAACACTGGCACAGGTTTCCCAGAGAGGTGGTGGGTGCCCCATCCCTGGAGACATTCAAGGCCAAGTTGGATGGGGTTCTGAGCAACCTGGTCTATTGGAAGCTCACTGCAGGGGGGCTGGGCTAGATGACTTTCCTGGTCCCTTCCAGTCCAACCATTCTCGTATTCTGTGTGCTTCAGGTGTCAGCCGGTGGGCCACCTGGGTTTGTGGTGTGTGGCCTGTGGACCATGGTGATAGGATCCCCCTGGTTTTGCAGACAAAGTACATAGACTTCTCTGCCTTTCTGCCAGAAGGGCTTTACTGCCAGTATTTTTTTCTTTTATACCATATTACAGTGAAATAATAAGAATGCAAGTGCTCATAGTGGAGTTAGCATCTTACAACTGGCCATGCTGTGTATTTTAAAATTAATTTTAAGAAATATTTTTTCCTAATGTTTAACAAGGGGAAATTGACACCTGTATTAGCTTTCTAAAGTAGACCAAGGTCAGTGATAATCTTTTAGTTGTTTTCCTGCTCATTTGCTTGTAAAATAATACTTGGTTTTGACTGAAGCTTGTAGTTGCGTTAGAAATAAAGATCATTAAACGTGAAAGGTGTTTTAGTTTGGAAACTGTGATGTTTCCATGGAGATGGGTATGTAAGAAACCTAAAAGATTTTGGAGCTTTAGACTCGTGTTCTTCCAAAAGACTGTATCTTCAACAGATGGTGCAATAACATGAGGTCACTTTCTACTTCTGCTGTTACTTTAAAGCAGGTCAAAGTTTTCCTCCTAGAGTTTGGTAATGTAGAAGATCTTAAGACAGCGCTCTTAAAAGGAGCTGTATTCCAAGCTGTTCAGCAGAAAGGGGGCTATGTCATTGGCAGACCTAGCTTGCAAGGTCTTCATATTTAAAGTAATATAACCACGCTTCATGTAGACTATAGGAATTATGTAAACTACTAATTAGGCTGTGTGTGTCTTAAAGCTGTGACTAGGAACATGGAATGATTGCTTATCAGTTCTGTTCTGTTTGTGGTGTACCTTAATAAACCTAGAATCAGCTGATTACACAGTAGGACAAATTTAGCTCCACTTAGGTGGGTCCCTGTTTCCCCAAAAACGTGTTTAAACTCCATTTTTAAAACCTTGAAATGGTGCTGACTGAAGAGTAGTATTCTACTATTTTTGCATAATAAGATTACTGTGGTTTTGAAGCTTAACATTTTACTGTTACAAAAACATTATTAAGAAAACAAGAAAGGTGGTAAACGTGGTTGTGAATGTGGAAGAGTGAAATGTACCAATATTAGTCTTTGTCATAAATCCACTGTTGCCTATTCCAAATGTTCTTTACTGTTTGGCTCATGAAATAGGTGATGGAAAAGTAAATCTAGAGCTTCATGTGCATTCAAGCTGTCATAAAAGCTTAACTGTTAGTAAAAGGGGAGAAATCTTGTCCTTATTTTCCTGGTCTTGACTGCATGGTCCTACTTTGTGTTGTCCCTTGACTTCCTACTGGATTTTTACTGAGATGATTTGGTTCTCTTTCACTTGAGTTACTTTTTTTGCTGGGGCATTTCTTAGCCGTTCTTGTGAGTTAAAGTCAGCTCACAAGTGCATCCTCGATGGTGTACAGTAATTTAAGGGAGGAGAGTGGAATCCTTGTCCCTGTGCACACAGATTGGTTTCCCATGGAACTGGACCTTTGCCATTAATTTTCTTTGTATTATCTTAGTTAATGTTCTTTTTTACTGTCTGTATAATGGAGGTAACTTATATATTTTTCTCTTCTTACAGGAAGAGGATGATTGGAAGGAGTTTGAGCAAAAAGAAGAAGTTGATTATAGCGGTCTTAGAGTTCAGTCCATGCAAATAAGGTACTGCTTTTTTCTTTTGCTTACCAGTATAATCATTGCCTATATCTAAAAAGTATGTCCTTTCTTCAGAGCTGCATCCATGGAGTACAGTTTAACAGAGGTTTGGTATATTTCTACTAGTGTAGAGGTTTGCTGGATGGTAATGTCAGTTTGACTATTCTGTCTTTTGGTTGGAACTCAAATGTTTATTACAAATGCTTAGCGTTCCCCTCCATAAAGATAGTAAAGTAGGGATTCCTTAGAGAGGAGTGCAGGATGGTAATTCTCACTGAGTTATTTGACTGCTGTAAGGGTATCTGTTTCAATCTATATAGTATCTCAGTTTGGGGAGTGAATTCCTGACCAACTGCATTTTTATTTATAAATGATGAAAATATAGTTGGTAGAATTTGTGTCCCATGACTACATCTCTCAGGACTGCATTTATGAGTCTCATCCAAGATTCTTTGATTGCTTTTTCATTAGAGAGTTCCTGTAGTCTGGTCCAAAGTAAGTCTCCGTAAGGCTGTCCTGGTTAAGAAAAACGTTTCATCAGGTCAGAAAAAGGGTTTTTATGAACTCAGACTGAGAGCGTCACATAATCCTTGTTGTCCAGGCACTGATGACATTTAGACTAATGCTGTCTGAAAATCATCTTACCTGTATTGTGATAGATGCTTTCTTCACTGTTTGAGGAGGTCTTACGTGTTCTTTGTTTTGTTTTTAACACCTCACCCCTCTCAGTTAACCAGGCCTTTTAAGGCCACTTGCATGTATTTGGTTCACAAGCTCTCCATACCATCAGAGTGTCACAGTGGATAATTGCATGTCTGAATGGACAAGTGACAAGTGGGCTGCTGCTTCACTGACTGCCAGTACTGTCTGACTGAAAGGGAGTATTTTGGGTTTGCAGACAAAGGCCGGCATTCTGGATGCTTTGATGCTGTGGCAGATTTTCAGGCATGTGAAAGTTTCTGCCACAGAATTTTGTAACCACTCAGTTAGTGGATTCAAGGGAAGACTGGAAAAGTAAATGCAAGAAAAAAACACTGGAGGTTATAAATTATATAGCTCTGGAGATCTCTGTTTAAAATAAGACACAGAAGTGTCTGGCAGGATGTGGCTAGGATGTTATGTGTACTTGCTGTGTTCTAGCTAGTCAGGCATCTGCTTATGTCTGTAGTTTAAAGTAGGGTAGTGGTGTGTTCAGGCCCTTGGTCCAGCTTATTATCATTGTTACTGCTTCTGGATGAACAGTGAAAGGCCATTTAATTTTCAGAAATATAGGTATTTTTAACTGTTCTCTGATTATTACTTATACAGAAAACTTGTCTGATCATCATGAGTATCTGTATTCACACTTTGCTACTGCTGTTCAGATCAGTGACTTAGTTTTTTTTAACAGCCTCACCCTCAGTATATGTCCCATTGTACTGCACAGCTTTCTGTAATAGGTTTGTCTAGCAAATTATTCTGAGTCTCCAACTATTTCTGTGCAAAATAAAGTAGTCTAAAATACAGTCAGGCTTTTGCATGGGATTTGTCTTTAAAAAATGTCATTTTTTTTCTCTGCGTATTTTTAATTGCGTGCTTTAAAAATTATCTGAGTTGGTTTGTAGATTATATTTGTTTGAGTAATACAAGACTGTTTTTCAGGTGTCTTTGGTTATAGGGAAAGGGAGCGGGAGCTCAAACTTGTTTTCTGTCACCACTTTTCCACAATTTCTTCTGCCTCGCTGAAGCATTTAACGGAAGCTGGACATGCAGCCCTTTCCTGCTTTATCTTCTCATCACTTCCAAATGTGTGACTTGTCTTAGTAAGAAAAAAGTCTTTAAGCTCAAAAAACCAAATCCATTTATTTGATCACTTAGTACAGTTTGAATTTGTCTTTTTTTTAAAGAATTTTTTTTTCTTCTCACTTGCCAAATTACACAGCAGCGTACCAAAAATTGCTCAGAGAGAAGTACTAATAATACAGTGGTTATAGAGCTAATGTAGTCTGGTTGAATCTCCTGTAAAGTAGCCGAGAAGTCTTGTCTATGGCAATTGTATAATCTCTAGCAAGTCTTCAGTCTCTGTTTGTAAAATGCTACTTATAATTTCTCTTCTATAGTGAAAAAGAAGATGATGAAAGTGAAAAAAGAGAAGAAACTGGTGACACCTGGGAGGAGACTAGTGGTGGTGTAGACAGATCATCTGGTCCTTGGAACAAGTCAGCTCCTGCACCGGCACCTGTTGTTGAACCAATTGGTAAATTTAACTCGAGAGTTGTTGCCTTTTCCAGTTGGAAGTGTATAAGGTTGAATTAAGCTACCTAGAGGGTGGAGCTCAAGGAGCAGTTCTGTTCAGGCACCTCCTAATGTACTAATGGCTTGTTTGACACACTAGCAAATGAAGAAGTTTTCCTGTGAGGGGATCTGAGGAATGGAATTGATAGTACCGTTAGATGCTTCAAATAAACACAAAGAGAGGGTTTTTTACTTCTGACTTCAAAAGGGTCGAGGGGGGAAGCACTCCATCTTTGAAGGAGATCACTCTATCGCTCTACAGTCTGCAGAATATCTGTTGGAAGCATTTCCATTGAACTAAAAATATTGCTTTGACAATTAAGTGGATGTTCAGCTGGTATCTGGTGTCTGGTATGGCAGTTCTTCTGTGGTCAGTAGCAGACTTCCCAAATCAGTTCTAGGGTGCAGAGATCATGACATTGCAAAGCTGATTGTTTAAGTGGGGTAGGTCTGTAATTTTGATTAAATACAATTTCTTGGCGTCAGTGGAGGAACATTACCTAGATATGATCTGAGTTTTGACTACTGTTTTCTCTTGACAAGTTCATTGAATGGTGGTCTGCTGTGGGCTTTTTTTTGGTTTTGTACAGATAAAGAGATAAAGTTAATTGATTGGTGTTATTTCATAGAAGATTGTTACAAACAATCCTCTTCTGCAACTGGAAAAGTGCTTTAAATAAGATTTAGCAAATACATAATTATGTGTTTAAATCTCTAAAATCTCTAATTTTGAAAGTAAGCTGATAATAAATTGCAATTAGAAAGCATGAAGTCCTCATTAGTAGTTTTGATTCCCTGAACTTGTGAGGCAGTACACTGGAGCCACATCCTAATTTGACTGCTAAGTATAGGATAAATTAGATGACACTTGATTTCCTGCCTTATGTAAGATATTTGTTTCCAAAGCTGTAAAAGGTACAAAAACATACTTGTAAGATTCTTTTCTTTTTTTTTATTTATTTCAGATATGAATGCAAGCTTACTCTCTTGTCTAACTTTTGTTCTTATAACTAGTTACAGAAACTCCAGAACCAGTTCAGACTGGTGGTGTATACAGGCCTCCTGGTGCCAGGGAGGGCGGCAGGCCACGGAGAGTACAGCAAGGACCACCAGAAATCTATAGTGATACGCAGTTTCCATCACTGCAGTCCACCGCCAAGCTTGTAGACAGTCGAAGGTAAGTACACTCCATTAATTCCCTTGGAGATGTATATTAACTGCCTTCTTTAAGCTCTTATTTTGATTTAGAGCTTAAGCTTGAATCTTTCCGCAGAGGAAAGAAATAACTAAGAAATTATTCTGTTTGGCAAAGAGACATGGGAGAGGTCTTCACTGTGTTTTCCAGCTCTAGGAAGAGTTTCTCATGAAATAACTTTAATAGAACATAGCCCAGTGAGACAGCCAAACAAGACTGCCAGTTACCTTATCTTTGACTTGCTGAAGGATTTCCCTGAAGCATGATATTTCTGCTCTTGACAGCATCTGGTTCCCTGAGATGCTGGCCGTGGTGAGGCTCTGTTATGGTCAGTAGCCATGAGTAGGATGTCTTGAGCATGCTAACTTCTCATTAGATATGAAGGTCACTTGAATGGAGAAATAGGGTTTAATAAAATGTAAATTAATAAACGTGCTGTCTGAACTGTGGCTTACAGTGCTGAGCCTCCTCACTTTTGCCAAAGTGTTTTCTATTTTGTGGTGCTGAAGACGTGAGTCTGGCCATGCTTTTGAGTCCTGATCTTTCCGTAACTTCGTTCCCTACAGAACAGATAGCTAGGCCAATATTTTAAGTCACTTGGGATTTGGGGATTTTTTTTTTTGTTTGTTTGTTTGTTTCTTTGCTTTGGGATTTTTTTTCCCTGCTGGTTATGTTATTGACTATTGTAGCCTAGCAGGAACTTTGTTTCTTTTGAGTTTTTTTGGTGTGTTTTTTTTGGTGTGACTTTGTCTGCTTGCATATGAGACTTGCTGTCAGTGATGCTTTAGGGTTTGAATGATGCAAATTGAGCTAAAATGAAATTATGAGTGAGCATTCTAGAAATGGACTTCTGCTTTATAAAACATTCTTCATAAACACATTTAATTTACATTTGCTAATGTTAATAGTGAAATTTAGAATGCAATCTGGATTGTACTGGGTGATGAATTTGAGTCTGGAGCTTTGCTTGGGAATGTTTGGCTGTTCTGTTAAAACTAGACCTTAGTATTCTGAGTTCATAATGTTTTTGTTGGGATGGGTGGAAATCGACTAGAAATTCACAATTCACAAGCTAGTGGTAAGATATTTACTGATTACATTCATTTTCCCTTAGGGATAAAGAAATGGAGAAGAGCTTTGAAGTAGTAAAACACAAAACTAGAGGTAGGGATGAGGTCTCAAAAAACCAGGCACTTAAACTTCAGCTAGACAACGAGTATGCTGTGCTTGGGGATCAGTAGAGCTGCATACACATTACAATTAAGGAATGCTTTTTTGGTAACCCTTCTACTAAGGTAACTAAACTACAGCTAACGGCTATGATGAACAATGCCACCTTATTTCTGCTGGATCTACTGCAGCAAGTGCAGACTTCTTTGACATAAGTGATTGGTTCTCCTGCAGTATGGAAGCATAATATGTTACAACTTCTCCATTGGAAATGGGGCAAATTAATATAAATGAACAAGAGTCATCAGTGTTCTTTAATTGCTCAGAAAGATACCTACAGCCAGTGGTCATTTCAAAATCTTTTTATGTTCAGATACTGAGCCTTCGTAAAGGTTGACTACCTCAGACTTGCTGCACTCATTGTGGACACCATGTGGATCACAACTTCTGGAAGAGAAGGTTACAGCTGTTTTAGTGGCCATCTGAAACTTGAAACCAGCTCTACTGGATTGCTGTCAGAAATCCTGCAGAAGTCAGCCATTTGGTTCCAATTTGCTATGACAAAGATTTAAGTGACCTTAATGACAAACGTATTCTGTTCCCCTTCCGAGGAATCCTGTCACATGTAGCCATAGCCTACTGGAGACTTCTGGAGCTTACTGAACCACTTATGCTATCCAAGTATAACAGAGCTGTAGTTTGTTTACCTTTTTAGATAGTTGTACTGAAGTAACTACAAAACAAATTAAAACTCATTCAGTATCAGATTTGAGGAATGATGGGTTTGAATGGTCTGTTTGCATTAGCCATTTTCACAGTTGTACGTTGAAGCTTTTTTTTCTTCTGTTCTTCACAAAAAAAAATGCCTGCCTTGTTTCTGGTATCAAATTGCAGTATATTTAAATTATGATGAGCTGTTGTAGTGAAATAGGATTTCTCTTGTTTTTTGTCATAAGGTTTGTCTGTCTTGCCCTAAAGCTCTTAAGACTTCAGAGTTTTGATTTAACACAGAGGTATCCGGACTCCAACTACAGTCTTCAGAATTTGTCTTTTAAAAATGAGATACATGGCAGTCGCGATACTAGAGAAAATTCTCTGCTATTATTGCCTGTTATTTTTTTTGCTGAAGAGTAGTGGTTACTTGATAACCAAAATAACTTCATATGTGGGGGGATAACTAAAGCTGGTAAGCCGTATTTGCTTGGCTACTTCTGAAGCATGCAGGCTTTTTGAGGCAGAAATCCTCTAAGTAGAACTCAAAAATGGTGTTTATTCAAAGTCAGGAAGTTTATACTAATAATGGAAGGCAATGACTTCTTTAAGTTGTTGTCATCTCTGACTTCATTTAGTGGAAGCAGGCAAAATGGAACTGATACACAAACAATATAGGACGTGGCCTGTAACACAGATTTGATGAATGAAACCTGTCAAGTATCAGAAGTGTCCTGCTGTAACGCTTTCTCTTCTCTGAATTCGTACACCAGAAGCAAACTGAAGTGTGTATAATAGTGGTGTGCTCCAGTGTTGAGGTTTCTCAGAGTAAATGCCAAAAAGTAAACACATCTATAAGAGTTGCCAATGGCAAGAAGAACAAGGGAACAAAACAAAACTTGCTTACATGTGTGGGAGTACTGTGTCTGTGCAGAAGATGAGGTTAGTGCAGGAATCGCCTAGTCGGGTTCCCTTTGACTAACTGCTGACTCGCTTTAAATCTACTTCTCTGAGGCCAATGGGATTTTTGCTGTTGACTTCAGTGGGGCTGGGGTTTCACCTGGTTCTTTTGTGCACAGACTAAAACTGGCCTTACCCTTGCAGAGTTAACTGTCTCTAAAACTTCTGCTAGAAGCTGCTATTAAAGAGATGGCTCAAGAGACTGCTATTAAAGTTGGAGACTTCATTTGGAAACAAAACACCACTGAAAGACCCATACCAATACCTTGGACTCTGAGCCATGTATCTTCCTTGAAAGTATGTTGTTGCCAGCAAAACTATTGATTTGTCACTAAAGGTCTCTGTGGAATTCATGGTAAATGGACATGTCACTTGATGTGGTAGAAACGTGATGTCTTAAAGCGCTTTCCCTGATGCTCTAAAGCGATTGAGATCACCAATGCACGTGAATCAAGTTTTAGTCTACTGTATGAAGGGTAGATGAGACTGTCCATTGTACTGTCTTTATTTGATGTTTTGGGCATGAATTCTGGCAGTTCAAAAAAACCTTGTAACAGTTTCAAATCAAATAAAATGGAAATATACATGGATTCTTGAGTCTAATGAATCTTTACCTTTAGTTCCAGCTTATGATCATGCAATAACTGAGGAAACACAGAGCATTTGGATCTCTTAAGGGACAGGCCATGGAGTGGGTAGTCAGCCTTGTGGTCAGGTGGGCTGTTTTTAAGAGCTTATAGCGGTGCATATTAATATGACTTTTATTTATCCATGGAAGTTGAGTTTGCTGCCTGTCAGAGTTTTCTTACTCCCACCATATCGGACTGGTTTGAGATTGTGAATTGAGTATGAATGAAGGTTTGATTTGCTTTTCATTTGAAAGTAGCTCTTCTTTTTCAGTCTCTAATTTAGCGGAACCTGTGGATGGTTGCTGTCACCAGACTCCCATCAGCTACTGTTAACCAGAGGTGGTATTTTGAGGGCTGTTATTAAGTATATCATTCCAGGTGCTTTCTGAAGGCGTAAAGGAAAAAAATCAGCAATGCAGTAGATTTCCATAGTACAGAATGTTAAACTATTTTAAAGTGTTTCTGGTGTTAAATTTCGCTGCCAACAATATCAAAACACCAGTTGTCAGTATCTTCCTTGTAACAGTTAATTGTTCTGCATGCCAGAAATTTTGAAAGTTAGCCCTCTGTGGAAGCTCAGTATGCTTCTGAGACCTTGAAGTCCAACTTTACCTGGTTTGTTGTTGCATTCTTTCAAGGCATGCTAAGAATATCCATTCCATTCCTTCAGAATGCTTGTTCAAAGGCTCATTCCATAAATGAAGGATTATCAGTTGTACAAGTGAGGTTCTTGATACCAATCAGTAAAATGCAGTTGTGTGTTGCTTCAGGAACTTCCTAACCTTTGATGTTCTTTTATGGTGAGTTAGTCTTTAATTTCCAATTTAAAGGTTCTGTTTTACTTTCTCTGGCTTAAAATAAAAACACAGCCATGAAGTTACAAACTTACTGGTAGAACATTCAGATGTTCAGTACTTAATGGGAAAGGAACAGTTTGGATTTGTGGTTCTTGGTGATATAGTCTATAATTAAAGAAATGTTAAAATGCCAAAAACTAGATAATAAAATTGGACTTCCTAAATGATGCTTTTTGTAGAAAACTGTCATCTGTATTTACTTATGATGTGTAGTAGAGGATTTCTTTTGCCTCCTCCCCCCGCAGTGTAGCTGTGCCATGTTTAATCTTATGAAGAGAAATTGACAACTAGAAGTGACTGCCTCCTGTTACTTTGGTTTTGTTTTGTAGCTAGGTTTACCAGTCATGTCCAAAGTCGCTCTCTTACAAAGCATACAAATAGATGGATTTTTAATGGCACAAATCATATTAGAGACCTGGCACCGCAGGGACTCATGGTTTTGGTATTTGACTGCATTGTTTGGCTCTTGGAAGCTCTTCCACAATAACGTGGCTGAGATGCCTGTGCTGTTTAGGTCAAGTGAACACAATCTAAATATGATAGGGCTGCACATATTGGAGTTTACTTATCTGAGCTTTTGCAATAGTTGTATCTTTTTTGTCTTTCTAATTTCAGCTTGGTTGAACTGTTCTAAACTCACTTGTGGTTTTCTGTCAAATACCATATCTAAAATGGAGCAGACTGTTCTTTTTTCAGACCGATAGGGCTTCCTGTGCTTAAAAGGTGCTTATTTGCAAGGTAGTATTTTCAGTACTGACATGGTCAGAGAAATAAGTACCTCATATTTTACATGACTAATTTGTGCCAGATGCCCAAGAAACTAAAAACACCTCAAGTAATTAAAAATCTTTATGAATAGGCACAATCCAGGTTTATCACCTGACTAACTAGTTCCCAACTTGTCCCAGTCTGTTTTCAACTCTTAATTTCACAGATTGGTTTTAATGGTAAATAGGGGCTCTATTTTGGGAATATAAGAAAACAATAACCTGCATATTTAAATTTCAGATATATAAATTAGGGATGCAGAAGCAGGGAGGAAATTGACATATATTTGCTACTAAAGTCTTCAGGAAAAGTTTAAAAGCTTGTTTGTATTGAGGTTAATACAAGAATCTGCAAGCTATACCAGATGGAAGAAATAACAGCAGAAAAGAGAACTGAGGAGTCTCAATACTGATTTGGATAAGTCATAACTATCATTAATCTAGATTTTGGCTTCTGAAGCACTAAGTAGTTGCACCATCTTCTGTTTGAAATGAAATAGAACAGGAAGGAAGATTTTAAAAAAGAAAAGAGGGGGGAGAGTCGAAATTATGCCAATAAAACACATGATGTGTAGAAATTGAGGAATTGGGAAGGTCATTTTCTGAATGATAGTATTAAATGCATAGTGTGGGGAAGGGAGAGGAGTGTAAATACTTGGATAGAAGTGCTGCGTGGGTAAGCACTGCTTTCACGAGTGACAGATCCATCTGGCTTTAAATCAGCAAAAGTGTTTGAAGTTTAGTGCTTGAGGAAGGCATCCCATTTTCTTTTTCCCATTTCAAGCAGGGGTGTCAAACTCACAGCTCCTGCTGTTCTCCTGCTCCTGCAGCATAACGCGTGTCACACGCTGAACACGTGACCTGCGCTGGCAGGAGCACAGGGGCCGGGAGCTCAGCGCTGCTGCCGGGGAGAAACAAGGTGCTGGGCTGGATAAAACAAAGTGGAGGGTTGGATACAGCCCGCGGGTTGTGAGTTTGACACCCCTGCTTTGAATAAAAATATCAGGAAAACCTGTCCAGAGAGGAGGTAGAATTGTGCATTGGTACAAAAGTGTCTAACCAGTTGCCTTAACAGAGAACAGAGAAGGGACAAATTCCAAGGTAGTTCATTGATTCTATTAGGAAATACCTTGTTTCATATCTAAGAAACCTTTTTCACTTCTGTGTGATAAAAAGCTGAGATGCTGATTCAGATTAGTCTGGAGAAGGTTCCAGTTTCATTTTTTTGTGAAGCATCTTTGGTACATTAGCATGGCCTTATGTTCAGTTGCTTAGAATATGTGTTGATAGAGCAAAGTTAATGATACTTAATGGGCTGCTTAGCCAGAATGCAGGTATTAAAAATGTATCACAGTGTTACTGAATCACCAGAAAAAGCAGTGCATTTGGAATGGAAACTATCATCTAAAACAACTGCGTGCACTGAAGAGAAACGATCCTGTTTTGTAGCAAGAGCATAGAACCAAGAGAGTGGGGTTTGGCCTTGATTTGCCACTGAGCTGTTGTGTTAACTGCAAGTAATTTAGTTCCACTTTGCCTCAGTTTTCCCAGCTGTACCAAAAAAAACCCCAACAACCTACCTCACAGGGGTGTTGCGAGGCCAAAGCTGTTCTTTGTCAAGGTCTGGGGCTGATGGAAAGTGCTACAGTGGACTAAAAATCTTTATCAAAAGATCTTTATATTAGCATTCATTACAGTATTTTAATACTACTTTGGGAAAGGCTTATTTATAAAGAGTGTATTATAGTATGCATTCTAGCTAAGTATTATGTGATTAGACTTATTTTAGTATATGTGGAAAAAGTTCAGGCCGAGCGGTCTCACTGGTATTTCCTCTCTAATTATCTGTGCAACCCAAAAGGTATATTCATATGAGGCTTTGTGTTTTTATGTGGAATGCATCAAAATAAATACTGCTATATTTTGTAAAACCCATGATGAAATAAAATCCTGCACACAGTTGAGAGCCATCTCTTAGAATGTTCTAAAGTTTGTTCAAATGACATGAAGTAGAAACATTAACTCCTGAAAGTGTATACTTGTGTCAGGATATGGAGTGTTATTGTTATAGGAATGTAGTTTTCTTCCCCTCTCCACATCTAAACACACATTTGTCCTGCACTTCATCTTTTCCTATATTTAAGTTGAAGTAGCATGCAGGTGCAATGGAAACATGGGAGAGAGAGTAATCTTAACATCAAAATTTTTGAAGTCTGGTATAAAGGCAGGCTGCAGAGGAGAAAGGGAATGGTTGCCCGTGGAGAGGTTTCTATGAAACATGTAATGGAAAGAAAAAGCACCCAGAAGATAGAGCTGAGAGCATTAAGCAGATTGATAGGAGAGGAAAGAATACAGATACAAAAGAGGTGATTAGCCTATTTACTGTTATCTCCTCTTTTATCAGTTAACTGCAGCTGAAGGAACATGAAGAAATAATTTTTATGAATATGCCCTTGTCTGCTGTTGCTGGTGATTTCAAGGTTCATCGCTCAGCTTTTACAGTGAGCCTCCAAATAGAGGCAGAGAACATGATGGTGGCATGCACACAGACCAATTAGATGTCTGGTGGGTACTGGACAGAGATGAGGCCCAGCAGCGATCTTCTTTTGTCTTGCTGCTGTTTTTGTCATTGCAACACCTCTAAGACAGTTATTAATGTGCATCAGCCATGACAATTCTCTGTCAGCAGTGATTACTGTTACATTTCAACACAGTACTGCAGATGCTTCAGAGGAAATGTTTAATTAGCTGAATGATAAGCATTAAAAAGAATAACATGGGGCTTTTGGGGAATACTCGTGGTGGTGATGATGAATGACATTGAGGTCAACAGATTGGTAGGTGGCTTAGAATGACTTTGAAGTACATATCGTATTATATGGTGGAGACGAAAATTACTTTTAAGATGGGTATCATCTATTCTTTTCCCCTCTTAACAAATAAACTGCCTTGGTTTTACTGTCTTTCCAGCTATGAAGAGCTGCTTCTACCATTCTCTTACCAGTTTCCTCCCTGCATTTTTCTAATCTGTCACTTTTTTAAGGTACGATAAACCAGCAGATATTCATTGAGGACTTACAAGAGAAATATGTGCCTGTAATATTTTTCTATATTGTTCTGTCTTCAATACAGCCTAACATCTTACTCGCTTTCTTGACTGCAACTACACATTGAGCAGATGTCTTCATCAAGCTGCCCATGGTGATGCCTAGACCATCCTCTTGAAAGATCACAACTAATCCAGTATCCAGCTGAGCATGTATTGAGTGGTTTAAAGTCTTTCCAGTATTATTGCCTTGGGTTTATATTCTGTGGCCATTCACTTGCCACTGAAGTGCCAAGTTTACAGAGTTAGTCAGCTTACCCTGCCGATCACCATCTTCCCCAGTGATGCTGACAAACCTAATAACTTTCTATGGGCATTGGCTTTTTCCATCTGATATTCTGAAGTCTTCACTTTCATGTATATATTTAACTCTTCTTACCAGTGATTAGCACTGCATGCTCTTACTAACTTTCACTCCATCTGACCTCTTCTGTTTTTCCTTGTTTCATATCATCTGTACTGAATTTTCTTTCTAGCTCAGTTATAGCATTGAAGTCATTGAGTTATGAGTGTCTGCTTTATTTCAAATAATTTGCCTACAGAAAACTGTTAGTTAAAATATTGTCATAAGCTTCCTTTTTTAATTAAAACATCACTTATTCTGTATCTCGTTCAGAGTATGTACAACTATGACAAAATGATTCAAACCATAAAAACAGGCTGATACAAGAGAACAAATGTACTGAGAAACAGGTAAAATACATGTGAATCTAGTCCCCCAGAGTGTTATTTTATTGGTTTCAGAGAAGTTATTTCTGTCACTTGATCAGTTTTCTCACTTGAAGTCTAGATACTGTCGGACCAAGTGCAAGTGAACAAGCCCTGTAGCAAACTTGTTTTATATTTCTGGGTTGTTCTTCTCTTTGTGGCAGATGTATCACTTGGTCTCTGACCAGCAACCGAATGGGCTCAGCCACACAGTCTAACATACCTAACATAGTATTTAACTGAATGTTGGAATTAGATGACAGTATTTGAGATGAGTGCAGTAACACTGGGGGCAGGCTTAGTCTGTGTGGTTTGTTTCATCCTTTCACATTCTCATTGAGTACTTTTAAGTATATTTCTTCTATAAATAAGGTAAAGTCTTCAAGAGCTGACTGCATTTACCAGTTTATGAATACGAAGGAGATGACCAGAGTCTTCCCATATGACTGTTTGGATGTATAGGCTGCCCCTTGGGAGCTGCACTGCTTAAATATATGAATACTACATCATAGTATCAACAAGTGATATGCAGTTGAGGAGAATATACCTTGCCTTTTGCATCCAGATAAATTACATCTCTTAGGTGTTCTATTACAGCAGTTATTCGTATTCTTTCAAAAACTACTGTGGCTGCTGGGGGGTTATAAAGTTGGCAAACTGGAGCTGAGGGTTTTTTTTTTTAATTTTGAGGGGGCATAGGGAAGGGGAATAGAGCAGATGCAGCAGTATCTGATAGTTGTTAGAATGTAGTACTTCATACCCTCTCCTACGCATCTAAAAGACTCCTCTGCTGCTACACTCACCAAAGCTCTATCTTGCCACTGTAAATCCTGACTGTTACTTAGGAGCCACCCAGTAACCTTCAGGACTGACTGGTTTTCTATGCACCGGCTTTAAGCTGAAATTAGGTGAAAGACAAACTGACTTTGTGTACAGACATGACAACATTTTCTACATAATTTGCTGTCCTATTTTTCGTATTCTGCATCTCACAGCCCATCAAAAAAATCTCTTGACTTGACCTTTCTTTACCCTAGTGTATTTCCTCCTTCATCTACATTATCAGTTTGCCAAGTATTTCTAGTCAGGTGCATGAATTATTCACCACTTACTTAGAAAGCTTGATTGTGCTGTGTTTCTTCAGTTAGGGCTCTAGGCTTCACAAATGTGGCTCCATCTGTTGCAAAGTTGCTTAGCAAGTAAATTTGGTCTCCCTGAAAAATTTAACTACGCACGAGTTGAATTCCCACAAAGCACTTCAGCTCTGGACAGGACTAGGGTTACATGACTGGTAACATTCTAGCTCAAACAAAACTGTCTAATCTGGGCAGCAAGGTCTAGCCTGAAGCATTCTTATTTTTTTAATTTAGAGATGAATGAATGATGAATAGTAAGAGGGTATCGCTGTAAGTGAAAAAATACGGAACTGAGTTTGCTTTCAACAATCTTCCAGAATGTCTCACCACCACACTTAACCTGAAGGAATGAAAATAAAGCCATTTGAGCACTTATTGCAGTGCAAAAGAAAGAATGATACTGTTCGACTGGTAAAACAGTTTGCAGAAACTGAGCAAAGTAGAGTACAATGTCTATTTCTGAGAAGCCCTGTGTGCCCCGCCCCAGTTAACACAGGAACCTAGTGGTGCCTGTATATTTATATAATTATAAATTTATTATCATAACTTAAGTTCAAAACCTGAGTTATATATATATTTTTTGTCAGATGTTTTTTACCCTGGTTTACGTACCATGGCTTCTGCATATGACAACTTCTAACCGTGCAGTGCACACTGCTGCTGTTGCCCTTTTGTCCCATGTTAGAATAACGGTATCCAACTCTGTAAAGCACTTTTGTGATGTTTCTTGTGAAGAAAGCTGAAGAAAATAAATTTATCTTAACAGCACCAAGTGAATTTGTACCTCCACGTTTGTCTCGCACTTGTCTTTGCTCCTCTCTTCAGTGACTGGAGTGATCACAGCAGTTGGTGTGCTGGGTGGCAGCATGGTGGTTGTCACAGCATTGTTCTGGGCTCAACGCAGAAGAGGGGCTCGCTCTGGCTGCAACAGCTGCTTTGTGCCTCTGTTGCCCCCAGCACTCCCTCACTTTCCTTCTCCTTTCACTGTCACTGCTCAGTGCCTGCCTCACCCCGGCTTGCAGCTGATGTCCACCTGGGCAGCGCATGCTCTGGCCTGGTTGTGACACACACAAGCTGAGCAGATGGCTGGAAAACAGGTTAACACTCAGATCCCACGCTAGTGGTTCCTTTGGGGGTTGGTGTGCATCTCATTTTAGCTGCTTCCCTTTTGCCCTGCACTGAGGATTCATGGCAGCTGCAGGAACTGTGTCTAAGACAACTTTAAAGCTTAGCTAAGTGGGTCAGGGAGTGGTTTCTTATCTGTAAAGGGATTTGAGCGGCACTGCCCTTCCACAGCAGCTTCTGAGGAGTGGGAAGAAGAGGAAAGAATATAATAGAAGTCACAGGATGCTGAGGTCTCAGTAATATCCACATCCATCTAAAATGCCTGCAATTCAAAACAGCGTTTGGAGGTAGAACAGAGAACTGCCAGTGAAATACAAAGTTAAGTCAAAACATGATCTGAGGCATTAGCAGCATCATTGTTTTCAGGGTGGGGTCTTGGAGCAACTCAGTGACAGCCACAAAATAGAATCTACAAATAGCAAAAAGCATCAAACTGTTAGTCTCAAGAGAAGCAAAGTGGGTGGTAAGACTGCAGATCAGGGGTGTTAAACTCATTTTCACTGGGGGCCACATCAGCCTGCTCCTGCAACGTCATGCACGTCACACGCTGCACACGTGACCAGTGCTGGCAGGAGAGCAGGGACAAGGGGCTCGGCCCTGCCACCAGGTAGAAACAAGGTGCCAGGCTGGATTCAGCCTGTAGGCCGTGTGTTTGCCATCTATGCTGCAGATGCTGCAACTCAACAGTGGGGACTTTGACTGTGGTAAGATTGCTGGGGGCACTGATTTACCTTTTTATACAGAATTGAATCCCTGACATTCATTGGCACCTTTCCATCCTTCCTGACAATCCCTTCAGGTCATCTCGACAGTGTGTTCCAGAGCTCACTGACACAACATCCACTGCCCTGAAGTAGGAAACAGAAGGACAGTCTTGCACATAAAGGCAAGCTGCCTTACCCTCTCTCACCCAGAGATTCCCACAGTTCTGCTCCCTTGTCCCGCCCCCCCCAGCAGCAAGGGGTGAGTTCTGCCCAGCCTAGAGCAAGATGCACCGGATTCCACAAGGTTTGGACGACTCTGGCTCCTCCTTTCTTGTATCTGCAAGTGATACTGACACAAAGACTTGCTACAAAACAGTATTCAGCAGCTAGAAAATAAAAGTAGAATATACCTCCCTTCAAAACAATGAAGAGGTAAATTAAACAGACTTTAAAGGCATTACATATATTTCTCTAGACAATTCTACTGGTCTTGTGCAACTGGATGTCGTGCTTTTCTGTTCAAACAGGCTGCTGCAATTCCAGCTGCTCAAGTACAGCTCTGAAGATTTCACAAGCACCCTTTTACCCAGACTAACACGGTGCAGCTCACATGCAGCAAGTTCAGTAAACAGAGACCCAGACCCCATAGTTACTGAAAGGTCAGATTGTCCAATAGTGTAGTTGTCTGACTAAGAACATTTCCAGCTGCTGGCAACTAACATCTTTGTTCCACTCCCTGTCACAGACTCAAACAGGGAGCATAGTCAGGCAAACTTCACCTCTTTTGTAACGGTTCTATGTTTGCTGAACAGATTCATTGGCACTCAGAATGGCAGCGCCTCTGTTTCACAGAAATAATTTATTACATCCCTCTTATTTGTACAAAAAGGTAGTTTTTGCCCTGTTTCCGTTTACCCCTCCAAGAGAAAATACCAAAAGAGAAAAAAATCATGTCAAACCTAAGTCCATTACTGTGTGGGAAATACAACAGACTTCTTATCAACTGGTATTTTCGTCACAACACACACATAAAATGCATGATAAGCATCTCATGGAGTATTTCTTAACTACAATTATACAATGGTGTCCATAAATAAAATAATCAGAGGGACAGTTAAGCCATTCTGGAGACAAACTGTTTTTTGGATAGGTTCTTCACTCATTTTCTGATGCTGGTGGTGACAGATCTTTCCTATGAGCATTACTCTAAAGTTATTTTAATCTCAGGACAAACTAGAAGTGAAACTTAATTTTTTTAATTTTTGAAATGCTTTTAATTTTTGTGGCGAGAATGAAAGAAATATAAATATGAATTTAAAAATGTACAAATTAAAAGCACAGAATTTTCTCAGTGTATTCTGGATCGCTTGACTCTGCTCATTTCTCCCACAGCTTTTCTTTTCTGGGATAATCCAGTTCCAAGATCTGTGTTACTCTGTAGGTAAGACTGAGCTTCTGGCAGGCAATAGGACTCCACTGAGGGAGGTGGATCCTTCAACAGAAGAAGAAAAAGAAGTAGTTTAGCTTAAGGTTTTGTTTAGCTCATGAGACTTCTGAGAAAAAACACTCATTAGTTTTTTAAAATTGAAAATACCAAAATAAACACCGCACACCTACATTTTGAATACGTTTTGCAAGTTCCCTACCCACAGAGCCCACTGCCGACACCAAAACAAATCATGCTTCAGCAGCTAAAATTTAGGGCCACAGATCAAAATAGTCAGTGCAGGCACTTGTGGCCACAGTTCCTGGCAAAGAAGGCAGGTGATGGGTGGTGCAGCAACCCCTTCCAGAGGCTTCAGGTGGCTGGCACAGCTGGTGGCAAGGGGCCTGCCCCATCCACAGGTGGGGTAGGTGAGAAGCACCTGGAGAGCCGCCTGAGGCATGCACACCTGGATGAGGTAGTCAGCAATGTACTCTGGCTTCAGGCAGTTCACTCCTTGGGCTGCTGCCTCTGCTACGTTAACCCTGCTGTCATCTGGCTTTAGCTTACTGAAGTCAGCAAAGAGATGAGTCGCTTCTTTAAAGAGGGACACGGAATGACCAGAAAACACCTACAGATTAAAACACAACAGGCAAAACCAAGTTTATTTCTATGTTTGTTCCCTATGACAAATGTAGTTCATGACCTATAATTTCACTCATCAAATTAATTAGCAAACCAATGGGAAAGAAAACACTGTTTACAGCTGCGTTCTGTACCACCAAGTACCATTCAAGAGGGGTGATCCTTCTCATCAGGGCAGGGCAAAGAAATTCCATCCTCAGTTCCCACCAGCACTACAGACTTCTGTGACCTCAGACAAGCTTGCCCTGCATGACCACATGCAAAGTAAAGATGACATAGCTTTTTCCTCCCACCCTTTGACCATGTCTCACCTATGCTGTATAAGCAATTTTGTTGATTAAGACCCTTTACTCACATGGAAAATGCCCAGCACAGGGTTTAAGAAATAGAAACATATGTGTATTTTGTCTTCCTCTCAAAAAATTACATACTTTTGCTCCTCCTGACTGAAGAAGGCGCCTGAATCCTGCTTCCTTGGTTTGATCAACGTTCAGGATCACTTTCCAGCCACTGAAAGCTCCCTAGATAAAAGACTCAATTTAGTCAAAAATACATTGCTACTAAAAAGTACAAAGATTAAATGGTCTACAATTTGCCCCTTTCAGTAATATCCATCAGGTAAAGATTTGCTATCGCTGAGTGTTGTCTTTAAGTACAAATGCCAGAAAAGAACTCCACACAACATACAAGTACTGGGCAGCTTACAGTCAGGCACCTTGCCACCAAGCCCTTTCACCTCCAGAGCAAGGTGAGCAGACCAATCTATGAAAAGACCCTCGGCAATGAGTACTTTTTCCATAACACCAGGCAATCATTTACAGAAACATATCTTAAGGAAAACAGTTATTTGGAAACAAAATTTCCCCCCTGACCCCACGCATTATATTATCTACTCAGTTACAGCAACAGCACCCAGGGCCTCCTACAAGCACCCACTATGGTTTCCAAGCAGGCAAAGGGTACAGGGGATTTGTTACAAGCACTCATTTTTAAAAGGTCCTTGTAAAACAGATGCAAGTGAAGATTTGTCCTGATGTGCCTGAAACATGAGCAGTATTTCTGCCTTTCAATAAATACACTGAATATCAGAATGGTTTTGGTTGGAAAAGACCTTTACGATCACCAAGTCCAACCACTGATTCAGCCTTGCTAAGTCCACCACTAGGCCATGTCCCCAAGTACGACATCTACTGCTCTTTTAAACACCTCCAGGGATGGTGACTCAAACACCTCTCTGGGCAGCCTGTTCCAATGCTTGACAACCCCTTCAGTAAAGAAATTCCTCCTAATGTCCAACCTACATCTCCCCAGTGCATCTAAAGTCCATTCCCCCTGTCCTGTCACTAGCTACCAGGGAGAAAAGACCAACGCCCACCTCACTACAGCCTCCTTTTATGTAGAGAGCGACAAGGTCTCCCCTCAGTCTCCTTTTCTCCAGACACAACTGCAATATCTGATTTGGGAGAGGAGTTAAAAAAGCTTTGGGGACCCCAAGTCTCAGTTCCAAAAATCTCACTGAAAGACTACGGAACTCACACTGCAGAAATCATGTAACATGTTTCAGGAAGAGTGTAAACTTATCCCGTGTTTGAGGCACAACAGTGTGCTCACTGCTAGCACTATAAAAATGCTGTCCAGAGAGCTGTATTCACCTGTGCAGCACAGCACAGGATTTCTGTTGCTCCAAGTACCAGTTGTGGTTTCCTAGTCAAGCCGATTCAGGTTGGCTGCCCAGTCAGAGCTCTGAAGCATAAACATCATCTTCCTGGCTGAGGGGCATTTACCTACATAAGTAGCCACATTCCAGCTTTGCAAAACATGAACAATGGTTCAGGAGGAGATTATGACTTTTACTATACCAGCACTAAAAGATTTTAAACCACAAAATTACTTAATTGCAATATACCCAGCTAAGCCACTTTATTCTTAACATCAAGGCAGATTACCTTTCCCTGTCAGTTAAGTTTCTCAGTGACAATCCATGTCCTGTCCACCCACACCGTACAAGTTAAATGAGGATGTAAATACCTCAACAATACCAGTTTCTTGCCTCCCTTTATGGATTTTCTTCCTCCACCTCATGGCTGCAAGTGCTAGTTTCTTCTGGTTCACATTGATTCCAGGCAAAACATTAAGTATAGAAACACTTCCCCACTCGTAATCTTCTTCCTAGAACAATCATGAGTTTGACTTACAAAGCAGTCCACCCAACTCTACCAGCAGAAAAAAAAAATAATAAAAAATCCACACCAAAAAGAAAAAAAAAAAAAAAAAACTCCATAGAATAAATGCCAGTTCACTCTAGCTTTATATAGCAATTTTATCTGGCCAAGACAGCTTTAGGTGATATTAGAGATACGGCTCTTAATTACACTTATGTATCAAAATCAACTCATGTGACATCAAGCCATATTGTAGACATCCAGATTCCTCTTGAAGTGAATTCAACAGCAAAGCAAAGCAACTCACTCATTCTGGACACCATTGACTCTACATTTCTGCAGTGTCTTCCAAACCAAAAAAAGCTGGTTTTGATGCATAAAGCTATGAACCAGCCCACAGGCACTATTTTAAAGTTAGCTTGGTCAATGTAGAAGAACTGCAACACCCAGCAGAATCGTGAAATAACGGTTAGAGAGGTGAGGAGTTGGGAGAGATAGTGCAAAAATGTTTATGTACCTGGTGACAGAGTTGGATTGTTTGAAACTATTACACGTTCATTTACTGAAAGGATAAAGATTTAACTCCTGGTGTAACAAAATCCACACAAATTTAACTGATACCAGTGAAAACTCATTAAAAGGTATTCAAACTTCAATTTTCAGAAGCAACTATAAAAAGTACAGGTACTTTATTTATCCTCCACCAGCTCATAGAAAAGCTTGCCAAAAAATTTCTCAGACTTTGGATCCTCTAAAATTCCTGTAGCTTGGGGACCCTAAACTGACCATTGGTTTTGAGGTGTTAAGGCCTTTCCTAATGGTGTAAAATAAAAAGAAATGTGAAAAGCCGCAACACACTCATTTCTCAATAATAAAGCCACATGCCTGAACAAAGCAGCCAGCTCCTCTGCATGCCTCCAGGTAGGAACGATGAAGCACCCACTTTCCAGCTGCCATCGAAGCCAAGAATTTTTCGTTTCGAAGAGGATGTCCCACAACAATGTGTGTGCAACTTGGATCAAAGCACTGTTTCTCAAGTACTATTCCACCTTGAATTGAGGAATGAATTTGATTCAAATTATTCGAGAGTCATGCTGTGCCACAAGAAGGATTAACTCAAAGTTGAGAATTATTTGAATTCAGATAAAAATATACTTAAATTTATTTGAAAGTGTCATGACTGAAGTGACGCAAGCATAGGCTGGCAAGAAAGGAGGAGCAGTCAGGAAAGAGTGGCTCTAATAAAAATAAAGTGCCACTGTAACACAGAAATGAGAGACAAGAGGACAGCGGATCCTGGGCACTCCCAACAGCAAAGAATAAGGCTGTTGTGGACACAGCTAAAAGAAAGCTGCCAGAAGACAAAACCATTGCTGTTTTATGGCAAAGCTGATTGCCCACATAATAATAATATATCCAAAGAACCACTCACAAGCATGGAAAGCCATAAATTTGAGACCTCAAATCTGATGAGTTGTTAACAGAAGCCCTTTCTTCTCCCCAACAAGCCACAGCTGAGCAGACACATACAGACACACACTATGCTTTGCATTGCACAAATATCTGGTACCTAATTCCTCAATCAGATGGCAGTAATCAAATCTTTCTTGAGGATTAAGAGAAGACAGCTGAAATTTACGGTGTTCTTCTGGTTTTTCGTCAGCCTTCTCATCTTCTCTAACAGCCTGGAAATACAGTAACGTTATTTTTATATTAAGGGTTTTTTTTAGCCAGGAAAAGCAGAACCAAACTTGTCAATCACTTGACAAAAAGCTTGGATCTTATTGAATCAACGTTAGGCTTCTGCTTAACATCCTCTTGGCTCCCCTTTTCTTCAGGGCACAAATGAACCAATCTGTCATAAAAACTAATTCTTCATTCATATCCACTGAATGCAAAGTTGAACATATGAGGAAATCCTCATCCATCTACCACACTTCCTCATCCATTCAGACTTCCTATAACTTTGAGGACCTTCATACATTTCCACCACAGCTCATTTACTAACACGTTACGCCTCTGAAGAGACAGAGATGCTGGAAGTTTGAGCATCAAGTGATACACTGGGGGCAAAAGACAGCTCATTTTCCTAGGTCTTTCCAAGTTCATTATAAAATAGTAGAGTTTTAAACCATTTTTTTGGCAAAAAAATAATTTTCCATTTGTACTGAAACATAAATTCCAAATACCATCAAGGAAACAAAAGCCTAACATTTTTTCCATCATCCTAACATGGCTGAAGGAGTTCCAAGTAATAAGCACAGTAACTCTCCACTTCAAAGCCTACCTCAGCATTCCAGTAGGAATTAACAGGACAAAAAACTTTGAACAAACAAGCTTCACTTCATATAATCATAGAATGTCCTGTGTTGGATGGATGATCCACAAGGATCATCGAGTCCAATCCTGTTCCCACACAGGACAATCCCAACACCCACACTGTGTGTCTGAGGGCATCGTCCAAGTGCTTCTTGAATACTGTCAGGTTTGGCACAATGACCGCCTCCCTGGGGAGCTGTTCCAGTGCTCCACCATCCTCTGGGTGAAGAACCTTTTTCTAACATTCAACCTAAAACACCTTTCTGCCATTCCCTCAAGTCCTATCAACGGTCACCGTTGATAAGATATCAGTGCCTGCTCCTCCTCCTTCCCTTGTGAGGAAACAGTAGATGGATATGAGGTTTCCCCCTCAGTCTCCTCTTCTCCAGGCTGAAGTTATTCAGAAGGCTAATTGAGTTAACATTATTTTTTCAACATCTCAAAAGAAAGGAGGGAAAGAGAAACAGAACTGCATGCTCCACTTCAAGATTTTAAATGCAGACATTCAGCTATTTTACATTTATCATCAAGTTCAAAACCTCTTTAAATGTGACTACATCTCTCAGAACACAAATCATCATAAATAGTTCTTCACATGACAAACCTTTTCTTTGGGCTGTGGTGCCACGGGAGGGTTAGCCAGTGGGAAAGCAATGCTGGGGGCCTGCGGAGTGGGGATCAAGTGATCTTTAATCGGTGTTTCAGGATCTCTGCATACAGGATTCTTTCGACTTTCAATCAAATCTCCATCTGCAACCTCAGGAACAGCTGTGAAAAGTAAAGCACTTACTGCATGACTCATCTTTGGCTGAATATAATTAGAGATAAAGTAAAAAATAAGAAGTTTTTTTAAAAGTTGCTATCCTAAAAGGACAAAACACAACTGCTGCTACAACATACATAGTTACATTTCACCATTCCTTTTGATAAAGATACACTTCCTTGTACCATAAATCACCAATTGCATATTCCAGACTCATGTCCCTGGATGCCTTGCTTTGAAAGAAAAAAAAAGCAAAACCAAAAACCCTCAGTCTCATTTCTTTGGCTAAACAGCACTGATTCGGTTGAACTAAAAATCAATTGAATGCATTTGGCTAATTTTCTTTAACTTCCTCTAGGACAGGGTCAGTTTTCAGGACGACTACTGCCACAAGCTGAAAATCTGTAAGTAGATTGAGGGAAGGAGCTGGGACAGGAGGGAGGCAGTGAGGAGAGAGAAATAAAGGATTCTGATGTCTCTCAGGAGGCAGGAAATGGAAGAAAGCAAAAACAGATGAAAAAATGTATGTGTGTTGCTTCCTTAGTCCTAGCAGTAGACTAAAGACTTCAGAAAGAACAGGAAAGATAAGCACAGTATCCTGACTGAATCCTGACCACAGCACGTCCAGTGCCAGCTCTGACACATCTGTTTCTCAGGCCCAGGCATTACCTTCTTCCCATATCTCCATTATTCACCTATGAATATCTTGACTGAAAGTGTTCAAGGCTAGGCTGGGTGGGGTCTTGAGTAGCCTGGTCTGGTGGGAGGCATCCTGCCCATGGTAGGTGGCTGGAACTAGATGATCTTTAAGGTCCCTTCCAACCCAAACCATTCTATGATTCTATGAAATAAAAAGATTACGGTACTGGTATTCCCATGGCAAATGAATAGAAAAGCTTCTCTTTAAAAAATACCAACACGTAATGGAGCTCAAAAGATGCAGAAATGTATTTTTGGCATTCAAGAAATGCGAACAATGCTCACTTTTTTTTTTTTAAGTTGAATTCAAGCACTACTGTATTTTAAAAATTCCAAAGATCAAATGAATGCTCTAGCAAAGACAAAGGATATTGTATTTCTGATTTTAATTGTACCAGCAATCTCTGAATCAGCTACAGATCCTTTGAAAGCAGACTCATCCATGTTCTTATTGGCGTTACTGGGACCTTGCTCAGTGTACTGGGAAGGACTATTAGGCCACTGAAAGTTGCTGACAAGTCTTGCTCTCTCCTCCCTCGCAGTAGGATCGTCCCAGATGATCTGCTCACTCTGGGATGGTTCTGTGTTTATATCTGTGAGTGCCTGACGGGACTGCCTAAGGAAAAAAAGCACAGATACCTTAAATAGTCTTCAGTAAAACAAAGTAATACCATACTAGAAGGCAATATGTTAATGATTACATCAACTGTAGCAGCCAAGTGACCTAATTATTAGAAAGCATGGCTAGGAAATGTAAAAATTTCAGTATAAAAGCAATTCTGGCAGCCTGGCTTTATGGGCCAAAGTATCAGCATGGCTGAAAAAAAATGGCAAACAAACTGTAAGAAAGATATGTTTTTATTATGTGTCATATTGATGAATTCCAAAATCTGTATACTCTAGTCTAATTTGCAAATAAACACCAAGCTAAGGGAATAATTTTGCAAGGTTTCCATTACTTTCTCACTGTAGCTCAGCATTGCTACAGCTCCAAACCTACTCTCTGTTTAGAGAGAAAAGGAAAAGAACAGAGGAGAAACATTCATGTAGGTGGCTTTGCAGGAATGCCTACCACTTGTATATGACCTACACGTGGAAATACTGCAGCAATGGTTTCTTCGAAATACATAAGAACACTTAATTAATCTGAAGAGAGAGAAAAGAAATGAGTTGGCATAATTAAATTTAAAATTAAAAGGCAATCATACTGTTCTATGATTTTTTGAAAAATAAAAGATAACCACTATGAATTAATTCTGACTTTACCCAGCACGTCCAGTTAAAGATGTTGAATCGTAAGACAGTACATCACTGGAGAAAGACAATACATCTGAAAACCTTGGAGACAGATTCATGTTTCAATGGCTGTCTAAGTATGTGCAATGAGGACAAAACGCAACACTTTGAAACACAAATCAATACCTTAGGGCTTCCAAGACCCTACTGCGGCCATTTCGCACAGACCGCGTGCTGTCAGGAGTGGTTGGAGAGCCATCGAAACTGTTCCTCGAAAGGGAACCTCTTTGCCCTTGTGGTTTCACTAGAGATGTGGCAGACATAATCTCCTGCAGCTGCCTCTGGAAGTTCTCCCTCATTTCTAGTGCTTGGGTTAAAACTTAAGAGAAGAAAGAAAAGTCACAAAATCAAGACTGTTGTAAAAACTGAGTAAAAACTCCTCCCCGCCCTGCCCTGGGACAAACCCAACACATTAAGAAGCGGAAAAGACGCCTGTGCAAAAGTATCTAAAAAAACCTACATCTGCCCCAAGTCACCTATTCCCAGACACAAGCATAAATATCTATGTGGCTCGCTTCTGAATTTGCTTGCATGATCTAACTTAGATCAACTATTCTCCCACAACACATCTATTTACACAACAGAAAGTATACTCTAAAATTCTGATTTGTCATGTTAAATACAAACACTGGCGTTTTAAAAACAAAGGAACAGCAATTATGTAATTTGCAATGGATGATCATGATTTTCTTACAGGCTGTCAGTCTTTACAATAGAGAGGAAAACCCCATCCCTCACATCCAGCAAGACTAAGGGCTAGCTGTACTTCACTGAGATATTAATTAGTACCTAAAGCTTCCTGGTACTTATTTATATACCAGCCAAGTATATTCAGCATCTGAAACTGGCTTACACTGACAGTTTGATGATCCACAACTATTTTGAAAAACAGCGATTCACATTTACCTCCTTTGGATTCACTTGTTACAACTTTTTCTTCCCCTGTAGTGACAGTTTCCTTTATTTGGTCAGTAGTCACATCGCCTTCAGCATCATCTTCATCCTCTGGAATAATCTAAAACCAAAAGACGACAAGTAGAATTCTCAAACACCAGCTTTTTTTTGTTGTTTTTTTACCCACATTCACCACTTGTATAAACTCTGATGATTATTAATTTTGCCTTAAAATAAATCTAACATTTCTGCTACCGCAGTGACAGTAAAATGATGATCGGCAACACCGAAGACAACACTATTCTGCAGCCTGCATGCCTACTAAGGTGAGTTCACACCTTGGATCTTGTTACATACAAAAGAAGGTAAAGGCTCCACCTGCATCATTTCAAATTTGGAAAGCACTTCTAATACCAAAATGCCTGTCTTTCCTTCCATCACCCTAGAAAAGGAATATCACAAATGCAGAAAAACCTTAAGGAACACCTGTGACAGCTACTATTAATTACTAGCTAAACCTAATTCATGGCATCACTGAACAAGTACCAACATTTTTCATTAATACATTACAGGTAACTGAATCCACATCACTTCACAGAACACAAATTCGTATCACACACTATACCTCATCTTCATCTGCTGGTTTTCCAGTTGATGAGAGTTTACTGGAGGAGGAGAGCCTGACATCTTGCACTGCACTGATGTCCAGGCTCATTTTGGGATTGTAAGTGTGAGGAAAGAGAGATTCAGGCAGCCGTTTATATTCTTGGGCACTCTGTAATAACATCAATTAATATCAAAAAGATAAGAAACTGATTGAGATAAGAGAAATTCCACATCTAAACACAGAAAAAGTATAACAAGAATGCCACTGAAAGAAGTACTTCACACAAGAGAAAAATGCGGCTCTTATTCTGGAAAATATGTAGCAGAAACGTTCAGTGGAAGAGAATTTCTTTGCTCCTCACGGAGAATAACGTATAAGTACATCAGTGAAAACTGATCGCTCCATTTTTAAATGCAAAGCAGGATGCAAAACATCAGTTCCTATATATGTTCAATATAAATTCAAAGAGAAAATCAGTGCCACAGAACTGGTCTTAAACCTCCATTTCCTTTCAGTTTTGGTAAATGAACACAGCAAGCTCCATACCTCTAAAAGCCAGTGTTCTGAAACAATATGTATACCCCGTTCTTTAACGGATTTGTACTCCTTATTGTTGTCATTTTGTCCTCCCTTGTAGATAAAGTGTGTTACTGTTTCATCAAAGCACCATCTAGAAAAGAAAACAAAATGTAACTCGAAGATACCATTTCCTTTCAAAAAGTATACGAAATCCAGCTCAGAAATTGTCCCATCCCTTATTCATGTCAAAATACTGTTTTGCCTATTTCGTTATGCCTAAATGAACTACAAGCCCACTTTCTTCATCAAAAAAGACAGCATTCAGCTTCAAAAAAGCAACACAGAACAAGTCTGATGTATTTTGAAAGCATTTCTGAAGTAAACAAAACTAAATCTGGAAGGAGATTAGGACGTATGGAAGGAGAAGGGCTTTGCTTTTGTTTTTTGTTTTGTTTTGTTCTTACTTGAGTATGTGCAGCTTCAAATCAGTTTCTGAAAAGAAAGTGTGACCCAGGATGAGAGAGCTTTTTCTTTTGTTTACATATTGAACTGCAAGTGAAATATCGATTTTGGAAACTCAAAACAAACAAAATACAGGATTCTAACATTTAAACTTATAAAAACTGATAAACTGATAGTTATTTGCTACCTAATGAAAAAATAATCAGCATTTTTAAGCTACTACCAAACATAAAGGCAACTTCCTCAGCCACACCATGAATGATAGCACTTAGTATAGAAGTCAGTTATGAGAGGCAGAGGCAGAGGGAGAGGGAGATTCTGCAGTCTGGGAAGACTTCAGAACAAAGTCTTTCCATGAAAGACTTGTCAAGAACACAGACACTGGGGATGTAGTAGGGAAAGACAGCCTTGTTTTACAAAAGGAATTGCTTAAGATGGGGAAACATAATGTTTAACTATACAAAGGGTCATGCAGTTAAGCACAGTAGAATGCCAAGACTCATATACACTAGAAGTCACATCAGTGCAGAAGCTTTGAAGCCGTTTGTATCAGTTGATACCTGTAGTCTGCCCCAAGAGAAGCTGCTACTGCATTCAGTTCACTTTGCTTCTTACTAAGTTTTTTACTAACACAAATAACAACATCAGCTAGAGGCCTGCGCTCTTCTTCCTGTTCAGGCAGTAGAGGAAAAACAGGAGACTCAGGTTTGGAAGGTTTCTGTATCAATAATAAAAATACTTTAATATTTAGTGTAGCATGTAGTAAAATATGCAATAACAATAAAACTAACATGAAGAAGTTTTCTCTGTTTTTGCTGTTCCCAAATACCATGGTGAAAATCCAGCACTATTAGCTTTCCATGCACTAGGAGTCCAAAGACAAGAGATGCACTCTCAGCCAGTCTCCCTGGAGCATATTCTGCTCCTCCTATCACAGACTGAGCAATTCCTGAACACTGAAATTAGGGAATTACCAACCCTGATGCCACAGAATTATTTCACTGTATTGGACTGAAAATAAGTAAGAATAAGGACCTACAAAATAAGAAGTGACAGCCTTCCCTTGCTGAAGGCCATCAGCTTTCTTGACCCCCTCTACAGTAGGAAGTGTAGGAACACAGTAAGCAACACAAAAACGCTCCCTTTCCTCCTACACCTTTTTCTGTTTTCGCTCACTAGGGTAGATCAGACTGAAGAAGCAAGGCAACTACAAGAAAGGATAACATAATACGCTTTTATAAGGGGGCAAGCAACTGACTACAGATCTCGTGCCTCCCAGTAAGCAGAAGAACAGCATCCTACAGGGGAGGACAGGAAAACAAGACACATGCATTAAAAAACTCCTAACTTCAGTCCAACACAAAATTTAATTCCACTTAGCTGGAGCCTGGGAATTTCTTAAGTGTGATGAAATCCTCTCATCACAATACTAGAAAGTCTAATTGGTACATATTTATAAGCCATGCTACTTGACAACTCCTTAATACTCAAGAGAGTATAGACAACAAAAAAAGGTTTCGTAATTCTTCGCCTTCTAGTAGGAAACTCTTCTACCTTATCTTCTTTTAACTGTCATTGAAGAATGCATAATCTCTTGTATTTCTACTGAAATAGGTCACAAAGCACAATTCACAAACTCCTTTGTAACTTAAAATCACAAAGGATTCAGCATTTAGTTAACTGAGTCTATGTTCATGAAACTCAAATCCAGAATTTCCTACCCCTTCTGGATGTGCAGTGGTCAACTGAGGGCTGGCAGTCAAAGCTACTGCATGCCTGGTGCTGTTTGCCAGCGCCAGCTTCAAGTTCCTGCCAATGACTTCAGACAGAGGTGTGCTCAGTTTCCTTGTTTTTTGATCAGGACCTCCTGGAGTTTCCAAAGCTGCCAGAGCATCCTACCAAAAAAAGAAGCAACCGACTGACTTTCACAAACACATTACAAAATTCTCACTCAAGTGCAAGTTTCACGAATACAGTCTGGATCAAGATTTCATACTCCCAAGTCAGGACAGTGCACTGCAGCAGCAGTTAGCAAGTGCAACTGCAGTACCATTGCAGAAGAACAATACAAGACAACCCCAATCTCAGAGTCTTCACAAGCAAAACAGGATAAAGATAGATTACTAATCCCTTTTCACTGCCGTCGATAAAAATTGCCCTCAATAGAAAAGCCAGTGGTCAAATCCACAAGAGTACATGTAAGTATGCGATTCTAGGTCTACCTTTCAAACACCAAGTTTCCTACTGCCCTTTTTTAAAAAACAGAAATTTTGCTCCAGAGAAACCTGCTTTTGAAAATTATCAGTGGCACATGATTAGATTTCAAAAAGCAGATTACCAATTGAATCAAACTCAACCACACGCTCACCCACAGAATAAACTGGGTAGGAAGGGACCTGAAAGACCATCCGGTTCCAACACCCCGCCATTGGCACGGACACCCTCCACTGGGCCAGGTTGCTCAAAGCCCCATTCAACCTGGCTTTGAACACTTCCAGGGATGGAGCATCCATGACTTCTCTGGGCAACCTGTGCCAGTGCCTCACCATTATCACAGGAAAAAACATCTTCCTTATATCTTATCTATATCTCCTCTCTTCTATCTTAAAATTGTTCCCCACCATCCCATTCCTGCACTCCCCGATAGAGAGTCCCTTCCCAGCTTTCCTGTAGGTTCCCTTTAAGTACCAGAAGGCTACTGTAAGGTCTCCCCAGAGTCTTCTCTTCATGAAGCAGAACTGACTAGAGAGAACACTAGATTCTTCTGGTTTTGTAATAGGTGTTTTGTTTTGTTGTGGGCAGAGGGAGTAAAAAAAAACCCACCAAAACAATCAATTTAAAAACAACATAAAAAAAACCCCTAACAACTTTGTAGGAACTGAATGCATTCATCCTTCACTTAATGCTTTGAAAACAAACATCAAACCTGAAGCCTTCTAAAGCACACTGGAGTCATTCAAGAACTATTCCAGTACAGATAGACCTGAAGTGTCAGGCATTTCTTTGCTCTGTTTTAGGACTAGGAGTTTTTCCAGCTATTTGTGGCCTTTGGAATGACAAAATGAACTCAAAACCCCAATGTATTTTTCAATTTGTAATAACATTTTTGTAATTGCTATAAAGCTATTACACCAAAACAAGTTATTACAGTAGCATTTCATCACAAAACAAGCAAACACTTGTTTCCAAACAACTGGAGCAATTATAAGCCCTCTTGTTAATTTTCTCAGTCTTTAGATGCAAAGAACACAGACTGTGTACTATGAGAGATGTAGAACACATGAGCATATGATACAATAAGCACAAAAGAACTTTGTTGAGGACATCATAGCATCAACTAGTCAATAAATTTAGTCCACAGGTTATTAACTAGAAATACATATAAACAAACAGAGCCAGTTTCCCTGGCTTTTTAATGGGACGTCTGTATGTTAACAGCATAAAAAGAGGTCAACACAGATTTCCTTGCTACTTTTAAGTTCACATGCATCCTTAACCCTATCGGCTCTACTGACTAAAAACACGGCAAAGATGATCACCTTTACATCAAAAGAAGGCTTGAATAACTTGTCCTTGGAAAGAAATTTTGACGGTGTATCAAGATGTAAAGATGGTTCTTTCTGTGGCAGCCCCCCTTGTGTAAGAGGGGTTGTCTTCTTCCCAATATGATGAGAGATTACAGCTTGGAAAGCTTTACTCTGGAACCTGTTGATATCCAGAGGGGTCACCGCTGTTTTTTTTCCAGCTTCAAGGAAGCAAGTAGGTTGCTCTGAATCAGGAGGTTTAACAGTTACAGGTGTCTGGTTAAGATGAGAAATGGAACTCTCCTTATCTTCAAAAGAAACAAAGAAAACATAAGCAAGCAACCTAATTTTTCTTCTGAATGCAGATCTCATATACTTTAATTTAAACAACTGAAAGTTCACATAATCTTTTTTTCCCTAAAAATTCATAACCCCTCCAATAAATGCTCTAAACCGATGATTACCTTTTAAAAGCCAGTATCTTAAGTGTTTCTTCCAGTGTAATTGAAACTAAGGGGTTAACCGGCATTGAGCTTGACCCTAAGTGTCTGCAAAAAAGCGAGCAACCCCAGGCCCACTCACATTGTTTGCAGTTCCACGCACACCTATACAGCTCATGTATGTCATAAAACAACTATGAAAACATAAATCCAAGAAAAAGATGTAATAGACAAATAGATGCAATAGACAAATCCTTCCCTTTCAACACTGAAGGTAATTCCTCCTCCCTGAGTCTGTATTTTCCAAGCAACGTAAAATTTATTTTGTATTCACAACTCTGAATCACACCTCTTTCAGTCACCACGTACACTTCCAGTCCTTTATGGTTTCGGATTATTAGACCAAGATATAGCAAGGAATAAGCCCTTAAAGTTTATCCATCATAAACACTTCTGGGTAACCATGACTCATCAACTTTAGAGTTCAAACACATCAGTACAAGAATTACTCTTACACTTCTCATTTCGCCTGCCCCCCCTCTTTTTTTCTTTAAAAAATGCCCATGTCAACCTACCTTTAGTCCTCTCAGTGACCCGTGTAATTAATTCACAAGGGCACTGGCAAAACAGGTCTGATAACATTCAGTATTAAATCTGAATTAATTCAGAATTAAACTGAAGTCTGCATCTTAATACGGAAGAAATACTCCCAAATAAATACGCAAAGTAACTGGAAAAGGAGAAGCAGGCGTGAAGGACTGAGTATAGAGGCACCATGTTATTGCAGACTAACAAGCACAAAGTTCTAAGCTGGATCGATCACCAGTTCGAACGCAATCTACAGAGCGGCATTATGTGGCAAAAAGGACTCAGTCATACAATCATCTGGTCGGAAAAGACCTCTGAGATCATAGAGTCCAACTGTACCTGTCCACTTACTGAACTATATCCCTAAGAAACTGATCTACCCGTCTTTTAAACACCTCCAGGGATGGTGAGCTTGATTGGTAATTGACGGATAACCACAAGATTTCACCAGCTCCAAGAGACTTGCAGCAAAACACATTGAATAATTTCTATAATCACAACTCAAACACAGGAAAAAAAATGGAAAAAATACCTAGAAAAATGCCTTTTAGCTCTAACACTTGTAAGAAAAAAGATTTCATCACACCTGCCTTCTTAATCATCAACCAACAGCACAATGACACAATCACATTCTCTAACTGCCTAATAACCAACCTTCAGCAGCGGCATTTTCAACCAAGAACTTGTTTTCATCTGCTCTTTCTCCTGTCCTTGCAGACTGCAAAAGCCAAGCTACAGTGACTGCTGGCAAATTCCACTTCTTCGCCGCTTCATACTTGGAACCATTCGGTTCTCTCACCACGAGATGGGTACTGGCAAACATTCCCTTTTTTGCATTGGCTTTCCGTACAAAGAATTCTTGGACTCTGAAGTTAGATTAATAAAACGTTCATTTAGTCATAACCAAAATTAATCTAGGGCACGTTTACACTATTACAAATTGCATTCAAGGAAACAACTGAATTACACAAGGCACTTGCCACTTTACTGCCCCACCTACACCAGAATAATAAAACCAAACCAAAAAAGTTAAACAGTAATGGTTTGCCTCTATCAGTATTGAAAGTATAACATTTCTCTTACTCCCAAAGTCTTCACATATCCATTTCCAAATCATACACTGGACCTAACATTCTTCTGCAAGATTAATGGGACAGGCTGGATTCCTTTCTGGAGCCAACCAGCATAATTTCCAAATGAAATAGTCTTTGTATTACAGTTTTCCTCTTATCAAGTACCCAAACTTCCAAGAAGACAGCAGCACGGAGAACTCACTAGCAATGAATTTAGGCAAACGGACTAAAAATTGGATTAAATCATATTCTAAACTGCACAGTTATTCCACTCCAGGACCAAACATGTTTTTCTTAATGCTTCCCAAAGATCCTGATGAATTGGGAGCAAATAATTCACCATCCCAGTTCTTAAGAAATGGTGCACTATCACTGGCTATGAGGCTGGACCAGATAGTACTGAAGAAGAGGAACCATGCTCAACTCCTAGACGACTGAAGAACCATTCAGAAGGCCTGACATTTGAAGAGCTCGCTTTTTCCTTGTTGTAGAACAGAGCAAAAAGCTACTGAGACTCAGTCATTGGGAAATACAAGACAGCTTATTCTGATAGAAATGAGGCTGTATGAGTATTGACTAAATTTCTCTAAAGGTGAGGAAAATAAAATAATTAACATCTTCATTGCTTCAGCACTAGGTTTTGTAAACAAATATTATCGAGAAGAGCTTTAACATTGTTACTCCTGTAAAAGAATAAATTAAATGCATAATGGATTTCACCACACTGGCTGTTTAAGAACAAGAAGAAACGTTGAAAGGACACATACCTTGCTCCTAGCAGTCCTGCCAGATACACCAGGGAGTCTCTCTCTGCACCAGTGAACTGGCTAAAAGAAAGAACACAATCTTCCAGAGGGGTAACTCCTTCCATTACTGGGACCGGTGTGAAAAGTGGATTGGACTGGGGATTTAAAAGGAGCTGCTGTTCAACACATGTTATCTTCAAGAAAGAGAAACAGACAAAAATGCAAATCAAGCCGAAATGCAACAAAGCCAACAATATTTCAGCAATTTCATGATAGCATTTATGGACTCGGCAACAATCAATCCTGCTTCCATTATTACATCCGAAACAACATATTTCCCACTGAATCACACAAATTCTTTTCTAGATGACTTTACTTTTGACAGATATGGCATAATGAGGCATTATTCAGAACTTTTCAGTTGCTACTCTTCCAGCCCTGGGGCCTCCCTTAAAGAAGTTCAAAGGCATGATCTGAGGCTCTGTATAGATTTACTTCAGACAGTCACCTAGTACTGAAAAATACTAGCGGCAGTTAAGTCTACACCACGTGCCCATCCTTGGCAAATATGGTTAATATTTTTTGACTCTGAGCTATAAAGCTGACTGCTGCAAGTTGAGAAGCTGTAAATAGCAAGAAACAAGAAAATGTAAGCATAAAGCCATCAATGAAATAACTATTAGTCAACTAGCCCCTTCTGGAATTCACTATGTAGAGAGAATGCTGTCAGACTCTCATATAAGAAGCCTCTGAGTCACGACAATGGAGTCCTACTTAACACATCTGCGGAAAAGTAGGTGAAACAGAAAAAAAGATACCTTGGAGATGCAGAAGCTTTGAAGCATGCTTTCACCTGGTGCTTATAAAATGAAACAAGGCTAACATCTCAGTATCTTACTTACATTTAAGCCACCAGTAACTCTGCATTCTGACAAGACATATTTCTAACACAGATACGTGTTTACTCATGGAAATGGAAGTGTAACTCCCTTACCAGCCACGTATTCGTGACAACATCACCAACAGTTGCCTTCACGGTGCACCCCAATAAAGGCACCACAGCGTAGTCTGCAATGGTTCTGCTTTGCAGTGGCAGAATTTTCCCAGCATTTTCCTTTATAACATCTGCAATGCAGGACTCGTCTTCGTTATCAAAACCCAAAAGAAGAAATCTCTTTTTGACAAATAAGCCTCCTTCAGCCAGTGTAGAAGACTCTCCCAAAGAACCATTACAGACCGAAGACTGATTCTCTCCTTCAACAGTCGCGTCAGTAACATCACTGAAGGTTCTGGATGTTAGTTTTTCAGCTTCATCTGAAAGGTAAACAGCAAACAAGCATAGTAACTGCTTGAACATCAAAAACAATTCAAAATAGTCTGATGAAAAAAATGGCAGTATTCTGCTGTTTCCAGACAGGTTTTAGTTAAAAACTGTTCCACACAGGCCTGTTTAAACTCGGTATCTAAAACACAATACAGAAGTTCACATACTAAATGTAACTAGTTTCCTAATAAGCAAATACTGCAAAATTCAAATGAGTTGTCAAATTTTCTATGGTATGCTGAGCCTAGAACATACCTAATGTAGAATCATTATTTACATATTGAGAGAGGAAGTCATCTTCGGCAGCCTTATGGTGCTTTACAACGTTCACAGCTTCTTTCTTCAAGAAATTGTTACTTTTTGGAAGAATTGACTTCATTCCAGGTTGCTCCAAAATTGGGTTCTCTAACAGCTGGTAGTTTAGAGGGATATACCGTTCCACTGGATGTAGATAACCTTTACTAAATGACTCCAGTAACCATTTTGCTGTCACTACGTGAGGCCTATAAAATAAAATGTAACACAAACAAGCTGCAGCAGGTTTCAGAACTGCGATTCTTCTTTCCTGCTTTGCGAATACTGGTACATTCACACACTTGAGGTTTGTAACTTCAACACTAAGCAAGCTTTGGGGACTTTACAGACACCAAGATTTTTTTCTTTTAATTTTCTTTCAGTCTGTGAACAGAAAATTTCATGCTTACGTTCTATAACATAAATTATATCTGACACCGCTGGGTTGCCAAATCCCTCCTCCTCATATACTAACAAATAAAACACCTCTTTTCATCAATAATAATACCCGATTTCTATTCACGGAGGTGACACATGGCTACCCAAAGGACTACATACATTCAAGAGCACACAAGGTTGTATTTATCATTATTAAGGGTTGGACTTGATGATAATTCTATGATTCTATGATTATGAGCTGTAAGTCTTCTCATTTAAGTCAAGAAAATCAATATATGTTTTCCTGTTTACAAAGCAGTGGGAGAAAGACAACAAGTAGACCTTAAGCAATAAAGTTATAAGAACCTGTGAGCTGTCTTGTCCAAAAAGTGTTTCAGCTCATCATTATTTTCCCCCAAAATGACATGGGTAACGTCTTCATTAAGTTGATTAAATCGAACACCACCACCACAATTAATAAGCCTTCTCATCTTGTCCAGCTTCCTGCCACTGAAGCCACATAGATATATCTGTAAAGAGAACACAGTAACCAAAAATGCTTTTAGAAGAAAAAAAAAAGTAGGATATTTTAGTATAATTTGTTTTCACTGTGGTACAACACAGAAACTAGTGGTACAGCTTCTGAGAAGCTGCAGGAAGTTAGGCATTTAGAATTGGATTTATCTTTGTAAACTAATCTAGCAAAACTTCATTATTTACTAATGGAATGAACCCGCAGCCGAAGCTGTATAACTGAAAAAAAACAACCACACACCCAAACCCACACACCAACTCTAGAAGCACTACAGTGTTTAAATACGTGCCTATAAATACATTTTATATTTATATTAAATATTTAATACAATTATACACACACATATATGCAGACACATGCATGCTACAGCATGTGGACACAAAATAAATCTGGCATTTGCTACTGACCAAGGAAACAACAATTTACTCAAACAGCAATTGCCAATGCTTCAATCTAGTTACTTCCACAGGGTGAGACTGAACATTTCAAAGTATATATTGTCAAACATACTCGGCAACCATCTAACAAATCTTCAGGGGCTTGTAAAGAACTTATATCCAAGTTTTCCAGCTCATCAGGAGGAGGATCCAGTCTGCTGCTCATAGCAGAACTACATGTGGTTTCATTAACGCCACTCAAATTGATACTGGAAATGTGGCTGACGTCCGAAAGGGTACGATCTTCAAATAAAATTGAAATTAAAAAAGATGCATTAGTTTGAGCTCGTCTCTCTCCACAGCTTCACTAAATAAAATACATAATTGCCATATATTACTCTGTTGTGCTAGAAGGAAATGTAAAGTCTGAAAAAGAAAACCACCAGGTTAAATACCTAACTTGTCTTCCCAGTGTTCTGTTGGTAGTGCTCACCCAGTGCCCCTGCTCAGTCATTTCCTGCAGTCATACTCAGTGACGGGTGTTTGGAAAGACATTTAAAGTTGGCTGTGTCCTTCATGCTACCATTTTTGTTTACGAAATGCTTTTAACTTGTCTTCTGTTAATAGCATGGAGTCAGTAAAAACCAATGTATCAAGAAAAAATAGAATAATATTTTTTTTTTAAAAATCAGCATTTGTTTTCCCCTAAGGTTGCTGTAAAATCAAACTCATAACAGACACTTGTCTTAAACTACAAATGTATGAACAGTCCTGCTTTTCTAGGACTCAGAGATATACACCACTGATTCTTAAGCATATAATCATAGGCTAATTCAATTTTACTTTTTAAACAATTATTCACATTTTAAGTCGGAATATTCAATGTGCATGAAGGTAATCTGTTGTGTATTAAGCGGAATCAGAACTCAAACTGTCAAACCAGCACTGCAAAAACAAGCAGCACCCTACTAACCTGAAACATTCTTCCTCCTTCCTACAAACAACTTCTACCTTACTTTAACATATTTTAAAAGGTCTTACTCACTCTCAGGCCTGCTGGCATCATCCGTAGGTGTTGACGTACTGGGCATATTACTCGGTTTCAATCCAGCCTCTATTTTATACATTGTCTCATCCTGACAGAAGCCTTTCTCAATGCTGTCAGAAAACCACTGCACAGACACACAGTGCACATTCCATTTTTTGGCACATTCATACTTCTGACCTTTCAAGTGCAAACAAAATAAAGATCACAAGTCACTAAAAGGCTAATACTTCATACAGTAATTGCTGAAAGTAGGCTGGAGATCAAGAAAATTTTAAAATTCAAATAACTGATTTCAATATGCAAGTTGTGTTACCTTGGACTCTTCCATAAACTACTTATTTATTCTCTAAATAAAATTAGAGCAAAAAAGACCCTCATTCACAGTTAGCTCAGGGGCACAGTATGACAAGGCACTGATGGAAAAAAAAAAAAAGGCTTTTGAGCATAGGAGAAAAAAAAAGCACTTACAAAGTCCCAGGGTATTTCCCCACAGAGAAAGAGAGGGAAATGGAAGGAAAAAAAGAAAACCTTTCCCATTCTTCTCACAATAAAACTAGTAAAACTACAATGGTTTTACCTTCCCAAAAGGAAAGAAAGGGAGCTTTCATTTCATCTTAGGAACTTCAGAAGGCACAAAGAATACATCAGTTAAAAAATACTAGTCCAAAATCCAATTTCAATCAGCATATAAATTAAGTCCTATCCCGCTCTCCCAAACACTCAGTTTTTCTTTACTCTTCCATCCCCTCTAGGATTATCCCTTTTTCTGCCCTTAATAACATCTGGGTGTCTGGTTTTTCCTCTCATTTTTTTGCTTTTCATGCCTTCAGAGCAAAGTCAGGGTCCCTTGCGTTACTCTTCCCATCAACAGCTATTCCCTAAACAGAAGGGAGCAAGAGCAACACTGAAGCAGACACAGAGACAGTTCAAACTCCTACACTGATACATATTTACAGTACTTCTACTCAAGAAGTGACAATAATGTTTATTCCATACCTTTTGGCTCTTGAACTATGAGGTGAGTACATTCATTCATCTTGAGCTGCCCCGTATACTGCCCTCCGTGTTCAGCAGTGAGGCGCTGGACTTCCTTCCTATCTGAACTACTCAAGCCAGTTACGCAAATGGTACAGCCAAGAAACACGGGACAAGCGTAGTCTTCCATGTTAACATCAGTGTATCTCATTATGCTAAAGGAATAAAGGAAAAATAAATAAAACTTTTTTTTAAGTAAAATCAATCAGAGCAAGAAAGTGGTCTGTACCACCGCAAGAACTGTAAGTCACCAAGTTGGGTTTTTTTATACCTTTGCTGAGATTTATCCCACAGTGCCTTAACCCAAGAGGGAAGCAAAATAGGTTTTTTCAAAGAAGCAGCTACTAAGTATTTCTTGCTGCCAACTTCTCCAGCTATAAGATGAGTCACTGACACATTGAGGTCCCTGTACACACGTCCACCCATCATCTGCACATACTTATGAACTTCCTCCTGGGTGGGGAAAGAAAAAAAAAGAAAATTATCAAGAAAAGAGAAATAATCTATATCACATTCATATTCACCTTAAAAAACAAAAGAACAGATCAAAATTGTCCACGGTTTCTCCTAGAAAACTATGCAAAAATATAGAATGGACACATATATACTAAAATACTAAATACCTAAAATACTATTTCCATTTTTTTTTGCATTTATGATAAATTGAACATAATACGTACCCTGAATAAAAACACTAAAATCACACCATATAAGTAAAATTTCATGGATGTTTTGACATTTTAGGTAGTATAAATTAGAAAGATACATCGGAATAAATAAAAAGACTTCTAAGATAAATTCTTTAAACCATAACAGATTGGGTATTAAGTCTTTAAAACATAGCTTTGAGAAACCAGAAGGAGAGTATATTGTCTATATGGCTATAATGGTGCAGACAAACTAGCAAGATAAGCAATCCATCTCATGAGTGAATAAAAAACCCTAAAACATACAGTTACTCCCAAATTGATACAGCTGAAATGTGAAATACGGTTATAGATGCACACGCTATGTAACATATACATAAGCACACATAGATACACCACTACATACCCATTCATACACCACATATATTCATAAGACTCACTCTTTCTCCATAAAACACCCTACATAAACTATACACAGTCCACAAACTACAGAAAGAGTAGATACATCTAGACACAGCCATGGTTAGACTGGTAGCATGACTGCTGCCTTGGTAATGAGCCATCTAAAGGAAATGTCAACAATAATCAGCTAAAAAAATCCACTTTGTACAATGCATTACCCTAACATCTTTTTCAAGGCTGGTACAGGACACCGTTACATCGGCCATGGTCATATTGTACACGGGACACTCAGCTCTTGGGACACATCGCTGGGACTGCATGCAGTACAGGACCACCTGTGGTCCAACAATTCTACAACCAAGCTGCAATAAAATAACAGGAGAAAAAAAAACACAAACAAAAAAGAGAGAAATTAGTAGAAGGTGCATTGTTACAAGGAAGGCTTTCCTTTGTCCCTGAATCCTGAGGAAGGCAAGGCCCTAGGTCTGCCTTCCTCTAGCATATCCAGGTGGATGACAGTTTTGATTTTACTTTCAGGTGTGAATTTTCAGTGCAATCCTAATAGGTTTTCTGGCCTCAGTAAAAGCAACAGATGATACAGTTAACATGCCAGAGAATTTCAGTTAGCCTGTCTTTCTCTTCTGGACAATTCTTGCAGGTCAAACAAAACCATGTTACTCAGGAGGTAAAAAAACCATGAGAGTCAGCTTAGTGACTCCAGCAGAAACAAAACTGATCATACTATTTATTTTCCCACGTGCTTCAATAGAATCCTTATGCTTTGCTAGTCATCTTCTTTCCTAAAGACAGGATGCAGTGAAGTTTTATTTTATTGTGACTACTTCAAACTGCTATATTTAGTGCAAAAAGAGAAAACACAGAGAGTGTAAGTGTAGACATGAGTGCTTCTAGAAAAGAAACAATATAGCTAGGAGTAAGTTGATGGGTAGCATACCTTTTTGAGATGATTGAAAACAGCCCCTCTAAAAGGATCACAAATATAAAGCGATTTATCATTTTCTTTTATATTGAGTGCTGTTTCTTCTTCAAGGAACTGGAGATGTTCTTGTGACTGAAATTCTTTTATGGACTGCAGGTAAACAGTGCAAACAAAAACATTTATTTAGTTAACAAATCACAAATAGCCAATCCTGCAGTAACTACACAACTAGATCTACTTAAAACAACTCACAACAAACCTACCATCCAAGAGCATATTGGCAGACGGGCTGAAATACCTCACGGTGTCCCCTTTGTTCCCCTAAGACTTCACGAGACTCAAACACTCATCCTACAAACTTTCAGGACCTGATCCTGCCACACAGTGCCTTTAGCCCCCACTAACCTCTCAAGATGGAAAACAATCCACACTACCCTTCCTAAGGGAGTGATGAGTGACTACCATCCAGACCTTCCAAGTTACATGTCACTTCAATAAATGTGATTCAATAAATGTCATAAGATTTGAAATATTAATTGCTTTTTTGTTACAGAAGTAATTTCATAGAATCAAAGAATTACAGAATGGTTTGGGTTGGCTTAGAGATCATCCAGTTCCAACTCCCTTGCCACAGGCAGGAACAGTTTCCACTGGATCAGGTTGCTCAAAGTCTCATCCAACCTAGTCTTGAACACCGCCAAAGAGGGGGCATCCATAACTCATCTGGACAACCTGTTCATCACAGATCCCTACAGACGCCTAAGGATCCCCACAGCAGGCCACACACCCTCCCAGCCCTCCAAGCACTGCAAGCTGAGGTGTCTCATCACCCTCTCAGTAAAAAATGTCTTCCTAATATCTAAATATAAATCTGCCCTCTTTCAGCTTAAAACCATTACCCTTTGCCCTATCCCTGCACTCCCTGATAAAGAGCCCCTTCCCAGCTTTCCTATAGCCCCCTTTAAGTACTAGAAGGCCGCTGTAAGTTCTCCCTCAAGCCTTCTCTTCTCAAGACTGAACAACCCCAACTCTCAGCCTGTCCTCACAGTGGAGGTGCCCCGGTCCACGGCCTCCTCTGGTCTCATTCCAACTGATCCATGTCTTCCCTGTGCTCAGGACTCTAGAACTAAACACAGGACTCCAGGTGAGCAGTACTGCGTTACTCTTCCACAAGTATTTCTTGTTCTTGTTCAACTTTATTAAACACTAAACACCTCCATCTCAGACAAAGATTTACTTCCAGATGTTTACATATCCGCCGCATCTAAGACAATCACAGGAACCATTCGCCAAGCTCGCTGGGAAAGGTAATCAGACTTACTTAGAACCACAGAATGGTTTAGGTTGGAAAGGACCTCAAAAGACCCTCCAGTTCAAACCCATGTCTCATGGGCATGGACACTTCCCACGTATATAGGTGAATTTCAGGAATTTACTGGTACAGGAGGCTGTAGAAGCAGTCAGCATTTACAGTCACAGAATGGTTTGGGTTTGAAAGGACCTTAAAGCCCACCCAGTTCCACCCACCCCGGCCAAGGGCAGGGAACCTTTACTCACCTCAAGAGCCTTAAGAAAATAATCCGAGCTCCCAGAAGACTTGACGAACTTCACAAAAAACGGCTCCTTCCCACCTTTCATCCTTTCAACTGAGAAGCAAAACCCAGTGAGCTCCCTCCCACTCCTCGCGCAGCCCGGAACTGCCCCCCCGCTTCCTCTCCTCCGGGAGCTGCCAGGTGCCCTGTCCCGGCCCTCTCACGCCGCCCGGCCCGAATTCCAGCGGGAGAGGGGCGAAAGAGGCTGGACCCGTCGGGAAGCCGCTTCCTTCCCCTCCTCCCGCCGCGATCCCGCTGCCACCCCGCGTGACCACCGGTCCCCGGTGACCGGTTTAACCCGCGCCCCACCGCGATCCCAGGACGGGAGGGGATCGGAGGGGACAATAATCCCACCCCGATCCCTCACCCAGCACCTCCGCGGCGCGCGGGAAAGCGGCGACCCCAGGACTGCGCAGGCGCCGGGGAGGGAAGGGGCGGGATGGCGGGATGACGGGACGCTGGGAGGGCGGGATGGGACGTCAGAGGGTACCAGAAGTAGACTACCAGCAGTAGAATATTTTTATTTAAGCTGAATTAGAGGTATGTTTCATCTAACTGTGGGGTTTTGACAGTTAGACAGGCACAGACTGTACCTCTGATAGCGTGTTTTCTTGATAGCATCTTTATTTCAAATCGTGTTTTCCCACTCTCCAAAAAGAAATGGTAACGCCTTGTGTTGTATGTTCTCTGCTGAGCAGCTGTGTCTCCTTCTCGAATCACTTCTGTTTGCAGCCTTTCCCTGACTAAAATGCAAGGTCAGACAGAGCTGGCTCCAAAGCTCCAATCAGCAGAGATCTGGCTGTTGTTAAGTTCACAATAACATTAAAATTAGTCCTTGGAAAGTAACAGAATATGCCTAAAATTCCTGGGAAAATTTATACACGTGCACGTAGGTGGGAAATCATCCTGTCCCCAGCTCTTGTCTCGTTACACAGGATTGATGGAAATCATTCTCTCACACGCCCAGCGCTGAAAGAAAGAACGCTGCTTTCAAAGGCAACAAAACAAGTCCGACGCAGCTTACTCCGTGTCATTTCCAGCATGAGCAGACCGAGGGAGCTGCGCGCATGCGAGCGGGGAATGGGGCGGGGAACAACTTCCTTACAAGGGGAGGAGGAGGAGTTGTCAGTGATATCTCAGGTGACCCAAAGATGTGGCAGGAAGATGTCATGGCATCAAGCCTGACAATATTCAGGCAGCATTTAGACAATGCCCTCGGGCACATGCTGTGAATGTTGGGGTTGTCCTACGCAGGAATAGGAGTTGCACTCAATCCTTGTGGGTCCCTTCCAACTCAGGACATTCTATGACTCTATGATACTGGTGCTGCCAGCGTCTGCTGGGAGGCAATAGAGGGAGTATCAAAGCTGCTAGAGTCTGGGAGAGGTTGGAAGTGTGAGCATCCCATTTTCATCCCAGTTTCAATCGTTATTATCTCTCCAATTGAAATATGATAGGAAATGTGTTTTTATTCTCGTAACTTCCAAGCTATGGACAAGAATGTCAAATGCTCTCCTTCCAGAGTGGTTGACTGGTATCTGGACAACATGAGTGCACACAGAATTTATGCAGGTGCTAAAGCCTCATTTCTTCCATATCAAACCGTGGCATCAGACTGAACCATTAAAAAGTGGAAGCATCAGATAGCTCAAGGGCAGGAAAGCTCTGCAGAGGGACCTAGACAAGTTGGATCGATGGGCCGAGGCCAGTTGTCTGAGATTTAACAAGACCAAATGCTGGGTCTTGCACATCAGTTATAAAAACTCCATGCTACAGGCTTGGGTAAGTGTGGCTTGAAAGCTGCCTGGAGGAAAAGGACCTAGAAGTGCAGGTTGACAGCCAGCTGAATATGAGCCAGCAGTGTGCTCAGGTGACTAAGAAGGCCAAAAGCATCCTAGCTTGAATCAAAAATGGTGTGGCCAGGAGGACCAGGGAAGTGATGGTGCCCCTGTACTCACACTGGTGAGGCCAGCCCTTGAATACTACATTCAGTTTTGGGCCCCTCACTACAAGAAGGACATTGAGGTGCTGGTGCATGCCCAGAGAAGGACAACGAAGCTGGTGAAGGTTCTGGAGTACAGGTCTTCTGAGGAGCCACTGAGGGAACTAGGGCTGTTTAGCCAGGAAGCAAAAGAGACAGAGGGGAGACCTTATCATTCTCTACATTTACCTGAAAGGAATTTGTAGTAAGATGGGTGGTGGTAGAAAAGGCGCTTCAGTACATGGTTTAGTAGACATAGTGGTGTTGGGCTGATGGTTGGTCTTCATGGTCTTAGAGGTCTTGATCTAGTGGAAGTTGTCCCTGCCCATGGCAGGGATTTGGAACTAGATGATTTTTAAGGTCCTTTCCAACCCAAACCATTCTATGATTCTATGTCAATGCCCACTCATCCAGTGGAGCTCTGTTCTTAGTGGATAACTGTTCTGTAAGGCTTGCTCCTGTTTTCACAACATTGATGCTGCCCGTACTGGAGGCAGTTGTTTAGATAGAAGATGCTTTTAGAAAAACAGAAGTTTTAAAAGAGGAAGGTGCCACAAGCATTGTGGGGTAGTGCATGTTCTGTACCACAAAATCTTACACTGTGGCCACATGATGGCACCATGATTTTGAGAAGTGAAAGGAAGAGCACTGCCCAAGTCTACTGTAATTGTTAGATGTTAGCTCTTTGGTGACTAGGGCAGATCCTAAATGCACTAAAAATTCTTTGGTATACTTATTTAATTTAAAAACACTTCTAGGGTTGGAGTGAATTGTGTGAGCTAGTGCTCTTGCCATCTAAAAAATAAACAAAACTAAATGTTAGTGACAACCAAAATAGCATATTGATTGATAGATTATCGGTGACAAGCAGTTAAGAACACTGGAATTATCTTGATGATCCTGTGTTATTTGGTGATGCTGACTCTTAGTCCACCCCTGAGTTTGTCCTGCATGCTCTTTCAGCATCACAGCAACCTGTTGTGAAGAGGAATTTCTCTTCTTTTTTTTTCATTCTTCCAGGCTGTTTTAGAAAGAAGGGGAGGGGTGTGTGTGTGTAGTGTAGGATCAGTAAATCTGACACACAAAAGTTAACTAACTTTAATGGACTGTGTAATACAAAATAATATTACAATCCATTGGCAGAATCCCTAATTGAATGCACCAACAGTGCTACCAAATACTATGTTTTCTATTGTCTCCTTGAATGTGGATGACAGTTCACTGCAGCAGCTGAAATCTGGCTTGTTCTCATTCACTGAATTGTGATCCATTCTCAGTGAAGTGATAGAAAGTCTCGACAAGCTGCTGTTCCACTGGACTACCAGTCTCGAAATTCTACCTCTTCGCTTAGGAAGCTACTTGTTGGTGGGAAGGATCCGTGCTGCAGAAGAGAATACTGCAAAGGGGCTGCTTTTTAACATTCTTATAAGAAAGCTCGTTGGTGTACTCATGCACATTTGATTGTTGTACTTTGATGCCTGCAGGGCTGATCAATATATGTACCCTGCCCGGCATCAAAGCCCTCCAGAGAAAGTAACTTCTTAAAGGCAACATGTCTTAGGGGCCAAATTAAAGTTCTTGTCAAGAGAGAAATGAAATATGAAAATATTTTCATAAAGGTATTCTAGAAGGAGAAAAAAAAACAGCCTATCTAGAAGTTACTGTACATAGCTTGCTATTTTTAAAAAAGAAATGCATATATTTGTCATTTTATGCTGAAATTACCCAATTTCTACTTATACTGATATAGTTACCTGTTTTAAAAACATAAACAAAGTCCAGAAGCTGATGCACAGGGTCTTAAAAGAGTATGCAGCTGAAAATTTTGTAAATTAGAAGGTGTAATATATTTTTGTTGTACTTCTCATATGAATCTAGTCCTAAAGTGGTGCTTAATATGACAAAACTGAAGAACTTGAACCAAGTGGTCTGATAAGCAAAAATTTCCCTATTTCACTTCCTGCTTTCACAAGCACTTGGCACCGTAAAATCTCTTTGGGGCTGTTTGAAACACTTGGTTCTTTAAAAATATTATTTTAATGGCTATCTAGAGGAGGCAGGCAACAGAAATTGCTGTGCTGGATGAGAACAGCAATCCAAATATTTGCTTTTAATTTCCTGCCTCCAGAATTGTCCAAAACCATATGTCTTAGGGGAAATATAAGAAATGCTAGAAAGGACAAATTAGCCTAAATCCGTTAATAGTGTGATTATGGTATGATCTTAAACATGTGCGTATACCCATTTTTCTTTCCTCTTTTCCATACATTCAAGTGCTTTGCAGGATCTGAGATTTAAGGGGATGCTCAGTTATATTTGACCATCTTTCTGACTAATCCTGGAAGTTTTTGCTCTCTGTAAAACTACCAAATGGCAGAAAAAAGATCGTCATAGCCCCCAAATGATACCTGCTTCTAAAACAACAACAACAAGAGATGCTCTATGCAATTGTCTCTGTGGAACAGTGAATATTTTTACCTATTCATATGTTTTGATAACTTAATGCCTAGAGCATAAGCTTATCTCTAAAAACATCTGGGTCAACCCTGTTCCAAAATCGTTTTCACACCTGTAATGCTGTTGTGGTTTTGCAGCCATTATGACTGCATGCACTTTATATTTTAAGTTTTTCTCTTATGTAGACTACAAAAATGGGAAGAAAAATCACTGCACCAAAAAGCTAAAACCCTGTTGACTTGTTGTTCACATTTGATCTAACCTTTTTAAAGCTCAATGTGCAATGCTTTATTTTTAAAATATTGTAAACACACTGGTTTCCTGATCAATGATAGGTCATTATACTAGCTTTTAATAAAAATAACATATAAAAAAGCAGTTGATTAAAAGAAAGCCTTCTGAAATATAAAACTCTCAAGTCACTTAGATATAAACACCCAGTCGTTAGAACTGTTTTGAGAAAAACCATCAACCATCAGGTAAGGAAAATATACTATGAAATACCAGAATCTTTTCTAAACATATAAAATTTTCCCATATACCTTGTAAAGTTTCACACACCTCAGCAGTTTAACATTATGTACAGAGATACACAACCATGCTAGTAAATGATGGGACTGAAACTGAATTTAAATGAGTGAGATATCTTGTGTAAAGTACAGTCAAGAGATGTTTCCGAAGAACCAGTGTCAATTTCTAATCTGTAGCTCACTTCAAAAAGTCAATGTATAAACCTGCTAGCTTAGGCCATCAGCTTTTGGATGGGTTTGGGCAAACTATGGACAAAATAGGACAAAACTATGCTTTTATATATACAAAAAAAGAGGACATGCTTTTCCCTACAGAACCCCACATTAGCATGTGTAGATAGTTACTTTGAGACATGCTTTTCATTTATGTACAAACACACAAATGTATGAGCAAATACAAGCTTTGGTAAATATGTGTTCTGTAAACCTTTGCAGCTGCTTTGGAGTCAATATCCAGGACAGATTCTGCAGGCTTTCGTCACAGACTTGATTTCACAAGAGTCAACTCCACGTTTTTGCTAGACACAACTTACAATGCCGCAGAAACTTCTTGTTCTCCAGTAGATTGTGTGTAGGTGGAGCTAGCCCTTTCAGCTGTGTCAACATAGAAAACAGGACAATATTTAGAGAAGTGGAATGCAATCTGCTTTCGGAAAAAGCTACGAAGATACTTCCTAAATTTTTCTCCAGCGAAGGCATAAATTACAGGGTTAATGCAACAGTGGATCATTGAGATTGTTTCTGTCACTTGGGTTGCCTTATGCAGTTGACCACTGCCTTCACAAGTAGCAATGGAAAAAGTACCTTGAAAATCACGCAAGAGAATGCAAATGTTGTATGGTGCCCAGAAAATGAAGTAGACAATCATGATGATAAAAATAAGCCTGACTGCTTTATGTTTCTTCTCATTCCTGCATTGCAGTAATGTCTTTATAATTTGTGTGTAGCTGCAGATCATAATTAACATTGGAATAACAAGACCCAAGACGTTCATTTTTAAGGTCAGGAACTGCTTCCACACATTTCTCTGCTCGGATGGATAATGAGCACTGCAAGTGTAACGTGAACTTTCCTTCTGAGTTTTGTGGAATACTATCCCAGGAACAGAGGCAAACATAGCTATAGCCCAAGTGACAGCGCTGGTGAGGATGCCGTAGGTCACTGTCCTGGCTTTTAAAGCAAACACTGCATGCACTATGGCCAGATACCTGTCTAAGGTCAACAGGATTATAAAAAAGATCCCGCTGTAGAAGCCGAGCAGGTAGACACCTGAGAGAATTCTGCACAGTGCTTCCCCAAAAATCCAGTCGTGAACAGCGTAATAAGCCCAAAAAGGGAGAGAAAATATAAACAGCAAATCAGAAATTGCCAAATTAAGCAGGTAGATGTCAGTCATGCTCTTCAATCTCTTGTATTTTACCAGGATGAGGACAACAAGCATGTTGCCTGTGAGGCCAAATATCACCACCAAAGAATAAAGTGGAGGCAAAAGTTTTGCTGCAAAGTGCTTTTCCTCCGTTCCCAGGCACGGTGCTGAATCGCCGTAGTCAAATTCTGTTGTCAGTGGCAAGTCAGCAAAGTCCATGGTATGGTTTTCCATGGTGTGTTGGTCTGGAAAGGAAGAAAAAGATGTTAAGCTGTAGGAAACTACAAGCTTGGTAATGAGGGGGTTGAAACACACTGATATCCTTATCTGGAATGCATTTTGCTGTTGAGCACAGAAGCATTACTGTGTCAACGAGTGGAGGAGAATGAAATTGCAGAGCTCCCTGGGAACCCATCTATACTTGTGGAGCCACATTGCTGCATGTTGGAAGTTTGCTACATATTGGAAGTTTGCTTCATGTCATTTCCTACATGTACGCCGTCTGGTACATTTTTCCTCCTCAGTACAGCCTGTCAGATGCCCAACCCAACCAGAAGCTGAGGAATGTTTAATTTAACCTGAGTTGTGTGTAGTTCAGCTCTGTTGTGCTCAGCAGTGGCTTTGCAGAGGGGTAGAGTGAGTCACCAAGATGCCAAGAGGACAGCACAGCAGCTTCTCCTTGGCACCTGGCCACCTCCTCATTGTGACAGCCCACAGTGCATCCCTCATCCAAGGAGGATCAGGCACTGGCAATGTGTAAACTGCTGCCTGCAAAAGCACTAGGGCATGAATAAACCCAACTGACTGCCACTTGTTCAGGTTGTTCATGCCTTACTGGGGGCCTTAACTCCTGTGGGAATCAGGTCACTGAAAGTGCAGAAGCGACCTTTGCACAGTACTGAACGAACCCACCTGGTGGACCTGCTGTGCTGGGTGTTGCAGAGCAGCAAGCTGGCAGTGTTGGTCTGGGTTAAAATGGCAAACCCTGTGTCCTTTACAGAGCCTGGGTCAGGCGCAAGGCCATGGAAGTGTGCTGGTTATGGTAGCTCTGGAAGACAAACAGTGTGAAGTCCTGTAGAAAGAAAGGATGGTCAGACACCTTGGCAAATGGCATAAAAGATGCTATCAGCACAACCTAGAACACCTCCATATGGCACCTTGCTGTCAATTGAAAGACCCCTGCAGTGCTTTTGTATGAAAGAAGTTTTGATTCTTTGTTTCAGTAGCTGTTTAACAGCTGTGATTCAGGAGCTGCAAAGTTTAGATTGGCTGAGCATCTTGGAGGGGGCACAAAGGTGAAAGACAGATACGGCCATCGTTATGACTGTGCAATAACAGGCTTTCATGTGTAACAGTTGTATGATATTGTCTGTCATCGTTGTTAGTCAGTGTTTGCAGTGAGGTGACACAGTAATTGAGGAAGTGCAAGGGTTGCCTCAATTCTCTGTCCCCCCGGTTTTTGTTTGTGTACTACTGGGTGGATTTGGCTTCCCTTTCAAGGAGGAGTCATAGCCTGGGAGATGAGTGTGCAGCAGAGCTGTGAAAGTACTTAGGCAAGTTCTGTTATAGTGGGAGCAGCTAAAGGCTTGCATTTGTGATGGCAGACATCTTTTCCAGAGACCACATTCTCAAAACCACCACTTAATTTTCTCCCCTCTCAAGTTCTGCAAGACTAAATCTAACTGAAGAAACTCACCCTGTCACTACAGTGACACAGGGGCAGGCCCCAGGTCTGCTTTTTGGTAGAAGCTCGTAGTGGTCCACCCTGATTTACAACCCTTGAATCTCCTGAAGTGTCCCTTTGTGTCCCTCTACACAAAATTGTTGAGGTGAAAGTGTTGGTTTTTGCAGTAAGCACAGATCTCTCAAAATGCCATTGTCCTTATCTTCATTTGTGTCAAAGAGGTTAACTTAGCTAAACCTAAGCTGAGGTCTTGGGAACCGAGTGGTTGCTAGCTACTTTAATACTGTCCTCTGACCTTAAAAATGAGGATCCGAGTCTCTCCTAGGCTGCCAGCTCCTGATGGAGTTCGTTATGCAGCACAGTGGAGATATGAATCCACTCAAAAAGAAGGAAGCTTCATTGAAGCAAAATCTGCACCTCGTAAACAAAAAGAGGTGCTGCTTTCAAAAACTTTTTTTCCCGCCCCTCCTCCAAGTTCTTCCTCAATCTGGCTGTTAACTCTGCTCCTAACAATATTAAGAATGGGAACAACCGTATTCTGACTTTCGCATGCTGAGTGTGCCATGATTTTTTCTTCTGGAGAACAAGGAATATGAGACAAAAATCGGCAGGTTTTAGCAGTTTGAATCTCAGCTTTGCCTGGATACAATGTCTTGGGGAGAAAATAAGTGCAGCCAAACTCCTGAAATACTGCCTGTCAGGAAACTCTAGCAATCTCACTGAAACATTTTTTTTCCACAGCTGTACTAACTACATAGTCATTACAATACTGAGATAATGGTTTTGTTGGTAAAGGAAATGGCTGTGGCTCAGGTATACTGACAGTAAATAAGCTGATTTTGAGTATCTAAAGGTTTATATTTCTTAAGTATTTTTAGCAACTCTTTTAGGGAAAAAAAAACAAACACCTTTATAAAATATTGTTTAGTCCAAAACATTAAGTTCTTTATTATAAAACATGACAGGACTTGGACACTGTATAAATATTTCATGTTCCTTGCAGCTAGATCTGCTAGATCTCTTCTGTGTACCTGGACACTACAAGTCCCAGCTACTGCATATAGCTAAATATCCCCATTCCTGTTGTGTCAGCCATGCTGTATACTGGGATTATGGGATGAGTAACTGGCTGCAACACAGTGCCAGACCCAGCACATCCTAGTTGTTTAGTCTGGAGAACAGGAGGCTGAGGGGAGCTCTCTACAACTATCTGAAAGGAGGTTGTAGCGAGGTGGGTGTTGGTCTCTTGTCCCAAGTAACAAGTAGCAGGATGAAAGGAAATGGCTTCAAGTTGCGCCAAGGAGGTTTATATTGGATATTTAGGGGAAATTTTTTTACTGAAAGAGTGGTGAAGCATTGGAAGAGGCTGCTTAGAGAAGCGGTGGATTCACCATACCTGAAGATGCTAAAAAAACCATGTAGACGTGGCACTTCAGGACATGGTTTAGTAGGCATGGGGGTGTTGGGCTGAAGGTTGGACTGGATGATCTTAGAAGTCTTTTCCAGCCTAAAAGATTCTATGATTCTGTGATCATTTTGCACCTGCGTGGTGCTCGTGCATAAACTTGAATATGAAAAAGACCTGGGTCATAAACCCAGAGTGGGATTTCATGAGTACATGATTGATAAGACTCATGCAAATGTTATAGCAAAATGCTGCCTTGACATTAGTGTGGTAATTCTTTTTGCGACAGCCCCTTCTTCCAGCTAACTGCTATCTCAATGCCTTCCTTCCTTTTCCTCTGCCTTCTTGGAATGACAACCACACCTTCCCTGCATCTTATCTTCTTACTTTCAACCCTTTTTACATCCTTAAGTTGTGGTCACCTCTCTGAGCGGTTCCTTCTGCTTACTTAGCCTAGCTTTTGCTTCAGAAGCCTCTCTCTGCAAAAGTACTTAGTACCCTGAATTGCATGTAGTGTCCAGCACATGCTGGCAATGAAAACTACAGATACTAATTTGGAAACCAGAAAAAGGAATTGTAGGTGGTTTTGTCCTTTATCCTGTAATCTCACTGCTTCAGGAAACAATGTTGGCCACTGGCTAGAATGCTTTACTGGATTAATCGACCCGAGTTGTTTACCTAGTTAGAGATGTCTGACTGGGCTTGTGTTTCCCCACTATTAGGGAAAAGTTGCCAAAGATAATCCTGGAAGCTCTCTGAAGAAGCGAAATTTCAAAAAGAGGTTTATATAGTTTAGATAAATGCAGTTGTTCTAGAAACCTACTGCTATACAAATTCTGTTGCTCTGGTTGAGACTAGCAATCATACAGTTTTCAAGAGAAAATCTCTCCACAGAAAAGCTGAGCAAACTCATGCCACTGTGTCATGCTGGGTTTCAGGTTAGAGCTCTCTTTTTAAGAGGCAAAGATTTTGTTAAAGTAAGTTTCAATTCACTTGAACAGTGCTGTAAATGTTAACAATTAAAAGGTGTAGTAAATAGAGGTAAAATGATAAGCTACACTGCACATACACAGGTTCCACGAGACAGAGTGCTTAAGATACAGCATCAGATTTTCTGTAGTCATCCTGTTAGAAGAATAAGTACTCTTCACTCAAATAAGCTGTTTTTGTTTTGCAGTAACAGTTTTAAAATCCAGATTTCCATCATTATATATCATCTTCAGAGAAAAAAAATGTACTCCATTGTATTTCTTACTCAAATCAACTTCTAGTGGTTCTGTCCTTTAGTAATAATGTATTCCATTTAACATATACTATACATTTCCCTGGAGTAATTTTTAAAGATGAGTGTACTGGTGAGATTCCATAAGTGTTATTTTTCACCTCAGGCATTAGACTACCTAAGCAACTACTAAACTATTAAAAAACCCTGAAAACAAAAAAAACGACCAAGCAAAGATTACTTACCATATACCTTGTGGTACCAGTGGTGCCTTGGATTATTACATCTAGAGTAACGCTAAACCGATTTGTCAGTCACAAGAAGAAGGTCAAAACCACCTCTTCCTGCGTAAAGAAGGATGTATCAGTCTGAAAACTTCTAGCAAACAAATCTGTTTTTATTTAAAAAAAAAAATTTCAAGATACAGTTCTCTTTTTTCTAAAAATGGTTCATCAGATGTTACTTTTCTAACTCTGAGAGATGTGCAGAGATGTTGAAATTGTGGAGGATCCTCCTAAGAGCTAGCTCAAGGTTTCACAACCCACAGCTGTAGCTTTAGAAAAAAATTGTTTGTATCACTCTTTTCTCTTTTTCATTTACCTAGCCTGAGTCAAGAACAGTGTACATGAAGTTCATCCCTTTACATTTCTCAGTCATTACATTTCTTTTCTGTGTTCTCTTTCTGAACAAGAAGTGTAGCTTCTGAATAAAGCTTACACTCTTATTCAGAATTACCTGCACTTTCTGTTGGCTTTCTCTGAGTTGTAGTCCTTATATTTTAGGAGATTGGATGGATTCTATTTTTCTCCAACCTGGTCTTTTGGACTGTGTTTTTTATTTTAATCCCTCTCATAAGGCTGTGTCTTAGTCTATATATTTTAAAAACCAAAACAAAACATTTTTACTTACTTTTTGTAATTAAGCTTCAGGGAAGCCTGACAGAACCTGATTTCTTATCCACTTATTTCCTTGTGGCTGATTCCTGTGACTTCTAGAGTTAAACTGAAGCTTCACTGTGAGCAGCTTTTTAGATCCTTCTTAGACATCAAAGAAACCACAAAGGAGGTAGGAAAGGTACAGACAGAGTAAGAAAGAAAGTTGGTGCGTTATCAGATGCCTGAGAATCCCCGAGAGACAAACCCTGAGGAAATACCTAATAAAGTGCTGCTCCTTCCGCCTCCCCTTCATATTCTTTTGGAGGGTTCTGAAGTATCTCATCCTATCAAACTAGTGAAGGCACTAAAGGAATGTCTTTCCTGCACTCAGTCCCTAGTACCCATAAAAGATTTTAAAATGGCAAAAGCCCAATGGAGAGATCTTGCTTTGGATGCTGCCATTCCTCAATTGAAGTAAAGGGGATCACAGCTCCTAAGTTACATTTCAGATCTGAGCCCAAATGGTGAAAGCTCAGCCTATTATCCTTGTTAACCCCCTTTTGCATCAGGAACTAACTGAGGTCTTTATTCCATAGGATAAATACGTTTTTTCTTCCGTTCCTAATCAGCTGTTCCAATGAGCTCTCTAAGGGCTGGTGTCTTAGCATCAAAATTAGTGGACACAATAACGTGTTTTAAATGCGTGTTCACACTGTCTTACTTGATGGCTTATATTAGACCCCCTATACAGTCAGCAGAAAAACCTGCTTCTAAAAATATTTCCACTTCACCTGAATCAAGGTCCTAATTGCTGGCAAATTTTGCTGACAAAACCCCTGGGGTTTATAATGAATTCTTCTAATTCTCAAACTAGGTATTGTATCAAATTAATTTTTCAATGTTTAATTCTTAAACAGTCTACATATTGAAATTAACAGACATTTTAAGGATTTCTTTCTGAAGCCTGCTTCATTGTTCACTGTTTATTGCATGTTACTGAACCTACTGGAGAATATAAACCCTGTCATGATCTCACACTATATGAGCAGAGGAAACAGTCTCAAACATTCTGTTGGACTTGCCTGTTCTTCATCAAACTTTTGATTCTGAAATACACAAAACTCATCTCAAACATTTGAGCATCAAGAACTTAAAACTAGGAACTGTGGTAGGCTGATCTTAAGAAATACTCACTTGTTCCTACAGATTCGTGGGCTTTATTAATCTGATTTTGTTTCTTATATCTTTTCATTCTCATATCTCACCCTGATCAGCAAGCGTAGCTGGGTATTTCACTTACTGATTAGCACAGTAAGATAGCAGAGGGCGTTGCACACCAACAGAGGGCCTCTGCCACTCACAGATATAGCAGCTGACTGAGAGGAATGGCTTTGGTCTGCTCACCAGCTGAGTCTTACAGGTGGATGAGAAACTTCTCACAGAAAGTGTTAAGTAGCTATGACAGTTAGGAGCCAAAATAAAGGGACACACCCTGGCAGCAGGCACCTCAACTTGATTTTATTATCAGTACCTGCAAGATATGTTCAATTAGCTCTACACCTGCTGCAGATGAGCAGAGCTGCTGGAAAGCCAGATTTGAGCAAGTCTTTCATGTGGCTGTAGGCGAGTCATAGAATCAGAGAATGGTTTCAGTTGGAAGAGACTTTAAAAGATCATCCAGTTCCAACTTCCCTGCCATAGGCAGAGATGCCTTCCACTACATCAAGTTGCTCATATCCTCATCCAGCCTGGCTTTGAACACTTTCAGGGATGGGGCATCCACAACTCCTCTGGACAACCTGTTCCGGTGCCTCATCACCCTCTCTGTAAAAAAACTTCTTCCTAATATCTAATCTAAATCTTCCCTCTTTCAGCTTAAAACCATTACCTCTCATCCTATCTCTGCACTCCTTGATAAAGAGCCCCTCCCCAGCTCTCCTATGGGTCCCCTTGTAGTACTGAAGGCAGAGTCCAAGCCCCTTGTGCTGTTTGCTGGGCACTGTGGTGCTGATGGTGTGTTCATCAATGCTGTTAGGACAAAATCTTTCTTACTTTTCCTCCCCTGCTCCCCTCATCACTTTCAAAGGGCCCCTGTAGGACTCAACCTCCCTTCCACTCTGAAGCTCCATCACACCAGTCTGAGACAGGCCGTCTTGCTGCTGTGTCACCTGCTCCTCCCTGCTGCTTTCAGATTGCTTCTATCTAGTGTGTGTGTCAACACAAGGTATGGACAACGCAAGTAGCACATCCATTGTTGCAAATCAGAGTTTTTCCATTTTTCTCAGTCTCTTGATATTTGAAAAAGTACACCGTTGCTTGCCATGTGTTTCAGCAGATTTTAAGAATCTTTCCCTACAGGTGAACCTCATAATTTTACCAATATATTGAACCTATTGTTCAATAATAAAAGGAATAATACAGTGGTTTGATATCACTTGGTATTTTACCTATTATGGCTTTATTTTCAGAAATAAGAGTTGTGGTAAGTGGTATGACACTTATTCTCTCCATAGACATTCCTGGAATGGTAGTGGGTTTTATTCCTTACCCATGGAGCTCAAGTTGATGTACTCAGTAAGTGACACTCAGTAAGAGTCAGCCATGTACACTGACAAGTCAAACTGCATTTGTCAGTCTCTTCTATCTGGTGGTTGATTATATAACACATCTTCATAGTGATCAAGCCATCACAATATCACACTGAAGTATCCAATATCTAAGTGATATGGCACTCCTGCAAGATGTCATCATTTGTGTGAAACCTACACCAGTCCTGAAATGTCTACTAGAACTCATACCAGATGCTTGCATACCAGTGTGACATAGAGATATCACCAAGCAGAACTATGGATACAGAAATTTGAAAATGCAGCTAATGATTTTCAGTGAATTTATAACAAACTTGCAGCACTTGAAGAAGAAAGACTGGGTAAAAAAGGCTTAAAACAGAATGGCAGATGCCCTCCTTAGATATATGCAATGTGTTATTGTACAACAATTCAAAGTCTATAACTACAACAAAGACAATCATCCTTTTCATCTGGAGAAGAGGTCTAATGAAGACATGTGAATACAGACTGAATGCATTTCTTTTTCCGTTGGTTCCAACAATTACATCCCATTATGTTACTTGTTAGATTCAAAAAAATCCATGTCCAAATTAGGTTGGCATTAAGCATATACTTTATTTTGTCAGTAATAATTAAATGTCTTTGTTCTGAAGAGGCTGGATAAAGACATCCAGCTAAAACTACTTTGTTGCTGAGGGTTTTTTTTCTTTATCAACTTCTCTGTACAGCCTCTCAAGTTCTTGTAACTAATCTTTTGCCACTGCACAATCACACCCAATCTTACATCTGTGTGGTATCTTCTTTTGAGGAAAACGGGGAAAACACGTTATGTACCACACCCTAAGATTTTTGTCATGGAGACTAGTGAAAAAAAAAACCAAACCATTTTACACATTTCACAGGTTCAAGGAATCTAGGTTACAAAACCAAACTCTGCAAGACACAAGCATTTTTAATCTGGATTAACCCTAGTTCTTCACATGGTTGTTTACTGACAGTAAGATTAAGGAGGTTTTCCCCCCTATTATTATTCTCTTTTCCTTTTGTTTCTCTCTTGTAATATCTAATTATCCATTGCAGCAAATATAATTCCGTTGTCGTGGCATTATTTTTGTTTTGCCTTTCCCCAGGTTGCTTTTACTGAGCCAGCTGTGTTTCCTCATGCTGTGAGGAAGAAGAAAGCATTGCTTCTTTCTATGATTTTTATCCAGGCTTCTGATGTATACTGCCTGTTTTATAGATAAGGGCTTATCATAGTACAATGGATTTTACTTTTGGGCCATAGCTATGCATTTCACGAACTTTCAGCTCTCAGGATCTCATTTTTCTGTAGGCTATTAATTCTCACACTTTGGTGTTTTCAGATACATTTATAGTATGTAAATTCTAGGTCTAGAGGTGCTGTTTGGGCTATGTCAACTGTGAATTGGAATTACTCCTCAGTCTATAAGCAAATCCTGGACATTTGATCAAGCATGCTGGGAAAATCACACAGCAAATCTCTTCCCAGTGAAAACTGGGTCGCAGAAAGGATGGGCAGAGTCTGTAAAATGCCAAGACATGTGCCAGGACCCAGGAAACAGAAAGTACTTTTGGATGCCAATGATTAGATGTAGTCTGTAATTGTCCATACCTCATGATAGTGTCCCTGGAAGTTATGTCCAAATATCTCCTTCACTTCCATCCATTTGGTTTCCATTCTATTTAGAAAGTCTAGTATCTGGATAGGTTGCATTGTTTGTATGTTTAGTATCTTGCTGGCAGAACCTTGCAGACTGTTGTGCAAAGCTTACTGTCACTTGAGGGTTTGTGCAATATTGCACACTGGCCTGAGTATCTGATAATGCTGCTCACGTCCAGTTCTGTGTTGTGGCCCCACCTTCCCAGGAGTCATTTCAGATTTCAAATACTCAAACCAAGATTGCTGTCACTGTCACATTAATTATAAAACTGCTTGGCAGTTATGCAAACTTATACAACATTTCTTTTCCCTACCATTCCATTTTCTCAATGAAATACAGCTTCTCATAGGAAAGTGTCATCAGAATATAGGTACAAAGCAATGCCTTGACTCCTTATTTCTAGACAAATATCCTTCTTTGGTTTGGCCTGATTGCTATTGATATTCTAAATGTGCCAGAATGTACTTGTTTGGTTTTGTTGCTATACTAAGTTGTAAGGCCACAATAACCACAGTAGCCACAAGAAGAAAGCCATTAGGCATCAGCAGAAGAAAACAGCAGCAAAATTCATCTTCAAAATGAGCGGTAACTGCCTGTTGTGCCCTCTAACCTGGTCATCATTATGTCATTCTCCTGGCTCTTCATTTCTTTGTTGTTAACTGGAACAAGATACCACATAAATTTGTCCTTTGTACTTATTCCTTTTATAATTTTCATTGGAAGGAGTGATTTTTGTATTGGAACTTCATATCTCAGAGTCTCTCTTACTCGTTTAAATCTTTTAACGTTCTGCTTAAAGTATTTCTCTTTGATCTTCCCCTTACTCTGGCTATAACTTAAGGCCTCTGTTAAAGCCAATAAAGGCATTCTTTTTTTTTTCCACCACTTTTTTTTTATTCCTTTGTACTCCACTTACCTTTATCTTATCTGAAATATGTAGGCATAACATCACAGCTGGGTTAACAAGAAAGTCTTACGACAGGAACATTCCTATACACTGGCTACCGTAAGTTTCACTCTTTCTATGTTTGCTCATTTTATACTTGCCCCAGACAAACCAATGGCAGTGATTATAAATCTAGTGGTTGGTTGTGAGTCCTGCTCAGCGCTCACTAATACCATATATGTTCTTTTGCTACATTTCCTTTTGCCCCTGAGGAAGTCGGCCTTACAGTCGAACACAGTTATCTTTTGCTGTGTGGGACATTCCTTCCCACATGCTTCTGAACATGTGGCAGTAGCATCTCCTAACAGGGAAGTCAGACTCTGTCCTGTCCTGTGCATAAACTAAACTGATTGATTTTGGAGCTGTGTGTAGGTATTTGTCCATGGCACCAGGGAATTCTTTTCACAAGCATGCTGAAAGCCCAGTCAATGCATTACATCTTCGGAAGTTCAGTGCCCAAAGTTTTGAATTTATAAACCATTTCCACTTAGCTGTTCAACATTTGTTGTGAAGCAACAGTTTCCTTACAGTATTCACAGAGCTGTGGTCTTGAATCTTCTCGGTATGCTGGTGCTATTTGTATACTGTCTCAAATGCTTGCTTTCGTTTCCTCAATATCTCACCAGAGCAGCTAAGATGCCTCCCAAGCACAGCAGTGGTTCTTCCTTGTGATAGTTTCTTCTCTGCTGCAATTACAATTCTGATGTGCCTTGTCATGTTCTTAGCATACCTTTAGTTCATTGCACAGTCTCTGTGTGTCTGCCAGCTTCTCTGACTCTGACATATGTACTGTATATTCATCTCAATGCTTTTCCCTGCAGAGCTTGAGTTATGGAATATCTGTCTCCAATATATAAGATTTTCCCCATTTCTCTGCTGAGGTGGCTTGTGTTCTCTTTCAAAGGAACAAGGGATCTTGTTAAACCTTCCCCTGGGTAGCTCCACCCCACTTTGAACAGACTGCTTGAAGTCCCATATTTGGAGCCACCTGACCTGTGGTTACACCATGCTGCAGCCACATTTGACTGATTAAGACTCAAAATCTGCCACAAAACTACCTAGAGCCTTGCTTGTCTCAGTGCAAAGATACAATGAAGGATCAAAGATTACCTTGCCTGGGCATATAACATAACAAAAAGTTAATCTTTAGGTTGTTTTTTTTTGGTTTTCTGACAGCACAAAATGTAAAATGCACATTAGAAAACAAAGCTAGTTGGTACAGAATGTAGCTTATCCTATTGTGGACCAATCAAAAGAATGTGCAGGAGAGAGGAGGATATGTGGATCATAGGCTGAAAAAAAGGAATTGGTACAGTGGAACTGGGAGAATGACACGGTGAAGCAGAAGCATGTTTCCATATTGAACTTTGAGTGCCTAAAGTTCCTTATACGTAAAACTTGGGAAACCAGGAACAGCACTGTGCTGGGGTCACTCTATGCAGTGAAAAGAGATCTCAAGTTAGCTGCAGAATGTCTATGGAGAATCCTGTCTTTATCCAGATAGAGTGCCATCTTTTATTGCTCTCCTTTATTCCTCCTCTTCCCCTATACACATACCTGTTTCTCCTACCTGTCAAACTTCAGCCATCTAAAATCTGTGTCCCCAGACTTTTGCTGAAGGTATTACAATGCACTCTCAGGCTTGTGGGTGGATAAAAGCCTTGGCAGCTACAGTAGCTTATGGACTGGACAGATAGCTCTCTGCTTGTTCTGTTTTATCTCTTCTCTGGAGTGTGATATTGCAACTACTAAGTCTGTAGTTGCATCTTTTCACAACCTCCATTCTGCTAGTAGAGCTGATGGCCTTTTTCTTAGGAGGAGAACATGGGCTACAGGGTATACATTGCTTTTCAGACATAGATTTTATTAATTTCACTCTATTAACATGAAAACAGGACGAAACGTAATTCCAAAAAGAAAAGAATTTAAAATAAAATACAGTAGTAAAAATATCACAGTTATATCAGGATTTGTTTCACACTGTACTGATTTATGCTTCAATATTAAAAAGGTATTTAGACTTCAGTGCAGAAAAAAATACAAAAAGAAAGGTAAAATATTACTTCAAAGCAAGAAAATTTACTGTGGTTTTGGTCTTTTTCCTAGTCTATCTGTGGCTATTGACTTCACAAGGTAATACCTGATAGAATAAAAGCTACCACCTAATGTAAGCTGTGCCTTGATGTTATAAGGATAGAAGACAAAGAGTATTTGCATCACCAAGTTAAGGCACTTGATACCTAAATTAAGAGACTGGCACTTGCAGGCTCCTTCTACCATTGGACAGGTAATCTTCCCCACAGGCCATTTGAATCATATATCTGCTTCTGACTCAAGCATCTCCTTTTCTCTACTGAACACTGAGGTACTGTACGGAGATTTGCTGTTATTTTAATTGGCTGGGTCATGTTCCTAATGTTAAGCCTGGAGGCTGGTTGAACCTGCCCCTTCACATTTCCATGAGCAAGGCCATACACATCTGAATGGTGCCCTTCGAAGTAAATGGGAAAACAAGCAGAAGGACAGTCCACTTGCACGAGGAGTGCTCACCTTTACAGTGCCTTTCTTTACGGTTTGAAGCAAAAAGTTCTCCACTATGCCCCTCCCTCCTCTTCTTTGCTAACATCATGTCCCTAGAATACAACTTTCTATTGCAGGGGAACTCCTAATAATGGCATAAATGTGTGGCCATAGGACACCAGCAGACAATTGGTTTCAAATCTTCAATCAGCATGTAGTTCTAATCATGAATTGGCTATGGACACCCTTCCTCTGGGAAGGCAATGTGGATATGTTCCCTCTGCAGATGGCTGCTTTTGCAGTCCCAAGGCTACTGTTTGCTTAGAAGGGAATTCCAAACATTAGACTTGCTGTGTCTGTGAAGAACATTTTTCTCAAGGAGGAGACTAGCCTGATACATGAAGCCTGACATGTGAAGTCTTCCTCAACACATGTTTTATCTGTCCAGAAATAGGTTTTACCTGTCCAGAAATAGGGAGACCTCCACTCAGTACTGTGCCCATGGTCTCCAAAATCCTTCCGAGGGTCCTGAAAATTTTTCATGCAGAATCTTGCATACCAAATACCCAGGTAATCTTCTTCCTGGCCTTTCAGATCTTTGCTGATGTGCTTTTTTTATGCTCAAGAGCTGTTTTCCTTGGAGATGTATGATTTCCCCGAAACAAGCTCCTCGGTTTTTGGGGTGCAACGTTGTCTTGTGTAGTCAGTAGACTTGCTGTGCGCAATTACTTGCAAAATTGCACCCACAAAAATCACAATGTTGCCCATTAAAATCCCACTTTGGAAAATGTTAGCAAGTGAAGAGTGCAAGCAGGAATAAAATTAAAGAACTGAAATCAAAATACTATAACTTAGCCTATGGTGAAAAGGTTTCTGTTTAAAATTAACTACACTGTTAGCTAACAGATAAATCGTTAGCTTGAATAGCCCCTGTAAGATAAAGGACAGTCTACTCTCCCATCAAAAGACAGATGTTGTCTTGATATATGTCACATTCATCCTCAAATTCCTTTTTATGGAAATATATTTTATTCATGTATGAGAAATTAGGAGAAGGAAGGAAAATGAAGAAAACTTAATGCCTACCCATATCAAATGCCTGACTGTGCTGCAGAAAGAATAGCATCTCTTCCAAAAGATGTCCTATTAGTGCTGAATATTAAACAGGAACACGACACCTAAAAACTTCCTTAAACGATTTATCTTAAAATAGCAGTAAATAGCTCTTGTGAGATGACATATTGCATCTTAATCTCTTCAATATTCTATTCCCCTCAGGTAAATCTCACTAGCATTTGTTCATTGGATAGAATTTGGGTCAAGAAAGAGAATCATACTATTCTGGACCTCATTCAGCTCTTATGGTGCTAACATTTGCTGGAAAACACACTAATTCTCTTAGTCTAATAATGGAAAATGCTGTAACCCCAGGGAACACTTGGGCGCAAGGATGGAGGGTCATGTAATTTTCATTAGTAGTCGATAGAAAGACATTAAGTAATGTCAGGCAGTCCTTAAGGCAAAGAGAGTAATGCATCATATGCTAACTAATGTTTTAATGATTTTTAGAGTCCAGTAGAGATGTCATGTTCCGCAGTGGATGCTGTGAATGATGAACTAACTCTTTCTAACTTTTCACGATAAAGATTTGGACATGTTTTGCAGAGATGGGCTGCAACATTCTTTTGGAAAAAGGCATAAAGATATTTCCTAAATTTTTCTCCAACAAATGCATAGATGACAGGGTTGATACAACAGTGGATCATTGAGAGTGTTTCTGTTACTTGGATTGCTTTTTCCAGTTGACCTTTGATTTCACAAGTTGTGTGGAAAAGTGAATTTTGAAAAGTATGCAAAAAAGAAGAAATATGGAACGGTGTCCAGAAAATGAAGTAGACAATCATGATCACAAAAATAAGTCTGACTGCCTTCTGTTTCTTCTCATTCTTGCATCTCAATAATGTTTTTAGAATCTGTGAGTAACTGAAAATCATAATGAGCATTGGAACAATAAGTCCCAGAATGTTCATCTTTAAAGTATAGGAGTACTTCCAATTTATGGCGGCATCACTGGGATAATGAGAACTGCAAGTATAATGTGAATTTTCCTTCTGAGTATTGTGGAATACTATCCCAGGAACAGAGGCAAACATAGCTATAGCCCAAGTGACAGCGCTGGTGAGGATGCCGTAGGTCACTGTCCTGGCTTTTAAAGCAAACACTGCATGCACTATGGCCAGATACCTGTCTAAGGTCAACAGGATTATAAAAAAGATCCCGCTGTAGAAGCCGAGCAGGTAGACACCTGAGAGAATTCTGCACAGTGCTTCCCCAAAAATCCAGTCGTGAACAGCGTAATAAGCCCAAAAAGGGAGAGAAAATACAAACAGCAAATCAGAAATTGCCAAATTGAGCAGGTAGATGTCAGTCATGCTCTTCAATCTCTTGTATTTTACCAGGATGAGGACAACAAGCATGTTGCCTGTGAGGCCAAATATCACCACCAAAGAATAAAGTGGAGGCAAAAGTTTTGCTGCAAAGTGCTTTTCCTCCGTTCCCAGGCACGGTGCTGAATCGCCGTAGTCAAATTCTGTTGTCAGTGGCAAGTCAGCAAAGTCCATGGTATGGTTTTCCATGGTGTGTTGGTCTGGAAAGGAAGAAAAAGATGTTAAGCTGTAGGAAACTCCAAGCTTGGTAATGAGGGGGTTGAAACACACTGATATCCTCATCTGGAATGTTTTTTGCTGTTGAGCATAGAAGCATTACTGTGTCAACGAGTGGAGGAGAATGAAATTGCAAAGCCCCAGTAAAACCCATCTATACCAATATACATTGCTACATGTGAGATGTGTGCTGTGTCATTTTGCATGTGTATGCCATCTAGTACATTTTTCCTCCTCAGTACAGCCTGTCAGATGCCTGACCAGAAGCTGAGGAATGTTTAATTTAACCTGAGTTGTGTGTAGTTCAGCTCTGTTGTGCTCAGCAGTGGCTTTGCGGAGGGGTAGAGTGAGTCACCAAGATGCCAAGAGGACAGCACAGCAGCTTCTCCTTGGCACCTGGCCACCTCCTCATTGTGACAGCCCACAGTGCATCCCTCATCCAAGGAGGATCAGGCACTGGCAATGTGTAAACTGCTGCCTGCAAAAGCACTAGGGCATGAATAAACCCAACTGACTGCCACTTGTTCAGGTTGTTCATGCCTTACTGGGGGCCTTAACTCCTGTGGGAATCAGGTCACTGAAAGTGCAGAAGCGACCTTTGCACAGTACTGAACGAACCCACCTGGTGGACCTGCTGTGCTGGGTGTTGCAGAGCAGCAAGCTGGCAGTGTTGGTCTGGGTTAAAATGGCAAACCCTGTGTCCTTTACAGAGCCTGGGTCAGGCACAAGGCCATGGAAGTGTGCTGGTTATGGTAGCTCTGGAAGACAAACAGTGCGAAGTCCTGTAGAAAGAAAGGATGGTCAGACACCTTGGCAAATGGCATAAAAGGTGCTATCAGCACAGCCTAGAACACCTCCATATGGCACCTTGCTGTCAATTGAAAGACCCCTGCAGTGCTTTTGTGTGAAAGAAGTTTTGATTCCTTGTTTCAGTAGCTGTTTAACAGCTGTGATTCAGTAGTGTAGATTGGCTATTTGCTTCTAGGACTTTGAGTCAGATGCAGAAGCATAGCTTTGTGTTATTTTGTCCCTTAAAAGTTGACATCTCTCGTCTCTTAGACCCTGGAGAAAATGGAGGATTTCCTATGTGTCATGATTTTGTGAAGATGGTTCTCAAAGGGACCAAATGGTCACATAGTGGGGAAGTGAATTCAATGGCTTTGCTAACCACTCAAGCAGAGTTATATACTCTGTTAAAAGGGCTGCTCTTTTTTCCTGTGTCAACATAACTGCTTCGGTCAGGCACTTTGTGGCAGATTGGTGGCTGCACATAGCAGGTTGATAGGTTTGAAATCTGCATTTTCCTGGCGATCTGGTGCCTGTTCTCTTGACAAAGGCAACAGTCTATTTCTGACACAGAAGACTTCATGTAGTGCATCTGCCCTAGCTTCCTTTGTGAACCCTGACCACTTATGTAGTCATCTGGTGCAGCTGTGTTTGCTTCTTTTCTGCTTGCAGCCCCACCATGCACTTTTTTTCAAAAGCAACATCTGCTCTGTGTGATTGCATATGTCTTTCGCAGAGACCACATTCTCAAAGCCACCACTTCATTCTCTCTGCACTTGAGTACCGCAAGACTAAGTGTAACTGAAGAAACAGCCTGTGGCTGGAGGGACACAGGGGCAAGACCATGATCTGCTTTTTTTTTGGTGGAAGTTAATTTAATTATATTGTGAGCCATTCTGAGCTGTAGCATGTGAAATCCCTGAAGTATCTTAAGCTCATGTCAGCCTACTCAGCTGTTTGAGGAAAGGGTTGTTTCCTGATAGGTAATTACAGGCTATTCAGGATCCAGAAGACCTAGTTTTTATCTGGGTCTTTATCTCAGTGGTTATATTTGTAATACAAAACAATTCTTTGTTTGTGTGTATGCAAAAGTATACATATATAAATATGTACATATATATACTCATATACATATAAAAGCATAGAACCATTTAAGTTGGAAAAGACCCTTAAGATCATCAAGTCCAACCATAATCCTAACGCTACCAAGTCGACAACTAAACCATGTCCCTAAAAAACACATATTTTAAATATCTACTGGGAACAGGACTCAACCACTTCTCTGGGCAGCCTGCTCCAATAATTGACAACACTTTCAGTTAAAAAAAAAAATTCTTAATATCCAATCTAAACCTCCCCTGGCACACTTAGCCTTGTTAAATCTTTGTATATACTAAAAAAAAATAATTTTTTAATCTGGTTTGGAACTTAAACAGAAAATAATTGTGCGAGTAACAGAACTAAAGGTAATTGATTCTCTACAGTTTTGTCTCTTTTGCTGCCTGAGTCTTGTTTCCTGCAATGGGTTGACTCCAGCTGGCAGTAGACCCCCATCTAGACACTCACTCAATCCCTCCACAGCAGGATGGGGCAATAGAATCAAAATGACCAAAGCAATAAAAACTTGCGGGTTGACATAAAGACAGTTGAATAAGTGAAGGAAACAGAAAGCAAGAACAGAAGAGATGATACAAGGACAAACGATTGCCCCCTCCCACCAAGCGTGCAAATCGCCAGCCAATCTCTGAGCAATGTCTGCTTTGGAAAAACTGCCCTCCCAGTTTAATTGCTGACCATGGTGTTATATGGCACAGAATACACTGTTGGTCATCTGTCCCAGCTGTGGTCACAAATCTAAAAGATGGCACCATAAAGGCTCCTGTGAAGAAAATTAAGTCCATCTCAGCCAGATCCAGTCTGCATTTCCACTACCAAAACTGAACTCCTGTCCTGTACAGTTAACATTGATGCTGCCTAGAAAGACAGCATGGTCTATATTTATTTTGTTCACTGTCTATGACCTGACTGGAAATCTCTGAGCATTAGCATGAGACAGAAATGAGATCCTCCTCTTCACAAGTACAAAATACTGAAATATTTTCTGAAATGCTTTCTAAAAAATTCCTTATTGTTTGCAAACCAGCAACATTATACAAAGAGCTCTAGAAAACTTATCTGGCTAAAAAATTCTGTTGGAAACAGCTGTTTGTATTTTGGTTTGGGTTTTTTTTTTTCTTTTCATTTTTCTTTAACCATTTTTTCCAATTTTCTTTTTCATGCGTAAAGGAACATTTTATGCAGAAGCCATAGCCCTTGACGAGAAGTCTGGATTTGGCTCTAAAATGATCTAGGCATGAACCTTCAGATTGAGTGTGTTTGCAAAGGCATCTCCAGGTTTATCTCTGTTTTTGTGCTGTAAGTAAAAATGGGTTTGTCTGAGAGATTCTGATTTGGGAACTCATGATTATTTGGGTTTTTTCCCCCTTTTATTTTCCTTCTAAAATTATACATGAATATTCAGGAAATCTTAATGATTTTCATCTGTGTGGCTTTCTCATTTACTTTGTGGACTGCATGTGGCCACCAATTCCCACTCTCCTGCCCAAACACCCACAGCTCCTTCAGGCACAGGGCAGTTTTGGTTGCTAACAGAAGTTCTGGACAACTGAGTCAAACCTAAAGTAGAAATATAAGAAAAGGAAAATTTTCTCTTTGGTGCCCTCCTTTCCTTCTAATTTATCGCATATGCTTATCATATAAAATCATCTAAATATATGAGCAGTCCAGAAAGAGGCTACTCTTATTTCCTCTCAGAGGACTGATTGTGTCTCCCAGAAGCTGGATACAGTGAGGTGTGACCAAGCCCTTGTACCCTGGGAAAGAGTTCTTGCGGAGAAAATGGGGTTACAGCTTGGATGGGAGAAAATTTAATTTTCTGAATAATTTTAAAATTGTGAAACAAAATAAATCTAATCTCATTTCTTTAAGTTTTAACAAAGCTGCCCTTACTTGCAGCATCGGAGATTCTTGTAATGAGGATGTGCCTCTGAATCATGGCTTTTCAGATTTCTGTATTTCAGCTGCTTTGAGAGAAGCCTTGCTAGCTCTTGACTGTTACCTATAGTGTGTCGCCTTTAGCTATTGGAGTGTCTAGGTTCTGGTATGACTGTCAGACATTTCAATGTTAAAGCAATTCAAGCAAAGATGCTCCCAAGGTGCTACACTGACTTGATCAGGGATGGCAGCTGTCACAGCTCAACGAGTCTGTTGTACCCTAAATGGGATTTGGACAAAGTTTCCTCACAGAAATCAGAACATTTCAGAACTACAAGTTAGAAGAGCATCCATGCATTAATGGAGCTGCTTATTTCAAAATGAATGACCCCCAAAGATCTGTTTCCCTTTCTATGGTCTGAGACAAGGTTTCTCTTCTGAAATGTATGAATAGGTAGCACAGTGCTACTCACCCTCTCCTCTCGCTCATTCTTTTCACAAATGGCAGCATTTGTCATACAGAAAAAGAAATTGCTTAATGACTTGTAGTCAACTTAAAAGTATGTGTCAGCAGCATCTAGGGCACTTTATGAAAAGAGAGAAGTACAATGTAGCACAGAGTAAAAATGAAACTTAAGTAAAGAAAATTAATACTCCAAATCCTGATAGTAGGTGTTACAAGAGAGGTGCCCAGTGTTTCCTACTAACAGTCTATCTCTTTAACTTTGCCTTTGAAATTCCAGAAGGAGTCTTTGGACAAGGAAAACTACAGAGAAATCTGTGCAGGTACACAAAAGGCATCTTGGGAGCAACCATAAAAATGCCTACTTTTCTTGAGTTACCAAGAAAGATGAAGAAAAAGGTGGACATGAAATCTTAATGCTGTATGTAAAACTCTGAGATGATAGTTTCCCCCAAACAATTTTTTTCCTGTGGCAGTGACCACGGGATTTCTTTCCAGAATATGATTGGGGAAACAGAGCCCCTTCCGCAATTAAACCTCACTTTGGAAACCTCTTTGTCTCTTATAACAGATGAGCATTAGGAACGTCTTCAGAATTGCTTGCCTCCTAACTGATAAGTATTTTTCATCCCTGAAGAACTTTCAAAGAGAAATATCTTCTGGACTTTAAGAGGCTTTAATTTGCTGCGAACCTTCAGGATCCAAATGTTGCCATTTCCTACCAAAACCAGAAAGATAGTCCTGCAAAAATTCTGAGCATTTCTGTAGTCAAATAGACTCAGTCTATGTGGTCGCAAGACAAAAGAAGTAGGAGGTATTCTTACCTAAACAAATGTACAGTAAAAGAGTAGCACAAGCTGCCTGAGAAAGAAAAATTTGAGAACTGTTAAATGTCTTCCTCCAAATCATGACTATATGTGTAAGAGGGCTCTTCTCTTGTGTAGGCCTGTTTTAGTACCTCTGCTCACATTTTCTTTTCAGTGTCGCTGCTTAAACTGCTTCAGACAAAACTTGGAATTTAGAGTAATTCAAACAGCAGTTATAGTCACAGCTGGTTCAGGGGTGAACTTGATTAGAAAAAAGAAGGATAACAGTCTGGAGTGGAGATTGCCAACATATGTCACATGGTCATGCCCCTGTCACATTATTGCTGTAAGGGTCTCCGTACAGAGAAGTTCAAGCCCACTGTTTTGGCACTGCCAGCTGTTCCTGGCATATGAGAGTGCTGTTCCCCTTTGCTACTGCTGCTTATTTAATATACTGAAATAAACAAATAAAAACAAAAAAGCCCGTGTAGTCTTAGGTTATCATAGCTTTTTTATTAGTATCCAAGTGGCAACTATCATTTATCCAAACAGAAGAGCTCACCTCTCCTTATGTGTGAAAACATTACAATTCCAAGTGATGAATTTCACTCATGTAAAACCACATAAACCAAGATTGCAAACCAGATAATGACTGATACTTATTAGATATGGAGTACAGGCTTTCTAATGTGGTGTGCTCAGAGAAATCACATTAAAATAGGAACCAATCCCAAAGGACATATCCCTTCATAGCACGATAATGAAACAACACCTTTAACATATTAAAATCTTATATATATATAAATAATACAAATAATGAAATAATATAAAGAAACCATGTGATAGGATAGCAATGAAGAACATCTGCATCTGTTACAGCAAGATGTGGCTTGGACTGAGAGAAGGCTGGATTAAGTGTGAAAGATTTCATGTCTAATTGGTTTATATCCTTAGCAGAATAAATTTCCAAGCTACTGACTCCCGCCACAGCTGCAAAACCAAGACCCAGTAAGTTTCTAGTACAAAAAAAAAGACTGTAGTTTTCTACACCATTTGTCTAACTCAATTCTCTACTCTCACATTTATCTTTATCCTGAATTGTAAACTAGTTACAAGACTGAGTTGTTCTTAAAGATACTGTCTTTTCTGGAATGGTAACTCTACTGCCACTGTTACAAGGCATATATACTTTCCCATTGAGTGAATCTATATCTGTACATACACGGTAACATATAAAAAAGCAAAAAAAAAAATCTACTTACTGATTTATCAAGCTTGTTTTGTCTGACCGTGACTTCTTTGCAAATGAACGCATAGTTAAACCCTATATCTGAAAATAGGAAACAGCGCTTCCTGTGTGATCTATTACAAAACATTACAAGAATCAAGGGCATGGTTCTTCTTCTGAAAATACTCAGTTTCCAGGCTGAGTTCAGAACCAAAGGATGAAGACTTTATGGGTGTTTTCTTGTTCTGCTCCAGCTGGGTCTTAAGGAGTCAGTATCTGAACCACTGCATCTCTCTACAGGGTTGAGATTGGGTGGTTAAATTTAATAAAATCCTGTTCTAAGGACAATAAGCATTTCTCGCTGCTCTAGGCACTTCTGCAGCTTAAAAGAAAGTAGTGTGAAATACCTGGCATACAGTATGTATTTTTAAAATTAAATTCAGGACTCTGAAATGACTGCTGAGACAATTCCACCGAAGTATTCTCCATGTTCATTGCCAACTGACTGACTTCTACATAATTTCTACATGATGCTTCCTTTCATCCTCACTAGTGAAAAAGAATCTATGAACAAAATTAGGATATGTTTATGCTATGCAAAGCAGTGTCTCATTAGACAGCATCACACTTGCCTTAGGTGAGCATTGCAAAGAGGGACAAGTCAAGGTCCAGGCATTTTGGATCTAATTAAGTCAGGCAGAGTGCTGTGTTGGTAGAGATACCTTCCTTCCAGTTATGTGACCAGCTCAGGAAGTCCACACCACACTGCACTGTGTGGTGTTGATGACTGCTTTGTACATCTGCTGTAATTTTTGCAAAGCCATCTGCAGTGAATTTGCATTTCTTAGAGGCTGTTGTATGAGGCAAGTTGGAACCTGCAGCTCATTCCCATTTTGACGTGGTGATATGCAGGACTGAAAGAAATAGAAAGAAAGATAATAAATAGCAGCGGTTAAAATATATTTTTGATTCAAAGGCAGGAAGTTGAATGTCATGCATTTATGTTTTTAAAACATGCACTTCACTAATGCCATTGACACTCCATCTGCAAAATCCTCCAACTACTGGAGTGACAATTGAAGCCTGTGTAAGTGACCACTATAAATGAGGACTAAAGAATAATATGGCCACTTATCTGCTCGCTGAGGAGCCTTCTTACAATTTTATAGCAAGTTATAGCAAGGCTACGTTTTTCAAATTTGCAGGGGTTTGGCAGCAGTTGACCATTTTCTTTAAGACTATTGGGTGGTTTCCTGATGTATTCCTGAAAAGTTATGAGTGGCTTTTGCTATGATTTTATAACTTCGTAGAAAATCTACATGGAGTTTCAATAAAATCAGTGATACATGACCAGACCACATGTATTCTAGAGAGTATAGAAGAGACTCACGATACTGTTTCAGAAGGAGTGCCTAAGGAAGGCATTAGGCAGAAGAGTCTCTGTGGTGACTGAAAGAAAATAAATGTTTCCTGTTGATCTGTAAATATAGGCTGAAAACCACTGAAAGCCTTCAAGCCTGAACAGAAAGGGGCTACACTGCAAAGGCACAGTGGATAACAGGGAGTCATAAACTAAATTTTCTCTCTGTATCTCCTCCGTCTGAGTTACTGTCTGAATTTGATGTTATGCTTTCTACCACTTGCAACATCTCTTCGTATTCCATGTACAAGCTGCTAGTTCAGCAGTTTTGTTTAATCTTCTGTGAATTACTATCCCTGGTAAAGAAATGCCTGGCTTGCAGGAGCAAAAATACTGCCTAAGATTTTTTTTTTGCTGGCCCATGAGAAAGAGAGGTGGTAGCATGGAGAAGGGGCTTGTTTCAGCTGTAGAGATTGGGACTAATTTCGAATCCATTGCTCAGGGGCATTATTGTCTGGGAGCACCAGAAGTAATCCTTGCCCTGTTCTCTTCCTTGTCTTGTGACACTAGGACTTCCTTCTGTCTTTTTCAGGGACTTTCTGGAGTCACCATCTCCTCCTTTTTGCTTGCTTTATCCATTTGCCCAAATAAAAAGCAGTTATGGCTAAAACCAGTAAAACCAACCTGTAAGTGATGGCAGAATTTTGGGAAACTTAACAAATGCAGCACTTTGGGTTTGAATCCCTCCCACACCAAAGAAGAAAAAGACCTAGTTTTGTAGCAAGCAGCCTATGCAGAGAGTACTTTCTAAATAAATGGGGGACAAAAAAAAAATATGTACAGACCTGCAAGCTTCCATATATTGATAGAATTGCTAAAATTTGAAGTCTCTGGAATGGTTAAATTCTTGTTTTATTTCTCTCTTACACAAATCAGTCCTGGGAAAGATCACAGAAGTCATTGTCCTTATAAGACTTCCATGCCAGTTTCAAAACCTGTGACATAAGCAGAGGTCTTGAGTTTTGTGTAATAGGTTTGTTGGATCCTTGTAATGGGGAATGAGCGATTTATGACTCACAACTCACTTCTGATTTGAGAAAGAAAGCACGGTTTTGCAGACATTATTTTGAAAGAATTTTATTTCTTTCTGCTTCCAGTTGGGATGCTTAGATTGAAGACAATTGGACAGTATTTTTAGTCTACCTGACCTCCAATTGCTCTGACTTTTGAAAATCAGGGATGATTTCTTTCTGAAATGGTAATGCAAATAATTGGAAACTGCTTAAGAAAGGACAGGAAAAAAGACTCAAATCAGAAGAAGTATATCATATTGGACACCTAATTTTAAGCATTTGGGACTACATTTTGAATTGCAGCTAAATTATTTTTATATTATAGAGGATAGGGCCTGATATAAAGGACAGAGCCACCTGAAAATCTCTTTTTCAGGGATGTTCAGACTCTGAAGAAATACAGGGAAACGAATGAAATGTTCATTGGTCTAGAAAGCATGGCCTGTGAGAAATGATTGAGAAAAGACTCAGTGATCTCTGGAAAGCTCTCCCAGACTTGCTTTCTATGATCTTGCTCTTAGCATCTCTCCTGTAAGGGTTTAGTGAGCTTTATAAACATTCATTAATCCAAAGTCTATGAGGTGGAAGCAGAAGGAGTGGTGGGAGAAAAACCTCCTGAAGTCAGAGACATTGCTTGCCTTATAAAATCAGAGAGCTGCTTAGGTTCTCTATCTATAAAATGCGAAAGAGTGGGAAGGGAAGTAAAGAGTACATAAACTTCACCATGTTGAACAATTAAAATCTATATTAACAGGGAAGAACTGTTTGGTTGTACCAAAGAAAAGAATAACAAAAAATCAAAACATTTCTGCAACAAAAATCTCTTACTTCATCTGGGGCTTTTTACAAACTGTCACAACACTACCATTGACAAAACTGAAGCAAGGGAACCAAACCAAGATGTACTTCTATTACTCTATCAACTGCGGAATATGAGAAGTAAGGGTTTTTGACAATGTTATGTGGATGTTGAAGGTAAGTCATGGGGATACATTCAGAGCACTGACATAATTTTCCTAATTCTTTGAAGAAGTCTCTTTTCTGTTCCTGGGGATGGAAAGGGAGAGCTGCAGACAGTTTGCTGTTAGGAAAAATATTGGTAAACTTACCAAGTAGATGACCTAAGTAGAAATGACTGGGCCTCAGCCGCATGCCACTAAGATCATATAAAAGATTAAGTGATGACCTTGCAATTTATCTCATATTCAAGACCTCTCATGTGGAAGATGGAATTTTGACTTCAGTCCCTGTGTCAAAGCAAATATTAAGACCTTCAAGCAAGCAGGAAAACAAAAGGAGGTAAGGTGCGTCCAATGGAGTTGTTTTCCCATTCATTTGATGTGCCTTTTTATGGTGAATTTGGATAAGTAGATGTTTTATGTTGAAAAAGAGTTCAATAAACATGTTGCAGAGCCCTGTTCAGCAGACTCCTTGAGCATCCTCATCCACAGTAGCTCTCAGCAGATGCTTTGCTGTCTGTCTTCATGCTTGAAAAGCAATGGGCACGTAGTAACTTCTGCTGAGCACAAGGAGGAGTGCACTGGTGGAGTTTGCAATTTCTGTTAGTAGGTAATTCATTCCAAACTGCTTCAAACTTCATATTGTAGGCTGTAAGAATCATCTCTCCCACCCTTAGCTGGTAGTCAGCTATCTAGTCTAGGGACTCCCTCTATAGTGAAAGGACAGAGGTAGGTATTTGCAGAGAGTAACTGCCTCTGTTTTAAGCTTCTCCACCTTAGGCTAGAACGATTCACCATATGGAGAGGGCCCTCTTTAGCTACAGCAAGAGCCTAGACCATGAGTTCCACCTAGACAGCTGATAAACTGAGTTATGGACCAATCAAACTTTTCAGAAAACCTGAATAAAATCTTTGGGGCTTTTGGTGATGAGAAACTACTCTTTATTTTGGAAAAAGATCAAGCCAAATATTTTTGGTTTGCTGTTCTTTGGGGCTGAGGTGGTTTTTTTGCAGGTAAGCTTGATAATGTTGGCTACATGCTTTGATGAAGAGGCCTATGCTCTGGGTCTAAAGACCAGTCCTGCTGGTGACCTACACTCAAACAGAAACGGATTTATTGGGGCACTATGAATACTGTACCTTCTCCTGCCCATGGAAACTGTATGTGCTGCCCATCATGCCACAGAAGGAAGGCTGCAAAGGCCATCCTCCTCTTCCCCTATGTCCTCATACCCAGGCAAGTGTTCTGAAGGGGCATCGTGTTTTAGAAGGCATAGGAAGATACATAAAAGCAAAACACAGTTTCTATTGATGGCATTATGGAAGTTGTATCATCGGCTGCTAAGGTGTAATCATAGCTTTGGGGCACCTCACAGAGCCTTGATATTCCAAATTGTTCACAGGGAGAACTACACAAGGAAATACCAGTGCAATCTGCCCTTCATGTTAATGTCTTGAGTACACACATAGTGGCAACTTGTTCAGTGTGCAGGAGCCATCCTCCCAGCTGAGGGACTGGTTATTTGGGGTTCTTTTTATTGCACTTCAGTAGCATGCAGGACCAAGCTCTATTTAATATACACTACATAGACCCTCCTTGGAATGCAGAATTGTGCTTTTCTGTTCTGCTCATGTTTCTAGTTCTGTTAGGATAACATCTGATTTCTTCATAGATATTACAGTATTTGTATTCTCTTCACATTTATGAAATGAATCAATACAAAGAGGAAGCTCAAGTCTCAAGATTTTGAATAACACTGTCAAGCATCCATTAATTTGAGGAACCTGGTTTATGAACTGTTTTTCTGTGAAACAAAGAATTATGTCAGAGCATGGTTCACATCTGATGTAGCTACGGGTTCTTGATCTTCACATCGGGCCCTGGAACATGAGGAAAACAACCTTAGAGACCTTCTATGAAAACATAAGTTTAAATGGAAAGGTAAAGTTCTTAATTTATGTACTAGAAGTAGACACGTACTATAGGTAGGATAAATTCGGGTGTAAGTGCCTAAATCTCTTGGTGCCTGCCCTGTGACCAGCCTGCAATTTCCAGTAGTAGTTGTGGCATGAGACTAGGCATCTCTGAAATATAAATCTTCCCTTATTTTGCTTCCAAGGGCTCCTCAATGAAATTTAATCCAAAAGACACATCCAGCCCCAGACAGTCTTCAATCTTCTCAAAGACTGGTTTCACACTCCCATGCATGTCTCTGGTGGAACCTGCTTTACTGCTGAGAAAACTGACCATGGGGAGTCCGTGAGCCTGAAGTGAGCCACTCTACACCAATTTACAGATGTACTGAAGCTGACCCTAATCATCTTCTGACAGGTTTTATTTATAGGGTAGAGACACTATTTCCTTAGTAACTTCTATAGAGAAAAAAATAAGAAAACTCTGGGCTTTAAGTCAGCAAAACCTTCCTTCTCACAGTCCACAGCAAACTAACCAGACCACAGAGTGACTGACACCACAGAGTGCCTGATACCACAGATTGTGCATCCTGTTCTCCATCCCCAGCAAATTAGGATCAGAGTGGTGTCTTCTGTACTACAGTGCGGTAAATTTTATTACATTCCTTCTCTCTCTTTTTTTTTCAAGGCAGTACTAATTTCCGTCTTATAATGGGAATGGAAGAGCTAGCTTAAAGTTTTGTCCACAAGCGAGATATTTTATACCTGCTCTGTTAGTTAAACTGTTGTGGAGAATATGTTTGTACTGCTGTGCAAAACAGTGTCGGTGCTAAGAAATGTGATATGAAGCCAGGTCCATCTGTGTTTGTGAACCTCTCAAATCACATAGCTTTATGCCAGTATATTTAGCACATGCAAACTGGTTTGCCATTCTTCTTGGAAGAGATTGTGTAAGATGAAAGCAAGCCACAAATAAGCAATAAAAATAACATCGACTGAAAACCCACCTGAGCAAGAGAATTCAAAGGAAATCTGGTATTTCTGCCTCAGTTGTACTGAAGTACACTGGGATAAAGTCTTACACAAAGCTTTAAGTGAATTTTAGGAAAAAAAAAATGTATTTGCATGGCCTGAAGTGCAGTTGGGTTCATCTAAATTCTCAAAACCAAACTCTCATTGGCATGTATCTTCAGGGAATTAACATTGTACACTGATGCTCCATTTTACAAGACTTCTTCAATTCACAATATATTTTTAATATTATTAGCATTTGTCCTTGCAGAGAGGAGAAGGTTGCTATCTGTTACTGATTTTCACACTGACAAGGGGCCATCTGTTATCTCCTAATTTTTTGTATGTTAAATGTATTAAACATCAAATACTGACACAGTGCTCACCACTGACACTTCCAGCTTCCCTCCCTCCACCCATTTCTTTGAAGACAGTCAGGTAAGTGTAAGTCCCCAGGCCTGTGGCAGTTTTTCCTTGAAATCAGAGAAAATTTCCTGAAGTATATCCTAAAATTTTCTCTGCCTGATAAAAAAAAAAAAAAAAAAAAAAAAAAAGCCTAGAAAAATTGTACCAAAGGCTCTGGACATCAGTCATGACCTGGAAAATCTGTATCAGAAAGATGTGGCAAGTGAAAACACAATTTATCAGGCAGCTTGAAAATTAATGTGAATGAGAACAGGACAACCCATTAGGAGGGGAGATAAACTGACCTGCTGACACTGGAATAAACTGGGATGAGTGAAAAAGGACATTTGATTATTTTCTCCAGCTCAAGAGGAGGAAAGGAACTGTTGACAGAGAGAGAGAAGCTGGGCATGGAGGTCATCCAAGGGCCACCAAAGTTTCAGCAGACCTCTGAGATTTTCAGGTTCCTAAAGAACTTAGTGGTGTTATGAGGTTGTTTCAGCAGAAAATTGTAAACCACAGAAAGTTTTGTATCTCACTTCTGGGTTAATTTATTAATACGTTTGGGGTTTGCTTTGGCTAATGTATTTGGGTTATTTCTAATCAAGTAGAGCAAAACTCACACAAGATATCAGAAAGAGGACTGTGTGAGATGTGTTTCTGTAGCCAAGATTCTAGGGTAAGAACTACAGGCAGATATAGTGTGTGGCCACAAATGAGCAATGTCATTGATCCAACTCTTCTTCTTTATATCCTTATCTTAAATAAGAAGAGAAGGTAATAAGTAGTTCCTATGTGGATTTTTTTAATACTGATGTCAAGCCCTGGATAATGTTACACAAATCCCACTGACTCTTGTGTCCTGCCTCTCTGAATTCATTGTGGGGGTCTCAATCATGTGACAGAACCTGGCTTTAAATTTATTGTCGTATACAGATCTGTGAAATCTTGGGGTTTTCAGCGTGAGGTACATTCATTCTCTCATGCCTATTTCAGGTTTCTCCAAAGTGGTGCCATACCTCATAAATTTGCAGAGCCACAATCTCATCCTGTCTACCAAGGTGCTCGATGCTGCCTGGTTGGCCTCATCTGTGGAGCAAATGTAATGCTCACAATTCTGTTATGGGTAAAAAGCAAAACACCTTGTACGTAAACCCCAGAATTTATTATTAGTGTAATCTAACTTTTAGCACTCTAAGCCAACAATCATTATGATTCCAGACCTAATTATCTCAGAATAAGAAAAAAAAAAAGAGAAAACATGAAAAAGACATGAATACTTTGGAAACATCTCGGTAGTAGTAATAACAGTAACAAAAGTTAAATTTATTGTATACACACTTCCTAGTTTTTGCCGCTTTTCTAAGTGTAATGCCTTTATTCTTCCAGTGCTCCTCTGAGTCCCAAGGTCAATAGCTTCAGCCTGTCAGTCAATCATGAAAGGGTTCCTCTATACCTCCTTCTCTGCCCCTACTTCTCAAGACACGATAAGACTATACTTCTCTGTGTTGCAGCATCATGTTAGAGTCATGTCAGAAAGAATAACTACTTTTTACTACTATCTGTATAAGGACTGTGGTTGTGCCACGCAAAGATAAGCAAAACTAGGACAAATTAAGTATCAACACCTGCATGGAAGAATTGATGTTGCAGCTAAATCAAGCAAAAATAAAGTTTCAAGCAGGTCAAGATGAATTCAGACAAAGCCAGGCTGGCAAGCCTCAATCCCAAGACCCTCCACACTCAGTACAAAGCCTTTGTCCAGGCAAGAACAATATCAATACCATGTTACTGGGTGACAGGACTAGAGAAGACCCTCGGAAAGCACAGGGTTACAGAAGTCTCTCCTTTGTTACTTTCCCTGTAAGAAGAGATAATAATCAGTGAACATTGCACAAGAAAATACTAAGAAGATGTAGTAATATACTTCAGGGTTTTTTGTGTTTTTGAGCTGGAGATAGCAAGGCTAGAGGAATTCAAAAACAACTCGCTCACTCACCAACCTTCTATACAGGGCAGCTTTCCTTAGCCCCAGCTTTTGACAGCCAGCAACTGCCAGGTTGGTACAAAGAAACAAAGAAGTGTACTGTGAAGAAAGAGTTGGGGGACAAAGGCACAGACTCTACCCTCTAGCATGTTTACAGCAGAAAATAAATCAAGACGCTAGAGATTCCTGAAACAGAGGTAGTGGTCCTTAAGAGTGGGAAGACTGTGCTAAGGGAACTGTCCCAGAGGACATAAAAAGGGACAAGGATGCCGAAAGCTCAGGAGTATATTTCAAAAGCTCAAAGTATATTTCGGTGGGCTGAAGTTTCTGAGTAGCTGAGCGGCTAAAGCAGCTCCTAGAATTAAGAGCAGTGCCAAGTCATAACTTCATATTTCCCCTTCCTTCTGAGAGATTAGTAAGCTGATCTTTCACTTTACAACTTTATCTTCTTCCATACAACAACTCTTGTTGTCGTGGGTTTTTCCGTATTCTTTTTAGGCATCATGTGCTGGGTTCTCAGCTGTTGGTGGCACTGCTTGTTTTTGTTACAAATCTCCCATCCCAGCTGCAGACTCAGAGGTTTCTTCATATCTCTCATGTCCCTGCTGTCACAAACTAGTGACCTCCATGTCTGTGAACAACTAGAGAGCCTGAATGACTCTCCAAAAGCCAGTCCTGGGAACGTTTTGGTGCACAGGCTGTAATACATGGAGGCGTGCTTTGATATTGCACAGTTACAGGTACATCTGAGCTAGATCCAGGACCGGCAGCCATACGGCTTGTTAGTCATAGCTCTCAGATGCTAATTAGGCTGAGCACCACAGAACACTTTTTTGACCTCACAGGTTTGTGTCTCCGAAGCAGTCTCTCTATTTAATTATGTGTTGGTACATTCCTTATTTTGAAAGTGACATTGTTATCTCTTCATGGCCCTGAACTGCACATTATAGAAATTGCAGTGGGAAAAAAAAAAAGTCATTTCTAGCCCTTAAAGCACACTTTTTCTAGGTCTTTGCTATCTGGTACTGTGCATGACTTGTAAGCTAACCTTGTGACTGTGAAATACTCTGCAATGTCTTTTGGAAATCACCCAACATTTCCCAAATAGCCTAACCTCTTGAGAGTGTGTGGTCCCAGGGCTGGAAATATGCCTGGGGCTGCCACTGAGAGGCATCTGCCTGGAGACCACTGCTTTCAGCATGTTATGAGCAGCAAAGAAGAACTGGTAGAAGGCTGAATAAATTTTTCAGCTCTTCACAGGCTTGTGGGTTTCCAAACTCACTCCGAAAAAAATTTACCTTAAGAAATTTAGTATTATAAGATGAAGCTTAATGTGATTTTTGTTTTCCAGAGCTGTGTCATGTTGAAATATTGCATGATTTATGACATTATTTCAACAGCTGTTTTTTATGGCTTGATTCCCACTTTTTTCATACTACTTAGCATCTTAACTGAAGATTCTGTCTGTGTTTTCTGTTTAGTTTTAATCTAGGAGCTTTAGCAGACGAAACCAAAAGTAGTTGAATAAATGAAATCCCAATATTTAGTCAGAATTGACATCAATTTTCTTTCCTATAAATGGAAGAGGTGAGGGAAGTAGACATTTTCTACAACTTCTGTAGGTTATCTCCATTGACCTTCTGTCACTTTTCCTGCTGGAAGGGCATAGCCCCTTAGTTAGGTCACATCCTCTGTGCCTGTTAGACAATGAAGGCAAATCTAGATGACAACAGAAAAAAAACTCTGCACTTTACCCTACTCTTATACCAGGTGCAGTGCTTCATTTTTTCTTTTGGAAAGAGAGGTTCTTCATGAGGCCAAAGAGACAGACAGCAAGTATGCACAACCTTCTCATATGGCTCCTAAATAGGCAGAACTTCTTTTTAAGGAATTTTTCTTCCTGTAGAATGATTCCTCATGTGCAGTTGATAATCACCTAGGAGCCCTCACCAAAATCAGATTTCTCATGATGGTAGCCTGGGGAGGTGGGCCAGGCTAGGTGTCTAAAATTCAATCTCACTTCTTCTTAAGGTTGGGTTGTCCCATGGTAGGTCAATACAAGGGAAAAGCTGTGGCTGTACCTGGGCTTTGGTAAAGCCTTTGACACCGTTTCTCACAGTATTTTGCTTGAGAAACTGGCTGCCATCGGCCTGAACAGGCACATCCTCTGCTGGGTAAAAAACTGGCTGGATGGTCGGGCCCAAAGGGTGGTGGTAAATGGAGTTAAATCCGGTTGGAAACCAGTCACGAGCAGTGTTCCCCAGGATTCAGTGCTGAGTCCAGTTCTGTTCAATATCTTCCTCAACAATCTGGACAAGGGGATTGAGTGCAGCCTTTGCAAGTTTGCGGATGATGCTAAGCTGGGTGGAACTGTTGCTCTGCTTAAAGGAAGGGAGGCTCTGTAGAGGGATCTGGACAGGCTGGATCAATGGGCTGAGACCAGTGGGGTGAGGTTCAACAAGGCCAAGTGCTGAGTCTTGCACTTGGGTCACAACAACCCCATGCAGCATTACAGGCTTGGGGAAGAATGGCTGGAAAGCTGCCTGGAGGAGAAGAACCTGGGGGTGTTGGTTGACAACCAGCTGAATTTCAGCCAGCAGTGTGCCCAGGTGGCCAAGAAGGCCAATGGCATCTTGGTCTGTATCAGAAATAGCGTGGCAAACAGGACCAGGGAGGTGATTGTGCCCCTGTACTCAGCACTGATGAGGCCACACCTCGAGTACAGTGTTCAGTTCTGGGCCCCTCACTACAAGAAGGACATTGAGGTGCTGGAGCGTGTTTAGAGAAGGGCAACAAGGCTGGTGAAGGGGCTGGAGAACAAGTCCTGTGAGGAGTGGCTGAGGGAACTGGGGTTGTTTAGCTTGGAGAAGAGGAGGATCAGGGGAGACCACATCACTGTCTACAACTACTTCAAAGGAGGTTGTAGCAACGTGGGTGCTGGTCTCTTCTCGCAAGTGACAGGCAATAGGATGAGAGGAAATGTCCGTAAGTTGCACCAAGGCAGGTTTAGACTGGATATTAGGAAAAACTTCTTCATTGAAAGGGTGTTCAGGCCCATGGAGGTGATAGAGTCACCATCCTTGGAGGTGTTTAAAGGACAGGTTGATGATCTTCTGAGGGACATGGTTTAGTAGTGGATAGATATGGTTGGACTCAATGATCTCAATGATCTTTTCCAAACAGATGATTCTATGATTGTATGAGTCTATAAGACTGAAGAACATTACAAAACCTGTGAAGCTGGCAATCACAGGCTAGAGGAAAAACAGGAGCAATTACCAACAGGACCCCATCTTACATGATGTTCTTGCTTTTCTAACTCTGCCAGTTCGTCTTTGCACAGTTTCTTACAGTTGTATTACACTTCATTTATTTTAAAGATCTGGGCGGTGGTTTTGACAATGTACACATTTGAATGTTTTGTTGCACACTGCCGAAGGGTCTTGGACTGGAATAAATTCAGACTTTCCTGTCATAGTGTGTTCAAACACATTTAAGAACTAGGTAGGGAAACATTACTGAACATGAAAAGTGTTACTTAACACTTTAGCTGGTAATCAGATATCAGTTGTAGGTGTTACAGCTTGGATCTTAGAGAAACATTAATTGCTTTAGTTGTGCAACATCTGATTAGGAGATCTGTTCTATGAACAGCAATAATTTCCTTATTCTACTTTCTTCAGAATAGCAATCAACTTTCCACTAATTTAATGGAACAAGATCAAGCTAGATATTTTGTCATATATATTCACCTGAATGTTCCTTGGTGCTTATGCAGTGGTATTTGCAGCTGGCAAGATCTCAGCACATGAAAACTAGATGGTCTGGTTGCAAAATTGCAAAGATTGCAAAATTCTTTTACCAAGTTTGCTTTGTATCAGAACCCTTGAAACTGAGGAAATAGTGCATCTGCCACATACTTTATTCCAGGAAGAATATTACATCTACAGAAGAAAGCAGATTGTTGTTGACAAGTTTCTACCTTAAAAATAAAAAAGTATAATGGAAAAAATGACAGTTAATTAATAATACCTTACTAGTGTAGTTCTCTTATCCAGACTGTTTCAGTGTATATAAGTGTAGCAATTTTTAACATCCCTTAGTGTCTCCAAAGATTCTTTACATTGCATATAAGAGCAGCATAAAATCCTGCAGATTTACAACACTAAAAATAAAACTTCATGTTTAGAGAAGAGACACAATGCTTCTGAGAGCTCTGCTGTGTATGACTACTTGGGGTGATGCTGGGTATGTTTGTGTGTCTGTTCTGGTATGCAGAATATAATAAAAGGGGCAAAAAAAGCTACTTATATTATTCCTTTTTGCAGCCACATTAGACAGAGCCTTCTGAAGGGAAAAATAGCCTAAGAATCTGTGACCTTTATCTGTGAGAGACTGACTGTACTGAGCTGTGCTTGAGCAGATTATGGAGGCTTTGGATCTACGCTGCTGCATTCTTAAATAAAAGTCTTCCAAACGCAACAGTGGAAGGCAAGGAGGAGAAAGGGAAACTCTGCCATGAGTCCAGTAAAACCTATTTTTTTTTTTACTCTGTCAGTTAAGGTGTCACATATCATTTAGGCTGAATGCTGCTATTGCACACACAGAGAGAATGATTTCCATGGAAACTACAAAAAATAATAGAAATCAAACAGTTTGGCCTTTTTCTTATAAATCAGAGACAATTCTAGTCTGCTGCAGAAAATATTGCTGCGTAAATGATGCAAGAGTCTCTTTGGGACTTTTTAGGTTCACACTTACAGAATTCCATGATGACATTGTAAAGAATTGTACAAGTCTGGGATCTATCATCTGTTGCATATCAATTTGAATGACTAAACAGCCTAAGAGGAAGCATGATCTTTGACAAATTACAGTTCTTTTGACCACGTTGTCTTTATACAATTAGAAATTCAGCAAGGCAAATAAACAGTCATTGAAAAGTAAGAATTTTGGGATCTTACTCCTTTTTATTTCTTCTGAATAACAAGATTTCAGATATGATCCAAATCTATTTTAAAACCAGAGTCCTTGAATACTGTCTTTATGTAAAAGTACTCTTTGCTTGGCTTCGATTTTTTTTTCCACAGCTGTTGAGAAAACAAAGCAATCAGGGCAAATTGTTTGCTGTTTCACCTATGCCCAATTTCAATAAGAAGAAAAATACTGCCAAAAAAGCTGCCAAAAATTCTGCCAGATATGCAGAAGATCATTCCCTGAAATCTAGAGGCCTAAAAAAAAAGCATAGGCCTCTCCACAGATACTTTTATCCCTGAAGGCCGCTCCTTAGTGCTTTAAGTCCCAGGTAATTTTGAGCTGGACTGGGACCCCCTTTTTGATCAACATCAGTTGTGTCCCTGCACTGTAGCCAGGAAACTTGGCTCCTAACTACCAAGTTTTATGCTGTTTGAGCTGCAGTGATGCGTCTCATTAGGAAAGTGTCAGTGTGTGAGAGCTGGCAAGATTCTCTTTTTCTCAAAATACCAATTAAAAAAGAATATTTGTGTATATATATCTAAATTCTGTTTCCTCTCCTGTCCATTTTCATCTGAAGCATCAACAGGTAAGATAATGGTAGATGTCATGGAACATTTTAATCAGAAATATTCTTATCCATACTCCAAAATTCTGGTCACAGGGAGAAGATATCTGACCTGAGACGCTATCCCTTGTATCTTTTCAATCATTAAAGTGCCTGCACAGTACAAAAAAACCCACGGAATTACACAAACAGAGGGCTCTGTTTCTAGATACCCGGAAGTCTTCTGAGAAGTAAAACTGTGATAATTGAGATACAGTGCATTTTTTATCCATTGTGGAATAAAACCTAGAAACATTGATTACACTGTCTATCATAAACAAAAGAAGTGTTTTCTATACTATGTAGGTAATTGCAAAAATATTTTGGCATTGAGGTTAGAAATGTATTTGGAATTTTCAGGAAACATAAAAAATGCAATTATATTTTCACAGGGAGAAGTAGACTTAAGAATGGTATAATATTTTTTATTCACCTAGAAAATGCAATTTTTACAATACCCAGACTGTGGTTTTCATGCTTTCAGGTACTCTCTTGTTTAACTTTTAAAATTCTGTTTGCATTAGTTTCACATAAACATAAATGTTATTTTTTCACTGTGAATTTTTATTGGGATTTTGAGAACAAATCTTTCTCAGCAGGAAACTGGAGGCAAGACTTATTTTGCTCAAGAGCTGCACGGTGCCTCTCAATTCCATCAGATGTATTTTGTGTGACACCAACTCAAAAATCAGTAAAAACATCCTTTCATGATCCTAAACTAGGCTGTGAGTTATTAGAAATGCGTACAGGAGCCAAGACATAAAAAGAAGAAGTTAATATGTTTATTCAAAGAAAACTTCACTAAAATGGCAGAAAATAATGATGTATAAAAAAAAAGCGACAGAGCCTATCTGTTAAATGTCATTTTGTGGGGTTTATAATTGGGATCAAGCACTGGGGCACAGAGTTGGAGGGTCCACACCTCCAGCAGGGACAGAGACTACCAGCCTGCTTTGATAGTGATATGCTGAAATAAATGGACATCTATAAGCAAGCATTACAGGGGCACCTGGACGTGTCGCTTTGCTATTTCTGAAGGCATCACCACCAAAGGCTGCTTTGAGCAGGAACAAGTCCAGGGATCCACAAGCTATGCCCCTGGGAGTGTCCCACAGCAAAGTAACAGGACCCCGAGCTGAGGGGCCTTTTTATCTGGGAGCTGAAGCAAAGCAGGGATGGTGGCAGTAACTGAGGTGATTCTCTCTTTATAATGTGAAGTAACCCCATGTCTATCCACTTCCCCACCTCCCAGAGGGGTGTTTGACACCTGTCCAGGGATGCAGGGATGCAGGGATGGAGCAACTTTCACAAGGCAGAGCATATTTGGGGATGAGGCAGAAGCGATGCTTTTATCAGTGGAGAAAAAAAGTACTAAAGGAAGCAGTCTGCTTGCTGGAGTGTGTTAAAATAGCTCTAAAACTTAACTAAAAATCCTTCCATGGCAAGCTTATAGGGTCAGCATCTTATAAATGCCACTGTGTTCTTAGGAAAATAACCATTTATTCTGTGGTAGTTTACAGACTATGCCAAAAAGAGGCATAGGTATACTGGCACTCCCAAGAGGATGCTGCCCTCATGATGCAACATCCAGGGCCAATGTCAGAGCTTAGGCCAGCTTCTCACACCAGAAGGCAGCAGCGCAGGTGAACTCACAGGACCCCTGCACTGTCAGAGCAGCCAGAGAGCTGGGAGGGCACTGAAAAAGACTGACCAGTCCCTGCATCTCCAATAGAGCTGGAGAGGGCACGGACAGAGGACTGAAGCAGTTCTTTAAGATGAGCCTTGAACGTCACTCCGGCAAAGGCATAGATCACAGGGTTCAGGCAGCAGTGGATGAAGGAGATGGTTTCTGTCACCTGCAGGGCCAGAGCTATCTGGTAGCTCGCCTCACAGTCGTTGATGATGTGCAGGCTCTGCAGGGAGTCTAGGAACAGCACAATATTGAAGGGAGTCCAGAAGAGGAAGAAAACAATGACAATGATGAAAATCATCTTGATTGCCTTCTTCTTATTCCGATTTTTACATCTTTGCAGGTTTTTCAGTATCTGGGCATAGCAGCAGATGAGGATGCTTAGGGGAATCAAGAGGCCTAAGATATTGGCTGCAAACTGAGAAGTAACCTTCCAGGTATTGCCACCTTCAGGGTATTTGGAGACACACTGCATGGATTGCTCGATTTCCAGCTGCTGGTTGAACATGATGTTGGGTACAGAAGCCAAGACAGCCACCAGCCACAGGATTAAACTGATAATTATGCCACAAGATGCTGTCCGTATCCGCGTGGCATAGACTGCATGGACAATTGCTATGTACCTGTCTATGCTCATGAGGGTTATAAAGAAAATACCACTATAAAAACCTGTGTAATAAATGCCAGCCATTATCTTGCACATAGCGTTGCCAAAAACCCACTGGTCTGAAGCATAGTGGGCTTGGAAAGGAAGAGGCACAACAAAGAGGAGATCAGAAGCTGTGAGGTTCAGCAGGCAAATGTCAGTCATCGTTGTCAGCCTTTTCCGGGCCAGGAGAACCCAAAGGACCAAGGAGTTTCCCAGAAGGCAGAAGACAAACACAAGGCAGTAAAGGATTGGCAGAAAGAGAGATTTAAACCTGTGAAAGCTGTATCCTTCATTGCACGGAGCTGTGTTTTCATCATATCCATAGTCATATTCTGTTGTGCCAAGGAACAGGCTTGTGGGATTCATCTCAGGTACCTGGGCAGGAAAGAGTAAGGGATAAATGACTGGTTGTCCTGGCATGGGACTTCCAGGATATGTTCTGCCTTTCTCTGTGCTGCATCAAATCCATGGTCCAGCCTCCAGTCAGAGAGGGACTGCAAAATGCAGTCTCAGTCTCACTGGCTGGACAAGAGCAGTTGTACCAGCCAAGAGGTTGCACCCACAGCCTGCCAATCACCCCCATACATGCATAAGAGTGAACACTGACTGGGATGCTCTTGGTTTCCCGGAAACTGCCTTGGTGCCTCATCGTTACAGCAACAGCAAAAAATTCAAGCTGTGAACAGCCTTAATGCTGCAAAATGGTACAAAACCTGCATCTGATCTAAGAATCTAAGATCTTCTGTGCTCCCTGGAGAGGGGAAGCTTTTTGTCTGTAACAAAAAGACCCTTATAGACATGTCTTGACTGAAGAAGCCATGGCCCAGCAGCATAACCCCATTGTTTGCTGAGCTGCTCAGAGTTAGATACCAGCACAGAGCACAGAGACAAGTGAACCAGATTTCCATGGCTGGGTGCAGGATCACATAGAAAAAGCCTCTGCAGCACCAAGGAGTGCACATCTACGCAGCAGTGCTTGCAATGCTGAGCTCTGGGTTTCTGTAGTGAGGCTGTCACTGGCCTCTGGGTTAGCTGATGATCAGCTTGCTAAAACACAGAAGTTTATGGCTCCTGCTTGTTCTTCCCAACCTCAGTTTTCTAATTGAGAGAAAACAGAAACAATATGAGGAGGTGTTTCCTCTCTGTCATTTCTAAAGAACAGAGATAAAGACAGTTTAAAAATAGTTTGACTTGCTCTCCAAAAGCAAGTTAGTTCTTTAGCCACCTTTTTTTTTTTTGAGGTGTGACCTCATGACCCCTATAAAAGGGGATCTGCGGCGTTAAGTGTTCACATTTTAAGAAGTAATGGTTCTTTCAAAAGACACTATTTCTAAGGAGTTTGCCTTGTCACTGCTAAGACATTTGCATGTTTATTGTGCACTTCACCTATGTTGTCTCACATACAGGGTATTCACACCTTGAAAGTTTCCAAGACAATGAGTTTCCCGAAAGGAAGAATCATTTGTAATAGTCATTTCTATTAAGCTGTAGCAATAATATGAATGGCAGTGACTAATATATTAAAAGTAGAGGGGATGATTTCCTGAGCTAAAAATTGCTGCTTGGGTATATGAATAGAGAGAGAACAATCAAAATTTTGTACTGACAAGGAAGGAATCAGAATTCACCCCTTCTTGCCCGGCTGTACCACCTTGTGTAGAGTGACAGGAGGATCCGTATGCACAGTGCACAGGAGTGCTGGAGTCAGTGTTCGTCCTTTTCTGCAGGTACAGTTGTTGCTAATGCCTCACTGACTTACCTCAGCTTTTCTTGGAGCACCAGAACTGTTTCTACCAAAGTCAATTGGCATGTGCAATGCAGAGAAACCTGTTACAAATATAATGCTCAACGCTACGGAGTTGTCTGTTTAGAAATAATGAGTGATGAGAGAAAAGCAGTGCTACAATCTCTGTTGATAGTGTAATCCTTTCCTATATCTAGTTTTCAGCTGTAGATAGGACGTCTGCGTTATTAATTTCAACGTTGTTCATGCATCAACCCCTAACTTTTGAGACGTTGAGTCACTAGATAATGGCTGTCCATGCAGCAATCATTCTACTGCTGTAGAAAATATTTTCTGCTAAAGATTTTGATGCGTGATCCCAGCGTATTGTGACTATAAGCACTGCAGCAACAGCTTGCTTTTCTTAATTGCCTGTTGGAGACCCCTTAAAAACAGTCAATAGGTTCAACAACCAAAACAAAAAAAAATTAATACTGTGTGATAGATACACAGATATATAAATATGCAGATAGATACATAGATATAGATTAATATAGATATTATGCATCCGATTTTGGCATAATTCAGAATCGTTTTTCCTGGGTTTTTCCTGAGGTTCTCCAATTCTGACTTTCAGAGCACCTTTACACCATAAACGCCTTTGACATCTTCCAACCAAGACACACCATTTTCCATTTTCTGCCCCCCTCACATCAGTTGGGAAAACAGTCAAACTGAAAAAGCAGAGTTCCAGATGGTATCGAGAGAGAGAACTGCTGCAGGATTCTTTCCTCTGGTTGCTAAAGTTAGACCATTATTTTTAAGAATAACACATTAAATATGCATGGGCTTTACCTTTGACAGCAAGAAGACTCTGCTCTCTCAGTTGGCTTCAGTTGCTTTCTCCTTCTCCTGTCCTTGTCCTCTCTCAAGCTTGGGAGTTTCCAAGAGGTTTACTCCATCACTGTGGAGATGTCTGAGTTTTGGTGATATGCGGGTGTCAAATGGGCAGCTGCTAATTACAGAACAGGCTTTGAGACAAGTACTTTTGAAGCTGCAGTAAACAGGAAAAGAGGTGAGAAGGCTTGTGAACACATTCTGCAAAATAAAATCAAATACAGCTCCTTTTGAAGACAGTGAAGGTAACAAATGAATAGGTGTTTTAATGTGTTTGTTAAACCCTCCTTCCTCCCTGATTTAAGAGAAAAACTAAAAAGTTCAAATGGCTCCATCACAGAACACATCCCAATAAATCTCCAGCATTATACAGAAGACGATACAGCGTTTTTGAGACACATCATTTTACTTTCTAGTTTCTTTCAGCTGATATCAACTTGTACACTGCAGTCTCATTATGTTCCTCCCCGTTTTTAGTGTATTAAATTTCTGAGAAAAACAGGAACTCACAACTACAGACGCCTCATTGCTATCATTATTTTAAGCAGCTTTTCAGAGTTTCTTTACTACTTTTCTTTTTTTAAAGTATGTTTTAGTGCATTTAAGATACATGATCAAGGGCAAAATATTGAAACTTGACTTTTCTTATTTCATTCAATAACTTTAAATTATTTTTATTTTGGGCAATACTGTAAACTGTGGTGCTTTATAAGTCAGCCAAAATATATACTTTTTCTCCATTAATCTCAACAAGAATTATTTTCTTGATTCAAGGAAGCATAGAGAAAGATTTTCCCAAGAACCCCCAAAAATATGTGTCAGATCCAAAGGATCACTGTCATTGAAATGAATAACCTCTTCTTTGGCAGCAGCTGGCAGCACCAAGCCAAAGTATCTTTCCAGTTTGCTGGCTGTTGCATAAACGAATAGTGAAAACGGGAGAGAAGAGCTAAATGCTGGAGGCAGACCAAAAAAAAAAAAGTGAGGAAATGAGCTGGATAAAAAAAAGAAGAAACCCAATGAAGGACCTGGCACCAATCAGTAGCACAGTCAGAAAGAAAGGCCTGTCCCTTGGTGTATTCAAAATGTTACTGATGCTACAGCATCACCCTGCCTCCAAGTATCCAGCTGACCTTATTACGTAACAGAGACTAGCTCCTTTGTTTTCTCTTTTATAAAAAATTCAGATTTAACTTTTGAACATTGTTGTAATGGAACTCTATTTAATTCTATGCCTAGATGTTGATTATAGGATTAATAATATGTCAGTATTATGTCCTGCTGTTACAGATGTAACAGTGCAACATAATGTAACTCTGTTCTGTTAACTTTTTTGTTTAGAAGTCAATAAGGTCAGCTTTCATTATTTTGTCTTACAATGAAGACATCAATCAATTAAAGATGCACCCTTTTCCACTGGATAGTTTTTCCATTAATTTGACCAACAAGTTATTAACACATATAAAAATTAAACAACAGCTTGTCATGAAACAGATAAAATAATCAAAGCCTCCATTTAAAATACATATCTGCATTTAAAACATTTATACTTATTCTAAAATGAAAAAAATCTTATCTTTTGTCTTGAGTTATTTTCTGTTGCATGTATTATGGTCTTGCAAAAATGTTTCAGTTCATTCAAAATATATATTTTTTAAATGGGAAACATTTCAACCATGTGTTTTCACTAGCTGCAATTCTGCATGGCCATGCAAAATGAGGCATGAAACTGGAAGAATGCATCAGGGAACTGTCAGAGGAAATGCTGCATGCATTGGAGAAAACTGAAGGAAGCAGAAAGTTGCAGAGAACCTTAAAGGCAAGGATAAGAGCTTGAATTCAAGCAAAAATAAAATATAAGATACAAGTGAGCACCCCTGATGTCTACTGTGGCTGGAGGATGGTGGGCTGCTGTACTTCGGGCAGACCAGAAAGGACTGTGCTGGGCAAATATACGAGTAACAGCTTGGTAATAAGGAGAGTGAGGAAAAATTGTGGTGGTGCCAGTGTTTTGGAGGGAAGCAGCAGAATTACAGAGTCTGATGTAACATTTCTCCCTTCCCATGGCTGGGGGGTTGGAACTAGATTGCATTTAAGGTCCCTTCCAACCCAAACCATTCTATGATTCTGATTTCCAAGAGCAGATTTGCTGTGTTTTGAGAAGTGCTACACACGCTTGAATCTCTGGCCCTGCCTGGCTTTCAGAACAGTTTGTGTGTCTGCACCAGTTCTAGGGCAGCTGGTATTCCTGACACACAGCCACCCTCTCAAGAGAGGAAGGAAATTCATTAAAGGTAATGGAGGATGTGATAAAAGGGAGTGGAGACAGGTCTAGGAGAGGATAAATATGGTTTTAGAAAGCTGCTATGCCTGGCTGACTGGTATGAGGGTGGATGGGAGGGGAGCCCCACAACTCAGAAGTGGTCTTGGGAAACTGCTGCCTGAAAAGGTGATAGCTATGACAATGAGAAGCAATGAGAGATGCCTGGGTTGGGGGACAGGGAAAAAAAAACACAGGCAGGTTTTATTCTTTGCCCCATGCTGAGCCCTCCTCACTCTCCTACAGGTAATTCAAGGGGAGCATGGGAAGACAGAGCACTGCTGGGCTGGAGGGCAATAGGGATAAATAACCACGGGTGTGTTCACACATGTGGGGTGCTGAAAGCTGTAGGTATGCTAAACTTCCCTTAAAAGCTCAGTGGAGTATATCTGGAGGGGCAGGATAGGAGGTACGCATTTCTGGTCTTTCCCACCATCTATGAATGGACAAAATCAGAAAATCATTACTACGAGCCCAACTGTAATGACCTGTATCCTTCCTGGCCCTTCTTCAGTCTGTGAGTAGCATTCACCACATCCAAAATTACACATGAGCCATGCAGGCAAACAGGGATTTTCTTCTGAGCAAACACCCATCCCTTTGAAGCTCATCTGACAAGATTAACAAAGCAGAAAATGTGGTAAACCAGCAAGAGGTGGTAAAATATGAACACAGGAGTTAAAGGCCACCTGTACTAGAAAGTGCTGAATTTGAGCGGGAAGAGGTGCAGAGAGGCTGTAGAGTGGCAGGATGAGCAGCACGAGAAAGCTGGGCTAAGCAGGGTCAAGCAAAGTCATGGAAAGGATATGTCTGGTATGAGCAGACAACTCAGTGAGGGTATGGACATAGGGAAAACCAGGATTGTCTCATGTTACAGAAAGCAGAAGGCATAGGAGAGCAATATTTCCAGGTTGTCCCTTGGGCTGAAGGGAGTTTGCTAGTGGAGCACTGGGGCTGTGGAGTAGCTTTCCTGCAGAGGAGAGAAAAACAGCTGGTGCAAAATGGTCCTTGGTTAAGTGTGTGAAGGGGACCCTGCCCCTGGGACTCACATAGCTAGGGGTGGGACAGCAGGCACTGGGAAGTCCCTCTCAGGTCCTCGGGGCTGCTCCCAAGGTGCTGGGTGGGAACCGGAGGGCAGTGAGGTCTCAGGTCTGTTTGCTAAGAATCCATCTGAAATCCACCCTAGAGCTCCCTTCTCCAGCAGCCTTGGCTGCTGCCTTGCAGCGTCCCTCCAGTTGAGTTGATCCTCCAGTACTCAATGATCTTAAAAGCCTTTTCCAACTTAAACAATTCTGTGATTCTGTGAGTTTCAGCTGGACACTGAAACCAGCGCTAGCAATGTCTCTTCATACTTTTGTGGGATTTCCCATGAGAAAGGAATACTTTACTGCAAAACAGAGACAACTGACTTGATATCTCCGGTGCCCCAGCCTATGGCCAGTTTGGGTTTGGGTGCAGGAGCTATGCCACACACCACACTCCATGCACCCAGCCAGCTGCAGGGGAGGAGAGCTGTGTGGCACCACCACCTTGGTGAAAATGCCAGAGTATAGGCATCTCAGTCATTAGTCAGGTTAAAAAATACAGAGGGTAACGCAGCTGGAAGAGGAGCTTTCTGGTTTGTCTTCTTATGTTTTGTTGGTAGTTGCCAGGTTCAGCCTGCAGTGGCCCCTGCAGTCCCAGGCAGCCAGCGTGTGCTGGTGAGTCTCCATAAGACTGTGCTCCATGCCGTTCATGCTTCCCCTTTAGCTGTGCCTGCTGCCATCACCACCACAACAGTTCTTGTATTACACTTTGAAGTTATGGTTTCTACTCTTTCATCTTCCGTCGGAAAAGTTGCCTCAGTGGGGAGAAAACCCATGCAACATTGAAGACACTGTCAGCCTAAAAGTGACCAGCACACCAGTGTAATGCAGACTTCCATTCTCCCAGACTACTCGGAACTCCAGGAAGTGATGTTACACTGAAGCCCCATGCTAAATGGAATGGCTGTGGCAAATGACACAACCAAAACAAATCTTGCTGTGAGGCAAACAGCAAAGCCATATCTGCAGCTCCTACAGCCAGACATATTCACTGGCACTGGGGGACAATCCAGAGCTCAGCCTCTGACATTAGTCCCCAAGGGTTTTCTTATCCTGTTCCATCAATGCAGCTCCTCAGCCTGAGGGTGATGGCCAGCTTAGCTGCTGCAAAACTGCTATGTCTGCTCTGTTAGGAACATCTTCTTCCTCCTAGATGAATTGAATTTGAACACAGAAAGGAAAGTACAGTTGCAGCAGAAGACAGCACCAGTAAGAACTTGCTTTGGCCTCAGGAGTGCCACCTGTGAGCCCTGGTATGGCTCTGGCTGTTTGGTAAGGTGGATGAGAGACACCTTTCTGACACCACAGCACAGGCTCTGGTGTTGGCATAGCAGTCATTAGGGAAACATGGGAGTAAAAGCAGAGTAATTTACCTTACCTGGTAGTATATTTCCCAAGAAAAGACTAAGTATTTCCTGGATCTGCTCACTATCATAGCACCTGGCTGGAAAGTGGAGGACAAGTCTGCCTCCATGCAATACTCTTCTTCCACCCATCTCAAAACAGCATCAACCAGCCAAGTCAAGCACTCTTATCTGAGAAGAGCACTTTCCTCTGCCTTTTCTTGACAGCAAAATGAGAACAGCAGCTTAGTCAAAAAGAGACTCTTTCCTTTCAAATCGTCTCTCACTTTATATCTCAGAGGGCTCCCTCTGTCATATTAGAAGAGGGAAGAGATGACTTAGTTCAGCGGAGGAAACAAAACCAGGATGAACTGCAATGGAGCATATGTGATGTTCAGAGATCCTGGGCTGTCCTAGCTAAAATGGCTTTCAAAATGCTAGCAGTCATCACTGTTGATGGGGATAATAATATTGACACCTCAGATTTGCAGAAGGTAGAGGCAGGGGCTTAGAGCAGGAATGTCCTCTGCAGCATGGGGACAGCATGGCAAGTTGCACTTCAATGAAACTCTCACCCCAAATTCCTCCTCTGGCCACATTTCTGTCCCAACAAACATCTCCCAAGTGTCTCTGCTGCCTACACGAACCAGGAAGTGTCCTTCCTCAGCCATAGCACCCTTGGTGAATCCCCCACACCTCTCTTCCACAGGGCAGCAGGGATATACAAGGGGGATATCAAGCTCTGGATACCCAGGGCTGGCAGTCACCTGGGACTTACAGGAAGAAACCTCACACAGCATCTATCTTTTGAGGAGTCGTTGCCTGTTTCAGTTGTTGCCACAATGTTTGGATCTATCAGCATCAGCTATCAACACACCATCTCATCAGGACTGCATCATCTTAATCAAAATTGTTTAATCTGACCATTGTCAGTGTAGAGGTACAAATGTGGCATATGGCAGAATGGTTTCCCTTTCTTAATGGGGATATCTGTACATCTGTGTACAACGAGGTGAATGAGATTTCGTGATTGGATCAGATTTTGTGATTAGGGATTTTGTCATCAAAAGGGCATATTTAGGATGATTAAAATATTTATGAAAGTGCCACTATGTTTCTAGGGGGAATCCTCCTCTCTGAATTAGAGAAAAAAAAATAAGACAACTCAAAATACTCTATTCTGAGAAGTTTCAGACAAAGCATTGCCGTTTTTCATTTTTAAATGTTTCATTTTTAAATATAGCATTTTTTTTTATAAATAACCTTCTAACCCTTCTTCCTCAAAAACAGGCAGACTTCAAATCTTCAAAAAATTTCCAGTAGAACTAAGATGTGTCTGTTTTGCTGATAGCAGACAGAAAACTTTATTTTTCCTTTCAGCTTGGTCAGCAAAATAATTGACAACCTTCAGCAAAGTGGAATTGTATTACTGTAACAAAGTGCTTGTGTATGCAGATATCTATGAATGTGAGCATGAAAAACCCGTTTGGCATTGCTGTGCCTCTCTCTCCTTCAGCAGATGCTCAGTGCCGAAAAAAAAAAAAAGACTGTAAGCCAGACAGTGCTCCAAAAACTGTTTCTGAGTTTGTACAGGAGAAGCAGCTGGAGGTGCTTGGTGAGGTCTGGATCAGTTCAGTCTGCTCCACGCTCTGCTTTTCAATGCTGGCACCAAAGCCAAGCGGATTATGGCTTCAACAGCTGCAATCTGCACAATCGCTCAGTTTCACCAACACAGAAGTCAGTGCATTGCAAAACTCCCAGCACAGTAACTCATTCATAACAATGTCAGCAGGGAGTGGGATTTTATCACTCGTGTTTTAGGACAGGGAAATTGTAGGAGAGAAAGAAGTAAACAAGTATATCTCTTGCCTATAGAGTCTTTGAGAACAAGACTCTTCTCTGTCTGTCCTTTACCTGGTGCTTTTTTTCTCACCCCAAAGCACTTAAGTTTTTAGGCCTTTGCTTTCCCACACCTTGAGTACACCAGTGCATGGGCTCCTCTCAGATTATCATTTGACACTGCTTTACCTAAGGGTGGAGAACAGAGAACGATGCAAGTGAGAATGAGTTGCAACAAATAAATCACAGAAAACAGGGCTGGATGGGACACTGGGAGATTATGTAGTCCATCTCTTGTCTTGAAGGCAGGGGCAGTGTCCCCCTGTTACTCTTACCATGTGGTTGTTTATCCTGCTGCTATAGCTCCCTCTTCCCCCTGCCAGCTCTTCTTACAAACCATCCCAGTGCTCCTCCACACTCCTGGTAAATTTGTCTTAATCTAAAACTCTCCTGGTATAATTTGAGTCAGTTATTTAGCTTATCCATGGAGGAACAATTGCTACTTTATTCTAGCTGCTTTAAAATATTCTAAGATCACATTTCCCTTCAATCTTAATAGCTCGTATTCCATCATCTTTTTTCCTTTAGGTCATGTTTTCTAAATTGTTAATTATAGCCTCTGTACTCCCTTGAGGGCTGTCCAGTTTTCCTTAATATTTTTGCATCCCAGTGACCCAAAGTAGACACAGAGCCCCCGCTGCGGCCTTATGCCTGGGGAAGCAGTTTACAAGAGTCACCTGCCTGGGGCAGCTGTCTTCTTTTGCAGTCACATAGCACTGGTGATTCATGCTTCTCTTATGCTGGATGTCAGCCCCAGATCCTTTTCTCCAGAACTGCTGCCTTCCGCATCCTGTGTTTGTTGTCCTGGCTGACCCTGCCCATGTGCAAAAGTGGGCGCTTGTCCTTAATGAACTGCAGCCTACTGCTCCCAGGCTTTTTAATCTCTCAAGGTCAGTTTGAGCATCCAGTCCCCCAGTACATTTTCACCCACTCCCAAGGTGGTGGCACATAGATAAACAGTAAAAACAAGCACCAGTCCTTCATCCAGAGCAGCAATGCACACACTGTCTTGTGCCAGGGCAGCACCAGCTGCAGGACTCTTGTGGGCAGCTCTCCTGTCCAGCAGTGACCACTCAGGAGTTTGGCTGTCTGACCACTCGTGCACCCACGTGAAGTTTGTTTGATATGCCCAGGAAACTTGCTAGCTCTGAGGTAGGGAATACCATTGTTTTGCCTGGCTGGCGTAAGGCTACAACTGAGGCTGATTTGACATGCAAGCTCCTTGACAAATCCGTATGGGCTCTTACATTTTTTATTTTCTTGCAGGCTTCTTATTAATTCTAGTGCTTTCCAGCGACTGCAATTAGGCCAACTGGCACATAACTCCCTCTCTGACATATACTGATGTTTCCCCATCAGATTATGAAGGCTACCTGTGCTGACTGGCTGCCCAGTGCTCACCACCAGACTTTGGCACTGGCCATGCTGGCTCAGAACAAAGGGCCACCAGAGCCTGCACCTTGCCCCGGCAGCACTCAGTCCCAGGTGCCCTAGTCTGCAGAGGGGGTGATCTCAATGCCAGAGCATTGCTCTGCCTCTGGCACCTGACCAGGCACTGCCAGTCAGAGACCACCGAAAACCACAACACACCTTCCTGCTGCTGCTCAGGCATTTCCTGCCAGGGCTTGCAGAACTTTCAGGTGTGAAGTCTGTGAGCTCCAGCAGAGAAACCAGACAGGAATCCTCCCACTGCAGCAATGTTGTCTAACCCTGCACAACACTCTTTGTTTCTGTGAATGCAGATCAACCACATGAAGCTGGGTCATGGGCAAGGGCACTCAATTAGCTACTCGGTTAAATGGCTACACTGGTTCCTGGCAGGGTTTGTGCTTGGTCCTGTCTCACTCTCTGCCCTCTGGGAGCAGCAGCACAGTGAAGACTACCAGGCTCCATCCTGGGTGCAGGCCTGGTGCCTGCCTATGCCTGGGTGCCAGTGGTATCCCTGCAAGGGCACACTGCCACGCTGCGGTGGCTGCTTCGCTTCTGCCTCCTGGCTGGCCTCCAACAGCACAGGGGCTGTGAGGAACCGGGGGGAAATTCCCCGTGCAGCCACCAGCACCCACGTCTGCCTCCTAAGCACAGCTCCACTCTTGCCACAGGAGCCTCCTGGGGAGGCAGCTTTGCACGCTTATCAGATTGTAAAAGGAAAAAAAAGGGTTTCAACATATGAAACCACGCTCTTAAAACACAGAAGCCTGTGTGGTTTAAGTCCAGGATGGTGACTCAGGGACCCTGGATTCAAACTCGCACCCTTCCCACTAGCAGTGGGTCTCTGCAGAGAGGTCACATGCCTTCAGCAATGCCTCCTCAGTGCACACAGCTCTCAGCACAAGAGCGTCACACAGCAAAATCTGGGCAACAATGCTGATCTGCTGGTGCTTCCCATCCAGACCACAGTGGCTCTGATCTAAAAGCGGGGTGTTATCCTGTCTTTCACGTTTTCCCTCAGGCTTCTGCTCTTGCTGGAGGTGAGAAGAGAGGATTTGCTGGGGTGACACACACCTCCTACACTGCTGTGGTCAGAGAAGAGGTGTGAAGAGCGCTTGGCAATACCGCTGGTGAATCTGTATCTGAGCCACTGGTAAACAGGAAACTGCCAAACACCTTTATTCTTTTTCTTGGTTTTTTAGGTTCTTCTGGTCTGGTTTTCATAGCTATTCTTTTTCGCTTACTTCATCTCAGGAAACACATTTTTCTGCCACCTCTTGCAGGAAATGTGCAAGATGATACAAAAAAAATGTTGAAAACCTCACAGTTAGCTCAACCCGGCTGTACGAGAGGTGGTGACTCAAAGGGCCTGGCAACAAGGGCCTGGCAACAAGGGCATGGCAACTGCACTGGCATAAGCTGGAAACCCATAGGCCAAGTTCACAACAGTGAAAACAAGATTAAAGGGATTTGGCCTTGCAGAATACAGACGTTTACACACTTCAGTGCTATGATTAGATGTTGCAGGCTGGGGGCTTTTCACTGGTATCAGAAAGAGCCAAGACAGTCAGGGGCATAGCCCTCTGTCAAAAGCTGTAGCACAAGTCTCATGGAAACTCATTTTCAACATCAAAGGCCCTCCACACCAGCCATGTCCACTACCCACATCACTGCAAACAAGCGCAGCCACGCTGAGTCCCTGTGTTGGAGTTTGTGGGAGCAGAGGGAAGGAGCTTAGCTCTTTAGTGTGGACCCAGAAAGTTGTCTGGATATATCAGGAGCAAGCAGGACTGTGCTAGCACTTAGCAGATACCATAGGCTAGCCCTAGGCTGTACATGCAGGTACAAAACCTGCAGGGATCAATGCTCATCATATTTAAATTTACTCCTGGTCTTACATGGTGCTGCTTGAGATAAAAAGCAAATAATCAGGCCAGCAGGCTTGCTGCTTACAGTGAGACATGCCAGGATTTGCTGGAAGGAATTGTGGCAGGACAAAGTCGAGTGGGGAGGAATGAGCAGGCATTCCTCCCACCACAGCCTGAGGCTCTGGGTCTGTAGTGTAGGCTGGAAGTGGACGTGCACAGCTCAATGAAGTTTAGAAGATAGAGCCAAAAATGTTCTGAAGAATACCATACCCAACGAGAAGTTGGGTTGAAGAATAGGAGGAGTGCCTTTCCAGTACGCAGATGCATGGGGCAGGTTTTCTTCTCATTACAAAACTACTTTCATGTTTTTCTGGTGTACTGAAAGTACAAGAGGGGCTCTTGTGGGTTACAAATGACAATTCAATGGGACAAATCAATTGAACCTTTGCCACTCACTGCATAAGTAAAATCTATAATCTCTTTTACAACACCCATAATTTCTTTTGCTCTTTTCTGATGCACTCCAGCAATTCCAAGAACCATCAAAATTTTATACCTCCCCTCTTGTAAGTCTGTAGGCAGATAAAATTCAAAAGTTTTGTTAACCCTTTGAAATCACTATATGTGAATTTATCTTTCTGACCAGGACCAAACACAAGACCAGTTTTTATAGACAAGACTAATAATAATGTGTCCACATTTCTTGGATAGAACAAAGGACATCTGAGAAATCCAGAAATCAAGAGCTGAGCCACAATGCTTTAGGCAATCTTTGAAGAAAAAGGAAGCTCTTAAATTAGTCTTGGTATTGAATATCCAATAATAAAAATGAGTGGTTTGGGTGTTTCTGCTTCTTTTACTCGAAATGTTGCTCTGCTTTCTTCATCTTTATGCTATCAGGTATGTGCAACGCCAGCAATTCCAAACTTGGAAAATCCTTCTTGGTGTGAGCTTTCATTAAGGAAAAGACGAGAGCATAGGTGGGGGCAGTCAGCACTGGGAAACCTTTGCACATCACTTTGCCAATGATAATTGTCATAATATGGGACAAAGAAGGCAAAGGCTTGCTTTTTCATTAGTTAGCATTTTTATCAGCAAATTGGGTCTGAAGATGGAACAGAATAATCCTTGTTTATTCCTCCTATGTCTCATTTAAATTTCGGAAAATTAAAACCAGAAAGTTAAAACAGAAATTCTCCACTGTAATGCAATAAAATAGATGCATGGCCCAATCAGCAAAGTGAAATCACATCACAAAAAAAAAAAATATGCATAATGTTTTGGGGTTTTCTTTGCCTTTTGATATGTGAATAGGTATTTTGATAAGACATCAAACAGCAGCTGACCACATATACCACAGGAGGTTAACTTTTATTATATTTGTCAGTAAGGCATGCTATTCAACAATATGTGTGCCTCCAACATGCATTAATTTATGCTTTCAGCATTAAGCTTACTATAAAACACCTTTTTACTCCCTCATTCTATAAGAGGAGGAAATGACTGCATAGAGAAATCACATTGTTTGTCTCCAGGCTCCCTAGCAACCTGTGACAAACAAGGGTCATTAAATCACTTGCTGCCTGAAAAAATCAGCCCTCAGAATCACCTACAAGCCCGACATCCAGACATGCTTTTAATACAAAATTGTTTTTTAGTATAGGTTTAGGATCCTAAGTTATGGTCTGATGGTGCTGGAGGCCAATGAGATAATGCAAATGGTATTCAGGTATTACAGAACCATGTCAGAAGTAACATTCACCACCCTCCATCAAAATGCTGATCCCATGCTGGTGGTCCTCCAAGAAAGTCTTCAGGAAATTAATTCATTTATGCTTTTGGGTATGAACACAACCAATGAAAAACTGACTGAGGTACCTGGAAAGGACTTGGAAAGGTTGGTCTAGCAAAACATAGCTATAACTACAGTCAGGACAATTCCTGTTTCAGCATGGCCGTGCTGTCCTGAAGCATGCATTGCAAGGCGCTCAGCAGGGAGGTCTGACTGCTCTGGCTGAGAATAAATCTTATGCAAAAAGAAAAGTTATCCAGTCTTCCAGTAAACAAAAAGTTTTCAGCAGCACCAGCACAGCAGTTGGCTCATTGTGCAGCGGCCAGAAGGTGCAACGCAGGGCTGAGCCACGGGTGGTCCCTTTCCTGACACCTTGTCCCACTCTGCCTGCACCGCAGTGCACCCCATGCTGAAAGGAGGGAGGCGACCTGCAGCACCAGAGCACTGGCGAGGGAATTGCCACACACGAAGACCAAGTCATGTTCCAATAAAAAGCAGCCAATTCTGTTGGCAGTCAGGAATACCAGGGGTTTATACAGAGGTCTTGCATTTTATTTCATAGACTCATAGAATCACTTGGTTGGAAAAGACCTTTGAGATCATCCAGTCCAACCGTACCTGTCCACTACAAAACCATCTCTGAGCAATTTGTCTACCTGTCTTTTAAACACCTCCAGGGATGGGGACTCAACCACCTCCCTGCCAGTGAAGCATTTTGAAGTGTTATCAGAGAACTAGCCTGGTGAGAAAGGATCAGCTCTTTAGTCATCACCAAAGTGTGAACACACATTGCCAGAGCTGAGAACATCCTCTACACTGTTCTCTCCCTAGTATGCCTGTGTTTCAAATCCTCTCTTATCTCTGGCACAGGCACGAGGGTCTGGATTATCAAAGGTGAGAAGCAGCACAGAGCTGACAGATGCACTGGGACACTGTCACCCAGAGCCATGGGCACAAAAATACAGGATCAGCTGGGAGGGGCAAATGGACGGATCAACTTCCAACACAGCCACTTCCAACATGATGCAAACGGCTGCTTCCTGAAGTTCAAAAAAAATCAGATTGTCTTAAAGATAAAACAAAACACTGGACAGTCCCCTTAAAGTAAAGAGACAGGATTTAGGCAAGTTTTCCTCAGTGCTGGGTAGGTAAAACAAATTCCCACACCTGCAAGCACTACCTACCTCCCAGTTCAGTGCTGTTTCAGCCTCCTCCTCCTCCTCAGCCAGCGGTGTGGGCTCTGGCAGGAGCTGTGCAGGACCCCAGGAGGGAGCAGCTTTCAGCTCTGCAGCACAGGGCAGCAGCTGTTGGCTCCTGGGGCTGCAGGGATGCACAGATGGTGGGATTTGGAGGCTGGGGTGGGGACAGCACTGGTTGCCTTTGGGCATCGAGGCTCCCCCCCTCACTGAATAGTCAGATATACTTACAGTTCAGTTTTCTGGAAAGGGCACCTCTGTATGTTTCAGGGCTGTTGTCTCCCTGACTGCTGCAGCTGTCACCCAGCTTCCCTGCCTCTAATCATGAGATGGGATCCTCGAGTGCCCACGGATTCTATAAACCATTGAAATGGGTAAAATGCTCTATGTTGGATCAATGCTGGAGCAGGGAACAATTGTGTGGGTTCTTCAGCCCAAGCAACTACCTGTTAGGTGTTTCTTCCCCTCACACAGCCTCTTGCCCTGTGCCCCACCTATCCCCGTGGGGAGCCCTTTTACCTCCATTGGAGGTGTCCCCCATCAGACTGACTCAATGACAAAAACATCACCCCAGTCATGAGAGATGCACATCTAAGTCTGAGCTGACTCAGGCCTCAGACCTTGTCCCTCTTCTCCCTGGAAGCCAGCAAAACAGGATGTTAAAATAGTTGGAGGCAGGGGCTGCCACAGAACAGCAGGGAACACCACAAAATGGCCAGGACCACCATGGGAAGGCAGGGAACATCAGAAGACATCAGTAGCAGCCATGAGTGGACTATGGCAAGAACCATTTGGGCACCCAAAGAAGAGCAGCCAGAAGAGGGCTATAGACAGCACGTGCTGATAGCAACCATCCTGGGGTTCAGAACACAACACAGAGGTGCCTTTGCTGCCCACAGCCCTCCAGAAAGGGACACCTCCACAGCACAAGGTGACAGTCCAGCAAACGCAGCTGTTCCTCTGCCATCCCATCACTGCTGGGGTGAGGGGGCTTTGCACTCATAAAACTACTCAGCTGATTTCATTTACATGGGTTCAGCAAAGGAGCTGAAGGGCTCTTATGTCTTTTTTATCTATCATCCAGTGTAGCATGTCAGCCACAAACTGCAGACAACAGGCAAAAGTATGAGGTGAGCAATGAACTTGGGCAAAGAAAGTGAAGCAGCAGGAGTACAAGTCCAGGGCACAGTGATCCATGAAGGCCACAGGCAGCCAGGACAGGGTGGGATGGACAGCATGGCACCAAGAGGGAGACAGAAAGCAGGTGATGGAGGCAAACATTTTACACAGTTCTTAGCCTTGGCCACGCTTGTGCTGATCTTTCTCTTTTTTTTTTGCTGTGAGGCACCCCAGCACCTCTTCCTCATCTGCTGCATCGTGCAGACCCAAGGAACCAAGGTCTGCTGACAGTATTGTCAGCTGGGTATGGAGATGGTCATCTTCAACTAAGTAATGCTTAACTTTACCTGCTGTAAACCGAGAGCAGCATCTGGCCACAGAGCATCCAGTTCCCCTTTGAGCAAAGCCTATTTGACTATGTGCCCTGGCTTCCAATTTTGGCATCACAGCTGTGTAGCTGTCTGGCTCTGCAGAGCTGCTGGCAGGACTCTTGCACACCTTCTGCTCTGCCACCAGTTCTTGCCACCTCCTCCTCCCCTGCCCTGGAATTGTCCCTCCAGAAAAGAGGAGAAATCTTCCAAAATGTGCATGCTTTCTCTCATTGCCCTGTAGCTCTCAAAAGATATGTAGACAAAGCACTGTGAAGATCAGGTCTGCCCATGAGTTGTGCCCAGCAGAGGACAAGGAACTTCAGCTAGGTTGTGATAACCAAGGGTGTAATCAATCTCAGGAGCAAGGCAAACTCCTCCTGTATGCCTTGGCCTGGCTTTCCACCTCATTCTCAGCTGCAGTGGCATTTTTGTGGTAACCTGAAGTCATGCTAGTTTCCCCAAGAAAACCTTAAAAAATATACTGAAGTATCTTAGAAAGAGATGAATTAAGAGTGTCTTTAGAGGAGCTTTGCCCTCTGGGGGACAGTTTGAGCTCATGCCCCTACCCAGGATCCAGCCTGTGGCAACAGCAGCAAGGCTGTGGTGTAGCATTGTTCTTGTTTTCAGGACTCTGGAACACAGCCAACAAAACTGGTTTTCTGAGGTACTGCAGATTGTCTGGATTTGGGGTCAAGATCTGACCTGAGTTCCTAAATGCTAACTCCACCCTATTTAAATACCCTGAATGTTCGCCATCACGCATTAGACCCCGACTGTCGTCATGCAGCTGTTTGTGTTGTGAAACACGACAAGAGGTTACAAAACAGCTCATGAGAAGGAAAGGGCCAAGCTAAGCTTGGAAGGGAAGCATTGGGAAGAGGAAGATGCATTAAAGTCCAGATTGTCCCTGCCCAGATTGTCCTTGTCTGCTTTTATTTTGGTAAAAATAAAATAAAGAATATATATTTTCGATCATCACGATGGCTCCAACTCCACACCAGGACCACAGTTCAATCCTGTGTGCATCTCCCCCCTTTTCACAGAGACACACAGGGTCAAATTTGGCCACATGGGCACAGCTCCACTGATCACAGCAGGGTTGCTGTATAAAGCACTGGGTGAAATGCTCCAGTGATCTTTCTTTCTGGCCTCATTTCATCTTCCCATCTCTGCTGCAGATCATTTATACTTATTTGCCTGAGACAAAGCTGTAGTACGGAAACACAGAAAATTTGGGAGCCAGCATGAAGATGTGCAGCATTTACCCAAAAGGAGAGGGACTGGAAGCCTCATTGATTTAGTCTTTGTCCTTAAGCCATACACAGAACTGATTGCAACCCTAAGGGGTTTTAAAGGACAGTTGATTCATACCTGAGGTTTCAATTTTGAGGTTCTCATTGGGAAGGAGTGATTTGCTGAGGACAACTTTTGTTTTCCAGTCCTCAGCTCCTGCCCTGTGTCCTGTGCTGCACAACCCCGCAGTTTTGGACTGTCAGTCATGAGTCCCTCCACAGGGACACATTACTCAACGATGCATGAACACCTTCTGCAGTTCTGCTTTGAGAGGTCTGGGCAAACTCCCAGACACTGCCTAGAGCCTCAGTGGGACCAAACAGACTTCCATGATTCTCCCTCCCCCAGAATACCGCCCCATAGGGAGCCACCCAGAAGGAGAGGGGCTAGTTCAATGTGTGAGCTCTGAGTGCAGCTGGTCCCATTTTCCATCACCAGCCCCACATGCACAGCCTCACACAACCCAACAATTACTGTCACACTTTGCCAGGTCCTAGTAGTGTCCCCTAAACAGGGCATAAGTCCACTGCCATCTTTTGCACCTGGGGAAAATGGATGGGGGAACAAACAGTAATATTTCACCTAAGTCTGATGCTTGTTTTCATGATGACTTCAATAAAGGTACAGGAAGCAAACGAGAACGTACCAGTCCCCACTCCAGAAATACATGGTGATGCTTTGACTCAGTTTCTAGAAAAGATGAGTAGGGCATTTTATCTTCCAGTCATCTTAAAAGCAGGTTTTAGAGAAATCTGCAAACAGATGGTCACATTGAATCCAATCTAAATGTGGCTTATAATAATTTAGTTTGACTCGATGAGAGGAAGGCATGAAGCTGATACAGAAATATATAAATAGATGTAACCAGACTTAAACTGAGATTTCACTTGCATGGTTTTGCGGTGTTTGAACTAGATCAGCTCATAACCAATTGTTTTGTGTATGGTCAGACAAAGCTTCATAACATTTTTTTTCAGCAGTTCAAATCCTCCTCCAATTCCCTGTGCTAAAGCAAAAAAAGCAGGGTGCTCAGTGATGGCTGGCAAAACTACACACTAGTTTTGCACCTACCTTCCCCACCAATTTAAGCTGTGCCACCTGACATTTGCACAGGCTTATCAGAGGTGTGATCACACATTTTGCCCCAGCAGGGGATGAAAAACTTACTCAAGGGTCAGTCGCCACCAGCCTGGCACATACAATGCTCCACCCCTTCTCCTCTGATGGGTTGTGAAAGGCCCCAAGAGCCTGATCAGCCAAAACCCCACTGAGAAACTTTGAATAAGAGCTGCAGAGGCTTCTTGTGGTGGTGTTTACTTCAAGGCTTGGCTTTATTTCTGTCTGGCTCTCTGTAGTAGGAGAAGAAACCTGCTGCCATTTTAAGAGATTTCCAGGCTTGCGCGCTCTCTGCCTCAGCTATACTGGAATTGAGAAGTCTGGTTTTACTAGGAGAGGTCTTTGCTTCCCCCCCTCAAACTTTCTCAACCCTGAAGTGGAAATATACTCAAAACTTTAACAAACATGTTTTCTTCAAAGCATTCCTTTGCCATTTGAGGTAGAAAGATATTAACAAAATCAACCTACATGCAGGAAAACCACTTCCCATCTCGATTAGTCATCTTTCATTTGCCAGGTGTCAGAAGATCTCTGCACTTAGATGTAGAGCACTTCAGGAAAACCAGAAGAGTCAAACCTGCTGTGGATGCAGGCAGAAATTTCCCCTTCATTTTTACCTCTATTTAAATTTTTGAACTTTCTTTATGTATCATAAGGATGGATATACAAACCAGGGGGCAAACTTTGTCATTGTTCCTCTTCCATTGTTAAAAATGAATTAACGTTTCTCTTTCAGCATAAAACCAGCACAAAATTATACCCTTTTGTTCAGATATTTACAGGGACAGTCTTATAAAATCCCAGATGAAGAATTGAAACAAAAATATCTGAATTTCAAATAGTGTTTTTTCTCAGAATTGAGATCTGAAACTCAGTTTTGTAATCAGAGGATCACAGAAAAGAAGACTTCATTAGTTCAGCTACACTATCCTCCAGCTGAACTCCAGTTGGCTATAGCAGGATTATGCACTTGTCATCTCAGAAATATTGCTGCAGTCAAGGGGCTGTCCTTATGTAGTAGATGAAACCTTAAAAACTGCACTGACAAAACCCTTCCATCCCTTTTTGCTGGTTTCTGCATGCTTCCATCACCTGCTTCATGAGGATATTTAAGAACAGCTATCATTAGCGTAAATGAGCAACATGGATGCATGTGAGTGAAAACCGAGAGGGCAAAGTATCAGGGTGTCTTTGAGAAAGAGAACATTGTAACCTAAGTATCATTTTATCAGATTAGGTGTTTTTTGCCAGATAAAGTGTGAAACTGGCTGTCGGTGGGGGAGCTGTGATGAAAGACCATGTTATCTTCTTATCTAAAATTCAAGCAAAAACATAATGCTTTTGTCCATCAGACTTGGCCAGCTTGCACCTCTCATTTGAGACTCCTTCTGTTTGGAAATGGTGTGAACAAGATGCTTTGAGAGGAGCTCTAGACAGCTATTCAGCATTCCTCCCGACAAGTGGAGGACCAGGGCAATGAGGCATGAGGTTGCGCAGCCCAGGCAATGGAGCAAGGGCACCTTGCATCTCCCACGGGGCCAGGGTGGTGTTTGCCTTCTAGAAGGAGTGGCTTCTGCACCAGAGGGGAGCCAAGGTCTGGCTTGGGCTGGCGGAGGTGATGGGGCAGCACCCAGTCTGAGTCAGCAGTATCTGCCGCTGCTCAGCCACAGCCCTGCCCTGGTCTGTCCTATGCATGACTGAGTCACTTTCAACAGCCTTTCGGAAGTCAGGGTGGGGGGCATTGAGCAAATAGCTTCAGCTGGAAAATAAACAGATAAAAAAAAAACAGAAAAAAAAAAGAGAAATGTTACGAAAATTTGACCTGCGAGGTTTCAGCTTCTAAATGCAAGGCTTGCCTTTTTTTCATGATCTCTCCTTGCATTTTTGCTTTAAAATTATGTTTGCACTCAAAAAAAAAATGAGAAAAACACCAGGTAATTAGAGTGGCCTTCTTTCTTCTCCCATGAAACATTTTGGTCACAAATAGATTGGTGGTTTTCCAGCTTTTTCACTAAGAACAAGCCCCAAATGTTTCCATTTCAAATGTACCTAAAAATATTCTGTTGATGTCAAGGTTTTAGTCTAACTTCACAAAGTGAACCATATATCAACCACATAGATGTAGCAGCTCTTAGAGCATCTTCTGTGCTTTCCAGGAGAGACTCGGCTGCTTGGAGAAGACCCTGGGTCCCAGAAATATTCCAGCCAGGTGAAACAGCAAGAAGATGGCTGGTCCAGACTGGAGCTTCAAACTGGAGGGGATGCTGCGTCCTGCAGGGGCCCATTGAGAGTGACTGAGGGGAGTGGAGGAGTGGAGAGGCAGACGGAAGAAAGATCTTGTTGTAACAGCGTTGATGAGCAGCACACCACCAGCACCACGGTGCCCAGCAAACAGCACAAGGGGCTTGGACTCACCTACAGCCACATGCAAGACCTGCTCAAATCTGACTTCCCAGTAGCTCTGCTCATCTACAGCAGGTCTTCATCTGGATGTATCTGCCTGGTAAAGAGCAGATGCTCAGCTTAGCCTCCCTTTGGAAGAGGGTTATGTCTGTCCAGGTCCCTTGCAGAGGATTTCTTGAGCTGTTCAGGAGAAGGCAAGGGTTAGCCCTGTTCAAGCATGCCACCTATTGCTAATCCTCACCACTGCAGCCAGCCTGCACCCTTCTCCCCTCTGCAAGAGCCAGTGCAGGCAAGATACGCAAGGAGCTCTTGTCAGATCAGCTGGTCTCACTGTGAAAAATAGACAAATCTCTGAGCTCATGAGCCTTTTTATTTCGTTCAGCTCTATTTATAGATCTAAAAAAATCAATCAAATCTATAAATATGGAGAAACGTTTCCTTGAATGTGTGCATGTGGGACAGAGAAGGGTAGCACTGCTGCTGAAGGGCGTGGGCAGGGTGGGTTGTCACCAACCAGGATGGCGATCAACGAAAGCGGCACAAGAACCTTTCTGGATCTCAGGGTGCCTCATACAATGTGCCTGTAGTCTAGGGAACTACACTATATCTGAAGCCCAGGGAAGCACAATGCCACTGTTACACTTTATATTTTTACAGATTGATAAATATATTTTATCCTATGGGCACAGCTTTTATCTGTTTTATGCATTTTCCCCCCTTCATTCACTTCCACAGAACTACTTTTGACTTGTATCTGATTTAAATGTCTCAGCTCCCTGATTTTTGTCCCAGCAGAAAGACAGCAGAATATGAACATGACAGAAAAGGACGGTGAGGTAGCTCCTATGAATTGGAACAGCTCTATTAAAGTCAGAAAAAATGGTACCAATATACTTCAACTGAGAAGCTATGTGTAACTGCCTCTTAATGGAGAAGCTAGACCAAGGATGCTCCAAAAGCTGCAGCTAATTACTGTCATGGTTCATCCCTGTAGTCAAGGCTCAACTTTTCATCCTGGCCAGTATCTCCCACAGGCTGAGAAAAGTCCTTATCAGTGAGACTTCACATGCAGCAATGGGCCATATTCTTGGCTAAAGCATTGGTGGGAAAAGAGACAATGCGGTAGATGGAGAACTGATCTGCTTGATATCTTGGTCATAAAAGAGAGCTTGAAAGTGAAGGACTTGCTCAGGCTCATGTACAAGCAGACAAGCTCTCCAAGAGTTTTGGTTTTTCATTCTACATCAGTTGGCCTTTAAAACTCCTGCAAACCTCGCATGGCTCACATCAACCACCTAGTGCTACTGCCAGTTCTATGCACCACAGACAGCAGGAGATGGCAGCAGGGCTCGGCAGAAATCAAGATTTGTGGTGCAGAGGGATATTTTGAAGTGAGGGAGAACTGCATTTTGTTTCACAAAAAGAAGAGGTAGTTTGTGACAAAAAGGAAGAAAATATACAATAGAAATTATTCTGTAATATTGCAGGTTTTGATTCCTTCTGATCTGGAGGTCTACACTTAAGAGCTGTGGTGTGCACTTTCAGCAAGCCCTAAATCTCTGGCATCCAGAGCTGAACAGGGTGCTTGGCAGTGCAGCATCCTGACCCCCATTAGAGCAGATTTACACAAGAATTGAAACAAAGCTCCAGAGCAGTTCATAAAGTCTGCTTGCTTCATTTCGCATGGCCGTGACAGCATGGTGGTTTGACTACATCTTCCGAGAAAGAGAGGTCAGCAAATGCCCCAGGTGCAAGTGCTTTGCATTGCACATGTCCTTCGTGCTTGGCTGCCTCACATCCAGCAAAGCAGCAGCCTCTGCAGGCACACTGGGTGGTTTTGCAAATGCATTCTCGGTTCCATGGGCACCAGGCAGGCCTTGCGAGTGCCTGCTGGAAGCAGGGGGTGAAGATTTGCTCTTTGTACTGCAGTCAGCTGGGATTCTGAAGATGTGCAGGCAAGTATGGAGGTATTGATGGTCACTTGGGGTGTCAGGTAAGCTATGCAGCAAAATCTGACAGCTTTGTCTCTAAGTCTTTTAAAGCTTTGCAGAGGAACCTGAAAGCCTTGTGTTCCCTAAGGCTGGGACACCATGGAGCTGCTCCTTTGTACAGGGAGGGGGTAGGTGGGATTGAATCCTGGCTTTGAAAAATAGAAATGCATTTATTAATCCTATGTCCTGTGTGGATCCTTGTGTCATCCATGGGTAGTGAGCCTGGATTCACTTCCACATTATCATTCACAAATGTATTTAAAATGTTTTAACTAAGGAAAAAATTGAACATGGAAAGCGTACAAGGAAATTCCTTTCTAGATTATTTCATCTTTTTGCAAACCTTGAGACTCATGGTAACACCCCCTAATTGAATTACTGCCTTCAACTTCTTACCTTTTGGGTTTTTTGCCCTTTAATTTGGAGGAAGGAGTTGGCCGTACTTCCCAGATCACAAACTTGATTTTTCTTCAGACATGCAACAATTGTTGTTTAACACAGCTTGAGCATAATATCAGTAAAGAACAACATGCCTCTTCCAGATGAATTGAACAGCACAGATGGCCTGAGTGACTGCAGCTACCTTGGAATTGATGTGGTGCAATCTAGGAGCTAGGGAGCAGTTTTGAGGAAGAGCACACCAACTACTGTTGCATCAAGTATTTTCTGCCCTCGCTGCACTTACCGCAAGATCTCCTCAAAGGACAGATGGCCAGAGATGTTATGAAATGTCTCAGGAAATGGAATATTAAGATTTGTCTTGGTTCGCCTATGCTTTGCACACAGAGCCCCTGATGTTACCTCCTGCTGTGGAGTGTGGGCTACAGCTGATTTTATTTTGCTAAAGAACAGATTAGTGGATTTGCTGCTGCCAGCCACCTGCTTGCTCATATTTTGGCACTGAGATATGTGCACACTCACTGCATGGCATGGCAGATGGAAAGGTGCAGATGTCTTCTGCAAGGTACCATGGCTGCACCGAAGTAAAACACTTGCAGCTGCATCTTATAACAACAGTGAAAGTTCAATATAAGGAAATAAACAAAATGCTAGAGAAAAAGATCTGGTGTCATAAAAGGAAGCCAGGTCTAGCAGGGTCTTAAGAGTTGCTGGGTTCAGAGTGAATGTTTCAGGCAGCTGCATTTCAGCCCAGACCTTTGAAAGAAACAGTTGTGCTCACAGGAGCAGCCAAGGGAAAGGATTTCTTCTCTGAAAAGTATATTGAGAGGAAAGCATGCGCTGAGTCGCTCTGCCAGGAGGTGGGTCTCACCTGATGGCAAAGACCGAGCACAGTCTAGTGCCACCTGAACTGCCATCGCCACAGGATTAGCTCAAGAAGCCTTTGCTGCTATAGTCATTCTTAAGAATTGAAGGAACATATTTGAGGAGCCGGGTTCCCCTCTTCAGATGAAGCTTTTGCAAATGCACCTTGCCCAGGCTGTGCCTCTGTCCTGCGAGCAGATGCACCACACCAGGAGGAAGTGCTGGGGTTTGGGGAAGTAGAGGCTAAACCAGCACAAGAGTGTCTTTGGTTGCGGTTGATTTTTTTCTGGTGCAAGTCATTAATTGCCTCATTGTTAAAATAAATAGCGCCCAGAATGTAACAGTGGGTGGGTTTTTTTCATTAGATCTGATTTAATTTGCTTTAGCTCATCAGTGCCTCCAACAGAGTTAGGAAATAGCATCTGTGTTCTGGAAATGTCCTTGCACAAATAAATTCCTCCAGCTCTCTCTTTCTTCTGTAGAAAACTTTGGCAATGAAAAGCTTCCCTTTCCCAGGTTTTGTTTTCCCAGGGCCTGATTGAGCCTTGGGATCTTCCCCACCACCATTTGAGTTGCCTTCAGATTTTCAGCCCGACTAAGCCTCAGACCATTCCTCTTTCCCATTCTCCTTTGCAATCAGGTTTGTTTAAAACCTATTATACTCCTGGCCAAGAGGTATTTTTCTCTTTTCTCTGACTGCAGTTTTAACTGGGAGAATGTCTCCAGGCTTCAGTACTCTCCAGAAAGATATGGACACTGAGAGCAATGAGAAATTTTTGCTATATACAATCTGCAAAACTCAAAGAAAATGAGCAGTCAGCAGTGGGCAGAGTGGTTTCTCTTTTTTCTTCTTTTATTGTTTCATCTGGTTTTCTAGCATCACCTTATTCACCAGCTGCACCAGTGATTTTGGGGCCCCACTAACCCAGTAATTGTTGGCAGCAGAGAAGGCAGCAGAGCAGCAGTGAGTCACGTTCAGATGCTCTGTACCTTCACGCTTCAGGTCTACAGCTTCAGGAGGTCTGTGCCAAAGGTTGCCTTGTCCACACTGACATCAGACCACAGAGCAGCTGCCACCCTGAGAAAAGGCAGGGACAGCACAACAGCCAACAAAGTTAAACTGGTGATAAGCAAATGTCATGCCATGATTTGCCTGACAGTGAGCCACCTACTTCCTCTTGGCACAGTACACCAGGTCTTAATCTTCACAACAGTTGCAGTGTGTCCATTCAAGAGAGAAGCTAGCAATTCAGGCTGGTAGAAGCAGAGCTGTCCTACAGCCAGTGGAGAGGGGAATACAGTGATGCTTCATTCTTCAGTCTTGCTTCTACTTCTGCAAGAAAGGTCTCTCCAGGCCAGGTTCTGTGCTGGGAGGACTCCGCAGGCAGGGCTCCCAGCCCAGCTAGGGCAATCCATCGGGAGCAGCAGGGACACACACAGCCACCCACCTGGATCTGTGTGTCAGGCAGCTGCCCAAGGCTGGGGTAGGCAGTAACTGAGGCCAGCAAGTACTAGAGGGGTATGTAAGGTAAACTCATGCCCTGTGCTGTGCTGCAAAGCATAAGCAATGTGATGAAGGGAAAGCAAACCAAAACTCATTAGAAAATGCTGGAGAGACAGCAGTTTACACACATAGTTATGTTGTTTGCTTCCTTATGCTATGCCCAGCCTTTCATTTCGTACAAATAGTGGATACTTGTCTCTCTCTTCTTTCTCCCTTTGACTAAAGCCTTGTAAGTGTCCTGGAATTCAGCATGAGAATGACTTAACCAATGGAAACAGCTGGGTACGTGTGTACATTTCACAGTCATTAAAAATGGAGACTAGCTGCTCTGCCAGGGAGGACAGCCTCTGCCACAAAGCTGGGCTCTTTGCAGTGCTGTTGCTCAGCTCTCTCTCCAGAAAACATATCTGTCTTCACCTGCAAATGCCCTCCATCTTTCCTCCCCAAGTCATGCACCAGGGCTTCAGGTGAGTGTGTTGCTCTGAGACCTGGTCTCAGGACAGGGGCAGGACCCCTCACACCTGCTGGTCACACCAGTGGCTGTCAGTGTAGTTTCTCCCTGTTTCAACATCATTCCTGCAACAATGGACCCGGCAGCAACAGTGGAAATCCCACCTAAGATGAGGTACACAAATTCTTTAGTAATACAGCTTATAACCCTCTTGAATAAAATATAGATTGTGTGTTTATAGTTTAAATACACCAGAAGCAGTGGAATTCTATAGAAAAAAAATACAATCCCATTCTTCAAGTTGTCACTGAGCCATAAAAATGACTTTACGAACTTTATTTGGAGGCATGAGTTTTGCTAAGCTTTAGAGGGAAGACATGCAATTATTTCTCCCAAAGGTGCTCTTTTGCCTTTATTTTGTGACTGCAAGAATTTTTGAGAGAATAGAGTCAGCTCATTAAGCATATCTTACTTAATAGACTTCTTACACAGTTTTAATATTGCTAAATAAATATACAGCGTAGTGTTTGGTGAGTCCTCTTAAGGACATCCCCATCTTACAGTGTATTTTCAGGAGGAAATGTGTACATCTACCCATAGAGAGACAAAGTGTGTTCATGTGGCAACATCTTGTTGGCAGCAGAAACCTGCAGATAATGTCCTGCTTTAGTAATAAAAATGAGAAGTGGATTTGCTTGGTTGTCAACAAACCCAGCTACTAAGAACCAAAGTGATGCTCTTTTCATGGCCGAATACTGGAGCATTTATATCCTCTGTGGAGTAGATGGGAAAGTGATACATCATGTCACTTCTGTCTGGCCTGCGAGAAATGTGCTAATGTTTGTGGTGTTCTAGAAGTGTTACTGTTCTCTTACCATGAAGAGAAAAATGAATTGCATGTCAGACACAGAGATTGATGGAATCTCTTTGTTTGCAAAAACTACACTCACTTGTCCACACTGTAGAAGCAAACTAACGATTTCACCGCTCAGAAAACTCCAGAAAGCTCCAGTTTGCTGTTTCCTCCCAGCCAGTTATTACCAAAAGGACTATTTCTTCCCACCCGTGGGGCACTTGTTCGCTTATACGATCCTTACAGGAATTACAAGGAAAACCATGGCCAAGTTCTGCCCAAATGCAGGCAAGAAGCAATGCCCTGCCTTCCTTTGTACCACTCATTTAGGTTAAGGGTCTCGATTGCTCCTTCCTCTTTTCCTTGGGGAGCATGGGGAATACCCAGATCTGCAAACACACTGGCTCAAAACCTGTTACAGGCAAGCACAGGCTGGATGACAATCATCTCCACTTCCATGTGAGCCTCTTTAGCCGAGGTTACCCCTGCCTAAGTGCTTCATTGGAAGGTTGCTGCCCAGTCACCAGCACTACATCCTTTCTGACCAGCTCAGTATCAGTAAAACCTATCGAGCAAGTAGGTGTGGGGTCATGTTTTCATTACCACGCACCATCAGCCTGCAGACCATATGCTGTCACCCCAGAACCCTGGCAATGTGGCAGGATGGGGCTGCTGTGGTGCTCCACAAATGACCCATCAAATGCCAGTGCATCTTGTTGACAGTGGGTGACCTGCAGTGACATTTTCATTCCCTGCTGTCCCTTCTGTCCAGTGGTGTGGTTTGGGTTGGAAGTAAAGGTAGCAGCCAGTTCAAAAAACAGAGTGCAAATGTCAGATTTTTTTTTTTTTCCCAAAGAACCCCTCTGGAATGGAGGAAGCTACAGCAAAACTGTGCTAAAAGGCCGAGAGGGTGAGTTTGAAACTCTAGGGAAAGGAGAAGCTGGAGAGAGAAAGAAAAGAACACCAAAACCTCTTCCTCATTGTAAAAACTGACTGGGCTGCTAATTTTACCCCCGTGGTGCCTTCAGATGAGGGGGAGGCCTGCTGCTTCAGCAGTGCTGTGGCTGCACTTCCGAACAATACTGTTCTTCGCATGGCAAGTCCCACAAGCATTAATTCTGTGTGTCTATGTAGATACCATAAGCTGATCCTGCCTTGATTGTAGTGGTACTTAGTATATAAACATGAACTCCCATGTTAGTTTCAGGAGTGGGGTCCAAACTCTTACTTGGCGGGAGTAACTATGACTCTCTTAGTGACTAGTTACAACTGGGCTCAGCTGCAGAGATCACACCTCCTCGTGGTCCCAACGGATGCCTTCGGGCGACTAAGTTGATCTCTGCCCCAGTTGGGGGAAACCCCCTATCAGTGCACCTCACCAGCCGCTGGTAGTATTTTTTGGTGGCCCACAGACGCATTCATCTGTTTCTACTGCAGCCAAGGCCGTGGTGCTGGCCTTCGCCGACGGGCCGATAATTTGTTTGGCAAACTCTGATGGCCTTGGGGAGGGCTGTCTGAGTATGACTTTCCCCCACTTGGTATAACATCTGCCGCCTCCGCCCACGGGAAAGATGGGCAAAGCCCGGTAGTCTCAGAGGATAGATTGTTGTGGTTTCCGACAATCCTCCATATACCATCTCGGTGGGAATCTCATAATGATTACCGTTACTCATGCAAAGTGCCGACCAACGCACTTGTCACTAATTTGACCTGGCAGTAACTGATGGACGGGCCATCTATAACCCGGAAAAGGGACACACGCCCGTGTGTTCGTTCTAGCAAGTTTTTACAGGACTGATGGCTGTGGCTGAGAGGCAGAGCTCGGGGAGAACAGGGGACCACCAGGGAGTGGGGCTGACTGTGTGTGTTGTACCTGCCTTAGGGCATGCGTGGAAACAGCAGTCTCAGAAAATGACCCCAACTCAAGAACAGGTTTTGTTTTAAAAATAGGATAAGAGTTTTTATGAGGAGCTGGGCTTCTTGGGGCTTTGCAAAACTCAGTTGAGCAAAGGAAGTCCTACTGACTTTACACTTTACTGTGTCATGAATGAGTTTGTAACCATGTGCAAAACTCCTCCAAGGCAGACAAAAAGTTGTTTCACTCACAAGTGCAGATCGACTATCCAGAGTGCATTTGCACTTTGGCCCAAGTCTACATCCTGATCATGACTTTCAGGACTTTGCTATCCATCTTCTACGTGTGACTCCAAGGGTGTGTTCTGAGATTGATACCAGTCATAGTCAGGGTATGAATAACAGTATTTAACCCTTTTTAACTTAAAAAGGCTGCCCCATAAACTTGTCTGAAAAACTAAAACCCCTACCTTCCAAAAATAAAGTCACATTTGGGGCTTTTCTTTCAATCCCAAATTGGAACAAGAGATGCGTTAAGGAAGCAGCTACCAGATTAATTCCAGTTTAGAGGAACAGAGATTTATTTTCTGACTCAACGTGTCCTGCCTGGGTAGCTAAAGTGCAAACCAGCCTGCAAAACCAGCTAGCTATTTTTCTTTTCCCCTGAGAAAGCTGGAGAACAAATGATGAAGCCCATCTACTCCACCAGGAGGTTGAATAAAGTGGGTCAAAAATACTTTCAAGGTAGCTCACATCAGTGCATGCCTTATGGGAAGGGGCTTCTCTTTACTATATTCCCCTTATCTAATGAGACTGGTCCTTTTCCAATTAAGATGAACTTAACCTCAGTTTGTGTAAATGCCAGGAAACTTCTTAAAGGGAGCTGTCCCAGCTGCCTCTGCCTGGGAGGAGGCAGATATAACACCCAGTGAGGGGCAACGAATCCTCTGCCAGTGCCTCTCTCTCTCCCTCCACTGACTGCAAAGGGAGCAGACAACTCTTCCCAGCCCAGAAATAAACTGATAAACAATATGCATCTCCAGCTGACAGAGGAAGTCTAGCTGAATATTAAATGAAAAATAGAATTGAATTAGAGGCTGCTAAAAATGACACTTCCCCATTTCTGTACTAAAATCCTTTTTTCCATGATGCTCCAAGGCAAAGAACAGCACCGCTAGAATATAATTGCTTATAGAAAAGCAGTTCTCCCTGACCGAGAATGAAACGAATGTTGACTGCCTTACTGAGTGCTCTTCACAAGGACAGAGGTGACTCTAAACTATAGGACATGTTTTTCCTCTGTTCCTATTTGTACTGACAACAGAAATTAAGGTAATTTCCATCTTTTAGCCAACTTCTGCTCTCACTTGTACTTTTATATATAAACTGAAAACAGTTGCATGATTTGTGTCACATGTGTGACACCAACCTGTTCTTAGCCTGTTGATTCAATCAACATTTTTTAATATCCTTTGCATATGTCTTAATTGAAATCCATGCACAGCACTTCTTATTTATAGAGTAGAAAGAGGGCAGATAAAATTCAACAGAGCAAAGATACAGATTTTGATACCAAGAGTTTTTTACTGAATCTGAAGTAAGAAGGAAAACATCCAAGTGCCTTAAGTTCCTACAAGGTGCTCCTTACCATCACTGACCTGATGGAGAGCTTCCCAGCTGGTACATATGTAATATCTAAGCACATACTTAGTCCTCATCAGACACCTAAGAGGTTTGATGCTTTCGAGCCTCCATCTGTAAGTACCTGGAGCCTGCACCAGGTCATACAGCACAGCGTGCTGCATTGTATAGATTGGTTATAATGGATCATGCAGGACAAAGTTATATTTACCCTGGAAATGATGAGCCACCTCTGAGGGCAGGTCAGCAGTAAGATCTTACCTCTACTGGGAGCACAGTGCAGAGGTACCATGCACCAGGCAACCTGCAGTCAATGTGAACAACAGGGGTGCAACACCTGAGACACCTGACCCTGCAGCAAATGGGTGAGGAGGAGATGGATCGCACAATTTCAGATTCCTCAGCAGACAGGAGGTGAGGTGGAAAGCTCAGGACACCACCCTGAGAAAGGTTCAGTTGCTGAGGGAGGAAGAGCAACAGCTGAGGTAAGCGGAGGCATTACCATCTCTCCAAGAGCGAGCTGGGGAGACAATGCAACCTGATGAGAACAAGGCACCTGAGAGTCAGTGGATGCCTGGAGACTGAGGAGTTTAATGTGGTGATGGATGCTGCAGCGCACTTCAACCTCCCTCAGGCTCCCTGGATGCCAAGGTGATGAGCTCTTTGCATCAGGGACTACACCTTGCTATATGGCTTTGCACAGGCACATCAGTGGCCCACAAGTTTGTCTGCAGCCAGAGTGTCTTTTTGTGACTGCTCAAATGCCCATGGTCCAGATTTATGGCTTTGGCAGTGACACCAAGGGGGAAATCCAAGAGAGGAAAATGAACTTGTTTTGTGAACTGGGGCATTAGCCAAGAGCAAACCTTGCAGCATGAAGGAGCAACCAAGAACAAGTTACTTCATAGAATTATTTTTCAACTTTCTCTGGACATGCTGAGAGAGGACACCCGGACCCATGCAACCATTCCTCTGGCTCCTCCCAGAGTGCAATACAGATCCATTTCAGTCAGATGGCTAAGATACCAAGACACATGGAGATCTGGAGATGGAAACAGCAGGAGTTTCTGCTGGGTTTCCAGTCTTAGCTATGTGTTTGTCTAACTTGAGTGCCCGCACACTCAGCATCAGTGCTTTCAGGGAGGATGGACACAGGAAAACAGAGACTATTTGGACTGTAAACACAATTTACCACCTCTTATCACCTGACCTGTGAAGAAAATGGATGGGATCATACACTTCTTTAATTCAGCACTTAACCATTATCTAACATGATCTTGAAATGTCTTTGCACTTTCTGCCTTGCAAGTTTTCCTCAGCTTCTGACAGTGAGCAGGAGGGTGAACAGTGCTCTGCAGGGAGTACCTGGGTCTCTAACCACTGCCTGCCCTTCAGCGGGAGTCTGAAGAAGAGAATAACATGTGATGAGGAGGGACAGGACATGTGCAGGTCAGAATAATTTCCAGGCAGTCGCAGGGACAGGAGCTGAGGTTTTTGTGGGAAGGTCCCTGCGTGGGAAGGGGCCAGCAGCAATTGAGGAAGAGACGAGGAGCAGCACAGCAGCAGCTCTGCTGGCTGCGTAGCTCCCGGTGGATGGATGGGCAGTCCTGCCTGGGGGCTTGCCGGCACTGGGCTTCCTGCATAGGTAGAGAGCAAAAGCGGTGAAGACAGTGGTTGGCACTCTGATCTCATCCACGGAGAAACTTTACTCTTTGCAAAGAGGCTCCTCTGCTCCCTTAGGACAGATGGTAGAGGGGAGTCACACCTCCAACCTGAGCTGAAACGGGAGGCCCTAGCTGTCGAGAGCTCAATCTAACCCACGTATTGCTCGTTATCTGTACTCTCCAGAAATACCAGAGGATGACTGCCTCGGCAGGGACTTGTCCTGCATGCCTGAAGATGGCAGCATGGTACAGGCTGAGGGACACCAGCACAAATTCCAGTTAAGACTGTGACTGGTCATAAACGCACCAGGGCCACTTGTTGTCACAGAACAGAAACCCACACATTTCTCTCTTCCAAAACTCAGTGACCGCATCCCAATGGATAGACAGCCTCTGGCCTGTGCTGCCTGTGCCATGCTCTAACTGACCTGAACCGCTTATCCCCATGGATGGCATTAATTGCTGGCAGCCAGCAGTGCTCCCCTGGCATGCTTTCCTAATGCAGACATAATCCTCCTGTCCTCCGCAGGCAGTGCATCTTTTCCTGGATGTAGCAGGCAGATTCTTCCTTCACTAATCCAAAAAGGAAAATGTCACCAGCACAATTTTTCCCTGACTCATGAAGTTTCTTTCTTGCAACTGTACTTCCAAAGAAATCAGTGGCAGGTTTCTCAGTGGCTTCAGTCAGATTAGGATCCAAACACCATGTCACAGGTAAGCCTTCATCCAAGATGATTTTAATTTAGACTTTGAACCATTGTTTGGAGCCATTCCTGATTTTTCTACACCTATATTTTTTGCTTAATTTCATAAAGAAATGAGGCTACTGTGAGTATGTATGTTCACCTGGTTGTATGTCATCATCCAAGTCCCAGTAAGTTTTGACATTGTTGGCTAATTTCAACCAACCAACTAGCTGGGATTAAATTAAATTCCTTCCTGCAGACAGGCAGACAAGCAGAAGGTTTGTGTGATGTTAGCTATGTTCCTGTCATACCCCTGAGAATCAGCAGGCCACAGAGATGCACAGAGAGCCAAATATGGGGGTGCTTTCACCACAGCCTGGAGATTTAGATATCAACTAACACCAAGACAAAAATTTTTTGAGAAATGTGGCCTTCCCCATTCTTAGGGCTTACATTTTTTGATACTGGTACTGCTCAGATTTTTAAGTTTATTCAGGGCTGAACCTTGGTGACAAAGATTCATATGTAAAGTGAAGTATTTAGGAATTTGATACTATTCCAGAAAACTTAAAAAATAGTCATAGATTTGAAAATCTTGGCACCTGAGATACGTATGCTAAAACACAATGCACCCTCAACCCTCATGTAGTAGAAACTTAATAATAGCTGTCATCACCAACCATACTGGTTTAGAAACATCTTAGTTTCTGGTTTCTTAAGTATTTAAGATCTTGATGTTGCTTTGATGGTAAATCTTTAGTATCTACCTGTTAGTGCTCTATTCATAAGAGGAAATGACTCCTTTCTCTCCCAAAACCAGGATAAATAAGGTAGTTTCACTGCTTCTTTTTGTCTCTTAAAACAGAAGCTTCCACAGTGGGAGTTAAGTAATTGGGTTGATTTTCACAAAAAGTTTCATTTGATCATTACAGTTATTTGAAGTAGCTGCTGGAGAACAGCTCAAGATTCGCACAGGCAAATGGATGAAGAATATCTTGTACTTGATCCAGATGATGATAATTACTCGTATGAATACTCCTACAATGAAAGCAACGTCTGTGAAATGGGTGACTATTTTGTATTTTACACCCATCTCACTACCGTCCTCTACACTCTGGCATTTTTGCTGAGCCTGCTAGGAAATACTCTAGTGTTGTGGATCCTATTCAAATACGAAAACCTTACCTCTTTAACAAATATCTTCATCATGAATCTCTGCGTCTCCGATTTAGTCTTCTCCTGCATGCTGCCTTTCTGGGCCGTGGACCAGTCCTTTGGGTGGATTTTTGGTGAGTTTCTTTGCAAAGCAGTGAATGCTGTTTTCTCCATCGGCTACTACAGCGGTGTTTTCTTTTTGACTCTCATGACTATCCTGCGATACTTGTCCGTAGTGAACCCTCTTTCAACTTTAAGATCCCAAACACAGTGCTGCGGTTTTCTGGTGAGCTTGGTTGTCTGGACTGGTAGCATATTAATTGTGGTTCCTGAGATAATTCACACCACAGTGCAAGAACACTTGGAAGGGGACAAGACCTGTGATTATGCTGACTGGAAATGGAAAAAGGTGGACATTTATCAAAGAAATGTACTCTTCCTGCTTTCCTTTGGGGTTATTATATTCTGTTACTTCAAGATACTGATAATCCTGCTCGGAGCAAGATCTCACAGAAAGCACAGAACTGTGAAACTCATCCTTATTATTGTGGTGGCTTTTTTCCTGAGCTGGGCACCTTACAACATCCTCAGCTTTCTGATTACTTTTCCATCACCTACCTGTCAGTATGAAAAAGACTCCAACCTTGCCTTTCATATCAGCCGTAAAATTGCTTTCTCCCACTGCTGCCTCAACCCTGTGCTCTATGTATTTGTTGGAGTCAAGTTCAAGAGGCATTTGTTACGTTTATGCAGCCAGTATCTACCCTGTGGCAATGGTCAAGTCTCCAGTCCCAGGATCTGCTCTGAAGGCAAATTCCACTACGAAGGTGCGTCCATCTACTGAAATGAGACTTATCTATTGGCACTAGTACTGGATGAACCTTCAGATTTTAAAACCCATGGATAATCTTAAGTTCTTAGAGGCACTGCTCTGAGAAAGACACAAAAATTTAATCTTGGCAAACTTGCTGTGTATGGAAAGTGATTAAAAAATGTATTTGCTGTGGGATGGAGGGCTGAGAATGCTAAGAAATTAATTCATTGGCCTGTAAGTCTCATTTTTATTTTTGTTTTTGTGCAGTGAGATGTATCTCCTCTCACAGTTTCTTTTTAAAAGAAAAAACCTGCTTTTTCCTTTGTGAGCTAAACCATCAGATTTTAACATAATGGCATTGCATGTTGCTTTCTTGTCTGACTTAAAATGCTCAGATCGTGTACAGCAATGGACACATGTATTTCTATGGCTTTTAATAGTTTACAGTGTTTATTAGTGCTCATTGGTTGCCTCTTTTGGGGGCTCTCAGGACTGAGATAGCTGACGATAGCTACAAGACCTGAGAGTCTCTGAAGTCTGCAGTGCAAATGTTCTTTTATCTGTTGGTAGATAAATACATATAAAATTAGCTTAATGTGAAAGTAGTCTTTTGGGTCTGAAATGGAAGTTTTGGGGGAGCCCTAGAAGGAACACAAGCAGATATCTGTCAAGCAGATACTTCACTAGGAGTTTTCTTCCTGTTACTGCTCCTGCTGCAGGCACCTTCCAGTTCTCTGAATGGATATTCAGAGTGATTGCAGTGGACCACCATCCCATCTCCCGACCATCACAGAAGCGTATTTGCCTCTAAATGCTCTCTCCCTTATTTTGTCCCTTTGCCATGGTGCTTAGAATAATTAAACTTTCTAAAAAAGGTTATAGTGTGAGAACAAAAGGCTTTTTAAATAGCAGGATAGAAAGAGCTTGCTTTCTTTGTAAAAGTAATGTTAGGCCTTTTTTTATTTTTTAGGAACCCAGAGCAGCAGGTTTTAGCCTATATACTTCGATGATTTCTGCTTCACTACTTTCAAAAAACTGCTTCACAGAGATGTTTAAATCTCTGCTTAAAACCTGGTCATCAAAGCCAGCCGTGTGTTTGTTTTTAACGTGATTCACCTCTGTCTGAATACCAGATGTGCTCATATCTCTGAGGTGTGCAAATACCTGTTCTAACCAGTTGTCTGGCCACACGCAAGTCTTTCGTTTCATGCATGCATCAAACCTCTATGGGCAGAGGGGGAATAAAGCACAAATATTTGCATGAACCTAGCTTTTGAAATGACATTAAGACAGCAAGTTGTGTTAAGTGAAGTGTTTTTGCATGACTCCTAAAATTTGATTTCCCAACTAAAAGCAAGTTGAAGGGATTCAGTTCAACAACACACATTTTTGCAACAAAACCGTTCACATTCTGCTTACACAAATCAAGCCTTGTCATAATTTATTTTCTCATGGAAACTGATTTTCTTCTTTACGATAGCTCGGTGGTTTATATTTTTTTCTCTCAGGCAATGTACAATTTAGTGCATACTCCAGTGTAGCTGAATGACAAAGCCTCTGGAAATCAGAATATTTCATTTCCTAGCACTTGTATAGAAATCCGAGGTAGCTTTGCAGTGGCACCAAGAAATGGCTTGACAATGGTTCTAAGCAGCAGTTCAGCTTTTTGGGCATCCATCTTAAAATATCCCTGTGTTGTTTCCACACTATTTCATTGGATCTCTAAAGATCATCTGGAGCAGAAAACAGATTCCTCTCAGCTGCTGTACAGTTTATAAAAAGCAGAAACTCAGACATGCATAGTATAATATCCTACTTCTGAAGCAAGAATACCTCAGGAAAAGCACAAGAATGGGGAAAACATATACGACATATCCAAATAGTCTTCCTTGGGCTTGCTTCTAGTTTGTGCTCCAGTTCAGCTGCCAGAACACAGTGATCATATCTTGTCGCTTATCATCAATGTGCCATTCCAGACAAGTCAGTCCTGGTATCCCATTACTAGAGTTATTACTCAAAACTTAAAAAACTTAAAAGGTTACTCATTAATCCCACAGGGGATCTCACTAGTATTCAGACAAACCATGGAAAGGTAGAAGTCGTCATTTGGCTAGTTGTGGTGGAGACCAGCCTTTGGTTCTTGTTTCCTGATAAGAGACATTTGAAATTAATGTGGTTGCTTCTATGCACTTGAAGAGACTTTGGACTGAGGACTCAATGCTGGCAGTTATGAAGACACAATCTATTGAAGAACAAATGAGTCTAAATTCTTCTTCTGTTCTGGCAAGCCAGGACCACTTCACCGGCACCAGCAAAGCTCTCCGAGAGGAAAATGCTGTGATAATGAGTAAAAGAAGCTCTCATGCAGCTACATAATCTCAACAAAATGTCATTACATTCATTGTCCTGGAGCTACGTTACCCTGAAATCTTTACTGTCAATACATTTTACATTTATCTAAAAAAATTCAAGAAGTATAACGGAAGTATGAGAGATTGAAATAATCCTGTTCCATCCAGTTTTTAACAAGTTATTTAAATCTGCTTGTAGCTTGAGCATTTTTTGTTACAGTATATTTGAGCATGTAAAGGGAATGCTTAATGTTACTCAATTGTACTGCGGCATACCATAACCAAAGTAACTCAGCACGTAGGGATTTCCCCTCCTGATATAATGAAGTGTTACTAATAAACATTCAGAAATTCAATTGAATATTCCACTGTGACTATTGTTCTCCACCTTTGACAACCACCTATTAAAGTTAAGGTATTTTCAGTTGAAGAAGAAGTTGTGAATTTTCATGGATTAGTTTAGCTTGGAAGAGAGTTCTGGAGGTCACCCACTCCTCCATGCTGCTCACAGCAGTTCTGTCTTCCCAGTTAGACAAAGTCTGAAATTCTCCAGAAACAAACAGGGACTGTACAACTTCCCTGGGTCCCTGTCCCAATGCTTAACAACTCTCATAGTGCACTTTTTTCCTTCTATATGAACAAAATTTCTTTTGCTGCAGCCTGAGGTTGTTGCCTCTTCCTTGACTTCTCTGTATCCTTGCATTACATAATGAAAAAGAGCCGTAAGATCTCCCCTAAGCCTTGTTTTGTCCTGGAGCTAAGCAAAACCCTGCCAATCAAGTGTCTTTATACGTCATTTGCCCCATCTCTCTAACCATCTTGGTGGTTCTCCATTGGGCTAACTTTAGTCAGCCAATGTCTATTTTGTATTGGGGGGCCCCGAAACTGGATATGCTATTGCAGATGTGACCGCTTGAACGTCAGGTAGAGGGGAATAAAAGTTTCCCTCAACCTGAAGGCAATGCAGGCCCATACACAGTTAGTCTTCACTGCTGCAAAGGCACACATCTTAGTTGTGTTCAACTTGTTCACTCAAACCTCCAGATCTTTCCCAGCAAAACTGACCTCTAGCCAGTTGGCCCCTGTCCCATGCTCTTGCAGGGCATTAGGCCATCCTAGGGGCAGGACTTTACACTTGCCATTGTTGCACTTGCAGGGCTCCTGCCAGTTCATTCTTCAAGCTTGCTGATATCTCTTTGCATGGCAGCCCTACCATTCAGTGTGCATCAGCTGCTCCCTCTTATGTGGTTTCATCCATGAACTTGCTGAAGGATTGCACCCTGTCCCATTAGGCCATCCCAGGGGCAGGACTTTGCACTCACCACTGTTGAGCTTCCTGGGCTCCTGCCAGTTCATTCTTCAAGCTAATGAAGATGTTAAAATGTCAGTCTCAGTATTGACCACCAAAGCATGCCGCTCATAACGAGCCATTCATAAAGACTTCAAATCATTTGCCACTACCCTTTGAGTCTGATTGTTAAATCAGTTTTTCTCCCACTTCGTAGTCCAATCCATTTGGTCAGTATCTCCTCAATCTGGCTACAAGGATGCTCTAAAGGACTTTGTCAAAAGTGTTGCAGAAGTCAAGGTGAATGACGTGCACAGACTTCCCCTCATCTCCAGAGCCAGTCATTGCATTGCAGAAGACAGTTGTGTCAGGTACTACTTTCTCTTGGTAAATCTGTCCTGGCTGCTCCCAAATATTTTTGTCCTTCATCTGTCTGGTAGTGGCTTCCAGGAGGATTTACTCCACCATCTTCCAGGGCACAGGGGTGAGATTGACCAGCCTACAGTTCTCTGGATGGTCCTTCTTGCCTTTTTTGAAGACAGGCATGGCCTTTGCCTTTTCAAACCAAATGGAACCTTCCTTGACCACCATGGCCTTCAGATGCAACATATAACACCTTGAAATGATATTGGGCAATGCCGTCAGCCCTATCACATGCATCTTGCCCACTCCCACAGACATTGACATATTCAATCTTCTTAAGTAGTCCTAAAACAATTCTCCTCTGCTGTGGGTAGTACTCCTCTCTCCAAAAATCTGCTACTAGCTACAGAGACCCATAAGGCACTAGGAGGTATATTCAATAGGAGTAAATATGTTGGTGTGCCTTCTATCTTCTTTTATACATTTTTTTTAAGGCTGAAGGCACAGGATGTGCTCAGTGCAGATTTGGGGATGGGCGGTCTGCACATTTTCCCTTTGGGAGCTGCAGATGCTTGGAAAATACAGACTGCTCTGGGTAAAACATAATGCTCAAGGGACTTTGAATCCTTCATTTCACTCAGTCAATCAACTGCTATGTGGTCTGAGCAAATGCAGAACTGAGAGAAAGAAGGTCATGAAGTGAAAAAGAAATCAATAGTTTTTGGAAACCACAGTTTATCTGGGGGAGGGGAGCGGTGTCAGGTTATGCAGTCACAGAACCACAGCTGTTGTGCAGCGCCAGGGGTGCCTTTACACAGGATGGCACCTCTAAACTCAATTTAAGTTACACTTAAGTGGACATGCTCTTGCTGCTCTGAGTCCATATTAAGTTCCACCCAGTGGGAACATGAGAACAGCTTATCTCACTAACAATTTGGCTGGATTTGGCCCCTCTCTCTACCTGTCTTTTCAGCAGGTCAACATAGGACTGAGCACCACTGCCACAGGCTGTCAGATCTCCCACCCTCTATGCTGCCATGGGAGCCTGTATCAGTCAATGACCTACCAGTAGAGAAGATTCTCACTAATAAGGGGTAAGGAATGAATCCTTTCCACAAATAATGCAAACTGTCTTCAATAAAATAAGTACACTTAAAATCCACAGATTTAAGAAAGTATCCTGTTCCCACTAAAATCAATGATATTTTTGCTTCTGATCACAATCAGAACAAGAATCAGTTTCATAAATGGGTACAATGCATTGGGCAAAGCACAGCATGCACTGCTTATTGCCAGAAGCATTTTCGTTTGGAGTCAGGATATAACGTCATTTATAACTCAATACTTTGAAAATACCACTGTTGCTATTAAAATCATAAATAAACTTCTGTTTTATCTCCTCCTTATGGTTACTCAGCAGTTTAAAATGTTCTTGCTCAACCAGTGTTTAAATAGGAAGGTCCTGTGTTAAATGGAGTGAAGCTCACTTGACATTTGCTGTACTGATGAGAGGACTACATGATCTTCAGGAAGCAATACAAAAACAAGCACAAAAACATGAAAAGAAAATGATGTGAGAGTTAACTGTCTGTCAAAATGAGAACACACAGTAAGAAGGACCAGTAAAAATGACTTATGACGATCAGTTGCATATCATAAAGGAGCAATAAACACAACAGTACTTCACTCACCAGCACAGAGCTGCTCTTGAGATGAACTCGCTTCTAAGCTTACTGAATATTGAAAGTGAGCTTCAGGCCTATTTATTCACATAAGAAACCCTATTCACATTTAAAACACTGAAGTCATCTCATAGCAATCACCCACTGGCAGGGACTGCTTTCACCAATCTCTCTCTGCATCTCACCTCCTTCATGTAAGAGTGTTACACTGGTGAATGCTTAGAGAACCCAGTAAGAACCTTGCAGAAAACAACTTGTGGTTTGCAAAACCAATGATTATTAATTTTTCACTTTATTTGCAAGCCTTGTGTCTGGGATAGCATAACTATACAGAAGGGAAGGGGCAGCTGCCTGGGAAGGAGTTTTGCAGAAAAGGATCAGGGGGTCTCTGAACATAAGCTGACAAGCACACTCACAATCAACCACATGCTGGGCTGTATTAACAAGAGTGTAGCCAGCACATCCAGAGAAGTGATTCTTTCCCGCTGGTTTGCACTTGACAGGCTGTATCTGGTGTAGGTGTTTTGTCTTGAGCTCCCCAGCATATAGAAGTCATGGACACGCTGGAGGAAGCACAGCAGAGGTCTTCAAGCCAGTCAGGGGCTGGAGAACATGATGGATAGGAAGAAGTTGAGGAAGCTGGGTTCGTATGGCCTTAGAAAGAGAAGGCTCAGGGGAGAGTAGACTGCATTTGCAACTATCTGACTGGAGGATACAGAAAAGATGGAGACAGACTCTTCTCGGAGGTGCACAACAATGAACACAAACTGGAACATGGAATATTTCAATTAGGCATAAGTATTTGGGTTTTTACTAGAGTAGCCAAATACTGGAACAGGGACTCAGAGAGGCAGGTCAAGAGTCAACTGGATCTTGAGCAACCTCATCTGATTGGACCCAATTGGAGCAGAGTTTTGGAGTAGAGGCCTCCAGAGGTCCCTTCAAATCTAAACTGCTCCATGATTTTTATTATTTGCTGCTAGAGAAACATTAAACCAAGTAAATGTTGCCAAAGATTGTTTTAGAGCAGAATTCAGCCTCAAAATCACAGTCCTCTAAGAGAACTAAACACAAAATTCACAAAAGTGAAAAGTTTTCATGTCCAAAGCCTTCACTGACCTGTGCAGTGAATGAACACGCCATGAAAATGATTCCTAGTTGAAATTTCAGAAGTTTCAGGCTCTGTAAATGTTCAATATATATGCATCTTCAGTTTTAAAGCAGGAGAACAGTGTAAGACTGAAGATCCTGGCTAGAATGAAGCAAAGAAAAGAGAATGACAGACAAAAATGCAGGGAGTGGAGTAGCCTCTCCATATTGAGGAACTCCTGAGATATCAAATCCAAAATATTTTTTAGTTTGTTTCATTCCTCCAAACAATGCTGCTTTCTGAGGTCAAGTTCTGTTTCTTCACGCTGATATCTGTCCAGCCATCTTAACCAGCTCTTGAGCTCCTCAGCCTTAGTAACACTCTATCCACGTGCCGTACATCTGTATGTATACAAAACACTGTGGTTCATTTAAACTGTTCAGTTCAGAGTCTCTGTCCTGGCCCTCCCATACCACTTCTGGTTCAGCTGAAACAGCTCCAACCCAGCTCACAATCTTGATACCTACTTTTTCCACACAGGAGTGAAATGCAGCCAGTTCTGAGCAGTGATAGCTCCTAACCCCGATGTCCTCAGGTGGAAGTCAGTCTCAGAAGCTGACCTGGTATCGGCAGAACACTCTTCCAAGCCCCTCAGTCACCTTGTCTAAAATGCCAGATTTGTTTCTAGCGGTTTTCCAGAGCTTTGCTGGTTCTTTTTTATAGTGCCTGCTTCCAGCTTACACCTACTGACAATTATTTGTCCACCTATTCAAAATAGAATGCAAACAAATGCAAAAAGTGCTTCCAAAGCTTTCTCCCCGCAGCCACAGAAAGTCTCTGATGATGAACAGCAGTCTGTTGTTCAGCCTAGCTACAATGGTATGTTAATCCACTGAGAGTGACCGGGGAAACTGGGAGCTCACTACTCTCATGAAATAACTTAAGTGCCTACTGGAAGCAAAACCCTCCCCAGTTATCAAATAATATCAACTGGCTCTTTAAAAAAATAAAAGAAAAAAGTAGCACACGTGAAAATAATATCAGACAGCTGGAAAGAACACAACCTATGGACACGTACTCAGAGACTTTCAAAAAATATTTGCATGAACCAAAATCCACGGGAGACAGTTTTTCTGGGTTTTCTCTGACAGAGCCCAGTAGTTGAGACAGTTTAGTAAAGACCTGCTCTAGTCAATGAGGCACCAAAGTGCTGTCAGCGTGAGATGATTGATGACAGTGTATAATTTTACTTTATGATGAGCTAGACAGTGTGAATGTAAACTAACTTGCTTGAGTGGAGGAAACTCTTCCCACACAAAAATTGAGCACATTTATGCATCATAATTAAAACTAAAGGATCCTATATTTATTTGCAACCTTTGTATAGAAATGGTTTCTAGCTCAACCAAAATGTAAAAAAAACCCTTAACCCCAAGCCACATTAAAATTGTTTTCAGAATCACTCTAAAAAAACTGCAGCTAACATTAGATTTAACTTCTGATGTCAGACGTTGATTTCAGCCCTTCAATACTTATCTTGGCCTACATTTTAGCCATATGGAACAGAGCCTAACGAATACAGCATGATCCTTAATGGTCCTTAATACATGATAAGTACCAATTTAGTAGTTTTAGTTGATTGAATTGGGTACCTCTATGGAACATATTTAATTGCGAGGGTAACATTCCATCAACTAGTGAAAAGACTTTTCCCAGCAAAGGCTTTCCTTTTGCTGGGATGACTGACATTGCCTTTCCTTGGGCTAGTAAAATTGACATTACTTCCCATCAGCTTATCATACTTGAAGAAGTTAATAAATTTTGTCAAAATAAAGAAAAGCAACACAAATGGAACAGATAATTCTTTTTTTTTCCCAGGGCACCTTCTAAAAAGCAAAAATCTTGTACCTCTTTTGTTGCTAAGAAATGAAAAATACAGTAAATATTAAGGAAGTGTTGGACATTGACAGACCTAGCTAGAAAGAGCATGTTTTTCTCTAGAGAAATTGATGTCTGTACAAACAGGCAATAATTAATGTCAATAATTAAGTACTGCTGAAAGCAGCTTGTCTTTACATGATTAAAAGGAGGAACAATTCATTCTACTTGATTATTCTTGAGTGAGAGGCAAAACTGCAGAAAGACTTTTAGAAAATACATAAAACCCCTCCATCACAGTAAAACTATCTGGGATTTGGTTCATCATTATTTGCAACTTATGACCCTGAGGCTGTTTTTGGAAGATAACCAGCTGTCTACAAATCAACAGAAAACAAGCACTTGTTTTCAGCACATGCTCTTGGCCCTGTACTGCATGATGCAGCAAAGCGTGCCAAGAGAAGTCAGCCTGAAGGCTGTTTCTGAACTATGTAAGACATCCCATTGTGCTTCATAAGTCATGTGCCCACAACATGAGTAGCCCTATAACTGGCACTTTTGAGGATATGAAAATGCTTTCAAGCTATTCAAAACATGAAGATTATTCACCAAAACTTAAGGTCACTTAGTCACCCTTAAGCTGAGGATCAAAAAATGACAGTGATGGAGAAATTCAGTATTTCCTCAGTCTTGAAAATACAGTGCTTTGATCTTATTGTGGCCTACAGTGAAGTTCATGACACTTATATAAGGACAAGCATTGTAGCAAGAACTGATGACAAATTGTTCTGTCACAAGTTTTATTTAAAATCATCTATTTACCAAGGTAATGTGGAAAAAGGCAAAGTGACAGTTTTCAGGTAAATTTCAAATATGAAACCAGTTCTGCCTATTTTAGATGCTGTGAAAAAAAAATCATAGAATCATAGAATGTCTTGAGTTAGAAGAGACCTTAAACATCATCCAGTTCCAATACCCCTGCCATAGCCAGAGACACCTTCCACTGGATAAAGTTGCTCAAAGACTCATCCATCCTGGTCTTGAATGCCCCCAGGAATGGGGCATCCATGACTTCTCTGGGCAACATACGCCAGTGCTTCACCACCCTCAAAAATTCATCCTAATAGCTAATCTAAATTTCTCATCCTTCAGCTTAGATCAATTACTCCTTATCCTTTCTCCACACTCCCTGATTAAGAGTCCCTCTCCAACTTTCCTGTAGGCCCCCTTTTAGTACTGGAAGGCTGCTACAAGGTGTTCCACAAGCCTTCTCTAAGTTGAACAACCCCAACTCTCTCAGCCTGTCCTCATATTGGAGGTGATCCAGCCTTCTGATCACCTTCATGGCCCTCCTCTGGACTTACTCTAATTGATCCATGTCCTTCTAGATGTCCTTTCAGAGTATCACAGGCCTTATGGAAGGCTTAAAATTTGAAAAGGAAGAGTGGAAACAGCTTGATTTCAGAAGGAACCTGGTTCCTGCTGGGAGATGGTGTGGAAGTTTAGGAACTCCACACCCCACATAACCCCTGGCACCCCACCTTAAGAAGCAGCCTCTTTTCCCAGTTTCACACCCTCTTTCTTCCAGTCTCTTACCACATGTGGCCTTTATTAATCCCCACCTTAATCTTTCAGCTGCGGGAAGAGGAATTTCCTTTCATCAGCTGGCGAGGACAGAAAGGGAAAATGTACTGTGTACTGGATTTATTGACCCTGGCTTTCACATTCCATGCAAAAAACTGAATGAATTGACGTGCAAACCTAAATAAAAAAAGAAAGAAACAAACAAATATTTTTTTTTAAAAAAACCCTCATACTCAACTGTGCTAAAAGCAACAGATCCCATCTAGAGTATTGTGTCCAGTTCTGGAATTCCCAACATAAGAAGTACGCAGAAATGTTGGAATGGGTCCAGAAGAGGGCTATGAAGATAATCAGAGGGCTGGAGCACCTCTGCTATGAGAGCAGGCTGAAATAGTTTGGCTTGTTCAGCCTGGAGAAGAAAAGGCTTCCAACACCTGAAGGGCCTACAGGAAAGCTGAGGAGGGACTTTTTACAAGAGCCAGTAGTGATAGGATGAATGGGAGTGGCTTTAAAGGAAGGGGGAAGATATAGATTAGCTATTAGGAAGAAATTCTTCTCGATGAGGGTGGTGAGGCACTGGCACAGGTTGCCCAGGGAAGTTGTGTGTACCCCCTCCTTGGAAATGTCCAAGGCCAAGCTGGATGGGGCTTTCAGCAGCCTGATCTGGTGGGAGGTGTCCCTGCCCATGGCAGAGGGGTTGCAACCGGATGATCTTTAAGGTCCCTTCCAACTCAAACCATTCTATGAATCTATGACTCTACTTCATTGAAAAGGTAAAACTTCTTGACAGGCTTGAGCATACCAGAAACACACACCCTGGAGAGGAAACAGCCCCAACCCTGCAGTTGTAGAGGAAAGAGGCAATTTTTTTCCTGCAAGTACACTTAAGATCCAGCTGTTTCATAGAATCATAGGATCATTTGGTTGGAAAAGACCTTTGAGGTCAAGTCTAACTGTACCTGTCCACTACTAAACCATATCCCTGAGCACTTTATCTATCTATCTTTTAAATACCTCTACGGAGGGGAACTCAAGCACCTCCCTGGGCAGCTGTGCCAGCGCCTGACAATCTTTTCAGTGAAGAAATTTTTCCTGATGTCTAATCTAACCTCCCAAGGTGCAACTTGAGGCCACTTCCTCTTGTCCTATTGCTTGTTACTTGGGAGAAGAGATCAACACTCACCTCACTATGATACTGAAAACGCTGACAAACTCTCTAAGACTTGTTTTGGAGTTTTAGAAAGCAGCATCCTTTATTTCAGTGCTGGATGCATGAGGGAATGATTTCCATCAATCCAATGTAATGAGACAAGAGCTGGGGACCAGATGTATTTCCCACTTACATGATATAGAAATCTTATGCATATTCTATTACTTTCCAAGGACTAGTTTTAATGTTATTGTGAACTTCACAGCAGCCAAATCTCTGCTGATTGGAGCTTTGGAGCCAGCTCTATCTGACCTTGCATTCTTAGACAAGGGAAAACAGAATTCTCTGGGAACAGCAGTGTTTAAAAAAAAAAAAAAACGAAAAACGAACAACATCAGAAGAACAGTCTGTGTCTGTCACATTTCAAAAAACTGGTTGCTTAGATGACACTTAAGTCAGCTAGAAAACTAATTCTATGAGGAAATGATTTCCATCAATCCAGTGTAATGAGACAAGAGCTGGGGACCAGATATATTTCCCCCTTGCACGCATGCGTATAGATCTTCCCAGAAATCTTATGCATATTCTATTATTTTCCCAGGACCATTCTACTTTAGCTTATATCAAAATATTCCACTTTTTGTAATAGTAACTACTTCCTGTATCAGCTTCAACCTCCTTTCAAGCAGCTGTAAGCAGCGATGAGGTCTCTCCTCAGCCTCCTTTGCTCCAGGCTAAACAACCCCAGTTCCCTCCCATAGACTTGTTCTCCAGCCCCCTCACCAGCTTCATTGCCCTTCTCTGGATGCAGTCTAACACCTCAATGTCTTTTTTGAAGTGGGGAGCCCAAACCTGAGCACAGGATTCGAGGCGCGGCCTCACCAGCACCGAGTACAGGGGCACAACCCGGGCGCTGCTGCTGTCGCCACCCCATTCCCCACACAAGCCAGGCTGCTGCTCCTCCCCGCCGCCTCCGCACCCCGCTGCCCGCGGCCGTGGCTCCCAGCCCCGCCCCGGGGGTGGGGAGGCAGCTCCAGCGGCCTCACGGGAGCTGTAGTCGGCGGGGAGCGGCGGCCGGGGCCGCGCTGCGGGCTGCCCCTGCGCGACGCGGCGGCAGCAGCCGCGCAGGTAACGCGCCCTCCCCCTCCCCTCCCTCCTCCACCCGGGGCCGGCGGGGAAGGGGCGGACGGGGAGCGGGGGGAAGGGACGTGGGCGGCTGCTACTTGTTGCAGCTCGGGCTGGGATGGAGGGCGAGGAGTCCTGGGAAGGGGGACACGGAGCTGGAGCCCCTAGAGCGGTGGCATGCAAACAGTCATGGAATCATAGACTCGTGGAGTGGTTTGGGTGGGAAGGGACCTTAAAGCCCATCCAGTTCCACCCCCCCTGCAAGAAACAAGGACACCTCCCAGCAGACCAGGCTGCTCAAGGCCCCATCCAACCTGGCCTTGAACACTTCCAGGGAGGGGGCATCCACAGCTTCCCTGGGCAACCTGTGCCACTGTCTCACTATCCTCATTGTGAAGAGTTTCTTCCTCATCTAACTCTTCTCCCTTCCAGTTTAAAGCCATTCCCCCTTGTCCTGTCACTACTTGCTCTTGTAAAAGGTCTCTTCCACCCCTTCATGTACCAGAAGGCTGCTCTAAGGCACTGAGTGGCCTGGATGGTGGCCACTGTCCACCTTGGCACTGGCCTCAAGGGACATGGGGCTGCGGAGTGGGGGAGGGCACACACACTTCCATGAGTGTGCGAAGTCGGAGCTGGGTAAAAACGGACACCAACTTTCACTTTGTACCATAAAGAAGGGAAGGCCTAGTATTGTTCCCTCTTTGTTTACATCTGAACAGTAACTCGGTTTCAAGTGAGAGGCTGAATCCACAGCGTGACACCTATAGCTGACCCATTCCATATGCCAACCAAACCTTTAGACAGGCAAAAATGAGCAGGATGCTTTTTGCAATGACTCAGGTGGAAAACACCAGAGTCCTGAGCTCCTCCACAGGCAGCTGCAGCAGCAATAAATTCACCAGCCTCCAAAACGCAGCACAGCCCCTCTGCTGCCCGACTCACCGCTGCCGGGCCTCTGCCCAAGGAGAATCTGGAGCCCAACAGTGTTGGACACTCCCCTACACCCCCACAGCCCCCCCATCCCTCGAGGCCAGCACCTTACTGGAGAGCAGCCAGCATCCAAGCTCAGTCACCTTAGTTGTCATCATTTCCACCTGGCAAGCGATGATTTTAGGCTGAAATAATCACTGCCCTCTGTTTTCTCCCCAACCCTGAATGGACCCTCCGAGCTCTCCCCACCAGTCAGGGCAGATGCAGGAGGAGCAGAGTCACCCTGTGAGAAACCAAATACCTGCCTATGCCGATGCCCTCACCCCTTATAAAGCGCTGACAGGCAAATATTTGCCGCAGCCCTAATCCTGCTGGCCCTTGTGTCGGCAAATCTGCGGCGGGCGGACAGGGGAGAGTTTTGCTGGCACACTCGGTCTGTCTCCAGAGCAGATGCAGGGTGTGCAGCCAGCCCTCCTCCAGCTTATGTTGATCCTGGTAATCCAGAGCAAATAAGGAAAACAAACAAAAAAAAAGAAAGCGAGGCTTTTGTGAAATGGTCGTCCAACGCCATTGGGCTCCGGATTCTCCTTGGGCAGAGATCCTGCAGTGGTGAGTCGGGCAGCAGAGGGGCTGTGCTGTGTTTTGGAGGCTGGTGAATTTGTTGCTGCTGCAGCTGCTTATTTAGGAAGAGCTCAGGGCCGTCGTGTTTTCTGGCCAGGTCATTGCACTCAGCCTCTTGCTCGGTTTTGCCTGTGTAGAGGTTTGCTTGGCGTATGGAATTTGTCAGCTGTAGTTATCAGGCTCCCAGTTCAGCCTCTCATTTGAAACCGAGTTACTTTTGAAGTGTAAACAAAGAGGGAACAGTACCAGGCCTTCCCTTTTTTATGGTAAACAGTGAAAGTGGGTGTTTGATTTTGTCCAGCTCTGACTTCACACACCCACAGAGGCAGACTGGGATTAAACTTTCAGTGTACAACACAGACTCTGTCATGTCAGCGACATAGTAACATGTTTTCTGTTGGTGTTTTGCTTGTTTTCGGTACCTATATGATGTTGAAGGACGTGCAGCAGAGGAGATAAACTGCCTTGCAGTAGTGTTTTTTTTGTTTTCCGGTTATTATTGTGTGCAAGGCAGTTTCCTGAAGTCTTCCAGTGATCCTCGGGGGAGTGCTTGAGATTTAAAAATGTTCCAGATGTTCCAAACAGTGTTTCCAAACATTGACATTTAGAAGACTGCATTATAGTTAAAATGTTGTATCTAAGATAATATGATAGAAAACAAGTGATAGTCAATTTTGCCTTTCTTATTGTAGCATTATGTATATATTTGTCAGTGTTTGTTGTGAACATAGTTTCTCTAATTCTTCTGAAGAGCCAGTTAGTTAGGAGGAGCCTCTTACGTACGTCTGATAACAGTGAAAGGGTATATTGTATTTGTAGTCCCTCTCTCCACTGCTAGAGGGTTACATAAAAGGAATAGGAATTCGTACTAACATCCCAGAGGCCAGGGTCTGCTGGTCAGTGGGGGATCAGGACTAAAGGAACAGCCAGGGAGAGAAAGATATTCAAAATGTAGAGAACAGGATATGTAAAATTGCAGAAATTATCTGGTGGACTCAAGGAGAAATAGTGCTGAAAAATGTTTTTAACTCAGATTGTTATTTTATTTTCTTAGTTTATCACATTTAAAAATTAACAATCGGCTATTTATTTAATGAACATTGAACCCTTCTCATATTCTTTAGATGTTGTTGAGATTATTAAACTGAAGCTAACTATAAGAGCAAAAGGTGTTTTTATTGTAGCACATTATTATTTTTATTTATATTACTGTGGTTTTATTTCTGTTTGGTTTTGCCAATCCAAGGAAACTTTTTAGCAGCTTATATCTGGTCTTGTATCTAGTCTAGTTCATCTTTTGGTGTAGTAATTCCAGTTTGTCCAAGGAGTGGTGGCTATTTCTGTCCAAAAATTCTAAATATTTTGCCCAAATATATTCAGAAGAAGGTTTTGCAGTTTGTAACACTGGTAGAGGAGCAGAACCTTTTGTGTCAGGCAACTCAATCTCAGTGCTTGGAATAGCCCTGGGAAAATGTTGCTGTGCAGGGTCTTGGCTTTTACACCCTTTTGTTTTCATATTTTTGTCCGTCACAGTATTCTGTGGTTGCTGATGGTATAGTGATCTCAGCAAAGATATTTTTAAGCAGTGAACCCCAGAGGAGTGTGCCCACCATGGTATTTAATTTACTGCTGGGAAGGAGGATGGGCACAGGAAGGGCCTTGTTACTGCTTGAAGCCCACTTAAGTTTTGAACATGAACATGTTGGATCAGCATATCCCCGAATAACTGGACTCATGCCAAGCCTATGTCACCTGTGAGCCTGTCTGTGCCTGACTGGCTCGGCAGTGGCAGTCTCATCCAGACCTCTCTTCCAAAGGCTTCAAAATCTTTGGGGTTTGTAGCTCTGAAATTTCCCCTTCCCCCCAAAACGGTGACCTTCACTGGAAAACCCATGAGAAAAGTGAGAGAGAGGAAATACTCTGTACTTCCTGCTACAGAGGAAAGAAAACATTTTTTTTGGTGTTGGCTCTGGGGTAGCATGATTCACTCGGTGGCCTGTCAGTTTGGGTTGTCTCGATGTTTTTTTTGATTAACGTGCTGACCTCACCTCTTATTTGATTAATGTGTGCATGGCCAAAACCTGTAATTTTCCGTGTTGCTTGCTGCTGGTTCTTGGGGAGCTACATATAGGCCAGGAGTTGCCCTAGGAAGCTACTGCTGCTGTTGGCTAGATGGAGGACAGGTGGAGTGCTGCACATGGGCAAGTCTCAACACCCACCTGCATAACTTCCCAAAACCATTAGTTGGAGGGAACCTTTTCAAGTGCCTCTGACACCTTGTCTTTGAAAGACAGTGTGTAACAGTAGATATAGAGGTAAAAAATCTTGCTTAAGGAGCCCCCTTTCAGAATTAGGATGTAATGATTGCTGCTTTTAACTCTCCCAAAGTCTCAGAGGTGGCTAAGACTTGTTCGTCAGGCCAAGACTGCTGAGAAAGTTAACACAGCTTCTGTTTCTCAGAGAGCAAATTTGGACACCCACAAAATATGAGATACTTGAAAGACTCCAAGCTTGTACAGTGATCTAGTTAAGTGTCATGAATCACCGTTGCTCCTTTGCAGCTGGAAGTCCTCTAATTTTTCTGTTTCAGGATGTATCTATATGGTGCTCCTCAGAGCAGCATTTCAGCATGAGTTGTCTACCTTGAAGTATGTGTAAGAGATTTAGGTAGTTGGGTGAGTTATGGAGAGAAAGAACAGGTTTTGTGATGGGGAGAGTTCATAGGGACCTGGGGAAAACGGCTTGGAAGAATGAGAGTGTGAAGGGGGAAAAAAGTCCTTTTGCTCTTGAATGAAACCAATATTTTTAACTCCCTGCATAAGCATTGAGGTGACGAGGATACGTTTCCCCAGGGGGAGTGAAATAGGATGGGAGTAACTGAGGAGAATCACATATCTGGGAGAATTATTGTTAGGTTAATTCATAGCTGTTACTAAGCAGTGTAGCATTTCTTTCATGGGGTGGTTTGGGGATTACTAAGGATAAAGGGCAGATGAGTTTGTTAAGAGCGATACTAGCACAATTCCTGTTAGCAGAAGAGTACCCTTCTCCTTGTGAACCAACTGCTTCCTCAAACAGGCAACTTCTGTGGTCATGAGACAGGGCTGAGGCAGGGTTGTCTTTGTGAGATACGCACAAACTCATCCCTGTGTTGTTGTTTGCAGCAAGCGGTCATTTGAGTTCATGTTGTTCAACAGCTTTTTGATGTGAGGAATAACTGAAACAAAGCACTGCATTCTCCAAATCAAGAAACTGTGTCTCTGGTCTAGCGCATCTCTCAAGATTGACAAAGTTCAGTGTAACGTTTTCTTAGAATCATAGAATCCTTAGGGTAGGAAAAGACATCAATGATCGTCAAGTCCAACCATTTAAAAGTGTTTAAATCAGGTTTTGAAGTGGAGGACCAATTCAGTAGATACAGCATTAAAAAAAAAACCAGTTGTTTGGTTTGCCAGTTTTCCCCACTCGGAGTTAAAAATTAACTCTTATCTCGTGGAGTTCTTGTTGTGCCGCATGTCTCTTTGTGTCTCTCTCTTAGTTTCAATCTAAGAGCAGTTTGCAAACGTAAGGAGTAGAGGGGGAATGCCATCTAGTTTTCCATAGAATACAGAAGTTTGCACTAAGATTATACAAAACTGATTATTTTGTATCACACTTCCTGTCAAGTTAGGGGTGCAAACAGTATTTTGTGAACGTCATTGGTTTGTGTTCTTACATTGTAAAACGCAAATATCCCTAGGGCACAAGGGCTTCCCCACAAAAAGGCTTTCCTGTCATAAGTCCCTACTATAAATGTGCTATTTTTCTGACAGGCATTTGCAAAATATATGAATGTTTTAATGCACTTCATCTAGTTACGCTCTTCTGGTGTGCTATGATACTCTGTGAATTTGTTTTTCTGGGCACATATTTTCTGCAAGAAGTGTTTTATTAGTGAATGTTTTATATGCCCAAACACTTCAAAACAGGGTTTGTGTGTGTGAGCCTGTGGGACACTCAGCACAAGTTTGCAGCATTGTGTCCTGTTTGAAGTACTGAAAGAAATAAAAAGTATTCCTTTGAAAATGTATTTTTGTAATTGAAATGTGAAGGTTTGTTGGTGTAGAAAACAAAAGGGGAAGATTAATTTAGAAAGAAAATGTCACTTCTTGGATGGAACCAAACTTCAAAACTCCAAATGGAAGCCTCAGCTGACGTTCAGGCCTTTTGTTTTACTTGTTGTATTTAATGTAGTCCAGCGTTTTTGTCAGTCACATTATCTTTATGTGCAGAGCTAAAATGTAAAAGGTTGAGTTGCACAGTAAAAGAATGCATGTGTGCACGACAGAAGAGTCAAGCTGTCTTTTTTGCAGTTCACCTCAAACCCTTGTTCCCAGCAAACAGTTCTCTGACTTTATGGATATGCAGCTGTATGTACCTGCATGGTACAAAATGAGAACAGCTAGCAGCACAACTGCAGTAAATTCCACACAGTTACTGCAATGAAATTATTTAACTCTGTCAGTGGTGTTAGGGTCCTGAGAGGTAGAGACTTCTTTTTCCCCATTCTTCCTTTATCTTTGCCGTGAGATTTGCATTCAGTGGGTTTTTCCTATGTGCTCTGTGTGACCAGCTCAGTTGATTTTTCCACGCGCTTTCCGAAAGTGTGCCTTGCAGTTATCAGTCAGTATCTGTTGTTATGGGACAAGTAATTTTCACATTACACAAGGGAATAACACAGTTAAAATTGTTGTGACTCATGAATGTAGGATTTGGCTCAGTATCCTCACTTGCCTGTTTTGTTACATACGGAGTGTTAGAACAGGTCTAGAATTGCAGGCACACTGGTCTTGTGATACCAGTGGGGGCCACGTGATTAAGTGCCCTTGTTTGGAACAGCTAGACTAGAGCAGTTATGTTAATATGAAGTATTTCCTCGAGCATTTCAGTGTAGGTGGACCTTGCTTTCCAATGAGTTTGTCTTACAGATCCAATCTACTTTTTAACTGAATTACTCCACATCACTAGTGTGAGCTCTGTGCTTAGTGTGTGCTGAAATGCAGTTGGGTGGGGACTGGATTCTCTCATATCAGGCTATAAGTAAGGTCTCTCTGCAGCCTTTTTATCAACAAAGAGAAACTAGGCTTGTGGGCTTCCTCCCTGCTTCCTGTTCTGATTGCAGATAAGAAGTGTAATATTTTGGAGACCTCTGCCTTCTCAAGATTGGCCGAAATTCACCAATGAATTAAAAAAAAAAAGTAGCTGCTGGAGATGCAGACATGCCTACAGTGACAGGAAGAGAAATACAGTGAAATCAGATTAAAAGTAGGTCATTGCAGCTTCCCCACTAACCAATTCAATTACAGTCATTAAATTTTGTTTACTGTATATGTCTCACTCCTCTTCAGGTAAATCTTTCCTCTTCCTAGAAGTGGGCTGTTTCCTTTTTGCTTCTTTCTTTAATCTCCAGGATATCCTCCTCTGTAAAGAAGATTGTCGCCCCCACACTGGTACTTAAACCAGCAGAAGAGGGAGCAGCCACCTTCAAACATCAGCAGAGGAGGGACTGATGACATGCCCTGTCTTGACTTCTTTACTGTTCTCTGTGCCAGATCCTTGGTGTGATGTCATTGCAGCCCTGCAGTTTTTTGCTAGTTAATGCCATTGGCCTTAGTCAAATACTATTATATAAGAGGTAACAATGCATCACCTAAAAACCTTTTGACCCGAAGCAGGGCACTCATTCCTGACACATGTATCATGCTGTTCTCACATATAAGATATTTACAGATATACGTAATAGGGTAGGAAGTGCTGGAGGAACAGGGTCCCTAAACAATCTTGGGCATAATGTTCTGTCATCAGGAAGGATTAGATCAGGTGTTTACAGAAGTTCTTCCTATTTCAAAACCTTGGGAAAACTGTTAAGGTAAGTTGTTGGCTTTCTTCGCCATAGAAGGTGAGAGCTCCGCACCTTTCTGTGGAATAGGTTGTGTAAGAACACCTCTGCAGGACCGCAGGGGAGAGAAGTACCTTTCTCCTCATTTTGTAGAGGAGAAGGCAGGTAGAAAAAGTTTCAGCACATTCTCCTTGTGCAGTAGCTCAGGTTGAAAGATCTCCTTCACCTCTGGGAAGAGAATGGAGTAAATGCATGTCTCATGGGTGGGGGCTGATGCAAGGAAGGGGGAAACTTATTAGACCTTTCTCTTGGTACTGAGGAAGGGGGTCACTGGAAGCAGACAGGAGAGGAGTGGGCTGTGGACCTACGTGCCTCCAGCTGAGTTGTGATCTGGGTCTAAGATCCTGATAGGAATAAAGATGCGTATCTTGGGCTACTTTGGCACAACAGGATCAACCTATTGGGAACACACTGCCTTGCCTTGCATTGTGCCACTGAACTCTTGTGCACACAGCAGTCGCTTATCTGTGACTTCTGGGCAAATGCACTAACTTGTGGAGTGCTGGTGGGACTGGGGCAACTCTAAACTGCATTTATTCTTCCCCAGTAAGTATCTGCTTGGACGATCTGCTGGGAATAAGCACTTGACCAGGTCCCGTGCTGCGACTGTCTGCCATAGGATGCCCCATGTCCTGCTTCCCGCTGGCTGTTGCAAAATAAGGGCTCAACTTCCAACTGCTCTCTGTACATGTCTGCAGTTGGCCTGTTTACTGTTTTCCTGGCATGTCTCTTGTATAGTCTTTGTGCTTCTGGAGCCTCGAATTGGAGCTTGTTCCGGCTTTTGGGAAGGATGGGTAGAATCCCCTTGTTGACCTCTTTGTGTGAGGTAGAGCATTTGGTTTGGCCACATATTTTGGCTTTCGAGTGCCCACATTGTGGGGACTTCCTGCTTAAACTTCTTTCTGTAACAGTTGCCAAACTGGCTGGTATTACTGTGCCTGCTTAGAAAAGGGAACGTTGACTCACTGTGTTTTTTAATTCTTGTTTTTTTTATATTGGTACTCAAAGTCAGCAAGTTGCCAGGAAGGCTGGTACTTTCTGTGATCGCTTGGTAGAATCAAGATAGGAATCTTGGGTATGTAATATTTTCATTCAGGGTGAAAAGTCATGTCTGGCACCTCGAAAGGTCAGCTGATATATGCTCTGCTGGCCTTCTCTCCATGAAGCAACACAGTTGTGGAGGATTTTGCCCAAGGCCCTAACCCTGACAGCACGTGGTCTGTGTGGCAGTTGTGTCATGATGTAACAACTGCCATCAAAATATAGAAATGGAAACTAGCAGGTAAGAAAACACAAGTATTGAGAAACACGCTAGTAAGCCTAGTTTCAGCCTTTTGCTATGCTAACGATGTTTCTGTCTCTATGGCTTTGTTAAGGTTTGCTTTGTTTCAAAAAGAAAATAATATGGGATCACATCAGAACTATTTCCAAATAATACCTCAATGCATAGGGTAGGAGGGTGGTCCATTTGATTCATTCAGACACCTACTTCAGCCGTGCCAGTTTGGTTATTTTGGGAGTGAAAGAAAGAAATGAGAAAGGGAATATAATGATTTGACCTAATCACATTTGTATTTCAAAAATTTGTAAGATTTTAATTGCAACTTAATGCCATTGTAGTTCAGCTTGAATGATAACAAAAGCACAGAAGTGTTACAGCAAGTTTCCTAAAGATTCAGTACTTTGGGTGTTGCACTTGCTCTAAAGTTTGGCTGTACCATTGTAGGCAAATTCTGAAAAACCTTTGAAAAGGGTGCTTAATAAGTTTCTTGTGCAGTTTCTATGTGGTTTTTTTGAATGATTGTTCCCAGGTTACTGTTTAAAAGTTCGGGTCCCCAGGCATGATTGTTTTAGTAAAGTGTTTGAGGCTTTCAATTAATTTTAATTCATTAATTTTGATTTTCTACGAGTGCTAGGTAGAACTCACTTGTCGTTGTTCTAGTGCAAGGTGGTGCAAGGTACGTTTATCCAGCCAGGGATGCTGTAATAGAGCTTAAAATAAAGCAGTGTCCTCTTACATGTGTTGGGAACAGTGGCTGAGGACAGGATGAGAGATGTTTCTTGTGCTGAAACCAGTCTCTAGTACTCAATCTTTTACTGGTTTCTATAAGTTAAAAATATGCTCCAGTGCCAGAGATTCAAACATACATAATTTTTGAGTTCTTGGCCGGTGCTGAGTTTGTGTCTTGAAGGTCTCCCTGAAGTGGAAAAGTCTTAGTATCTTTTTACTCTGCAGCCTGTAGGGAAGATCTGACCAAGGGTTTTAGGAGGGAAAGTCCTGCGTCATCAGAACCTACGACAGGGTTACAAGATGAATTGCATGAAATGCCTGCCTGAGCTAGGCTGTAAGGCTATGTGTGTTGTAACTCCAGCAAGATAAAATTGATCTCTGAGATTTGTTCAGTAGTTTTGAAAGATATAACTGAAGAAATAACTGAAATGAAAAGTGAAATCTAGAAGGAAATATAAAGGAGGTTCCTTGAAAAGTGTTGGACTTACAGGAATTCATTACTAAACGGGATCTGAAATGTCAAAGAACCTCACTTCTGCTCATTTGAGATGACAGAGGCTTTAGTTTTATTTTTGTCTTTTACAGAATTGCAGGTGTCACAGAGAAAAATAATCTCCGTCAGCCCAGTGGTCATCACGAATATGAACTCTGCTGATTTTATCTAGATGGATAAAAAAGTTAACAGCCCAGAAGGGGAGCACCTTCAGTTTTCAAGATGGCAGCAACTGGTGGCGAAAGCCAGCTGCAGCGGATTATCAGGGACTTGCAAGGTACAGTGCCATGCTCACAGATTTGTTCTGTAGGTTGGACTGCATCCTCCATGTTTTAGATAACAGAGATTAGGAATTGTGTTTTCAGTGGTGCAACACTTCTGTGCGGCAATTGTACGAATATAGTTCAAGATCTGCCATGCAATCAAGAGTGATGTGACTGATTTTTTGAGAGAAGTACACTTTGAAGGATCCTAAATACTTAAATCCTGCAAATGTGAACATGCAAGATTAGAAATAAGTTTTACAATTTAAAAAAAGAAAGTGTTTGTAGGATGTATGGTGTGAGCTAGGACTTCGTTGGCATGAGTAGAGCTATGCTGCTGTGACACTTTGTGTGAGGGAAGGCCTGATTTTTAGACCTTCCTTTGTTGGGAAATTGTTGTGGCATTGCTGCTAATGTGGGAGTGGAAAAAAAATGGAGGCCAAACCTGACTGTGAAAGGAGACTGAGAGGAAAAGTACTGGAGAATCAAATCTGTTGTTCTTGCTGCAGTGGAACATGCTATCTCTGCACCTGACTTGTCCTTCACTAGCAGTAGCCAACCTCATTTTCCACAACTCTTTTGCAGGCAAAATAGGCAGCAGGTCCATAACCATATTCCTGCTCTGTCTCTGTCCTAATCAGCTGCCTGTACCAGCATCCAGATATTTTTCCTTTTAACTTTTATTAAATATAAGGTATGATATGCACCAAAGCTGGGAATCTAGATCTTCTTGTAACATGGAAAGATCTACATGCCTGCTAACAAGAAGAGATTTTAATTTGCAGTGGGGATTGAGTGGGACTGGGAGCTAAGCCTAGCCTCAGGCACCTGAAAGAAGTACAAAACCAAGTGGAAAGGAAGCTCAAAATAAGTGATTTCTCATGCTGGGAAGTACAGTCTTTGGGGGCCAGGGTATCCAGAGAGGCAGCAGAATTTGCTTTGACTAGAGATTTTCTCACCCCCTGGGGATGTAGGTTTTGAGGAAGATGAGATGCTGTATTCTTATTTTTATGTAAATTATTTTTCCACTTTGTGTTTTGTAACCAGCACCAGCTGAACCTTCCTGAATAAAGCATGGAGAAGATAAATGTGCTGACTGAACGACTGTTCTCGTATTACTGATCCCCTTTAGCAGATTACATGCTTTGTCCTTTCTAATCAGAATTCTGTTTGTCCTGTGGCAATACCTTAATATGCATATGAGACAGCAAAAAGTTCTCTTTCCTCTACTGAAGAACCAGTTAGAAATTGTCTGTAACCATGTTTTGATAAGTGTCAGAAGGAGTTTTGATCATTTTAGGAAGTAGTCAGTATAACATTGACATAACTTGAGCTCTAGTTGGTTTTGTAGATGGTGTTAAATGGCAAGCATATCAATAAGCTTTTTTCACTGTTGTTAAGACTGAAAAAATTTGAACACATGCATGATGTTTAGGCAGAAACCCCATTTATTTAGTTGCATACGGATTCAGTGCTATGTATCTCTTGCACTAGTTAACCATTTTGATGTCTCATTTTAAAGATGCTGTGACTGAATTAAGTAAAGAATTCAAAGAAGGAGGGGAACCGATAACAGATGACAGTGTCAACTTGCAAAAGTTCTCTTACAAGCTTGAGTACCTTCTACAGGTAAAAGTTATTTGTGTCATTTGTAATCCACCATGAAAGCTAGTCCTTGTTTTCTCTTATTGCCCTTTGAGTATGTGGATTTAACTCAATCATAAATATCCACATGAGTCTCTCTCTTTTTTTTTTCTAATAAGTGGACTGAAGTGTGTGCTGCCTATTGTACTTATTTCAAGTGAAAAATTGTAATCAGAAGGCAATGCTGCCAGTTTGATTGAAGAATGTAAGGCATTTTTCTTTTGATCTGAAAAAACTGAGCTTGATTTGAGAGCTATATCCTGCTAAATTATCTTGGGAAAACTGTGGTAATGAGATCTTGGCAACATTTTAATGGAAAATAACAACTAGTAAGCTTTTTAGGGTGTGAGTAGTTTACAGAATTTTTAGCAATTTCACTTCAGAAATTCATTTTTATTGTATGGAAATCTTAACACTAAAGGCTGTTTTTTAAATCTGGAACACTGCTTTTTGGCCATCCTCAAAATTTAAATAAAAGGGGACACTGCTGGACAAATGTAAATCCAGTTTGCGTAGCTTTATGTCTTCAATACTGTAATTACGTCACTGATTGCAACGAAGACATGGTAATCTAGCCTTAATCTAGGCAAGGGAGTTTTAATTGGGTTGCAGAGGCTTCAGCAGAAGCTTAAGAATCCTTTGGGATTTGAATGGTGCAAGCTGCAGTCCATACCCTCACTGCACTGCTGCTTTGAAGGTGATTTAGCTAGAGGAGAGTTCTCTGGTATGTACATGGTGCTGTTGCCACACTTGATTGCAGGTCTCTCAGCAACTGATTGTTCATTTGGTGCTCTAGAACAGCTGCTGAATGTGTTGCAAATCTTTGTTTCAGCAGTTTTGAATGGATGTCTGTATCTTGACTAGACCCAGAACATTATTATCTGCTACTGTCTGTAAAGTGGCTTTTGTGACTGCTGGATTGCATCAGTGCAGTACAGTGTCTCTTTCCTTTGTGAATATATTGGCTAAAACTAAGAGGAGTCATGAAACCACATGTTTCTGGGAGAGGAACAGAATTAGAAGTAGATACATGTAAGTATATTTATATTTAAGTTTTACTCACTGTTTTTTGTATTCCTTATTGAAGTTTGACCTGAAAGAAAAAAACACATTGCTGGGGAACAGAAAAGACTACTGGGATTATTTCTGCGACTGTCTGGCAAAAGTCAAAGGAGCTAATGATGGAATCCGCTTTGTCAAGTCTATTACAGAAGTAAGTATGTCAATTTAGCATCGTAGCATACAGTTTGGTATGTCTTTTTAGAGAGCAGCAGACACCAAAAGAAAATATACGACTTTTAACATACAGCAAAAAAAAAGTTGGGAATTTTTGTTTTTAATTCTCATGTAAAATATAAAAATGTGATGTTACTCTTTTTACTGGGGCACTAAATGATGTAGGGTTACATAGCCTGACTCTTGCTTACTTTGAAGATCACTTACCGAACTGAATAGTCCTGTTCATCTGTGGTTCTGCCTTGCCTTTTCATCAACTTAATACAATTTTCTTTAAAAAGGAACAAAAAAATGAATGCCGTCTTTAGCACAGCTTAAGGCAGGACTTGCTCTAAGGGTAAGAGGAAAGATTCACCATGTTTGGCATTTCTTAAGACATTTTCAACTTGTCAGTAGAGCTGAGGGGGACTGACCAAGAGCAGCATTTCATCTCCTGTATCAACTTTGTTCCTCCATGTCAAAAAGCATGATGTAATAGCTTGGAATTGTCATTGTTCTTTCCTGTAAGTTGTCATGAACAGGACAGAAAGCTTTATTTTTATTAGATGCAGTTATGAAAGGTTAATCTTGCAACAGCCATGTTATGGCTTTAGATCAATAAGTGGGTGCAATAAATGCTTTGAGAAGCTTTGTATGCTGATCCTGTGTGAGTCTTTGGAATCACTAGTGGAAGAACTTCCCATATGGGTAACAGAAGCGGTGGTGTGGTAGTACCGACAACATTATCCTGATGCTCAGTTCTATTATCTGAGCAGTGCTAAATTGTATCAGCAAGTCACTATTTGCGGCAGCTTTCCCAGTTCTCTTAGCAATTCTTCCACAGCAGCTCTAGATAATGCTGCCTTGAGCTATCTGAAAGAGAGCCATGATATTCTAGCAGAGGCAGGCTCCATATTCCCTACCTCACTTTCTTCTCTCAGCAACTTGGGCAACACTGAATTTTGCCATTCCAAGGAAAAAAAGCCAGGAAAGGGCTCCTGTTTGTTTTACCTTTGGAGAGGCAAACATGGGAGAGTCATTGAGAGATTGAGTTTATCTTTCCCACTACTTCCAGGAAGACTGGAGAAGGACAGTGACTGCTGCTGCAGGGAAGATCCTCTAACTAGCTTCTGGCCCTTAAATTCTCAGCAGCACTAGCTAGTCTGATTTCTCTAGAAAGGTGACTATGCTTTAGCCTTCAACAGTCTATTGGCTGTGGTATCAATTGCATTTACCACATGTAAAGGCAGATCTGCTTTTACCTCCTTCTTCAGTACCTCTGGCTGTTTAATGGTTATGCTGATGTCAGAAATTATTGTTTGCAAGAAGGGCGTTTTCTGTTTCAATTTCTGTGCAGCCATAGTAATTAGCTTGTGGAAGACTTCTTTTAACTTTGTTAGCCTGTGGTTTAGGAATATGAACTCTAAAAAAAATCAATCAACCATTTCAGATGACTGAGCTGGCCAACTCAGGTCCAGAAATGAAGTGACAGATGACAGAAAAACATGTTGGTTATTGCCCTTAATTACAGATGAAAAGCAGCAGCCAATTTTTGAAGCTGGTTGGATTAAACATAAAGGTTTCCAAATGTCATTTATTTACTCACTGAACAGTACTTGTGGACTTCACAAGATGGAAATGATCAAGGAGGAAAGAGTAATGGCAGTTTCTTTTTAAGCATGGTCAAGCATTTAACAGCGTAATGCCTCCTCTTCTGCTTTGCCTGCAGTGCTTCTAGTATTAGGGTGCATAATATCCTAGAGAGGTGGAGCAAGGAAGCAAACAGGAATAACCTGAAAACTGTCCAGCGTTTGATTAAACAGAGAGACTTGTCCTTGGTAGCATTAGATGAACAGTGAGTTTTGGTTATTCCCCTTTCAAAAGGTAAATACACTGAATACACATATTTCCAATCTTTACAGCCATATATTACACTCTGCAGTGCTACAGCCATACATTGTACCCCGGCTACAGTGTTTACTGTCAACGTGGAAACTGCCTGCCTCCCTGAATTCTGGCAGGGCTTTAGCTGGGAGTGGCATGGTTTTGCTTCCTAGTCGAATAGTCCTTGGCTACTTCTTGTAGGTGCTATGTAAATATTTTCCTCTATTTTGTGTCACATATGTTAGTTGGAGTATCTCCATGCTTAAAAAGACCATTGCAGTTTAAATTGGTAAACCACTGGGAGAAAGGATAGGATTAGTTCAGTGGGTTTCAGTGAGGTTTTTTGACTATTCTTAGGATATTCAGTAAATATACCTAGTTAGTAATCTTCTGTGCACAGGGCAGGAATGGCATGTCCCTGAAGAAATATTCAGATATCTGAAGGGTGAATGACAGCAAAAAACAAGCAACAAATTAAATTTGTTCTTTCTGGGGTACTTAGTCTTTGAGCACCGTGTGTTATTATGTTGTGTCCTATAGAATTCAAAACAAAAAGCAGTAAAAGGTGTTGTTTCCTTTACTCCATGTTTCATCATTCCATTTATAAGGAACATTTTTGAGTATAGTGGATTGCTCAGATAAGCAAGGAACCTGTGTCTTACCTGAGCATAGAAACCTGGTAACTGCAAAACCAAGGAAACTGAGAGTTAGGGTGTTGTTCTCACTTGACCACAGTGGAACACTGACCAGGAGAGCAGCAAGCTTGTGTGGCCTTTAAGCCTGCTTTCACACTAGCTTTTTCAAGCAAAATTTACAGTAACCTGCTAACTTGGGTCTCAACCCCTCTAATATTTTCTTTGGTATCCATTTTTAAATCATTGGATGAGCAGTTTGGTTAGGAGGATTGATGACTGGTGAGGAATTCTTTTAATCGTTTTATTTTCAATTCCTAAATCGATCACTGATTTTGATGGGAAAGAAAAAAGTAAACTCTACTGCTTAGAGTTTCGTTATTTTGGAGGAAAACAAGTATCTCAGATGTAAAAGGCAAAACAAATTCCCCAAGTCAGTAGCTGTAACAAAATCTAGTGCTGAACTTTCTGATCCCCTTTATGTTGATTTAACAGCTGTCCTCATAAAAAGATCCAGTCATTTCAGTCCTGCAGCTGCTCTTGGTCTGAAGAAAGAATTAGATTTTTATCAGCTTAACAGCTAAGTATTAGGAAAGGCTTTCTGTATTGTCTGGGGTTACTGCATCTGTTGGCATGTATATTTGTATATCTGTGCATCTTTTTTCTGTGACTAGTTCTGCCCTGAAGTTCTTCTAGCTGTGGTCAGACACATATTAAGTAGCCTAAGCAGTCACTCGTGGCTTTGGTGGGCACATTGCGATTTTGGCTTAGGTTGGGAATTGCTGTTAGCAGAGTCTGTACTCGTGCTCAGTATATCAGATGATTCATTAGTCCTGTGATGCCTTTTATATTATTATAAAGTGGATCACAGCCAGCTATAGATATAAACTCTCATTCAAAAAAGATTCCTCCCAATCAGTGCTAGGAGAAGGTGCCTCTTAGTGGCAGTTCTTACTGCTTCCTTTACAAGTAGTAGCTTATCGTGGGGTTTGGGGTTTTTTGTTTGGTATGTAGACTGTTCTGGCCACGTGTCTCCATGACTACAAATGATATTTCGATACTTCTTTTCTTGTGGTTTCTCCCTTCCAGCTACGAACATCTCTTGGGAAAGGAAGAGCGTTTCTTCGATATTCTCTGGTTCACCAAAGGCTAGCAGACACCCTACAGCAATGTTTTATGAACACCAAGGTGACCAGGTGAATAGCAAAGTACCTTGTCAGCTACTGGGTGTTTGCTCAATATGATCAAGCAACATGACCTGGCCGCTATTGAGAGAAATTAAAACCATTCCAAATTGTTGGCTTAGAGAGCTGGTAATAGGATAGGAAGGATAATAGACCTTTTGGCCTGGGTCACTGGTTCATAGCTATCTTAGGCTGATAAAGGTTGAAAGCTAAATGTGTATGGAGTGGGTGGTTCTATGTGTCAGTTTCAGAGGTGGCATTTTATAAGCTTTGAAGATCCTGGCTGTAATCTTCAGTGCTGCACATCATAAAGGAGGATTGATTTGGACATGTTGTGCAAAGCCCTGGAAAGCATTTGCATAGATCCCTGGATTGTCACACAGAAGAACAGCTTGCCCCTGGATGAGGAACACCGAAGAAAGTTTATAGTTAGTTGGAGGGGTACTGGTAGGGCTTTTAGAAAAACCCAACTATTTGCATAGTGTATTTAATTATGATTGCTTCTATCTGTCCCCTTGTTTTTGATGTATTAAGGGTGTGGTTTATGTATTTACTGTGTAATTATCCAGTGTATAGCAAATATTTTGTTTTGCTAGTGTTTTGCCCAAGGACTAGAGCAAAAAATATTTTGCGCAGAGACCCCTTTAAAGATATTCCTGTGGGCTTCATTGAAGCTGTTTAATTTCATTCACATCAAAGGGATGGGATGTTGGTTGGTGAGCCTGTTTGTTTTCTGTTTTGTTTAGAATAGCATGTCATAATTTTTCTGGGTAGATAATGATGGTCGGGGGGGAGTGTGTTTTTTGCAAGTGAAACGGCTGCCTCTTTTTCGCTTATGAATAAGTATTACTTCATTTTTATGTTGTTTTCAAGTGACTGGTACTATGCACGAAGTCCATTTCTGAGTTCTAAAATGAGTTCTGATATAGTGGGTCATCTCTATGAGCTCACTGATGTTCAGTTTGACTTGGCATCAAGAGGCTACGATTTAGATGCTGCTTGGCCAGCATTTGCCAGGTAAGATAGAAACACTTTATCATTTTATATTACCAGGGCCATGAATACCTGCCCACTATAGAATCTGTAAATGCTTCTGCTTTTGAAGGTAGGAGTTCTTGTGTTAGAGCATGCATGCTCCTTCTCTATGTAATTAGTCTATGACCAAATTGACCTTTTTTTTCTTCAGTGTACTGTATATTAGAGATCAGAGTTGATGTTCACAGAAGTTTGTAATGGAGTATTTCCAGTAACTGCATTTTACGCCCAGATCCCAAGCTATTCTCATCTTCATACACACAAGAAGAAAGGTTCTGAGCTGCTTCTCTTTTAAGAGCTGACGCATGTAGTGACTGAACAACCAAGGAGTCTGTTTCACGTGCAGCAATGGTGGAGGCATTCACTACAGCCTGATCCCACCTCAAAGCAGGGGGATGACAAAAGCTACTAGGTCTGATTCCAGATTAATTTGTGTCAGTAGGAGTTTCCTAGGGCTGCATGCTGCCACCATCTGGTTGAGTCACCACAGCACAGCAGTACAATTTCTTAGAGCAAAGCTGCTTTGGTTCTCGTGGACGTCGGAAGTCACATCTACCAAGCCTCTTCCATAGGTGCCTTTGATATCCCTGTTTTGTGTTCCGTCAACTTCAGTGGTTGTTGGCTGAGACAGCAGGCGCAATTATGTCTTTTTATGTGTGGTAGTTATAACTAGGTAAATCTTACATTTTCCTTCTTTTATGTTTTGCTTCTCCATGTGATCAACAGGAGGACACTATCCTCACTTGGATCTTCAGCGTATTTATGGAAACCCCCAAGTCGTAGTTCTAGCATGAGCAGTTTAGTGAGCAATTATTTACAGGTAAGCAAATGATGAATAAATGTTTCTGTGGGGTGGTAGATCTCTAGTTAATGGCATATTTCAAGAGAGTCTGGTAGTTTTATTGTGATCATGATTCTTATAATGATAAACTGTAAAAAGGGTTCTTTGTTAGAAGTAAAGGGAATTGTCCAGATTCAACTGAACATGCAAATCTTGTAGAAGAAAAAAAATTTGAGAAGGAATGTTTTCATTTTTCTTTTGTGCAAACAAGCCTCTTTTCCTTTAAGTTGATATCTTATACTGCTGTGAAGCCAACATACAAGGCCACTATGCGTTAAAAACGTGAATTTGCATGGCATTTAAGTATGTGTTTAATTCCTCTAAAACTTTCTGGTTTTGTCGTTCTGTTTCTTTAGGCCCAAGAGTTTCCCTCCAGCCCTGATGCAATTAACTCACTAAATGTTGAGCACCTTGAGGGCTTTGAAGAAATGCGTGTAGAACTTGATCAGGCTGAGCTGAGGCAGAGGGAACTTCAAGATCGTATTCACCGGCTAGAAATAGAAAACCAGGAGCTCCAGGCAACTGTCAGCCTTCAGAAGGAACAAGTACAAGTAGAAAAGGAGAAGAGCGATAACTACAGCGAGGAGAACTCCCGGCTTACAAAGATGATCACAGAGTTACAGAAGCAGTGTGAGGTCTCACAATCCACTCAGAGTACTGTTCATGACCTGCATAAGTGCCTGCAATCACTGGAACTGAATGCAGTGGAGCAGCAGAAGGAATACTCAACAAAGCTGGAGCAGCTGGTGACCAGCAAGGAAGACTGTGCCTCAAAACTGCAGGTATTGAATCAGGAGCTGGAGGCCTCTAGGGCTTTGATTGCTATGAAGGATCTTTGCATCAATGAGCTCAAAGCCAAGCTGAGTTCCACAGAACAGAAGAATCTCAACCTCCTTGCAAAAGTTGATGCTGCCTTGGAGGAAAAGGGACAGCAAGCCACAACCCACTGTGACTCTGCCCTGCGGATACAGGCACTGTTAGAGAAGCTTCAGGACACAGAAAAGGAAAAAGCAGATGTGCAAAGACTCAGTGATGAACATGCATCTCAGCTGAAAGCAGCAAGGAAGGAACTGCAGCTGAAAGAAGAGACACAGAAGGAACTGGAATCTAGATACGATCACCTCGCTGCTGACTCCAAAGAAGAGAGTGAAAAGCTGCTTGGGAGCCTGGAAACCATGGCAAAGGAAATGGATGCACTTCAGAAGACCCTGACTCTGAAAGGAAAGGAGGTGTCTGAGCTCCAGACCCAGGTAATGGGGTCGCTGGCTCAGGTGGGGTCACTGGAAAAAAGTCTTGAGGAAGCAAGGAAAGAAAAAGAGAAAATTGAGGAGGAGTATGGTAGGAAGGAAGGAGCACTGAAGCAGGAAGCACAGTCACAAGCAGAGCAACTTGAACTACAGGAGGGTCGATTAACAAAGGTGAGTCAGACTGTGCGTAGCCTTGAGGAGCAAAACCGGAAACTCTTGTCTGAGAAAGAGCATCTCAACCAGAAAGTCAAGGAGCTGGAGGAGCAGATGGAGCTGCAAAACTCTGCAGTGAGCGAAATGGATGAGGAAAGCAGTAAGCTGAAAGTGGAGAATTCAAATTTGCAGCAGTCCATGAAGAAGATGGAAGGGAAGCTGAAAAATGTGGAAGCTTCTAAAGCTTCCTTGGAAGCCGAGGTGGCCAGGTTGAGAGCCTCTGAGAAACAGCTTCAGAGTGAGATAGATGATGCCCTGGTGTCAGTTGATGAGAAAGAGAAGAAGCTCCGGGGCGAGAACAAACAGCTGGATGAAGACTTGCAGAATGCCAGGAGGCAAATCCAAATTCTGGAGGAGAAGTTAGAGGCTCTGCTCTCAGACTGTGAAGAACTAAAGCAAAGAGAAGAGACAACCAAAGAGTCTTATGCCTCACTTGAAGGACAGCTGAAGAGTGCCAAACAGCATAGTTTAAAAATGGAAAAAAGCTTAGGCACCTTGAAGGAAAGCAAAGAGTCTCTTCAGTCACAGCTCACAGAGAAGGAAGTAGAACTGCAAGGCATGGAGAGCCAGTATGAGCAGCTGAGAGCCGAAGCTGAGAAACATAGGAAGAAAGCAGAGACTCTTGAGAAGGAAAAGCTCAGTATTGAACAGACATGCCTTCATCAGACAAAGCTTATTGAATCCCTTAAATCAGAGAAGGACTCAATGGAAAAGCACCAACTACAGCAGGCGGCTTCTCTGGAGAAGGAGGCAAAAGACCTGGCCTCCAAATTGACCATGAGTGAAGAGCAGCTGGGGGTCAACCGAGGTGAAGTGTCTAGATTGCAAGCAGAAGTCCTGGACTTGAGAGTCAAGCTTCAGCAGACCACTAATGAGAGAGAGCAGATAAGAGGTGAGCTGGGGGTCACAGAGACTGTCTTGGGTGAGCAGAAGGCACTTGTCCAGCAGCTGAAAGAGCAAAATGAGTCACTCAACAGAAACCATGTGCAAGAACTGGTGCAATGTAAGGAAAGAGAAGAAGGACTGAAAAAAGAGCAGGAGGAAGCGGCCCGTGAAAAAGCTGAGATGGAAAATAATTTAGCAAACCTCAAGGAAGAGCTGTCCAAGGTTAAACAATACTTGGAAGTTGCTAGAATGGAAAACGAAGAGAACAACGATCTTCTCCACAGGACTAATACGGATATGGCTGAGCTCGGTATTCAGATTTGTGCCTTGACCTCTGAAAAGGTGGATGCAGAAGAGCAGTTAACCCAGGCCACAGAAAGGCTCAAAGAACTGGAAGAACAGACAGCAGAGCAACAGGAGAAGCTGAAGCTTGACATCACTAATCTCAGACAGGAGAACAAGAGCTTGCAAGAGAAATTAGAGGAGGCTCAAATATGTGCTGCAGCTGTCCCAAGTCTGCAATTGCAGCTAGAGACAGTAAAGAAGCAGGCACAGAATTTCCAAGAGACCAGCCAAGAAGAGCTCTCTGCAATAAAATTTCAAATGAGCACAGAAATTCTAAATTATCAGACAAAATTTAAGGTAAATTAATGTGATTATTATAGCTGAGGGACCTGTGCAAGATTTCCCCTGCTTTACCACCTGCTGCAGCAGTTACTGGGTGAAATACTAAGGTTTGTGTTGGCCAGGCTCTGAGACTAGCTACTCTTAGTCTAAGAATCTGAAAATGTCTCTACACTCATGACCTAAGCCTATTTGAAGTAAAATAACTCTTCAGAATTTTTTGGACGTGAATAGTGTGGCCCTCTGAGCACAGTGGAGAGACCATGAGATATGGAAAAGCCAGCCAGTAATGAAGAGGGTGATTTCTTATGTTGGTACTGTAGGCAGTGTCTTCTGTAACTGTTCTCTCAGGTCACTATTGTGAAGGAACATCGCAAGATCTGGGGGACACCCGTAACACTACTTCTCCTTAAAAACTGATTTTTATAGAAGCAATCTTAGCTTGAAACCAGATACTTTTGCAGATAATTGCCTCATGTATTTTTGATTTCAGTTGCTCAAGGTAGCAGCCAAGATCAAAGTTTTGCTTCCAGAAAAACATGAGTCAGCCAGGTATACGTGGAACAGCACAGCTAGAGGCTAAAGATTTTGTTGTGTTTGTTCTGCCATTCCGAGATAATGTTTAAGGCTGACAGTTGATCAGAGGCTTATGCCATTGATAGTATCCAGAAATTCCCTGAGTTTTAGAAAATAGCGTATGTTCATTTACATCTTGTTTCCATAAAGGCTTCTTAAACCTCAGTATGATTTGGGCTGTCTCACTCATCTGAGCCAAAGCAGTTCGGAAGCTGGGCCTTCTTTTTATTGAGAGCTGTAACAGCCCATGGAAACTAACAGCAAAACACAGCTGGTCTGCCACCAGAGAGGGAAGTTTCCTTGAATCCATAAATTGGGTATCTCTAGCTGTCTTTCATTAGCCTGACAGTGGTGTTGCATTTATCCCTTACATGGCAGTAAGAGCACTCGTGATTCACAATTGGGAATTTCATAGATGAAGGGGTGGCTGCTAGAGGAGTGCTAACTCTTGGCTCAATCTCTCTGCTAGGCTGTCAGTGAAGAGTGTGGGAAAGTAAGAGAGCAACTTGAGGAGCAGAAACGACAGCAGCGTGCAGCAGAGGAAGAGATTGCGGAGTTACAAGTAGGTGCTCAATCTGATTAAAACACAGAGGTGTTGGTGTCAGCAGGCATTAATGTTACAATTGAGAAGGAAGGCAGCATTTCTGATGACTGGCTGTGAGTCTGAGAAAGCCCTTGAGCAATGGTGCTGCAGACTAAATACTCATCAGCCACAATTTAGCCACTGAAACAGAGATTATAAGGAACACAATGGCACTTAGGATTTGTCCTGCTTTGAGAACTAGTCAGGTTTTACCTAAGACCTGGTTATGCGTACACTTCTTAAATGAGGATGCAGGTTTACAAGGTTTCTGTCTTAGGCCCTGAGTGCCCACTGCACACAGCCGCATGTGTGGATCCAGTGTTTCCAGGCCGCAAGACGCACTGAATAAGGAAATTAATCTGATTAAGAAATAACCCAGCCAGAAGAAAATAGGATTTTTGCAATGTGTTTATCAAACAGTTGCATTAGGAGGGTCATACTGAACTATAAGGAAACCAGAAAGAAAGTTAAGATTATTGAACCTGGCCCTGCCTGCAAGCAAAAGTATATAACCTGTAGGTGCAGTTGGGTATGCTCCCTGAGGACTCCGAGTTTGGAGAGGCTAGCTGTGAAAGAAGTTTTTGTTTACATTGTCCTTCATGTTCCATATAGCTTTAATAAACAACATTTTCCTCTATTTGATTTCTTTTTCTTCTGAAATTTTTGTGCTGTGTAAAGACTTTTAGGATATATTCTTTTGCCATTATCTTTGAGAGATTGTCCTTGATAGGGAGGCAAAAGTTCAACTGAAATGGACTAATAAGAATTACAGGCTTAATACTGTCTTACTTTAGAGTCTATCCCTTATTCAGTGTGACAGAATTAATCAATCACCAGTACACAACTAATTAGAGTCTGCTTATACAATAATATCTTAATTGGTGGTTGGGCTTTAACTGATTCTTTTAAAGCATTGTGTGCGTGTCTCGGTAATTGTCCAGTGCTTGGTAAAGCGTTGTTTTTATATGTAATACAGTAATTTATTTCACTAGGCTGCAAACACGAGTTTGTCTAGAAAACTGGATGAAGCAAGAGAGCAGCTCTCTGAATCTGAATCTATTCGGCTGCAGAAGGAAGAGGAGCTGACATCTCTGAGGGAACTCTTGGAAAGGTGGGAGTTTGGTTTTCTTTATACAAGCTGTTAACTGTGAGCCCAGCAAGAGGCAAATTAGTAAAAAGGTTATTACAAATTGCTGTGGGTTATGAAGTAGTGTATGCCATGGGGTTTATATGGGGTTAATAATGCACGGGCACTGATGGGGAATATCAGATTGCCACTTCAGATGAGAAATATATAAATTACACAGCACACATGAATGCAAGGTTTAGATTTTATTGCATTGTTTATTTAGCTGATGAAGTAAATTTATGCTATGTCTTCCATTATGAAACTGCAAGACATTTTATAACCTCCTTTTCCCTTATATGTTAGTCACAAAAATAAAACACCAGTGTTTGCCCTTTCTTTTTCATATGGAATAGAAAATTTGTGCTTTTTGAAAGTTTGTTTTTCCTCTCCTGTCCATGAAGTTTCAGGGAATCAATAAGAATAATTTGAATGGGGCCACATTCTGCGTGTCTTTGTCAGATTTCTTATCAGTTTTAAGTATCTAGCGTGGGCTGTGTGTCCAAGGTCAGTAATGTGGGCCCATATGGTGTGGATTATGTGGCAGTCCAAAATAGATCTTCATGAGGCATGTGTTCACACAGAGTTTAATGGGTAAACAATTTTTACATTTTTCTGCTGATATCATCTCTCTTTGTGGGAAGACTGATGATTCTTGATGTATGCTGAAGGCTGTCAGTACAAAATCTAACTCATCAAAATATTTGAATTCAGCTGAATTGGCTGAGTGAGTTCAGACCAGCTCAGCCCTTCATCTTGTGTTGCTGTAGCATTTTTGATCCATTGCTGGGACTCAGAGTACTGAAATGACTGTATTGTCAAACCAAGACTTGCATTCTTGGAAGCTTCCTGGGGTCACTTCTTTCTACTGACTCTGCAGTGAACTGAGGTGTCTTCACCTGGAAGTGTTCAAGGCCAGGTTGGATGGGACTTTGAGCAACCTGGTCTAGTGGAAGGTGTCCCTGGCCATGACAGGAAGGTTGGAACTGGATGATTTTTAGCGTCTCTTCCAACCCAAACCATTTGATGATTCTATGAACCTTTAGGTTTTGAATTGCATCGTGTTCGAAGAATATAGTGAGAAACTGGTTTTCTTCCCCTTTGTGAACATGAGGGCTATGGAGAAATATGTGTTAAATGGCCCTTTTGTGTGCAACTTGCAAATGTGGCTGTAGGACTTTCCCGTTTTCGCTCAGTTTGCGACTGATTATGATCTTAGCTTCCAAGGACAGTTTACTCCCAGGGTGAAGGTCATCGTAAGTTTCACTGCAAGCAGAGCATCCAAGAAATTGCTGTTTGCTGACTTTATTCATCAGGTAACAGATCTGTGTGTACTTTCAGCGATGCAGAAAACTGGAGAGATTCTGACTAGCTATAAAAAATACGCACACTGAGAACAATTTCACTGAAACTACCTGTTTATCAGAACAGGAGGACTCCTTTCTTCCTGGGGGAATATTTGAATGCACAGCTAAAAACAATTCTTAATTGCCTTTGTATTTGAGCAGGATCCAAAAAGAAGCTGATGAAGCAAAAGAGAAAGTCCTGGATTACAGTGAGAAGCTCAGCAAGGTGACAGCAGACAAAGACAGCAGTGACCAGAAGTTATTTGCTGAACTGGATGACCTGACGAGAACAAAACAGTTCCTTGAAGAACGTTTGATAGAACTTATCAGGTTGGCATCAAAAAACAACAGCAAGCAGAATGTAAAATCCTAGCTTAGGATGATAAAGGATACTGCCTAGGTGGTTCAGTCTTGTATTCCTGATTAAAGTTGTTCAGCAGCTGAAATTTTGCATTTCCATAATGCAGCCAAAAATGTAGCACCTAATATTATCGCCTCCTTAATTTGCTGTCTTGTTTTGCAAAAACATGTATTTCTCTGCATGGTGTGTATTTTTCTCCCTGCTTTCCCAAGAGCTTCAGTAGTTTTCTTAATCTGTCTTTATTCCTGAAAGCTCCAAAGAAGTTACACAAAGCAATCTTTACTGTGAAACTTTCACCAGTATTCACATTGAGGTTAGTTAACAGTAAACCAGCACTGATAATTTCTGTGTGTTTTTCTTTCTTTTAATCTGCAGAGATAAGGATGCTTTGTGGCAAAAATCAGATGCTCTGGAGTTCCAGCAGAAGCTTAGTGCAGAGCAAAAATGGCAAGGGGACACAGATGTTAATCATTGTCTGGACTGCCAGAGAGAGTTCTCGTGGATGGTGCGCCGACACCACTGCAGGTCAGTTTGTTGAACTCCATTATGCCATTCAAACTATGCAAAATTCAGTATGATCATTACATGGATGAAATACTTCTTAATATTCATGGTTCATTAGTCAAAATCATTGATACAGAACACTGTAGAGGCTGAAAGGACAGCTCACAAGGGGATAAGAGACATTAATGGAAAGGTCCCTTTACAGTGTATTAAGGCAAAGATCTGGATGCAGCTCTGACTTGGGGAATCTATCAGTTTCTAATTTCTGGAAACAAAGATAATCATGCCCTGTGTAGTGTGTTTCTTCAAAGGACTGTCCCTGTGTAGCGTGATTCTTTGAAGGACTATGTTTCTAACATATTTATTATATGCTGCTCTGTACAAGCTATACATAATAATCACTAAGAAGTTTTTGCTACTGTGATAGAAGTATTCCAGAACAAATCCAGCATGCTATGCAATTAGAAATATGGTTACTTACACTAGATATGTTAAAACATAATTACTGATTGCAAAGTAGTCTTCTAAAAAAAAAGTTAATGTGAAATTATTTCCTATGCAATTAGGCTGCTTGGACTTATTAGTTACCCGATCTAAATTTATTCAAATATATTTAGATGGATATATTTCAGGGTCTTAGTGATATTTTGGTTTGGCTTTTTACTGTTACTTATCATCATGACTGGATTCATCATGTAAAGTATGTAGAAAAGTATGTAGAACTGGAACTTTTGATTGCATATTAATGTAGGGAACATGTAATGGGGATAAATAAACAGTGAAGTCATTTCCAGTAACTTTCCATTTCCAGCTTTCAGGTTACTTATTTCTGCTAAAATCTGTGAAACTTGCTCATGATTTAAATTATATGAAAAAAAACCCCACAAATGGTTCAATAGTAACAGTCATCCCTGCTGGGTGCTTCTCTTCGTGAAAACCTTAACATATTCTTAAAAAAGTACTTGACAGATTCAATGCAGAGAGACTGCAGAGCAGAGATGGCAGGAGGGACGAAAGTACGTGCATATACACATATTCAATATTGTTTCTTCTTCCCTTTCTGAAGGGGAGAAGGTTCATTACTAAGTAGAGACATACAGGTGTGTTCTTACACTCCTTATAATCAAACAGAGTTTGGCTCTAACCGAATATGAGATTTGGCCTCTGTAATATTATTAAGTACGTTTTCTTTGTATGTAAATTAATTTATGTATTATTTATTTGTATTGCATATTTTAGGGTATTTAATTGTTTTTATGTATTTATGTTTAAATGTATATTTACTTTTTTTTAGTATTTTTATGTTTTTTTCTGTTTTCCCCACATATTCAGGCAACAAAGTATTGGATGTGTGTTTTGCATCCTGTTTGTCAAGAAACTTGCTTCACCTCAGAAAGCAGCTCAGTCTGTATTATGAGTTCTGCCATGGATGTAGTATCTGGGCTTTTGCAGAGAACAAGACCACTATGACAAAGCCCCAGACTCTGTCACGTAGATGTGTTCCACCTATATGCGGTACTATTCTAACACCTTTGGTTTTGATTCATTTCTAGAATGTGTGGTCGCATTTTCTGCTACTACTGCTGCAACAACTACATGGTGACAAAGCCTGGTGGAAAAAAGGAGCGTTGCTGTAGAGCTTGCTTTAATAAGCCTAGAGTCGTTGTGGACAGTACAGATGACTCTGGATCCAGTGCCAACCTGGAAGGATCACCAGCATCATTAGAATCTCCTGTGTCACCGTCTGAGAGAGCATTTGGTTAGTGTATTGTTGGTATGCTGTGGAGAAATAAGTAGGGTTTTTAGACAAGAAAGCACATTGTCACCTCCTGTTCCAAGGACCTGCATGTTCATGGGGTGTTTTCAGGGTGGAGTTGGTCACGTCTTTGAATTTGATTGGTATTGACAGAAATTTGCATCTGTATTAAATAAGTGTCAGTCAGACTGGTTTTTTCAGTTGGTTCTGGTATCCCCAACATAAGAAGCATATGGAACAGTTGGATCGGGCCCAGAAGAGGGCCAGGAAGATGATCAAAGGGCTGGAGCACCTCTGCTGTGAGAACAGACTGAGAGAGTTGGGTTTTTCAGCCTGGAGAAGAAAAGGCTCCAGAGAGACCTCATAGTGCAGCCTGAAGGGGCTACAGGAAAGCTGAGGAGGGACTTTTTACAAGGGCAAGGAGTGATAGCATGAGGGGGAAGGGCTTTGAACTGGAAGGGGGAAGGTTTAGATTGGACATTAGAAAGAAATTCTTCACTATGAGAGTGGTGAGACAGTGGCACAGGTTGCCCAGGGAAGTTGATGTCCCCTCCCTGGAAATGTTCAAGGCCAGACTGGATGGGGCCTTGAGCAGCCTGGTCTGGTGGGAGGTGTCCCTGCCCATGGCAGGGGGGTTGGAACTGGGTGATCTTTAAAGTCTTCCAACCCAAACCATTCTATGATTTTATGATTCTAGTAGTTACCTAATGCTTCTCTAAAGGTAGAGGAATGGCCCAGTCTTACCCCTTAAGGGTTCTTCTTGTTTGTTTTCCTAACAACCAGCTAATATTGTTAATGTTTCTTTTCATGGCACAGTTGAAAGTGAAACCTCTAAAGCACCAGATGATGCAGCATTTGATATAATCACTGATGAAGAGCTGTGCCAAGTACAGGAATCAGACTCTCTTCACAATGAAAGTCAGGTGGAGGGAGAGTCTCTGGATCAAAGCATGACAGATCTGTGAGTAAACGCTGCTTCATGAAGAGGGAACTCTTTTGGGTTTTGTTTGGAGTGTTTGGGCTTTTTTACATTCAGTGGGGATAGCCAACCTCTGCGTAAAGATGAGATACTTTTGTTCGCAGCCACATGTTCCGTAGACCAACTCAAAATAATTTTGGCATATTTGCATTCAGCACCAAAGCTAATAAATCCAAACAGCTGCATCCTCTCCCTCCACCTACTGCACCACAGCACAGAGGAGTGGTCCCAGTTCTGTGCTGTCACCGGGCAAGCTGTCACCATTAAAATCAGCTCACAGACCACACTGCATCACTGGTAATTAACACATAACTTGCAATAGGAGCTAAGCAATAGTCTGTCGCTCTCGCCATTACTTAATAGAGCAAGGGGATGGGGAAAAGATAAGGAAAGCTTTGTGCTTTTTATGACATGCTTCATTGAACTGAATGTGTCTGTGTCTATATGATTCCTTACTACTTTAAAGATTATGGCTTACAGAAAAGAAAAAGAGCAGGAATTGCGTAGCTAAATTTTGCACAAGTTTGTTCTCTTTTTCTTCAGAAAATGAGAGTGAATTCAGGTTTCAATCATTTTTTACATCTATTTCTACATAAATTAGAAAAAAGAGAATCTAAGGCCATCTGAATGTCAGAGTACTTGCTTTCCAAACTATGTTGTAATATTATAGTTTAATGTATATCTATGTTTATACAAAATTCTGATCTACTATCATTCAAATATTTTCCAAAAATTGTGTTCTGTAAAATATGTTGTCTTTCAAAAACTTTCATGTGTTCGAGAAGAAAAAAAAAGAAGAGCTATTTGTCCTAAATTCTGCACTTGTTTTACTTCTGAGCAGAAAAACAGACATGAAAAATCTAAATCCTAAACTGAAAACGGCCACAGAGAAACTACCCTGCTGCTGAGAAAGCAGACCTAGACATTTTGCCTTCAGCAGACCCATTTCCAGCACAAACCACAGTGACTTGCAGTTTGGGTAGAGGGCAGACTGTAGAGACTTGTTTATTTGGAAAAAAAGACTTTTCAAAATTGTCCATTTTTGTTTCTTGGTAAGCAAGTTCTATATGTTCTGCCTATTTTGTATACTGTTAACACTGAAAGTATAGAATCATGGGATGGTCTGGCTTGGAAAGGACCTTAAAGCCCATCCAGTTCCAGCTGTCCATGGGCAGGGACACCTCCCACCAGACCGGGCTGCACAAGGCCCCATCCAACTTGGCCTTGAACATCTCCAGGGAGGGGGCAGCCACAGCTTCCTTGGGCAACCTGTGCCAGTGCCACACCACCCTCATTGTGAATTTCTTCCTAATGTCTTACCTAAGTCTTCCCCCTTCCAATTTACAGCCATTCCCCCTTGCTCTGTTACTGCTTGGCCTTGTAAGAAGTCCCTCCCCAGCTTTCTTGTAGCCCCCCTTCAGGTATTCATGGTTACTTGTGATGTGTTGGGCAGACATGGAGAAACTGAGCTTCACAATGCTTTTGTGAAGTTAGTATTGCCTTTATTTTGCAATGTGACAGATTGTAGTGGGGGAAGTTTGTTTGTTTTAATAAGAAAAAAGTGTAGTGTATTACTACTTTGAATTCCTGCTGTCTGCAGAGGGGATGTCAGAGGTAAGTTATCTCTGGAGTGTATAACCAAGAGAAAAGAAACGCGTGTGTCACCATTTTTTATTCAGTTTGAAATTGGGCTAGATTTCTATTAACCCCCCAAAAGTATTCCGGTTGAAAGGATTGCAGCTAACGCTGGGATGCAATTCTTGCAGGGCATGCGTACAACATCTTGTTTGGACCATGTAAACTTTTAAAGGCTGTCCATCTGCCCTTGTTCACAGATTACAGACAGGAAAACCAGGAAACAGTGTTTTATCCTCTGTTGCTCTTCGTTCATTAGTGTTACAATACAGGGGGAGAGTCCTAGAGTGGTTATACCTGGAGCTTGAGACGTACTTTGCAGAGAACACAAGCCATACCTGCCTTTTTCCCCAATGCTTCTAATGTTTGAAGGATCTCACCATCCTGAACACTGGAGGAGAAGGCAGAATGGCCTTCTTAAACCGTGGATGACTTGCGAATCTCATGTTGATTATGTGGTTTTGCATTACGGGAGAGATACAGAAACTGATATGTGAGTCAGATGATGGTGTGGTGCCTGTGGTACGTGATGCAGAAGAAAAGCAGAGCAGAGTGTTGAGTATGACAGCACAGAAGTTTTCTCACTTGTTTCTGTGGTGAGAAGTATATGTGTACCCAAACCCTGAGTGTAGCTCAGTGCACGAGCAGATAATGCAGCCTTTGATACGCTGGGTGCTTAAGGGTAAACATGTCAGAACCACTATGCTGAACGAGAGCAACGTTTCCACTAACCCTCTGTCCTGTCTTCGACAGCAGCCCATATCAGATGTACTGATAATTTCCCAGAGTGTTTCCTCCCATCTTCCAAGGATCAGCAGTTCAGGGACTTTCTGATCTATTGGTTTCACTGCTGCAGATTTCATGGCCATACTAGACTGGCAGACCACCTTCATATAGACCTTTGCTTTTTGTTTAGAAACTTTTCAGCTAAATGTGGCCAGATTTCTACATACAGACTTCTGGTAGTCTTGAAATATAAATAATAATCCACTGGCATCTCGGTAATGTTCTCTTTGCATGAAATTAAATATATGTGGTAGAATTTGCTTTGATATTGTGCCTGAGGAAGACACAAGGGATCCAAGTTTGCGCTTGCTATTAATTTTTTTTTTGCCAGAGATTTGAACTAATTAGCACAGTTCTGAAAGGGAGGGAGACAAGCAGCCAAGAGAGGGAAGAGAATGGAGGCTGGGTGGTCCAACTAGACAGCAATAGACATACTCTGTTGGCATGGTTTCTTACAGCCTTACTCTGGCTGGGTGTCTGGCTGAGATTTTCATACTGACCATAACTTATTCTGGGTGTGAGTCCTTGCTGGACTGGAAATGCAAGTTGGTGCTCAAGCAGTGAATTATCTTAAAGAACATTTTCTTTTCTATTTGTCCCCGTTTCGATGTCTGCTGTCCTGTTACTCTAATTCGCTTGTTCTCTTCACTTAACACTGTAGTTCTTTCCTTGAAGTGACACGAAATGATTACAGGGGCATTAGTTCCTAACAGCAAATTTTGATAGACTGCCTTCATTGGTACAGATCAGTTGAGGACCAAATAAAACTCATCTTAGTCTTGAGCTGCGCAAGTGTGTGGCAAAGCGAGCATAGGCAAGAGCATAACGTGGCTGACCTTGAATCAGCTCTTTCCTAAGGGTTAGGATTAAGCAGCAGTTGTGTCGTGCTTTCAGGTCTGTTACATGAGTTTAGAGCAACCTGACTGAAATCCTAATGTGAGAATCTGAGATAAGTGGTGCAATTGCGGTACTTCCTGATGCTTTAAGGCTCATGGATTCTCTTTCAAAGTGTTGGATTTTTAAACTCTTCTATTTCGAAAGCATTTGCATGTGCAGATTTTGTTCTAAAACAAAGATCAGAATATTGTACAGCACTGGGTCAGAGCACCCAGGATAAACCTATGCACCGCGTTTCCATTTTACCATACTGTAGAAACTACATGCTTGCAATAAATATTGCAGCAGCAGAATCAAGATCATAGACAGCAGAAGTGTAAGAAACAAACAAAAAAAAAAAGCAAAATTTCCATTACCCTGGCATGGAAACAAAGACTTTATTCACTCCTTAATACTACATCTGATAGAAAGGACATCTCAGCCTGTCTGCACTGTGTTTGCTTTGGTTTGGACTCTTTTTTTTGCCTTAATGACACGTAACACTCTTCCCTGACCTAATTACGACTCACATGGCCAGGCAGGGAGCCAGCGTGGCCAAAAGGGGGAACTGCGTGTGCTTTGAAGCATTCACTACCCTGCACAGAACCAGCCAAGAGAGACAAATGGGGACAGGAATACCTCTTGCTACCCTCGGCTGGCCAAACCTGCTTTGCAGCTGTGTGTTGGAATAGCATCTTTACTTGCCACACAGCTGTGAAAGCACAGCACATTCTTTTCTGGTCTTGTTTTTAAGGATATTGGACCATTTTGCTGTGGGAGGAACAAGAAGGATTGTGTAGTAAGGAAAAGATTGTTCAAGCAGGACGGGAAAGGTGCCATGGGCACAGTGGTGCCAATAAGGGTGAGGTGCCCCTGAGCTACGGTGATCTGGTAGGATAGATTGAGTGTTAACAGGGAGAAAAGGAACATCTTTTGGCTGGATGGCTGGGCCCAAAGGGTTCTGGTAAATGGAATTAAATCCAGTTGGAAACCGGTCACTAGCAATGTTCCTCAGGGTTCAGTGCTGGGTACAGTCTTGTTTAACATCTTTATCAATGATCTTGATGAAGGCAAGTTTGCGGATGACACCAAGCTGGGTGCAAGTGTGGCTCTGCTTGAAGGAAGGGAGGCTCTGCAGAGAGATCTGGACAGACTGGATCAATGGGCTGAGACCAGCGGGATGAGGTTCAACAAGGCCAAGGGCAGAGTCCTCCATTTAGGTCACAACAACCCCATGCAGCGTTACAGGCTTGGGGAAGAGTGGCTGGAGAGCTGCCTGGTGGAGAAGGACCTGGGGGTGTTGGTTGACAGCCGGCTGAACGTGAGCCAGCAGTGTGCCCAGGAGGCCAAGAGAGCCAATGGCATCTTGGCCTGTGTCAGAAACAGTAGGACCAGCAGGTGATTGTGCCACTGTTATCAGCACTGGTGAGGCCACACCTTGAGTACTGTGTTCACTTATGGGCTCCTCTCTGCAAGAATGACATTGAGGTGCTGGAGCGTGTCCAGAGAAGGACAATGAGGCTGATGAGGGGGCTGGAGAATAACCCCTAAGAGGAGAGACTGAGGGAATTGGGGTTGTTTCGCTTAGAGAAGAGGAGGCTGAGGGGAGACCTCATCACTGTTTACAACTCCCTGAAAGGAGGTTGTGATGGGGTGGGTGCTGCTCTCTTCTCGCAAGTGACAAGCGGGAACGGCCGCAAGTTGTGCCAAGGCAGGTTTAGACTGGACATTAGGAAGAATTTCTTCACTGAGAGAGTGGTCAGGGATTGGAACAGGTTGTCCAGGGAGGTGGTGGAGTCTCCATCCCTGGAGGTGTTTAAAAGACGGGTAGATGAGTTTCTTAGGGATATGGTTTAGTAGGGAGACAGGCATGGCTGGACTCGATGATCTCAGAGGTTTCTTCCAACCTTATGATTCTATGATCTTTCTAAGTAAATAAGGTTTTTTGACATGTCATGCTCCTTACATTTGTCAGTTAGCTCAGGTCCTAAAGTCAGATGTTTAGGAAAGCTGATTTCCTAAAACTCATGTTTACCTGCAGGAAACCCACTATAGCATGAATTATCACTGTCACCTAGGAATTATGGCAAAAACAGAGGTGGTGTGTGTGAGTTTATGTCAACGAGATGTCTGAGAGACCAGTTGTTACTCCTGGATGGGTCAGTCTGAAGAATGTTTAATTGTATAGTTGTCAAGCCTCCTCAGTGCAGAAATTGCATGTCTGCAGGAAGTCTGTAGGCTCTGAGATGGAGCAGCATCTGCAGAGACACAGGCTGGGTGCTGAGGGCTAGGCAGCAGCTCTTCTGAAAGGGCCTGGGGTCCTGGTGGATAGGGGTGTTAACCCAAGACAGAAACTGCCTCTGCTCTGCTTGTCCTATAATTCTGCCTCTAAAGAACTGTGCAAGGAGAAAATTCAAAGGTATCTAAGAAAAAAACAGCTAGTTTTTGGGAGTACATACCTCACAACTGAAAAAAGCTGGGGTTACCTATAGAGCTGGCTGTAGCCTTCGTGACCTACAGACTATGCAGGGTTTAAAATTTTGGGGGCAGCAGCTTGCCGGATTTCTGGTGCTGATTCCCACAGTCATCAGTTTGCTGCCTCCTGTTGGGGAGAGAATAATGCCATATTGCTTATTTTGAAAACCTGTTGTCTGAAACTCTTGTGAATGCAGCATTTGACTGATGATTGAAAGCTGCTGTCATCCCAGAGCCTTTGCCAAACCTCTTCTGTATCACAATGCTAAAAAAAATCTCAAAAGATGTTGTCCTTTGGAGTGCAGAAATATCCCTTTGTCATGATTGTTTCTCTAGCTTGTGTTTTCTGTTTGCATCAGCTGCCTCTGGTCTTACAGATGTAACTGATTTTAAGGCAGGGGAGTTCTTTTGGATTTTGTTGGGTTTTTTCATATAGGATGTAGCGTACTTCTTTTTTGAGAAATGGTTGGGATTTCCTGCATACCTGCAGGTCACCCGCAACACATAGCAGTGGATCTTCATGTCCATCCATTTATTTTTTCATGAGCTGTCTTTGTGATGTTTCCCATCTCTACATGTCAGGGTTTGTCAGTGACCTGTCCATCCCCTTCCCACCCATGCACTCTCCATCATGTGAGACAATGTCTTGTACTCTCAGTAAGCAACTCAGCAAGCTCTGTATCACCCATGCTCCATCCTGAATCATTCCTGTGTTCTTACCCATGCAAAGGGCTGCCTGTATGTCCTTTCTTCTGATACTTCACCATCCTCTTTCTTTTTTTCTTTCTCTTTGTTAGACTGGAGAGGGAAGCTGATAACTAAGGGTGCCTGGCATGGGTCTGACCTGCTAGGTAACAGCAAGCCCAGTGAATCATTGGTGCACTTCAGCATAATGCCTTTGCTCGTTCCTTAGCATTAAGAGACATTTGCAGAGGCACCTACTGGGCTAATCAGGTGTTAGGGGCTCGACCTCCACTCTTCCATTTCCAGTTTCTGGCTGTCACACAGTTCAGTGAGGTTCTGGCCCTCAGTGACTGAAGGTCTCTCCAGAAATCATTGCACTGCTGATAGGCAGATGGCTTATGGGTTTTCACTGCTCAGCCACAGGAAGCCAACACCTCTAATGCAAAGTTGAATGAGATTTCTTCAGGTTTTAATTCTGAAAGGGACTTCTTATTTCTAACTCTGAAAGCCATTCATTGTGTTGGTCACAGTATTTTTAGTATCGTTTGTAAGAAATACTTTCCATGTATAAGAATAGGCACACTGGACCAGAGCATCCAGCTGAGGGACAGTGACCAACATCAGATACCTGAGGAAGAGCATAAGAACAGTACAAGCATGAAGTAATGCTTCTTCAAGATGTTCCACCAGTCTGCAACAATCTGTATCTCAAGGATTTGCTAAACCAGAGCTATTCTCTTCTTGCTTTAGTGTCTTTTTTTGTGCTTTTGTTCTTCCTGCTTTTTAGCCCCATTTCATTTCACTTTTAAAACAAAAAGAAGAGGAATGAACCAGACTGTTTTAATAAATAGGATACATATTCATTCGCTCGAGACCTGGCAAGCTGCTGGAAAGTTCTTAATGCTGCCACCTAGTGTGAACAGGTCATGCAAGAATAAATTCTCTAGTCAGGGGGACAAAACCTCCAGTTAAATCATAAGACTGTGTTTCTTATATTTTCCTCATAGGCTACCAGACCTCCATTTAGACTGTTGGTTTCAATGGGATATAATTAAAAGAAGGAGGATTTGCTTTGTGATTGTAATGCACTGGGGTTTAAGACACAAAATAGGAAAATTAGTGTTCCCTTAATCTTTAGTGAGTATGTGCAGTGAATTTATTGGCTAGAGCAGCCAAATGGCAAGCAAACCACCTAACCATGTGCTAGGTTGCAGCAGAAGGAATAAGGAAAATCACATGTTAGAGGAGAACATGGAAAAAGTATTGGTCCTGGGATTTAATTTGCACTTCAGGGTCCCAAAAGAAAGGTGAAATTAATGCAGTAAATCAGGAATTCTGATGGCATTGTGTAATAAATCATTGAGTTTGACACTTCTGGATCTGTAGTCCTGCAGCTTTCTTGGTAAGTATGAATTCAATCATGTGAAATTGACTCAATGATGTGAAGATGTGTACCTATCATGGGGAGAAGGGAGAAAGTGAGAGTTTTCTCTGGATCACAGCAGGAAGTCTTGCTGTTCACACTGTGCAGGCAAAATATCTGCATGTATATACAAGTTATTTTTCTAGTTTTTTTTTTCAGAATCAGTTTTCTTATCTAGTTGTATGAAGGTAATTATACAAATAATTTCATTGTTCACTTGCTAAGTGTCTGCACAAATGTTGTATTAACCTTTGTGGACCAACATGCAGTATGCTGTTCCTACATTTCATTTGGCAGGTAGTATTTGGTTATAGCTCAGGGTTTGGCACTTAGTTGCAGGTTTGAGTCTTCCCTGCAGGTCATAGCTGTCTCCTTAGGATAATAACAACAGTGGTATGACTCTGAAGAACTCAAGAGTTACCCAAGAGGCTACAGGAAGAGAACATGAATTCCACAGATAACAGCGCTTTATGAGTTCAGGAAACATTTAGACAGTGGGTGCAGTTTAATTTGCAGTCATAACAGTAAATTCTTTCTATTTCCTACCAGTAGTTTCATGCCACTGAACTCACACATAGCTGTATGTGCTGACACAATATATTCAGATGCTGCTAATGACCAGCTGAAGGTGCTCTTACATGGAGATGTTCTCTCCTGCTCTTCCACTTAGCAGTGACCCACTGGATTTATAAGATGCTAAACTGTGCATTGGGTTTGAGAATTGGTCTGTAGAACATGTGGCAATTCTATCCTTGCCGTATAATTGCACTTGGTGGTTCAAAAGCACACATAAGTGATATTACATTTTATTAGATTCCACTGGTTTTTGAAAGGAACCAGCCAGCTGGTTCCCTGTATATAAGAATCCTTGGCATTTTTCTGTGAATGACATCCTAATTGTCTCAGTTATCAACCAGCTGAGATGCAGGGAAGCAGAGGAACTATCAATTAGAGAAGCATTAACTTACTTGGAAACTATTGGCACTTGTTTACTGAGTCTCAACTCATTCTTCTCTCTGTGTCCTGGCCCTGTAATTCATAGCTGGTGCTACTCCAGTGCTTGCCCAAAGCATACGCCCTTTTTGAGGTAAGGAGTGGATGGCAGGTTCTTCAGTCTACTTCCTCTGCTTCCCTGGACATATCATGGTGGGGAGAAGGCATCCTGCTTTGTCATCCTGTAACAGCTTCTTCAGTGTATTTGTGTTTGCGTCATCCAGTATTTCTTTTATTAAAAGAAGAAACTTGGTAGTGATTTTACAGTAATAAAATGTTTTGCCTCCTGTTGTCAGAGTAAAGAACTGGATAACAGGTTTGTAAAACACCTCACAGATTAAACCCAGGGCAAACACCATATCCCTATGCAAGTTTTGTTTAAGGGATAAGTCCGGGCAATTTTTCTTGTGTTTCCTTCCATCAAGACTTCCTCCTGCCAGGAAATCTTTAAAACCTGGCAGCATCTCAATAGGGAATTTATCTCAAGACTGTAGAAGAGATGCTCTAGGTGTATGTATTCCTCTTAGCTCGTGAAACAAGGACAGGAACAGTTTTACATTTGTGCACAGTGGTGAGCAGAATGGGGCTACAGTTTTGCCCGGACAGTTTTGTCATTGGAATGTGCAAGATAAGAATTCTAGAATTTGGCATTGTGACTTTGGCATCACTTAAGGAAGGCATCAGCATGCAGATACTGTTTGACCAGTAACTACTCAGAGAATCATAGCTTTCCTTTATTTTCCTTTTCCTAGAAACAGCATTTGTAATTCTTCAACCTTTGACGAATCGGAAGAGTGGCAAGTTGCTCAAGATGCTGAGATCTGCTTATTGAAGTCAGGAGAAATCATGTAAGCAGAACTACTGTCATTACTACAGGGGTGAAAGAATAAAAGGCTGAGCTCAGATAAAAGGGTGCATAAGTCTTGCAGACTCCTGAAGAGCTGATCGTTTGTGTCCCACAGTGGAATTTGGTCTGAGGAGGAGCAGAGAGTATAGCTCAACTATACAGAGAAGCAGGAATGAACTAGGTCCTCTCCCTTCAGTACTGCAAAACTCTATAACAAGTTTTCTCAAGAAAACCTTCCTTCCTATTCTTATTGCAGGAGGTGCTGGGAACAGGAGGGGGGCTTAGAGAGAAAGCGGTGTAGTTCTGGTATTCTCTGGAAGAAACTGCAAGGGCAAGTCAGGGAGTGCAGTGCTAGTCAGACCTTTGTCACGAGGAGGGAATTCATGACCTTCTGGAGCATCTATCTGTTATTTGTCGGTGGCCTCACAGAAACTTTCTTGCCTGCCCTGGTTGATACATGCCATAGCATTAAATGTTCAGCTGAGCCTCTCTGCAACCTCTGGGAACTGTGTACACACAATTCTCTACATGTATCCTCCTCTGAAATTAAGTTATTTGCAGTAGCAATATAGTGTGCCACTTGCATATCCAAGAAGGGAATCTAAGATGAAAATGCCCATGATTTGGAGACTGTACTGACTTAAGCCTAGCTTTGAAATTTTGGCTTAGTTACGGGGAAGGTTTTAAACTTTGACCACAGGGAGATAAATTAGTCCATGTTTCAACCTTGTTGCTGCTGTTCAAAGAACCAGGTAAATGAACCAGTAACTAAAATCATAGTTGGGCTGTAGAGCAAAACCAAGAGTGATCGTTAGTTTATTAGAATCAATAATCTCCTGAGACACCCTAGCAGTTACTTCAGCTAAGAGGAAAGGGTAACAAGGTAAGCAAAACTTAATATAAATTTCCTCTATTGCCAGAGTACAATAGTTATTATAATAAATTAGCTGTGATCCTTCACCACTGTGTAGTCATGATTTGGAACTCCTCCTTACTATAAAACAGCAAATCCTCATGGTGACTGTCTGACATCTTCTGGTAACCGTGTTGATTTTTAATAGCTGCTGACAAACAAATCACAGTACTGTAGTTTACTGTGAGCTCGTTGATTGGGAAACAATTTATCTGGTCTAAAGAGTGATGTGTTAGTTTGGTTTTAGTTAGGGTAACATAGGTGAGATCCACAGCTCTTAGAAATTACTTCTAAGTTTCCCTCAAGAAAGCAAGCAGCGTTCTCCTGTTTAAGGGCCTCACTGTTTGCAATCTGAAATAGATACCAGAGTGAGGCAGGCTAGTATAATACTTCAGGACTCAGGATCATCTAGGTACTAAGAACTTCCTTTTTTAGTTGGAAGTACTTTGAGTCAGCTTTTGTGCAGCTTGCTTGGGTAAACCAGACCAAGCCGTAGCATTAGGTGCTTCAGATGATTTGATTTAGGCAGAGCTCCTGTTCACATTCCATCCATCTGTCCCCTCTCTACTCCTGATCTCTATTTCTGTAAAACTGATATATACAAAGGTGAATAAATTAGGTAACTTTTTTTTTTAAAAAAATTTTTGTTTAAAGAACAGTAGAGGGCAGCAGAGTTTTTAAAAAAATGTAGTAACCCTAAAAGCTTTATTTGAGCACTAGATGAAAGTGCTTGATGTCAGGCATCTTTTCTGTAGTTCTTGCCTTCATCTGAGGCTGAATTTTCCTGTGTCTTGTGCACCTGCCCCAAAGTTACTGTAGGGTCTGCCTCAAATAGATGGAAAATAAAACCCAATGCTTATTGTTTCTGTCTGAATAGTTAGATTGGGTGTCTTTCTCAGTAATTAGACTGGATGTCTTCAAGAAATTGTATTTTTCTCCCTCACAGGGTCAAATTACCCCTTACAGTGGAAGAGATCTTAAATTTTGGGGAAAGCAACAGAGAGTTGTTCATTAAATCCAGCACCTACAGTATCATTCCCATCACTGTTACAGAGATGGGGCTAACAATTAGCTGGATCTTTTCATCAGACCCTAAAAGCATATCCTTCAGCGTTGTCTACCAAGAATCAGAAGACACACCACTGGATCAGTGCAAGGTAAGGCCTTTGTTTCCTTTCTCCCTTAGGGATTGCTGTACACTACAATCAGCTGCTAGAGGAATCAACAAATACAGCTAGGAGGTCTCCACAAGAGTGCCAGTTGCTATTGCATTAAGGACTTACTTCTCCAAGTAAGCTACAGTTCTGCTGAAGGCAGAACCATGTCTTTAATTTTTAATGTTGCCTGCAACACTGTAGCTTCTATTGGTCACACATGAATCGACCCCCTATTAGTACACAAAAATAAAGTCCAAGCCTGCAAAATTCTTCTTTTTTTCCCTACTCAATATTACTTAATTGTAAGCTTCTTAGGGCTGATCTTGTCATGCACTTAAGTAGAGGCCACAAGGAGACACATAAATTGATTAGGTTACCTATATTCCTTACAGTGAAGCATATATTTAAGTGCCTTGATGGTGTGCAAAATCACTTTGGCGCTTCCTAAGGTACCGATTTTTGTAAATGCTGTCCATCTTTCATGAGGATTATGGATGAAGTGGATCTGTGTTACTCAGCTAATTGCAATGTTTTAATGAAGACAAGGCAGCTGTTGGTTTAACCCACCCTGGTAGGGAGAACTCTAAGGCTGTGGAAATAAGACATTTATATAGCATGCATTAATTCACTCCATGGTTATTAACTCCACATAAAATCTCTTTTTTTTTTTCTTAATCTGAAAGCCAAATGAAGAGTGAATATTTGTTCTGTCGTGATATGATATATCTGATAGAAGTTTGAGTTTTATAGGATTACCCTTGATCTACATCAGCTGCTGTTCTGACAGCTGTCTCTGCTAGGATTTTACAGCAAAGTAAATGGTTACGCACACTTTTGCTGTAAGCATAGATAAACAAGATTTGCTGAGAAAGCTTGTTTTATAATACAGGGAGTATAAAAGCATATGCTAAAAGACATTTAACTAAATGCTGCTTTTGGATAAATTTGTATTGGTATCACAGTATCACAGTATCATAAGGTTGGAAAGGACCTCTGAGATCATCAAGTCCAACCTATAACCTAACACTAACACCAACCATCATCTAGACCATGGCACTCAGTGCCTCATCCAGTCTCCCTTTAAACACCTCCAGGGTAGGTGACTCCACCACCTTCCTGGGCAGCCCATTCCAATGGCCAATCACCCTTTCAGTGAAGAATTTTTTCCTCACATCAAGTCTAAACTTTCCCTGACGAAGCTTAAGTCCATGCCCTCTGGTTCTGCCACTGGTCACCTGAGAGAAGAGACCAACCCCTGCCCGACTACAACCTCCTTTTAGGTAGTTGTAGAGAGCAATGAGGTCTCCCCTGAGCCTCCTCTTCTCCAGGCTAAACAGCCCCAACTCCCTCAGTCGCTCCTCATAGGGCTTGTGCTCCAGCCCCCTCACCATCTTCGTTGCCCTCCTCTGAACACATTCCAGTATCCTAACATCTTTCCCATACTGAGGGGCCCAGAACTGGACACAATATTCAAGGTGAGGCCTGACCAGTGCCGAGTACAGGGGGACGATAACTTCTCTGGTCCTGCTTACTACACTATTCCTGATGCAGGCCAGGATTCCATTTGCCTTCTTGGCCACCTGGGCACACTGCTGGCTCATGTTGAGCTTCCTGTCAACCAGCACTCCCAGGTCCTTTTCTACCTGACTACTCTCTAGCCACTCTGTCCCCAGTCTGTAGCTCTGCATGGGATTGTTGTGTCCAAAATGAAGTACCCGACATTTGGACTTATTAAACATCATCCCATTAGAATCAGCCCAGCTCTCCAATCTGTCCAGGTCCCTCTGTAGGGCCATCCTACCCTCTAGCAGATCAACTCTTCCTCCCAGCTTGGTATCATCTGCAAATTTGCTGATGATGGACTCAATCCCCTCATCCAAATCGTCAATAATATGGTGTAGTATAGCACTACTGATGTGTCATGTTTTAGCCCTGGCCCAGCCAATTTCGGCAGCACCAAGCAGGTGGGCTCCCAGTTCCCTTTCCCCCAGCCCAGGGAAAGAGAAATGAGAGGAAAAGACCTGCAGGTTGGAAACTATAAAGCTTTAATGACATAATAATAGTAATGAAGCAAATACTATTAATGAAAATAAAATTTAGACAAATATATGAAATTACACCCCCCACCCCTCAACGACTATATGTCACCACAAATGCTGCAGAGCAAGCAAGGTGAGTGGCAGGAGGGAGCAGGGCTTAGGAACTGAGTTCTGGAATGCACAGATCTGGGATCAGGGGCAAACAGACAGATGAGATCCTCGCTGGACATCGGACATCGAAGAAGAGGGAGAGACCCTTATAATCTCTCAGTCTTATACCAAGTATAGTGTATATGGGATGGAATACTCTGTTGGTCAGTGTGGGGTCACCTGTCTCCTCTGTCCCTCCCTGCAGGTGTGACCCTTTCTCGCCCCTTTCACTTACAGCATTCCACCAACTCACAGATGGCCTTGGTTTCTATAGAAATAAGTATAACCAATGGCCTTTCTGCATCCCAGTGCCCTGTGTTACCACTTCTAGAGAGAAACACTGTCTGAAAACATGCGGTTAACTTTCAGAAAATGAAGTCACTTAGGCGAGATTTAGCTGAAGTTAAAAAAACTGATTCCACTTCAGCTCAAACCAGAATACTACTTTAGTAAGCTTGCTTAGATCAGAAAGATCAGGATTTGATTCTGTCTCTAAAGCAGAGATTTATAGCCATAACTTAATGTTGTAAAGAGGTTATCAAATGAAAACAGTTGTCCCCCTGAGATTTTAGTTTGGACGAATTTTTAATGCTGATCAGTGAAAATAAATAGTTTTGCAAGCACATACACACTTTGGGAGTTTCAGGATGGCTCTGGTCTAAATATTTTTCTGAAGGGAAATGTCAATGTACAGGGTAAACAGCAAGTTTGATTTGATATGTACTGAATTCCAGGTTCTTATTCCTATGACCCGCTGCAACTCTCATAAAGAAACTATCAGAGGACAGGTGAAGGTCAGAAACTCTGGAATCTACACGCTGATATTTGACAACACATTCTCTAGGTAAGTCCTAGCTGGGTGTAAAAGGTGAAATAGGCTTGGTTATGCAGACAGCGAAGCTGATTGGATATACCATTATTCTGCCACTCAGAAGTATAAGAAATTGGTCTTGGCTTTCAAAAGATCTTCAGCCCAAGTTTTGATTCTTGTTCTTTTTTGCGTTTTTTTTCTGCACCCATAATAGAGTTCCACTCTGCTCTCTCAGCCTCTGGGAAGGTAAATAGATGTGAGTCACTTGTGACTCTTTCCAAGACAGTTTAGTCAGATTGTCGTTGTATGAACAACAGACCTCACAAGCCTTGTGCAGCCATTCTTCTTTTTAACACTAGTCAGTTTTTCGCTTAAGCATAAACTGAAAAACTTGCTTACACTTTTAAAACTTAATGTCTAGTTGAATTCAGCGACATAATCATCTTGCTGTCTTTTTTTTTCCTTGGCAGGTTTATCTCAAAAAGAGTGTTTTATCACTTGGCTATTGAGCGACCTGTCATCTATGATGGAAGCGATTTTCCATAGCCTTGACTATACTGTGTTATTTTTAATTAATTTTTAAGAGATGCTATTATTTATGTATTTGTAAGCACTATGATTACCACTGTGTTTGAAGACTTTGAAACTATGCAATAGTTATAAAGCACTTAGAGAACATGTATACACTAAAAAACTGAAGCCTTTTTAGGAACACTAATGGTTCTGTACTGTGTACAGATTGCTGAAAAGCCACATTATTTGATTTAACAGGTCAATAATAACTAAATTGTTTTTCAGTGGGGGAAAAATAAGTGTGGGGGTGTCTAAGTGAAATTCTCTACTGAAAATTGAATTGCTTTTCTTCCAAAAATATCCTTTGAAAGGAAATCTAAAGAAAAATGTTTATTTTGTTGACCTCTTCGCTGAGGAGTACATGTAACCATCACTGTTCTGCTCTACTGCTCTTACAGTCAGAACAACAACTATGCAATACTTCAAACTTCACAGGCATATATTGTAATCCACCTAGAATTTTTTACCTTTTGCAAGTTTTATAAGCAGCAAACATAGGGGTTTTTTACATTTTTGGACTAAGATTTGTTAAGTCTTAACAGGCTTTTACAAATGCTTTGGTACTGAATACCAGTTACAAAACAATACACATGAAGCAACAATTCCTTTCACTTTAAGCTGGTCCACTGAAATCAGCTCTTAAGGTGAGTACCAGTGGCAAAATCAGGAGTATCATTTGTAGAATGATACGACTCACTCTGTGATATCGGGAAGAGGAGCATTCCTTTTTCCTGCTTTAGCACCTTAGCAGCATTCACAGGAAAGCACAGTTTCTGAGGGGGTCTCTCTCTCTCTCTCTCTGTAGACCACGTGGAAGGTAGCAATAATGTTCAAATCAGTCTCAAAAAGTCCATCCAGAATCAGAATGCATATCCAGTCCTAATGAGCTCTCAAGCTGGTATTAGTGTATGCAGTCCTTTTCCTAACCCTTGCAGTTACCCTAACCAGCTGCTAACTTTCCATCTCAGATTTGGGGACAAAGCTGGCTGTAAACATTGCCTTTTAAAGGAAAAACTGGGTTCTTGTTTATCAAAATTTCCATGCAAACTGTCTGCTTTCTATATAGGATTTAAAGTTTTTGTCAAAATACCTGAAGGCAGATTTTTTCTGTTTAAAAATCCTGTCTTCTGATGGAAAGGCGAAACATTTGGTGGGAGAAAAGTGAAAAGCCCGTTGGTAGAAGCCAGCACAGCCTGCCAGGAGCCCTGTAGGCTCCTGGTGGCAGCTGGTACTGGTGTACAGGGGTCATGGTGGGAGATAAAATAAAACATGAGGGGAATAAAGAAAAAAAGGGCAAGCACAAGGCGAAGCAGATCGTTTAGGGAGGGGCAAAGGGGCAAACTGGTAAATGTGAAAAACTAGAGGGATCAGCTCCACTAGGGAAGGAAGTCAGGAGAGTCCAGCTGGTGTTTGTGTGTTGCTGTTGGTGATTACTCAAAAGGAATCTTTTACACCAAAAGACTGGCTGTTTAAAAAATGGAGATCACAGGACAAGGGTTGGCCATTTAAATACCAGCAGCTGAGGTGAAGAAAAACTTCTGATCACAGGAAAGGAAACAATACTGCAGATAAAGCTAGATGTTGCTACTCATTCATTCCAGTTGTTAACCTCGCTGTGTGCATGAAAATAAGATGGACAAGAGACTGAAATTGGCAATAAACAGCATCAGTTCACGAATTATGGCCTATTTCAGTGTTAAAGCTATGTTTTATATTTAATTAGACAAGAAGAGATTATTTATTGCTTAAACATGGAGTACTGTGTACGATATGCTATGCAGTTTCACTGGGCTGTAACTGAAGTCTGCTGCAGTTTTCCTTTAAGCTTTTAGGTTTGGTTTTTAATAGCATTTTGCTGTTGTTTTAGTTAGAATACTAATCTTACTGGGGTATCTTCCTTAAAATGCCAAATGTAAGGGTAAAGGGACACTGTCAAGTACCTTAGGCCAAAATATGACAGCTGTGCTCAGAAGTATTTGAAATATCTCTATTTGGAATTATTTGACAGACTTGCCTCTGCATTTCCTCTCTGCATCCCAGCATTTTTTCATCCTGTGGCAAATATTTTTAAACTGCTGTTCTTGTATCTCTTAAAGTAACTGTCTCCATCCCATAAGCCAGATGTTTCCCTGCAAGCCTTTCCTGTAGGCAGTCCTGAGGCTGGCTGAAGCATATGTTTGGGAGGAGGGGGCAAAACCACTGGATTGTTTTTATTTGGCATTTGAGTCTTTATGGTATCTTTTCTTCAGGTTTTCCTACCCCATGAGAATAGTCTTATGTCTTTTTTGCTCTCTGAAAGAGGTCTAAGAGTGGCAGCCAGAACCTGTAGTTCAAAGATGAAAAGAAGAGGTTGGCTGCTAACAAAGGAGAGCATTTAAGAAGTTTCAAAAGGGGAAACACTCAAACCTGTAACGTACAACAAGTGAACAGGAGTGCAGCTGTTCAAGAATGGGAATCCCATAATGTCAGCTAGAAGAGGGAATCTTTTCCACCTCAAAGGCTGTGCAGAGAAGGCAGTAAAGAACCTGTCATTAGTACTGAACTTTTGATTGAATGTATCAGGTGATTTATTACTGGAGCCATGGAAGCCCTATAAAGAACTTAGCACATGTATAGGTTTGTGCAAGAGATTATTTCATTCAAGCACCTTATACCTCCATTCGTAAAGCACTCGTTCATGTGAGCTGTGCCAGGGGTGCTGGTAAATCTGTTTATTTACAGGTGCTCAGATTTGTTGAATTTGCCCTTTTATTATCCACAGGAATGCAATTAAGAGAAAAGAAAGGGGAAAACTGAAGGGGATGTAGCATTCGTGGGACAAGGAGAATATACATTGTGGTCTGCATAAGTGATTGGGTGTTTTCCTGGGTGCTGGAACAATGGAGGGTAATAATTTTTGTTATGCAGAGGTTTATGCAAAGGAAAGAAAGTAGTTGCTTTAATAAAATGACAGTGTTCCTTTACTCAACGTTACTCAGTGTTGCTTTATGAAAAATCACAGAGATGTGTTGCACGAGCGCGTGCCACCTTACAAAACAGCAAAGCTACAAAAGCCTGACTTTGCTCCTGTTTTAAAACTGAAATTGCACTATAGTTTTAATTATGCTCAGTCACTAAGATTGTAATCTGTTCAGAAGCATCTTTTGGTCTTAACTGCCAAAGAATTGCAAACCTTGTTCGCATCAAACTTCATGAAGCTCCAGACCGGGGAAAAAGAGATTTGTGTGCACCAGCATCTGTGTTACAGTTACAGAGATGTAGACGGTTGTGTACTGGAAAGTTTCTTGATGCTTTTTTCTTCCTTTTTTAACCTCAGGAATTAAAAAAATAAAATTCTATATCGTTGAGAATGTGTGTCCCTTTTTTGCCTTGTAGAGATAGCTTTGTCTGGAAGATACAGCAGATGATCGCATGATCTATTTGTAAACAGGAAAAAAACTTCACAAAATAAGGAAAACAGAAAATAGTTTGTTGTGCTGGTGGACAAAGGACACGTCTGTGAGGTACAACAGAGCAACAGCGGAGATCCCAGAAGGCCAACCCTATCCTGGGCTGCATCAGGAGTGTGATCAGCAGGTCGAGGGAAATGATTCTGCCCCTCTACTCCTGTGAGACCCCACCTGGAGTCCCGCATTCAGTTCTGGAGTCCTCAGGACAGGAAAGACATGGATCTGTTGGAGCAGGTCCAGAGGAGGCCACAAAGATGATCAGAGGGCTGGAGCAACTCCCCTGTGAAGACAGGCTGAGAGAGTTGGGGTTGTTCAGGCTAGAGAAGAGAAGGCTCCCGGGAGACCTTATGGCAGCTTTCCAGTACTTAAAATGGGCTACGGGAAAGCTGGGGAGGGGCTCTTTATCAGAGACTGCAGGGATTGGACAGTGGGTAACGGTCTTGAGATGAAAGAGGGGAGATTTAGATTAGATATTAGGAAGATTTTTTTTCCTGTGAGGGTGGTGAGGCACTGGCACAAGTTGCCCAGCGAAGTCGTGGATGCCCCATCCCTGGAGGTGTTCAAGGCCAGGCTGGATGGGGCCTTGAGCAGCCTGGTGGGAGGGCCCCTGCTCATGGCAGGACAGTTGGAACTGGATGATCTTTAAGGTCCCTTCCAACCCAAGGCATCCTATGAGTCCATGATCCTTAAATAAGCACCAGGTGAGTCAGCCCCCAACCCAGAGGAAATACCACGCCATGCCCTGGCGGCATGGAGCAGCTGGGCCTCCTCTAGCATGGACGCAGCCCTGTGGCTGAGAAATACCTTCATCCACCTTTGGTTCCCCCGAGACGCACAAAGTCACTCCAAGGACAGTGGTTGCACTCACTATTGTCCACAACACCAAGTGGCATTATTCTTCAGCTTTGGGCCCTCATCTGGTTTTCCCCTGGTCCTGGCCAAGTCCATACACCCGGACTCCATAGCACAGATGTGGGAGGGAAAGAAGCACTGTGTGAATCACAGGCAGTCTTCTTCATGTGTTGCCTCTGAGTTTGCATCTGTAGTCCCAGCCTTGGGGCATGTGGTAAACATCCCTTATCTGAGCTGCTGGGGACCTTCAAATGGGGTCAGGAGGTCAACGGACCCTGTCAGATCATTCATCGCTTTTATCTGTTATTTCTGTTTCCTCATGGGACTTTCCTGCTGTGGTAGAGGTTGCAACACTTCCCGTCCCTGTGCCCCAACAGCAGCACCAGCCCCCGCTCCACGCTCATAGGCTTCTTGCTGGGACAGAGAGTCCTACAAAGCCTTAGCCCATTATACAAGGGACCTGCAATACAGGTGTAAGTGACCACATCTTGCTGCACAGCAGCTCTGCAGGAGAGGCTGTAGCTGTTGAAGGCCTTTGTGCAGATCTCCAATAATCCATGTTCATTGAATCTTAGATAAGTCATGGAATTGTTTGAACTGGAAGGGACCTTAAAGCCCATCCAGTTCCAACCCCCCTGCCATGGGCAGGAGCATCTTCCACTGGATCAGGTTGCTCAGAGCCCGATCCAGCCTTGCCTTGAACACCTCCAGGGATGGGGCATCCATGACTTCTCCGCACAACCTCTTCCAGTGCCTCACCACCCTCACAGGAAAAAACGTCTTCCTACTATCTAATCTAAATCTACCCATGTGTTTAGCCATACTGGATAATATCTCATTCTTCCTTTGGTCTAGGAGTAAGGCACTCCCAGCCCTAGTGCTGCCTTACGTAGGGTGTTCACCTGCCCGTTTCTTGACCTGTGCCCCAATATTGCCCTTGGCACATCCAGAATGACTTTCTGCTATGAGGACCACATGAAGCTGCCACGAGTCAGTGGTATCCTCTATATTAGCCCTTGAAAAGTAACAAGGATGCTCTGAAGCCCAAATACAAGGTTCTAAAGCTCCCATGTCCCAGAAGGCTTGGAAAAAAACAGGGAGCACTTTGGGGTGCTGGAACTACAGTGTCTGGTCAGTTAAATGATGAATAATTAATCCAGATCATACTTGGAAATGGTGGGTTTGCACATACTGAATCCAGATTGATGAATCTGGTTTTAGGCTACTTTAACTACCATGACTTCAGCAATTCTTGCAGCACCCATTGCCATTCTCTCATACCTTTCCATTTTTGTTCTGCTCTCTGGAAGAGGCGCTTCTATAAAGCACATCTCCATTTCAGGCAGGAGCAGGCAATGGTTTGGTGCATTTGCCTGCAGAGAGTGAAAGTTTCTCATGGGATCTCCCAGCTTCCTCTCCTTGTACCACAAGCAGGCTGGTGCCTTGCTACGTGACTGCCTGCACCGCGGGCGCAGCTGCCTCCGAGCCCTTCACCATAGCAAACCAATGGCAACCCTAAGCTACTGCCACGACCATTCCCGATACAACACAGCTCCCAGCCTTTGCGTAGTTTGGGGGTGACAGGCCAGCAGACACGTCAGCCACAGTTCCCACCTGGGTGAAATCTGGGGTCTTGGCACACTTCTGATTCCTAGAAGTCTGAAGTTGGGACAAGTAGTTAAAGGATATCAGGGTGATGATGTAACATTCAGGGTAGAGACAACCTGCAACCCTCCTTCAAAGAAAAAGGAAAACAGAAGAGACTGCAACCTGAAACTGGGAATATCTGGGAAAAAAATGGCCTTAAAGAGAGGGGAGTGGAGCCATGTAAGATCCCAGGCCTCTCCTGGAGCTTCCAACATCTGCTTGGTGACTGCCCTGTTGGATCTGTGGGTGAAGGGCAGGCAGGGGAAAGGGTCAACTCTCCACAGTCAAACAACTCTCCGTGGCCAGCTCTCTGCAGCCACCAACTTTCCACAGGACAGCTCTCTGTGGGACACCTCTACATGGCCAACTCTCCATGGAGACAAGCCTACGCAGGGAGCTCCAACCACCAGGTTGGTCTTTTATTCTCATTTTTGGGGGGAGATCTTGTTTTCTAAATTGAGGGACTTAAGGGCATGACATCCCACCATCCCAGCATCCTCCTCAGCCCTGGGCAACCAGGAAGACAAGGAATCAGCAGTCTCCACCACCAGGTAGAGCTGCCCCTGCAGAAAGTTGTCCATGTAGAGGTGTCCTGCAGAGAGCTGTCCATGGAGAGTTCTCCTATACTCACAGGCAGCATCCTAAGAGAATTGTGAGGGGCTGTGGGCCATGGGAGGTGGTACCCATCACCTTCAGGAAACTAGCCCTCAGGGGACAGAGCATCAGCCGAAGGCTGGGGACACCCTGAGAGGGATTTCAGTGGGATAAATCCAGCTAAAACCTCAGGGCAGAGGGACAGAGGAGCTCTGGGAGGGGCTGGCTGCAAGCTGGGTTGCTGGACTTCAGAGAACCCTGACAGATGGAGGAGGGGGCAATGGCAGTGGACATCTCCATGACCAAGTCCCTCTTGCGTAGTGGCTGGCAGTGAAAGACACTGCCAAGGATGAGGCTGCAGTCAGAGGGGGCTGCGGAAAAGGCAGCTTCCCCATGAGTTCATGGAGAACCAGCAGCCTGGGAAACCACCAGCAGCTGCTGGACTGCAGGCAGCTCCAGCAGGACAGACCCCACAAGGGAAAACACATCCTGGCAGGGTCTGATCGCCCGGGCTCCCCCAGGCATAGCAACAAGGAGCAGCTTGACTCAGAGCGGGAGGTGTGTGACCCAGAGATGACCCTGACATCTCAACCTGCTGAAAGTTCATCACCGTTTCACCACCCTCAACAGTTTCACTTGTGAACCAAGCATGATATTTCCCACCACATTCTGTGGAACTAAGAAGCTTTTACCTTCGTTGAGAAGGCCCTGAAATTCAGGTTCCTGGGACCAGTAGAACACTGCCCAGGGAAAAGGAGCTCGAGGCTGCCAGGAAGGACTGCAGAACGGTGGCAACTAAGGTTTGCATGCTTGTTTGTTTCTTTGTTTGCACGCATGACTTGAGGGCTCTTTTGGGGCTAGGAGGACCCCTGGGGCAGGAGCATCTCTGGGAAGGAGCCGCAGGGCTCAGCTTCTGTGGGGAAGCATCTGCCCCCAGCACACTCCCTTCTCCCACACCCTCAGAAACTTGCCCTCCCTCCCAAAACTGCACCCCACCCATCGCCTCCGGAGTCAAAACCCGCTCCAGCACCTGTGGGGTCCTCAGCTGCGGCTTCCACACCCCAAGGCTTAGACACCCATAGTAAATCCTGTTAGCAAGGTTTTCCTCTGGCCTTTTTTGGGAAACCCTTCCCAAATCATGGCACTGGAAACAGGCTATGTGTATGCATCCAAACCTAGGAAGGGCATGTGGGCAAGAAACAACCTGTTCATCCCCTCGCTGTTTGGGACAGTGCCTTTATTTAACAGAATTTCAGCTTCTGATCGCATTGAGATCAACACAAATTGCAAAAAACACCCAAACACTTCTTACACATAGAGTAAAAAATTTGTACATTTTCACTTATTTTTCACCTAAGGAAAAGGTAAAAAAAATTAATCTAATAAATATGTACGAAACTAGAAACCCATCTGCTCACCCTATTAGCTAAAAAAAAGAAGAAAGCTCTTGTTTATTGACACACTTTAACAATGAATGCACAATGCAAACACTTTGTTCCTGCAAGAAATAATTACCAGGAGGCAAACCAGGTTAAATGTGATCATTTAAAAGGAAGCCTAAGCACTACAATTGGCAACTGAATATTGGGAGCTGCAGGCTAAGATTGGGCAGGGCAGATGATGCTTCATCCTGGAGAGAGGATGAGTGAGAAGGAATGGCCACGCGGTGCTCCTGCGGCCTTGGGCACTGTTACGGGGTACGCTACATCACATCGCTTTTGGGAACCCCCACAAACCTGAAGCCTTAATCCAAATTTCATTAACGTCATGTTTGACACTTAATTACTCTCTATCTTACTGGCCTCAGGCTAAATATATTTTCTCACCATTACCAAAGGTACCAGCACATAACCGGCAATCTGCTGAACCACCGGTTTGGGTTTTTGTTCTGGTTTACTACAGATTTGCATCATATGCCAAATACCTCCAAGACAGACGACTCATTGTCTCTGGTGCCTTTGAATTTTTATTGCGAGATGCAACTCGTTTCCAGTATCAAAGTAGGATGTGTAGCAAAAAAATGGTACCAAATTTCACTTTACATCACAGAGCTAAAATATAGGAGAAAGATAGATCTAATTCAGTAATGGCCACTTTATGAACATGAATGACTGGCTTTCCTTTGCAACAAAAACTGCTTAGGTAGTAAAAGAGACTTGTGTCTGCACATGCAGAGATAGCAGTAGCATTTGTGTGCTGCAATAAAGCAGTGTAGGAGCTAAAGGCTGTTTACAGTGAGAGGACCTGGTGTAGGTACAGGCAGTGCTCCTGAAGCCCAGATAGCTCTGTAGGAGATCCCAGCTGGACAGCAAAAGAAGGCTGAACCCCCTACTGCTGTTTCCTATGGACAGGACGGGTGGTTCATCATGCTTCATCTACCTCTGTTGCTGTAGTAGCTGGGTTTATCGCATCCCTGCAAGACTTGTTATTTCAGGTTGTGGGTTGAGCTGCAGATGGGCTGGGTATTTACAGCTGTCAGAAAGATAGCTTTTATCCTCTATCAGCTCTGCTTACAACAAGTATGGCTCATTTTGCTGCCCTGTGCCAAAGGTTTCCCTTCCTTTCAGCCAGCAAACCCAGGTTGGGTCCCTGAGCACAGTGCATGGGGCACCAAGGAGCCCCCAACCCTCCCCTCTCCTCTGAGACAGTCTTTGGCATATACAGACCACTTCCAAAGAGTTTGGAGGGGAGAGAGGGGGGACTAATTTACAAGAGGACTTGGGAAGGAGAGGGCATACCAGAGGAGGCTAAATGGGTGCTGAGAGTCAGTGAGCTTCTCACCTGCCGCCTGCCCAGCATGGCAAAGGACAAGTTTGAGCTGTGCTCCTGGCTGTTGCAGCTGGAGGAGCATTGCTCTGGGCTCCCACTCCGGCAGCAGCTCTGCACCATCCTGCCCAGAGCCATCCTGAACCGCTCCCCAGCAAAGACATAAAGGAAGGGGTTGAGGCAGCTGTGGAGGAAGGCAATACTCTGGGTGACCTGCAGCCCAATGTCCAGCCGATCAGCAGCCTGACAGCTGTATGACACCTTGCTGTAGGTTTTGATGGCTTTGACCAGCAAAACAATATTGTACGGGAACTGAGAGAGAAGGAAAGCAGTGATGATTACAGTGATGATCTTCAGGGATTTCTTCTTTTGGGATTTTTTGGCTTGTAAGAGGGTGTTGATGATAAGAGCGTAACAGACAACCATAACAAGGAGTGGGAGGAAGAATCCGATTGCAACTTTCAAGGCCAGGACAATAAATCTGAAGGTCATGCTGACATTTGGTGGGTACGTAATTTTGCAAACTGTTACATCACCCACCCGCATGCTTTGACTATACATGATTTCAGGTATGCAGAGGCTCACAGATGTCAGCCAGACAGCCAAGCACATGAATTTGCTGCGTAGCAGTCGCCTCTGCTTAGAAGTTTTAGCTTTCATTGCCTGGACAATGGTGATGTATCTGTCAAAACTGATGCAGGTTAAAAACAAGCTGCAGCTGTAGAAGTTGATCTTATACATGCTATTGACAACTTTGCACATGAAGTTCTTGAAGACCCAGCCATCGGAAGCAGCCTTGGCCCAGAAAGGGAGAATGAAGAGGAGGAGCAGGTCTGCGATGGCCAGGTGCAGCAGGTACCGATCCATCATGCTCCTCCTGAAACGGTATTTGCAATAGACAAGCACGACCAAGGCGTTTCCCACCGTGCCCACAGAGAAGATGAGCCAGAAAAACACCGGCAGGAAGGCTCGAGCGAACTGCCTGACCTGCCTCCTCTCACACATGAAGTCTGTATCATTCATCAGATTTCCAAACACAGGCAGCACCGTGCTATTATTCCTGTTATAATCCAGACCGTTCTTGGCAGGGTGGGTGACCTGCAGTGGGACATCAGGTAAATTTGTGTTGGGAGGTGGCTCAGTAAAGCATAAATTTGCCCCTCCCCACCAGATGCAGATGAAGAGTTCCAGTACATTCCCTTCTAGACCGGAAAATGCAAAGGCTGCCAGCAAAACACAGTGCGTTTCAGACTGCTTGAAGCATGTGGAACAGTACAGATTTATAAAAATGAGCTGCTGAGTAACAAACTCTTTAGAAAAGAGCAGTTCACCATCTCCAGTCAGTTGTTAAAATGGCAGGTTGGATCATTCAAAACATGGGAGGTTGGATCATTAAAAAAAAACTGTTGGCTTGGTAGCTTCAAACACATAAAAAATGCAAAATCTCCAACACAGAAAGAGGCAAGGAAGAAGGCTTTGTGTTACCACTATGGTGAGATGGCACCGTTGGCTCAAGAGAAGCAGAAAATTGATGGAGGCAAAGAGTGGGGAAAGAAAAAGCTGAGATTAGAGAGCAGCGTGGCTGTCTACTCACTATGCTTGGAACTGCCATCTTCAGCCAGATCCTTGCTAAGTCTTGAAGGAGGCTCTGTAGATTGGGGGAAAAACAACTGATTTGAAACAGCTTTGAAGTAGAACTGTGACACTTTTCTTTCTTCTTATTATTTTAATAAGAAACCTCAATCCTTTGAATAGAGCTTGGCTGGGAGACAACCACACCACACAGAAATTGATGTCACTGGTTTGAATTATTCAGCTGTTCCGTTTTACAAATTCACATGTAGTCTACATTAGTGTTCAGCTTCTCTATAGCACCGTGACGAGTCCTTTGATGCACTGGAGTCACTGCAACCTCATTTTTAATAAGATGCAGAGTCCCCAGTGCACGCATTAAAAAAGAAAGTAATCTGAAAGCACCACATCTTCCAAAAAACTCATGAGTATAAATGAAATGTGTTTCTTAAATTGTCTAGCAAGTAAAAAGTACCTGCCTTTACTAATAGTTTGCAGGGTTAAAATATTTGTGCTCTCTGCAGCAACTGATAACCTCTGCCTGCAACGTCTCTTTTTTTGTCTGAGTTTAAGGGCAACACTCATTGCTGTTGGCCTGCAAAGCAGACTACTACACCCCAGTAAACAAGAAAATATTGTTTTTTCCTGCTGCAGATGAATTTTCAAGTCAGTCTACCATCACATCAGTTAGCTGAGCCTGGTAGGCTCAATTCCAGTCACACAATCCCAAGTATTCAACATATTCTACATCAGCCCACCTGTGCTAGTGCCTGGGGATAAAGCCCGAGGGCAACACGAGGCGCGTCCTGCCAGTGCTACTGGGGACCTTCAGCTAGCACAGACCTTTCTTCCTGACACTGGTGCCTTCAAAAGCAGGCCATGCAAAAGAAAGCTCACCTCACAAAGTCAAACCTCTCACCACACCACATACTCGAAAACATTTTCCCTGACAGTATCTGGGGCACAAACTGATGCAGTGTGCAGTTCATCTCCCCAGCCTGTGCTGGGGTTAGCTGCGTTAGCAAGTTTGTCAGCAAAGCCAGTGGCTACTTTTAGGGATGGTGACTGTGTTTGCAGCCACTGCTTTGCGTTTGTGGTACCCTCTGGTCCAAATTGCCTTTGATCCCTCTCACATGCCAAAGAGAATGCTTGCAGTAAATATTTGCAGAGCTTCTGAATCCAGCCAAAAAAAAAAGTTTAATGCAGTTGTTTTAATCTATTTAGTAACAACTATTGTGTTCAGAAAGCAGACGGGGGTCTGGTCCTTCCAGATGTTATCTTCATGAAGGAACTTATTGAATCCGAATTACTTACGAGCGAGGCTGACAGCATGAGATTTTTGCAATAAAGGAACATTAGTCTAGACAGAGTATTTGTTTAAAAATAAAGAGATAAAATCAGCCATAAATATGTGCTCTCGTTTTTTTTAAGTTCTCTATCAAGACACATAACCATGCCCAGAACTATGCTGGTCTGTGTATTTTCAAGTACAGATATGAATTTAGTGGCTTTTAATGATGCCACTTGTACCCTGTGCATGCTAGTTGAATTTCTGATGCACAAAACTTTATGTATTTTATTTGACTTCTTTTTAAAGCAGACAACCAAGGAAATTAAATAGCCAAATCATACTAATGCTACAGCCTGGTGCAGAATTTACACCAGTGAAAATACGTGAGCATGTTAAAATGAATCACCTGTATAATGCCTATAAATCAGATCTAGCACACATAAATACAAAGATACAGAAAGTAAGACTGGTCATAGCCACGCATATGTGAATGATGTTAGTCATGTCAGTGGAAAGAAGTGCAAAACAATCCTCTCCCAGCCATGGTTCAAGATGGCAAAGTCTCTGGCAGCAACAGCCCTACAAGGGGTTTTCCTCATCCCTGACCCTATCACAGTAAATATGGGGAGAGTCGATATTTGAGCTAGAATCCTGAGAAGCAAATTGCCACGACCTCACTGGTAGCACAGAGGAGGCAGTGTGCTAACCACAGCAGCCACCTTATGCTGGGGTTTTGCTGTGTTGTTCCTGCTGTGCTTGTTATGGGTTATATTAATAATAACAGTAATGGGGGGTTAGAAACAATAAGCTTTCAGTTGCTCTAGTGAACACCTGATTTTTTTCCGATGGGGAACTTCACAGCACTTTAAAAGCTGACACCAACAGATTGGCTTCGAGATGAGGAGGGGTTGCTTATTAATCAAAATTAGTTTGATCCCCTTTGGCTCATTTTTTGGGGAAAAATGTGGTTTCGGGAATCACTGCATGTGGATCATCTTTCCCAGCTACGCAGCAATTTCAGACCTGCCGTGTTCCACCTGCTGCGACTCCTTGCTTCAGAAACTCTACGGCGAGTTGAAATTTCAAACTGGCAGAGCACTGTCCCCATCAGAACAGCACAAAATTCAAGTATCAAGGCTGAGACCTGCCACATATGACCCAGAGGTGACTGTGGCCAGCAGCAGGCAGTCCACAAGCTACCGTTTTTTCCCAGGTGCTCATTTCCATTTTTCATGTCAAATTTTTTAGCCATGAGACTTACCGTAAATTGCAATTGAAAAGATCATTGTAACTGGGTGAGTTAAATGGCAAATGACTTTTTTAAAAGAAAAAACAATAACATAATTTGTAATTCGGTTTCCTTTCCACAGAGGCTGCATGTGATATGGACAGACAAAAATAACTGAGAGGGGACTCACCAGGACAGTTGCTGCAAGGGGGTCAGCCCAGACGTCACACCTTAGGAGTCACAAGGCCATGCGTGGTGTTTGGTCTTTGCACTCGCAGTTAACATTTGGGCTTTTTGTAGGCTGAGGTGGGTGTGTGCTCCTGGGACCCCAGCCTAAATATTTCTGTCACAGGCTGTTTTCTCTGTGGTTTGTATTGTTTAGGTGGCTCAAACACAGATGGCAATCATCTTCTCTTTTTTATTTTTCTTTGTTGTTTTTCCTGGTAAGCTCTCTCGATAGCAAAAGGAAGACCTCTTAAACCATCATTTTTTTGCTCACATGCATCATGTAGCACAGGGCAAATCAGAGGCTCCTCGCTGCATGTCTGAGTCCTGCTGGGAAACCCTTTCACTGTAGGAAAGAAAATTCCCGAATAAGAACTGGGTCTCTCTGGAGGAGCGAGGAGCCAGGTCTAGTTCTGCCTGCTCCAAACTGGCCCAAAGGCATAGCTCCCCAAGGTTGCCCACCAAGGCTGCAAGCAAGCAGGGGTCCAGATCACAGGGTCTGCGTGATGCCCCACAACATCAGGTGCTTTTCCAGGAAGAGCAAAATGGAATAAAATGAAAGTATAACACCTTCAAGAGAAAAGACCAGGCTATTCCTGCCACAGAAACTGGGGAGACCCAGGACTAAACTGCACGCAGCCACATTAAGTCCCTGCTGGTGGCACATCTTATGTGACAACCATCCAGAAGAGTATGGCAGGAAAGATTTTGAAGAGAAAGACAGTGAGAAGTGGTTAATAAATACACAACCTCGCACATCTGATGTCTTCTTCCCAGCAAGCTGGCATGCAAATTACGGTGACTTAAATTCCCCTCTCTGCAGGAAGTCCAAGCACCGTGGGGATTTGCTGGATGGTGTTCAGCTGTGACCAATGCTCATTCAACTCACACTTCAAGAAAATTTCCATATTGCAGTTCAGGCTCAGTTCCAATTATGGAGAAAACAATGGCTCAGGCTAAGTTTTGTGTTTGGCTCAGCTGTCACTTATCACCACACTCCAGCATCAGCAGCATGGTATCCCCTTCCAAGGGGAAGGAGCCCAGGTGCTTCAACTCAACTGCAAGATCATAGAATGCTTTGAGTTGGAAGGGACTTTTACAAGTCATCTAGTCCAACCCCCCTACATGAGCAGGGACATTTTTAAGTAGATCAGGTAGCTCAGAGTCCCATCCAACCCGACCTTCAAAACCCATGCTAATGTGTCTGTTTTCTTTAACTAACTAACTTTAACAACTAATTAGTTGTCATCCTGAAACAGGCGTAGGTTTGTATGTGGTGACATCTCTGTACAACACATGGCCTTTCTTGCCTCCTGGACCCTTGGGTAAGAAAACAGAGGTGGGTGAGCAGCTCTCAGCTAAACCCAAAGAGCACTTGCCAATGAAAACACAGGTGTGAAAACACAGGCAGAGCCTCTGGGCTCACATATGAGTTTCTCTGGGCTGGAAAATGGTTGCCTGCCAGCTCAGTCATTTTAATCACACCTAATTCAAGCTAGTTTGGCCCTCAGTGTAATGCAAGGTGATTCAGTGTTGGGAGAGCTACACAAACTGAGGTGCGGCAACAGCATGCCTGAGGGCAAAGCCTCTGATGCAAAGGGTCCTCGCATCCTTTTGTGTCCCCATGAATCTGAGCCCTCACATTCTGGAATAAACTAACTTAAATTAGGCTTAACCTAATTCTCCTTAGAAGAAAAATAATAAGTATAATTTAACCGACCCACCTCAGACAGCCCATTGTCCTAGAATTCCCTGGGCAGGTAAATCTCCAGACCAGAACACGGGTGGCTGCTCATCCTGTTTGTTGTCTTTCTGCCACATGCCATTTATTGAGTGCCAATGACAAGATTTTTGCCCCCGATGGTGAGAACAGAAGCAGGACAAAAGTGTGAACCTTAGTAATCATCTTGCCAAATTTCTGCCAAACTGGTTCCCTATTTACATCCTCGCTCAATGTCGTCCACAGTGAATTCATTTCTAACAAAAATGGAGACGGTGTGGTCCATTCTTGTGATACCAGCATACATCGTCAGATAAATTGTGATTTCCTTCCAGCCTATATCATTACAAAATTAAGCATTTCCATTTTCCTTACAAATATATTGCATTCACAGTCACCAAGAGTGCTTGCAAGGGTTAGCACTTTTTATATTTTTATGTTTAGAGTAAGTGGGAAAATGAAAGCTGCCAGCATTTCTCATATGCCTTATTTTTAACTTCAGGATGTCTAATTTTAAGCACAAGTTGAGGATTATTTTTAAGCTTCTTCTTCAGTGCATGTACTAAAGGCAGAGATGTAATCAGTGTGATGTACTGATCAGGTGCTGGAAAGATTTTGCAGAAATAGAACAAAACTTGGGGTTACACCCTTTGCTGAGGTTGACAAAGAAGTTTCTTTTTTTTTTCACAGTGAAAACTGCACTGTGCTTGCACTAAATCTGACTTTTAATATGCCTCTTTTCCCTTCCCCAGGTAAAAGAAGGGTGTTAATCTGTTTATCTTTGATCAGGCTGTTTTACAGGTTCAACAGCCCCTCAGATGGTCTGTTTAGGAGAGGCCACAGCCACAATTCAACAACATCTATGAGGAGGATATCTGCACTCTATGAGATCAGTGCCTCTTGTACACAAGAAAATCACATTATCTAGGAACATTGTATAGATCAAAACACTTGAGTTCAAGGAACATGAGACTGGGCATGACAAGTCACCTCAGCTGTTTCTTGTTACTCCAAAGTCAAGCAAGACAAAGCACGTGAGATATTCCTGACAAGAAAGACTTGCTCTCCATTAAGTAGTCTCTTAATATCTTCAAGCACAGAGGAGAATGACCCTATGTAATATCATTCACATCCTAGATACTCACAAACATTTTGCAAATCAAAAGCATGGTTCTGTAGAACTTTTCAGCATTTTTAATTCCACCAATAATGCAATTTCAGCCAGGTTATTTCCTTATATAGGCTATGAACAGTTTCCTGGGGTTTTCAGTGGCAGAACTAGAGGGTCAGTGGCAGAACTAGAGGGCATGGACTTAAGCTTCATCAGGGAAAGTTTAGGCTTGATGTGAGGAAAAAGTTCTTCACTGAAAGGGAGACTGGCCATTGGAATGCGCTGCCCAGGGAGGTGGTGGAGTCGCCGACCCTGGAGGTGTTTAAGGGGAGACTGGATGAGGCACTGAATGCCATGGCTTAGATGATGGGTTGGTGTTAGTGTTGGTCTTAGTGTTGGGTTATAGGTTGGACTTGATGATCTCAGAGGTCCTTTCCAACCTTGTGATACTGTGATACTGAGAAAAAAAAAAAAAAAAAAGAGGAGATACCTATTCCTATTTCCAGCAGGTGTACAGAGCCATTGCCGTGATCAAAAATGTTTGCAAGTTGTAATTTTTGAGATGAGTAAGACCTGCCTGGTTTGTTTTGGTTTTCTTTTTGTTGTTTTTTTTTTTTTTTTTCCCAAGGATACCCTGTGTTCTCATAAATTCTCCTCAACCAGCCCAGTTGCAGGTGGAAGTGTATGAAGCACTCCTGTGAATCGCATCCCAGAGTTAACACTCTGGATCTCCAGAAAACAAGATACCTGTAACCAGAAGCCACCTCGCAATGACGCAGGTCTGACTCCCTCCCTGTTGTCACACAAGATCACCACAGCAGACACAAGGTTAGACACTCCTGTGGGGAGCTCGGCTGCCTTGGCCACACAGTCCCACCTTTCTCTCTCTGACTTGGTATTTCACAAAAGACATACTTGACATTTTTAATGATGCTGAAATCTGCAAAAACTCCTACTTTAGATGGATTAGGCTAGAATGTGGTCTTCTAGACGTGCTGCAACAAAATCGTGTCAGCTCAGCTAATAAATATGCATAAATAAACTGTTCCTGCGGGGGGGGGGGGGGGGGTCGCCTGTGCAAATACACAGAAGTGAATGGTAACAGATGATATCAACGCCAAAGTCAACAGGCTTTGCAACCTCACTGATACGCACCGGAGGAGTCCTGACAAGTAGTCTATGCATCTTGCTTTGTTCACTCAAACAGTAAAGTTGATTCCACCTCCATTCAAAGCTTTTTATGACCAAGGGATGGCTGTCTCTATACAATAATACTGTTTATTCATCAGTAAGAATAAGGATCTTGGTGATAGCAAGGAAAGATGCATGCCTACCCTTTTTCACACCAAGTGCCTTGTCTAGTAAAGCTCAAAGCTCTTGCTGTGAACGGCTGGTTTGGCAGAGGCTTGCAGTTGAATGCTGCTTCTCTACTCTCAGCCTCAGAGGAGTATGAGTTCAGTGAGAAAAACAACGCCTACTAACAGCTAACTACTAAAACACCAAACAACTTCATCCACCCCAAACAATTGATTAACTACTGTTTCTATGAACTGCTGCACATTTTTGAACTGCGAGTCTGTAACACAGTGTGATCCATGTACTGCATGGGGGCTATGGGAGCCTCTGAACTCTGATTGTGATGCCCGACCCCAGGAGAACAACTCCCACCAGACCAGGCAGCTCTGTTTGCAGCCTTTTCCCTGTCCTAAACGAAAGGTCACAGAGCCGGCTCCAATGCTCCAATCAGCAAAGATTTGGCTGTTGTGAAGTACCCTTGCAAAGTAACAGAGTATGCATCAGATTTCTGGGAGAATTTAAACAGATGCACGTGAGTGGGAAATACATCCTGGACCCAGCTCTTGCCTCGTTGCTCAGGCTTGATAGAAACCATTCCCTCACTTGTCCAGCGCTGCAATAAAGGACGCTACTTTCCAGAACTCCAAAAGGAGTCTCATAGAAATTATTCGCTGGTGCTTTCGCTTCAAGCAAGACCTCAGACGCCGGGCAGCGGGCGAAGGTGGAGGGCGGCACCGAACGGCGAGTCAAACCGTGCAGGCACTGGCCAAGGGCGGGGCCAGACGGGGTCGAGGGCGGAATAGGCAGGGCCGAGGGCAGAAAGGGGCGGGGCAGAGAGAGGTGACAGGAGGGGCCAAAGGTGGAGAACTGCGGTGGGTTCCCCAGTCAGTGTTAAGATTTTTAATGGGCTGATGTCAAAGGTTCTGTCCTGCATGAGATGCAGATCCACGACATTTGAGAGTACAGGTGGATTTAAAGTAGAAATCTTTAACCCACTCTTAGACACTCTGAGAGAGAGCAGAGGAGAAAGGGTGCTCGCTGCTTTGGGAAGGATAGGATAGGATAGGATAGGATAGGATAGGATAGGATAGGATAGGATAGGATAGGATAGGATAGGATAGGATAGGATAGGATAGGATAGGATAGGATAGGATAGGATAGGATAGCCCTCGCCTCACAAGTCTCAGGGATCTCTAGTTTGAATGTCTGGCATTTTAGGACACTCAGGTGGATACAGTGCACTCAAAAGAGAATAACAAATAATTTCTATACTAAGAAGTTTTTAACTATGTTCTTGTTTACCTCCATTGCTGTTTACATTCAAGATGTTGGTTTTGCTTTGGTCTTAGCACTTTGCAATAAATGAAACTTTTAAAATGAAACGGGTGTTGCCGTTATGTTTTCTCTGGGTCTGGAGAGCCTCTTGATGAAGCCTTCTCACTCCAGCTACAGCAGGCATCGCTCTGGCAGGCTCTCATCCTCCTGGGGGACTTCAACCACCTTGACAGGAGCACGGTGAGCTGCAGGCAATCCAGGAGACGCCTGGAGTGCACTGAGGGCAACTTCTTAAGCCAGGGAGCAGACAGCCCTACCAAAGGGGGTGCAATACTGGACCTGATGGTCACCGACACGAGGAAGCCAATCGGTGACATCAAGATTGGACGCAGCCAGGGCTGCAGTGATCACACACTGGTGGGTTCCCAGTCCTAAGGGATATGGGTCAATCAGGCAAAGAGTGAAATCAGGACTCTGCATTTTAGGAAAGCAAACCCCCAGCTCTTCAGGGAGTGAGTCAATAGGATACCCTGGGAAACTGCCCTCACAGGCAATGGAGCAGAACAGAGCTGGCAGATGCTTTCCAGAGAGCGCAAGAGCTCTCGATCCCCAGGTGGAAGAAATGAAGAAAGGAAGGATGGAGACCATCATAGCCGAGTCAAGACCTGCAGGTGAAACTAAAAGGCAAGAAGGACATGCACAGGCAGTGCAAGCAGGGACAGGCATCCTGGGAAGAGTATAGAGATGCTGCCCAGTTGTGTGTAGGAAGGGCCAAGGATGATCGAAGCTGAACTCATCCCCCGTGAATCCTTCCCCTCCCACTGAAGGAGTTGGGGTGGCTTTTGTCATGGGGCACAACACAGGGAGCCTCCACATTGTCTCCTGGGAGACCCCAGAGAGACCTTTGCACCAGGGCACAGCCACCATGGCAGCTCCCAACTCGTGGCCCCTGGGCCACTCTGGTGCCCCAGATCCTTCACACCTTTGTGCTTCCTGAAACCTCCTGCCACCAAGGTAGGTATCAACACTGAGCGATGCAGCCTGGGGATGCAATTGGGGACAAGAGCAGAGGTGGCCATCAGCCTTGGCTCCTGTCTCCCTTCCACGCTCAAACATCCTGTGGCAACTACCCACACAGCAGCAGCCCTTACCCACAGCCTTGGCTCACCGAGTGTAGGAGGCAGCCCAGGACCCACAGGATGTACGGCTCCCTGTCTGCTCTGGCACCACCAGAGCGGCAGGCAACGACATGACAGGGACTCGCCTGTCCCCTTCCCCAGGGAAAGCAGCCTTTTAGAAAGGGAAACCTTGCAAAGATGGAGAGCATACAAGAATATACAGAATTTTTAGACCAGTAGAAATAATAAGATCTACTCCTGATCTACACTGAGCTCATTTTGCTCCCGATTCTTTAATTCTGTGAAAATAATGGTCAACAGCAAATTATGCTTAGGTGTGTTGCAAAGGAGTAGACCGTCCCAAGCCTGATCATCTGGTCTCCTGTCTTGCAAATTTCAACTTTCGTCTTTTACTCATGCTTTTTTTGAAATAAGCTTATGTGAGATGGCCAGGTTACAGCCAGGATAACGTGTTGGTGTAAGGATAGAAAAAGCCAGTGACCAGTCATTCCACTGATACCCTAGTGTTTATTTTTCACACGGTGCATCTTTGTCCTTTGGCTTTCATCATGAGCTTGTTTTTCATCTGGGACATGAGGCTCAGTCTGAGTGATGGGAAGTCACGATCACATAACTCCTTATCTCAGAAGGCTTAGATCAATGTTTAGAATCATTGAAATGGGGTTGTCAAGGCTGGTGGTGTGGCTGAATTGAAAGGTTGTATAAATACTGTCCAAAGGGTCTAGTGAAAACCCTGGTTTTGAGGCTGTTTGGAGAAGCAAGTCCATGGGCAGTTTGTGGAGTCGTAAGAGGTCTAGCTCACTTCCTAGCGGTGGCTTTGATAATATGACTCTAACCAGGGAACTGCCAGTCCAAAGCTGCTGCTGCATGAGGTCAGAGATTGCTGGAAGGCAGTGGTCTGTGTGCACAGCCCAAAGGCAAGCAGGGTCATCAATCAGTTGTACCAGGTGTCCGAGTAGTAGCCAGGTCAGTAGGTGCCTGTGCCCGAGCAGGACAGCACAGATCTAATTCAGAATGGATGCACAGGACTTCCAGAGATTTCTGGGGCTTGGTGTATCCTACATCATTTCTCCTGGAACTTGGTGGCAGAGGCTGTGCAGGCAGTACAGAAGACAGTAGTTTGCCTGTGGTTTTCCCGGAGCTGTGGGGAATAACCAGTCTACCTTTTTATTTTAGTAATCTTGAGAACTGCTCTGGAAGTTGGAAAGGAGGCCTCTGCAGGTGCTCCAAGACGTGTTAGTGACCTGGAGATCTCTAGGGCTTTTATACAAATTTGTGGAGACTTGGAGTTGTGTGATTGTGGGACACTGTGTCATGACAGGAGTGTCCAAATATGAGGACGGTTCCTCGGTAGTTGTTTGAACAGGGAGTTGAAGTCCAATTCCTTTTGGGTCCAGAGTACCCCTGGGAATCCCCCCTTGTGTGGCTGTGTCTATAGACACTCACTTGAAGGGGAAAAAGCTGTTGTTATTATTAAGTGACTGAGAGTTCCCTGAGTTGCACTGTCCATGTGCACCTTTGCAGAAGACATAGCTTTGGCTGCTGCTGAGAAAGCTGGTGCTTCTGCTGGTTTTATAGACAGGAGGAAGGCTTGAGTTCTAGAAGAACTGAGGGCAGGTAGATTTGCTCTATCATGTCCTATCACAGCTGTGTCATGTGAACAGGGGGATGGCTCAAGTGTAGCCCCACGGGTCCTGCTGAGACTGGAAGTGTCTTGTTTGAATTCTTGGATGTACTTGTACCTGCAGTGCAAAGGGTGTGCGGACAATGCATCTGAAAGAGGACACAGCTACTTGTAAGAGACCTTCCTTTCTCTACAGGATAGGGAGAGACCAGAAGAAAGCAAGCGTGCCAAGAGTAAGGTGATTCATGAAAGAGCAATAGAAAGTTGTAGCCTGTTTTGTTAATTAAACGTCACGTTTTATCTGAAAATAACAGAGAATCGGTCAAGTTCGTGGATTAACGAGCACCACAGTGGATTGCTCAGGTTCATTTCCAAAGCCTTACAGAACCAATACCCATCCTGTCACAGGAATTTTGGATATAAAACTTCACAGTGTTCTCCTTCTTCCAGAATCCTCCAGAGCTCTCAGTTTATACAGCCAACTATCCATCCTCTGACTATTATGGGAATACATGTGGTGAAGAACACATCCCAGAAGCAGAGCTTAACGAGATGTGTGGTCTTCTTGATGACTTCTTCAAGTCACTGCCGCAATCTGAAATGTTGGAACTTGTGATGACCCAGGCTGCTGTCTGTCCATCTGTCAGCAGTAACCCACTGCAGGTTGAGAGCAAAAGCAGCGATAGCCTTGCTTCAGCTGAGGAGAAACTCCTGCAGCTTCCTGCTCCGGAGGTAAGGGGAATTATTTGATTTTGAGGCCCCATTGCTCCTTTAATGGGTGAGAATCCTGATGTAGGTCATAGTCTGTATATCTGGGTGTTACCTGGTTAAATAAGTGGGGCTTATTCTGTTTTGAATAAGGGACTGTTAGGCTAGATTCCCTCCTTTTAGTAGAAATAGTCTTTCTCTGACTAGTCTCCTCTTCGCAGACTCAAGAGAGGCCCAGGTAAGATAGGGTAGGATAGGATAGGATAGGATAGGATAGGATAGGATAGGATAGGATAGGATAGGATAGGATAGGATAGGATAGGATAGGATAGGATAGGATAGGATAGCCCTCGCCTCACAAGTCTCAGGGATCTCTAGGTTGAATGTCTGGCATTTTAGGACACTCAGGTGGATACAGCGCAGATCCTTCACACCTTTGTGCTTCCTGAAACCTCCAGAGAGACCTTTGCACCAGGGCACAGCCACCATGGCAGCTCCCAACTCGTGGCCCCTGGGCCACTCTGGTGCCCCAGATCCTTCATACCTTTGTGCTTCCTGAAACCTCCTGCCACCAAGGTAGGTATCAACCCTGAGCCTTGCAGCCTTGGATGCCCTTGGGGATGAGAGCAGAGGTGACCACCAGCCATGGCTCCTGTCTCTCTTCCAGGCTCAACCATCCTGTGGCAACTACCCACACAGCAGCAGCTTTGCCCACAGCCTTGGCTCACCCAGTGCAGGTGGCAGCCCAGGCCCCACAGGAACTCAGGGCACCACCAGCATGTACGACACCCTGTCTGCTCTGGCACCCTGGCACCTTCAGCACCTTCAGCATCCCTGACCCCCGGTCACTACCAGCATCCCCACCAGCCCTGTCTCCCTAGGAGAAATGGCACAGATGTTCAGAAAGCCTCAGCTCGCCTCCCTGCCCCCAGGGTGCCCTGGGAAATGGCACGTGCGAGGTGCCAAAGCCCCACTCAGTGCCCAAAGCACACCCAGAGATCCCTGAAGGGCATGAGCCGTCCCCAGGGCCAAGTCACCACCAGAGCAGCAGGCAACGACAGGAGGGGGACTCCCCTGTCCCCTTCCCCAGGGAAAGCAGCCTTTTAGCAGGGGAACCCTGACAAAGATGGAGAGCATACAAGAATATACAGCATGTTTAGACCAGTAGAAATAATAAGATCTACTCCTGATCTACGCTGAGCTCTTTTTTGCTCCACACAGAGGTAATGTTTGAGAAATCTATTGCTCAGCCAAAATCTCCACAGAAGCAAATGCTCTTCACAAAGTGATGGGGCCCATTACCTTGACATCTGCTTGCATGGAAACTGCATCAGAGTCACTAAAGCTTTAGCATATGCACTGGTTGTGCAGCGAGCCAGATGTGCCAACATCTTAGCTCTCTAAAATAATACTTGTTCCATCAGCGCATTTAACACCTTTAGATGGTCACTTCTGTGAAATCACATCACACTGCTGACAATGATGCAAACTCTTCACCACTTTTCCTTTAGATACACATGCTTATAGTAGACTTCCCTGTGAATAAACTGGGTTTGTCTTTCACACCGAGGAGCAAACCAGCACTGAAGTGAGTTCTGATGGGTGAAGTTTTCAACAATCTGCACCCAGATGACTGAGAAATACAAAGAAGAACTTGAACCATGATTAAGAATTAATTGCATTTCTGTAAGTGAGCTACTGGAGTCACCAACAAGAAGCTGCCTCAAACAGTTCAGGTTTTCTGGAGAAAACCTACTATCTCTGTGTGTCTTTGCAGGAAAATACTGTGTGCAATACGTATTATAATACAGTTTCACCTCTATTTGTCCATCTCTGTGAGGCATATATTTGGTTTTCAATGGCATAAGTTTTTTAACCTAACAAATTGCAATCCCAAAACCACACACTATTCGCCCATTTCATTTCAGGTACACTTCATGTTACCCCAGTCCCATCTCGGATCTGGACGGTCCCCGAAGTTTATAAAAGGCATTTTTAAATAAAGCATTCTCACTAGGAGTTTACATTGAGAGCAAAAATGAAGAGACAGCAGTAATGTGGAATTTCTCCATGGGGTCAGAGCCGAAGGGTGAAGGAGCAACAAACGAAGGAGAAGCCAGAAATGCACTCATGCAGCGAGCAGCCAGGAATCCCTGGAGCACTCAGCCCAGCGAGCACTTCAGGGGACTAATCCCACTTGTGAGAGGCAGTGAGAGGGCACAGGGCTTTGCTCAGCCCTGTCAGAACGGGCACGAAGCTCGGCACTGCCCGGCTCCCAGGAGCTGCGCAAGGGGCCGGGGCCGAGGCCGGGGGCGGGACGGGGGCGGGGCCGAGGGCGGGGAGAGGCGGGGCCGAGGGCGGGGAAGGGGCGGGGCCGAGCGCCCCCCGTGCCGCGGCCGTTGCAGCGCGAGCGCCCCCGAGCGGTCGTCGCCGAGATGCAGCGGTCGCAGCTCCCCGGCTCCCTGAATCCCAACACTTTCCCGGCCAAGCTGTGGCAGCTGGCGAACAGCCCGGGCGTCAGCTCCGTGCGCTGGGACGCCCGCGGCGAGGGGCTGCTCATCCACCAGGCGCACTTTGAGCGCGAGCTGCTGGGCGCGGGGCCGGCGGCCCCGGGGGATGCCGGATTCTCCGGCGTCTTCAAAACCAAGAACTTCGCCAGCTTCATCCGGCAGCTCAACCTGTACGGCTTCCAGAAGGTGCTGGGGCCGGCGGGCAGTGGCAGCGGCGATGGCTCCGCGGGGCTCCTGCACCATTTCCAGAGCCCCCACTTTCGCCGCAACCGCCCCGACCTCCTCGTGCACCTCAAGCGCCTGACGAAAGCCAACAGAGCCAAGCTGGCAGCTGGCCTGGAGGTGACCGCCCGCCCGCCCGGCCGCTCCCACCGCCTGCTGGGCACGTGCCCGGCTGCGGATGCACGGCCACTGCCCTCGGCGCTCGGCACGGCCACCGGAGCCGGTGAGGCGGGGTGGGCACGCGGGGCTGCGGCGGCATTGGGAACCCCGAGGGGCACGGGCTCTGCCAGTCGGGGCTCCCTGGGGGGAGGAGGGTTCTCTGTCCTTGCTGGGGCCCCTTCTCACAATTGAAGGGAAAACACGAAAATGGAGAGTCAAGATTAAAGCACAGGCAGACGGTGGCAGCTGGCGTGAGATTAGGAGTGAGCGCGCGCATATATACCAGGGGCGGCCCGACTGGTGGGGACAGCTAAGACAACTTTGTCAGTTGAGCCCAGGAAAGAACTGGTGGTAGCTTTTCCCTAATGGCTCCCTGCATTTTATTGGCATTTTATCATAATTTGTAGAGTTTTAGGTGGAACAGGAGTGACTGAAGTCATTACGTCAAACCCTGCTGATTGGTTGAGAAAAGTTCTCCCCTTGCATGCCAAATTTGACCTGTGTGTGCCCAGTCGGAGTGGTTATGGGAATGGATTGCCTCAGAGGCGGGGAGCCTCTATTTGTGGAGGTGTGGTTTAGTATCTAACGATATCACCATGATGTTATAATGAGTACAGGTCAACTGGAGGGCAGGTTTGCCAGAGCAGCTGCTGGAATCCATCTCCTTGGAAAATAATTGGGCATTGTACCGTGCTCCTTGCTGATAGCAGGGGCTGGCTACGTCTGTGTGCAGACGTCCCGTCCCCCACTTCACAGGGCAAGGTGTCCTTGCTGCATTCCTTTCTGATGAAAAATGTGCTGCACGTGTGTCTGTTGCATCTCTGCTGAGTTCCTTTTGGCAAAGTTTGAGTTGTTTTAGTCTAAACAGAACTAGTTGAGCTGCCCGGAAAAAAAAGTTGCCTTTGAGTTCTTTTCTCTTGACAAATCAAGTGACTTGCCATAAAGCTACCTGGAGGATTTGGGCATTGCTGTTCCCTTGGTTGTCCGTGAGCCATCAGCTTTGGAGTTTCGTAGAGTCTTTCTTTAGGATCTTCTTTTGTTTTCCCCCATCTTGTCTGATTTAACAGGCACTGGTTTCTCAATTACTCTTGTTTGATTTTGATTCGTAACACCTTTCTAAGTGCTGATAACTTGTTACTGCAGGCTTTGGGTGATGACATGCTACACAGAGATAGATATACCTCTATGTATATATATAAATTTTTTCTAATATCTTTTACTATTCCCTGTCACTCAGGACTGTCTCCAGGTTTTAACCTCCATTCCTGGGCAATGCGTTCCACACAAGCCAGCTATCGAACAGGTTTGAACAAAATTTCTGCACTTGCTTTTCTAAGAGATATTTAAATGTGATATTTACAAATATTTTTCTGAAACATAGGGAAGCTTTATAATCCGAGAATATCCTAATAACGCAAAATCAGTCCAGGAGAATAAATATGCTTTAAGAAGAAGAAATCAACCTTAAAATCACTTGGGATCCAGAAACATATTTCTGGGATGTAGTTGACTGTCTGATTATTGAAAATTCCGTCAAAACAAGCCATTGAATTCTGCATGCCAAACAGAAATTCTGGAAGTCTGATAACTGTGTGTGAATTTTTCCAGCTGCACAGCAGAGCTGTTCATCACATGCCCACTTAGATCCCCTGCCTGACTCTGCAGGTTCTACGCACTGGACATCCAACAGCTGCTGCTCGCTCCAGGTGAGTGTGGCCAACTGACATTGGTTGAGGGCGGAGGAGACTGTAGGAATGCCCTGTAGGTTTACGGACCTCTGGAATGAAGGATGTAAATTTGAAAGTGGATCTGCTTGGGCAAGTGAAAGGGAAGTGGTTTACGAACCTGTATGTCAAAGAGCCCCTGAGCATTAAACGGGTGGTTTTGTCATTCCAGTCAGGTTTCGGGGTGGCAGCGTGGTGAGTGTCCACATCAGTTTTTTCTGGGTATGTTGCTGGACTTCACCAGGGTTCATGTTAGTTAAGGAGTCTTTGTTCCTCTTTGAAGAACGTCTTTGCCTGGACAAATCGGATTCTTTAATACTATGAAAATAATGGGCAACAGCAAATTATGCTTAGGTGTGTTGCAAAGGAGTAGACCGTCCCAAGCCTGATCGTCCGGTCTCCTGTCTTGCAAATTTCAACTTTCATCTTTTATTCATGCTTTTTTTGACCTAAGCTTATGTGAGATGGCCAGGTTACAGCCAGGATAACGTGTTGGTGTAAGGATAGAAAAAGCCAGTGACCAGTCATTCCACTGATACCCTAGTGTTTATTTTTCACACAGTGCATCTTTGTCCTCTGGCTTTCATCGTGAGCTTGTTTTTCATCTGGGACATGAGGCTCAGTCTGAGTGATGGGAAGTCACGATCACATAACTCCTTATCTCAGAAGGCTCAGATCAATGTTCAGAATCATTGCAATGGGGTTGTCAAGGCTGATGCTTGTGGATTGCTCAGGTTCATTTACAAAGCCTTACAGAACCATCCTGCACACAGGAATTTTGGATATAAAACATCACTGTGTTGTTCTTCTTCCAGAATCCTCCAGAGCTCTCAGTTTATACAGCCAACTATCCATCTTCTCACTGTAATGGGAATACATGTGGTGAAGAACACATCCCAGAAGCAGAGCTTAACGAGATGTGTGGTCTTCTTGATGACTTCTTCAAGTCACTGCCGCAATCCGAAAGGGAGATGTTGGAACTTGTGACGACCCAGGCTGCTGTCTGTCCGTCTGTCAGCAGTAACCCACTGCAGGTTGAGAGCAAGAGCAGTGATAGCCTTGCTTCAGCTGAGGAGAGCCTCCTGCAGCTTCCTGCTCCGGAGGTAAGGGGAATTATTTGATTTTGAGGCCCCATTGCTCCTGTAGTGGGTGAGAATCCTGATGTAGGTCTTAGTCTGTATATCTGGGTGTTACCCGGTTCAATAAGTGGGGCTTATTCTGTTTTGAAGAGGAGCTCAGGGACTGTTAGGCTTTTTGTTGCCAGATTTCCTCTTTTGAGTAGCAATATTCTTTCTCTGACTAGTGTCCTCTTCGCAGACTCAAGAGAGGCCCAGGTTAACTAAACCCCCCAGCAGCCTCTTGTCTAGTGGTGTTTCCAGAGCCTGGGATCACCTATGATGCCATATACTGACTCGCAGGTTTCTCCTCTCTGGACTGAAGGCAGCCCTTGCAACCACATCCTTCCTGTCTCTCCAGGATAGGGAGTGAATAGAAGGAAGCAAGCGTGCCCAGGGTCAGGTGGTTCAGGAAAAAAATAAGGAATGTTTTTCAGTCATAGCCTTTGTTGTTAATTAATTCTGCTGTTGTATTTGAAAATAACAGAGTCTTACAAGTGTGTCGATAAATGAGCGGCTCAGTGGACTGCTCCTGCTCATTTCCAAAGCCTTCCAGAACCAATACCCATAATGGCCCTGTAATTTTTTGATAAAGAACTTCATTGTGGTTTGCATCTTCCAGAATCCCCCTGTGCTGTCACCTCATACAGCTGAGCAGTCACTCTTTGACTGGCTTGAGAGTGTATTCAGTGAGGACAAGAAAAAAGAAGGAAACCGTGAAGCTGAGTTTAAGGTGGTTCGTGAGACGTATTCACCACCTGAAGCTGAAATTGTGAAAGTTCACCCTGTTGCCGTCCTTCAGAATGACAGCAATCAACAACTGCAGATGAACAGGGAGAGCAGTGATACAGCTGCGGCAGCTGAGGAAAACCCTCTGCAGTTCCTTCTTAATTTCGACATACGACTTTTCGTGGCAGCCAATGAACAATTTGTGAGCATTCAGGAAGCAGGTGAAAAGCTGAGCGAACAAAAAGATCTGTGCGCAACTCAACCTGTCGAGAAGTGCTTCCAGGAGGAACCATGCGATCCAGAGCAGGTAAGGGGCAACGGGAGATAAAATACCTCATGGGTTTTGAGGTATGCGATGGTGATGCTGGGGTCTGGAGTGACAGCTTTTTAAACTTCATGCCTACTTAAGAACTAAAGGCTTCTCTCAACTGAAGCTTTGAATGCACAGTCAAGAGTTCTCTTGGTGAAGCGAGATTTAAAAAGAAGAGGGAATGAAAAAGTACCCGACATTAATGTGGACGAGATGTGTTGGTCTCTGTTGGCCAAGCCAGGGTGCCCATTAGCTTGGGAAATGTACATAGGGCCGGTGTATTCCTGGTGATGAAGTGGAAACGTTTTAGGTTATAACATGCTATTTCTAATCTTAAAATAAAAGCCAGTATTCTGAGCATTGTCACTGAAGGCACAGATTTTCGTTCAAATTCTAAATAGGTGTTTAGGTTGTTTCTGATAAACAGTAATGAAGTTTCTGTTTTCTGTGGAAAGCACAACTGATTGATGTTTGAATGGTATAAAGCTTCTTCATTTGTTCATACTTTGTGGTGTCAGACAAGCTGTCACTGCACTTTGGTTTCCCTGTGCCTTTCCTTCTCTGTGTTCCAAGTGGGATGTCTGCCATGCAGCGAGGGGCATTCGAGATGTTCCTGTATTAAGGCAGTAAATGCCAGCTCTACCTATGCTCGTTGGGAAACCAAGTGAAAGCAAGAGATTGGCTGCATCTGTGTGTGCTGCAGAGACCTACCTTGCATGTAGGCACTCAGAATTCCCTTTTAGTGCACGTGTCGAAGCTATTGCTCCGTTGTGCTGTCAGCATCTTGATGCCTTTGGTACAGCTTCTAGCTAGGATTTCCTCTAGTGGTTCTGAAGTGATTTTAGTCACCTCCCCATCTCCCTGAAGTGGCTACAGGATAATATTGAGTGATGTTTGAGTTTATTGTTTCTTTTTGGTTTGTTGGGGTTTTTTTCAGGAGATTAATAGTGTTCAGAGCTGCTCTCGACGGTGGGAAAGGGGCCTTTACAGGTGCTCTGAAAAGTGTTAGTGTCATGGAGATCTCTAGGGCTTTTATATGGATTTGTAGAGACTTGGAGTTGTGTGATTGTGGGACACTGTCGTGACAGGAGAGTCCAGATGTGAGTGAGGCTGTGACAGACAGGGCGGTTCCTCGGTGGTTGTTTGAATAAGGAACTGCAAGCCAACTCCTTTTGGTTCCAGAGTACCCCTGGCAATCCCCCCCTTGTGAGGATGTGTCTATAGACACTCACTTGAAGGGGAAATATCTGGTACTGTTAAGTGACTGAGAGTTCCCTGAGTTGCATTGGCCATTTGCACTTCTGTCTCCTGCTGAGAAAAAACAATATGTCCAGCCTTTTTTTTATTAATTAATCTGTTTTTTTTTTTTTTTTTAATCTGAATATAACAGAGAGTCTGTAAACTTTGTGGATAAACAAGTACCTCAGTGGATTGCTCAGGTTCATTTCCAGATCCTTAGAGAAGAAATACCCGTCCTGTCACTGTAATTTTTTGATACAAACTGCACTGTGTTTTCCTTCCTCCAGAATCCCCCTGTGCTGTCACCTCATACAGCTGAGCTTCTGCCATGTGACTGGATTGAGAATACCTTTAATGAGGACAAGAAGACCAAGGGAAGCCTTGAACGTATAGTTCCGAACAGTGATTCGGCTGCTGCAGCTGTGGGAAGCACACTGCGGCTCCTCCTTGCTCCTCTAGATTTTGATACACCTTTTCTGTTGGCAGGTCATGAACAGTCTCTGACCGTTGAGGAAGCAAGCGAAAACTGGAGTGAGCAGCAAGATCCCTGCCCGACGCAAGACATGGAGAAATGCTTTCTGGAGGAGGCATTCAGTCCAGAGCAGGTAAGGGGCAAGGGGAGAGGAGATAAAACAAAGTGGGTTTTTGAGATAACTCTATACAATAATAATGCTGGGGTCTGATCTGATAGCTTGTTAGTATTCTTGCCTGCTTAACAACTAAAGGCCTCCTCACTACGCACGTTTTGAAACAACTCTTCTATTGTGCTGTCAGCATCTGGATGCCTTTGGTACAGTTTCTTGCTTGGACTTCCTCCGCTGGAGCCGGCTTTGTTGTCATTAGTGATCTTCCCATCTCCCTTAAAGTGATTACCAGAAGATATCGATTGATCGTTGTGTTTATTTCTTCTGTATGTTTGTTTGGGTGTTTTAAGGAGATTACCGGTGTTCAGTGGGAATTCATCACACCTGAAACTGGAGATGGAGAGCTCGCTTCAGCAAATGAGCCTGTGAAAACATCAGTCAAGTGTCAACATAGGAAGAGAAGGCAGGATTCATCCCAGAATGTCAAGTCTCTTGGTAAGAAGAGATTTTCCCTTTTTTTAGAGACTACAGGTACTAATCCCTACAGAAGGGGAGATCAGAATTGTTTAGTTATTGTCTGCAGCATAAGTACTTCGTTGTACTTTCATTGAAAATATGTTACTTGTACAACCTCTTAGGGTACTTCCCAACTCACCTCTATACAGAGGCAGCGTCTCCTGATTACTCTTATGTGGGAAAGGGTGTAAATTATACCAGCAAATAAACCCTGAAGGTCTGGGAGTTGTGTCAGAAATCAGAATGTCACTGTGTGGAGATGAAGTGCATCTCTAGGTTTGCTGGAGGGTGACAGCGCTGTGAAGGAAACACTGAGCAATGAGATTGCTATTGATGCAGCCATCACTTTTATACATTTAAGGAAGGAATGAAGTCTTTTTGCCAGGAAGCCAAGGAAAAGGGTTGGGTGCTAACTTGAAAGAAGACTTTAAAATGCAGAATTGAGAGTTCTTGTTCAGTTACTTGCTAGTAGGATGGATAAGGGGCAAACTTGTCAGCTTTCACATCCAGAGCTTAATATGCCACTTGTCCAGGACCATTTTGGAAAGCATTTCCACGGGATTGTTCCACAGAGAGGAAACACTGTTACACTAAATCTAATCAGTGAGAGTTAGCCCAGAGCCTGCTCTCTGGCAAAGGTGATGGTCGTCCCGGTCTGTCTTGCCCCTGCTGTACCTTGGAGGCTTGGTGCATATGTAAAGGGTGGAGGAACACAGAACAGCTGAGCCAAACCATTTCTGTAGATCCTTTCTTGTCACTGATGTTTGGCATGTGGAATCCATGCTAGTGACTGCACATAGAAAGAAGGGATCGTGAGATTGGGAGCACTTTTATTATTATTGTTGTTTTATACTGAAGGTTTTGCAAAATCAGAGTAATTCCTGTTCTTTAAAGAGTAGGTCTCAATTTCTCAAGCTATGGTCTGCCTTTCAGGCCGTATTTTACAGTCGCTGATAGAAGTGCAATTGCTGTGTGTGCTGCCAAGTGAAACATTGACCAGGACTGCCCTTTACTCACTGTTCCCATTTCTTCCTAGATCTCTGTCTGTGGGAAGATGCACCTGGCAAGTGGGCATGTAATGCAGAGGAAGGAACGAAGAAAGCGAGAAGAATGTGACATTGTGTCTCAGCTGCCCTCTGGGTTTCCTCGTCGGCTCGCGGGGCAGCGCATGGCCCACAATGGACTCTTTTCAGATGAAAAACCCACGGACTCTGCTTTTTTAGCTTTCCTTTGAACTTTCTGTTGTATTGTTAATACCTTTTCTGTTACATTTGCTACCTGTATGGTGATCAGACTACTTCATGTTTTCATATTAGTAGCTTGTATGCTGTTTAAAAATTTTGTTCTGATTCTGATGTTATGTGTAGTTACAAATTCATTGCTGTTCTTATGCTGTGTATTAAATATGTTTACAAGATAAATTTCAGTATTTAAAATGTTGTTTCAATGCTGGTTCATATGATAGTGTTATCAATAGCAGACCCTTCATTTTCTGCGAGGTAACCACACGTTTCTCAGGCAGTGATTGTCTCTAGAAGGGATAACACAGGACACTGGTATGCAGGAAGGCCGTTGCTTACAGTTATTCCTGTAGAAACCACCCTCGAGCTGTTTGAACGCCATCAGTGAAGGGGGCGAGAAAGGGTTGCACCTGCAGGGAGGAGCAGACAGGACAGGTGACACTTGACCCTCGTGATCCCTCAGCTGATTATATGATGTGTATGGGAAGGAATACTCCGTTGGTCAGTTTGGGGTCACCCCGCAGGTGAGACCCTTTCTAGCCCCTTTGCCTCAGGACATTCCACCGAGTGGAGGGTGGCCTTGGTTCCTACAGGAACAAGTGTAAGCAACCAGTGCCCTGCGTTATCCCTTCTAGAGACAAACACTGCCTGAAACATGCAGTTAACTTCCAGAAAATGAAGTTCCTTAGATGAGGCTGAGCTGGAAGGTTAGAAACAGATTCTGCTTCAGCTCAACCCAGAACATCTGCCCTGGCTTCTGTTTGCCACCACCAGATTCGCGACCACCAGATTTGGACATTTAAGTTAGGGGAGTCGGTGTCTCAGTGTGATGCGATTCTAAAGACCTTTGATGAAATATCAGTGTTAAGATTTTTAATAGGATGATGTCAAAGGTTCTGTCCTGCATGAGATGCAGATCCACGACATTTGAGACTACAGGTGGATTTAAAGTAGAAATCCTTAATCCACTCTTAGACACTCTGAGAGAGAGCAGAGGAGAAAGGGTGCTCGCTGCTTCGGGAAGGATAGGATAGGATAGGATAGGATAGGATAGGATAGGATAGGATAGGATAGGATAGGATAGGATAGGATAGGATAGGATAGCCCTCGCCTCACAAGTCTCAGGGATCTCTAGTTTGAATGTCTGGCATTTTAGGACACTCAGGTGGATACAGCGCACTCAAAAGAGAATAACAAATAATTTCTATACTAAGAAGTTTTTAACTATGTTCTTGTTTACCTCCATTGCTGTTTACATTCAAGATGTTGGTTTTGCTTTGGTCTTAGCACTTTGCAATAAATGAAACTTTTAAAATGAAACGGGTGTTGCCGTTATGTTTTCTCTGGGTCTGGAGAGCCTCTTGATGAAGCCTTCTCACTCCAGCTACAGCAGGCATCGCTCTGGCAGGCTCTCATCCTCCTGGGGGACTTCAACCACCCTGACAGGAGCACAGTGAGCTGCAGGCAATCCGGGAGACACCTGGAGTGCACTGAGGGTAACTTCTTAAGCCAGGGAGCAGACAGCCCTACCAAAGGGGGTGCAATACTGGACCTGATGGTCACCGACACGAGGAAGCCAATCGGTGACATCAAGATTGGACGCAGCCAGGGCTGCAGTGATCACACACTGGTGGGTTCCCAGTCCTAAGGGATATGGGTCAATCAGGCAAAGAGTGAAATCAGGACTCTGAATTTTAGGAAAGCAAACCCCCAGCTCTTCAGGGACTGAGTCAATAGGATACCCTGGGAAACTGCCCTCACAGGCAATGGAGCAGAACAGCGCTGGCAGATGCTTTCCAGAGAGCGCAAGAGCTCTCGATCCCCAGGTGGAAGAAATGAAGAAAGGAAGGATGGAGACCAGCATAGCTGAGTCAAGACCTGCAGGTGAAACTAAAAGGCAAGAAGGACATGCACAGGCAGTGCAAGCAGGGACAGGCATCCTGGGAAGAGTATAGAGATGCTGCCCAGTTGTGTGTAGGAAGGGCCAAGGATGATCGAAGCTGAACTCATCCCCCGTGAATCCTTCCCCTCCCACTGAAGGAGTTGGGGTGGCTTTTGTCATGGGGCACAACACAGGGAGCCTCCACATTGTCTCCTGGGAGACCCCAGAGAGACCTTTGCACCAGGGCACAGCCACCATGGCAGCTCCCAACTCGTGGCCCCTGGGCCACTCTGGTGCCCCAGATCCTTCATACCTTTGTGCTTCCTGAAACCTCCTGCCACCAAGGTAGGTATCAACCCTGAGCCTTGCAGCCTTGGATGCCCTTGGGGATGAGAGCAGAGGTGACCACCAGCCATGGCTCCTGTCTCTCTTCCAGGCTCAACCATCCTGTGGCAACTACCCACACAGCAGCAGCTTTGCCCACAGCCTTGGCTCACCCAGTGCAGGTGGCAGCCCAGGCCCCACAGGAACTCAGGGCACCACCAGCATGTACGACACCCTGTCTGCTCTGGCACCCTGGCACCTTCAGCACCTTCAGCATCCCTGACCCCCGGTCACTACCAGCATCCCCACCAGCCCTGTCTCCCTAGGAGAAATGGCACAGATGTTCAGAAAGCCTCAGCTCGCCTCCCTGCCCCCAGGGTGCCCTGGGAAATGGCACGTGCGAGGTGCCAAAGCCCCACTCAGTGCCCAAAGCACACCCAGAGATCCCTGAAGGGCATGAGCCGTCCCCAGGGCCAAGTCACCACCAGAGCAGCAGGCAACGACAGGAGGGGGACTCCCCTGTCCCCTTCCCCAGGGAAAGCAGCCTTTTAGCAGGGGAACCCTGACAAAGATGGAGAGCATACAAGAATATACAGCATGTTTAGACCAGTAGAAATAATAAGATCTACTCCTGATCTACGCTGAGCTCTTTTTTGCTCCACACAGAGGTAATGTTTGAGAAATCTATTGCTCAGCCAAAATCTCCACAGAAGCAAATGCTCTTCACAAAGTGATGGGGCCCATTACCTTGACATCTGCTTGCATGGAAACTGCATCAGAGTCACTAAAGCTTTAGCATATGCACTGGTTGTGCAGCGAGCCAGATGTGCCAACATCTTAGCTCTGTAAAATAATACTTGTTCCATCAGCGCATTTAACACCTTTAGATGGTCACTTCTGTGAAATCACATCACACTGCTGACAATGATGCAAACTCTTCACCACTTTTCCTTTAGATACACATGCTTATAGTAGACTTCCCTGTGAATAAACTGGGTTTGTCTTTCACACCGAGGAGCAAACCAGCACTGAAGTGAGTTCTGATGGGTGAAGTTTTCAACAATCTGCACCCAGATGACTGAGAAATACAAAGAAGAACTTGAACCATGATTAAGAATTAATTGCATTTCTGTAAGTGAGCTACTGGAGTCACCAACAAGAAGCTGCCTCAAACAGTTCAGGTTTTCTGGAGAAAACCTACTATCTCTGTGTGTCTTTGCAGGAAAATACTGTGTGCAATACGTATTATAATACAGTTTCACCTCTATTTGTCCATCTCTGTGAGGCATATATTTGGTTTTCAATGGCATAAGTTTTTTAACCTAACAAATTGCAATCCCAAAACCACACACTATTCGCCCATTTCATTTCAGGTACACTTCATGTTACCCCAGTCCCATCTCGGATCTGGACGGTCCCCGAAGTTTATAAAAGGCATTTTTAAATAAAGCATTCTCACTAGGAGTTTACATTGAGAGCAAAAATGAAGAGACAGCAGTAATGTGGAATTTCTCCATGGGGTCAGAGCCGAAGGGTGAAGGAGCAACAAACGAAGGAGAAGCCAGAAATGCACTCATGCAGCGAGCAGCCAGGAATCCCTGGAGCACTCAGCCCAGCGAGCACTTCAGGGGACTAATCCCACTTGTGAGAGGCAGTGAGAGGGCACAGGGCTTTGCTCAGCCCTGTCAGAACGGGCACGAAGCTCGGCACTGCCCGGCTCCCAGGAGCTGCGCAAGGGGCCGGGGCCGAGGCCGGGGGCGGGACGGGGGCGGGGCCGAGGGCGGGGAGAGGCGGGGCCGAGGGCGGGGAAGGGGCGGGGCCGAGCGCCCCCCGTGCCGCGGCCGTTGCAGCGCGAGCGCCCCCGAGCGGTCGTCGCCGAGATGCAGCGGTCGCAGCTCCCCGGCTCCCTGAATCCCAACACTTTCCCGGCCAAGCTGTGGCAGCTGGCGAACAGCCCGGGCGTCAGCTCCGTGCGCTGGGACGCCCGCGGCGAGGGGCTGCTCATCCACCAGGCGCACTTTGAGCGCGAGCTGCTGGGCGCGGGGCCGGCGGCCCCGGGGGATGCCGGATTCTCCGGCGTCTTCAAAACCAAGAACTTCGCCAGCTTCATCCGGCAGCTCAACCTGTACGGCTTCCAGAAGGTGCTGGGGCCGGCGGGCAGTGGCAGCGGCGATGGCTCCGCGGGGCTCCTGCACCATTTCCAGAGCCCCCACTTTCGCCGCAACCGCCCCGACCTCCTCGTGCACCTCAAGCGCCTGACGAAAGCCAACAGAGCCAAGCTGGCAGCTGGCCTGGAGGTGACCGCCCGCCCGCCCGGCCGCTCCCACCGCCTGCTGGGCACGTGCCCGGCTGCGGATGCACGGCCACTGCCCTCGGCGCTCGGCACGGCCACCGGAGCTGGTGAGGCGGGGTGGGCACGCGGGGCTGCGGCGGCATTGGGAACCCCGAGGGGCACGGGCTCTGCCAGTCGGGGCTCCCTGGGGGGAGGAGGGTTCTCTGTCCTTGCTGGGGCCCCTTCTCACAATTGAAGGGAAAACACGAAAATGGAGAGTCAAGATTAAAGCACAGGCAGACGGTGGCAGCTGGCGTGAGATTAGGAGTGAGCGCGCGCATATGCACCAGGGGCGGCCCGACTGGTGGGGACAGCTAAGACAACTTTGTCAGTTGAGCCCAGGAAAGAACTGGTGGTAGCTTTTCCCTAATGGCTCCCTGCATTTTATTGGCATTTTATCATAATTTGTAGAGTTTTAGGTGGAACAGGAGTGACTGAAGTCATTACGTCAAACCCTGCTGATTGGTTGAGAAAAGTTCTCCCCTTGCATGCCAAATTTGACCTGTGTGTGCCCAGTCAGAGTGGTTATGGGAATGGATTGCCTCAGAGGCGGGGAGCCTCTATTTGTGGAGGTGTGGTTTAGTATCTAACGATATCACCGTGATGTTATAATGAGTACAGGTCAACTGGAGGGCAGGTTTGCCAGAGCAGCTGCTGGAATCCATCTCCTTGGAAAATAATTGGGCATTGTACCATGCTCCTTGCTGATAGCAGGGGCTGGCTACGTCTGTGTGCAGACGTCCCGTCCCCCACTTCACAGGGCAAGGTGTCCTTGCTGCATTCCTTTCTGATGAAAAATGTGCTGCACGTGTGTCTGTTGCATCTCTGCTGAGTTCCTTTTGGCAAAGTTTGAGTTGTTTTAGTCTAAACAGAACTAGTTGAGCTGCCCGGAAAAAAAAGTTGCCTTTGAGTTCTTTTCTCTTGACAAATCAAGTGACTTGCCATAAAGCTACCTGGAGGATTTGGGCATTGCTGTTCCCTTGGTTGTCCGTGAGCCATCAGCTTTGGAGTTTCGTAGAGTCTTTCTTTAGGATCTTCTTTTGTTTTCCCCCATCTTGTCTGATTTAACAGGCACCGGTTTCTCAATTACTCTTGTTTGATTTTGATTCGTAACACCTTTCTAAGTGCTGATAACTTGTTACTGCAGGCTTTGGGTGATGACGTGCTACACAGAGATAGATATACCTCTATGTATATATATAAATTTTTTCTAATATCTTTTACTATTCCCTGTCACTCAGGACTGTCTCCAGGTTTTAACCTCCATTCCTGGGCAATGCGTTCCACACAAGCCAGCTATCGAACAGGTTTGAACAAAATTTCTGCACTTGCTTTTCTAAGAGATATTTAAATGTGATATTTACAAATATTTTTCTGAAACATAGGGAAGCTTTATAATCCGAGAATATCCTAATAACGCAAAATCAGTCCAGGAGAATAAATATGCTTTAAGAAGAAGAAATCAACCTTAAAATCACTTGGGATCCAGAAACATATTTCTGGGATGTAGTTGACTGTCTGATTATTGAAAATTCCGTCAAAACAAGCCATTGAATTCTGCATGCCAAACAGAAATTCTGGAAGTCTGATAACTGTGTGTGAATTTTTCCAGCTGCACAGCAGAGCTGTTCATCACATGCCCACTTAGATCCCCTGCCTGACTCTGCAGGTTCTACGCACTGGACATCCAACAGCTGCTGCTCGCTCCAGGTGAGTGTGGCCAACTGACATTGGTTGAGGGCGGAGGAGACTGTAGGAATGCCCTGTAGGTTTACGGACCTCTGGAATGAAGGATGTAAATTTGAAAGTGGATCTGCTTGGGCAAGTGAAAGGGAAGTGGTTTACGAACCTGTATGTCAAAGAGCCCCTGAGCATTAAACGGGTGGTTTTGTCATTCCAGTCAGGTTTCGGGGTGGCAGCGTGGTGAGTGTCCACATCAGTTTTTTCTGGGTATGTTGCTGGACTTCACCAGGGTTCATGTTAGTTAAGGAGTCTTTGTTCCTCTTTGAAGAACGTCTTTGCCTGGACAAATCGGATTCTTTAATACTATGAAAATAATGGGCAACAGCAAATTATGTTTAGGTGTGTTGCAAAGGAGTAGACCGTCCCAAGCCTGATCGTCCGGTCTCCTGTCTTGCAAATTTCAACTTTCATCTTTTATTCATGCTTTTTTTGACATAAGCTTATGTGAGATGGCCAGGTTACAGCCAGGATAACGTGTTGGTGTAAGGATAGAAAAAGCCAGTGACCAGTCATTCCACTGATACCCTAGTGTTTATTTTTCACACAGTGCATCTTTGTCCTCTGGCTTTCATCGTGAGCTTGTTTTTCATCTGGGACATGAGGCTCAGTCTGAGTGATGGGAAGTCACGATCACATAACTCCTTATCTCAGAAGGCTCAGATCAATGTTCAGAATCATTGCAATGGGGTTGTCAAGGCTGATGCTTGTGGATTACTCAGGTTCATTTACAAAGCCTTACAGAACCATCCTGCACACAGGAATTTTGGATATAAAACATCACTGTGTTGTGCTTCTTCCAGAATCCTCCAGAGCTCTCAGTTTATACAGCCAACTATCCATCCTCTGGCTATAACGGGAATACATGTGGTGAAGAACACATCCCAGAAGCAGAGCTTAACGAGATGTGTGGTCTTCTTGATGACTTCTTCAAGTCACTGCCGCAATCCGAAAGGGAGATGTTGGAACTTGTGACGACCCAGGCTGCTGTCTGTCCATCTGTCAGCAGTAACCCACTGCAGGTTGAGAGCAAGAGCAGAGATAGCCTTGCTTCAGCTGAGGAGAGCCTCCTGCAGCTTCCTGCTCCGGAGGTAAGGGGAATTATTTGATTTTGAGGCCCCATTGCTCCTGTAGTGGGTGAGAATCCTGATGTAGGTCTTAGTCTGTATATCTGGGTGTTACCCGGTTCAATAAGTGGGGCTTATTCTGTTTTGAAGAGGAGCTCAGGGACTGTTAGGCTTTTTGTTGCCAGATTTCCTCTTTTGAGTAGCAATATTCTTTCTCTGACTAGTGTCCTCTTCGCAGACTCAAGAGAGGCCCAGGTTAACTAAACCCCCCAGCAGCCTCTTGTCTAGTGGTGTTTCCAGAGCCTGGGATCACCTATGATGCCATATACTGACTCGCAGGTTTCTCCTCTCTGGACTGAAGGCAGCCCTTGCAACCACATCCTTCCTTTCTCTCCAGGATAGGGAGTGAATAGAAGGAAGCAAGCGTGCCCAGGGTCAGGTGGTTCAGGAAAAAAATAAGGAATGTTTTTCAGTCATAGCCTTTGTTGTTAATTAATTCTGCTGTTGTATTTGAAAATAACAGAGTCTTACAAGTGTGTCGATAAATGAGCGGCTCAGTGGACTGCTCCTGCTCATTTCCAAAGCCTTCCAGAACCAATACCCATAATGGCCCTGTAATTTTTTGATAAAGAACTTCATTGTGGTTTGCATCTTCCAGAATCCCCCTGTGCTGTCACCTCATACAGCTGAGCAGTCACTCTTTGACTGGCTTGAGAGTGTATTCAGTGAGGACAAGAAAAAAGAAGGAAACCGTGAAGCTGAGTTTAAGGTGGTTCGTGAGACGTATTCACCACCTGAAGCTGAAATTGTGAAAGTTCACCCTGTTGCCGTCCTTCAGAATGACAGCAATCAACAACTGCAGATCAACAGGGAGAGCAGTGATACAGCTGCGGCAGCTGAGGAAAACCCTCTGCAGTTCATTCTTAATTTCGACATACGACTTTTCGTGGCAGCCAATGAACAATTTGTGAGCATTCAGGAAGCAGGTGAAAAGCTGAGCGAACAAAAAGATCTGTGCGCAACTCAACCTGTCGAGAAGTGCTTCCAGGAGGAACCATGCGATCCAGAGCAGGTAAGGGGCAACGGGAGATAAAATACCTTATGGGTTTTGAGGTATGCGATGGTGATGCTGGGGTCTGGAGTGACAGCTTTTTAAACTTCATGCCTACTTAAGAACTAAAGGCTTCTCTCAACTGAAGCTTTGAATGCACAGTCAAGAGTTCTGTTGGTGAAGCGAGATTTAAAAAGAAGAGGGAATGAAAAAGTACCCCACATTAATGTGGACGAGATGTGTTGGTCTCTGTTGGCCAAGCCAGGGTGCCCATTAGCTTGGGAAATGTACATAGGGCCGGTGTATTCCTGGTGATGAAGTGGAAACGTTTTAGGCTATAACATGCTATTTCTAATCTTAAAATAAAAGCCAGTATTCTGAGCATTGTCACTGAAGGCACAGATTTTCGTTCAAATTCTAAATAGGTGTTTAGGTTGTTTCTGATAAACAGTAATGAAGTTTCTGTTTTCTGTGGAAAGCACAACTAATTGATGTTTGAATGGTATAAAGCTTCTTCATTTGTTCATACTTTGTGGTGTCAGACAAGCTGTCACTGCACTTTGGTTTCCCTGTGCCTTTCCTTCTCTGTGTTCCAAGTGGGATGTCTCCCATGCAGCGAGGGGCATTCAAGATGTTCCTGTATTAAGGCAGTAAATGCCAGCTCTACCTATGCTCGTTGGGAAACGAAGTGAAAGCAAGAGATTGGCTGCATCTGTGTGTGCTGCAGAGACCTACCTTGCATGTAGGCACTCAGAATTCCCTTTTAGTGCACGTGTCGAAGCTACTGCTCCGTTGTGCTGTCAGCATCTTGATGCCTTTGGTACAGCTTCTAGCTAGGATTTCCTCTAGTGGTTCTGAAGTGATTTTAGTCACCTCCCCATCTCCCTGAAGTGGCTACAGGATAATATTGAGTGATGTTTGAGTTTATTGTTTCTTTTTGGTTTGTTGGGGTTTTTTTCAGGAGATTACTAGTGTTCAGAGCTGCTCTCGACGGTGGGAAAGGGGCCTTTACAGGTGCTCCGAAAAGTGTTAGTGTCATGGAGATCTCTAGGGCTTTTATATGGATTTGTAGAGACTTGGAGTTGTGTGATTGTGGGACACTGTCGTGACAGGAGAGTCCAGATGTGAGTGAGGCTGTGACAGACAGGGCGGTTCCTCGGTAGTTGTTTGAATAAGGAACTGCAAGCCAACTCCTTTTGGTTCCAGAGTACCCCTGGCAATCCCCCCCTTGTGAGGATGTGTCTATAGACACTCACTTGAAGGGGAAATATCTGGTACTGTTAAGTGACTGAGAGTTCCCTGAGTTGCATTGGCCATTTGCACTTCTGTCTCCTGCTGAGAAAAAACAATATGTCCAGCCTTTTTTTATTAATTAATCTGTTTGTTTTTTTTTTTTAATCTGAATATAACAGAGAGTCTGTAAACTTTGTGGATAAACAAGTACCTCAGTGGATTGCTCAGGTTCATTTCCAGATCCTTAGAGAAGAAATACCCGTCCTGTCACTGTAATTTTTTGATACAAACTGCACTGTGTTTTCCTTCCTCCAGAATCCCCCTGTGCTGTCACCTCATACAGCTGAGCTTCTGCCATGTGACTGGATTGAGAATACCTTTGATGAGGACAAGAAGACCAAGGGAAGCCTTGAACGTATAGTTCCGAACAGTGATTCAGCTGCTGCAGCTGTGGGAAGCACACTGCAGCTCCTCCTTGCTCCTCTAGATTTTGATACACCTTTTCTGTTGGCAGGTCATGAACAGTCTCTGACCGTTGAGGAAGCAAGCGAAAACTGGAGTGAGCAGCAAGATCCCTGCCCGACGCAAGACATGGAGAAATGCTTTCTAGAGGCAGCATTCGGTCCAGAGCAGGTAAGGGGGAAGGGGAGAGGAGATGAAACAAAGTGGGTTTTTGAGATAACTCTATACAATAATAATGCTGGGGTCTGATCTGATAGCTTGTTAGTATTCTTGCCTGCTTAACAACTAAAGGCTTCCTCACTACGCATGTTTTGAAACAACTCTTCTATTGTGCTGTCAGCATCTGGGTGCCTTTGGTACAGTTTCTTGCTTGGACTTTCTCCGCTGGAGCCGGCTTTGTTGTCATTAGTGATCTTCCCATCTCCCTTAAAGTGATTACCAGAAGATATCGATTGATCGTTGTGTTTATTTCTTCTGTATGTTTGTTTGGGTGTTTTAAGGAGATTACCGGTGTTCAGTGGGAATTCATCACACCTGAGACTGGAGATGGAGAGTTCGCTTCAGCAAATGAGCCTGTGAAAACATCAGTCAAGTGTCAACATAGGAAGAGAAGGCAGGATTCATCCCAGAATGTCAAGTCTCTTGGTAAGAAGAGATTTTCCCTTTTTTTAGAGACTACAGGTACTAATCCCTACAGAAGGGGAGATCAGAATTGTTTAGTTATTGTCTGCAGCATAAGTACTTCGTTGTGCTTTCATTGAAAATATGTTACTTGTACAACCTCTTAGGGTACTTCCCAACTCACCTCTATACAGAGGCAGCATCTCCTGATTACTCTTATGTGGGAAAGGGTGTAAATTATACCAGCAAATAAACCCTGAAGGTCTGGGAGTTGTGTCAGAAATCAGAATGTCACTGTGTGGAGATGAAGTGCATCTCTAGGTTTGCTGGAGGGTGACAGCGCTGTGAAGGAAACACTGAGCAATGAGATTGCTATTGATGCAGCCATCACTTTTATACATTTAAGGAAGGAATGAAGTCTTTTTGCCAGGAAGCCAAGGAAAAGGGTTGGGTGCTAACTTGAAAGAAGACTTTAAAATGCAGAATTGAGAGTTCTTGTTCAGTTACTTGCTGGTTGGATGGATAAGGGGCAAACTTGTCAGCTTTCACACCCAGAGCTTAACATGCCACTTGTCCAGGACCATTTTGGAAAGCATTTCCACGGCATTGTTCCACAGAGAGGAAACACTGTTACACTAAATCTAATCAGTGAGAGTTAGCCCAGAGCCTGCTCTCTGGCAAAGGTGATGGTTGTCCCGGTCTGTCTTGCCCCTGCTGTACCTTGGAGGCTTGGTGCATATGTAAAGGGTGGAGGAACACAGAACAGCTGAGCCAAACCATTTCTGTAGATCCTTTCTTGCCACTGATGTTTGGCATTTGGAATCCATGCTAGTGACTGCACATAGAAAGAAGGGATCGTGAGATTGGGAGCACTTTTATTATTATTGTTGTTGTTTTATACTGAAGGTTTTGCAAAATCAGAGTAATTCCTGTTCTTTAAAGAGTAGGTCTCAATTTCTCAAGCTATGGTCTTCCTTTCAGGCTGTATTTTACAGTCGCTGATAGAAGTGCAATTGCTGTGTGTGCTGCCAAGTGAAACGTCGACCAGGACTGCCCTTTACTCACTGTTCCCATTTCTTCCTAGATCTCTGTCTGTGGGAAGATGCACCTGGCAAGTGGGCGTGTAATGCAGAGGAAGGAACAAAGAAAGCAAGAAGAATGTGACAGTGTGTCTCAGCTGCCCACTGGGTTTCCTCGTCGGCTCGCGGGGCAGCGCATGGCCCACAATGGACTCTTGGGATGAAAAACCCACGGACTCTGCTTTTTTAGCTTTCCTTTTAACTTTGTGTTGTATTGTTAATACCATTTCTGTTATATTTTCTGCCTGTATGGTGGTCAGACTACTTCATGTTAAGTAATTAGATAGTTGCTTTTATCCTGTTGAAAAATTTTGTTCTGATTCCGATGTTATCTGTAGTTACAAATTCGTTGTTCTTATGCTGTGTATTAAATGTTTACAAGCTAAAATTTCAGTATTTAAAATGTTGTTTCAATGCTGGTTCATATGATAGTGTTATCAATAGCAGACCCTTCATTTTCTGCGAGGTAACCACACGTTTCTCAGGCAGTGATTGTCTCTAGTAGGGATAACACGGGGCACTGGTATGCAGGAAGGCCGTTGCTTACAGTTATTGCTGTAGAAACCACCCTCGAGCTGTTTGAACGCCATCAGTGAAGGGGGAGAGAAAGGGTTGCACCTGCAGGGAGGAGCAGACAGGACAGGTGACACTTGACCCTCGTGATCCCTCAGCTGATTATATGATGTGTATGGGAAGGAATACTTCATTGGTCAGTTCGGGGTCACCCCGCAGGTGAGACCCTTTCTAGCCCCTTTGCCTCAGGACATTCCACCGAGTGGAGGGTGGCCTTGGTTCCTACAGGAACAAGTGTAAGCAACCAGTGCCCTGCGTTATCCCTTCTAGAGACAAACACTGCCTGAAACATGCAGTTAACTTCCAGAAAATGAAGTTCCTTAGATGAGGCTGAGCTGGAAGGTTAGAAACAGATTCTGCTTCAGCTCAACCCAGAACATCTGCCCTGGCTTCTGTTTGCCACCACCAGATTCGCGACCACCAGATTTGGACATTGAAGTTAGGGGAGTCGGTGTCTCAGTGTGATGCGATTCTAAAGACCTTTGATGAAATATCAGTGTTAAGATTTTTAATAGGATGATGTCAAAGGTTCTGTCCTGCATGAGATGCAGATCCACGACATTTGAGACTACAGGTGGATTTAAAGTAGAAATCCTTAATCCACTCTTAGACACTCTGAGAGAGAGCAGAGGAGAAAGGGTGCTCGCTGCTTCGGGAAGGATAGGATAGGATAGGATAGGATAGGATAGGATAGGATAGGATAGGATAGGATAGGATAGGATAGGATAGGATAGGATAGGATAGGATAGGATAGGATAGGATCGGATAGCCCTCGCCTCACAAGTCTCAGGGATCTCTAATTTGAATGTCTGGCATTTTAGGACACTCAGGTGGATACAGCGCACTCAAAAGAGAATAACAAATAATTTCTATACTAAGAAGTTTTTAACTATGTTCTTGTTTACCTCCATTGCTGTTTACATTCAAGATGTTGGTTTTGCTTTGGTCTTAGCACTTTGCAATAAATGAAACTTTTAAAATGAAACGGGAGTTGCCGTTATGTTTTCTCTGGGTCTGGAGAGCCTCTTGATGAAGCCTTCTCACTCCAGCTACAGCAGGCATCGCTCTGGCAGGCTCTCATCCTCCTGGGGGACTTCAACCACCCTGACAGGAGCACAGTGAGCTGTAGGCAATCCGGGAGACACCTGGAGTGCACTGAGGGTAACTTCTTAAGCCAGGGAGCAGACAGCCCTACCAAAGGGGGTGCAATACTGGACCTGATGGTCACCGACACGAGGAAGCCAATCGGTGACATCAAGATTGGACGCAGCCAGGGCTGCAGTGATCACACACTGGTGGGTTCCCAGTCCTAAGGGATATGCGTCAGTCAGGCAAAGAGTGAAATCAGGACTCTGAATTTTAGGAAAGCAAACCCCCAGCTCTTCAGGGAGTGAGTCAATAGGATACCCTGGGAAACTGCCCTCACAGGCAATGGAGCAGAACAGAGCTGGCAGATGCTTTCCAGAGAGCGCAAGAGCTCTCGATCCCCAGGTGGAAGAAATGAAGAAAGGAAGGATGGAGACCATCATAGCCGAGTCAAGACCTGCAGGTGAAACTAAAAGGCAAGAAGGACATGCACAGGCAGTGCAAGCAGGGACAGGCATCCTGGGAAGAGTATAGAGATGCTGCCCAGTTGTGTGTAGGAAGGGCCAAGGATGATCGAAGCTGAACTCATCCCCCGTGAATCCTTCCCCTCCCACTGAAGGAGTTGGGGTGGCTTTTGTCATGGGGCACAACACAGGGAGCCTCCACATTGTCTCCTGGGAGACCCCAGAGAGACCTTTGCACCAGGGCACAGCCACCATGGCAGCTCCCAACTCGTGGCCCCTGGGCCACTCTGGTGCCCCAGATCCTTCATACCTTTGTGCTTCCTGAAACCTCCTGCCACCAAGGTAGGTATCAACCCTGAGCCTTGCAGCCTTGGATGCCCTTGGGGATGAGAGCAGAGGTGACCACCAGCCATGGCTCCTGTCTCTCTTCCAGGCTCAACCATCCTGTGGCAACTACCCACACAGCAGCAGCTTTGCCCACAGCCTTGGCTCACCCAGTGCAGGTGGCAGCCCAGGCCCCACAGGAACTCAGGGCACCACCAGCATGTACGACACCCTGTCTGCTCTGGCACCCTGGCACCTTCAGCACCTTCAGCATCCCTGACCCCCGGTCACTACCAGCATCCCCACCAGCCCTGTCTCCCTAGGAGAAATGGCACAGATGTTCAGAAAGCCTCAGCTCGCCTCCCTGCCCCCAGGGTGCCCTGGGAAATGGCACGTGCGAGGTGCCAAAGCCCCACTCAGTGCCCAAAGCACACCCAGAGATCCCTGAAGGGCATGAGCCGTCCCCAGGGCCAAGTCACCACCAGAGCAGCAGGCAACGACAGGAGGGGGACTCCCCTGTCCCCTTCCCCAGGGAAAGCAGCCTTTTAGCAGGGGAACCCTGACAAAGATGGAGAGCATACAAGAATATACAGCATGTTTAGACCAGTAGAAATAATAAGATCTACTCCTGATCTACGCTGAGCTCTTTTTTGCTCCACACAGAGGTAATGTTTGAGAAATCTATTGCTCAGCCAAAATCTCCACAGAAGCAAATGCTCTTCACAAAGTGATGGGGCCCATTACCTTGACATCTGCTTGCATGGAAACTGCATCAGAGTCACTAAAGCTTTAGCATATGCACTGGTTGTGCAGCGAGCCAGATGTGCCAACATCTTAGCTCTGTAAAATAATACTTGTTCCATCAGCGCATTTAACACCTTTAGATGGTCACTTCTGTGAAATCACATCACACTGCTGACAATGATGCAAACTCTTCACCACTTTTCCTTTAGATACACATGCTTATAGTAGACTTCCCTGTGAATAAACTGGGTTTGTCTTTCACACCGAGGAGCAAACCAGCACTGAAGTGAGTTCTGATGGGTGAAGTTTTCAACAATCTGCACCCAGATGACTGAGAAATACAAAGAAGAACTTGAACCATGATTAAGAATTAATTGCATTTCTGTAAGTGAGCTACTGGAGTCACCAACAAGAAGCTGCCTCAAACAGTTCAGGTTTTCTGGAGAAAACCTACTATCTCTGTGTGTCTTTGCAGGAAAATACTGTGTGCAATACGTATTATAATACAGTTTCACCTCTATTTGTCCATCTCTGTGAGGCATATATTTGGTTTTCAATGGCATAAGTTTTTTAACCTAACAAATTGCAATCCCAAAACCACACACTATTCGCCCATTTCATTTCAGGTACACTTCATGTTACCCCAGTCCCATCTCGGATCTGGACGGTCCCCGAAGTTTATAAAAGGCATTTTTAAATAAAGCATTCTCACTAGGAGTTTACATTGAGAGCAAAAATGAAGAGACAGCAGTAATGTGGAATTTCTCCATGGGGTCAGAGCCGAAGGGTGAAGGAGCAACAAACGAAGGAGAAGCCAGAAATGCACTCATGCAGCGAGCAGCCAGGAATCCCTGGAGCACTCAGCCCAGCGAGCACTTCAGGGGACTAATCCCACTTGTGAGAGGCAGTGAGAGGGCACAGGGCTTTGCTCAGCCCTGTCAGAACGGGCACGAAGCTCGGCACTGCCCGGCTCCCAGGAGCTGCGCAAGGGGCCGGGGCCGAGGCCGGGGGCGGGACGGGGGCGGGGCCGAGGGCGGGGAGAGGCGGGGCCGAGGGCGGGGAAGGGGCGGGGCCGAGCGCCCCCCGTGCCGCGGCCGTTGCAGCGCGAGCGCCCCCGAGCGGTCGTCGCCGAGATGCAGCGGTCGCAGCTCCCCGGCTCCCTGAATCCCAACACTTTCCCGGCCAAGCTGTGGCAGCTGGCGAACAGCCCGGGCGTCAGCTCCGTGCGCTGGGACGCCCGCGGCGAGGGGCTGCTCATCCACCAGGCGCACTTTGAGCGCGAGCTGCTGGGCGCGGGGCCGGCGGCCCCGGGGGATGCCGGATTCTCCGGCGTCTTCAAAACCAAGAACTTCGCCAGCTTCATCCGGCAGCTCAACCTGTACGGCTTCCAGAAGGTGCTGGGGCCGGCGGGCAGTGGCAGCGGCGATGGCTCCGCGGGGCTCCTGCACCATTTCCAGAGCCCCCACTTTCGCCGCAACCGCCCCGACCTCCTCGTGCACCTCAAGCGCCTGACGAAAGCCAACAGAGCCAAGCTGGCAGCTGGCCTGGAGGTGACCGCCCGCCCGCCCGGCCGCTCCCACCGCCTGCTGGGCACGTGCCCGGCTGCGGATGCACGGCCACTGCCCTCGGCGCTCGGCACGGCCACCGGAGCCGGTGAGGCGGGGTGGGCACGCGGGGCTGCGGCGGCATTGGGAACCCCGAGGGGCACGGGCTCTGCCAGTCGGGGCTCCCTGGGGGGAGGAGGGTTCTCTGTCCTTGCTGGGGCCCCTTCTCACAATTGAAGGGAAAACACGAAAATGGAGAGTCAAGATTAAAGCACAGGCAGACGGTGGCAGCTGGCGTGAGATTAGGAGTGAGCGCGCGCATATGCACCAGGGGCGGCCCGACTGGTGGGGACAGCTAAGACAACTTTGTCAGTTGACCCCAGGAAAGAACTGGTGGTAGCTTTTCCCTAATGGCTCCCTGCGTTTTATTGGCATTTTATCATAATTTGTAGAGTTTTAGGTGGAACAGGAGTGACTGAAGTCATTACGTCAAACCCTGCTGATTGGTTGAGAAAAGTTCTCCCCTTGCATGCCAAATTTGACCTGTGTGTGCCCAGTCGGAGTGGTTATGGGAATGGATTGCCTCAGAGGCGGGGAGCCTCTAGGTGTGGAGGTGTGGTTTAGTATCTAACGATATCACCGTGATGTTATAATGAGTACAGGTCAACTGGAGGGCAGGTTTGCCAGAGCAGCTGCTGGAATCCATCTCCTTGGAAAATAATTGGGCATTGTCCCGTGCTCCTTGCTGATAGCAGGGGCTGGCTACGTCTGTGTGCAGACGTCCCATCCCCCACTTCACAGGGCAAGGTGTCCTTGCTGCGTTCCTTTCTGATGAAAAATGTGCTGCGCGTGTGTCTGTTGCATCTCTGCTGAGTTCGTTTTGGCAAAGTTTGAGTTGTTTTAGTCTAAACAGAACTAGTTGAGCTGCCCGGAAAAAAAAGTTGCCTTTGAGTTCTTTTCTCTTGACAAATCAAGTGACTTGCCATAAAGCTTACCTGGAGGATTTGGGCATTGCTGTTCCCTTGGTTGTCCGTGAGCCATCAGCTTTGGAGTTTCGTAGAGTCTTTCTTTAGGATCTTCTTTTGTTTTCCCCCATCTTGTCTGATTTAACAGGCACCGGTTTCTCAATTACTCTTGTTTGATTTTGATTCGTAACACCTTTCTAAGTGCTGATAACTTGTTACTGCAGGCTTTGGGTGATGACGTGCTACACAGAGATAGATATACCTCTATGTATATATATAAATTTTTTCTAATATCTTTTACTATTCCCTGTCACTCAGGACTGTCTCCAGGTTTTAACCTCCATTCCTGGGCAATGCGTTCCACACAAGCCAGCTATCGAACAGGTATGAACAAAATTTCTGCACTTGCTTTTCTAAGAGATATTTAAATGTGATATTTACAAATATTTTTCTGAAACATAGGGAAGCTTTATAATCCGAGAATATCCTAATAACGCAAAATCAGTCCAGGAGAATAAATATGCTTTAAGAAGAAGAAATCAACCTTAAAATCACTTGGGATCCAGAAACATATTTCTGGGATGTAGTTGACTGTCTGATTATTGAAAATTCCGTCAAAACAAGCCATTGAATTCTGCATGCCAAACTGAAATTCTGGAAGTCTGATAACTGTGTGTGAATATTTCCAGCTGCACAGCAGAGTTGTTCATCACATGCCAACTTAGATCCCCTGCCTGACTCTGCAGGTTCTACGCACTGGACATCCAACAGCTGCTGCTCGCTCCAGGTGAGTGTGGCCAACTGACATTGGTTGAGGGCGGAGGAGACTGTAGGAATGCCCTGTAGGTTTACGGACCTCTGGAATGAAGGATGTAAATTTGAAAGTGGATCTGCTTGGGCAAGTGAAAGGGAAGTGGTTTACGAACTTGTATGTCAAAGAGCCCCTGAGCATTAAACGGGTGGTTTTGTCATTCCAGTCAGGTTTCGGGGTGGCAGCGTGGTGAGTGTCCACATCATTTTTTTCTGGGTATGTTGCTGGACTTCACCAGGGTTCATGTTAGTTAAGGAGTCTTTGTTCCTCTTTGAAGAACGTCTTTGCCTGGACAAATCGGATTCTTTAATACTATGAAAATAATGGGCAGCAGCAAATTATGCTTAGGTGTGTTGCAAAGGAGTAGACCGTCCCAAGCCTGATCGTCCGGTCTCCTGTCTTGCAAATTTCAACTTTCATCTTTTATTCATGCTTTTTTTGACATAAGCTTATGTGAGGTGGCCAGGTTACAGCCAGGATAACGTGTTGGTGTAAGGATAGAAAAAGCCAGTGACCAGTCATTCCACTGATACCCTAGTGTTTATTTTTCACACAGTGCATCTTTGTCCTCTGGCTTTCATCATGAGCTTGTTTTTCATCTGGGACATGAGGCTCAGTCTGAGTGATGGGAAGTCACGATCACATAACTCCTTATCTCAGAAGGCTCAGATCAATGTTCAGAATCATTGCAATGGGGTTGTCAAGGCTGATGCTTGTGGATTGCTCAGGTTCATTTACAAAGCCTTACAGAACCATCCTGCACACAGGAATTTTGGATATAAAACATCACTGTGTTGTGCTTCTTCCAGAATCCTCCAGAGCTCTCAGTTTATACAGCCAACTCTCCATCCTCTGGCTATAATGGGAATACATGTGGTGAAGAACACATCCCAGAAGCAGAGCTTAACGAGATGTGTGGTCTTCTTGATGACTTCTTCAAGTCACTGCCGCAATCCGAAAGGGAGATGTTGGAACTTGTGACGACCCAGGCTGCTGTCTGTCCGTCTGTCAGCAGTAACCCACTGCAGGTTGAGAGCAAGAGCAGAGATAGCCTTGCTTCAGCTGAGGAGAGCCTCCTGCAGCTTCCTGCTCCGGAAGTAAGGGGAATTATTTGATTTTGAGGCCCCATTGCTCCTGTAGTGGGTGAGAATCCTGATGTAGGTCTTAGTCTGTATATCTGGGTGTTACCCGGTTCAATAAGTGGGGCTTATTCTGTTTTGAAGAGGAGCTCAGGGACTGTTAGGCTTTTTGTTGCCAGATTTCCTCTTTTGAGTAGCAATATTCTTTCTCTGACTAGTGTCCTCTTCGCAGACTCAAGAGAGGCCCAGGTTAACTAAACCCCCCAGCAGCCTCTTGTCTAGTGGTGTTTCCAGAGCCTGGGATCACCTATGATGCCATATACTGACTCGCAGGTTTCTCCTCTCTGGACTGAAGGCAGCCCTTGCAACCACATCCTTCCTTTCTCTCCAGGATAGGGAGTGAATAGAAGGAAGCAAGCGTGCCCAGGGTCAGGTGGTTCAGGAAAAAAATAAGGAATGTTTTTCAGTCATAGCCTTTGTTGTTAATTAATTCTGCTGTTGTATTTGAAAATAACAGAGTCTTACAAGTGTGTCGATAAATGAGCGGCTCAGTGGACTGCTCCTGCTCATTTCCAAAGCCTTCCAGAACCAATACCCATAATGGCCCTGTAATTTTTTGATAAAGAACTTCATTGTGGTTTGCATCTTCCAGAATCACCCTGTGCTGTTACCTCATACAGCTGAGCAGTCACTCTTTGACTGGCTTGAGAGTGTATTCAGTGAGGACAAGAAAAAAGAAGGAAACCGTGAAGCTGAGTTTAAGGTGGTTCGTGAGACGTATTCACCACCTGAAGCTGAAATTGTGAAAGTTCACCCTGTTGCCGTCCTTCAGAATGACAGCAATCAACAACTGCAGATGAACAGGGAGAGCAGTGATACAGCTGCGGCAGCTGAGGAAAACCCTCTGCAGTTCCTTCTTAATTTCGACATACGACTTTTCGTGGCAGCCAATGAACAATTTGTGAGCATTCAGGAAGCAGGTGAAAAGGTGAGCGAACAAAAAGATCTGTGCGCAACTCAACCTGTCGAGAAGTGCTTCCAGGAGGAACCATGCGATCCAGAGCAGGTAAGGGGCAACGGGAGATAAAATACCTCATGGGTTTTGAGGTATGCGATGGTGATGCTGGGGTCTGGAGTGACAGCTTTTTAAACTTCATGCCTACTTAAGAACTAAAGGCTTCTCTCAACTGAAGCTTTGAATGCACAGTCATGAGTTCTGTTGGTGAAGCGAGATTTAAAAAGAAGAGGGAATGAAAAAGTACCCCACATTAATGTGGACGAGATGTGTTGGTCTCTGTTGGCCAAGCCAGGGTGCCCATTAGCTTGGGAAATGTACATAGGGCCGGTGTAAGTCCTGGTGATGAAGTGGAAACGTTTTAGGTTATAACATGCTATTTCTAATCTTAAAATAAAAGCCAGTATTCTGAGCATTGTCACTGAAGGCACAGATTTTCGTTCAAATTCTAAATAGGTGTTTAGGTTGTTTCTGATAAACAGTAATGAAGTTTCTGTTTTCTGTGGAAAGCACAACTGATTGATGTTTGAATGGTATAAAGCTTCTTCATTTGTTCATACTTTGTGGTGTCAGACAAGCTGTCACTGCACTTTGGTTTCCCTGTGCCTTTCCTTCTCTGTGTTCCAAGTGGGATGTCTCCCATGCAGCGAGGGGCATTCGAGATGTTCCTGTATTAAGGCAGTAAATGCCAGCTCTACCTATGCTCGTTGGGAAACCAAGTGAAAGCAAGAGATTGGCTGCATCTGTGTGTGCTGCAGAGACCTACCTTGCATGTAGGCACTCAGAATTCCCTTTTACTGCACGTGTCGAAGCTACTGCTCCGTTGTGCTGTCAGCATCTTGATGCCTTTGGTACAGCTTCTAGCTGGGACTTCCTCTGGTGGTTCTGAAGTGATTTTAGTCACCTCCCCATCTCCCTGAAGTGGCTACAGGATAATATTGAGTGATGTTTGAGTTTATTGTTTCTTTTTGGTTTGTTGGAGTTTTTTTCAGGAGATTACTAGTGTTCAGAGCTGCTCTCGACAGTGGGAAAGGGGCCTTTACAAGTGCTCTGAAAAGTGTTAGTGTCATGGAGATCTCTAGGGCTTTTATATGGATTTGTAGAGACGTGGAGTTGTGTGATTGTGGGACACTGTCGTGACAGGAGAGTCCAGATGTGAGTGAGGCTGTGACAGACAGGGCGGTTCCTCGGTAGTTGTTTGAATCGGGAACTGGAGGCCAACTCCTTTTGGTTCCAGAGTACCCCTGGCAATCCCCCCCCTTGTGAGGATGTGTCCATAGACACTCACTTGAAGGGGAAATATCTGGTACTGTTAAGTGACTGAGAGTTCCCTGAGTTGCATTGGCCATTTGCACTTCTGTCTCCTGCTGAGAAAAAACAATATGTCCAGCCTTTTTTTATTAATTAAACCGTTTTTTTTTTTTTTATCTGAATATAACAGAGAGTCTGTAAACTTTGTGGATAAACAAGTACCTCAGTGGATTGCTCAGGTTCATTTCCAGATCCTTAGAGAAGAAATACCCGTCCTGTCACTGTAATTTTTTGATACAAACTGCACTGTGTTTTCCTTCCTCCAGAATCCCCCTGTGCTGTCACCTCATACAGCTGAGCTTCTGCCATGTGACTGGATTGAGAATACCTTTGATGAGGACAAGAAGACCAAGGGAAGTCTTGAACGTATAGTTCCGAACAGTGATTCAGCTGCTGCAGCTGTGGGAAGCACACTGCAGCTCCTCCTTGCTCCTCTAGATTTTGATACACCTTTTCTGTTGGCAGGTCATGAACAGTCTCTGACCGTTGAGGAAGCAAGCGAAAACTGGAGTGAGCAGCAAGATCCCTGCCCGACGCAAGACATGGAGAAATGCTTTCTGGAGGAAGCATTCGGTCCAGAGCAGGTAAGGGGCAAGGGGAGAGGAGATAAAACAAGGTGGGTTTTTGAGATAACTCTATACAATAATAATGCTGGGGTCTGATCTGATAGCTTGTTAGTATTCTTGCCTGCTTAACAACTAAAGGCCTCCTCACTACGCACGTTTTGAAACAACTCTTCTATTGTGCTGTCAGCATCTGGATGCCTTTGGTACAGTTTCTTGCTTGGACTTCCTCCGCTGGAGCCAACTTCATTCTTCTTAGTGATCTTCCCATCTCCCTTAAAGTGATTACCAGAAGATATCGATTGATCGTTGTGTTTATTTCTTCTGTATGTTTGTTTGGGTGTTTTAAGGAGATTACCGGTGTTCAGTGGGAATTCATCACACCTGAGACTGGAGATGGAGAGCTCGCTTCAGCAAATGAGCCTGTGGAAACATCAGTCAAGTGTCAACATAGGAAGAGAAGGCAGGATTCATCCCAGAATGTCAAGTCTCTTGGTAAGAAGAGATTTTCCCTTTTTTTAGAGACTACAGGTACTAATCCCTACAGAAGGGGAGATCAGAATTGTTGTTATTGTCTGCAGCATAAGTACTTCGTTGTACTTTCATTGAAAATATGTTACTTGTACAACCTCTTAGGGTACTTCCCAACTCACCTCTATACAGAGGCAGCGTCTCCTGATTACTCTTATGTGGGAAAGGGTGTAAATTATACCAGCAAATAAACCCTGAAGGTCTGGGAGTTGTGTCAGAAATCAGAATGTCACTGTGTGGAGATGAAGTGCATCTCTAGGTTTGCTGGAGGGCGACAGCGCTGTGAAGGAAACACTGAGCAATGAGATTGCTATTGATGCAGCCATCACTTTTATACATTTAAGGAAGGAATGAAGTCTTTTTGCCAGGAAGCCAAGGAAAAGGGTTGGGTGCTAACTTGAAAGAAGACTTTAAAATGCAGAATTGAGAGTTCTTGTTCAGTTACTTGCTGGTAGGATGGATAAGGGGCAAACTTGTCAGCTTTCACATCCAGAGCTTAATATGCCACTTGTCCAGGGCCATTTTGGAAAGCATTTCCACGGGATTGTTCCACAGAGAGGAAACACTGTTACACTAAATCTAATCAGTGAGAGTTAGCCCAGAGCCTGCTCTCTGGCAAAGGTGATGGTCGTCCCGGTCTGTCTTGCCCCTGCTGTATCTTGGAGGCTTGGTGCATATGTAAAGGGTGGAGGAACACAGAACAGCTGAGCCAAACCATTTCTGTAGATCCTTTCTTGTCACTGATGTTTGGCATTTGGAATCCATGCTAGTGACTGCACATAGAAAGAAGGGATCGTGAGATTGGGAGCACTTTTATTATTATTGTTGTTGTTTTATACTGAAGGTTTTGCAAAATCAGAGTAATTCCTGTTCTTTAAAGAGTAGGTCTCAATTTCTCAAGCTATGGTCTGCCTTTCAGGCCGTATTTTACAGTCCCTGATAGAAGTGCAATTGCTGTGTGTGCTGCCAAGTGAAACATTGACCAGGACTGCCCTTTACTCACTGTTCCCATTTCTTCCTAGATCTCTGTCTGTGGGAAGATGCACCTGGCAAGTGGGCATGTAATGCAGAGGAAGGAACAAAGAGAGCAAGAAGAATGTGACATTGTGTCTCAGCTGCCCTCTGGGTTTCCTCGTCGGCTCGCGGGGCAGCGCATGGCCCACAATGGACTCTTTTCAGATGAAAAACCCACGGACTCTGCTTTTTTAGCTTTCCTTTGAACTTTCTGTTGTATTGTTAATACCTTTTCTGTTACATTTGCTACCTGTATGGTGATCAGACTACTTCATGTTTTCATATTAGTAGCTTGTATGCTGTTTAAAAATTTTGTTCTGATTCTGATGTTATGTGTAGTTACAAATTCATTGCTGTTCTTATGCTGTGTATTAAATATGTTTACAAGATAAATTTCAGTATTTAAAATATTGTTTCAATGCTGGTTCATATGATAGTGTTATCAATAGCAGACCCTTCTTTTTCTGTGAGGTAACCACACGTTTCTCAGGCAGTGATTGTCACTAGAAGGGATAACACGGGACACTGGTATGCAGAAAGGCCGTTGCTTACAGTTATTCCTGTAGAAACCACCCTCGAGCTGTTTGAACGCCATCAGTGAAGGGGGAGAGAAAGGGTTGCACCTGCAGGGAGGAGCAGACAGGACAGGTGACACTTGACCCTCGTGATCCCTCAGCTGATTATATGATGTGTATGGGAAGGAATACTCCGTTGGTCAGTTTGGGGTCACCCCGCAGGTGAGACCCTTTCTAGCCCCTTTGCCTCAGGACATTCCACCGAGTGGAGGGTGGCCTTGGTTCCTACAGAACAAGTGTAAGCAACCAGTGCCCTGCGTTATCCCTTCTAGAGACAAACACTGCCTGAAACATGCAGTTAACTTCCAGAAAATGAAGTTCCTTAGATGAGGCTGAGCTGGAAGGTTAGAAACAGATTCTGCTTCAGCTCAACCCAGAACATCTGCCCTGGCTTCTGTTTGCCACCACCAGATTCGCGACCACCAGATTTGGACATTGAAGTTAGGGGAGTCGGTGTCTCAGTGTGATGCGATTCTAAAGACCTTTGATGAAATATCAGTGTTAAGATTTTTAATAGGATGATGTCAAAAGTTCTGTCTGCATGAGATGCAGATCCACGACATTTGAGACTACAGGTGGTTTTAAAGTAGAAATCCTTAATCCACTCTTAGACACTCTGAGAGAGAGCAGAGGAGAAAGGGTGCTCGCTGCTTCGGGAAGGATAGGATAGGATAGGATAGGATAGGATAGGATAGGATAGCCCTCGCCTCACAAGTCTCAGGGATCTCTAGGTTGAATGTCTGGCATTTTAGGACACTCAGGTGGATACAGCGCACTCAAAAGAGAATAACAAATAATTTCTATACTAAGAAGTTTTTAACTATGTTCTTGTTTACCTCCATTGCTGTTTACATTCAAGATGTTGGTTTTGCTTTGGTCTTAGCACTTTGCAATAAATGAAACTTTTAAAATGAAACGGGTGTTGCCGTTATGTTTTCTCTGGGTCTGGAGAGCCTCTTGATGAAGCCTTCTCACTCCAGCTACAGCAGGCATCGCTCTGGCAGGCTCTCATCCTCCTGGGGGACTTCAACCACCCTGACAGGAGCACAGTGAGCTGCAGGCAATCCGGGAGACACCTGGAGTGCACTGAGGGTACTCCCTTCTTAAGCCAGGGAGCAGACAGCCCTACCAAAGGGGGTGCAATACTGGACCTGATGGTCACCGACACGAGGAAGCCAATCGGTGACATCAAGATTGGAGGCAGCCAGGGCTGCAGTGATCACACACTGGTGGGTTCCCAGTCCTAAGGGATATGCGTCAGTCAGGCAAAGAGTAAAATCAGGACTCTGAATTTTAGGAAAGCAAACCCCCAGCTCTTCAGGGACTGAGTCAATAGGATACCCTGGGAAACTGCCCTCACAGGCAATGGAGCAGAACAGAGCTGGCAGATGCTGTCCAGAGAGCGCAAGAGCTCTCGATCCCCAGGTGGAAGAAATGAAGAAAGGAAGGATGGAGACCATCATAGCCGAGTCAAGACCTGCAGGTGAAACTAAAAGGCAAGAAGGACATGCACAGGCAGTGCAAGCAGGGACAGGCATCCTGGGAAGAGTATAGAGATGCTGCCCAGTTGTGTGTAGGAAGGGCCAAGGATGATCGAAGCTGAACTCATCCCCCGTGAATCCTTCCCCTCCCATTGGAGGAATTGGGGTGGCTTTTGTCATGGGGCACAACACAGGGAGCCTCCACATTGTCTCCTGGGAGACCCCAGAGAGACCTTTGCACCAGGGCACAGCCACCATGGCAGCTCCCAAGTCCTGGCCCCTGGGCCACTCTGGTGCCCCAGATCCTTCATACCTTTGTGCTTCCTGAAACCTCCTGCCACCAAGGTAGGTATCAACCCTGAGCCTTGCAGCCTTGGATGCCCTTGGGGATGAGAGCAAAGGTGACCACCAGCCATGGCTCCTGTCTCTCTTCCAGGCTCAACCATCCTGTGGCAACTACCCACACAGCAGCAGCTTTGCCCACAGCCTTGGCTCACCCAGTGCAGGTGGCAGCCCAGGCCCCACAGGAACTCAGGGCACCACCAGCATGTACAGTTGCCACCCTGTCTGCTCTGGCACCCTGGCACCTTCAGCACCTTCAGCATCCCCGACCCCCGGTCACTACCAGCATCCCCACCAGCCCTGTCTCCCTAGCAGAAATGGCACAGATGTTCAGAAAGCCTCAGCTCGCCTCCCTGCCCCCAGGGTGCCCTGGGAAATGGCACGTGCGAGATGCCAAAGCCCCACTCAGCCCCAAAGCACACCCAGAGATCCCTGAAGGGCATGAGCCGTCCCCAGGGCCAAGTCACCACCAGAGCAGCAGGCAACGACAGGAGGGGGACTCCCCTGTCCCCTTCCCCAGGGAAAGCAGCCTTTTAGCAGGGGAACCCTGACAAAGATGGAGAGCATACAAGAATATACAGCATGTTTAGACCAGTAGAAATAATAAGATCTACTCCTGATCTACGCTGAGCTCTTTTTTGCTCCACACAGAGGTAATGTTTGAGAAATCTATTGCTCAGCCAAAATCTCCAGAGAAGCAAATGCTCTTCACAAAGTGATGGGGCCCATTACCTTGACATCTGCTTGCATGGAAACTGCATCAGAGTCACTAAAGCTTTAGCATATGCACTGGTTGTGCAGCGAGCCAGATGTGCCAACATCTTAGCTCTCTAAAATAATACTTGTTCCATCAGCGCATTTAACACCTTTAGATGGTCACTTCTGTGAAATCACATCACACTGCTGACAATGATGCAAACTCTTCACCACTTTTCCTTTAGATACACATGCTTATAGTAGACTTCCCTGTGAATAAACTGGGTTTGTCTTTCACACCTAGGAGCAAACCAGCACTGAAGTGAGTTCTGATGGGTGAAGTTTTCAACAATCTGCACCCAGATGACTGAGAAATACAAAGAAGAACTTGAACCATGATTAAGAATTAATTGCATTTCTGTAAGTGAGCTACTGGAGTCACCAACAAGAAGCTGCCTCAAACAGTTCAGGTTTTCTGGAGAAAACCTACTATCTCTGTGTGTCTTTGCAGGAAAATACTGTGTGCAATACGTATTATAATACAGTTTCACCTCTATTTGTCCATCTCTGTGAGGCATATATTTGGTTTTCAATGGCATAAGTTTTTTAACCTAACAAATTGCAATCCCAAAACCACACACTATTCGCCCATTTCATTTCAGGTACACTTCATGTTACCCCAGTCCCATCTCGGATCTGGACGGTCCCCGAAGTTTATAAAAGGCATTTTTAAATAAAGCATTCTCACTAGGAGTTTACATTGACAGCAAAAATGAAGAGACAGCAGTAATGTGGAATTTCTCCATGGGGTCAGAGCCGAAGGGTGAAGGAGCAACAAACGAAGGAGAAGCCAGAAATGCACTCATGCAGCGAGCAGCCAGGAATCCCTGGAGCACTCAGCCCAGCGAGCACTTCAGGGGACTAATCCCACTTGTGAGAGGCAGTGAGAGGGCACAGGGCTTTGCTCAGCCCTGTCAGAACGGGCACGAAGCTCGGCACTGCCCGGCTCCCAGGAGCTGCGCAAGGGGCCGGGGCCGAGGCCGGGGGCGGGGCGGGGGCGGGGCCGAGGGCGGGGAGAGGCGGGGCCGAGGGCGGGGAAGGGGCGGGGCCGAGCGCCCCCCGTGCCGCGGCCGTTGCAGCGCGAGCGCCCCCGAGCGGTCGTCGCCGAGATGCAGCGGTCGCAGCTCCCCGGCTCCCTGAATCCCAACACTTTCCCGGCCAAGCTGTGGCAGCTGGCGAACAGCCCGGGCGTCAGCTCCGTGCGCTGGGACGCCCGCGGCGAGGGGCTGCTCATCCACCAGGCGCACTTTGAGCGCGAGCTGCTGGGCGCGGGGCCGGCGGCCCCGGGGGATGCCGGATTCTCCGGCGTCTTCAAAACCAAGAACTTCGCCAGCTTCATCCGGCAGCTCAACCTGTACGGCTTCCAGAAGGTGCTGGGGCCGGCGGGCAGTGGCAGCGGCGATGGCTCCGCGGGGCTCCTGCACCATTTCCAGAGCCCCCACTTTCGCCGCAACCGCCCCGACCTCCTCGTGCACCTCAAGCGCCTGACGAAAGCCAACAGAGCCAAGCTGGCAGCTGGCCTGGAGGTGACCGCCCGCCCGCCCGGCCGCTCCCACCGCCTGCTGGGCACGTGCCCGGCTGCGGATGCACGGCCACTGCCCTCGGCGCTCGGCACGGCCACCGGAGCCGGTGAGGCGGGGTGGGCACGCGGGGCTGCGGCGGCATTGGGAACCCCGAGGGGCACGGGCTCTGCCAGTCGGGGCTCCCTGGGGGGAGGAGGGTTCTCTGTCCTTGCTGGGGCCCCTTCTCACAATTGAAGGGAAAACACGAAAATGGAGAGTCAAGATTAAAGCACAGGCAGACGGTGGCAGCTGGCGTGAGATTAGGAGTCAGCGCGCGCATATGTACCAGGGGCGGCCCGACTGGTGGGGACAGCTAAGACAACTTTGTCAGTTGACCCCAGGAAAGAACTGGTGGTAGCTTTTCCCTAATGGCTCCCTGCGTTTTATTGGCATTTTATCATAATTTGTAGAGTTTTAGGTGGAACAGGAGTGACTGAAGTCATTACGTCAAACCCTGCTGATTGGTTGAGAAAAGTTCTCCCCTTGCATGCCAAATTTGACCTGTGTGTGCCCAGTCGGAGTGGTTATGGGAATGGATTGCCTCAGAGGCGGGGAGCCTCTAGGTGTGGAGGTGTGGTTTAGTATCTAACGATATCACCGTGATGTTATAATGAGTACAGGTCAACTGGAGGGCAGGTTTGCCAGAGCAGCTGCTGGAATCCATCTCCTTGGAAAATAATTGGGCATTGTCCCGTGCTCCTTGCTGATAGCAGGGGCTGGCTACGTCTGTGTGCAGACGTCCCATCCCCCACTTCACAGGGCAAGGTGTCCTTGCTGCGTTCCTTTCTGATGAAAAATGTGCTGCGCGTGTGTCTGTTGCATCTCTGCTGAGTTCGTTTTGGCAAAGTTTGAGTTGTTTTAGTCTAAACAGAACTAGTTGAGCTGCCCGGAAAAAAAAGTTGCCTTTGAGTTCTTTTCTCTTGACAAATCAAGTGACTTGCCATAAAGCTTACCTGGAGGATTTGGGCATTGCTGTTCCCTTGGTTGTCCGTGAGCCATCAGCTTTGGAGTTTCGTAGAGTCTTTCTTTAGGATCTTCTTTTGTTTTCCCCCATCTTGTCTGATTTAACAGGCACCGGTTTCTCAATTACTCTTGTTTGATTTTGATTCGTAACACCTTTCTAAGTGCTGATAACTTGTTACTGCAGGCTTTGGGTGATGACGTGCTACACAGAGATAGATATACCTCTATGTATATATATAAATTTTTTCTAATATCTTTTACTATTCCCTGTCACTCAGGACTGTCTCCAGGTTTTAACCTCCATTCCTGGGCAATGCGTTCCACACAAGCCAGCTATCGAACAGGTATGAACAAAATTTCTGCACTTGCTTTTCTAAGAGATATTTAAAAGTGACATTTACAAATATTTTTCTGAAACCTTTAACTTCTCACCGTCACTCAGGACTTTCTCATTGTTTCTACTTCAGTTCCTATGTATCTCCTAATCTTCTCTCTATCTTTTCCTCTGTATATTCTAACGTACAGAATGCTGACAGATTATGCCTTCCTATATCCACGTGAAAAAGTCCGCTTTCCTTCACTTTGAGAACACAGAACCCAGTTTTGCTTACTTGGAAAGTGCTAGTTGATCTTACAATCTTTATTTCATAAGCAAAGGGAATAAAGAATAGATGTTCGGTCTTAGTGCTGACACTTTCCATTTCACTTTTGAACTCACATTAAGTTCAATAAGAGTGGAACATTATCCGAAGATTTATTTTCATCTCTATTCAAATTTACTTGTTAACTTTGATGACAAACAGATATCCCTGGTTTGCATTGTGATTTACATTGAAAGAGCAGGAAAGTAAGAGATGCTCATCAGTTTGTTGGTTTGAGGGTTTTTTTTCCCACGAGCTTAAGACCACAATTATTTTAGGGATATAGTTCTGTTTGTTTTCAACTATCTGCAAACCCTTTGATCGTGGTAGGATTGCACCAAAGAAACATAGAGAACCTCTATAATCCAAGAATATCCTAATAATGCAAAATGAGTCCAGGAGAATAAATATGTTTTAAGAAGAAGAAATCAACCTTAAAATCACTTGGGATCCAGAAACATATTTCTGGGATGTAGTTGACTGTCTGATTATTGAAAAGTTCTGTCAAAACAAGCGATTCAACTCTGCCTGCCAAACAGAAATTCTGGAAGTCTGATAACTGTGTGTGAATTTTTCCAGCTGCACAGCAGAGTTGTTCATCACATGCCAACTTAGATCCCCTGCCTGACTCTGCAGGTTCTACGCACTGGACATCCAACAGCTGCTGCTCGCTCCAGGTGAGTGTGGCCAACTGACACTGGTTGAGGGCGGAGGAGACTGTAGGAATGCCCTGTAGGTTTACGGACCTCTGGAATGAAGGATGTAAATTTGAAAGTGGATCTGCTTGGGCAAGTGAAAGGGAAGTGGTTTACGAACCTGTATGTCAAAGAGCCCCTGAGCATTAAACGGGTGGTTTTGTCATTCCAGTCAGGTTTCGGGGTGGCAGCATGGTGAGTGTCCACATCAGGTTTTTCTGGGTATTTTGCTGGACTTCACCAGGGTTCATGTTAGTTAAGGAGTCTGTGTTCCTCTTTGAAGAATGTCTTTGCCTGGACAAATCGGATTCTTTAATACTATGAAAATAATGGTCAACAGCAAATTATGCTTAGGTGTGTTGCAAAGGAGTAGACCGTCCCAAGCCTGATCGTCTGGTCTCCTGTCTTGCAAATTTCAACTTTCGTCTTTTACTCATGCTTTTTTTTGACATAAGCTTATGTGAGATGGCCAGGTTACAGCCAGGATAACGTGTTGGTGTAAGGATAGAAAAAGCCAGTGACCAGTCATTCCACTGATACCCTAGTATTTATTTTTCACACGGTGCATCTTTGTCCTTTGGCTTTCATCATGAGCTTGTTTTTCATCTGGACATGAGGCTCAGTCTGAGTGATGGGAAGTCACGATCACATAACTCCTTATCTCAGAAGGCTTAGATCAATGTTTAGAATCATTGCAATGGGGTTGTCAAGGCTGGTGTTGTGGCTAAATTGAAAGGTTGTATAAATACTGTCCAAAGGGTCTAGTGAAAACCTATTTGGAGATGCAAGTCCATGAGAAGTTTGTGGAGTCGGAAGATGTCTAGCTCACTTCCTAGCGGTGGCTTTGATAATATGACTCTAACCAGGGAACTGCCAGTCCAAAGCTGCTGCTGCATGAGGTCAGAGATTGCTGGAAGGAAGTGGTCTGTGTGCACAGCCGAAAGGCAAGCAGGGACATCAATCAGTTGTACCAGGTGTCCGATAGTATCCAGGTCAGTAGGTGCCTGTGCCCGAGCAGGACAGCACAGATCTAATTCAGAATGGATGCACAGGACTTCCAGAGATTTCTGGGGCTTGGTGTATCCTACATCATTTCTCCTGGAACTTGGTGGCAGAGGCTGTGCAGGCAGTATAGAAGACAGTAGTTTGTCTGTGGTTTTCCCGGAGCTGTGGGGAATAACCAGTCTACCTTTTTATTTTAGTAATCTTGAGAACTGCTCTGGAAGGTGGAAAGGAGGCCTCTGCAGGTGCTCCAAGAAGTGTTAGTGACCTGGAGATCTCTAGGGCTTTTATACAGATTTGTGGAGACTTGGAGTTGTGTGATTGTGGGACACTGTGTCATGACAGGAGTGTCCAAATATGAGGACGGTTCCTCGGTAGTTGTTTGAACAGGGAGTTGAAGTCCAATTCCTTTTGGGTCCAGAGTACCCCTGGGAATCCCCCCTTGTGTGGCTGTGTCTATAGACACTCACTTGAAGGGGAAAAAGCTGTTGTTATTATTAAGTGACTGAGAGTTCCCTGAGTTGCACTGTCCATGTGCACCTTTGCAGCAGACATAGCTTTGGCTGCTGCTGAGAAAGCTGGTGCTTCTGCTGGTTTTATAGACAGGAGGAAGGCTTGAGTTCTAGAAGAACTGAGGGCAGGTAGATTTGCTCTATCATGTCCTATCGCAGCTGTGTCATGTGAACAGGGGGATGGCTCAAGTGTAGCCCCACGGGTCCTGCTGAGACTGGAAGTGTCTTGTTTGAATTCTTGGATGTACTTGTACCTGCAGTGCAAAGGGTGTGCGGACAATGCATCTGAAAGAGGACACAGCTACTTGTAAGAGACCTTCCTTTCTCTACAGGATAGGGAGAGACCAGAAGAAAGCAAGCGTGCCAAGAGTAAGGTGATTCATGAAAGAGCAATAGAAAGTTGTAGCCTGTTTTGTTAATTAAACGTCACGTTTTATCTGAAAATAACAGAGAATCTGTCAAGTTTGTGGATTAACGAGCACCACAGTGGATTGCTCAGGTTCATTTCCAAAGCCTTACAGAACCAATACCCATCCTGTCACAGGAATTTTGGATATAAAACTTCACAGTGTTCTCCTTCTTCCAGAATCCTCCAGAGCTCTCAGTTTATACAGCCAACTATCCATCCTCTGGCTATAATGGGAATACATGTGGTGAAGAATACATCCCAGAAGCAGAGCTTAACGAGATGTGTGGTCTTCTTGATGACTTCTTCAAGTCACTGCCGCAATCTGAAAGGGAGATGTTGGAACTTGTGACGACCCAGGCTGCTGTCTGTCCGTCTGTCAGCAGTAACCCACTGCAGGTTGAGAGCAAGAGCAGCGATAGCCTTGCTTCAGCTGAGGAGAGCCTCCTGAAGCTTCCTGCTCCTGAGGTAAGGGGAATTATTTGATTTTGAGGCCCCATTGCTCCTTTAATGGGTGAGAATCCTGATGTAGGTCCTAGTCTGTATATCTGGGTGTTACCTGGTTAAATAAGTGGGGCTTATTCTGTTTTGATGAGGAGCTCAGGGACTGTTAGGCTTTTTGTTGCCAGATTCCCTCCTTTTGGTAGAAATACTCTTTCTCTGACTAGTCTCCTCTTCGCAGACTCAAGAGAGGCCCAGGTTAACTAAAGCCCCCAGCAGCCTCTTGTCTAGTGGTGTTTCCAGAGCCTGGGATCACCTATGATGCCATATACTGACTCGCAGGTTTCTCCTCTCTGGACTGAAGGCAGCCCTTGCAACCACATCCTTCCTTTCTCTCCAGGATAGGGAGTGAATAGAAGGAAGCAAGCGTGCCCAGGGTCAGGTGGTTCAGGAAAAAAAATAAGGAATGTTTTTCAGTCATAGCCTTTGTTGTTAATTAGTTCTGCTGTTGTATTTGAAAATAACAGAGTCTTACAAGCATGTGGATAAATGAGCGGCTCAGTGGACTGCTCCTGCTCATTTCCAAAGCCTTCCAGAACCAATACCCATAATGGCCCTGTAATTTTTTGATAAAGAACTTCATTGTGGTTTGCATCTTCCAGAATCCCCCTGTGCTGTCACCTCATACAGCTGAGCAGTCACTTTTTCACTGGCTTGAGAGTGTATTCAGTGAGGACAAGAAAAAAGAAGGAAACCGTGAAGCTGAGTTTAAGGTGGTTCGTGAGACGTATTCACCACCTGAAGCTGAAATTGTGAAAGTTCACCCTGTTGCCGTCCTTCAGAATGACAGCAATCAACAACTGCAGATGAACAGGGAGAGCAGTGATACAGCTGCGGCAGCTGAGGAAAACCCTCTGCAGTTCCTTCTTAATTTCGACATACGACTTTTCGTGGCAGCCAATGAACAATTTGTGAGCATTCAGGAAGCAGGTGAAAAGGTGAGCGAACAAAAAGATCTGTGCGCAACTCAACCTGTCGAGAAGTGCTTCCAGGAGGAACCTTTCGATCCAGAGCAGGTAAGGGGCAACGGGAGATAAAAGAAACATGGGTTTTGAGGTATGCGATGGTGATGCTGGGGTCTGGAGTGACAGCTTTTTAAACTTCATGCCTACTTAAGAACTAAAGGCTTCTCTCAACTGAAGCTTTGAATGCACAGTCAAGAGTTCTCTTGGTGAAGCGAGATTTAAAAAGAAGAGGGAATGAAAAAGTACCCGACATTAATGTGGACGAGATGTGTTGGTCTCTGTTGGCCAAGCCAGGGTGCCCATTAGCTTGGGAAATGTACATAGGGCCGGTGTATTCCTGGTGATGAAGTGGAAACGTTTTAGGTTATAACATGCTATTTCTAATCTTAAAATAAAAGCCAGTATTCTGAGCATTGTCACTGAAGGCACAGATTTTCGTTCAAATTCTAAATAGGTGTTTAGGTTGTTTCTGATAAACAGTAATGAAGTTTCTGTTTTCTGTGGAAAGCACAACTGATTGATGTTTGAATGGTATAAAGCTTCTTCATTTGTTCATACTTTGTGGTGTCAGACAAGCTGTCACTGCACTTTGGTTTCCCTGTGCCTTTCCTTCTCTGTGTTCCAAGTGGGATGTCTCCCATGCAGCGAGGGGCATTCGAGATGTTCCTGTATTAAGGCAGTAAATGCCAGCTCTACCTATGCTCGTTGGGAAACCAAGTGAAAGCAAGAGATTGGCTGCATCTGTGTGTGCTGCAGAGACCTACCTTGCATGTAGGCACTCAGAATTCCCTTTTACTGCACGTGTCGAAGCTATTGCTCCGTTGTGCTGTCAGCATCTTGATGCCTTTGGTACAGCTTCTAGCTAGGATTTCCTCTAGTGGTTCTGAAGTGATTTTAGTCACCTCCCCATCTCCCTGAAGTGGCTACAGGATAATATTGAGTGATGTTTGAGTTTATTGTTTCTTTTTGGTTTGTTGGGGTTTTTTTCAGGAGATTACTAGTGTTCAGAGCTGCTCTCGACGGTGGGAAAGGGGCCTTTACAGGTGCTCCGAAAAGTGTTAGTGTCATGGAGATCTCTAGGGCTTTTATATGGATTTGTAGAGACTTGGAGTTGTGTGATTGTGGGACACTGTCGTGACAGGAGAGTCCAGATGTGAGTGAGGCTGTGACAGACAGGGCGGTTCCTCGGTAGTTGTTTGAATAAGGAACTGCAAGCCAACTCCTTTTGGTTCCAGAGTACCCCTGGCAATCCCCCCCTTGTGAGGATGTGTCTATAGACACTCACTTGAAGGGGAAATATCTGTTACTGTTAAGTGACTGAGAGTTCCCTGAGTTACATTGGCCATTTGCACTTCTGTCTCCTGCTGAGAAAAAACAGTATGTCCAGCCTTTTTTTATTAATTAATCTGTTTGGTTTTTTTTTTTTTAATCTGAATATAACAGAGAGTCTGTAAACTTTGTGGATAAACAAGTACCTCAGTGGATTGCTCAGGTTCATTTCCAGATCCTTAGAGAAGAAATACCCGTCCTGTCACTGTAATTTTTTGATACAAACTGCACTGTGTTTTCCTTCCTCCAGAATCCCCCTGTGCTGTCACCTCATACAGCTGAGCTTCTGCCATGTGACTGGATTGAGAATACCTTTGATGAGGACAAGAAGACCAAGGGAAGCCTTGAACGTATAGTTCCGAACAGTGATTCAGCTGCTGCAGCTGTGGGAAGCACACTGCAGCTCCTCCTTGCTCCTCTAGATTTTGATACACCTTTTCTGTTGGCAGGTCATGAACAGTCTCTGACCGTTGAGGAAGCAAGCGAAAACTGGAGTGAGCAGCAAGATCCCTGCCCGACGCAAGACATGGAGAAATGCTTTCTGGAGGAAGCATTCAGTCCAGAGCAGGTAAGGGGCAAGGGGAGAGGAGATAAAACAAAGTGGGTTTTTGAGATAACTCTATACAATAATAATGCTGGGGTCTGATCTGATAGCTTGTTAGTATTCTTGCCTGCTTAACAACTAAAGGCCTCCTCACTACGCACGTTTTGAAACAACTCTTCTATTGTGCTGTCAGCATCTGGATGCCTTTGGTACAGTTTCTTGCTTGGACTTTCTCCGCTGGAGCCAGCTTTGTTGTCATTAGTGATCTTCCCATCTCTCTTAAAGTGATTACCAGAAGATATTGATTGATCGTTGTGTTTATTTCTTCTGTATGTTTGTTTGGGTGTTTTAAGGAGATTACCGGTGTTCAGTGGGAATTCATCACACCTGAGACTGGAGATGGAGAGCTCGCTTCAGCAAATGAGCCTGTGGAAACATCCGTCAAGTGTCAACATAGGAAGAGAAGGCAGGATTCATCCCAGAATGTCAAGTCTCTTGGTAAGAAGAGATTTTCCCTTTTTTTAGAGACTACAGGTACTAATCCCTACAGAAGGGGAGATCAGAATTGTTTAGTTATTGTCTGCAGCATAAGTACTTCGTTGTACTTTCATTGAAAATATGTTACTTGTACAACCTCTTAGGGTACTTCCCAACTCACCTCTATACAGAGGCAGCGTCTCCTGATTACTCTTATGTGGGAAAGGGTGTAAATTATACCAGCAAAGAAACCCTGAAGGTCTGGGAGTTGTGTCAGAAATCAGAATGTCACTGTGTGGAGATGAAGTGCATCTCTAGGTTTGCTGGAGGGCGACAGCGCTGTGAAGGAAACACTGAGCAATGAGATTGCTATTGATGCAGCCATCACTTTTACACATTTAAGGAAGGAATGAAGTCTTTTTGCCAGGAAGCCAAGGAAAAGGGTTGGGTGCTAACTTGAAAGAAGACTTTAAAATGCAGAATTGAGAGTTCTTGTTCAGTTACTTGCTGGTAGGATGGATAAGGGGCAAACTTGTCAGCTTTCACATCCAGAGCTTAATATGCCACTTGTCCAGGACCATTTTGGAAAGCATTTCCACGGGATTGTTCCACAGAGAGGAAACACTGTTACACTAAATCTAATCAGTGAGAGTTAGCCCAGAGCCTGCTCTCTGGCAAAGGTGATGGTCGTCCCGGTCTGTCTTGCCCCTGCTGTACCTTGGAGGCTTGGTGCATATGTAAAGGGTGGAGGAACACAGAACAGCTGAGCCAAACCATTTCTGTAGATCCTTTCTTGTCACTGATGTTTGGCATTTGGAATCCATGCTAGTGACTGCACATAGAAAGAAGGGATCGTGAGATTGGGAGCACTTTTATTATTATTGTTGTTGTTTTATACTGAAGGTTTTGCAAAATCAGAGTAATTCCTGTTCTTTAAAGAGTAGGTCTCAATTTCTCAAGCTATGGTCTGCCTTTCAGGCCGTATTTTACAGTCCCTGATAGAAGTGCAATTGCTGTGTGTGCTGCCAAGTGAAACATTGACCAGGACTGCCCTTTACTCACTGTTCCCATTTCTTCCTAGATCTCTGTCTGTGGGAAGATGCACCTGGCAAGTGGGCATGTAATGCAGAGGAAGGAACGAAGAAAGCGAGAAGAATGTGACAGTGTGTCTCAGCTGCCCTCTGGGTTTCCTCGTCGGCTCGCGGGGCAGCGCACGGCCCACGATGGACTCTTTTCAGATGAAAAACCCACGGACTCTGCTTTTTTAGCTTTCCTTTGAACTTTCTGTTGTATTGTTAATACCTTTTCTGTTACATTTGCTACCTGTATGGTGATCAGACTACTTCATGTTTTCATATTAGTAGCTTGTATGCTGTTTAAAAATTTTGTTCTGATTCTGATGTTATGTGTAGTTACAAATTCATTGCTGTTCTTATGCTGTGTATTAAATATGTTTACAGGATAAATTTCAGTATTTAAAATGTTGTTTCAATGCTGGTTCATATGATAGTGTTATCAATAGCAGACCCTTCATTTTCTGCGAGGTAACCACACGTTTCTCAGGCAGTGATTGTCTCTAGAAGGGATAACACGGGACACTGGTATGCAGGAAGGCCGTTGCTTACAGTTATTCCTGTAGAAACCACCCTCGAGCTGTTGGAACGCCATCAGTGAAGGGGGAGAGAAAGGGTTGCACCTGCAGGGAGGAGCAGACAGGACAGGTGACACTTGACCCTCGTGATCCCTCAGCTGATTATATGATGTGTATGGGAAGGAATACTCCATTGGTCAGTTTGGGGTCACCCCGCAGGTGAGACCCTTTCTAGCCCCTTTGCCTCAGGACATTCCACCGAGTGGAGGGTGGCCTTGGTTCCTACAGGAACAAGTGTAAGCAACCAGTGCCCTGCGTTATCCCTTCTAGAGACAAACACTGCCTGAAACATGCAGTTAACTTCCAGAAAATGAAGTTCCTTAGATGAGGCTGAGCTGGAAGGTTAGAAACAGATTCTGCTTCAGCTCAACCCAGAACATCTGCCCTGGCTTCTGTTTGCCACCACCAGATTCGCGACCACCAGATTTGGACATTGAAGTTAGGGGAGTCGGTGTCTCAGTGTGATGCGATTCTAAAGACCTTTGATGAAATATCAGTGTTAAGATTTTTAATAGGATGATGTCAAAGGTTCTGTCCTGCATGAGATGCAGATCCACGACATTTGAGACTACAGGTGGATTTAAAGTAGAAATCCTTAATCCACTCTTAGACACTCTGAGAGAGAGCAGAGGAGAAAGGGTGCTCGCTGCTTCGGGAAGGATAGGATAGGATAGGATAGGATAGGATAGGATAGGATAGGATAGGATAGGATAGCCCTCGCCTCACAAGTCTCAGGGATCTCTAGGTTGAATGTCTGGCATTTTAGGACACTCAGGTGGATACAGCGCACTCAAAAGAGAATAACAAATAATTTCTATACTAAGAAGTTTTTAACTATGTTCTTGTTTACCTCCATTGCTGTTTACATTCAAGATGTTGGTTTTGCTTTGGTCTTAGCACTTTGCAATAAATGAAACTTTTAAAATGAAACGGGTGTTGCCGTTATGTTTTCTCTGGGTCTGGAGAGCCTCTTGATGAAGCCTTCTCACTCCAGCTACAGCAGGCATCGCTCTGGCAGGCTCTCATCCTCCTGGGGGACTTCAACCACCCTGACAGGAGCACAGTGAGCTGCAGGCAATCCGGGAGACACCTGGAGTGCACTGAGGGTAACTTCTTAAGCCAGGGAGCAGACAGCCCTACCAAAGGGGGTGCAATACTGGACCTGATGGTCACCGACACGAGGAAGCCAATCGGTGACATCAAGATTGGAGGCAGCCAGGGCTGCAGTGATCACACACTGGTGGGTTCCCAGTCCTAAGGGATATGGGTCAATCAGGCAAAGAGTGAAATCAGGACTCTGAATTTTAGGAAAGCAAACCCCCAGCTCTTCAGGGACTGAGTCAATAGGATACCCTGGGAAACTGCCCTCACAGGCAATGGAGCAGAACAGCGCTGGCAGATGCTTTCCAGAGAGCGCAAGAGCTCTCGATCCCCAGGTAGAAGAAATGAAGAAAGGAAGGATGGAGACCAGCATAGCCGAGTCAAGACCTGCAGGTGAAACTAAAAGGCAAGAAGGACATGCACAGGCAGTGCAAGCAGGGACAGGCATCCTGGGAAGAGTATAGAGATGCTGCCCAGTTGTGTGTAGGAAGGGCCAAGGATGATCGAAGCTGAACTCATCCCCCGTGAATCCTTCCCCTCCCACTGAAGGAGTTGGGGTGGCTTTTGTCATGGGGCACAACACAGGGAGCCTCCACATTGTCTCCTGGGAGACCCCAGAGAGACCTTTGCACCAGGGCACAGCCACCATGGCAGCTCCCAACTCCTGGCCCCTGGGCCACTCTGGTGCCCCAGATCCTTCATACCTTTGTGCTTCCTGAAACCTCCTGCCACCAAGGTAGGTATCAACCCTGAGCCTTGCAGCCTTGGATGCCCTTGGGGATAAGAGCAGAGGTGACCACCAGCCATGGCTCCTGTCTCTCTTCCAGGCTCAACCATCCTGTGGCAACTACCCACACAGCAGCAGCTTTGCCCACAGCCTTGGTTCACCCAGTGCAGGTGGCAGCCCAGGCCCCACAGGAACTCAGGGCACCACCAGCATGTACGACACCCTGTCTGCTCTGGCACCCTGGCACCTTCAGCACCTTCAGCATCCCTGACCCCCGGTCACTACCAGCATCCCCACCAGCCCTGTCTCCCTAGGAGAAATGGCACAGATGTTCAGAAAGCCTCAGCTCGCCTCCCTGCCCCCAGGGTGCCCTGGGAAATGGCACGTGCGAGGTGCCAAAGCCCCACTCAGTGCCCAAAGCACACCCAGAGATCCCTGAAGGGCATGAGCCGTCCCCAGGGCCAAGTCACCACCAGAGCAGCAGGCAACGACAGGAGGGGGACTCCCCTGTCCCCTTCCCCAGGGAAAGCAGCCTTTTAGCAGGGGAACCCTGACAAAGATGGAGAGCATACAAGAATATACAGCATGTTTAGACCAGTAGAAATAATAAGATCTACTCCTGATCTACGCTGAGCTCTTTTTTGCTCCACACAGAGGTAATGTTTGAGAAATCTATTGCTCAGCCAAAATCTCCACAGAAGCAAATGCTCTTCACAAAGTGATGGGGCCCATTACCTTGACATCTGCTTGCATGGAAACTGCATCAGAGTCACTAAAGCTTTAGCATATGCACTGGTTGTGCAGCGAGCCAGATGTGCCAACATCTTAGCTCTCTAAAATAATACTTGTTCCATCAGCGCATTTAACACCTTTAGATGGTCACTTCTGTGAAATCACATCACACTGCTGACAATGATGCAAACTCTTCACCTCTTTTCCTTTAGATACACATGCTTATAGTAGACTTCCCTGTGAATAAACTGGGTTTGTCTTTCACACCGAGGAGCAAACCAGCACTGAAGTGAGTTCTGATGGGTGAAGTTTTCAACAATCTGTACCCAGATGACTCAGAAATACAAAGAAGAATTTGAACCATGATTAAGAATTAATTGCATTTCTGTAAGTGAGCTACTGGAGTCACCAACAAGAAGCTGCCTCAAACAGTTCAGGTTTTCTGGAGAAAACCTACTATCTCTGTGTGTCTTTGCAGGAAAATACTGTGTGCAATACGTATTATAATACAGTTTCACCTCTATTTGTCCATCTCTGTGAGGCATATATTTGGTTTTCAATGGCATAAGTTTTTTAACCTAACAAATTGCAATCCCAAAACCACACACTATTCGCCCATTTCATTTCAGGTACACTTCATGTTACCCCAGTCCCATCTCGGATCTGGACGGTCCCCGAAGTTTATAAAAGGCATTTTTAAATAAAGCATTCTCACTAGGAGTTTACATTGAGAGCAAAAATGAAGAGACAGCAGTAATGTGGAATTTCTCCATGGGGTCAGAGCCGAAGGGTGAAGGAGCAACAAACGAAGGAGAAGCCAGAAATGCACTCATGCAGCGAGCAGCCAGGAATCCCTGGAGCACTCAGCCCAGCGAGCACTTCAGGGGACTAATCCCACTTGTGAGAGGCAGTGAGAGGGCACAGGGCTTTGCTCAGCCCTGTCAGAACGGGCACGAAGCTCGGCACTGCCCGGCTCCCAGGAGCTGCGCAAGGGGCCGGGGCCGAGGCCGGGGGCGGGGCGGGGGCGGGGCCGAGGCCGGGGAGAGGCGGGGCCGAGGGCGGGGCAGGGGCGGGGCCGAGCGCCCCCCGTGCCGCGGCCGTTGCAGCGCGAGCGCCCCCGAGCGGTCGTCGCCGAGATGCAGCGGTCGCAGCTCCCCGGCTCCCTGAATCCCAACACTTTCCCGGCCAAGCTGTGGCAGCTGGCGAACAGCCCGGGCGTCAGCTCCGTGCGCTGGGACGCCCGCGGCGAGGGGCTGCTCATCCACCAGGCGCACTTTGAGCGCGAGCTGCTGGGCGCGGGGCCGGCGGCCCCGGGGGATGCCGGATTCTCCGGCGTCTTCAAAACCAAGAACTTCGCCAGCTTCATCCGGCAGCTCAACCTGTACGGCTTCCAGAAGGTGCTGGGGCCGGCGGGCAGTGGCAGCGGCGATGGCTCCGCGGGGCTCCTGCACCATTTCCAGAGCCCCCACTTTCGCCGCAACCGCCCCGACCTCCTCGTGCACCTCAAGCGCCTGACGAAAGCCAACAGAGCCAAGCTGGCAGCTGGCCTGGAGGTGACCGCCCGCCCGCCCGGCCGCTCCCACCGCCTGCTGGGCACGTGCCCGGCTGCGGATGCACGGCCACTGCCCTCGGCGCTCGGCACGGCCACCGGAGCCGGTGAGGCGGGGTGGGCACGCGGGGCTGCGGCGGCATTGGGAACCCCGAGGGGCACGGGCTCTGCCAGTCGGGGCTCCCTGGGGGGAGGAGGGTTCTCTGTCCTTGCTGGGGCCCCTTCTCACAATTGAAGGGAAAACACGAAAATGGAGAGTCAAGATTAAAGCACAGGCAGACGGTGGCAGCTGGCGTGAGATTAGGAGTGAGCGCGCGCATATGCACCAGGGGCGGCCCGACTGGTGGGGACAGCTAAGACAACTTTGTCAGTTGACCCCAGGAAAGAACTGGTGGTAGCTTTTCCCTAATGGCTCCCTGCATTTTATTGGCATTTTATCATAATTTGTAGAGTTTTAGGTGGAACAGGAGTGACTGAAGTCATTACGTCAAACCCTGCTGATTGGTTGAGAAAAGTTCTCCCCTTGCATGCCAAATTTGACCTGTGTGTGCCCAGTCGGAGTGGTTATGGGAATGGATTGCCTCAGAGGCGGGGAGCCTCTAGGTGTGGAGGTGTGGTTTAGTATCTAACGATATCACCGTGATGTTATAATGAGTACAGGTCAACTGGAGGGCAGGTTTGCCAGAGCAGCTGCTGGAATCCATCTCCTTGGAAAATAATTGGGCATTGTACCGTGCTCCTTGCTGATAGCAGGGGCTGGCTACGTCTGTGTGCAGACGTCCCGTCCCCCACTTCACAGGGCAAGGTGTCCTTGCTGCATTCCTTTCTGATGAAAAATGTGCTGCACGTGTGTCTGTTGCATCTCTGCTGAGTTCGTTTTGGCAAAGTTTGAGTTGTTTTAGTCTAAACAGAACTAGTTGAGCTGCCCGGAAAAAAAAGTTGCCTTTGAGTTCTTTTCTCTTGACAAATCAAGTGACTTGCCATAAAGCTTACCTGGAGGATTTGGGCATTGCTGTTCCCTTGGTTGTCCGTGAGCCATCAGCTTTGGAGTTTCGTAGAGTCTTTCTTTAGGATCTTCTTTTGTTTTCCCCCATCTTGTCTGATTTAACAGGCACCGGTTTCTCAATTACTCTTGTTTGATTTTGATTCGTAACACCTTTCTAAGTGCTGATAACTTGTTACTGCAGGCTTTGGGTGATGACGTGCTACACAGAGATAGATATACCTCTATGTATATATATAAATTTTTTCTAATATCTTTTACTATTCCCTGTCACTCAGGACTGTCTCCAGGTTTTAACCTCCATTCCTGGGCAATGCGTTCCACACAAGCCAGCTATCGAACAGGTTTGAACAAAATTTCTGCACTTGCTTTTCTAAGAGATATTTAAATGTGATATTTACAAATATTTTTCTGAAACATAGGGAAGCTTTATAATCCGAGAATATCCTAATAACGCAAAATCAGTCCAGGAGAATAAATATGCTTTAAGAAGAAGAAATCAACCTTAATATCACTTGGGATCCAGAAACATATTTCTGGGATGTAGTTGACTGTCTGATTATTGAAAATTCCGTCAAAACAAGCCATTGAATTCTGCATGCCAAACAGAAATTCTGGAAGTCTGATAACTGTGTGTGAATTTTTCCAGCTGCACAGCAGAGCTGTTCATCACATGCCCACTTAGATCCCCTGCCTGACTCTGCAGGTTCTACGCACTGGACATCCAACAGCTGCTGCTCGCTCCAGGTGAGTGTGGCCAACTGACATTGGTTGAGGGCGGAGGAGACTGTAGGAATGCCCTGTAGGCTTACGGACCTCTGGAATGAAGGATGTAAATTTGAAAGTGGATCTGCTTGGGCAAGTGAAAGGGAAGTGGTTTACGAACCTGTATGTCAAAGAGCCCCTGAGCATTAAACGGGTGGTTTTGTCATTCCAGTCAGGTTTCGGGGTGGCATCAGTTTTTTCTGGGTATGTTGCTGGACTTCACCAGGGTTCATGTTAGTTAAGGAGTCTTTGTTCCTCTTTGAAGAACGTCTTTGCCTGGACAAATCGGATTCTTTAATACTATGAAAATAATGGGCAACAGCAAATTATGCTTAGGTGTGTTGCAAAGGAGTAGACCGTCCCAAGCCTGATCGTCCGGTCTCCTGTCTTGCAAATTTCAACTTTCATCTTTTATTCATGCTTTTTTTGACATAAGCTTATGTGAGATGGCCAGGTTACAGCCAGGATAACGTGTTGGTGTAAGGATAGAAAAAGCCAGTGACCAGTCATTCCACTGATACCCTAGTGTTTGTTTTTCACACAGTGCATCTTTGTCCTCTGGCTTTCATCATGAGCTTGTTTTTCATCTGGGACATGAGGCTCAGTCTGAGTGATGGGAAGTCACGATCACATAACTCCTTATCTCAGAAGGCTCAGATCAATGTTCAGAATCATTGCAATGGGGTTGTCAAGGCTGATGCTTGTGGATTGCTCAGGTTCATTTACAAAGCCTTACAGAACCATCCTGCACACAGGAATTTTGGATATAAAACATCACTGTGTTGTGCTTCTTCCAGAATCCTCCAGAGCTCTCAGTTTATACAGCCAACTATCCATCCTCTGGCTATAATGGGAATACATGTGGTGAAGAACACATCCCAGAAGCAGAGCTTAACGAGATGTGTGGTCTTCTTGATGACTTCTTCAAGTCACTGCCGCAATCCGAAAGGGAGATGTTGGAACTTGTGACGACCCAGGCTGCTGTCTGTCCGTCTGTCAGCAGTAACCCACTGCAGGTTGAGAGCAAGAGCAGAGATAGCCTTGCTTCAGCTGAGGAGAGCCTCCTGCAGCTTCCTGCTCCGGAGGTAAGGGGAATTATTTGATTTTGAGGCCCCATTGCTCCTGTAGTGGGTGAGAATCCTGATGTAGGTCTTAGTCTGTATATCTGGGTGTTACCCGGTTCAATAAGTGGGGCTTATTCTGTTTTGAAGAGGAGCTCAGGGACTGTTAGGCTTTTTGTTGCCAGATTTCCTCTTTTGAGTAGCAATATTCTTTCTCTGACTAGTGTCCTCTTCGCAGACTCAAGAGAGGCCCAGGTTAACTAAACCCCCCAGCAGCCTCTTGTCTAGTGGTGTTTCCAGAGCCTGGGATCACCTATGATGCCATATACTGACTCGCAGGTTTCTCCTCTCTGGACTGAAGGCAGCCCTTGCAACCACATCCTTCCTTTCTCTCCAGGATAGGGAGTGAATAGAAGGAAGCAAGCGTGCCCAGGGTCAGGTGGTTCAGGAAAAAAATAAGGAATGTTTTTCAGTCATAGCCTTTGTTGTTAATTAATTCTGCTGTTGTATTTGAAAATAACAGAGTCTTACAAGTGTGTCGATAAATGAGCGGCTCAGTGGACTGCTCCTGCTCATTTCCAAAGCCTTCCAGAACCAATACCCATCATGGCCCTGTAATTTTTTGATAAAGAACTTCATTGTGGTTTGCATCTTCCAGAATCACCCTGTGCTGTTACCTCATACAGCTGAGCAGTCACTCTTTGACTGGCTTGAGAGTGTATTCAGTGAGGACAAGAAAAAAGAAGGAAACCGTGAAGCTGAGTTTAAGGTGGTTCGTGAGACGTATTCACCACCTGAAGCTGAAATTGTGAAAGTTCACCCTGTTGCCGTCCTTCAGAATGACAGCAATCAACAACTGCAGATCAACAGGGAGAGCAGTGATACAGCTGCGGCAGCTGAGGAAAACCCTCTGCAGTTCCTTCTTAATTTCGACATACGACTTTTCGTGGCAGCCAATGAACAATTTGTGAGCATTCAGGAAGCAGGTGAAAAGCTGAGCGAACAAAAAGACCTGTGCGCAACTCAACCTGTCGAGAAGTGCTTCCAGGAGGAACCATGCGATCCAGAGCAGGTAAGGGGCAACGGGAGATAAAATACCTCATGGGTTTTGAGGTATGCGATGGTGATGCTGGGGTCTGGAGTGACAGCTTTTTAAACTTCATGCCTACTTAAGAACTAAAGGCTTCTCTCAACTGAAGCTTTGAATGCACAGTCAAGAGTTCTGTTGGTGAAGTGAGATTTAAAAAGAAGAGGGAATGAAAAAGTACCCCACATTAATGTGGACGAGATGTGTTGGTCTCTGTTGGCCAAGCCAGGGTGCCCATTAGCTTGGGAAATGTACATAGGGCCGGTGTATTCCTGGTGATGAAGTGGAAACGTTTTAGGTTATAACATGCTATTTCTAATCTTAAAATAAAAGCCAGTATTCTGAGCATTGTCACTGAAGGCACAGATTTTAATTCAAATTCTAAATAGGTGTTTAGGTTGTTTCTGATAAACAGTAATGAAGTTTCTGTTTTCTGTGGAAAGCACAACTGATTGATGTTTGAATGGTATAAAGCTTCTTCATTTGTTCATACTTTGTGGTGTCAGACAAGCTGTCACTGCACTTTGGTTTCCCTGTGCCTTTCCTTCTCTGTGTTCCAAGTGGGATGTCTCCCATGCAGCGAGGGGCATTCGAGATGTTCCTGTATTAAGGCAGTAAATGCCAGCTCTACCTATGCTCGTTGGGAAACCAAGTGAAAGCAAGAGATTGGCTGCATCTGTGTGTGCTGCAGAGACCTACCTTGCATGTAGGCACTCAGAATTCCCTTTTACTGCACGTGTCGAAGCTATTGCTCCGTTGTGCTGTCAGCATCTTGATGCCTTTGGTACAGCTTCTAGCTAGGATTTCCTCTAGTGGTTCTGAAGTGATTTTAGTCACCTCCCCATCTCCCTGAAGTGGCTACAGGATAATATTGAGTGATGTTTGAGTTTATTGTTTCTTTTTGGTTTGTTGGGGTTTTTTTCAGGAGATTACTAGTGTTCAGAGCTGCTCTCGACGGTGGGAAAGGGGCCTTTACAGGTGCTCTGAAAAGTGTTAGTGTCATGGAGATCTCTAGGGCTTTTATATGGATTTGTAGAGACTTGGAGTTGTGTGATTGTGGGACACTGTCGTGACAGGAGAGTCCAGATGTGAGTGAGGCTGTGACAGACAGGGCGGTTCCTCGGTAGTTGTTTGAATAAGGAACTGCAAGCCAACTCCTTTTGGTTCCAGAGTACCCCTGGCAATCCCCCCCTTGTGAGGATGTGTCTATAGACACTCACTTGAAGGGGAAATATCTGGTACTGTTAAGTGACTGAGAGTTCCCTGAGTTGCATTGGCCATTTGCACTTCTGTCTCCTGCTGAGAAAAAACAATATGTCCAGCCTTTTTTTTATTAATTAATCTGTTTTTTTTTTTTTTTTAATCTGAATATAACAGAGAGTCTGTAAACTTTGTGGATAAACAAGTACCTCAGTGGATTGCTCAGGTTCATTTCCAGATCCTTAGAGAAGAAATACCCGTCCTGTCACTGTAATTTTTTGATACAAACTGCACTGTGTTTTCCTTCCTCCAGAATCCCCCTGTGCTGTCACCTCATACAGCTGAGCTTCTGCCATGTGACTGGATTGAGAATACCTTTGATGAGGACAAGAAGACCAAGGGAAGCCTTGAACGTATAGTTCCGAACAGTGATTCAGCTGCTGCAGCTGTGGGAAGCACACTGCGGCTCCTCCTTGCTCCTCTAGATTTTGATACACCTTTTCTGTTGGCAGGTCATGAACAGTCTCTGACCATTGAGGAAGCAAGCGAAAACTGGAGTGAGCAGCAAGATCCCTGCCCGACGCAAGACATGGAGAAATGCTTTCTGGAGGAAGCATTCAGTCCAGAGCAGGTAAGGGGCAAGGGGAGAGGAGATAAAGCAAAGTGGGTTTTTGAGATAACTCTATACAATAATAATGCTGGGGTCTGATCTGATAGCTTGTTAGTATTCTTGCCTGCTTAACAACTAAAGGCCTCCTCACTACGCACGTTTTGAAACAACTCTTCTATTGTGCTGTCAGCATCTGGATGCCTTTGGTACAGTTTCTTGCTTGGACTTCCTCCGCTGGAGCCAACTTCATTCTTCTTAGTGATCTTCCCATCTCCCTTAAAGTGATTATCAGAAGATATCGATTGATCGTTGTGTTTATTTCTTCTGTATGTTTGTTTGGGTGTTTTAAGGAGATTACCGGTGTTCAGTGGGAATTCATCACACCTGAGACTGGAGATGGAGAGCTCGCTTCAGCAAATGAGCCTGTCGAAACATCAGTCAAGTGTCAACATAGGAAGAGAAGGCAGGATTCATCCCAGAATGTCAAGTCTCTTGGTAAGAAGAGATTTTCCCTTTTTTTAGAGACTACAGGTACTAATCCCTACAGAAGGGGAGATCAGAATTGTTTAGTTATTGTCTGCAGCATAAGTACTTCGTTGTACTTTCATTGAAAATATGTTACTTGTACAACCTCTTAGGGTACTTCCCAACTCACCTCTATACAGAGGCAGCGTCTCCTGATTACTCTTATGTGGGAAAGGGTGTAAATTATACCAGCAAATAAACCCTGAAGGTCTGGGAGTTGTGTCAGAAATCAGAATGTCACTGTGTGGAGATGAGGTGCATCTCTAGGTTTGCTGGAGGGTGACAGCGCTGTGAAGGAAACACTGAGCAATGAGATTGCTATTGATGCAGCCATCACTTTTATACATTTAAGGAAGGAATGAAGTCTTTTTGCCAGGAAGCCAAGGAAAAGGGTTGGGTGCTAACTTGAAAGAAGACTTTAAAATGCAGAATTGAGAGTTCTTGTTCAGTTACTTGCTGGTTGGATGGATAAGGGGCAAACTTGTCAGCTTTCACATCCAGAGCTTAACATGCCACTTGTCCAGGACCATTTTGGAAAGCATTTCCACGGGATTGTTCCACAGAGAGGAAACACTGTTACACTAAATCTAATCAGTGAGAGTTAGCCCAGAGCCTGCTCTCTGGCAAAGGTGATGGTTGTCCCGGTCTGTCTTGCCCCTGCTGTACCTTGGAGGCTTGGTGCATATGTAAAGGGTGGAGGAACACAGAACAGCTGAGCCAAACCATTTCTGTAGATCCTTTCTTGTCACTGATGTTTGGCATTTGGAATCCATGCTAGTGACTGCACATAGAAAGAAGGGATCGTGAGATTGGGAGCACTTTTATTATTATTGTTGTTGTTTTATACTGAAGGTTTTGCAAAATCAGAGTAATTCCTGTTCTTTAAAGAGTAGGTCTCAATTTCTCAAGCTATGGTCTTCCTTTCAGGCTGTATTTTACAGTCGCTGATAGAAGTGCAATTGCTGTGTGTGCTGCCAAGTGAAACGTCGACCAGGACTGCCCTTTACTCACTGTTCCCATTTCTTCCTAGATCTCTGTCTGTGGGAAGATGCACCTGGCAAGTGGGCGTGTAATGCAGAGGAAGGAACAAAGAAAGCAAGAAGAATGTGACAGTGTGTCTCAGCTGCCCTCTGGGTTTCCTCGTCGGCTCGCGGGGCAGCGCATGGCCCACAATGGACTCTTGGGATGAAAAACCCACGGACTCTGTTTTTTTAGCTTTCCTTTTAACTTTGTGTTGTATTGTTAATACCATTTCTGTTATATTTTCTGCCTGTATGGTGGTCAGACTACTTCATGTTAAGTAATTAGATAGTTGCTTTTATACTGTTGAAAAATTTTGTTCTGATTCTGATGTTATCTGTAGTTACAAATTCGTTGTTCTTATGCTGTGTATTAAATGTTTACAAGCTAAAATTTCAGTATTTAAAATGTTGTTTCAATGCTGGTTCCTATGATAGTGTTATCAATAGCAGACCCTTCATTTTCTGCGAGGTAACCACACGTTTCTCAGGCAGTGGTTGTCACTAGAAGGGATAACATGGGACACTGGTATGCAGAAAGGCCGTTGCTTACAGTTATTCCTGTAGAAACCACCCTCGAGCTGGTGCAATGCAGTCAGTGAAGGGGGCGAGAAAGGGTTGCACCTGCAGGGAGGAGCAGACAGGACAGGTGACACTTGACCCTCGTGATCCCTCAGCTGATTATATGATGTGTATGGGAAGGAATACTCCAAAGGTCAGTTTGGGGTCACACCGCAGATGAGACCCTTTCTAGCCCCTTTGCCTCAGGACATTCCACCGAGTGGAGGGTGGCCTTGGTTCCTACAGGAACAAGTGTAAGCAACCAGTGCCCTGCGTTATCCCTTCTAGAGACAAACACTGCCTGAAACATGCAGTTAACTTCCAGAAAATGAAGTTCCTTAGATGAGGCTGAGCTGGAAGGTTAGAAACAGATTCTGCTTCAGCTCAACCCAGAACATCTGCCCTGGCTTCTGTTTGCCACCACCAGATTCGCCACCACCAGATTTGGACATTGAAGTTAGGGGAGTCGGTGTCTCAGTGTGATGCGATTCTAAAGACCTTTGATGAAATATCAGTGTTAAGATTTTTAATAGGATGATGTCAAAGGTTCTGTCCTGCATGAGATGCAGATCCACGACATTTGAGACTAACAGGTAGATTTAAAGTAGAAATCCTTAATCCACTCTTAGACACTCTGAGAGAGAGCAGAGGAGAAAGGGTGCTCGCTGCTTCGGGAAGGATAGGATAGAATAGGATAGGATAGGATAGGATAGGATAGGATAGGATAGGATAGGATAGGATAGGATAGGATAGGATAGGATAGGATAGGATAGGATAGGATAGGATAGGATAGGATAGGATAGGATAGGATAGGATAGGATAGGATAGCCCTCGCCTCACAAGTCTCAGGGATCTCTAGGTTGAATGTCTGGCATTTTAGGACACTCAGGTGGATACAGCGCACTCAAAAGAGAATAACAAATAATTTCTATACTAAGAAGTTTTTAACTATGTTCTTGTTTACCTCCATTGCTGTTTACATTCAAGATGTTGGTTTTGCTTTGGTCTTAGCACTTTGCAATAAATGAAACTTTTAAAATGAAACGGGTGTTGCCGTTATGTTTTCTCTGGGTCTGGAGAGCCTCTTGATGAAGCCTTCTCACTCCAGCTACAGCAGGCATCGCTCTGGCAGGCTCTCATCCTCCTGGGGGACTTCAACCACCCTGACAGGAGCACAGTGAGCTGCAGGCAATCCGGGAGACACCTGGAGTGCACTGAGGGTAACTTCTTAAGCCAGGGAGCAGACAGCCCTACCAAAGGGGGTGCAATACTGGACCTGATGGTCACCGACACGAGGAAGCCAATCGGTGACATCAAGATTGGAGGCAGCCAGGGCTGCAGTGATCACACACTGGTGGGTTCCCAGTCCTAAGGGATATGGGTCAATCAGGCAAAGAGTGAAATCAGGACTCTGAATTTTAGGAAAGCAAACCCCCAGCTCTTCAGGGACTGAGTCAATAGGATACCCTGGGAAACTGCCCTCACAGGCAATGGAGCAGAACAGCGCTGGCAGATGCTTTCCAGAGAGCGCAAGAGCTCTCGATCCCCAGGTGGAAGAAATGAAGAAAGGAAGGATGGAGACCAGCATAGCTGAGTCAAGACCTGCAGGTGAAACTAAAAGGCAAGAAGGATATGCACAGGCAGTGCAAGCAGGGACAGGCATCCTGGGAAGAGTATAGAGATGCTGCCCAGTTGTGTGTAGGAAGGGCCAAGGATGATCGAAGCTGAACTCATCCCCCGTGAATCCTTCCCCTCCCACTGAAGGAGTTGGGGTGGCTTTTGTCATGGGGCACAACACAGGGAGCCTCCACATTGTCTCCTGGGAGACCCCAGAGAGACCTTTGCACCAGGGCACAGCCACCATGGCAGCTCCCAACTCGTGGCCCCTGGGCCACTCTGGTGCCCCAGATCCTTCATACCTTTGTGCTTCCTGAAACCTCCTGCCACCAAGGTAGGTATCAACCCTGAGCCTTGCAGCCTTGGATGCCCTTGGGGATGAGAGCAGAGGTGACCACCAGCCATGGCTCCTGTCTCTCTTCCAGGCTCAACCATCCTGTGGCAACTACCCACACAGCAGCAGCTTTGCCCACAGCCTTGGCTCACCCAGTGCAGGTGGCAGCCCAGGCCCCACAGGAACTCAGGGCACCACCAGCATGTACGACACCCTGTCTGCTCTGGCACCCTGGCACCTTCAGCACCTTCAGCATCCCTGACCCCCGGTCACTACCAGCATCCCCACCAGCCCTGTCTCCCTAGTAGAAATGGCACAGATGTTCAGAAAGCCTCAGCTCGCCTCCCTGTCCCCAGGGTGCCCTGGGAAATGGCACGTGCGAGGTGCCAAAGCCCCACTCAGTGCCCAAAGCACACCCAGAGATCCCTGAAGGGCATGAGCCGTCCCCAGGGCCAAGTCACCACCAGAGCAGCAGGCAACGACAGGAGGGGGACTCCCCTGTCCCCTTCCCCAGGGAAAGCAGCCTTTTAGCAGGGGAACCCTGACAAAGATGGAGAGCATACAAGAATATACAGCATGTTTAGACCAGTAGAAATAATAAGATCTACTCCTGATCTACGCTGAGCTCTTTTTTGCTCCACACAGAGGTAATGTTTGAGAAATCTATTGCTCAGCCAAAATCTCCACAGAAGCAAATGCTCTTCACAAAGTGATGGGGCCCATTACCTTGACATCTGCTTGCATGGAAACTGCATCAGAGTCACTAAAGCTTTAGCATATGCACTGGTTGTGCAGCGAGCCAGATGTGCCAACATCTTAGCTCTCTAAAATAATACTTGTTCCATCAGCGCATTTAACACCTTTAGATGGTCACTTCTGTGAAATCACATCACACTGCTGACAATGATGCAAACTCTTCACCACTTTTCCTTTAGATACACATGCTTATAGTAGACTTCCCTGTGAATAAACTGGGTTTGTCTTTCACACCGAGGAGCAAACCAGCACTGAAGTGAGTTCTGATGGGTGAAGTTTTCAACAATCTGCACCCAGATGACTGAGAAATACAAAGAAGAATTTGAACCATGATTAAGAATTAATTGCATTTCTGTAAGTGAGCTACTGGAGTCACCAACAAGAAGCTGCCTCAAACAGTTCAGGTTTTCTGGAGAAAACCTACTATCTCTGTGTGTCTTTGCAGGAAAATACTGTGTGCAATACGTATTATAATACAGTTTCACCTCTATTTGTCCATCTCTGTGAGGCATATATTTGGTTTTCAATTGCATAAGTTTTTTAACCTAACAAATTGCAATCCCAAAACCACACACTATTCGCCCATTTCATTTCAGGTACACTTCATGTTACCCCAGTCCCATCTCGGATCTGGACGGTCCCCGAAGTTTATAAAAGGCATTTTTAAATAAAGCATTCTCACTAGGAGTTTACATTGACAGCAAAAATGAAGAGACAGCAGTAATGTGGAATTTCTCCATGGGGTCAGAGCCGAAGGGTGAAGGAGCAACAAACGAAGGAGAAGCCAGAAATGCACTCATGCAGCGAGCAGCCAGGAATCCCTGGAGCACTCAGCCCAGCGAGCACTTCAGGGGACTAATCCCACTTGTGAGAGGCAGTGAGAGGGCACAGGGCTTTGCTCAGCCCTGTCAGAACGGGCACGAAGCTCGGCACTGCCCGGCTCCCAGGAGCTGCGCAAGGGGCCGGGGCCGAGGCCGGGGGCGGGACGGGGGCGGGGCCGAGGGCGGGGAGAGGCGGGGCCGAGGGCGGGGCAGGGGCGGGGCCGAGCGCCCCCCGTGCCGCGGCCGTTGCAGCGCGAGCGCCCCCGAGCGGTCGTCGCCGAGATGCAGCGGTCGCAGCTCCCCGGCTCCCTGAATCCCAACACTTTCCCGGCCAAGCTGTGGCAGCTGGCGAACAGCCCGGGCGTCAGCTCCGTGCGCTGGGACGCCCGCGGCGAGGGGCTGCTCATCCACCAGGCGCACTTTGAGCGCGAGCTGCTGGGCGCGGGGCCGGCGGCCCCGGGGGATGCCGGATTCTCCGGCGTCTTCAAAACCAAGAACTTCGCCAGCTTCATCCGGCAGCTCAACCTGTACGGCTTCCAGAAGGTGCTGGGGCCGGCGGGCAGTGGCAGCGGCGATGGCTCCGCGGGGCTCCTGCACCATTTCCAGAGCCCCCACTTTCGCCGCAACCGCCCCGACCTCCTCGTGCACCTCAAGCGCCTGACGAAAGCCAACAGAGCCAAGCTGGCAGCTGGCCTGGAGGTGACCGCCCGCCCGCCCGGCCGCTCCCACCGCCTGCTGGGCACGTGCCCGGCTGCGGATGCACGGCCACTGCCCTCGGCGCTCGGCACGGCCACCGGAGCCGGTGAGGCGGGGTGGGCACGCGGGGCTGCGGCGGCATTGGGAACCCCGAGGGGCACGGGCTCTGCCAGTCGGGGCTCCCTGGGGGGAGGAGGGTTCTCTGTCCTTGCTGGGGCCCCTTCTCACAATTGAAGGGAAAACACGAAAATGGAGAGTCAAGATTAAAGCACAGGCAGACGGTGGCAGCTGGCGTGAGATTAGGAGTGAGCGCGCGCATATGCACCAGGGGCGGCCCGACTGGTGGGGACAGCTAAGACAACTTTGTCAGTTGACCCCAGGAAAGAACTGGTGGTAGCTTTTCCCTAATGGCTCCCTGCATTTTATTGGCATTTTATCATAATTTGTAGAGTTTTAGGTGGAACAGGAGTGACTGAAGTCATTACGTCAAACCCTGCTGATTGGTTGAGAAAAGTTCTCCCCTTGCATGCCAAATTTGACCTGTGTGTGCCCAGTCGGAGTGGTTATGGGAATGGATTGCCTCAGAGGCGGGGAGCCTCAAGGTGTGGAGGTGTGGTTTAGTATCTAACGATATCACCGTGATGTTATAATGAGTACAGGTCAACTGGAGGGCAGGTTTGCCAGAGCAGCTGCTGGAATCCATCTCCTTGGAAAATAATTGGGCATTGTACCGTGCTCCTTGCTGATAGCAGGGGCTGGCTACGTCTGTGTGCAGACGTCCCGTCCCCCACTTCACAGGGCAAGGTGTCCTTGCTGCATTCCTTTCTGATGAAAAATGTGCTGCACGTGTGTCTGTTGCATCTCTGCTGAGTTCGTTTTGGCAAAGTTTGAGTTGTTTTAGTCTAAACAGAACTAGTTGAGCTGCCCGGAAAAAAAAGTTGCCTTTGAGTTCTTTTCTCTTGACAAATCAAGTGACTTGCCATAAAGCTTACCTGGAGGATTTGGGCATTGCTGTTCCCTTGGTTGTCCGTGAGCCATCAGCTTTGGAGTTTCGTAGAGTCTTTCTTTAGGATCTTCTTTTGTTTTCCCCCATCTTGTCTGATTTAACAGGCACCGGTTTCTCAATTACTCTTGTTTGATTTTGATTCGTAACACCTTTCTAAGTGCTGATAACTTGTTACTGCAGGCTTTGGGTGATGACGTGCTACACAGAGATAGATATACCTCTATGTATATATATAAATTTTTTCTAATATCTTTTACTATTCCCTGTCACTCAGGACTGTCTCCAGGTTTTAACCTCCATTCCTGGGCAATGCGTTCCACACAAGCCAGCTATCGAACAGGTATGAACAAAATTTCTGCACTTGCTTTTCTAAGAGATATTTAAATGTGATATTTACAAATATTTTTCTGAAACATAGGGAAGCTTTATAATCCAAGAATATCCTAATAACGCAAAATCAGTCCAGGAGAATAAATATGCTTTAAGAAGAAGAAATCAACCTTAAAATCACTTGGGATCCAGAAACATATTTCTGGGATGTAGTTGACTGTCTGATTATTGAAAATTCCGTCAAAACAAGCCATTGAATTCTGCATGCCAAACAGAAATTCTGGAAGTCTGATAACTGTGTGTGAATTTTTCCAGCTGCACAGCAGAGCTGTTCATCACATGCCCACTTAGATCCCCTGCCTGACTCTGCAGGTTCTACGCACTGGACATCCAACAGCTGCTGCTTGCTCCAGGTGAGTGTGGCCAACTGACACTGGTTGAGGGCGGAGGAGACTGTAGGAATGCCCTGTAGGTTTACGGACCTCTGGAATGAAGGATGTAAATTTGAAAGTGGATCTGCTTGGGCAAGTGAAAGGGAAGTGGTTTACGAACCTGTATGTCAAAGAGCCCCTGAGCATTAAACGGGTGGTTTTGTCATTCCAGTCAGGTTTCGGGGTGGCAGCGTGGTGAGTGTTCCACATCAGTTTTTTCTGGGTATGTTGCTGGACTTCACCAGGGTTCATGTTAGTTAAGGAGTCTTTGTTCCTCTTTGAAGAACGTCTTTGCCTGGACAAATCGGATTCTTTAATACTATGAAAATAATGGGCAACAGCAATTTATGCTTAGGTGTGTTGCAAAGGAGTAGACCGTCCCAAACCTGATCGTCTGGTCTCCTGTCTTGCAAATTTCAACTTTCATCTTTTATTCATGCTTTTTTTGACATAAGCTTATGTGAGATGGCCAGGTTACAGCCAGGATAACGTGTTGGTGTAAGGATAGAAAAAGCCAGTGACCAGTCATTCCACTGATACCCTAGTGTTTATTTTTCACACAGTGCATCTTTGTCCTCTGGCTTTCATCATGAGCTTGTTTTTCATCTGGGACATGAGGCTCAGTCTGAGTGATGGGAAGTCACGATCACATAACTCCTTATCTCAGAAGGCTCAGATCAATGTTCAGAATCATTGCAATGGGGTTGTCAAGGCTGATGCTTGTGGATTGCTCAGGTTCATTTACAAAGCCTTACAGAACCATCCTGCACACAGGAATTTTGGATATAAAACATCACTGTGTTGTGCTTCTTCCAGAATCCTCCAGAGCTCTCAGTTTATACAGCCAACTATCCATCCTCTGGCTATAATGGGAATACATGTGGTGAAGAACACATCCCAGAAGCAGAGCTTAACGAGATGTGTGGTCTTCTTGATGACTTCTTCAAGTCACTGCCGCAATCCGAAAGGGAGATGTTGGAACTTGTGACGACCCAGGCTGCTGTCTGTCCGTCTGTCAGCAGTAACCCACTGCAGGTTGAGAGCAAGAGCAGAGATAGCCTTGCTTCAGCTGAGGAGAGCCTCCTGCAGCTTCCTGCTCCGGAGGTAAGGGGAATTATTTGATTTTGAGGCCCCATTGCTCCTGTAGTGGGTGAGAATCCTGATGTAGGTCTTAGTCTGTATATCTGGGTGTTACCCGGTTCAATAAGTGGGGCTTATTCTGTTTTGAAGAGGAGCTCAGGGACTGTTAGGCTTTTTGTTGCCAGATTTCCTCTTTTGAGTAGCAATATTCTTTCTCTGACTAGTGTCCTCTTCGCAGACTCAAGAGAGGCCCAGGTTAACTAAACCCCCCAGCAGCCTCTTGTCTAGTGGTGTTTCCAGAGCCTGGGATCACCTATGATGCCATATACTGACTCGCAGGTTTCTCCTCTCTGGACTGAAGGCAGCCCTTGCAACCACATCCTTCCTTTCTCTCCAGGATAGGGAGTGAATAGAAGGAAGCAAGCGTGCCCAGGGTCAGGTGGTTCAGGAAAAAAATAAGGAATGTTTTTCAGTCATAGCCTTTGTTGTTAATTAATTCTGCTGTTGTATTTGAAAATAACAGAGTCTTACAAGTGTGTCGATAAATGAGCGGCTCAGTGGACTGCTCCTGCTCATTTCCAAAGCCTTCCAGAACCAATACCCATCATGGCCCTGTAATTTTTTGATAAAGAACTTCATTGTGGTTTGCATCTTCCAGAATCCCCCTGTGCTGTCACCTCATACAGCTGAGCAGTCACTCTTTGACTGGCTTGAGAGTGTATTCAGTGAGGACAAGAAAAAAGAAGGAAACCGTGAAGCTGAGTTTAAGGTGGTTCGTGAGACGTATTCACCACCTGAAGCTGAAATTGTGAAAGTTCACCCTGTTGCCGTCCTTCAGAATGACAGCAATCAACAACTGCAGATGAACAGGGAGAGCAGTGATACAGCTGCGGCAGCTGAGGAAAACCCTCTGCAGTTCCTTCTTAATTTCGACATACGACTTTTCGTGGCAGCCAATGAACAATTTGTGAGCATTCAGGAAGCAGGTGAAAAGCTGAGCGAACAAAAAGACCTGTGCGCAACTCAACCTGTCGAGAAGTGCTTCCAGGAGGAACCATGCGATCCAGAGCAGGTAAGGGGCAACGGGAGATAAAATACCTCATGGGTTTTGAGGTATGCGATGGTGATGCTGGGGTCTGGAGTGACAGCTTTTTAAACTTCATGCCTACTTAAGAACTAAAGGCTTCTCTCAACTGAAGCTTTGAATGCACAGTCAAGAGTTCTCTTGGTGAAGCGAGATTTAAAAAGAAGAGGGAATGAAAAAGTACCCCACATTAATGTGGACGAGATGTGTTGGTCTCTGTTGGCCAAGCCAGGGTGCCCATTAGCTTGGGAAATGTACATAGGGCCGGTGTATTCCTGGTGATGAAGTGGAAACGTTTTAGGTTATAACATGCTATTTCTAATCTTAAAATAAAAGCCAGTATTCTGAGCATTGTCACTGAAGGCACAGATTTTCGTTCAAATTCTAAATAGGTGTTTAGGTTGTTTCTGATAAACAGTAATGAAGTTTCTGTTTTCTGTGGAAAGCACAACTGATTGATGTTTGAATGGTATAAAGCTTCTTCATTTGTTCATACTTTGTGGTGTCAGACAAGCTGTCACTGCACTTTGGTTTCCCTGTGCCTTTCCTTCTCTGTGTTCCAAGTGGGATGTCTCCCATGCAGCGAGGGGCATTCGAGATGTTCCTGTATTAAGGCAGTAAATGCCAGCTCTACCTATGCTCGTTGGGAAACCAAGTGAAAGCAAGAGATTGGCTGCATCTGTGTGTGCTGCAGAGACCTACCTTGCATGTAGGCACTCAGAATTCCCTTTTACTGCACGTGTCGAAGCTATTGCTCCGTTGTGCTGTCAGCATCTTGATGCCTTTGGTACAGCTTCTAGCTAGGATTTCCTCTAGTGGTTCTGAAGTGATTTTAGTCACCTCCCCATCTCCCTGAAGTGGCTACAGGATAATATTGAGTGATGTTTGAGTTTATTGTTTCTTTTTGGTTTGTTGGGGTTTTTTTCAGGAGATTACTAGTGTTCAGAGCTGCTCTCGACGGTGGGAAAGGGGCCTTTACAGGTGCTCTGAAAAGTGTTAGTGTCATGGAGATCTCTAGGGCTTTTATATGGATTTGTAGAGACTTGGAGTTGTGTGATTGTGGGACACTGTCGTGACAGGAGAGTCCAGATGTGAGTGAGGCTGTGACAGACAGGGCGGTTCCTCGGTAGTTGTTTGAATAAGGAACTGCAAGCCAACTCCTTTTGGTTCCAGAGTACCCCTGGCAATCCCCCCCTTGTGAGGATGTGTCTATAGACACTCACTTGAAGGGGAAATATCTGGTACTGTTAAGTGACTGAGAGTTCCCTGAGTTGCATTGGCCATTTGCACTTCTGTCTCCTGCTGAGAAAAAACAATATGTCCAGCCTTTTTTTTATTAATTAATCTGTTTTTTTTTTTTTTTTAATCTGAATATAACAGAGAGTCTGTAAACTTTGTGGATAAACAAGTACCTCAGTGGATTGCTCAGGTTCATTTCCAGATCCTTAGAGAAGAAATACCCGTCCTGTCACTGTAATTTTTTGATACAAACTGCACTGTGTTTTCCTTCCTCCAGAATCCCCCTGTGCTGTCACCTCATACAGCTGAGCTTCTGCCATGTGACTGGATTGAGAATACCTTTGATGAGGACAAGAAGACCAAGGGAAGCCTTGAACGTATAGTTCCGAACAGTGATTCAGCTGCTGCAGCTGTGGGAAGCACACTGCGGCTCCTCCTTGCTCCTCTAGATTTTGATACACCTTTTCTGTTGGCAGGTCATGAACAGTCTCTGACCATTGAGGAAGCAAGCGAAAACTGGAGTGAGCAGCAAGATCCCTGCCCGACGCAAGACATGGAGAAATGCTTTCTGGAGGAAGCATTCAGTCCAGAGCAGGTAAGGGGCAAGGGGAGAGGAGATAAAGCAAAGTGGGTTTTTGAGATAACTCTATACAATAATAATGCTGGGGTCTGATCTGATAGCTTGTTAGTATTCTTGCCTGCTTAACAACTAAAGGCCTCCTCACTACGCACGTTTTGAAACAACTCTTCTATTGTGCTGTCAGCATCTGGATGCCTTTGGTACAGTTTCTTGCTTGGACTTCCTCCGCTGGAGCCAACTTCATTCTTCTTAGTGATCTTCCCATCTCCCTTAAAGTGATTATCAGAAGATATCGATTGATCGTTGTGTTTATTTCTTCTGTATGTTTGTTTGGGTGTTTTAAGGAGATTACCGGTGTTCAGTGGGAATTCATCACACCTGAGACTGGAGATGGAGAGCTCGCTTCAGCAAATGAGCCTGTCGAAACATCAGTCAAGTGTCAACATAGGAAGAGAAGGCAGGATTCATCCCAGAATGTCAAGTCTCTTGGTAAGAAGAGATTTTCCCTTTTTTTAGAGACTACAGGTACTAATCCCTACAGAAGGGGAGATCAGAATTGTTTAGTTATTGTCTGCAGCATAAGTACTTCGTTGTACTTTCATTGAAAATATGTTACTTGTACAACCTCTTAGGGTACTTCCCAACTCACCTCTATACAGAGGCAGCGTCTCCTGATTACTCTTATGTGGGAAAGGGTGTAAATTATACCAGCAAATAAACCCTGAAGGTCTGGGAGTTGTGTCAGAAATCAGAATGTCACTGTGTGGAGATGAGGTGCATCTCTAGGTTTGCTGGAGGGTGACAGCGCTGTGAAGGAAACACTGAGCAATGAGATTGCTATTGATGCAGCCATCACTTTTATACATTTAAGGAAGGAATGAAGTCTTTTTGCCAGGAAGCCAAGGAAAAGGGTTGGGTGCTAACTTGAAAGAAGACTTTAAAATGCAGAATTGAGAGTTCTTGTTCAGTTACTTGCTGGTTGGATGGATAAGGGGCAAACTTGTCAGCTTTCACATCCAGAGCTTAACATGCCACTTGTCCAGGACCATTTTGGAAAGCATTTCCACGGGATTGTTCCACAGAGAGGAAACACTGTTACACTAAATCTAATCAGTGAGAGTTAGCCCAGAGCCTGCCTGCTCTCTGGCAAAGGTGATGGTTGTCCCGGTCTGTCTTGCCCCTGCTGTACCTTGGAGGCTTGGTGCATATGTAAAGGGTGGAGGAACACAGAACAGCTGAGCCAAACCATTTCTGTAGATCCTTTCTTGTCACTGATGTTTGGCATTTGGAATCCATGCTAGTGACTGCACATAGAAAGAAGGGATCGTGAGATTGGGAGCACTTTTATTATTATTGTTGTTGTTTTATACTGAAGGTTTTGCAAAATCAGAGTAATTCCTGTTCTTTAAAGAGTAGGTCTCAATTTCTCAAGCTATGGTCTTCCTTTCAGGCTGTATTTTACAGTCGCTGATAGAAGTGCAATTGCTGTGTGTGCTGCCAAGTGAAACGTCGACCAGGACTGCCCTTTACTCACTGTTCCCATTTCTTCCTAGATCTCTGTCTGTGGGAAGATGCACCTGGCAAGTGGGCGTGTAATGCAGAGGAAGTAACAAAGAAAGCAAGAAGAATGTGACAGTGTGTCTCAGCTGCCCTCTGGGTTTCCTCGTCGGCTCGCGGGGCAGCGCATGGCCCACAATGGACTCTTGGGATGAAAAACCCACGGACTCTGTTTTTTTAGCTTTCCTTTTAACTTTGTGTTGTATTGTTAATACCATTTCTGTTATATTTTCTGCCTGTATGGTGGTCAGACTACTTCATGTTAAGTAATTAGATAGTTGCTTTTATACTGTTGAAAAATTTTGTTCTGATTCTGATGTTATCTGTAGTTACAAATTCGTTGTTCTTATGCTGTGTATTAAATGTTTACAAGCTAAAATTTCAGTATTTAAAATGTTGTTTCAATGCTGGTTCCTATGATAGTGTTATCAATAGCAGACCCTTCATTTTCTGCGAGGTAACCACACGTTTCTCAGGCAGTGGTTGTCACTAGAAGGGATAACATGGGACACTGGTATGCAGAAAGGCCGTTGCTTACAGTTATTCCTGTAGAAACCACCCTCGAGCTGGTGCAATGCAGTCAGTGAAGGGGGAGAGAAAGGGTTGCACCTGCAGGGAGGAGCAGACAGGACAGGTGACACTTGACCCTCGTGATCCCTCAGCTGATTATATGATGTGTATGGGAAGGAATACTCCAAAGGTCAGTTTGGGGTCACACCGCAGATGAGACCCTTTCTAGCCCCTTTGCCTCAGGACATTCCACCGAGTGGAGGGTGGCCTTGGTTCCTACAGGAACAAGTGTAAGCAACCAGTGCCCTGCGTTATCCCTTCTAGAGACAAACACTGCCTGAAACATGCAGTTAACTTCCAGAAAATGAAGTTCCTTAGATGAGGCTGAGCTGGAAGGTTAGAAACAGATTCTGCTTCAGCTCAACCCAGAACATCTGCCCTGGCTTCTGTTTGCCACCACCAGATTCGCCACCACCAGATTTGGACATTGAAGTTAGGGGAGTCGGTGTCTCAGTGTGATGCGATTCTAAAGACCTTTGATGAAATATCAGTGTTAAGATTTTTAATAGGATGATGTCAAAGGTTCTGTCCTGCATGAGATGCAGATCCACGACATTTGAGACTACAGGTGGATTTAAAGTAGAAATCCTTAATCCACTCTTAGACACTCTGAGAGAGAGCAGAGGAGAAAGGGTGCTCGCTGCTTCGGGAAGGATAGGATAGGATAGGATAGGATAGGATAGGATAGGATAGGATAGGATAGGATAGGATAGGATAGGATAGCCCTCGCCTCACAAGTCTCAGGGATCTCTAGGTTGAATGTCTGGCATTTTAGGACACTCAGGTGGATACAGCGCACTCAAAAGAGAATAACAAATAATTTCTATACTAAGAAGTTTTTAACTATGTTCTTGTTTACCTCCATTGCTGTTTACATTCAAGATGTTGGTTTTGCTTTGGTCTTAGCACTTTGCAATAAATGAAACTTTTAAAATGAAACGGGTGTTGCCGTTATGTTTTCTCTGGGTCTGGAGAGCCTCTTGATGAAGCCTTCTCACTCCAGCTACAGCAGGCATCGCTCTGGCAGGCTCTCATCCTCCTGGGGGACTTCAACCACCCTGACAGGAGCACAGTGAGCTGCAGGCAATCCGGGAGACACCTGGAGTGCACTGAGGGTAACTTCTTAAGCCAGGGAGCAGACAGCCCTACCAAAGGGGGTGCAATACTGGACCTGATGGTCACCGACACGAGGAAGCCAATCGGTGACATCAAGATTGGAGGCAGCCAGGGCTGCAGTGATCACACACTGGTGGGTTCCCAGTCCTAAGGGATATGGGTCAATCAGGCAAAGAGTGAAATCAGGACTCTGAATTTTAGGAAAGCAAACCCCCAGCTCTTCAGGGACTGAGTCAATAGGATACCCTGGGAAACTGCCCTCACAGGCAATGGAGCAGAACAGCGCTGGCAGATGCTTTCCAGAGAGCGCAAGAGCTCTCGATCCCCAGGTGGAAGAAATGAAGAAAGGAAGGATGGAGACCAGCATAGCTGAGTCAAGACCTGCAGGTGAAACTAAAAGGCAAGAAGGATATGCACAGGCAGTGCAAGCAGGGACAGGCATCCTGGGAAGAGTATAGAGATGCTGCCCAGTTGTGTGTAGGAAGGGCCAAGGATGATCGAAGCTGAACTCATCCCCCGTGAATCCTTCCCCTCCCACTGAAGGAGTTGGGGTGGCTTTTGTCATGGGGCACAACACAGGGAGCCTCCACATTGTCTCCTGGGAGACCCCAGAGAGACCTTTGCACCAGGGCACAGCCACCATGGCAGCTCCCAACTCGTGGCCCCTGGGCCACTCTGGTGCCCCAGATCCTTCATACCTTTGTGCTTCCTGAAACCTCCTGCCACCAAGGTAGGTATCAACCCTGAGCCTTGCAGCCTTGGATGCCCTTGGGGATGAGAGCAGAGGTGACCACCAGCCATGGCTCCTGTCTCTCTTCCAGGCTCAACCATCCTGTGGCAACTACCCACACAGCAGCAGCTTTGCCCACAGCCTTGGCTCACCCAGTGCAGGTGGCAGCCCAGGCCCCACAGGAACTCAGGGCACCACCAGCATGTACGACACCCTGTCTGCTCTGGCACCCTGGCACCTTCAGCACCTTCAGCATCCCTGACCCCCGGTCACTACCAGCATCCCCACCAGCCCTGTCTCCCTAGTAGAAATGGCACAGATGTTCAGAAAGCCTCAGCTCGCCTCCCTGTCCCCAGGGTGCCCTGGGAAATGGCACGTGCGAGGTGCCAAAGCCCCACTCAGTGCCCAAAGCACACCCAGAGATCCCTGAAGGGCATGAGCCGTCCCCAGGGCCAAGTCACCACCAGAGCAGCAGGCAACGACAGGAGGGGGACTCCCCTGTCCCCTTCCCCAGGGAAAGCAGCCTTTTAGCAGGGGAACCCTGACAAAGATGGAGAGCATACAAGAATATACAGCATGTTTAGACCAGTAGAAATAATAAGATCTACTCCTGATCTACGCTGAGCTCTTTTTTGCTCCACACAGAGGTAATGTTTGAGAAATCTATTGCTCAGCCAAAATCTCCACAGAAGCAAATGCTCTTCACAAAGTGATGGGGCCCATTACCTTGACATCTGCTTGCATGGAAACTGCATCAGAGTCACTAAAGCTTTAGCATATGCACTGGTTGTGCAGCGAGCCAGATGTGCCAACATCTTAGCTCTCTAAAATAATACTTGTTCCATCAGCGCATTTAACACCTTTAGATGGTCACTTCTGTGAAATCACATCACACTGCTGACAATGATGCAAACTCTTCACCACTTTTCCTTTAGATACACATGCTTATAGTAGACTTCCCTGTGAATAAACTGGGTTTGTCTTTCACACCGAGGAGCAAACCAGCACTGAAGTGAGTTCTGATGGGTGAAGTTTTCAACAATCTGCACCCAGATGACTGAGAAATACAAAGAAGAACTTGAACCATGATTAAGAATTAATTGCATTTCTGTAAGTGAGCTACTGGAGTCACCAACAAGAAGCTGCCTCAAACAGTTCAGGTTTTCTGGAGAAAACCTACTATCTCTGTGTGTCTTTGCAGGAAAATACTGTGTGCAATACGTATTATAATACAGTTTCACCTCTATTTGTCCATCTCTGTGAGGCATATATTTGGTTTTCAATGGCATAAGTTTTTTAACCTAACAAATTGCAATCCCAAAACCACACACTATTCGCCCATTTCATTTCAGGTACACTTCATGATACCCCAGTCCCATCTCGGATCTGGACGGTCCCCGAAGTTTATAAAAGGCATTTTTAAATAAAGCATTCTCACTAGGAGTTTACATTGACAGCAAAAATGAAGAGACAGCAGTAATGTGGAATTTCTCCATGGGGTCAGAGCCGAAGGGTGAAGGAGCAACAAACGAAGGAGAAGCCAGAAATGCACTCATGCAGCGAGCAGCCAGGAATCCCTGGAGCACTCAGCCCAGCGAGCACTTCAGGGGACTAATCCCACTTGTGAGAGGCAGTGAGAGGGCACAGGGCTTTGCTCAGCCCTGTCAGAACGGGCACGAAGCTCGGCACTGCCCGGCTCCCAGGAGCTGCGCAAGGGGCCGGGGCCGAGGCCGGGGGCGGGACGGGGGCGGGGCCGAGGGCGGGGAGAGGCGGGGCCGAGGGCGGGGCAGGGGCGGGGCCGAGCGCCCCCCGTGCCGCGGCCGTTGCAGCGCGAGCGCCCCCGAGCGGTCGTCGCCGAGATGCAGCGGTCGCAGCTCCCCGGCTCCCTGAATCCCAACACTTTCCCGGCCAAGCTGTGGCAGCTGGCGAACAGCCCGGGCGTCAGCTCCGTGCGCTGGGACGCCCGCGGCGAGGGGCTGCTCATCCACCAGGCGCACTTTGAGCGCGAGCTGCTGGGCGCGGGGCCGGCGGCCCCGGGGGATGCCGGATTCTCCGGCGTCTTCAAAACCAAGAACTTCGCCAGCTTCATCCGGCAGCTCAACCTGTACGGCTTCCAGAAGGTGCTGGGGCCGGCGGGCAGTGGCAGCGGCGATGGCTCCGCGGGGCTCCTGCACCATTTCCAGAGCCCCCACTTTCGCCGCAACCGCCCCGACCTCCTCGTGCACCTCAAGCGCCTGACGAAAGCCAACAGAGCCAAGCTGGCAGCTGGCCTGGAGGTGACCGCCCGCCCGCCCGGCCGCTCCCACCGCCTGCTGGGCACGTGCCCGGCTGCGGATGCACGGCCACTGCCCTCGGCGCTCGGCACGGCCACCGGAGCCGGTGAGGCGGGGTGGGCACGCGGGGCTGCGGCGGCATTGGGAACCCCGAGGGGCACGGGCTCTGCCAGTCGGGGCTCCCTGGGGGGAGGAGGGTTCTCTGTCCTTGCTGGGGCCCCTTCTCACAATTGAAGGGAAAACACGAAAATGGAGAGTCAAGATTAAAGCACAGGCAGACGGTGGCAGCTGGCGTGAGATTAGGAGTGAGCGCGCGCATATGTACCAGGGGCGGCCTGACTGGTGGGGACAGCTAAGACAACTTTGTCAGTTGACCCCAGGAAAGAACTGGTGGTAGCTTTTCCCTAATGGCTCCCTGCATTTTATTGGCATTTTATTATAATTTGTAGAGTTTTAGGTGGAACAGGAGTGACTGAAGTCATTACGTCAAACCCTGCTGATTGGTTGAGAAAAGTTCTCCCCTTGCATGCCAAATTTGACCTGTGTGTGCCCAGTCGGAGTGGTTATGGGAATGGATTGCCTCAGAGGCGGGGAGCCTCTAGGTGTGGAGGTGTGGTTTAGTATCTAACGATATCACCGTGATGTTACAATGAGTACAGGTCAACTGGAGGGCAGGTTTGCCAGAGCAGCTGCTGGAATCCATCTCCTTGGAAAATAATTGGGCATTGTACCGTGCTCCTTGCTGATAGCAGGGGCTGGCTACGTCTGTGTGCAGACGTCCCGTCCCCCACTTCACAGGGCAAGGTGTCCTTGCTGCATTCCTTTCTGATGAAAAATGTGCTGCACGTGTGTCTGTTGCATCTCTGCTGAGTTCGTTTTGGCAAAGTTTGAGTTGTTTTAGTCTAAACAGAACTAGTTGAGCTGCCCGGAAAAAAAAGTTGCCTTTGAGTTCTTTTCTCTTGACAAATCAAGTGACTTGCCATAAAGCTTACCTGGAGGATTTGGGCATTGCTGTTCCCTTGGTTGTCCGTGAGCCATCAGCTTTGGAGTTTCGTAGAGTCTTTCTTTAGGATCTTCTTTTGTTTTCCCCCATCTTGTCTGATTTAACAGGCACCGGTTTCTCAATTACTCTTGTTTGATTTTGATTCGTAACACCTTTCTAAGTGCTGATAACTTGTTACTGCAGGCTTTGGGTGATGACGTGCTACACAGAGATAGATATACCTCTATGTATATATATAAATTTTTTCTAATATCTTTTACTATTCCCTGTCACTCAGGACTGTCTCCAGGTTTTAACCTCCATTCCTGGGCAATGCGTTCCACACAAGCCAGCTATCGAACAGGTTTGAACAAAATTTCTGCACTTGCTTTTCTAAGAGATATTTAAATGTGATATTTACAAATATTTTTCTGAAACATAGGGAAGCTTTATAATCCAAGAATATCCTAATAACGCAAAATCAGTCCAGGAGAATAAATATGCTTTAAGAAGAAGAAATCAACCTTAAAATCACTTGGGATCCAGAAACATATTTCTGGGATGTAGTTGACTGTCTGATTATTGAAAATTCCGTCAAAACAAGCCATTGAATTCTGCATGCCAAACAGAAATTCTGGAAGTCTGATAACTGTGTGTGAATTTTTCCAGCTGCACAGCAGAGCTGTTCATCACATGCCCACTTAGATCCCCTGCCTGACTCTGCAGGTTCTACGCACTGGACATCCAACAGCTGCTGCTTGCTCCAGGTGAGTGTGGCCAACTGACACTGGTTGAGGGCGGAGGAGACTGTAGGAATGCCCTGTAGGTTTACGGACCTCTGGAATGAAGGATGTAAATTTGAAAGTGGATCTGCTTGGGCAAGTGAAAGGGAAGTGGTTTACGAACCTGTATGTCAAAGAGCCCCTGAGCATTAAACGGGTGGTTTTGTCATTCCAGTCAGGTTTCGGGGTGGCAGCGTGGTGAGTGTTCCACATCAGTTTTTTCTGGGTATGTTGCTGGACTTCACCAGGGTTCATGTTAGTTAAGGAGTCTTTGTTCCTCTTTGAAGAACGTCTTTGCCTGGACAAATCGGATTCTTTAATACTATGAAAATAATGGGCAACAGCAATTTATGCTTAGGTGTGTTGCAAAGGAGTAGACCGTCCCAAACCTGATCGTCTGGTCTCCTGTCTTGCAAATTTCAACTTTCATCTTTTATTCATGCTTTTTTTGACATAAGCTTATGTGAGATGGCCAGGTTACAGCCAGGATAACGTGTTGGTGTAAGGATAGAAAAAGCCAGTGACCAGTCATTCCACTGATACCCTAGTGTTTATTTTTCACACAGTGCATCTTTGTCCTCTGGCTTTCATCATGAGCTTGTTTTTCATCTGGGACATGAGGCTCAGTCTGAGTGATGGGAAGTCACGATCACATAACTCCTTATCTCAGAAGGCTCAGATCAATGTTCAGAATCATTGCAATGGGGTTGTCAAGGCTGATGCTTGTGGATTGCTCAGGTTCATTTACAAAGCCTTACAGAACCATCCTGCACACAGGAATTTTGGATATAAAACATCACTGTGTTGTGCTTCTTCCAGAATCCTCCAGAGCTCTCAGTTTATACAGCCAACTATCCATCCTCTGGCTATAATGGGAATACATGTGGTGAAGAACACATCCCAGAAGCAGAGCTTAACGAGATGTGTGGTCTTCTTGATGACTTCTTCAAGTCACTGCCGCAATCCGAAAGGGAGATGTTGGAACTTGTGACGACCCAGGCTGCTGTCTGTCCATCTGTCAGCAGTAACCCACTGCAGGTTGAGAGCAAGAGCAGAGATAGCCTTGCTTCAGCTGAGGAGAGCCTCCTGCAGCTTCCTGCTCCGGAGGTAAGGGGAATTATTTGATTTTGAGGCCCCATTGCTCCTGTAGTGGGTGAGAATCCTGATGTAGGTCTTAGTCTGTATATCTGGGTGTTACCCGGTTCAATAAGTGGGGCTTATTCTGTTTTGAAGAGGAGCTCAGGGACTGTTAGGCTTTTTGTTGCCAGATTTCCTCTTTTGAGTAGCAATATTCTTTCTCTGACTAGTGTCCTCTTCGCAGACTCAAGAGAGGCCCAGGTTAACTAAACCCCCCAGCAGCCTCTTGTCTAGTGGTGTTTCCAGAGCCTGGGATCACCTATGATGCCATATACTGACTCGCAGGTTTCTCCTCTCTGGACTGAAGGCAGCCCTTGCAACCACATCCTTCCTTTCTCTCCAGGATAGGGAGTGAATAGAAGGAAGCAAGCGTGCCCAGGGTCAGGTGGTTCAGGAAAAAAATAAGGAATGTTTTTCAGTCATAGCCTTTGTTGTTAATTAATTCTGCTGTTGTATTTGAAAATAACAGAGTCTTACAAGTGTGTCGATAAATGAGCGGCTCAGTGGACTGCTCCTGCTCATTTCCAAAGCCTTCCAGAACCAATACCCATCATGGCCCTGTAATTTTTTGATAAAGAACTTCATTGTGGTTTGCATCTTCCAGAATCCCCCTGTGCTGTCACCTCATACAGCTGAGCAGTCACTCTTTGACTGGCTTGAGAGTGTATTCAGTGAGGACAAGAAAAAAGAAGGAAACCGTGAAGCTGAGTTTAAGGTGGTTCGTGAGACGTATTCACCACCTGAAGCTGAAATTGTGAAAGTTCACCCTGTTGCCGTCCTTCAGAATGACAGCAATCAACAACTGCAGATGAACAGGGAGAGCAGTGATACAGCTGCGGCAGCTGAGGAAAACCCTCTGCAGTTCCTTCTTAATTTCGACATACGACTTTTCGTGGCAGCCAATGAACAATTTGTGAGCATTCAGGAAGCAGGTGAAAAGCTGAGCGAACAAAAAGACCTGTGCGCAACTCAACCTGTCGAGAAGTGCTTCCAGGAGGAACCATGCGATCCAGAGCAGGTAAGGGGCAACGGGAGATAAAAGAAACATGGGTTTTGAGGTATGCGATGGTGATGCTGGGGTCTGGAGTGACAGCTTTTTAAACTTCATGCCTACTTAAGAACTAAAGGCTTCTCTCAACTGAAGCTTTGAATGCACAGTCAAGAGTTCTCTTGGTGAAGCGAGATTTAAAAAGAAGAGGGAATGAAAAAGTACCCCACATTAATGTGGACGAGATGTGTTGGTCTCTGTTGGCCAAGCCAGGGTGCCCATTAGCTTGGGAAATGTACATAGGGCCGGTGTATTCCTGGTGATGAAGTGGAAACGTTTTAGGTTATAACATGCTATTTCTAATCTTAAAATAAAAGCCAGTATTCTGAGCATTGTCACTGAAGGCACAGATTTTCGTTCAAATTCTAAATAGGTGTTTAGGTTGTTTCTGATAAACAGTAATGAAGTTTCTGTTTTCTGTGGAAAGCACAACTGATTGATGTTTGAATGGTATAAAGCTTCTTCATTTGTTCATACTTTGTGGTGTCAGACAAGCTGTCACTGCACTTTGGTTTCCCTGTGCCTTTCCTTCTCTGTGTTCCAAGTGGGATGTCTCCCATGCAGCGAGGGGCATTCGAGATGTTCCTGTATTAAGGCAGTAAATGCCAGCTCTACCTATGCTCGTTGGGAAACCAAGTGAAAGCAAGAGATTGGCTGCATCTGTGTGTGCTGCAGAGACCTACCTTGCATGTAGGCACTCAGAATTCCCTTTTAGTGCACGTGTCGAAGCTATTGCTCCGTTGTGCTGTCAGCATCTTGATGCCTTTGGTACAGCTTCTAGCTAGGATTTCCTCTAGTGGTTCTGAAGTGATTTTAGTCACCTCCCCATCTCCCTGAAGTGGCTACAGGATAATATTGAGTGATGTTTGAGTTTATTGTTTCTTTTTGGTTTGTTGGGGTTTTTTTCAGGAGATTACTAGTGTTCAGAGCTGCTCTCGACGGTGGGAAAGGGGCCTTTACAGGTGCTCTGAAAAGTGTTAGTGTCATGGAGATCTCTAGGGCTTTTATATGGATTTGTAGAGACTTGGAGTTGTGTGATTGTGGGACACTGTCGTGACAGGAGAGTCCAGATGTGAGTGAGGCTGTGACAGACAGGGCGGTTCCTCGGTAGTTGTTTGAATAAGGAACTGCAAGCCAACTCCTTTTGGTTCCAGAGTACCCCTGGCAATCCCCCCCTTGTGAGGATGTGTCTATAGACACTCACTTGAAGGGGAAATATCTGGTACTGTTAAGTGACTGAGAGTTCCCTGAGTTGCATTGGCCATTTGCACTTCTGTCTCCTGCTGAGAAAAAACAATATGTCCAGCCTTTTTTTTATTAATTAATCTGTTTTTTTTTTTTTTTTAATCTGAATATAACAGAGAGTCTGTAAACTTTGTGGATAAACAAGTACCTCAGTGGATTGCTCAGGTTCATTTCCAGATCCTTAGAGAAGAAATACCCGTCCTGTCACTGTAATTTTTTGATACAAACTGCACTGTGTTTTCCTTCCTCCAGAATCCCCCTGTGCTGTCACCTCATACAGCTGAGCTTCTGCCATGTGACTGGATTGAGAATACCTTTGATGAGGACAAGAAGACCAAGGGAAGCCTTGAACGTATAGTTCCGAACAGTGATTCAGCTGCTGCAGCTGTGGGAAGCACACTGCGGCTCCTCCTTGCTCCTCTAGATTTTGATACACCTTTTCTGTTGGCAGGTCATGAACAGTCTCTGACCATTGAGGAAGCAAGCGAAAACTGGAGTGAGCAGCAAGATCCCTGCCCGACGCAAGACATGGAGAAATGCTTTCTGGAGGAAGCATTCAGTCCAGAGCAGGTAAGGGGCAAGGGGAGAGGAGATAAAGCAAAGTGGGTTTTTGAGATAACTCTATACAATAATAATGCTGGGGTCTGATCTGATAGCTTGTTAGTATTCTTGCCTGCTTAACAACTAAAGGCCTCCTCACTACGCACGTTTTGAAACAACTCTTCTATTGTGCTGTCAGCATCTGGATGCCTTTGGTACAGTTTCTTGCTTGGACTTCCTCCGCTGGAGCCAACTTCATTCTTCTTAGTGATCTTCCCATCTCCCTTAAAGTGATTATCAGAAGATATCGATTGATCGTTGTGTTTATTTCTTCTGTATGTTTGTTTGGGTGTTTTAAGGAGATTACCGGTGTTCAGTGGGAATTCATCACACCTGAGACTGGAGATGGAGAGCTCGCTTCAGCAAATGAGCCTGTCGAAACATCAGTCAAGTGTCAACATAGGAAGAGAAGGCAGGATTCATCCCAGAATGTCAAGTCTCTTGGTAAGAAGAGATTTTCCCTTTTTTTAGAGACTACAGGTACTAATCCCTACAGAAGGGGAGATCAGAATTGTTTAGTTATTGTCTGCAGCATAAGTACTTCGTTGTACTTTCATTGAAAATATGTTACTTGTACAACCTCTTAGGGTACTTCCCAACTCACCTCTATACAGAGGCAGCGTCTCCTGATTACTCTTATGTGGGAAAGGGTGTAAATTATACCAGCAAATAAACCCTGAAGGTCTGGGAGTTGTGTCAGAAATCAGAATGTCACTGTGTGGAGATGAGGTGCATCTCTAGGTTTGCTGGAGGGTGACAGCGCTGTGAAGGAAACACTGAGCAATGAGATTGCTATTGATGCAGCCATCACTTTTATACATTTAAGGAAGGAATGAAGTCTTTTTGCCAGGAAGCCAAGGAAAAGGGTTGGGTGCTAACTTGAAAGAAGACTTTAAAATGCAGAATTGAGAGTTCTTGTTCAGTTACTTGCTGGTTGGATGGATAAGGGGCAAACTTGTCAGCTTTCACATCCAGAGCTTAACATGCCACTTGTCCAGGACCATTTTGGAAAGCATTTCCACGGGATTGTTCCACAGAGAGGAAACACTGTTACACTAAATCTAATCAGTGAGAGTTAGCCCAGAGCCTGCCTGCTCTCTGGCAAAGGTGATGGTTGTCCCGGTCTGTCTTGCCCCTGCTGTACCTTGGAGGCTTGGTGCATATGTAAAGGGTGGAGGAACACAGAACAGCTGAGCCAAACCATTTCTGTAGATCCTTTCTTGTCACTGATGTTTGGCATTTGGAATCCATGCTAGTGACTGCACATAGAAAGAAGGGATCGTGAGATTGGGAGCACTTTTATTATTATTGTTGTTGTTTTATACTGAAGGTTTTGCAAAATCAGAGTAATTCCTGTTCTTTAAAGAGTAGGTCTCAATTTCTCAAGCTATGGTCTTCCTTTCAGGCTGTATTTTACAGTCGCTGATAGAAGTGCAATTGCTGTGTGTGCTGCCAAGTGAAACGTCGACCAGGACTGCCCTTTACTCACTGTTCCCATTTCTTCCTAGATCTCTGTCTGTGGGAAGATGCACCTGGCAAGTGGGCGTGTAATGCAGAGGAAGGAACAAAGAAAGCAAGAAGAATGTGACAGTGTGTCTCAGCTGCCCTCTGGGTTTCCTCGTCGGCTCGCGGGGCAGCGCATGGCCCACAATGGACTCTTGGGATGAAAAACCCACGGACTCTGTTTTTTTAGCTTTCCTTTTAACTTTGTGTTGTATTGTTAATACCATTTCTGTTATATTTTCTGCCTGTATGGTGGTCAGACTACTTCATGTTAAGTAATTAGATAGTTGCTTTTATACTGTTGAAAAATTTTGTTCTGATTCTGATGTTATCTGTAGTTACAAATTCGTTGTTCTTATGCTGTGTATTAAATGTTTACAAGCTAAAATTTCAGTATTTAAAATGTTGTTTCAATGCTGGTTCCTATGATAGTGTTATCAATAGCAGACCCTTCATTTTCTGCGAGGTAACCACACGTTTCTCAGGCAGTGGTTGTCACTAGAAGGGATAACATGGGACACTGGTATGCAGAAAGGCCGTTGCTTACAGTTATTCCTGTAGAAACCACCCTCGAGCTGGTGCAATGCAGTCAGTGAAGGGGGAGAGAAAGGGTTGCACCTGCAGGGAGGAGCAGACAGGACAGGTGACACTTGACCCTCGTGATCCCTCAGCTGATTATATGATGTGTATGGGAAGGAATACTCCGTTGGTCAGTTTGGGGTCACCCCGCAGGTGAGACCCTTTCTAGCCCCTTTGCCTCAGGACATTCCACCGAGTGGAGGGTGGCCTTGGTTCCTACAGGAACAAGTGTAAGCAACCAGTGCCCTGCGTTATCCCTTCTAGAGACAAACACTGCCTGAAACATGCAGTTAACTTCCAGAAAATGAAGTTCCTTAGATGAGGCTGAGCTGGAAGGTTAGAAACAGATTCTGCTTCAGCTCAACCCAGAACATCTGCCCTGGCTTCTGTTTGCCACCACCAGATTCGCCACCACCAGATTTGGACATTGAAGTTAGGGGAGTCGGTGTCTCAGTGTGATGCGATTCTAAAGACCTTTGATGAAATATCAGTGTTAAGATTTTTAATAGGATGATGTCAAAGGTTCTGTCCTGCATGAGATGCAGATCCACGACATTTGAGACTACAGGTGGATTTAAAGTAGAAATCCTTAATCCACTCTTAGACACTCTGAGAGAGAGCAGAGGAGAAAGGGTGCTCGCTGCTTCGGGAAGGATAGGATAGGATAGGATAGGATAGGATAGGATAGGATAGGATAGGATAGGATAGGATAGGATAGGATAGGATAGGATAGGATAGCCCTCACCTCACAAGTCTCAGGGATCTCTAGGTTGAATGTCTGGCATTTTAGGACACTCAGGTGGATACAGCGCACTCAAAAGAGAATAACAAATAATTTCTATACTAAGAAGTTTTTAACTATGTTCTTGTTTACCTCCATTGCTGTTTACATTCAAGATGTTGGTTTTGCTTTGGTCTTAGCACTTTGCAATAAATGAAACTTTTAAAATGAAACGGGTGTTGCCGTTATGTTTTCTCTGGGTCTGGAGAGCCTCTTGATGAAGCCTTCTCACTCCAGCTACAGCAGGCATCGCTCTGGCAGGCTCTCATCCTCCTGGGGGACTTCAACCACCCTGACAGGAGCACAGTGAGCTGCAGGCAATCCGGGAGACACCTGGAGTGCACTGAGGGTAACTTCTTAAGCCAGGGAGCAGACAGCCCTACCAAAGGGGGTGCAATACTGGACCTGATGGTCACCGACACGAGGAAGCCAATCGGTGACATCAAGATTGGAGGCAGCCAGGGCTGCAGTGATCACACACTGGTGGGTTCCCAGTCCTAAGGGATATGGGTCAATCAGGCAAAGAGTGAAATCAGGACTCTGAATTTTAGGAAAGCAAACCCCCAGCTCTTCAGGGACTGAGTCAATAGGATACCCTGGGAAACTGCCCTCACAGGCAATGGAGCAGAACAGCGCTGGCAGATGCTTTCCAGAGAGCGCAAGAGCTCTCGATCCCCAGGTGGAAGAAATGAAGAAAGGAAGGATGGAGACCAGCATAGCTGAGTCAAGACCTGCAGGTGAAACTAAAAGGCAAGAAGGATATGCACAGGCAGTGCAAGCAGGGACAGGCATCCTGGGAAGAGTATAGAGATGCTGCCCAGTTGTGTGTAGGAAGGGCCAAGGATGATCGAAGCTGAACTCATCCCCCGTGAATCCTTCCCCTCCCACTGAAGGAGTTGGGGTGGCTTTTGTCATGGGGCACAACACAGGGAGCCTCCACATTGTCTCCTGGGAGACCCCAGAGAGACCTTTGCACCAGGGCACAGCCACCATGGCAGCTCCCAACTCGTGGCCCCTGGGCCACTCTGGTGCCCCAGATCCTTCATACCTTTGTGCTTCCTGAAACCTCCTGCCACCAAGGTAGGTATCAACCCTGAGCCTTGCAGCCTTGGATGCCCTTGAGGATGAGAGCAGAGGTGACCACCAGCCATGGCTCCTGTCTCTCTTCCAGGCTCAACCATCCTGTGGCAACTACCCACACAGCAGCAGCTTTGCCCACAGCCTTGGCTCACCCAGTGCAGGTGGCAGCCCAGGCCCCACAGGAACTCAGGGCACCACCAGCATGTACGACACCCTGTCTGCTCTGGCACCCTGGCACCTTCAGCACCTTCAGCATCCCTGACCCCCGGTCACTACCAGCATCCCCACCAGCCCTGTCTCCCTAGTAGAAATGGCACAGATGTTCAGAAAGCCTCAGCTCGCCTCCCTGTCCCCAGGGTGCCCTGGGAAATGGCACGTGCGAGGTGCCAAAGCCCCACTCAGTGCCCAAAGCACACCCAGAGATCCCTGAAGGGCATGAGCCGTCCCCAGGGCCAAGTCACCACCAGAGCAGCAGGCAACGACAGGAGGGGGACTCCCCTGTCCCCTTCCCCAGGGAAAGCAGCCTTTTAGCAGGGGAACCCTGACAAAGATGGAGAGCATACAAGAATATACAGCATGTTTAGACCAGTAGAAATAATAAGATCTACTCCTGATCTACGCTGAGCTCTTTTTTGCTCCACACAGAGGTAATGTTTGAGAAATCTATTGCTCAGCCAAAATCTCCACAGAAGCAAATGCTCTTCACAAAGTGATGGGGCCCATTACCTTGACATCTGCTTGCATGGAAACTGCATCAGAGTCACTAAAGCTTTAGCATATGCACTGGTTGTGCAGCAAGCCAGATGTGCCAACATCTTAGCTCTCTAAAATAATACTTGTTCCATCAGCGCATTTAACACCTTTAGATGGTCACTTCTGTGAAATCACATCACACTGCTGACAATGATGCAAACTCTTCACCACTTTTCCTTTAGATACACATGCTTATAGTAGACTTCCCTGTGAATAAACTGGGTTTGTCTTTCACACCGAGGAGCAAACCAGCACTGAAGTGAGTTCTGATGGGTGAAGTTTTCAACAATCTGCACCCAGATGACTGAGAAATACAAAGAAGAACTTGAACCATGATTAAGAATTAATTGCATTTCTGTAAGTGAGCTACTGGAGTCACCAACAAGAAGCTGCCTCAAACAGTTCAGGTTTTCTGGAGAAAACCTACTATCTCTGTGTGTCTTTGCAGGAAAATACTGTGTGCAATACGTATTATAATACAGTTTCACCTCTATTTGTCCATCTCTGTGAGGCATATATTTGGTTTTCAATGGCATAAGTTTTTTAACCTAACAAATTGCAATCCCAAAACCACACACTATTCGCCCATTTCATTTCAGGTACACTTCATGATACCCCAGTCCCATCTCGGATCTGGACGGTCCCCGAAGTTTATAAAAGGCATTTTTAAATAAAGCATTCTCACTAGGAGTTTACATTGACAGCAAAAATGAAGAGACAGCAGTAATGTGGAATTTCTCCATGGGGTCAGAGCCGAAGGGTGAAGGAGCAACAAACGAAGGAGAAGCCAGAAGTGCACTCATGCAGCGAGCAGCCAGGAATCCCTGGAGCACTCAGCCCAGCGAGCACTTCAGGGGACTAATCCCACTTGTGAGAGGCAGTGAGAGGGCACAGGGCTTTGCTCAGCCCTGTCAGAACGGGCACGAAGCTCGGCACTGCCCGGCTCCCAGGAGCTGCGCAAGGGGCCGGGGCCGAGGCCGGGGGCGGGACGGGGGCGGGGCCGAGGGCGGGGAGAGGCGGGGCCGAGGGCGGGGCAGGGGCGGGGCCGAGCGCCCCCCGTGCCGCGGCCGTTGCAGCGCGAGCGCCCCCGAGCGGTCGTCGCCGAGATGCAGCGGTCGCAGCTCCCCGGCTCCCTGAATCCCAACACTTTCCCGGCCAAGCTGTGGCAGCTGGCGAACAGCCCGGGCGTCAGCTCCGTGCGCTGGGACGCCCGCGGCGAGGGGCTGCTCATCCACCAGGCGCACTTTGAGCGCGAGCTGCTGGGCGCGGGGCCGGCGGCCCCGGGGGATGCCGGATTCTCCGGCGTCTTCAAAACCAAGAACTTCGCCAGCTTCATCCGGCAGCTCAACCTGTACGGCTTCCAGAAGGTGCTGGGGCCGGCGGGCAGTGGCAGCGGCGATGGCTCCGCGGGGCTCCTGCACCATTTCCAGAGCCCCCACTTTCGCCGCAACCGCCCCGACCTCCTCGTGCACCTCAAGCGCCTGACGAAAGCCAACAGAGCCAAGCTGGCAGCTGGCCTGGAGGTGACCGCCCGCCCGCCCGGCCGCTCCCACCGCCTGCTGGGCACGTGCCCGGCTGCGGATGCACGGCCACTGCCCTCGGCGCTCGGCACGGCCACCGGAGCCGGTGAGGCGGGGTGGGCACGCGGGGCTGCGGCGGCATTGGGAACCCCGAGGGGCACGGGCTCTGCCAGTCGGGGCTCCCTGGGGGGAGGAGGGTTCTCTGTCCTTGCTGGGGCCCCTTCTCACAATTGAAGGGAAAACACGAAAATGGAGAGTCAAGATTAAAGCACAGGCAGACGGTGGCAGCTGGCGTGAGATTAGGAGTGAGCGCGCGCATATATACCAGGGGCGGCCCGACTGGTGGGGACAGCTAAGACAACTTTGTCAGTTGACCCCAGGAAAGAACTGGTGGTAGCTTTTCCCTAATGGCTCCCTGCATTTTATTGGCATTTTATTATAATTTGTAGAGTTTTAGGTGGAACAGGAGTGACTGAAGTCATTACGTCAAACCCTGCTGATTGGTTGAGAAAAGTTCTCCCCTTGCATGCCAAATTTGACCTGTGTGTGCCCAGTCGGAGTGGTTATGGGAATGGATTGCCTCAGAGGCGGGGAGCCTCTAGGTGTGGAGGTGTGGTTTAGTATCTAACGATATCACCGTGATGTTACAATGAGTACAGGTCAACTGGAGGGCAGGTTTGCCAGAGCAGCTGCTGGAATCCATCTCCTTGGAAAATAATTGGGCATTGTACCGTGCTCCTTGCTGATAGCAGGGGCTGGCTACGTCTGTGTGTAGACGTCCCGTCCCCCACTTCACAGGGCAAGGTGTCCTTGCTGCATTCCTTTCTGATGAAAAATGTGCTGCACGTGTGTCTGTTGCATCTCTGCTGAGTTCGTTTTGGCAAAGTTTGAGTTGTTTTAGTCTAAACAGAACTAGTTGAGCTGCCCGGAAAAAAAAGTTGCCTTTGAGTTCTTTTCTCTTGACAAATCAAGTGACTTGCCATAAAGCTTACCTGGAGGATTTGGGCATTGCTGTTCCCTTGGTTGTCCGTGAGCCATCAGCTTTGGAGTTTCGTAGAGTCTTTCTTTAGGATCTTCTTTTGTTTTCCCCCATCTTGTCTGATTTAACAGGCACCGGTTTCTCAATTACTCTTGTTTGATTTTGATTCGTAACACCTTTCTAAGTGCTGATAACTTGTTACTGCAGGCTTTGGGTGATGACGTGCTACACAGAGATAGATATACCTCTATGTATATATATAAATTTTTTCTAATATCTTTTACTATTCCCTGTCACTCAGGACTGTCTCCAGGTTTTAACCTCTTTTCCTGGGCAATGCGTTCCACACAAGCCAGCTATCGAACAGGTTTGAACAAAATTTCTGCACTTGCTTTTCTAAGAGATATTTAAATGTGATATTTACAAATATTTTTCTGAAACATAGGGAAGCTTTATAATCCGAGAATATCCTAATAACGCAAAATCAGTCCAGGAGAATAAATATGCTTTAAGAAGAAGAAATCAACCTTAATATCACTTGGGATCCAGAAACATATTTCTGGGATGTAGTTGACTGTCTGATTATTGAAAATTCCGTCAAAACAAGCCATTGAATTCTGCATGCCAAACAGAAATTCTGGAAGTCTGATAACTGTGTGTGAATTTTTCCAGCTGCACAGCAGAGTTGTTCATCACATGCCCACTTAGATCCCCTGCCTGACTCTGCAGGTTCTACGCACTGGACATCCAACAGCTGCTGCTCGCTCCAGGTGAGTGTGGCCAACTGACATTGGTTGAGGGCGGAGGAGACTGTAGGAATGCCCTGTAGGTTTACGGACCTCTGGAATGAAGGATGTAAATTTGAAAGTGGATCTGCTTGGGCAAGTGAAAGGGAAGTGGTTTACGAACCTGTATGTCAAAGAGCCCCTGAGCATTAAACGGGTGGTTTTGTCATTCCAGTCAGGTTTCGGGGTGGCAGCGTGGTGAGTGTTCCACATCAGTTTTTTCTGGGTATGTTGCTGGACTTCACCAGGGTTCATGTTAGTTAAGGAGTCTTTGTTCCTCTTTGAAGAACGTCTTTGCCTGGACAAATCGGATTCTTTAATACTATGAAAATAATGGGCAACAGCAATTTATGCTTAGGTGTGTTGCAAAGGAGTAGACCGTCCCAAACCTGATCGTCTGGTCTCCTGTCTTGCAAATTTCAACTTTCATCTTTTATTCATGCTTTTTTTGACATAAGCTTATGTGAGATGGCCAGGTTACAGCCAGGATAACGTGTTGGTGTAAGGATAGAAAAAGCCAGTGACCAGTCATTCCACTGATACCCTAGTGTTTATTTTTCACACAGTGCATCTTTGTCCTCTGGCTTTCATCATGAGCTTGTTTTTCATCTGGGACATGAGGCTCAGTCTGAGTGATGGGAAGTCACGATCACATAACTCCTTATCTCAGAAGGCTCAGATCAATGTTCAGAATCATTGCAATGGGGTTGTCAAGGCTGATGCTTGTGGATTGCTCAGGTTCATTTACAAAGCCTTACAGAACCATCCTGCACACAGGAATTTTGGATATAAAACATCACTGTGTTGTGCTTCTTCCAGAATCCTCCAGAGCTCTCAGTTTATACAGCCAACTATCCATCCTCTGGCTATAACGGGAATACATGTGGTGAAGAACACATCCCAGAAGCAGAGCTTAACGAGATGTGTGGTCTTCTTGATGACTTCTTCAAGTCACTGCCGCAATCCGAAAGGGAGATGTTGGAACTTGTGACGACCCAGGCTGCTGTCTGTCCATCTGTCAGCAGTAACCCACTGCAGGTTGAGAGCAAGAGCAGAGATAGCCTTGCTTCAGCTGAGGAGAGCCTCCTGCAGCTTCCTGCTCCGGAGGTAAGGGGAATTATTTGATTTTGAGGCCCCATTGCTCCTGTAGTGGGTGAGAATCCTGATGTAGGTCTTAGTCTGTATATCTGGGTGTTACCCGGTTCAATAAGTGGGGCTTATTCTGTTTTGAAGAGGAGCTCAGGGACTGTTAGGCTTTTTGTTGCCAGATTTCCTCTTTTGAGTAGCAATATTCTTTCTCTGACTAGTGTCCTCTTCGCAGACTCAAGAGAGGCCCAGGTTAACTAAACCCCCCAGCAGCCTCTTGTCTAGTGGTGTTTCCAGAGCCTGGGATCACCTATGATGCCATATACTGACTCGCAGGTTTCTCCTCTCTGGACTGAAGGCAGCCCTTGCAACCACATCCTTCCTTTCTCTCCAGGATAGGGAGTGAATAGAAGGAAGCAAGCGTGCCCAGGGTCAGGTGGTTCAGGAAAAAAATAAGGAATGTTTTTCAGTCATAGCCTTTGTTGTTAATTAATTCTGCTGTTGTATTTGAAAATAACAGAGTCTTACAAGTGTGTCGATAAATGAGCGGCTCAGTGGACTGCTCCTGCTCATTTCCAAAGCCTTCCAGAACCAATACCCATCATGGCCCTGTAATTTTTTGATAAAGAACTTCATTGTGGTTTGCATCTTCCAGAATCCCCCTGTGCTGTCACCTCATACAGCTGAGCAGTCACTCTTTGACTGGCTTGAGAGTGTATTCAGTGAGGACAAGAAAAAAGAAGGAAACCGTGAAGCTGAGTTTAAGGTGGTTCGTGAGACGTATTCACCACCTGAAGCTGAAATTGTGAAAGTTCACCCTGTTGCCGTCCTTCAGAATGACAGCAATCAACAACTGCAGATGAACAGGGAGAGCAGTGATACAGCTGCGGCAGCTGAGGAAAACCCTCTGCAGTTCCTTCTTAATTTCGACATACGACTTTTCGTGGCAGCCAATGAACAATTTGTGAGCATTCAGGAAGCAGGTGAAAAGCTGAGCGAACAAAAAGACCTGTGCGCAACTCAACCTGTCGAGAAGTGCTTCCAGGAGGAACCATGCGATCCAGAGCAGGTAAGGGGCAACGGGAGATAAAATACCTCATGGGTTTTGAGGTATGCGATGGTGATGCTGGGGTCTGGAGTGACAGCTTTTTAAACTTCATGCCTACTTAAGAACTAAAGGCTTCTCTCAACTGAAGCTTTGAATGCACAGTCAAGAGTTCTCTTGGTGAAGCGAGATTTAAAAAGAAGAGGGAATGAAAAAGTACCCCACATTAATGTGGACGAGATGTGTTGGTCTCTGTTGGCCAAGCCAGGGTGCCCATTAGCTTGGGAAATGTACATAGGGCCGGTGTATTCCTGGTGACGAAGTGGAAACGTTTTAGGTTATAACATGCTATTTCTAATCTTAAAATAAAAGCCAGTATTCTGAGCATTGTCACTGAAGGCACAGATTTTCGTTCAAATTCTAAATAGGTGTTTAGGTTGTTTCTGATAAACAGTAATGAAGTTTCTGTTTTCTGTGGAAAGCACAACTGATTGATGTTTGAATGGTATAAAGCTTCTTCATTTGTTCATACTTTGTGGTGTCAGACAAGCTGTCACTGCACTTTGGTTTCCCTGTGCCTTTCCTTCTCTGTGTTCCAAGTGGGATGTCTCCCATGCAGCGAGGGGCATTCGAGATGTTCCTGTATTAAGGCAGTAAATGCCAGCTCTACCTATGCTCGTTGGGAAACCAAGTGAAAGCAAGAGATTGGCTGCATCTGTGTGTGCTGCAGAGACCTACCTTGCATGTAGGCACTCAGAATTCCCTTTTAGTGCACGTGTCGAAGCTATTGCTCCGTTGTGCTGTCAGCATCTTGATGCCTTTGGTACAGCTTCTAGCTAGGATTTCCTCTAGTGGTTTTGAAGTGATTTTAGTCACCTCCCCATCTCCCTGAAGTGGCTACAGGATAATATTGAGTGATGTTTGAGTTTATTGTTTCTTTTTGGTTTGTTGGGGTTTTTTTCAGGAGATTACTAGTGTTCAGAGCTGCTCTCGACGGTGGGAAAGGGGCCTTTACAGGTGCTCTGAAAAGTGTTAGTGTCATGGAGATCTCTAGGGCTTTTATATGGATTTGTAGAGACTTGGAGTTGTGTGATTGTGGGACACTGTCGTGACAGGAGAGTCCAGATGTGAGTGAGGCTGTGACAGACAGGGCGGTTCCTCGGTAGTTGTTTGAATAAGGAACTGCAAGCCAACTCCTTTTGGTTCCAGAGTACCCCTGGCAATCCCCCCCTTGTGAGGATGTGTCTATAGACACTCACTTGAAGGGGAAATATCTGGTACTGTTAAGTGACTGAGAGTTCCCTGAGTTGCATTGGCCATTTGCACTTCTGTCTCCTGCTGAGAAAAAACAATATGTCCAGCCTTTTTTTATTAATTAATCTGTTTTGTTTTTTTTTTTTAATCTGAATATAACAGAGAGTCTGTAAACTTTGTGGATAAACAAGTACCTCAGTGGATTGCTCAGGTTCATTTCCAGATCCTTAGAGAAGAAATACCCGTCCTGTCACTGTAATTTTTTGATACAAACTGCACTGTGTTTTCCTTCCTCCAGAATCCCCCTGTGCTGTCACCTCATACAGCTGAGCTTCTGCCATGTGACTGGATTGAGAATACCTTTGATGAGGACAAGAAGACCAAGGGAAGCCTTGAACGTATAGTTCCGAACAGTGATTCAGCTGCTGCAGCTGTGGGAAGCACACTGCAGCTCCTCCTTGCTCCTCTAGATTTTGATACACCTTTTCTGTTGGCAGGTCATGAACAGTCTCTGACCGTTGAGGAAGCAAGCGAAAACTGGAGTGAGCAGCAAGATCCCTGCCCGATGCAAGACATGGAGAAATGCTTTCTGGAGGCAGCATTCGGTCCAGAGCAGGTAAGGGGGAAGGGGAGAGGAGATAAAACAAAGTGGGTTTTTGAGATAACTCTATACAATAATAATGCTGGGGTCTGATCTGATAGCTTGTTAGTATTCTTGCCTGCTTAACAACTAAAGGCTTCCTCACTACGCACGTTTTGAAACAACTCTTCTATTGTGCTGTCAGCATCTGGATGCCTTTGGTACAGTTTCTTGCTTGGACTTCCTCCGCTGGAGCCAACTTCATTCTTCTTAGTGATCTTCCCATCTCCCTTAAAGTGATTATCAGAAGATATCGATTGATCGTTGTGTTTATTTCTTCTGTATATTTGTTTGGGTGTTTTAAGGAGATTACCGGTGTTCAGTGGGAATTCATCACACCTGAGACTGGAGATGGAGAGCTCGCTTCAGCAAATGAGCCTGTGGAAACATCAGTCAAGTGTCAACATAGGAAGAGAAGGCAGGATTCATCCCAGAATGTCAAGTCTCTTGGTAAGAAGAGATTTTCCCCTTTTTTAGAGACTACAGATACTAATCCCTACAGAAGGGGAGATCAGAATTGTTTAGTTATTGTCTGCAGCATAAGTACTTCGTTGTACTTTCATTGAAAATATGTTACTTGTACAACCTCTTAGGGTACTTCCCAACTCACCTCTATACAGAGGCAGCGTCTCCTGATTACTCTTATGTGGGAAAGGGTGTAAATTATACCAGCAATTAAAACCTGAAGTTCTGGGAGTTGTGTCAGAAATCAGAATGTCACTGTGTGGAGATGAAGTGCATCTCTAGGTTTGCTGGAGGGTGACAGCGCTGTGAAGGAAACACTGAGCAATGAGATTGCTATTGATGCAGCCATCACTTTTATACATTTAAGGAAGGAATGAAGTCTTTTTGCCAGGAAGCCAAGGAAAAGGGTTGGGTGCTAACTTGAAAGAAGACTTTAAAATGCAGAATTGAGAGTTCTTGATCAGTTACTTGCTGGTAGGATGGATAAGGGGCAAACTTGTCAGCTTTCACATCCAGAGCTTAATATGCCACTTGTCCAGGACCATTTTGGAAAGCATTTCCACGGGATTGTTCCACAGAGAGGAAACACTGTTACACTAAATCTAATCAGTGAGAGTTAGCCCAGAGCCTGCTCTCTGGCAAAGGTGATGGTTGTCCCGGTCTGTCTTGCCCCTGCTGTACCTTGGAGGCTTGGTGCATATGTAAAGGGTGGAGGAACACAGAACAGCTGAGCCAAACCATTTCTGTAGATCCTTTCTTGTCACTGATGTTTGGCATTTGGAATCCATGCTAGTGACTGCACATAGAAAGAAGGGATCGTGAGATTGGGAGCACTTTTATTATTATTGTTGTTGTTTTATACTGAAGGTTTTGCAAAATCAGAGTAATTCCTGTTCTTTAAAGAGTAGGTCTCAATTTCTCAAGCTATGGTCTGCCTTTCAGGCCGTATTTTACAGTCCCTGATAGAAGTGCAATTGCTGTGTGTGCTGCCAAGTGAAACGTCGACCAGGACTGCCCTTTACTCACTGTTCCCATTTCTTCCTAGATCTCTGTCTGTGGGAAGATGCACCTGGCAAGTGGGCATGTAATGCAGAGGAAGGAACGAAGAAAGCGAGAAGAATGTGACAGTGTGTCTCAGCTGCCCTCTGGGTTTCCTCGTCGGCTCGCGGGGCAGCGCACGGCCCACGATGGACTCTTTTCAGATGAAAAACCCACGGACTCTGCTTTTTTAGCTTTCCTTTGAACTTTCTGTTGTATTGTTAATACCTTTTCTGTTACATTTGCTACCTGTATGGTGATCAGACTACTTCATGTTTTCATATTAGTAGCTTGTATGCTGTTTAAAAATTTTGTTCTGATTCTGATGTTATGTGTAGTTACAAATTCATTGCTGTTCTTATGCTGTGTATTAAATATGTTTACAAGATAAATTTCAGTATTTAAAATGTTGTTTCAATGCTGGTTCATATGATAGTGTTATCAATAGCAGACCCTTCATTTTCTGCGAGGTAACCACACGTTTCTCAGGCAGTGATTGTCTCTAGAAGGGATAACACGGGACACTGGTATGCAGGAAGGCCGTTGCTTACAGTTATTCCTGTAGAAACCACCCTCGAGCTGTTGGAACGCCGTCAGTGAAGGGGGCGAGAAAGGGTTGCACCTGCAGGGAGGAGCAGACAGGACAGGTGACACTTGACCCTCGTGATCCCTCAGCTGATTATATGATGTGTATGGGAAGGAATACTCCATTGGTCAGTTTGGGGTCACCCCGCAGGTGAGACCCTTTCTCGCCCCTTTGCCTCAGGACATTCCACCGAGTGGAGGGTGGCCTTGGTTCCTACAGGAACAAGTGTAAGCAACCAGTGCCCTGCGTTATCCCTTCTAGAGACAAACACTGCCTGAAACATGCAGTTAACTTCCAGAAAATGAAGTTCCTTAGATGAGGCTGAGCTGGAAGGTTAGAAACAGATTCTGCTTCAGCTCAACCCAGAACATCTGCCCTGGCTTCTGTTTGCCACCACCAGATTCGCCACCACCAGATTTGGACATTGAAGTTAGGGGAGTCGGTGTCTCAGTGTGATGCGATTCTACAGACCTTTGATGAAATATCAGTGTTAAGATTTTTCATAGGATGATGTCAAAGGTTCTGTCCTGCATGAGATGCAGATCCACGACATTTGAGACTACAGGTGGATTTAAAGTAGAAATCCTTAATCCACTCTTAGACACTCTGAGAGAGAGCAGAGGAGAAAGGGTGCTCGCTGCTTTGGGAAGGATAGGATAGGATAGGATAGGATAGGATAGGATAGGATAGGATAGGATAGGATAGGATAGGATAGGATAGGATAGGATAGGATAGGATAGGATAGGATAGGATAGGATAGGATAGGATAGGATAGCCCTCGCCTCACAAGTCTCAGGGATCTCTAGGTTGAATGTCTGGCGTTTTAGGACACTCAGGTGGATACAGCGCACTCAAAAGAGAATAACAAATAATTTCTATACTAAGAAGTTTTTAACTATGTTCTTGTTTACCTCCATTGCTGTTTACATTCAAGATGTTGGTTTTGCTTTGGTCTTAGCACTTTGCAATAAATGAAACTTTTAAAATGAAACGGGTGTTGCCGTTATGTTTTCTCTGGGTCTGGAGAGCCTCTTGATGAAGCCTTCTCACTCCAGCTACAGCAGGCATCGCTCTGGCAGGCTCTCATCCTCCTGGGGGACTTCAACCACCCTGACAGGAGCACAGTGAGCTGCAGGCAATCCGGGAGACACCTGGAGTGCACTGAGGGTAACTTCTTAAGCCAGGGAGCAGACAGCCCTACCAAAGGGGGTGCAATACTGGACCTGATGGTCACCGACACGAGGAAGCCAATCGGTGACATCAAGATTGGAGGCAGCCAGGGCTGCAGTGATCACACACTGGTGGGTTCCCAGTCCTAAGGGATATGGGTCAATCAGGCAAAGAGTGAAATCAGGACTCTGCATTTTAGGAAAGCAAACCCCCAGCTCTTCAGGGACTGAGTCAATAGGACACCCTGGGAAACTGCCCTCACAGGCAATGGAGCAGAACAGCGCTGGCAGATGCTTTCCAGAGAGCGCAAGAGCTCTCGATCCCCAGGTGGAAGAAATGAAGAAAGGAAGGATGGAGACCAGCATAGCCGAGTCAAGACCTGCAGGTGAAACTAAAAGGCAAGAAGGACATGCACAGGCAGTGCAAGCAGGGACAGGCATCCTGGGAAGAGTATAGAGATGCTGCCCAGTTGTGTGTAGGAAGGGCCAAGGATGATCGAAGCTGAACTCATCCCCCGTGAATCCTTCCCCTCCCACTGAAGGAGTTGGGGTGGCTTTTGTCATGGGGCACAACACAGGGAGCCTCCACATTGTCTCCTGGGAGACCTCAGAGAGACCTTTGCACCAAGGCACAGCCACCATGGCAGCTCCCAACTCCTGGCCCCTGGGCCACTCTGGTGCCCCAGATCCTTCATACCTTTGTGCTTCCTGAAACCTCCTGCCACCAAGGTAGGTATCAACCCTGAGCCTTGCAGCCTTGGACGCCCTTGGGGATGAGAGCAGAGGTGACCACCAGCCATGGCTCCTGTCTCTCTTCCAGGCTCAACCATCCTGTGGCAACTACCCACACAGCAGCAGCTTTGCCCACAGCCTTGGCTCACCCAGTGCAGGTGGCAGCCCAGGCCCCACAGGAACTCAGGGCACCACCAGCATGTACTGCTGCCACCCTGTCTGCTCTGGCACCCTGGCACCTTCAGCACCTTCAGCATCCCCGACCCCCGGTCACTACCAGCATCCCCACCAGCCCTGTCTCCCTAGGAGAAATGGCACAGATGTTCAGAAAGCCTCAGCTCGCCTCCCTGCCCCCAGGGTGCCCTGGGAAATGGCACGTGCGAGGTGCCAAAGCCCCACTCAGTGCCCAAAGCACACCCAGAGATCCCTGAAGGGCATGAGCCATCCCCAGGGCCAAGTCACCACCAGAGCAGCAGGCAACGACAGGAGGGGGACTCCCCTGTCCCCTTCCCCAGGGAAAGCAGCCTTTTAGCAGGGGAACCCTGACAAAGATGGAGAGCATACAAGAATATACAGCATGTTTAGACCAGTAGAAATAATAAGATCTACTCCTGATCTACGCTGAGCTCTTTTTTGCTCCACACAGAGGTAATGTTTGAGAAATCTATTGCTCAGCCAAAATCTCCACAGAAGCAAATGCTCTTCACAAAGTGATGGGGCCCATTACCTTGACATCTGCTTGCATGGAAACCGCATCAGAGTCACTAAAGCTTTAGCATATGCACTGGTTGTGCAGCGAGCCAGATGTGCCAACATCTTAGCTCTCTAAAATAATACTTGTTCCATCAGCGCATTTAACACCTTTAGATGGTCACTTCTGTGAAATCACATCACACTGCTGACAATGATGCAAACTCTTCACCACTTTTCCTTTAGATACACATGCTTATAGTAGACTTCCCTGTGAATAAACTGGGTTTGTCTTTCACACCGAGGAGCAAACCAGCACTGAAGTGAGTTCTGATGGGTGAAGTTTTCAACAATCTGCACCCAGATGACTGAGAAATACAAAGAAGAACTTGAACCATGATTAAGAATTAATTGCATTTCTGTAAGTGAGCTACTGGAGTCACCAACAAGAAGCTGCCTCAAACAGTTCAGGTTTTCTGGAGAAAACCTACTATCTCTGTGTGTCTTTGCAGGAAAATACTGTGTGCAATACGTATTATAATACAGTTTCACCTCTATTTGTCCATCTCTGTGAGGCATATATTTGGTTTTCAATGGCATAAGTTTTTTAACCTAACAAATTGCAATCCCAAAACCACACACTATTCGCCCATTTCATTTCAGGTACACTTCATGATACCCCAGTCCCATCTCGGATCTGGACGGTCCCCGAAGTTTATAAAAGGCATTTTTAAATAAAGCATTCTCACTAGGAGTTTACATTGACAGCAAAAATGAAGAGACAGCAGTAATGTGGAATTTCTCCATGGGGTCAGAGCCGAAGGGTGAAGGAGCAACAAACGAAGGAGAAGCCAGAAATGCACTCATGCAGCGAGCAGCCAGGAATCCCTGGAGCACTCAGCCCAGCGAGCACTTCAGGGGACTAATCCCACTTGTGAGAGGCAGTGAGAGGGCACAGGGCTTTGCTCAGCCCTGTCAGAACGGGCACGAAGCTCGGCACTGCCCGGCTCCCAGGAGCTGCGCAAGGGGCCGGGGCCGAGGCCGGGGGCGGGGCGGGGGCGGGGCCGAGGCCGGGGAGAGGCGGGGCCGAGGGCGGGGCAGGGGCGGGGCCGAGCGCCCCCCGTGCCGCGGCCGTTGCAGCGCGAGCGCCCCCGAGCGGTCGTCGCCGAGATGCAGCGGTCGCAGCTCCCCGGCTCCCTGAATCCCAACACTTTCCCGGCCAAGCTGTGGCAGCTGGCGAACAGCCCGGGCGTCAGCTCCGTGCGCTGGGACGCCCGCGGCGAGGGGCTGCTCATCCACCAGGCGCACTTTGAGCGCGAGCTGCTGGGCGCGGGGCCGGCGGCCCCGGGGGATGCCGGATTCTCCGGCGTCTTCAAAACCAAGAACTTCGCCAGCTTCATCCGGCAGCTCAACCTGTACGGCTTCCAGAAGGTGCTGGGGCCGGCGGGCAGTGGCAGCGGCGATGGCTCCGCGGGGCTCCTGCACCATTTCCAGAGCCCCCACTTTCGCCGCAACCGCCCCGACCTCCTCGTGCACCTCAAGCGCCTGACGAAAGCCAACAGAGCCAAGCTGGCAGCTGGCCTGGAGGTGACCGCCCGCCCGCCCGGCCGCTCCCACCGCCTGCTGGGCACGTGCCCGGCTGCGGATGCACGGCCACTGCCCTCGGCGCTCGGCACGGCCACCGGAGCCGGTGAGGCGGGGTGGGCACGCGGGGCTGCGGCGGCATTGGGAACCCCGAGGGGCACGGGCTCTGCCAGTCGGGGCTCCCTGGGGGGAGGAGGGTTCTCTGTCCTTGCTGGGGCCCCTTCTCACAATTGAAGGGAAAACACGAAAATGGAGAGTCAAGATTAAAGCACAGGCAGACGGTGGCAGCTGGCGTGAGATTAGGAGTGAGCGCGCGCATATGCACCAGGGGCGGCCCGACTGGTGGGGACAGCTAAGACAACTTTGTCAGTTGACCCCAGGAAAGAACTGGTGGTAGCTTTTCCCTAATGGCTCCCTGCATTTTATTGGCATTTTATCATAATTTGTAGAGTTTTAGGTGGAACAGGAGTGACTGAAGTCATTACGTCAAACCCTGCTGATTGGTTGAGAAAAGTTCTCCCCTTGCATGCCAAATTTGACCTGTGTGTGCCCAGTCGGAGTGGTTATGGGAATGGATTGCCTCAGAGGCGGGGAGCCTCAAGGTGTGGAGGTGTGGTTTAGTATCTAACGATATCACCGTGATGTTACAATGAGTACAGGTCAACTGGAGGGCAGGTTTGCCAGAGCAGCTGCTGGAATCCATCTCCTTGGAAAATAATTGGGCATTGTACCGTGCTCCTTGCTGATAGCAGGGGCTGGCTACGTCTGTGTGCAGACGTCCCGTCCCCCACTTCACAGGGCAAGGTGTCCTTGCTGCATTCCTTTCTGATGAAAAATGTGCTGCACGTGTGTCTGTTGCATCTCTGCTGAGTTCGTTTTGGCAAAGTTTGAGTTGTTTTAGTCTAAACAGAACTAGTTGAGCTGCCCGGAAAAAAAAGTTGCCTTTGAGTTCTTTTCTCTTGACAAATCAAGTGACTTGCCATAAAGCTTACCTGGAGGATTTGGGCATTGCTGTTCCCTTGGTTGTCCGTGAGCCATCAGCTTTGGAGTTTCGTAGAGTCTTTCTTTAGGATCTTCTTTTGTTTTCCCCCATCTTGTCTGATTTAACAGGCACCGGTTTCTCAATTACTCTTGTTTGATTTTGATTCGTAACACCTTTCTAAGTGCTGATAACTTGTTACTGCAGGCTTTGGGTGATGACGTGCTACACAGAGATAGATATACCTCTATGTATATATATAAATTTTTTCTAATATCTTTTACTATTCCCTGTCACTCAGGACTGTCTCCAGGTTTTAACCTCCATTCCTGGGCAATGCGTTCCACACAAGCCAGCTATCGAACAGGTATGAACAAAATTTCTGCACTTGCTTTTCTAAGAGATATTTAAATGTGATATTTACAAATATTTTTCTGAAACATAGGGAAGCTTTATAATCCGAGAATATCCTAATAACGCAAAATCAGTCCAGGAGAATAAATATGCTTTAAGAAGAAGAAATCAACCTTAAAATCACTTGGGATCCAGAAACATATTTCTGGGACGTAATTGACTGTCTGATTATTGAAAATTCCGTCAAAACAAGCCATTGAATTCTGCATGCCAAACAGAAATTCTGGAAGTCTGATAACTGTGTGTGAATTTTTCCAGCTGCACAGAAGAGCTGTTCATCACATGCCCACTTAGATCCCCTGCCTGACTCTGCAGGTTCTACGCACTGGACATCCAACAGCTGCTGCTCGCTCCAGGTGAGTGTGGCCAACTGACATTGGTTGAGGGCGGAGGAGACTGTAGGAATGCCCTGTAGGTTTACGGACCTCTGGAATGAAGGATGTAAATTTGAAAGTGGATCTGCTTGGGCAAGTGAAAGGGAAGTGGTTTACGAACCTGTATGTCAAAGAGCCCCTGAGCATTAAACGGGTGGTTTTGTCATTCCAGTCAGGTTTCCGGGTGGCAGCGTGGTGAGTGTCCACATCAGTTTTTTCTGGGTATGTTGCTGGACTTCACCAGGGTTCATGTTAGTTAAGGAGTCTTTGTTCCTCTTTGAAGAACGTCTTTGCCTGGACAAATCGGATTCTTTAATACTATGAAAATAATGGGCAACAGCAATTTATGCTTAGGTGTGTTGCAAAGGAGTAGACCGTCCCAAACCTGATCGTCCGGTCTCCTGTCTTGCAAATTTCAACTTTCATCTTTTATTCATGCTTTTTTTGACATAAGCTTATGTGAGATGGCCAGGTTACAGCCAGGATAACGTGTTGGTGTAAGGATAGAAAAAGCCAGTGACCAGTCATTCCACTGATACCCTAGTGTTTATTTTTCACACAGTGCATCTTTGTCCTCTGGCTTTCATCGTGAGCTTGTTTTTCATCTGGGACATGAGGCTCAGTCTGAGTGATGGGAAGTCACGATCACATAACTCCTTATCTCAGAAGGCTCAGATCAATGTTCAGAATCATTGCAATGGGGTTGTCAAGGCTGATGCTTGTGGATTGCTCAGGTTCATTTACAAAGCCTTACAGAACCATCCTGCACACAGGAATTTTGGATATAAAACATCACTGTGTTGTGCTTCTTCCAGAATCCTCCAGAGCTCTCAGTTTATACAGCCAACTATCCATCCTCTGACTGTAATGGGAATACATGTGGTGAAGAACACATCCCAGAAGCAGAGCTTAACGAGATGTGTGGTCTTCTTGATGACTTCTTCAAGTCACTGCCGCAATCCGAAAGGGAGATGTTGGAACTTGTGACGACCCAGGCTGCTGTCTGTCCATCTGTCAGCAATAACCCACTGCAGGTTGAGAGCAAGAGCAGAGATAGCCTTGCTTCAGCTGAGGAGAGCCTCCTGCAGCTTCCTGCTCCGGAGGTAAGGGGAATTATTTGATTTTGAGGCCCCATTGCTCCTGTAGTGGGTGAGAATCCTGATGTAGGTCTTAGTCTGTATATCTGGGTGTTACCCGGTTCAATAAGTGGGGCTTATTCTGTTTTGAAGAGGAGCTCAGGGACTGTTAGGCTTTTTGTTGCCAGATTTCCTCTTTTGAGTAGCAATATTCTTTCTCTGACTAGTGTCCTCTTCCCAGACTCAAGAGAGGCCCAGGTTAACTAAACCCCCCAGCAGCCTCTTGTCTAGTGGTGTTTCCAGTGCCTGGGATCACCTATGATGCCATATACTGACTCGCAGGTTTCTCCTCTCTGGACTGAAGGCAGCCCTTGCAACCACATCCTTCCTTTCTCTCCAGGATAGGGAGTGAATAGAAGGAAGCAAGCGTGCCCAGGGTCAGGTGGTTCAGGAAAAAAATAAGGAATGTTTTTCAGTCATAGCCTTTGTTGTTAATTAATTCTGCTGTTGTATTTGAAAATAACAGAGTCTTACAAGTGTGTCGATAAATGAGCGGCTCAGTGGACTGCTCCTGCTCATTTCCAAAGCCTTCCAGAACCAATACCCATAATGGCCCTGTAATTTTTTGATAAAGAACTTCATTGTGGTTTGCATCTTCCAGAATCCCCCTGTGCTGTCACCTCATACAGCTGAGCAGTCACTCTTTGACTGGCTTGAGAGTGTATTCAGTGAGGACAAGAAAAATGAAGGAAACCGTGATGCTGAGTTTAAGGTGGTTCGTGAGACGTATTCACCACCTGAAGCTGAAATTGTGAAAGTTCACCCTGTTGCCGTCCTTCAGAATGACAGCAATCAACAACTGCAGATGAACAGGGAGAGCAGTGATACAGCTGCGGCAGCTGAGGAAAACCCTCTGCAGTTCCTTCTTAATTTCGACATACGACTTTTCGTGGCAGCCAATGAACAATTTGTGAGCATTCAGGAAGCAGGTGAAAAGCTGAGCGAACAAAAAGACCTGTGCGCAACTCAACCTGTCGAGAAGTGCTTCCAGGAGGAACCATGCGATCCAGAGCAGGTAAGGGGCAACGGGAGATAAAATACCTCATGGGTTTTGAGGTATGCGATGGTGATGCTGGGGTCTGGAGTGACAGCTTTTTAAACTTCATGCCTACTTAAGAACTAAAGGCTTCTCTCAACTGAAGCTTTGAATGCACAGTCAAGAGTTCTCTTGGTGAAGCGAGATTTAAAAAGAAGAGGGAATGAAAAAGTACCCCACATTAATGTGGACGAGATGTGTTGGTCTCTGTTGGCCAAGCCAGGGTGCCCATTAGCTTGGGAAATGTACATAGGGCCGGTGTATTCCTGGTGATGAAGTGGAAACGTTTTAGGTTATAACATGCTATTTCTAATCTTAAAATAAAAGCCAGTATTCTGAGCATTGTCACTGAAGGCACAGATTTTCGTTCAAATTCTAAATAGGTGTTTAGGTTGTTTCTGATAAACAGTAATGAAGTTTCTGTTTTCTGTGGAAAGCACAACTGATTGATGTTTGAATGGTATAAAGCTTCTTCATTTGTTCATACTTTGTGGTGTCAGACAAGCTGTCACTGCACTTTGGTTTCCCTGTGCCTTTCCTTCTCTGTGTTCCAAGTGGGATGTCTCCCATGCAGCGAGGGGCATTCGAGATGTTCCTGTATTAAGGCAGTAAATGCCAGCTCTACCTATGCTCGTTGGGAAACCAAGTGAAAGCAAGAGATTGGCTGCATCTGTGTGTGCTGCAGAGACCTACCTTGCATGTAGGCACTCAGAATTCCCTTTTACTGCACGTGTCGAAGCTATTGCTCCGTTGTGCTGTCAGCATCTTGATGCCTTTGGTACAGCTTCTAGCTAGGATTTCCTCTAGTGGTTCTGAAGTGATTTTAGTCACCTCCCCATCTCCCTGAAGTGGCTACTGGATAATATTGAGTGATGTTTGAGTTTATTGTTTCTTTTTGTTTTGTTGGGGTTTTTTTTCAGGAGATTACTAGTGTTCAGAGCTGCTCTCGACGGTGGGAAAGGGGCCTTTACAGGTGCTCTGAAAAGTGTTAGTGTCATGGAGATCTCTAGGGCTTTTATATGGATTTGTAGAGACTTGGAGTTGTGTGATTGTGGGACACTGTCGTGACAGGAGAGTCCAGATGTGAGTGAGGCTGTGACAGACAGGGCGGTTCCTCGGTAGTTGTTTGAATAAGGAACTGCAAGCCAACTCCTTTTGGTTCCAGAGTACCCCTGGCAATCCCCCCCTTGTGAGGATGTGTCTATAGACACTCACTTGAAGGGGAAATATCTGGTACTGTTAAGTGACTGAGAGTTCCCTGAGTTGCATTGGCCATTTGCACTTCTGTCTCCTGCTGAGAAAAAACAATATGTCCAGCCTTTTTTTATTAATTAATCTGTTTGTTTTTTTTTTTTAATCTGAATATAACAGAGAGTCTGTAAACTTTGTGGATAAACAAGTACCTCAGTGGATTGCTCAGGTTCATTTCCAGATCCTTAGAGAAGAAATACCCGTCCTGTCACTGTAATTTTTTGATACAAACTGCACTGTGTTTTCCTTCCTCCAGAATCCCCCTGTGCTGTCACCTCATACAGCTGAGCTTCTGCCATGTGACTGGATTGAGAATACCTTTGATGAGGACAAGAAGACCAAGGGAAGCCTTGAACGTATAGTTCCGAACAGTGATTCAGCTGCTGCAGCTGTGGGAAGCACACTGCAGCTCCTCCTTGCTCCTCTAGATTTTGATACACCTTTTCTGTTGGCAGGTCATGAACAGTCTCTGACCGTTGAGGAAGCAAGCGAAAACTGGAGTGAGCAGCAAGATCCCTGCCCGACGCAAGACATGGAGAAATGCTTTCTGGAGGAAGCATTCAGTCCAGAGCAGGTAAGGGGCAAGGGGAGAGGAGATAAAACAAAGTGGGTTTTTGAGATAACTCTATACAATAATAATGCTGGGGTCTGATCTGATAGCTTGTTAGTATTCTTGCCTGCTTAACAACTAAAGGCCTCCTCACTACGCACGTTTTGAAACAACTCTTCTATTGTGCTGTCAGCATCTGGATGCCTTTGGTACAGTTTCTTGCTTGGACTTTCTCCGCTGGAGCCGGCTTTGTTGTCATTAGTGATCTTCCCATCTCTCTTAAAGTGATTACCAGAAGATATTGATTGATCGTTGTGTTTATTTCTTCTGTATGTTTGTTTGGGTGTTTTAAGGAGATTACCGGTGTTCAGTGGGAATTCATCACACCTGAGACTGGAGATGGAGAGCTCGCTTCAGCAAATGAGCCTGTGGAAACATCCGTCAAGTGTCAACATAGGAAGAGAAGGCAGGATTCATCCCAGAATGTCAAGTCTCTTGGTAAGAAGAGATTTTCCCTTTTTTTAGAGACTACAGGTACTAATCCCTACAGAAGGGGAGATCAGAATTGTTTAGTTATTGTCTGCAGCATAAGTACTTCGTTGTACTTTCATTGAAAATATGTTACTTGTACAACCTCTTAGGGTACTTCCCAACTCACCTCTATACAGAGGCAGCGTCTCCTGATTACTCTTATGTGGGAAAGGGTGTAAATTATACCAGCAAAGAAACCCTGAAGGTCTGGGAGTTGTGTCAGAAATCAGAATGTCACTGTGTGGAGATGAAGTGCATCTCTAGGTTTGCTGGAGGGCGACAGCGCTGTGAAGGAAACACTGAGCAATGAGATTGCTATTGATGCAGCCATCACTTTTACACATTTAAGGAAGGAATGAAGTCTTTTTGCCAGGAAGCCAAGGAAAAGGGTTGGGTGCTAACTTGAAAGAAGACTTTAAAATGCAGAATTGAGAGTTCTTGTTCAGTTACTTGCTGGTAGGATGGATAAGGGGCAAACTTGTCAGCTTTCACATCCAGAGCTTAATATGCCACTTGTCCAGGACCATTTTGGAAAGCATTTCCACGGGATTGTTCCACAGAGAGGAAACACTGTTACACTAAATCTAATCAGTGAGAGTTAGCCCAGAGCCTGCTCTCTGGCAAAGGTGATGGTCGTCCCGGTCTGTCTTGCCCCTGCTGTACCTTGGAGGCTTGGTGCATATGTAAAGGGTGGAGGAACACAGAACAGCTGAGCCAAACCATTTCTGTAGATCCTTTCTTGTCACTGATGTTTGGCATTTGGAATCCATGCTAGTGACTGCACATAGAAAGAAGGGATCGTGAGATTGGGAGCACTTTTATTATTATTGTTGTTGTTTTATACTGAAGGTTTTGCAAAATCAGAGTAATTCCTGTTCTTTAAAGAGTAGGTCTCAATTTCTCAAGCTATGGTCTGCCTTTCAGGCCGTATTTTACAGTCCCTGATAGAAGTGCAATTGCTGTGTGTGCTGCCAAGTGAAACATTGACCAGGACTGCCCTTTACTCACTGTTCCCATTTCTTCCTAGATCTCTGTCTGTGGGAAGATGCACCTGGCAAGTGGGCATGTAATGCAGAGGAAGGAACGAAGAAAGCGAGAAGAATGTGACAGTGTGTCTCAGCTGCCCTCTGGGTTTCCTCGTCGGCTCGCGGGGCAGCGCACGGCCCACGATGGACTCTTTTCAGATGAAAAACCCACGGACTCTGCTTTTTTAGCTTTCCTTTGAACTTTCTGTTGTATTGTTAATACCTTTTCTGTTACATTTGCTACCTGTATGGTGATCAGACTACTTCATGTTTTCATATTAGTAGCTTGTATGCTGTTTAAAAATTTTGTTCTGATTCTGATGTTATGTGTAGTTACAAATTCATTGCTGTTCTTATGCTGTGTATTAAATATGTTTACAAGATAAATTTCAGTATTTAAAATGTTGTTTCAATGCTGGTTCATATGATAGTGTTATCAATAGCAGACCCTTCATTTTCTGCGAGGTAACCACACGTTTCTCAGGCAGTGATTGTCTCTAGAAGGGATAACACGGGACACTGGTATGCAGGAAGGCCGTTGCTTACAGTTATTCCTGTAGAAACCACCCTCGAGCTGTTGGAACGCCATCAGTGAAGGGGGAGAGAAAGGGTTGCACCTGCAGGGAGGAGCAGACAGGACAGGTGACACTTGACCCTCGTGATCCCTCAGCTGATTATATGATGTGTATGGGAAGGAATACTCCATTGGTCAGTTTGGGGTCACCCCGCAGGTGAGACCCTTTCTAGCCCCTTTGCCTCAGGACATTCCACCGAGTGGAGGGTGGCCTTGGTTCCTACAGGAACAAGTGTAAGCAACCAGTGCCCTGCGTTATCCCTTCTAGAGACAAACACTGCCTGAAACATGCAGTTAACTTCCAGAAAATGAAGTTCCTTAGATGAGGCTGAGCTGGAAGGTTAGAAACAGATTCTGCTTCAGCTCAACCCAGAACATCTGCCCTGGCTTCTGTTTGCCACCACCAGATTCGCGACCACCAGATTTGGACATTGAAGTTAGGGGAGTCGGTGTCTCAGTGTGATGCGATTCTAAAGACCTTTGATGAAATATCAGTGTTAAGATTTTTAATAGGATGATGTCAAAGGTTCTGTCCTGCATGAGATGCAGATCCACGACATTTGAGACTACAGGTGGATTTAAAGTAGAAATCCTTAATCCACTCTTAGACACTCTGAGAGAGAGCAGAGGAGAAAGGGTGCTCGCTGCTTCGGGAAGGATAGGATAGGATAGGATAGGATAGGATAGGATAGGATAGGATAGGATAGGATAGGATAGGATAGGATAGGATAGGATAGCCCTCGCCTCACAAGTCTCAGGGATCTCTAGGTTGAATGTCTGGCATTTTAGGACACTCAGGTGGATACAGCGCACTCAAAAGAGAATAACAAATAATTTCTATACTAAGAAGTTTTTAACTATGTTCTTGTTTACCTCCATTGCTGTTTACATTCAAGATGTTGGTTTTGCTTTGGTCTTAGCACTTTGCAATAAATGAAACTTTTAAAATGAAACGGGTGTTGCCGTTATGTTTTCTCTGGGTCTGGAGAGCCTCTTGATGAAGCCTTCTCACTCCAGCTACAGCAGGCATCGCTCTGGCAGGCTCTCATCCTCCTGGGGGACTTCAACCACCCTGACAGGAGCACAGTGAGCTGCAGGCAATCCGGGAGACACCTGGAGTGCACTGAGGGTAACTTCTTAAGCCAGGGAGCAGACAGCCCTACCAAAGGGGGTGCAATACTGGACCTGATGGTCACCGACACGAGGAAGCCAATCGGTGACATCAAGATTGGAGGCAGCCAGGGCTGCAGTGATCACACACTGGTGGGTTCCCAGTCCTAAGGGATATGGGTCAATCAGGCAAAGAGTGAAATCAGGACTCTGAATTTTAGGAAAGCAAACCCCCAGCTCTTCAGGGACTGAGTCAATAGGATACCCTGGGAAACTGCCCTCACAGGCAATGGAGCAGAACAGCGCTGGCAGATGCTTTCCAGAGAGCGCAAGAGCTCTCGATCCCCAGGTAGAAGAAATGAAGAAAGGAAGGATGGAGACCAGCATAGCCGAGTCAAGACCTGCAGGTGAAACTAAAAGGCAAGAAGGACATGCACAGGCAGTGCAAGCAGGGACAGGCATCCTGGGAAGAGTATAGAGATGCTGCCCAGTTGTGTGTAGGAAGGGCCAAGGATGATCGAAGCTGAACTCATCCCCCGTGAATCCTTCCCCTCCCACTGAAGGAGTTGGGGTGGCTTTTGTCATGGGGCACAACACAGGGAGCCTCCACATTGTCTCCTGGGAGACCCCAGAGAGACCTTTGCACCAGGGCACAGCCACCATGGCAGCTCCCAACTCCTGGCCCCTGGGCCACTCTGGTGCCCCAGATCCTTCATACCTTTGTGCTTCCTGAAACCTCCTGCCACCAAGGTAGGTATCAACCCTGAGCCTTGCAGCCTTGGATGCCCTTGGGGATAAGAGCAGAGGTGACCACCAGCCATGGCTCCTGTCTCTCTTCCAGGCTCAACCATCCTGTGGCAACTACCCACACAGCAGCAGCTTTGCCCACAGCCTTGGTTCACCCAGTGCAGGTGGCAGCCCAGGCCCCACAGGAACTCAGGGCACCACCAGCATGTACGACACCCTGTCTGCTCTGGCACCCTGGCACCTTCAGCACCTTCAGCATCCCTGACCCCCGGTCACTACCAGCATCCCCACCAGCCCTGTCTCCCTAGGAGAAATGGCACAGATGTTCAGAAAGCCTCAGCTCGCCTCCCTGCCCCCAGGGTGCCCTGGGAAATGGCACGTGCGAGGTGCCAAAGCCCCACTCAGTGCCCAAAGCACACCCAGAGATCCCTGAAGGGCATGAGCCGTCCCCAGGGCCAAGTCACCACCAGAGCAGCAGGCAACGACAGGAGGGGGACTCCCCTGTCCCCTTCCCCAGGGAAAGCAGCCTTTTAGCAGGGGAACCCTGACAAAGATGGAGAGCATACAAGAATATACAGCATGTTTAGACCAGTAGAAATAATAAGATCTACTCCTGATCTACGCTGAGCTCTTTTTTGCTCCACACAGAGGTAATGTTTGAGAAATCTATTGCTCAGCCAAAATCTCCACAGAAGCAAATGCTCTTCACAAAGTGATGGGGCCCATTACCTTGACATCTGCTTGCATGGAAACTGCATCAGAGTCACTAAAGCTTTAGCATATGCACTGGTTGTGCAGCGAGCCAGATGTGCCAACATCTTAGCTCTCTAAAATAATACTTGTTCCATCAGCGCATTTAACACCTTTAGATGGTCACTTCTGTGAAATCACATCACACTGCTGACAATGATGCAAACTCTTCACCTCTTTTCCTTTAGATACACATGCTTATAGTAGACTTCCCTGTGAATAAACTGGGTTTGTCTTTCACACCGAGGAGCAAACCAGCACTGAAGTGAGTTCTGATGGGTGAAGTTTTCAACAATCTGTACCCAGATGACTCAGAAATACAAAGAAGAATTTGAACCATGATTAAGAATTAATTGCATTTCTGTAAGTGAGCTACTGGAGTCACCAACAAGAAGCTGCCTCAAACAGTTCAGGTTTTCTGGAGAAAACCTACTATCTCTGTGTGTCTTTGCAGGAAAATACTGTGTGCAATACGTATTATAATACAGTTTCACCTCTATTTGTCCATCTCTGTGAGGCATATATTTGGTTTTCAATGGCATAAGTTTTTTAACCTAACAAATTGCAATCCCAAAACCACACACTATTCGCCCATTTCATTTCAGGTACACTTCATGTTACCCCAGTCCCATCTCGGATCTGGACGGTCCCCGAAGTTTATAAAAGGCATTTTTAAATAAAGCATTCTCACTAGGAGTTTACATTGACAGCAAAAATGAAGAGACAGCAGTAATGTGGAATTTCTCCATGGGGTCAGAGCCGAAGGGTGAAGGAGCAACAAACGAAGGAGAAGCCAGAAATGCACTCATGCAGCGAGCAGCCAGGAATCCCTGGAGCACTCAGCCCAGCGAGCACTTCAGGGGACTAATCCCACTTGTGAGAGGCAGTGAGAGGGCACAGGGCTTTGCTCAGCCCTGTCAGAACGGGCACGAAGCTCGGCACTGCCCGGCTCCCAGGAGCTGCGCAAGGGGCCGGGGCCGAGGCCGGGGGCGGGGCGGGGGCGGGGCCGAGGCCGGGGAGAGGCGGGGCCGAGGGCGGGGCAGGGGCGGGGCCGAGCGCCCCCCGTGCCGCGGCCGTTGCAGCGCGAGCGCCCCCGAGCGGTCGTCGCCGAGATGCAGCGGTCGCAGCTCCCCGGCTCCCTGAATCCCAACACTTTCCCGGCCAAGCTGTGGCAGCTGGCGAACAGCCCGGGCGTCAGCTCCGTGCGCTGGGACGCCCGCGGCGAGGGGCTGCTCATCCACCAGGCGCACTTTGAGCGCGAGCTGCTGGGCGCGGGGCCGGCGGCCCCGGGGGATGCCGGATTCTCCGGCGTCTTCAAAACCAAGAACTTCGCCAGCTTCATCCGGCAGCTCAACCTGTACGGCTTCCAGAAGGTGCTGGGGCCGGCGGGCAGTGGCAGCGGCGATGGCTCCGCGGGGCTCCTGCACCATTTCCAGAGCCCCCACTTTCGCCGCAACCGCCCCGACCTCCTCGTGCACCTCAAGCGCCTGACGAAAGCCAACAGAGCCAAGCTGGCAGCTGGCCTGGAGGTGACCGCCCGCCCGCCCGGCCGCTCCCACCGCCTGCTGGGCACGTGCCCGGCTGCGGATGCACGGCCACTGCCCTCGGCGCTCGGCACGGCCACCGGAGCCGGTGAGGCGGGGTGGGCACGCGGGGCTGCGGCGGCATTGGGAACCCCGAGGGGCACGGGCTCTGCCAGTCGGGGCTCCCTGGGGGGAGGAGGGTTCTCTGTCCTTGCTGGGGCCCCTTCTCACAATTGAAGGGAAAACACGAAAATGGAGAGTCAAGATTAAAGCACAGGCAGACGGTGGCAGCTGGCGTGAGATTAGGAGTGAGCGCGCGCATATGTACCAGGGGCGGCCCGACTGGTGGGGACAGCTAAGACAACTTTGTCAGTTGACCCCAGGAAAGAACTGGTGGTAGCTTTTCCCTAATGGCTCCCTGCATTTTATTGGCATTTTATTATAATTTGTAGAGTTTTAGGTGGAACAGGAGTGACTGAAGTCATTACGTCAAACCCTGCTGATTGGTTGAGAAAAGTTCTCCCCTTGCATGCCAAATTTGACCTGTGTGTGCCCAGTCGGAGTGGTTATGGGAATGGATTGCCTCAGAGGCGGGGAGCCTCAAGGTGTGGAGGTGTGGTTTAGTATCTAACGATATCACCATGATGTTATAATGAGTACAGGTCAACTGGAGGGCAGGTTTGCCAGAGCAGCTGCTGGAATCCATCTCCTTGGAAAATAATTGGGCATTGTACCGTGCTCCTTGCTGATAGCAGGGGCTGGCTACGTCTGTGTGCAGACGTCCCGTCCCCCACTTCACAGGGCAAGGTGTCCTTGCTGCATTCCTTTCTGATGAAAAATGTGCTGCACGTGTGTCTGTTGCATCTCTGCTGAGTTCGTTTTGGCAAAGTTTGAGTTGTTTTAGTCTAAACAGAACTAGTTGAGCTGCCCGGAAAAAAAAGTTGCCTTTGAGTTCTTTTCTCTTGACAAATCAAGTGACTTGCCATAAAGCTACCTGGAGGATTTGGGCATTGCTGTTCCCTTGGTTGTCCGTGAGCCATCAGCTTTGGAGTTTCGTAGAGTCTTTCTTTAGGATCTTCTTTTGTTTTCCCCCATCTTGTCTGATTTAACAGGCACCGGTTTCTCAATTACTCTTGTTTGATTTTGATTCGTAACACCTTTCTAAGTGCTGATAACTTGTTACTGCAGGCTTTGGGTGATGACGTGCTACACAGAGATAGATATACCTCTATGTATATATATAAATTTTTTCTAATATCTTTTACTATTCCCTGTCACTCAGGACTGTCTCCAGGTTTTAACCTCCATTCCTGGGCAATGCGTTCCACACAAGCCAGCTATCGAACAGGTTTGAACAAAATTTCTGCACTTGCTTTTCTAAGAGATATTTAAATGTGATATTTACAAATATTTTTCTGAAACATAGGGAAGCTTTATAATCCGAGAATATCCTAATAACGCAAAATCAGTCCAGGAGAATAAATATGCTTTAAGAAGAAGAAATCAACCTTAAAATCACTTGGGATCCAGAAACATATTTCTGGGATGTAGTTGACTGTCTGATTATTGAAAATTCCGTCAAAACAAGCCATTGAATTCTGCATGCCAAACAGAAATTCTGGAAGTCTGATAACTGTGTGTGAATTTTTCCAGCTGCACAGCAGAGCTGTTCATCACATGCCCACTTAGATCCCCTGCCTGACTCTGCAGGTTCTACGCACTGGACATCCAACAGCTGCTGCTCGCTCCAGGTGAGTGTGGCCAACTGACATTGGTTGAGGGCGGAGGAGACTGTAGGAATGCCCTGTAGGCTTACGGACCTCTGGAATGAAGGATGTAAATTTGAAAGTGGATCTGCTTGGGCAAGTGAAAGGGAAGTGGTTTACGAACCTGTATGTTAAAGAGCCCCTGAGCATTAAACGGGTGGTTTTGTCATTCCAGTCAGGTTTCGGGGTGGCAGCGTGGTGAGTGTCCACATCAGTTTTTTCTGGGTATGTTGCTGGACTTCACCAGGGTTCATGTTAGTTAAGGAGTCTTTGTTCCTCTTTGAAGAACGTCTGCCTGGACAAATCGGATTCTTTAATACTATGAAAATAATGGGCAACAGCAAATTATGTTTAGGTGTGTTGCAAAGGAGTAGACCGTCCCAAGCCTGATCGTCTGGTCTCCTGTCTTGCAAATTTCAACTTTCATCTTTTATTCATGCTTTTTTTGACATAAGCTTATGTGAGATGGCCAGGTTACAGCCAGGATAACGTGTTGGTGTAAGGATAGAAAAAGCCAGTGACCAGTCATTCCACTGATACCCTAGTGTTTATTTTTCACACAGTGCAACTTTGTCCTCTGGCTTTCATCGTGAGCTTGTTTTTCATCTGGGACATGAGGCTCAGTCTGAGTGATGGGAAGTCACGATCACATAACTCCTTATCTCAGAAGGCTCAGATCAATGTTCAGAATCATTGCAATGGGGTTGTCAAGGCTGATGCTTGTGGATTGCTCAGGTTCATTTACAAAGCCTTACAGAACCATCCTGCACACAGGAATTTTGGATATAAAACATCACTGTGTTGTGCTTCTTCCAGAATCCTCCAGAGCTCTCAGTTTATACAGCCAACTATCCATCCTCTGGCTATAATGGGAATACATGTGGTGAAGAACACATCCCAGAAGCAGAGCTTAACGAGATGTGTGGTCTTCTTGATGACTTCTTCAAGTCACTGCCGCAATCCGAAAGGGAGATGTTGGAACTTGTGACGACCCAGGCTGCTGTCTGTCCGTCTGTCAGCAGTAACCCACTGCAGGTTGAGAGCAAGAGCAGAGATAGCCTTGCTTCAGCTGAGGAGAGCCTCCTGCAGCTTCCTGCTCCGGAGGTAAGGGGAATTATTTGATTTTGAGGCCCCATTGCTCCTGTAGTGGGTGAGAATCCTGATGTAGGTCTTAGTCTGTATATCTGGGTGTTACCCGGTTCAATAAGTGGGGCTTATTCTGTTTTGAAGAGGAGCTCAGGGACTGTTAGGCTTTTTGTTGCCAGATTTCCTCTTTTGAGTAGCAATATTCTTTCTCTGACTAGTGTCCTCTTCCCAGACTCAAGAGAGGCCCAGGTTAACTAAACCCCCCAGCAGCCTCTTGTCTAGTGGTGTTTCCAGAGCCTGGGATCACCTATGATGCCATATACTGACTCGCAGGTTTCTCCTCTCTGGACTGAAGGCAGCCCTTGCAACCACATCCTTCCTTTCTCTCCAGGATAGGGAGTGAATAGAAGGAAGCAAGCGTGCCCAGGGTCAGGTGGTTCAGGAAAAAAATAAGGAATGTTTTTCAGTCATAGCCTTTGTTGTTAATTAATTCTGCTGTTGTATTTGAAAATAACAGAGTCTTACAAGTGTGTCGATAAATGAGCGGCTCAGTGGACTGCTCCTGCTCATTTCCAAAGCCTTCCAGAACCAATACCCATAATGGCCCTGTAATTTTTTGATAAAGAACTTCATTGTGGTTTGCATCTTCCAGAATCGCCCTGTGCTGTCACCTCATACAGCTGAGCAGTCACTCTTTGACTGGCTTGAGAGTGTATTCAGTGAAGACAAGAAAAAAGAAGGAAACCGTGAAGCTGAGTTTAAGGTGGTTCGTGAGACGTATTCACCACCTGAAGCTGAAATTGTGAAAGTTCACCCTGTTGCCGTCCTTCAGAATGACAGCAATCAACAACTGCAGATGAACAGGGAGAGCAGTGATACAGCTGCGGCAGCTGAGGAAAACCCTCTGCAGTTCCTTCTTAATTTCGACATACGACTTTTCGTGGCAGCCAATGAACAATTTGTGAGCATTCAGGAAGCAGGTGAAAAGCTGAGCGAACAAAAAGATCTGTGCGCAACTCAACCTGTCGAGAAGTGCTTCCAGGAGGAACCATGCGATCCAGAGCAGGTAAGGGGCAACGGGAGATAAAATACCTCATGGGTTTTGAGGTATGCGATGGTGATGCTGGGGTCTGGAGTGACAGCTTTTTAAACTTCATGCCTACTTAAGAACTAAAGGCTTCTCTCAACTGAAGCTTTGAATGCACAGTCAAGAGTTCTGTTGGTGAAGTGAGATTTAAAAAGAAGAGGGAATGAAAAAGTACCCCACATTAATGTGCACGAGATGTGTTGGTCTCTGTTGGCCAAGCCAGGGTGCCCATTAGCTTGGGAAATGTACATAGGGCCGGTGTATTCCTGGTGATGAAGTGGAAACGTTTTAGGTTATAACATGCTATTTCTAATCTTAAAATAAAAGCCAGTATTCTGAGCATTGTCACTGAAGGCACAGATTTTCGTTCAAATTCTAAATAGGTGTTTAGGTTGTTTCTGATAAACAGTAATGAAGTTTCTGTTTTCTGTGGAAAGCACAACTGATTGATGTTTGAATGGTATAAAGCTTCTTCATTTGTTCATACTTTGTGGTGTCAGACAAGCTGTCACTGCACTTTGGTTTCCCTGTGCCTTTCCTTCTCTGTGTTCCAAGTGGGATGTCTGCCATGCAGCGAGGGGCATTCGAGATGTTCCTGTATTAAGGCAGTAAATGCCAGCTCTACCTATGCTCGTTGGGAAACCAAGTGAAAGCAAGAGATTGGCTGCATCTGTGTGTGCTGCAGAGACCTACCTTGCATGTAGGCACTCAGAATTCCCTTTTAGTGCACGTGTCGAAGCTACTGCTCCGTTGTGCTGTCAGCATCTTGATGCCTTTGGTACAGCTTCTAGCTGGGACTTCCTCTGGTGGTTCTGAAGTGATTTTAGTCACCTCCCCATCTCCCTGAAGTGGCTACAGGATAATATTGAGTGATGTTTGAGTTTATTGTTTCTTTTTGGTTTGTTGGGGTTTTTTTCAGGAGATTACTAGTGTTCAGAGCTGCTCTCGACGGTGGGAAAGGGGCCTTTACAGGTGCTCCGAAAAGTGTTAGTGTCATGGAGATCTCTAGGGCTTTTATATGGATTTGTAGAGACTTGGAGTTGTGTGATTGTGGGACACTGTCGTGACAGGAGAGTCCAGATGTGAGTGAGGCTGTGACAGACAGGGCGGTTCCTCGGTAGTTGTTTGAATAAGGAACTGCAAGCCAACTCCTTTTGGTTCCAGAGTACCCCTGGCAATCCCCCCCTTGTGAGGATGTGTCTATAGACACTCACTTGAAGGGGAAATATCTGGTACTGTTAAGTGACTGAGAGTTCCCTGAGTTGCATTGGCCATTTGCACTTCTGTCTCCTGCTGAGAAAAAACAATATGTCCAGCCTTTTTTTTATTAATTAATCTGTTTGTTTTTTTTTTTAATCTGAATATAACAGAGAGTCTGTAAACTTTGTGGATAAACAAGTACCTCAGTGGATTGCTCAGGTTCATTTCCAGATCCTTAGAGAAGAAATACCCGTCCTGTCACTGTAATTTTTTGATACAAACTGCACTGTGTTTTCCTTCCTCCAGAATCCCCCTGTGCTGTCACCTCATACAGCTGAGCTTCTGCCATGTGACTGGATTGAGAATACCTTTGATGAGGACAAGAAGACCAAGGGAAGCCTTGAACGTATAGTTCCGAACAGTGATTCAGCTGCTGCAGCTGTGGGAAGCACACTGCAGCTCCTCCTTGCTCCTCTAGATTTTGATACACCTTTTCTGTTGGCAGGTCATGAACAGTCTCTGACCGTTGAGGAAGCAAGCAAAAACTGGAGTGAGCAGCAAGATCCCTGCCCGACGCAAGACATGGAGAAATGCTTTCTGGAGGCAGCATTCGGTCCAGAGCAGGTAAGGGGCAAGGGGAGAGGAGATAAAACAAAGTGGGTTTTTGAGATAACTCTATACAATAATAATGCTGGGGTCTGATCTGATAGCTTGTTAGTATTCTTGCCTGCTTAACAACTAAAGGCTTCCTCACTACGCACGTTTTGAAACAACTCTTCTATTGTGCTGTCAGCATCTGGGTGCCTTTGGTACAGTTTCTTGCTTGGACTTTCTCCGCTGGAGCCGGCTTTGTTGTCATTAGTGATCTTCCCATCCCCCTTAAAGTGATTACCAGAAGATATCGATTGATCGTTGTGTTTATTTCTTCTGTATGTTTGTTTGGGTGTTTTAAGGAGATTACCTGTTTTCAGTGGGAATTCATCACACCTGAAACTGGAGATGGAGAGCTCGCTTCAGCAAATGAGCCTGTGAAAACATCAGTCAAGTGTCAACATAGGAAGAGAAGGCAGGATTCATCCCAGAATGTCAAGTCTCTTGGTAAGAAGAGATTTTCCCTTTTTTTAGAGACTACAGGTACTAATCCCTACAGAAGGGGAGATCAGAATTGTTTAGTTATTGTCTGCAGCATAAGTACTTCGTTGTACTTTCATTGAAAATATGTTACTTGTACAACCTCTTAGGGTACTTCCCAACTCACCTCTATACAGAGGCAGCGTCTCCTGATTACTCTTATGTGGGAAAGGGTGTAAATTATACCAGCAAATAAACCCTGAAGGTCTGGGAGTTGTGTCAGAAATCAGAATGTCACTGTGTGGAGATGAAGTGCATCTCTAGGTTTGCTGGAGGGCGACAGCGCTGTGAAGGAAACACTGAGCAATGAGATTGCTATTGATGCAGCCATCACTTTTATACATTTAAGGAAGGAATGAAGTCTTTTTGCCAGGAAGCCAAGGAAAAGGGTTGGGTGCTAACTTGAAAGAAGACTTTAAAATGCAGAATTGAGAGTTCTTGTTCAGTTACTTGCTGGTTGGATGGATAAGGGGCAAACTTGTCAGCTTTCACATCCAGAGCTTAACATGCCACTTGTCCAGGACCATTTTGGAAAGCATTTCCACGGGATTGTTCCACAGAGAGGAAACACTGTTACACTAAATCTAATCAGTGAGAGTTAGCCCAGAGCCTGCTCTCTGGCAAAGGTGATGGTTGTCCCGGTCTGTCTTGCCCCTGCTGTACCTTGGAGGCTTGGTGCATATGTAAAGGGTGGAGGAACACAGAACAGCTGAGCCAAACCATTTCTGTAGATCCTTTCTTGTCACTGATGTTTGGCATTTGGAATCCATGCTAGTGACTGCACATAGAAAGAAGGGATCGTGAGATTGGGAGCACTTTTATTATTATTGTTGTTGTTTTATACTGAAGGTTTTGCAAAATCAGAGTAATTCCTGTTCTTTAAAGAGTAGGTCTCAATTTCTCAAGCTATGGTCTTCCTTTCAGGCCGTATTTTACAGTCGCTGATAGAAGTGCAATTGCTGTGTGTGCTGCCAAGTGAAACGTCAACCAGGACTGCCCTTTACTCACTGTTCCCATTTCTTCCTAGATCTCTGTCTGTCGGAAGATGCACCTGGCAAGTGGGCATGTAATGCAGAGGAAGGAACAAAGAAAGCAAGAAGAATGTGACAGTGTGTCTCAGCTGCCCTCTGGGTTTCCTCGTCGGCTGGCGGGGCAGCGCATGGCCCACAATGGACTCTTGGGATGAAAAACCCACGGACTCTGTTTTTTTAGCTTTCCTTTTAACTTTGTGTTGTATTGTTAATACCATTTCTGTTATATTTTCTGCCTGTATGGTGGTCAGACTACTTCATGTTAAGTAATTAGATAGTTGCTTTTATACTGTTGAAAAATTTTGTTCTGATTCCGATGTTATCTGTAGTTACAAATTCGTTGTTCTTATGCTGTGTATTAAATGTTTACAAGCTAAAATTTCAGTATTTAAAATGTTGTTTCAATGCTGGTTCCTATGATAGTGTTATCAATAGCAGACCCTTCATTTTCTGCGAGGTAACCACACGTTTCTCAGGCAGTGGTTGTCACTAGAAGGGATAACACGGGACACTGGTATGCAGAAAGGCCGTTGCTTACAGTTATTCCTGTAGAAACCACCCTCGAGCTGGTGCAATGCAGTCAGTGAAGGGGGAGAGAAAGGGTTGCACCTGCAGGGAGGAGCAGACAGGACAGGTGACACTTGACCCTCGTGATCCCTCAGCTGATTATATGATGTGTATGGGAAGGAATACTCCGTTGGTCAGTTTGGGGTCACCCCGCAGGTGAGACCCTTTCTCGCCCCTTTGCCTCAGGACATTCCACCGAGTGGAGGGTGGCCTTGGTTCCTACAGGAACAAGTGTAAGCAACCAGTGCCCTGCGTTATCCCTTCTAGAGACAAACACTGCCTGAAACATGCAGTTAACTTCCAGAAAATGAAGTTCCTTAGATGAGGCTGAGCTGGAAGGTTAGAAACAGATTCTGCTTCAGCTCAACCCAGAACATCTGCCCTGGCTTCTGTTTGCCACCACCAGATTCGCCACCACCAGATTTGGACATTGAAGTTAGGGGAGTCGGTGTCTCAGTGTGATGCGATTCTACAGACCTTTGATGAAATATCAGTGTTAAGATTTTTCATAGGATGATGTCAAAGGTTCTGTCCTGCATGAGATGCAGATCCACGACATTTGAGAGTACAGGTGGATTTAAAGTAGAAATCCTTAATCCACTCTTAGACACTCTGAGAGAGAGCAGAGGAGAAAGGGTGCTCGCTGCTTCGGGAAGGATAGGATAGGATAGGATAGGATAGGATAGGATAGGATAGGATAGGATAGGATAGGATAGGATAGGATAGGATAGGATAGGATAGGATAGGATAGGATAGCCCTCGCCTCACAAGTCTCAGGGATCTCTAGGTTGAATGTCTGGCATTTTAGGACACTCAGGTGGATACAGCGCACTCAAAAGAGAATAACAATTTCTATACTAAGAAGTTTTTAACTATGTTCTTGTTTACCTCCATTGCTGTTTACATTCAAGATGTTGGTTTTGCTTTGGTCTTAGCACTTTGCAATAAATGAAACTTTTAAAATGAAACGGGTGTTGCCGTTATGTTTTCTCTGGGTCTGGAGAGCCTCTTGATGAAGCCTTCTCACTCCAGCTACAGCAGGCATCGCTCTGGCAGGCTCTCATCCTCCTGGGGGACTTCAACCACCCTGACAGGAGCACAGTGAGCTGCAGGCAATCCGGGAGACACCTGGAGTGCACTGAGGGTAACTTCTTAAGCCAGGGAGCAGACAGCCCTACCAAAGGGGGTGCAATACTGGACCTGATGGTCACCGACACGAGGAAGCCAATCGGTGACATCAAGATTGGACGCAGCCAGGGCTGCAGTGATCACACACTGGTGGGTTCCCAGTCCTAAAGGATATAGTTCAATCAGGCAAAGAGTGAAATCAGGACTCTGAATTTTAGGAAAGCAAACCCCCAGCTCTTCAGGGACTGAGTCAATAGGATACCCTGGGAAACTGCCCTCACAGGCAATGGAGCAGAACAGAGCTGGCAGATGCTTTCCAGAGAGCGCAAGAGCTCTCGATCCCCAGGTGGAAGAAATGAAGAAAGGAAGGATGGAGACCATCATAGCCGAGTCAAGACCTGCAGGTGAAACTAAAAGGCAAGAAGGACATGCACAGGCAGTGCAAGCAGGGACAGGCATCCTGGGAAGAGTATAGAGATGCTGCCCAGTTGTGTGTAGGAAGGGCCAAGGATGATCGAAGCTGAACTCATCCCCCGTGAATCCTTCCCCTCCCACTGAAGGAGTTGGGGTGGCTTTTGTCATGGGGCACAACACAGGGAGCCTCCACATTGTCTCCTGGGAGACCTCAGAGAGACCTTTGCACCAAGGCACAGCCACCATGGCAGCTCCCAACTCCTGGCCCCTGGGCCACTCTGGTGCCCCAGATCCTTCATACCTTTGTGCTTCCTGAAACCTCCTGCCACCAAGGTAGGTATCAACCCTGAGCCTTGCAGCCTTGGATGCCCTTGGGGATGAGAGCAGAGGTGACCACCAGCCATGGCTCCTGTCTCTCTTCCAGGCTCAACCATCCTGTGGCAACTACCCACACAGCAGCAGCTTTGCCCACAGCCTTGGCTCACCCAGTGCAGGTGGCAGCCCAGGCCCCACAGGAACTCAGGGCACCACCAGCATGTACGCCACCCTGTCTGCTCTGGCACCCTGGCACCTTCAGCACCTTCAGCATCCCTGACCCCCGGTCACTACCAGCATCCCCACCAGCCCTGTCTCCCTAGGAGAAATGGCACAGATGTTCAGAAAGCCTCAGCTCGCCTCCCTGCCCCCAGGGTGCCCTGGGAAATGGCACGTGCGAGGTGCCAAAGCCCCACTCAGTGCCCAAAGCACACCCAGAGATCCCTGAAGGGCATGAGCCGTCCCCAGGGCCAAGTCACCACCAGAGCAGCAGGCAACGACAGGAGGGGGACTCCCCTGTCCCCTTCCCCAGGGAAAGCAGCCTTTTAGCAGGGGAACCCTGACAAAGATGGAGAGCATACAAGAATATACAGCATGTTTAGATCAGTAGAAATAATAAGATCTACTCCTGATCTACGCTGAGCTCTTTTTTGCTCCACACAGAGGTAATGTTTGAGAAATCTATTGCTCAGCCAAAATCTCCACAGAAGCAAATGCTCTTCACAAAGTGATGGGGCCCATTACCTTGACATCTGCTTGCATGGAAACTGCATCAGAGTCACTAAAGCTTTAGCATATGCACTGGTTGTGCAGCGAGCCAGATGTGCCAACATCTTAGCTCTCTAAAATAATACTTGTTCCATCAGCGCATTTAACACCTTTAGATGGTCACTTCTGTGAAATCACATCACACTGCTGACAATGATGCAAACTCTTCACCACTTTTCCTTTAGATACACATGCTTATAGTAGACTTCCCTGTGAATAAACTGGGTTTGTCTTTCACACCGAGGAGCAAACCAGCACTGAAGTGAGTTCTGATGGGTGAAGTTTTCAACAATCTGCACCCAGATGACTGAGAAATACAAAGAAGAACTTGAACCATGATTAAGAATTAATTGCATTTCTGTAAGTGAGCTACTGGAGTCACCAACAAGAAGCTGCCTCAAACAGTTCAGGTTTTCTGGAGAAAACCTACTATCTCTGTGTGTCTTTGCAGGAAAATACTGTGTGCAATACGTATTATAATACAGTTTCACCTCTATTTGTCCATCTCTGTGAGGCATATATTTGGTTTTCAATGGCATAAGTTTTTTAACCTAACAAATTGCAATCCCAAAACCACACACTATTCGCCCATTTCATTTCAGGTACACTTCATGTTACCCCAGTCCCATCTCGGATCTGGACGGTCCCCGAAGTTTATAAAAGGCATTTTTAAATAAAGCATTCTCACTAGGAGTTTACATTGACAGCAAAAATGAAGAGACAGCAGTAATGTGGAATTTCTCCATGGGGTCAGAGCCGAAGGGTGAAGGAGCAACAAACGAAGGAGAAGCCAGAAATGCACTCATGCAGCGAGCAGCCAGGAATCCCTGGAGCACTCAGCCCAGCGAGCACTTCAGGGGACTAATCCCACTTGTGAGAGGCAGTGAGAGGGCACAGGGCTTTGCTCAGCCCTGTCAGAACGGGCACGAAGCTCGGCACTGCCCGGCTCCCAGGAGCTGCGCAAGGGGCCGGGGCCGAGGCCGGGGGCGGGACGGGGGCGGGGCCGAGGGCGGGGAGAGGCGGGGCCGAGGGCGGGGAAGGGGCGGGGCCGAGCGCCCCCCGTGCCGCGGCCGTTGCAGCGCGAGCGCCCCCGAGCGGTCGTCGCCGAGATGCAGCGGTCGCAGCTCCCCGGCTCCCTGAATCCCAACACTTTCCCGGCCAAGCTGTGGCAGCTGGCGAACAGCCCGGGCGTCAGCTCCGTGCGCTGGGACGCCCGCGGCGAGGGGCTGCTCATCCACCAGGCGCACTTTGAGCGCGAGCTGCTGGGCGCGGGGCCGGCGGCCCCGGGGGATGCCGGATTCTCCGGCGTCTTCAAAACCAAGAACTTCGCCAGCTTCATCCGGCAGCTCAACCTGTACGGCTTCCAGAAGGTGCTGGGGCCGGCGGGCAGTGGCAGCGGCGATGGCTCCGCGGGGCTCCTGCACCATTTCCAGAGCCCCCACTTTCGCCGCAACCGCCCCGACCTCCTCGTGCACCTCAAGCGCCTGACGAAAGCCAACAGAGCCAAGCTGGCAGCTGGCCTGGAGGTGACCGCCCGCCCGCCCGGCCGCTCCCACCGCCTGCTGGGCACGTGCCCGGCTGCGGATGCACGGCCACTGCCCTCGGCGCTCGGCACGGCCACCGGAGCCGGTGAGGCGGGGTGGGCACGCGGGGCTGCGGCGGCATTGGGAACCCCGAGGGGCACGGGCTCTGCCAGTCGGGGCTCCCTGGGGGGAGGAGGGTTCTCTGTCCTTGCTGGGGCCCCTTCTCACAATTGAAGGGAAAACACGAAAATGGAGAGTCAAGATTAAAGCACAGGCAGACGGTGGCAGCTGGCGTGAGATTAGGAGTGAGCGCGCGCATATATACCAGGGGCGGCCCGACTGGTGGGGACAGCTAAGACAACTTTGTCAGTTGACCCCAGGAAAGAACTGGTGGTAGCTTTTCCCTAATGGCTCCCTGCATTTTATTGGCATTTTATCATAATTTGTAGAGTTTTAGGTGGAACAGGAGTGACTGAAGTCATTACGTCAAACCCTGCTGATTGGTTGAGAAAAGTTCTCCCCTTGCATGCCAAATTTGACCTGTGTGTGCCCAGTCGGAGTGGTTATGGGAATGGATTGCCTCAGAGGCGGGGAGCCTCTAGGTGTGGAGGTGTGGTTTAGTATCTAACGATATCACCGTGATTTTATAATGAGTACAGGTCAACTGGAGGGCAGGTTTGCCAGAGCAGCTGCTGGAATCCATCTCCTTGGAAAATAATTGGGCATTGTCCCGTGCTCCTTGCTGATAGCAGGGGCTGGCTACGTCTGTGTGCAGACGTCCCGTCCCCCACTTCACAGGGCAAGGTGTCCTTGCTGCATTCCTTTCTGATGAAAAATGTGCTGCACGTGTGTCTGTTGCATCTCTGCTGAGTTCGTTTTGGCAAAGTTTGAGTTGTTTTAGTCTAAACAGAACTAGTTGAGCTGCCCGGAAAAAAAAGTTGACTTTGAGTTCTTTTCTCTTGACAAATCAAGTGACTTGCCATAAAGCTACCTGGAGGATTTGGGCATTGCTGTTCCCTTGGTTGTCCGTGAGCCATCAGCTTTGGAGTTTCGTAGAGTCTTTCTTTAGGATCTTCTTTTGATTTCCCCCATCTTGTCTGATTTAACAGGCACCGGTTTCTCAATTACTCTTGTTTGATTTTGATTCGTAACACCTTTCTAAGTGCTGATAACTTGTTACTGCAGGCTTTGGGTGATGACGTGCTACACAGAGATAGACATACCTCTATGTATATATATAAATTTTTTCTAATATCTTTTACTATTCCCTGTCACTCAGGACTGTCTCCAGGTTTTAACCTCCATTCCTGGGCAATGCGTTCCACACAAGCCAGCTATCGAACAGGTATGAACAAAATTTCTGCACTTGCTTTTCTAAGAGATATTTAAATGTGATATTTACAAATATTTTTCTGAAACATAGGGAAGCTTTATAATCCGAGAATATCCTAATATCGCAAAATCAGTCCAGGAGAATAAATATGCTTTAAGAAGAAGAAATCAACCTTAAAATCACTTGGGATCCAGAAACATATTTCTGGGATGTAGTTGACTGTCTGATTATTTAAAATTCTGTCAAAACAAGCCATTGAATTCTGCATGCCAAACAGAAATTCTGGAAGTCTGATAACTGTGTGTGAATTTTTCCAGCTGCACAGCAGAGCTGTTCATCACATGCCCACTTAGATCCCCTGCCTGACTCTGCAGGTTCTACGCACTGGACATCCAACAGCTGCTGCTCGCTCCAGGTGAGTGTGGCCAACTGACATTGGTTGAGGGCGGAGGAGACTGTAGGAATGCCCTGTAGGCTTACGGACCTCTGGAATGAAGGATGTAAATTTGAAAGTGGATCTGCTTGGGCAAGTGAAAGGGAAGTGGTTTACGAACCTGTATGTTAAAGAGCCCCTGAGCATTAAACGGGTGGTTTTGTCATTCCAGTCAGGTTTCGGGGTGGCAGCGTGGTGAGTGTCCACATCAGTTTTTTCTGGGTATGTTGCTGGACTTCACCAGGGTTCATGTTAGTTAAGGAGTCTTTGTTCCTCTTTGAAGAACGTCTTTGCCTGGACAAATCGGATTCTTTAATACTATGAAAATAATGGGCAACAGCAAATTATGCTTAGGTGTGTTGCAAAGGAGTAGACCGTCCCAAGCCTGATCGTCCGGTCTCCTGTCTTGCAAATTTCAACTTTCATCTTTTATTCATGCTTTTTTTGACATAAGCTTATGTGAGATGGCCAGGTTACAGCCAGGATAACGTGTTGGTGTAAGGATAGAAAAAGCCAGTGACCAGTCATTCCACTGATACCCTAGTGTTTATTTTTCACACAGTGCATCTTTGTCCTCTGGCTTTCATCGTGAGCTTGTCTTTCATCTGGGACATGAGGCTCAGTCTGAGTGATGGGAAGTCACGATCACATAACTCCTTATCTCAGAAGGCTCAGATCAATGTTCAGAATCATTGCAATGGGGTTGTCAAGGCTGATGCTTGTGGATTGCTCAGGTTCATTTACAAAGCCTTACAGAACCATCCTGCACACAGGAATTTTGGATATAAAACATCACTGTGTTGTGCTTCTTCCAGAATCCTCCAGAGCTCTCAGTTTATACAGCCAACTATCCATCCTCACGCTATAATGGGAATACATGTGGTGAAGAACACATCCCAGAAGGAGAGCTTAACGAGATGTGTGGTCTTCTTGATGACTTCTTCAAGTCACTGCCGCAATCCGAAAGGGAGATGTTGGAACTTGTGATGACCCAGGCTGCTGTCTGTCCGTCTGTCAGCAGTAACCCACTGCAGGTTGAGAGCAAGAGCAGTGATAGCCTTGCTTCAGCTGAGGAGAGCCTCCTGCAGCTTCCTGCTCCGGAGGTAAGGGGAATTATTTGATTTTGAGGCCCCATTGCTCCTGTAGTGGGTGAGAATCCTGATGTAGGTCTTAGTCTGTATATCTGGGTGTTACCCGGTTCAATAAGTGGGGCTTATTCTGTTTTGAAGAGGAGCTCAGGGACTGTTAGGCTTTTTGTTGCCAGATTTCCTCTTTTGAGTAGCAATATTCTTTCTCTGACTAGTGTCCTCTTCCCAGACTCTAGAGAGGCCCAGGTTAATTAAACCCCCCAGCAGCCTCTTGTCTAGTGGTGTTTCCAGAGCCTGGGATCACCTATGATGCCATATACTGACTCGCAGGTTTCTCCTCTCTGGACTGAAGGCAGCCCTTGCAACCACATCCTTCCTTTCTCTCCAGGATAGGGAGTGAATAGAAGGAAGCAAGCGTGCCCAGGGTCTGGTGGTTCAGGAAAAAAATAAGGAATGTTTTTCAGTCATAGCCTTTGTTGTTAATTAATTCTGCTGTTGTATTTGAAAATAACAGAGTCTTACAAGTGTGTCGATAAATGAGCGGCTCAGTGGACTGCTCCTGCTCATTTCCAAAGCCTTCCAGAACCAATACCCATAATGGCCCTGTAATTTTTTGATAAAGAACTTCATTGTGGTTTGCATCTTCCAGAATCCCCCTGTGCTGTCACCTCATACAGCTGAGCAGTCACTCTTTGACTGGCTTGAGAGTGTATTCAGTGAGGACAAGAAAAAAGAAGGAAACCGTGAAGCTGAGTTTAAGGTGGTTCGTGAGACGTATTCACCACCTGAAGCTGAAATTGTGAAAGTTCACCCTGTTGCCGTCCTTCAGAATGACAGCAATCAACAACTGCAGATGAACAGGGAGAGCAGTGATACAGCTGCGGCAGCTGAGGAAAACCCTCTGCAGTTCCTTCTTAATTTCGACATACGACTTTTCGTGGCAGCCAATGAACAATTTGTGAGCATTCAGGAAGCAGGTGAAAAGCTGAGCGAACAAAAAGATCTGTGCGCAACTCAACCTGTCGAGAAGTGCTTCCAGGAGGAACCATGCGATCCAGAGCAGGTAAGGGGCAACGGGAGATAAAATACCTCATGGGTTTTGAGGTATGCGATGGTGATGCTGGGGTCTGGAGTGACAGCTTTTTAAACTTCATGCCTACTTAAGAACTAAAGGCTTCTCTCAACTGAAGCTTTGAATGCACAGTCAAGAGTTCTCTTGGTGAAGCGAGATTTAAAAAGAAGAGGGAATGAAAAAGTACCCCACATTAATGTGGACGAGATGTGTTGGTCTCTGTTGGCCAAGCCAGGGTGCCCATTAGCTTGGGAAATGTACATAGGGCCGGTGTATTCCTGGTGATGAAGTGGAAACGTTTTAGGTTATAACATGCTATTTCTAATCTTAAAATAAAAGCCAGTATTCTGAGCATTGTCACTGAAGGCACAGATTTTCGTTCAAATTCTAAATAGGTGTTTAGGTTGTTTCTGATAAACAGTAATGAAGTTTCTGTTTTCTGTCGAAAGCACAACTAATTGATGTTTGAATGGTATAAAGCTTCTTCATTTGTTCATACTTTGTGGTGTCAGACAAGCTCTCACTGCACTTTGGTTTCCCTGTGCCTTTCCTTCTCTGTGTTCCAAGTGGGATGTCTCCCATGCAGCGAGGGGCATTCGAGATGTTCCTGTATTAAGGCAGTAAATGCCAGCTCTACCTATGCTCGTTGGGAAACGAAGTGAAAGCAAGAGATTGGCTGCATCTGTGTGTGCTGCAGAGACCTACCTTGCATGTAGGCACTCAGAATTCCCTTTTAGTGCACGTGTCGAAGCTACTGCTCCGTTGTGCTGTCAGCATCTTGATGCCTTTGGTACAGCTTCTAGCTAGGATTTCCTCTAGTGGTTCTGAAGTGATTTTAGTCACCTCCCCATCTCCCTGAAGTGGCTACAGGATAATATTGAGTGATGTTTGAGTTTATTGTTTCTTTTTGGTTTGTTGGGGTTTTTTTCAGGAGATTACTAGTGTTCAGAGCTGCTCTCGACGGTGGGAAAGGGGCCTTTACAGGTGCTCCGAAAAGTGTTAGTGTCATGGAGATCTCTAGGGCTTTTATATGGATTTGTAGAGACTTGGAGTTGTGTGATTGTGGGACACTGTCGTGACAGGAGAGTCCAGATGTGAGTGAGGCTGTGACAGACAGGGCGGTTCCTCGGTAGTTGTTTGAATAAGGAACTGCAAGCCAACTCCTTTTGGTTCCAGAGTACCCCTGGCAATCCCCCCCTTGTGAGGATGTGTCTATAGACACTCACTTGAAGGGGAAATATCTGGTACTGTTAAGTGACTGAGAGTTCCCTGAGTTGCATTGGCCATTTGCACTTCTGTCTCCTGCTGAGAAAAAACAATATGTCCAGCCTTTTTTTATTAATTAATCTGTTTGTTTTTTTTTTTTAATCTGAATATAACAGAGAGTCTGTAAACTTTGTGGATAAACAAGTACCTCAGTGGATTGCTCAGGTTCATTTCCAGATCCTTAGAGAAGAAATACCCGTCCTGTCACTGTAATTTTTTGATACAAACTACACTGTGTTTTCCTTCTTCCAGAATCCCCCTGTGCTGTCACCTCGTACAGCTGAGCTTCTGCCATGTGACTGGATTGAGAATACCTTTGATGAGGACAAGAAGACCAAGGGAAGCCTTGAACGTATAGTTCCGAACAGTGATTCAGCTGCTGCAGCTGTGGGAAGCACACTGCAGCTCCTCCTTGCTCCTCTAGATTTTGATACACCTTTTCTGTTGGCAGGTCATGAACAGTCTCTGACCGTTGAGGAAGCAAGCGAAAACTGGAGTGAGCAGCAAGATCCCTGCCCGACGCAAGACATGGAGAAATGCTTTCTGGAGGCAGCATTTGGTCCAGAGCAGGTAAGGGGGAAGGGGAGAGGAGATAAAACAAAGTGGGTTTTTGAGATAACTCTATACAATAATAATGCTGGGGTCTGATCTGATAGCTTGTTAGTATTCTTGCCTGCTTAACAACTAAAGGCCTCCTCACTACGCACGTTTTGAAACAACTCTTCTATTGTGCTGTCAGCATCTGGATGCCTTTGGTACAGTTTCTTGCTTGGACTTCCTCCGCTGGAGCCAACTTCATTCTTCTTAGTGATCTTCCCATCTCCCTTAAAGTGATTACCAGAAGATATCGATTGATCGTTGTGTTTATTTCTTCTGTATGTTTGTTTGGGTGTTTTAAGGAGATTACCGGTGTTCAGTGGGAATTCATCACACCTGAGACTGGAGATGGAGAGCTCGCTTCAGCAAATGAGCCTGTGAAAACATCAGTCAAGTGTCAACATAGGAAGAGAAGGCAGGATTCATCCCAGAATGTCAAGTCTCTTGGTAAGAAGAGATTTTCCCTTTTTTTAGAGACTACAGGTACTAATCCCTACAGAAGGGGAGATCAGAATTGTTTAGTTATTGTCTGCAGCATAAGTACTTCGTTGTGCTTTCATTGAAAATATGTTACTTGTACAACCTCTTAGGGTACTTCCCAACTCACCTCTATACAGAGGCAGCGTCTCCTGATTACTCTTATGTGGGAAAGGGTGTAAATTATACCAGCAAATAAACCCTGAAGTTCTGGGAGTTGTGTCAGAAATCAGAATGTCACTGTGTGGAGATGAAGTGCATCTCTAGGTTTGCTGGAGGGTGACAGCGCTGTGAAGGAAACACTGAGCAATGAGATTGCTATTGATGCAGCCATCACTTTTATACATTTAAGGAAGGAATGAAGTCTTTTTGCCAGGAAGCCAAGGAAAAGGGTAGGGTGCTAACTTGAAAGAAGACTTTAAAATGCAGAATTGAGAGTTCTTGTTCAGTTACTTGCTGGTTGGATGGATAAGGGGCAAACTTGTCAGCTTTCACATCCAGAGCTTAACATGCCACTTGTCCAGGACCATTTTGGAAAGCATTTCCACGGGATTGTTCCACAGAGAGGAAACACTGTTACACTAAATCTAATCAGTGAGAGTTAGCCCAGAGCCTGCTCTCTGGCAAAGGTGATGGTTGTCCCGGTCTGTCTTGCCCCTGCTGTACCTTGGAGGCTTGGTGCATATGTAAAGGGTGGAGGAACACAGAACAGCTGAGCCAAACCATTTCTGTAGATCCTTTCTTGTCACTGATGTTTGGCATTTGGAATCCATGCTAGTGACTGCACATAGAAAGAAGGGATCGTGAGATTGGGAGCACTTTTATTATTATTGTTGTTGTTTTATACTGAAGGTTTTGCAAAATCAGAGTAATTCCTGTTCTTTAAAGAGTAGGTCTCAATTTCTCAAGCTATGGTCTTCCTTTCAGGCTGTATTTTACAGTCGCTGATAGAAGTGCAATTGCTGTGTGTGCTGCCAAGTGAAACGTCGACCAGGACTGCCCTTTACTCACTGTTCCCATTTCTTCCTAGATCTCTGTCTGTGGGAAGATGCACCTGGCAAGTGGGCATGTAATGCAGAGGAAGGAACAAAGAAAGCAAGAAGAATGTGACAGTGTGTCTCAGCTGCCCTCTGGGTTTCCTCGTCGGCTCGCGGGGCAGCGCATGGCCCACAATGGACTCTTGGGATGAAAAACCCACGGACTCTGCTTTTTTAGCTTTCCTTTTAACTTTCTGTTGTATTGTTAATACCATTTCTGTTATATTTTCTGCCTGTATGGTGGTCAGACTACTTCATGTTAAGTAATTAGATAGTTGCTTTTATACTGTTGAAAAATTTTGTTCTGATTCTGATGTTATCTGTAGTTACAAATTCGTTGTTCTTATGCTGTGTATTAAATGTTTACAAGCTAAAATTTCAGTATTTAAAATGTTGTTTCAATGCTGGTTCCTATGATAGTGTTATCAATAGCAGACCCTTCATTTTCTGCGAGGTAACCACACGTTTCTCAGGCAGTGATTGTCTCTAGAAGGGACATCACGGGACACTGGTATGCAGAAAGGCCGTTGCTTACAGTTATTCCTGTAGAAACCACCCTCGAGCTGGTGCAATGCAGTCAGTGAAGGGGGAGAGAAAGGGTTGCACCTGCAGGGAGGAGCAGACAGGACAGGTGACACTTGACCCTCGTGATCCCTCAGCTGATTATATGATGTGTATGGGAAGGAATACTCCGTTGGTCAGTTTGGGGTCACCCCGCAGGTGAGACCCTTTCTAGCCCCTTTGCCTCAGGACATTCCACCGAGTGGAGGGTGGCCTTGGTTCCTACAGGAACAAGTGTAAGCAACCAGTGCCCTGCGTTATCCCTTCTAGAGACAAACACTGCCTGAAACATGCAGTTAACTTCCAGAAAATGAAGTTCCTTAGATGAGGCTGAGCTGGAAGGTTAGAAACAGATTCTGCTTCAGCTCAACCCAGAACATCTGCCCTGGCTTCTGTTTGCCACCACCAGATTCGCCACCACCAGATTTGGACATTGAAGTTAGGGGAGTCGGTGTCTCAATGTGATGCGATTCTACAGACCTTTGATGAAATATCAGTGTTAAGATTTTTCATAGGATGATGTCAAAGGTTCTGTCCTGCATGAGATGCAGATCCACGACATTTGAGACTACAGGTGGATTTAAAGTAGAAATCCTTAATCCACTCTTAGACACTCTGAGAGAGAGCAGAGGAGAAAGGGTGCTCGCTGCTTCGGGAAGGATAGGATAGGATAGGATAGGATAGGATAGGATAGGATAGGATAGGATAGGATAGGATAGGATAGGATAGGATAGGATAGCCCTCACCTCACAAGTCTCAGGGATCTCTAGGTTGAATATCTGGCATTTTAGGACACTCAGGTGGATACAGTGCACTCAAAAGAGAATAACAAATAATTTCTATACTAAGAAGTTTTTAACTATGTTCTTGTTTACCTCCATTGCTGTTTACATTCAAGATGTTGGTTTTGCTTTGGTCTTAGCACTTTGCAATAAATGAAACTTTTAAAATGAAACGGGTGTTGCCGTTATGTTTTCTCTGGGTCTGGAGAGCCTCTTGATGAAGCCTTCTCACTCCAGCTACAGCAGGCATCGCTCTGGCAGGCTCTCATCCTCCTGGGGGACTTCAACCACCCTGACAGGAGCACAGTGAGCTGCAGGCAATCCGGGAGACACCTGGAGTGCACTGAGGGTAACTTCTTAAGCCAGGGAGCAGACAGCCCTACCAAAGGGGGTGCAATACTGGACCTGATGGTCACCGACACGAGGAAGCCAATCGGTGACATCAAGATTGGAGGCAGCCAGGGCTGCAGTGATCACACACTGGTGGGTTCCCAGTCCTAAGGGATATGGGTCAATCAGGCAAAGAGTGAAATCAGGACTCTGCATTTTAGGAAAGCAAACCCCCAGCTCTTCAGGGACTGAGTCAATAGGATACCCTGGGAAACTGCCCTCACAGGCAATGGAGCAGAACAGCGCTGGCAGATGCTTTCCAGAGAGCGCAAGAGCTCTCGATCCCCAGGTGGAAGAAATAAAGAAAGGAAGGATGGAGACCAGCATAGCTGAGTCAAGACCTGCAGGTGAAACTAAAAGGCAAGAAGGATATGCACAGGCAGTGCAAGCAGGGACAGGCATCCTGGGAAGAGTATAGAGATGCTGCCCAGTTGTGTGTAGGAAGGGCCAAGGATGATCGAAGCTGAACTCATCCCCCGTGAATCCTTCCCCTCCCACTGAAGGAGTTGGGGTGGCTTTTGTCATGGGGCACAACACAGGGAGCCTCCACATTGTCTCCTGGGAGACCCCAGAGAGACCTTTGTACCAGGGCACAGCCAACATGGCAGCTCCCAACTCGTGGCCCCTGGGCCACTCTGGTGCCCCAGATCCTTCATACCTTTGTGCTTCCTGAAACCTCCTGCCACCAAGGTAGGTATCAACCCTGAGCCTTGCAGCCTTGGATGCCCTTGGGGATGAGAGCAGAGGTGACCACCAGCCATGGCTCCTGTCTCTCTTCCAGGCTCAACCATCCTGTGGCAACTACCCACACAGCAGCAGCTTTGCCCACAGCCTTGGCTCACCCAGTGCAGGTGGCAGCCCAGGCCCCACAGGAACTCAGGGCACCACCAGCATGTACTGCTGCCACCCTGTCTGCTCTGGCACCCTGGCACCTTCAGCACCTTCAGCATCCCCGACCCCCGGTCACTACCAGCATCCCCACCAGCCCTGTCTCCCTAGTAGAAATGGCACAGATGTTCAGAAAGCCTCAGCTCGCCTCCCTGCCCCCAGGGTGCCCTGGGAAATGGCACCTGCGAGGTGCCAAAGCCCCACTCAGTGCCCAAAGCACACCCAGAGATCCCTGAAGGGCATGAGCCGTCCCCAGGGCCAAGTCACCACCAGAGCAGCAGGCAACGACAGGAGGGGGACTCCCCTGTCCCCTTCCCCAGGGAAAGCAGCCTTTTAGCAGGGGAACCCTGACAAAGATGGAGAGCATACAAGAATATACAGCATGTTTAGACCAGTAGAAATAATAAGATCTACTCCTGATCTACGCTGAGCTCTTTTTTGCTCCACACAGATGTAATGTTTGAGAAATCTATTGCTCAGCCAAAATCTCCACAGAAGCAAATGCTCTTCACAAAGTGATGGGGCCCATTACCTTGACATCTGCTTGCATGGAAACTGCATCAGAGTCACTAAAGCTTTAGCATATGCACTGGTTGTGCAGCGAGCCAGATGTGCCAACATCAACTGCCAACAACAATACTTGTTCCATCAGCGCATTTAACACCTTTAGATGGTCACTTCTGTGAAATCACATCACACTGCTGACAATGATGCAAACTCTTCACCACTTTTCCTTTAGATACACATGCTTATAGTAGACTTCCCTGTGAATAAACTGGGTTTGTCTTTCACACCGAGGAGCAAACCAGCACTGAAGTGAGTTCTGATGGGTGAAGTTTTCAACAATCTGCACCCAGATGACTGAGAAATACAAAGAAGAACTTGAACCATGATTAAGAATTAATTGCATTTCTGTAAGTGAGCTACTGGAGTCACCAACAAGAAGCTGCCTCAAACAGTTCAGGTTTTCTGGAGAAAACCTACTATCTCTGTGTGTCTTTGCAGGAAAATACTGTGTGCAATACGTATTATAATACAGTTTCACCTCTATTTGTCCATCTCTGTGAGGCATATATTTGGTTTTCAATGGCATAAGTTTTTTAACCTAACAAATTGCAATCCCAAAACCACACACTATTCGCCCATTTCATTTCAGGTACACTTCATGTTACCCCAGTCCCATCTCGGATCTGGACGGTCCCCAAAGTTTATAAAAGGCATTTTAAAATAAAGCATTCTCACTAGGAGTTTACATTGAGAGCAAAAATGAAGAGACAGCAGTAATGTGGAATTTCTCCATGGGGTCAGAGCCGAAGGGTGAAGGAGCAACAAACGAAGGAGAAGCCAGAAATGCACTCATGCAGCGAGCAGCCAGGAATCCCTGGAGCACTCAGCCCAGCGAGCACTTCAGGGGACTAATCCCACTTGTGAGAGGCAGTGAGAGGGCACAGGGCTTTGCTCAGCCCTGTCAGAACGGGCACGAAGCTCGGCACTGCCCGGCTCCCAGGAGCTGCGCAAGGGGCCGGGGCCGAGGCCGGGGGCGGGACGGGGGCGGGGCCGAGGGCGGGGAGAGGCGGGGCCGAGGGCGGGGCAGGGGCGGGGCCGAGCGCCCCCCGTGCCGCGGCCGTTGCAGCGCGAGCGCCCCCGAGCGGTCGTCGCCGAGATGCAGCGGTCGCAGCTCCCCGGCTCCCTGAATCCCAACACTTTCCCGGCCAAGCTGTGGCAGCTGGCGAACAGCCCGGGCGTCAGCTCCGTGCGCTGGGACGCCCGCGGCGAGGGGCTGCTCATCCACCAGGCGCACTTTGAGCGCGAGCTGCTGGGCGCGGGGCCGGCGGCCCCGGGGGATGCCGGATTCTCCGGCGTCTTCAAAACCAAGAACTTCGCCAGCTTCATCCGGCAGCTCAACCTGTACGGCTTCCAGAAGGTGCTGGGGCCGGCGGGCAGTGGCAGCGGCGATGGCTCCGCGGGGCTCCTGCACCATTTCCAGAGCCCCCACTTTCGCCGCAACCGCCCCGACCTCCTCGTGCACCTCAAGCGCCTGACGAAAGCCAACAGAGCCAAGCTGGCAGCTGGCCTGGAGGTGACCGCCCGCCCGCCCGGCCGCTCCCACCGCCTGCTGGGCACGTGCCCGGCTGCGGATGCACGGCCACTGCCCTCGGCGCTCGGCACGGCCACCGGAGCCGGTGAGGCGGGGTGGGCACGCGGGGCTGCGGCGGCATTGGGAACCCCGAGGGGCACGGGCTCTGCCAGTCGGGGCTCCCTGGGGGGAGGAGGGTTCTCTGTCCTTGCTGGGGCCCCTTCTCACAATTGAAGGGAAAACACGAAAATGGAGAGTCAAGATTAAAGCACAGGCAGACGGTGGCAGCTGGCGTGAGATTAGGAGTGAGCGCGCGCATATGTACCAGGGGCGGCCCGACTGGTGGGGACAGCTAAGACAACTTTGTCAGTTGACCCCAGGAAAAAACTGGTGGTAGCTTTTCCCTAATGGCTCCCTGCATTTTATTGGCATTTTATCATAATTTGTAGAGTTTTAGGTGGAACAGGAGTGACTGAAGTCATTACGTCAAACCCTGCTGATTGGTTGAGAAAAGTTCTCCCCTTGCATGCCAAATTTGACCTGTGTGTGCCCAGTCGGAGTGGTTATGGGAATGGATTGCCTCAGAGGCGGGGAGTCTCAAGGTGTGGAGGTGTGGTTTAGTATCTAACGATATCACCGTGATGTTACAATGAGTACAGGTCAACTGGAGGGCAGGTTTGCCAGAGCAGCTGCTGGAATCCATCTCCTTGGAAAATAATTGGGCATTGTCCCGTGCTCCTTGCTGATAGCAGGGGCTGGCTACGTCTGTGTGCAGACGTCCCGTCCCCCACTTCACAGGGCAAGGTGTCCTTGCTGCATTCCTTTCTGATGAAAAATGTGCTGCACGTGTGTCTGTTGCATCTCTGCTGAGTTCGTTTTGGCAAAGTTTGAGTTGTTTTAGTCTAAACAGAACTAGTTGAGCTGCCCGGAAAAAAAAGTTGACTTTGAGTTCTTTTCTCTTGACAAATCAAGTGACTTGCCATAAAGCTACCTGGAGGATTTGGGCATTGCTGTTCCCTTGGTTGTCCGTGAGCCATCAGCTTTGGAGTTTCGTAGAGTCTTTCTTTAGGATCTTCTTTTGTTTTCCCCCATCTTGTCTGATTTAACAGGCACCGGTTTCTCAATTACTCTTGTTTGATTTTGATTCGTAACACCTTTCTAAGTGCTGATAACTTGTTACTGCAGGCTTTGGGTGATGACGTGCTACACAGAGATAGATATACCTCTATGTATATATATAAATTTTTTCTAATATCTTTTACTATTCCTTCTCACTCAGGACTGTCTCCAGGTTTTAACCTCCATTCCTGGGCAATGCGTTCCACACAAGCCAGCTATCGAACAGGTTTGAACAAAATTTCTGCACTTGCTTTTCTAAGAGATATTTAAATGTGATATTTACAAATATTTTTCTGAAACATAGGGAAGCTTTATAATCCGAGAATATCCTAATAACGCAAAATCAGTCCAGGAGAATAAATATGCTTTAAGAAGAAGAAATCAACCTTAAAATCACTTGGGATCCAGAAACATATTTCTGGGATGTAGTTGACTGTCTGATTATTGAAAATTCCGTCAAAACAAGCCATTGAATTCTGCATGCCAAACAGAAATTCTGGAAGTCTGATAACTGTGTGTGAATTTTTCCAGCTGCACAGCAGAGCTGTTCATCACATGCCCACTTAGATCCCCTGCCTGACTCTGCAGGTTCTACGCACTGGACATCCAACAGCTGCTGCTCGCTCCAGGTGAGTGTGGCCAACTGACACTGGTTGAGGGCGGAGGAGACTGCAGGAATGCCCTGTAGGTTTACGGACCTCTGGAATGAAGGATGTAAATTTGAAAGTGGATCTGCTTGGGCAAGTGAAAGGGAAGTGTTTACGAACCTGTATGTCAAAGAGCCCCTGAGCATTAAACGGGTGGTTTTGTCATTCCAGTCAGGTTTCGGGGTGGCAGCGTGGTGAGTGTCCACATCAGTTTTTTCTGGGTATGTTGCTGGACTTCACCAGGGTTCATGTTAGTTAAGGAGTCTTTGTTCCTCTTTGAAGAACGTCTTTGCCTGGACAAATCGGATTCTTTAATACTATGAAAATAATGGGCAACAGCAAATTATGCTTAGGTGTGTTGCAAAGGAGTAGACCGTCCCAAGCCTGATCGTCGGGTCTCCTGTCTTGCAAATTTCAACTTTCATCTTTTATTCATGCTTTTTTTGACATAAGCTTATGTGAGATGGCCAGGTTACAGCCAGGATAACGTGTTGGTGTAAGGATAGAAAAAGCCAGTGACCAGTCATTCCACTGATACCCTAGTGTTTATTTTTCACACAGTGCATCTTTGTCCTCTGGCTTTCATCGTGAGCTTGTTTTTCATCTGGGACATGAGGCTCAGTCTGAGTGATGGGAAGTCACGATCACATAACTCCTTATCTCAGAAGGCTCAGATCAATGTTCAGAATCATTGCAATGGGGTTGTCAAGGCTGATGCTTGTGGATTGCTCAGGTTCATTTACAAAGCCTTACAGAACCATCCTGCACACAGGAATTTTGGATATAAAACATCACTGTGTTGTGCTTCTTCCAGAATCCTCCAGAGCTCTCAGTTTATACAGCCAACTATCCATCCTCTGACTGTAATGGGAATACATGTGGTGAAGAACACATCCCAGAAGCAGAGCTTAACGAGATGTGTGGTCTTCTTGATGACTTCTTCAAGTCACTGCCGCAATCCGAAAGGGAGATGTTGGAACTTGTGACGACCCAGGCTGCTGTCTGTCCGTCTGTCAGCAGTAACCCACTGCAGGTTGAGAGCAAGAGCAGAGATAGCCTTGCTTCAGCTGAGGAGAGCCTCCTGCAGCTTCCTGCTCCGGAGGTAAGGGGAATTATTTGATTTTGAGGCCCCATTGCTCCTGTAGTGGGTGAGAATCCTGATGTAGGTCTTAGTCTGTATATCTGGGTGTTACCCGGTTCAATAAGTGGGGCTTATTCTGTTTTGAAGAGGAGCTCAGGGACTGTTAGGCTTTTTGTTGCCAGATTTCCTCTTTTGAGTAGCAATATTCTTTCTCTGACTAGTGTCCTCTTCCCAGACTCAAGAGAGGCCCAGGTTAACTAAACCCCCCAGCAGCCTCTTGTCTAGTGGTGTTTCCAGAGCCTGGGATCACCTATGATGCCATATACTGACTCGCAGGTTTCTCCTCTCTGGACTGAAGGCAGCCCTTGCAACCACATCCTTCCTTTCTCTCCAGGATAGGGAGTGAATAGAAGGAAGCAAGCGTGCCCAGGGTCAGGTGGTTCAGGAAAAAAATAAGGAATGTTTTTCAGTCATAGCCTTTGTTGTTAATTAATTCTGCTGTTGTATTTGAAAATAACAGAGTCTTACAAGTGTGTCGATAAATGAGCGGCTCAGTGGACTGCTCCTGCTCATTTCCAAAGCCTTCCAGAACCAATACCCATAATGGCCCTGTAATTTTTTGATAAAGAACTTCATTGTGGTTTGCATCTTCCAGAATCCCCCTGTGCTGTCACCTCATACAGCTGAGCAGTCACTCTTTGACTGGCTTGAGAGTGTATTCAGTGTGGACAAGAAAAAAGAAGGAAACCGTGAAGCTGAGTTTAAGGTGGTTCGTGAGACGTATTCACCACCTGAAGCTGAAATTGTGAAAGTTCACCCTGTTGCCGTCCTTCAGAATGACAGCAATCAACAACTGCAGATGAACAGGGAGAGCAGTGATACAGCTGCGGCAGCTGAGGAAAACCCTCTGCAGTTCCTTCTTAATTTCGACATACGACTTTTCGTGGCAGCCAATGAACAATTTGTGAGCATTCAGGAAGCAGGTGAAAAGCTGAGCGAACAAAAAGACCTGTGCGCAACTCAACCTGTCGAGAAGTGCTTCCAGGAGGAACCATGCGATCCAGAGCAGGTAAGGGGCAACAGGAGATAAAATACCTCATGGGTTTTGAGGTATGCGATGGTGATGCTGGGGTCTGGAGTGACAGCTTTTTAAACTTCATGCCTACTTAAGAACTAAAGGCTTCTCTCAACTGAAGCTTTGAATGCACAGTCAAGAGTTCTCTTGGTGAAGCGAGATTTAAAAAGAAGAGGGAATGAAAAAGTACCCGACATTAATGTGGACGAGATGTGTTGGTCTCTGTTGGCCAAGCCAGGGTGCCCATTAGCTTGGGAAATGTACATAGGGCCGGTGTATTCCTGGTGATGAAGTGGAAACGTTTTAGGTTATAACATGCTATTTCTAATCTTAAAATAAAAGCCAGTATTCTGAGCATTGTCACTGAAGGCACAGATTTTCGTTCAAATTCTAAATAGGTGTTTAGGTTGTTTCTGATAAACAGTAATGAAGTTTCTGTTTTCTGTCGAAAGCACAACAAATTGATGTTTGAATGGTATAAAGCTTCTTCATTTGTTCATACTTTGTGGTGTCAGACAAGCTCTCACTGCACTTTGGTTTCCCTGTGCCTTTCCTTCTCTGTGTTCCAAGTGGGATGTCTCCCATGCAGCGAGGGGCATTCGAGATGTTCCTGTATTAAGGCAGTAAATGCCAGCTCTACCTATGCTCGTTGGGAAACGAAGTGAAAGCAAGAGATTGGCTGCATCTGTGTGTGCTGCAGAGACCTACCTTGCATGTAGGCACTCAGAATTCCCTTTTAGTGCACGTGTCGAAGCTACTGCTCCGTTGTGCTGTCAGCATCTTGATGCCTTTGGTACAGCTTCTAGCTAGGATTTCCTCTAGTGGTTCTGAAGTGATTTTAGTCACCTCCCCATCTCCCTGAAGTGGCTACAGGATAATATTGAGTGATGTTTGAGTTTATTGTTTCTTTTTGGTTTGTTGGGGTTTTTTTCAGGAGATTACTAGTGTTCAGAGCTGCTCTCGACGGTGGGAAAGGGGCCTTTACAGGTGCTCCGAAAAGTGTTAGTGTCATGGAGATCTCTAGGGCTTTTATATGGATTTGTAGAGACTTGGAGTTGTGTGATTGTGGGACACTGTCGTGACAGGAGAGTCCAGATGTGAGTGAGGCTGTGACAGACAGGGCGGTTCCTCGGTAGTTGTTTGAATAAGGAACTGCAAGCCAACTCCTTTTGGTTCCAGAGTACCCCTGGCAATCCCCCCCTTGTGAGGATGTGTCTATAGACACTCACTTGAAGGGGAAATATCTGGTACTGTTAAGTGACTGAGAGTTCCCTGAGTTGCATTGGCCATTTGCACTTCTGTCTCCTGCTGAGAAAAAACAATATGTCCAGCCTTTTTTTATTAATTAATCTGTTTGTTTTTTTTTTTTAATCTGAATATAACAGAGAGTCTGTAAACTTTGTGGATAAACAAGTACCTCAGTGGATTGCTCAGGTTCATTTCCAGATCCTTAGAGAAGAAATACCCGTCCTGTCACTGTAATTTTTTGATACAAACTACACCGTGTTTTCCTTCTTCCAGAATCCCCCTGTGCTGTCACCTCGTACAGCTGAGCTTCTGCCATGTGACTGGATTGAGAATACCTTTGATGAGGACAAGAAGACCAAGGGAAGCCTTGAACGTATAGTTCCGAACAGTGATTCAGCTGCTGCAGCTGTGGGAAGCACACTGCAGCTCCTCCTTGCTCCTCTAGATTTTGATACACCTTTTCTGTTGGCAGGTCATGAACAGTCTCTGACCGTTGAGGAAGCAAGCGAAAACTGGAGTGAGCAGCAAGATCCCTGCCCGACGCAAGACATGGAGAAATGCTTTCTGGAGGCAGCATTTGGTCCAGAGCAGGTAAGGGGGAAGGGGAGAGGAGATAAAACAAAGTGGGTTTTTGAGATAACTCTATACAATAATAATGCTGGGGTCTGATCTGATAGCTTGTTAGTATTCTTGCCTGCTTAACAACTAAAGGCTTCCTCACTACGCATGTTTTGAAACAACTCTTCTATTGTGCTGTCAGCATCTGGGTGCCTTTGATACAGTTTCTTGCTTGGACTTTCTCCGCTGGAGCCGGCTTTGTTGTCATTAGTGATCTTCCCATCTCCCTTAAAGTGATTACCAGAAGATATCGATTGATCGTTGTGTTTATTTCTTCTGTATGTTTGTTTGGGTTTTTTAAGGAGATTACCGGTGTTCAGTGGGAATTCATCACACCTGAGACTGGAGATGGAGAGCTCGCTTCAGCAAATGAGCCTGTGAAAACATCAGTCAAGTGTCAACATAGGAAGAGAAGGCAGGATTCATCCCAGAATGTCAAGTCTCTTGGTAAGAAGAGATTTTCCCTTTTTTTAGAGACTACAGGTACTAATCCCTACAGAAGGGGAGATCAGAATTGTTTAGTTATTGTCTGCAGCATAAGTACTTCGTTGTGCTTTCATTGAAAATATGTTACTTGTACAACCTCTTAGGGTACTTCCCAACTCACCTCTATACAGAGGCAGCGTCTCCTGATTACTCTTATGTGGGAAAGGGTGTAAATTATACCAGCAAATAAACCCTGAAGTTCTGGGAGTTGTGTCAGAAATCAGAATGTCACTGTGTGGAGATGAAGTGCATCTCTAGGTTTGCTGGAGGGTGACAGCGCTGTGAAGGAAACACTGAGCAATGAGATTGCTATTGATGCAGCCATCACTTTTATACATTTAAGGAAGGAATGAAGTCTTTTTGCCAGGAAGCCAAGGAAAAGGGTAGGGTGCTAACTTGAAAGAAGACTTTAAAATGCAGAATTGAGAGTTCTTGTTCAGTTACTTGCTGGTTGGATGGATAAGGGGCAAACTTGTCAGCTTTCACATCCAGAGCTTAACATGCCACTTGTCCAGGACCATTTTGGAAAGCATTTCCACGGGATTGTTCCACAGAGAGGAAACACTGTTACACTAAATCTAATCAGTGAGAGTTAGCCCAGAGCCTGCTCTCTGGCAAAGGTGATGGTTGTCCCGGTCTGTCTTGCCCCTGCTGTACCTTGGAGGCTTGGTGCATATGTAAAGGGTGGAGGAACACAGAACAGCTGAGCCAAACCATTTCTGTAGATCCTTTCTTGTCACTGATGTTTGGCATTTGGAATCCATGCTAGTGACTGCACATAGAAAGAAGGGATCGTGAGATTGGGAGCACTTTTATTATTATTGTTGTTGTTTTATACTGAAGGTTTTGCAAAATCAGAGTAATTCCTGTTCTTTAAAGAGTAGGTCTCAATTTCTCAAGCTATGGTCTTCCTTTCAGGCTGTATTTTACAGTCGCTGATAGAAGTGCAATTGCTGTGTGTGCTGCCAAGTGAAACGTCGACCAGGACTGCCCTTTACTCACTGTTCCCATTTCTTCCTAGATCTCTGTCTGTGGGAAGATGCACCTGGCAAGTGGGCATGTAATGCAGAGGAAGGAACAAAGAAAGCAAGAAGAATGTGACAGTGTGTCTCAGCTGCCCTCTGGGTTTCCTCGTCGGCTCGCGGGGCAGCGCATGGCCCACAATGGACTCTTGGGATGAAAAACCCACGGACTCTGCTTTTTTAGCTTTCCTTTTAACTTTCTGTTGTATTGTTAATACCATTTCTGTTATATTTTCTGCCTGTATGGTGGTCAGACTACTTCATGTTAAGTAATTAGATAGTTGCTTTTATACTGTTGAAAAATTTTGTTCTGATTCTGATGTTATCTGTAGTTACAAATTCGTTGTTCTTATGCTGTGTATTAAATGTTTACAAGCTAAAATTTCAGTATTTAAAATGTTGTTTCAATGCTGGTTCCTATGATAGTGTTATCAATAGCAGACCCTTCATTTTCTGCGAGGTAACCACACGTTTCTCAGGCAGTGATTGTCTCTAGAAGGGACATCACGGGACACTGGTATGCAGAAAGGCCGTTGCTTACAGTTATTCCTGTAGAAACCACCCTCGAGCTGGTGCAATGCAGTCAGTGAAGGGGGAGAGAAAGGGTTGCACCTGCAGGGAGGAGCAGACAGGACAGGTGACACTTGACCCTCGTGATCCCTCAGCTGATTATATGATGTGTATGGGAAGGAATACTCCGTTGGTCAGTTTGGGGTCACCCCGCAGGTGAGACCCTTTCTAGCCCCTTTGCCTCAGGACATTCCACCGAGTGGAGGGTGGCCTTGGTTCCTACAGGAACAAGTGTAAGCAACCAGTGCCCTGCGTTATCCCTTCTAGAGACAAACACTGCCTGAAACATGCAGTTAACTTCCAGAAAATGAAGTTCCTTAGATGAGGCTGAGCTGGAAGGTTAGAAACAGATTCTGCTTCAGCTCAACCCAGAACATCTGCCCTGGCTTCTGTTTGCCACCACCAGATTCGCCACCACCAGATTTGGACATTGAAGTTAGGGGAGTCGGTGTCTCAATGTGATGCGATTCTACAGACCTTTGATGAAATATCAGTGTTAAGATTTTTCATAGGATGATGTCAAAGGTTCTGTCCTGCATGAGATGCAGATCCACGACATTTGAGACTACAGGTGGATTTAAAGTAGAAATCCTTAATCCACTCTTAGACACTCTGAGAGAGAGCAGAGGAGAAAGGGTGCTCGCTGCTTCGGGAAGGATAGGATAGAATAGGATAGGATAGGATAGGATAGGATAGGATAGGATAGGATAGGATAGGATAGGATAGGATAGGATAGGATAGGATAGGATAGGATAGCCCTCACCTCACAAGTCTCAGGGATCTCTAGGTTGAATGTCTGGCATTTTAGGACACTCAGGTGGATACAGTGCACTCAAAAGAGAATAACAAATAATTTCTATACTAAGAAGTTTTTAACTATGTTCTTGTTTACCTCCATTGCTGTTTACATTCAAGATGTTGGTTTTGCTTTGGTCTTAGCACTTTGCAATAAATGAAACTTTTAAAATGAAACGGGTGTTGCCGTTATGTTTTCTCTGGGTCTGGAGAGCCTCTTGATGAAGCCTTCTCACTCCAGCTACAGCAGGCATCGCTCTGGCAGGCTCTCATCCTCCTGGGGGACTTCAACCACCCTGACAGGAGCACAGTGAGCTGCAGGCAATCCGGGAGACACCTGGAGTGCACTGAGGGTAACTTCTTAAGCCAGGGAGCAGACAGCCCTACCAAAGGGGGTGCAATACTGGACCTGATGGTCACCGACACGAGGAAGCCAATCGGTGACATCAAGATTGGAGGCAGCCAGGGCTGCAGTGATCACACACTGGTGGGTTCCCAGTCCTAAGGGATATGGGTCAATCAGGCAAAGAGTGAAATCAGGACTCTGCATTTTAGGAAAGCAAACCCCCAGCTCTTCAGGGACTGAGTCAATAGGATACCCTGGGAAACTGCCCTCACAGGCAATGGAGCAGAACAGAGCTGGCAGATGCTTTCCAGAGAGCGCAAGAGCTCTCGATCCCCAGGTGGAAGAAATAAAGAAAGGAAGGATGGAGACCAGCATAGCTGAGTCAAGACCTGCAGGTGAAACTAAAAGGCAAGAAGGATATGCACAGGCAGTGCAAGCAGGGACAGGCATCCTGGGAAGAGTATAGAGATGCTGCCCAGTTGTGTGTAGGAAGGGCCAAGGATGATCGAAGCTGAACTCATCCCCCGTGAATCCTTCCCCTCCCACTGAAGGAGTTGGGGTGGCTTTTGTCATGGGGCACAACACAGGGAGCCTCCACATTGTCTCCTGGGAGACCCCAGAGAGACCTTTGCACCAAGGCACAGCCAACATGGCAGCTCCCAACTCGTGGCCCCTGGGCCACTCTGGTGCCCCAGATCCTTCATACCTTTGTGCTTCCTGAAACCTCCTGCCACCAAGGTAGGTATCAACCCTGAGCCTTGCAGCCTTGGATGCCCTTGGGGATGAGAGCAGAGGTGACCACCAGCCATGGCTCCTGTCTCTCTTCCAGGCTCAACCATCCTGTGGCAACTACCCACACAGCAGCAGCTTTGCCCACAGCCTTGGCTCACCCAGTGCAGGTGGCAGCCCAGGCCCCACAGGAACTCAGGGCACCACCAGCATGTACTGCTGCCACCCTGTCTGCTCTGGCACCCTGGCACCTTCAGCACCTTCAGCATCCCCGACCCCCGGTCACTACCAGCATCCCCACCAGCCCTGTCTCCCTAGTAGAAATGGCACAGATGTTCAGAAAGCCTCAGCTCGCCTCCCTGCCCCCAGGGTGCCTTGGGAAATGGCACCTGCGAGGTGCCAAAGCCCCACTCAGTGCCCAAAGCACACCCAGAGATCCCTGAAGGGCATGAGCCGTCCCCAGGGCCAAGTCACCACCAGAGCAGCAGGCAACGACAGGAGGGGGACTCCCCTGTCCCCTTCCCCAGGGAAAGCAGCCTTTTAGCAGGGGAACCCTGACAAAGATGGAGAGCATACAAGAATATACAGCATGTTTAGACCAGTAGAAATAATAAGATCTACTCCTGATCTACGCTGAGCTCTTTTTTGCTCCACACAGATGTAATGTTTGAGAAATCTATTGCTCAGCCAAAATCTCCACAGAAGCAAATGCTCTTCACAAAGTGATGGGGCCCATTACCTTGACATCTGCTTGCATGGAAACTGCATCAGAGTCACTAAAGCTTTAGCATATGCACTGGTTGTGCAGCGAGCCAGATGTGCCAACATCAACTGCCAACAACAATACTTGTTCCATCAGCGCATTTAACACCTTTAGATGGTCACTTCTGTGAAATCACATCACACTGCTGACAATGATGCAAACTCTTCACCACTTTTCCTTTAGATACACATGCTTATAGTAGACTTCCCTGTGAATAAACTGGGTTTGTCTTTCACACCGAGGAGCAAACCAGCACTGAAGTGAGTTCTGATGGGTGAAGTTTTCAACAATCTGCACCCAGATGACTGAGAAATACAAAGAAGAACTTGAACCATGATTAAGAATTAATTGCATTTCTGTAAGTGAGCTACTGGAGTCACCAACAAGAAGCTGCCTCAAACAGTTCAGGTTTTCTGGAGAAAACCTACTATCTCTGTGTGTCTTTGCAGGAAAATACTGTGTGCAATACGTATTATAATACAGTTTCACCTCTATTTGTCCATCTCTGTGAGGCATATATTTGGTTTTCAATGGCATAAGTTTTTTAACCTAACAAATTGCAATCCCAAAACCACACACTATTCGCCCATTTCATTTCAGGTACACTTCATGTTACCCCAGTCCCATCTCGGATCTGGACGGTCCCCAAAGTTTATAAAAGGCATTTTTAAATAAAGCATTCTCACTAGGAGTTTACATTGACAGCAAAAATGAAGAGACAGCAGTAATGTGGAATTTCTCCATGGGGTCAGAGCCGAAGGGTGAAGGAGCAACAAACGAAGGAGAAGCCAGAAGTGCACTCATGCAGCGAGCAGCCAGGAATCCCTGGAGCACTCAGCCCAGCGAGCACTTCAGGGGACTAATCCCACTTGTGAGAGGCAGTGAGAGGGCACAGGGCTTTGCTCAGCCCTGTCAGAACGGGCACGAAGCTCGGCACTGCCCGGCTCCCAGGAGCTGCGCAAGGGGCCGGGGCCGAGGCCGGGGGCGGGACGGGGGCGGGGCCGAGGGCGGGGAGAGGCGGGGCCGAGGGCGGGGCAGGGGCGGGGCCGAGCGCCCCCCGTGCCGCGGCCGTTGCAGCGCGAGCGCCCCCGAGCGGTCGTCGCCGAGATGCAGCGGTCGCAGCTCCCCGGCTCCCTGAATCCCAACACTTTCCCGGCCAAGCTGTGGCAGCTGGCGAACAGCCCGGGCGTCAGCTCCGTGCGCTGGGACGCCCGCGGCGAGGGGCTGCTCATCCACCAGGCGCACTTTGAGCGCGAGCTGCTGGGCGCGGGGCCGGCGGCCCCGGGGGATGCCGGATTCTCCGGCGTCTTCAAAACCAAGAACTTCGCCAGCTTCATCCGGCAGCTCAACCTGTACGGCTTCCAGAAGGTGCTGGGGCCGGCGGGCAGTGGCAGCGGCGATGGCTCCGCGGGGCTCCTGCACCATTTCCAGAGCCCCCACTTTCGCCGCAACCGCCCCGACCTCCTCGTGCACCTCAAGCGCCTGACGAAAGCCAACAGAGCCAAGCTGGCAGCTGGCCTGGAGGTGACCGCCCGCCCGCCCGGCCGCTCCCACCGCCTGCTGGGCACGTGCCCGGCTGCGGATGCACGGCCACTGCCCTCGGCGCTCGGCACGGCCACCGGAGCCGGTGAGGCGGGGTGGGCACGCGGGGCTGCGGCGGCATTGGGAACCCCGAGGGGCACGGGCTCTGCCAGTCGGGGCTCCCTGGGGGGAGGAGGGTTCTCTGTCCTTGCTGGGGCCCCTTCTCACAATTGAAGGGAAAACACGAAAATGGAGAGTCAAGATTAAAGCACAGGCAGACGGTGGCAGCTGGCGTGAGATTAGGAGTGAGCGCGCGCATATGCACCAGGGGCGGCCCGACTGGTGGGGACAGCTAAGACAACTTTGTCAGTTGACCCCAGGAAAGAACTGGTGGTAGCTTTTCCCTAATGGCTCCCTGCATTTTATTGGCATTTTATCATAATTTGTAGAGTTTTAGGTGGAACAGGAGTGACTGAAGTCATTACGTCAAACCCTGCTGATTGGTTGAGAAAAGTTCTCCCTTTGCATGCCAAATTTGACCTGTGTGTGCCCAGTCGGAGTGGTTATGGGAATGGATTGCCTCAGAGGCGGGGAGCCTCAAGGTGTGGAGGTGTGGTTTAGTATCTAACGATATCACCGTGATGTTATAATGAGTACAGGTCAACTGGAGGGCAGGTTTGCCAGAGCAGCTGCTGGAATCCATCTCCTTGGAAAATAATTGGGCATTGTCCCGTGCTCCTTGCTGATAGCAGGGGCTGGCTACGTCTGTGTGCAGACGTCCCGTCCCCCACTTCACAGGGCAAGGTGTCCTTGCTGCATTCCTTTCTGATGAAAAATGTGCTGCACGTGTGTCTGTTGCATCTCTGCTGAGTTCGTTTTGGCAAAGTTTGAGTTGTTTTAGTCTAAACAGAACTAGTTGAGCTGCCCGGAAAAAAAAGTTGACTTTGAGTTCTTTTCTCTTGACAAATCAAGTGACTTGCCATAAAGCTACCTGGAGGATTTGGGCATTGCTGTTCCCTTGGTTGTCCGTGAGCCATCAGCTTTGGAGTTTCGTAGAGTCTTTCTTTAGGATCTTCTTTTGTTTTCCCCCATCTTGTCTGATTTAACAGGCACCGGTTTCTCAATTACTCTTGTTTGATTTTGATTCGTAACACCTTTCTAAGTGCTGATAACTTGTTACTGCAGGCTTTGGGTGATGACGTGCTACACAGAGATAGACATACCTCTATGTATATATATAAATTTTTTCTAATATCTTTTACTATTCCCTGTCACTCAGGACTGTCTCCAGGTTTTAACCTCCATTCCTGGGCAATGCGTTCCACACAAGCCAGCTATCGAACAGGTATGAACAAAATTTCTGCACTTGCTTTTCTAAGAGATATTTAAATGTGATATTTACAAATATTTTTCTGAAACATAGGGAAGCTTTATAATCCGAGAATATCCTAATATCGCAAAATCAGTCCAGGAGAATAAATATGCTTTAAGAAGAAGAAATCAACCTTAAAATCACTTGGGATCCAGAAACATATTTCTGGGATGTAGTTGACTGTCTGATTATTTAAAATTCTGTCAAAACAAGCCATTGAATTCTGCATGCCAAACAGAAATTCTGGAAGTCTGATAACTGTGTGTGAATTTTTCCAGCTGCACAGCAGAGCTGTTCATCACATGCCCACTTAGATCCCCTGCCTGACTCTGCAGGTTCTACGCACTGGACATCCAACAGCTGCTGCTCGCTCCAGGTGAGTGTGGCCAACTGACATTGGTTGAGGGCGGAGGAGACTGTAGGAATGCCCTGTAGGCTTACGGACCTCTGGAATGAAGGATGTAAATTTGAAAGTGGATCTGCTTGGGCAAGTGAAAGGGAAGTGGTTTACGAACCTGTATGTTAAAGAGCCCCTGAGCATTAAACGGGTGGTTTTGTCATTCCAGTCAGGTTTCGGGGTGGCAGCGTGGTGAGTGTCCACATCAGTTTTTTCTGGGTATGTTGCTGGACTTCACCAGGGTTCATGTTAGTTAAGGAGTCTTTGTTCCTCTTTGAAGAACGTCTTTGCCTGGACAAATCGGATTCTTTAATACTATGAAAATAATGGGCAACAGCAAATTATGCTTAGGTGTGTTGCAAAGGAGTAGACCGTCCCAAGCCTGATCGTCGGGTCTCCTGTCTTGCAAATTTCAACTTTCATCTTTTATTCATGCTTTTTTTGACATAAGCTTATGTGAGATGGCCAGGTTACAGCCAGGATAACGTGTTGGTGTAAGGATAGAAAAAGCCAGTGACCAGTCATTCCACTGATACCCTAGTGTTTATTTTTCACACAGTGCATCTTTGTCCTCTGGCTTTCATCATGAGCTTGTTTTTCATCTGGGACATGAGGCTCAGTCTGAGTGATGGGAAGTCACGATCACATAACTCCTTATCTCAGAAGGCTCAGATCAATGTTCAGAATCATTGCAATGGGGTTGTCAAGGCTGATGCTTGTGGATTGCTCAGGTTCATTTACAAAGCCTTACAGAACCATCCTGCACACAGGAATTTTGGATATAAAACATCACTGTGTTGTGCTTCTTCCAGAATCCTCCAGAGCTCTCAGTTTATACAGCCAACTATCCATCCTCTGGCTATAATGGGAATACATGTGGTGAAGAACACATCCCAGAAGCAGAGCTTAACGAGATGTGTGGTCTTCTTGATGACTTCTTCAAGTCACTGCCGCAATCCGAAAGGGAGATGTTGGAACTTGTGATGACCCAGGCTGCTGTCTGTCCGTCTGTCAGCAGTAACCCACTGCAGGTTGAGAGCAAGAGCAGAGATAGCCTTGCTTCAGCTGAGGAGAACCTCCTGCAGCTTCCTGCTCCGGAGGTAAGGGGAATTATTTGATTTTGAGGCCCCATTGCTCCTGTAGTGGGTGAGAATCCTGATGTAGGTCTTAGTCTGTATATCTGGGTGTTACCCGGTTCAATAAGTGGGGCTTATTCTGTTTTGAAGAGGAGCTCAGGGACTGTTAGGCTTTTTGTTGCCAAATTTCCTCTTTTGAGTAGCAATATTCTTTCTCTGACTAGTGTCCTCTTCCCAGACTCAAGAGAGGCCCAGGTTAACTAAACCCCCCAGCAGCCTCTTGTCTGGTGGTGCTTCCAGAGCCTGGGATCACCTATGATGCCATATACTGACTCTCAGGTTTCTCCTCTCTGGACTGAAGGCAGCCCTTGCAACCACATCCTTCCTTTCTCTCCAGGATAGGGAGTGAATAGAAGGAAGCAAGCGTGCCCAGGGTCAGGTGGTTCAGGAAAAAAATAAGGAATGTTTTTCAGTCATAGCCTTTGTTGTTAATTAATTCTGCTGTTGTATTTGAAAATAACAGAGTCTTACAAGTGTGTCGATAAATGAGCGGCTCAGTGGACTGCTCCTGCTCATTTCCAAAGCCTTCCAGAACCAATACCCATAATGGCCCTGTAATTTTTTGATAAAGAACTTCATTGTGGTTTGCATCTTCCAGAATCCCCCTGTGCTGTCACCTCATACAGCTGAGCAGTCACTCTTTGACTGGCTTGAGAGTGTATTCAGTGAGGACAAGAAAAAAGAAGGAAACCGTGAAGCTGAGTTTAAGGTGGTTCGTGAGACGTATTCACCACCTGAAGCTGAAATTGTGAAAGTTCACCCTGTTGCCGTCCTTCAGAATGACAGCAATCAACAACTGCAGATGAACAGGGAGAGCAGTGATACAGCTGCGGCAGCTGAGGAAAACCCTCTGCAGTTCCTTCTTAATTTCGACATACGACTTTTCGTGGCAGCCAATGAACAATTTGTGAGCATTCAGGAAGCAGGTGAAAAGCTGAGCGAACAAAAAGATCTGTGCGCAACTCAACCTGTCGAGAAGTGCTTCCAGGAGGAACCATGCGATCCAGAGCAGGTAAGGGGCAACGGGAGATAAAATACCTCATGGGTTTTGAGGTATGCGATGGTGATGCTGGGGTCTGGAGTGACAGCTTTTTAAACTTCATGCCTACTTAAGAACTAAAGGCTTCTCTCAACTGAAGCTTTGAATGCACAGTCAAGAGTTCTCTTGGTGAAGCGAGATTTAAAAAGAAGAGGGAATGAAAAAGTACCCCACATTAATGTGGACGAGATGTGTTGGTCTCTGTTGGCCAAGCCAGGGTGCCCATTAGCTTGGGAAATGTACATAGGGCCGGTGTATTCCTGGTGATGAAGTGGAAACGTTTTAGGTTATAACATGCTATTTCTAATCTTAAAATAAAAGCCAGTATTCTGAGCATTGTCACTGAAGGCACAGATTTTCGTTCAAATTCTAAATAGGTGTTTAGGTTGTTTCTGATAAACAGTAATGAAGTTTCTGTTTTCTGTGGAAAGCACAACTGATTGATGTTTGAATGGTATAAAGCTTCTTCATTTGTTCATACTTTGTGGTGTCAGACAAGCTCTCACTGCACTTTGGTTTCCCTGTGCCTTTCCTTCTCTGTGTTCCAAGTGGGATGTCTCCCATGCAGCGAGGGGCATTCGAGATGTTCCTGTATTAAGGCAGTAAATGCCAGCTCTACCTATGCTCGTTGGGAAACCAAGTGAAAGCAAGAGATTGGCTGCATCTGTGTGTGCTGCAGAGACCTACCTTGCATGTAGGCACTCAGAATTCCCTTTTACTGCACGTGTCGAAGCTATTGCTCCGTTGTGCTGTCAGCATCTTGATGCCTTTGGTACAGCTTCTAGCTAGGATTTCCTCTAGTGGTTCTGAAGTGATTTTAGTCACCTCCCCATCTCCCTGAAGTGGCTACAGGATAATATTGAGTGATGTTTGAGTTTATTGTTTCTTTTTGGTTTGTTGGGGTTTTTTTCAGGAGATTACTAGTGTTCAGAGCTGCTCTCGACGGTGGGAAAGGGGCCTTTACAGGTGCTCCGAAAAGTGTTAGTGTCATGGAGATCTCTAGGGCTTTTATATGGATTTGTAGAGACTTGGAGTTGTGTGATTGTGGGACACTGTCGTGACAGGAGAGTCCAGATGTGAGTGAGGCTGTGACAGACAGGGCGGTTCCTCGGTAGTTGTTTGAATAAGGAACTGCAAGCCAACTCCTTTTGGTTCCAGAGTACCCCTGGCAATCCCCCCCTTGTGAGGATGTGTCTATAGACACTCACTTGAAGGGGAAATATCTGGTACTGTTAAGTGACTGAGAGTTCCCTGAGTTGCATTGGCCATTTGCACTTCTGTCTCCTGCTGAGAAAAAACAATATGTCCAGCCTTTTTTTATTAATTAATCTGTTTGTTTGGTTTTTTTTAATCTGAATATAACAGAGAGTCTGTAAACTTTGTGGATAAACAAGTACCTCAGTGGATTGCTCAGGTTCATTTCCAGATCCTTAGAGAAGAAATACCCGTCCTGTCACTGTAATTTTTTGATACAAACTGCACTGTGTTTTCCTTTCTCCAGAATCCCCCTGTGCTGTCACCTCATACAGCTGAGCTTCTGCCATGTGACTGGATTGAGAATACCTTTGATGAGGACAAGAAGACCAAGGGAAGCCTTGAACGTATAGTTCCGAACAGTGATTCAGCTGCTGCAGCTGTGGGAAGCACACTGCAGCTCCTCCTTGCTCCTCTAGATTTTGATACACCTTTTCTGTTGGCAGGTCATGAACAGTCTCTGACCGTTGAGGAAGCAAGCGAAAACTGGAGTGAGCAGCAAGATCCCTGCCCGACGCAAGACATGGAGAAATGCTTTCTGGAGGCAGCATTTGGTCCAGAGCAGGTAAGGGGGAAGGGGAGAGGAGATAAAACAAAGTGGGTTTTTGAGATAACTCTATACAATAATAATGCTGGGGTCTGATCTGATAGCTTGTTAGTATTCTTGCCTGCTTAACAACTAAAGGCTTCCTCACTACGCACGTTTTGAAACAACTCTTCTATTGTGCTGTCAGCATCTGGATGCCTTTGGTACAGTTTCTTGCTTGGACTTTCTCCGCTGGAGCCGGCTTTGTTGTCATTAGTGATCTTCCCATCTCCCTTAAAGTGATTACCAGAAGATATCGATTGATCGTTGTGTTTATTTCTTCTGTATGTTTGTTTGGGTGTTTTAAGGAGATTACCGGTGTTCAGTGGGAATTCATCACACCTGAGACTGGAGATGGAGAGCTCGCTTCAGCAAATGAGCCTGTGGAAACATCAGTCAAGTGTCAACATAGGAAGAGAAGGCAGGATTCATCCCAGAATGTCAAGTCTCTTGGTAAGAAGAGATTTTCCCTTTTTTTAGAGACTACAGGTACTAATCCCTACAGAAGGGGAGATCAGAATTGTTTAGTTATTGTCTGCAGCATAAGTACTTCGTTGTACTTTCATTGAAAATATGTTACTTGTACAACCTCTTAGGGTACTTCCCAACTCACCTCTATACAGAGGCAGCGTCTCCTGATTAATCTTATGTGGGAAAGGGTGTAAATTATACCAGCAAATAAACCCTGAAGGTCTGGGAGTTGTGTCAGAAATCAGAATGTCACTGTGTGGAGATGAAGTGCATCTCTAGGTTTGCTGGAGGGCGACAGCGCTGTGAAGGAAACACTGAGCAATGAGATTGCTATTGATGCAGCCATCACTTTTATACATTTAAGGAAGGAATGAAGTCTTTTTGCCAGGAAGCCAAGGAAAAGGGTTGGGTGCTAACTTGAAAGAAGAATTTAAAATGCAGAATTGAGAGTTCTTGTTCAGTTACTTGCTGGTTGGATGGATAAGGGGCAAACTTGTCAGCTTTCACATCCAGAGCTTAATATGCCACTTGTCCAGGACCATTTTGGAAAGCATTTCCACGGGATTGTTCCACAGAGAGGAAACACTGTTACACTAAATCTAATCAGTGAGAGTTAGCCCAGAGCCTGCTCTCTGGCAAAGGTGATGGTCGTCCCGGTCTGTCTTGCCCCTGCTGTACCTTGGAGGCTTGGTGCATATGTAAAGGGTGGAGGAACACAGAACAGCTGAGCCAAACCATTTCTGTAGATCCTTTCTTGTCACTGATGTTTGGCATTTGGAATCCATGCTAGTGACTGCACATAGAAAGAAGGGATCGTGAGATTGGGAGCACTTTTATTATTATTGTTGTTGTTTTATACTGAAGGTTTTGCAAAATCAGAGTAATTCCTGTTCTTTAAAGAGTAGGTCTCAATTTCTCAAGCTATGGTCTTCCTTTCAGGCTGTATTTTACAGTCGCTGATAGAAGTGCAATTGCTGTGTGTGCTGCCAAGTGAAACGTCGACCAGGACTGCCCTTTACTCACTGTTCCCATTTCTTCCTAGATCTCTGTCTGTGGGAAGATGCACCTGGCAAGTGGGCATGTAATGCAGAGGAAGGAACAAAGAAAGCAAGAAGAATGTGACAGTGTGTCTCAGCTGCCCTCTGGGTTTCCTCGTCGGCTCGCGGGGCAGCGCATGGCCCACAATGGACTCTTGGGATGAAAAACCCACGGACTCTGCTTTTTTAGCTTTCCTTTTAACTTTCTGTTGTATTGTTAATACCATTTCTGTTATATTTTCTGCCTGTATGGTGGTCAGACTACTTCATGTTAAGTAATTAGATAGTTGCTTTTATACTGTTGAAAAATTTTGTTCTGATTCTGATGTTATCTGTAGTTACAAATTCGTTGTTCTTATGCTGTGTATTAAATGTTTACAAGCTAAAATTTCAGTATTTAAAATGTTGTTTCAATGCTGGTTCCTATGATAGTGTTATCAATAGCAGACCCTTCATTTTCTGCGAGGTAACCACACGTTTCTCAGGCAGTGATTGTCTCTAGAAGGGACATCACGGGACACTGGTATGCAGAAAGGCCGTTGCTTACAGTTATTCCTGTAGAAACCACCCTCGAGCTGGTGCAATGCAGTCAGTGAAGGGGGAGAGAAAGGGTTGCACCTGCAGGGAGGAGCAGACAGGACAGGTGACACTTGACCCTCGTGATCCCTCAGCTGATTATATGATGTGTATGGGAAGGAATACTCCGTTGGTCAGTTTGGGGTCACCCCGCAGGTGAGACCCTTTCTAGCCCCTTTGCCTCAGGACATTCCACCGAGTGGAGGGTGGCCTTGGTTCCTACAGGAACAAGTGTAAGCAACCAGTGCCCTGCGTTATCCCTTCTAGAGACAAACACTGCCTGAAACATGCAGTTAACTTCCAGAAAATGAAGTTCCTTAGATGAGGCTGAGCTGGAAGGTTAGAAACAGATTCTGCTTCAGCTCAACCCAGAACATCTGCCCTGGCTTCTGTTTGCCACCACCAGATTCGCCACCACCAGATTTGGACATTGAAGTTAGGGGAGTCGGTGTCTCAATGTGATGCGATTCTACAGACCTTTGATGAAATATCAGTGTTAAGATTTTTCATAGGATGATGTCAAAGGTTCTGTCCTGCATGAGATGCAGATCCACGACATTTGAGACTACAGGTGGATTTAAAGTAGAAATCCTTAATCCACTCTTAGACACTCTGAGAGAGAGCAGAGGAGAAAGGGTGCTCGCTGCTTCGGGAAGGATAGGATAGAATAGGATAGGATAGGATAGGATAGGATAGGATAGGATAGGATAGGATAGGATAGGATAGGATAGGATAGGATAGGATAGGATAGGATAGGATAGGATAGCCCTCACCTCACAAGTCTCAGGGATCTCTAGGTTGAATGTCTGGCATTTTAGGACACTCAGGTGGATACAGTGCACTCAAAAGAGAATAACAAATAATTTCTATACTAAGAAGTTTTTAACTATGTTCTTGTTTACCTCCATTGCTGTTTACATTCAAGATGTTGGTTTTGCTTTGGTCTTAGCACTTTGCAATAAATGAAACTTTTAAAATGAAACGGGTGTTGCCGTTATGTTTTCTCTGGGTCTGGAGAGCCTCTTGATGAAGCCTTCTCACTCCAGCTACAGCAGGCATCGCTCTGGCAGGCTCTCATCCTCCTGGGGGACTTCAACCACCCTGACAGGAGCACAGTGAGCTGCAGGCAATCCGGGAGACACCTGGAGTGCACTGAGGGTAACTTCTTAAGCCAGGGAGCAGACAGCCCTACCAAAGGGGGTGCAATACTGGACCTGATGGTCACCGACACGAGGAAGCCAATCGGTGACATCAAGATTGGAGGCAGCCAGGGCTGCAGTGATCACACACTGGTGGGTTCCCAGTCCTAAGGGATATGGGTCAATCAGGCAAAGAGTGAAATCAGGACTCTGCATTTTAGGAAAGCAAACCCCCAGCTCTTCAGGGACTGAGTCAATAGGATACCCTGGGAAACTGCCCTCACAGGCAATGGAGCAGAACAGAGCTGGCAGATGCTTTCCAGAGAGCGCAAGAGCTCTCGATCCCCAGGTGGAAGAAATAAAGAAAGGAAGGATGGAGACCAGCATAGCTGAGTCAAGACCTGCAGGTGAAACTAAAAGGCAAGAAGGATATGCACAGGCAGTGCAAGCAGGGACAGGCATCCTGGGAAGAGTATAGAGATGCTGCCCAGTTGTGTGTAGGAAGGGCCAAGGATGATCGAAGCTGAACTCATCCCCCGTGAATCCTTCCCCTCCCACTGAAGGAGTTGGGGTGGCTTTTGTCATGGGGCACAACACAGGGAGCCTCCACATTGTCTCCTGGGAGACCCCAGAGAGACCTTTGTACCAGGGCACAGCCAACATGGCAGCTCCCAACTCGTGGCCCCTGGGCCACTCTGGTGCCCCAGATCCTTCATACCTTTGTGCTTCCTGAAACCTCCTGCCACCAAGGTAGGTATCAACCCTGAGCCTTGCAGCCTTGGATGCCCTTGGGGATGAGAGCAGAGGTGACCACCAGCCATGGCTCCTGTCTCTCTTCCAGGCTCAACCATCCTGTGGCAACTACCCACACAGCAGCAGCTTTGCCCACAGCCTTGGCTCACCCAGTGCAGGTGGCAGCCCAGGCCCCACAGGAACTCAGGGCACCACCAGCATGTACTGCTGCCACCCTGTCTGCTCTGGCACCCTGGCACCTTCAGCACCTTCAGCATCCCCGACCCCCGGTCACTACCAGCATCCCCACCAGCCCTGTCTCCCTAGTAGAAATGGCACAGATGTTCAGAAAGCCTCAGCTCGCCTCCCTGCCCCCAGGGTGCCTTGGGAAATGGCACCTGCGAGGTGCCAAAGCCCCACTCAGTGCCCAAAGCACACCCAGAGATCCCTGAAGGGCATGAGCCGTCCCCAGGGCCAAGTCACCACCAGAGCAGCAGGCAACGACAGGAGGGGGACTCCCCTGTCCCCTTCCCCAGGGAAAGCAGCCTTTTAGCAGGGGAACCCTGACAAAGATGGAGAGCATACAAGAATATACAGCATGTTTAGACCAGTAGAAATAATAAGATCTACTCCTGATCTACGCTGAGCTCTTTTTTGCTCCACACAGATGTAATGTTTGAGAAATCTATTGCTCAGCCAAAATCTCCACAGAAGCAAATGCTCTTCACAAAGTGATGGGGCCCATTACCTTGACATCTGCTTGCATGGAAACTGCATCAGAGTCACTAAAGCTTTAGCATATGCACTGGTTGTGCAGCGAGCCAGATGTGCCAACATCAACTGCCAACAACAATACTTGTTCCATCAGCGCATTTAACACCTTTAGATGGTCACTTCTGTGAAATCACATCACACTGCTGACAATGATGCAAACTCTTCACCACTTTTCCTTTAGATACACATGCTTATAGTAGACTTCCCTGTGAATAAACTGGGTTTGTCTTTCACACCGAGGAGCAAACCAGCACTGAAGTGAGTTCTGATGGGTGAAGTTTTCAACAATCTGCACCCAGATGACTGAGAAATACAAAGAAGAACTTGAACCATGATTAAGAATTAATTGCATTTCTGTAAGTGAGCTACTGGAGTCACCAACAAGAAGCTGCCTCAAACAGTTCAGGTTTTCTGGAGAAAACCTACTATCTCTGTGTGTCTTTGCAGGAAAATACTGTGTGCAATACGTATTATAATACAGTTTCACCTCTATTTGTCCATCTCTGTGAGGCATATATTTGGTTTTCAATGGCATAAGTTTTTTAACCTAACAAATTGCAATCCCAAAACCACACACTATTCGCCCATTTCATTTCAGGTACACTTCATGTTACCCCAGTCCCATCTCGGATCTGGACGGTCCCCAAAGTTTATAAAAGGCATTTTTAAATAAAGCATTCTCACTAGGAGTTTACATTGACAGCAAAAATGAAGAGACAGCAGTAATGTGGAATTTCTCCATGGGGTCAGAGCCGAAGGGTGAAGGAGCAACAAACGAAGGAGAAGCCAGAAGTGCACTCATGCAGCGAGCAGCCAGGAATCCCTGGAGCACTCAGCCCAGCGAGCACTTCAGGGGACTAATCCCACTTGTGAGAGGCAGTGAGAGGGCACAGGGCTTTGCTCAGCCCTGTCAGAACGGGCACGAAGCTCGGCACTGCCCGGCTCCCAGGAGCTGCGCAAGGGGCCGGGGCCGAGGCCGGGGGCGGGACGGGGGCGGGGCCGAGGGCGGGGAGAGGCGGGGCCGAGGGCGGGGAAGGGGCGGGGCCGAGCGCCCCCCGTGCCGCGGCCGTTGCAGCGCGAGCGCCCCCGAGCGGTCGTCGCCGAGATGCAGCGGTCGCAGCTCCCCGGCTCCCTGAATCCCAACACTTTCCCGGCCAAGCTGTGGCAGCTGGCGAACAGCCCGGGCGTCAGCTCCGTGCGCTGGGACGCCCGCGGCGAGGGGCTGCTCATCCACCAGGCGCACTTTGAGCGCGAGCTGCTGGGCGCGGGGCCGGCGGCCCCGGGGGATGCCGGATTCTCCGGCGTCTTCAAAACCAAGAACTTCGCCAGCTTCATCCGGCAGCTCAACCTGTACGGCTTCCAGAAGGTGCTGGGGCCGGCGGGCAGTGGCAGCGGCGATGGCTCCGCGGGGCTCCTGCACCATTTCCAGAGCCCCCACTTTCGCCGCAACCGCCCCGACCTCCTCGTGCACCTCAAGCGCCTGACGAAAGCCAACAGAGCCAAGCTGGCAGCTGGCCTGGAGGTGACCGCCCGCCCGCCCGGCCGCTCCCACCGCCTGCTGGGCACGTGCCCGGCTGCGGATGCACGGCCACTGCCCTCGGCGCTCGGCACGGCCACCGGAGCCGGTGAGGCGGGGTGGGCACGCGGGGCTGCGGCGGCATTGGGAACCCCGAGGGGCACGGGCTCTGCCAGTCGGGGCTCCCTGGGGGGAGGAGGGTTCTCTGTCCTTGCTGGGGCCCCTTCTCACAATTGAAGGGAAAACACGAAAATGGAGAGTCAAGATTAAAGCACAGGCAGACGGTGGCAGCTGGCGTGAGATTAGGAGTGAGCGCGCGCATATGCACCAGGGGCGGCCCGACTGGTGGGGACAGCTAAGACAACTTTGTCAGTTGACCCCAGGAAAGAACTGGTGGTAGCTTTTCCCTAATGGCTCCCTGCATTTTATTGGCATTTTATCATAATTTGTAGAGTTTTAGGTGGAACAGGAGTGACTGAAGTCATTACGTCAAACCCTGCTGATTGGTTGAGAAAAGTTCTCCCTTTGCATGCCAAATTTGACCTGTGTGTGCCCAGTCGGAGTGGTTATGGGAATGGATTGCCTCAGAGGCGGGGAGCCTCAAGGTGTGGAGGTGTGGTTTAGTATCTAACGATATCACCGTGATGTTATAATGAGTACAGGTCAACTGGAGGGCAGGTTTGCCAGAGCAGCTGCTGGAATCCATCTCCTTGGAAAATAATTGGGCATTGTCCCGTGCTCCTTGCTGATAGCAGGGGCTGGCTACGTCTGTGTGCAGACGTCCCGTCCCCCACTTCACAGGGCAAGGTGTCCTTGCTGCATTCCTTTCTGATGAAAAATGTGCTGCACGTGTGTCTGTTGCATCTCTGCTGAGTTCGTTTTGGCAAAGTTTGAGTTGTTTTAGTCTAAACAGAACTAGTTGAGCTGCCCGGAAAAAAAAGTTGACTTTGAGTTCTTTTCTCTTGACAAATCAAGTGACTTGCCATAAAGCTACCTGGAGGATTTGGGCATTGCTGTTCCCTTGGTTGTCCGTGAGCCATCAGCTTTGGAGTTTCGTAGAGTCTTTCTTTAGGATCTTCTTTTGTTTTCCCCCATCTTGTCTGATTTAACAGGCACCGGTTTCTCAATTACTCTTGTTTGATTTTGATTCGTAACACCTTTCTAAGTGCTGATAACTTGTTACTGCAGGCTTTGGGTGATGACGTGCTACACAGAGATAGACATACCTCTATGTATATATATAAATTTTTTCTAATATCTTTTACTATTCCCTGTCACTCAGGACTGTCTCCAGGTTTTAACCTCCATTCCTGGGCAATGCGTTCCACACAAGCCAGCTATCGAACAGGTATGAACAAAATTTCTGCACTTGCTTTTCTAAGAGATATTTAAATGTGATATTTACAAATATTTTTCTGAAACATAGGGAAGCTTTATAATCCGAGAATATCCTAATATCGCAAAATCAGTCCAGGAGAATAAATATGCTTTAAGAAGAAGAAATCAACCTTAAAATCACTTGGGATCCAGAAACATATTTCTGGGATGTAGTTGACTGTCTGATTATTTAAAATTCTGTCAAAACAAGCCATTGAATTCTGCATGCCAAACAGAAATTCTGGAAGTCTGATAACTGTGTGTGAATTTTTCCAGCTGCACAGCAGAGCTGTTCATCACATGCCCACTTAGATCCCCTGCCTGACTCTGCAGGTTCTACGCACTGGACATCCAACAGCTGCTGCTCGCTCCAGGTGAGTGTGGCCAACTGACATTGGTTGAGGGCGGAGGAGACTGTAGGAATGCCCTGTAGGCTTACGGACCTCTGGAATGAAGGATGTAAATTTGAAAGTGGATCTGCTTGGGCAAGTGAAAGGGAAGTGGTTTACGAACCTGTATGTTAAAGAGCCCCTGAGCATTAAACGGGTGGTTTTGTCATTCCAGTCAGGTTTCGGGGTGGCAGCGTGGTGAGTGTCCACATCAGTTTTTTCTGGGTATGTTGCTGGACTTCACCAGGGTTCATGTTAGTTAAGGAGTCTTTGTTCCTCTTTGAAGAACGTCTTTGCCTGGACAAATCGGATTCTTTAATACTATGAAAATAATGGGCAACAGCAAATTATGCTTAGGTGTGTTGCAAAGGAGTAGACCGTCCCAAGCCTGATCGTCGGGTCTCCTGTCTTGCAAATTTCAACTTTCATCTTTTATTCATGCTTTTTTTGACATAAGCTTATGTGAGATGGCCAGGTTACAGCCAGGATAACGTGTTGGTGTAAGGATAGAAAAAGCCAGTGACCAGTCATTCCACTGATACCCTAGTGTTTATTTTTCACACAGTGCATCTTTGTCCTCTGGCTTTCATCATGAGCTTGTTTTTCATCTGGGACATGAGGCTCAGTCTGAGTGATGGGAAGTCACGATCACATAACTCCTTATCTCAGAAGGCTCAGATCAATGTTCAGAATCATTGCAATGGGGTTGTCAAGGCTGATGCTTGTGGATTGCTCAGGTTCATTTACAAAGCCTTACAGAACCATCCTGCACACAGGAATTTTGGATATAAAACATCACTGTGTTGTGCTTCTTCCAGAATCCTCCAGAGCTCTCAGTTTATACAGCCAACTATCCATCCTCTGGCTATAATGGGAATACATGTGGTGAAGAACACATCCCAGAAGCAGAGCTTAACGAGATGTGTGGTCTTCTTGATGACTTCTTCAAGTCACTGCCGCAATCCGAAAGGGAGATGTTGGAACTTGTGATGACCCAGGCTGCTGTCTGTCCGTCTGTCAGCAGTAACCCACTGCAGGTTGAGAGCAAGAGCAGAGATAGCCTTGCTTCAGCTGAGGAGAACCTCCTGCAGCTTCCTGCTCCGGAGGTAAGGGGAATTATTTGATTTTGAGGCCCCATTGCTCCTGTAGTGGGTGAGAATCCTGATGTAGGTCTTAGTCTGTATATCTGGGTGTTACCCGGTTCAATAAGTGGGGCTTATTCTGTTTTGAAGAGGAGCTCAGGGACTGTTAGGCTTTTTGTTGCCAAATTTCCTCTTTTGAGTAGCAATATTCTTTCTCTGACTAGTGTCCTCTTCCCAGACTCAAGAGAGGCCCAGGTTAACTAAACCCCCCAGCAGCCTCTTGTCTGGTGGTGCTTCCAGAGCCTGGGATCACCTATGATGCCATATACTGACTCTCAGGTTTCTCCTCTCTGGACTGAAGGCAGCCCTTGCAACCACATCCTTCCTTTCTCTCCAGGATAGGGAGTGAATAGAAGGAAGCAAGCGTGCCCAGGGTCAGGTGGTTCAGGAAAAAAATAAGGAATGTTTTTCAGTCATAGCCTTTGTTGTTAATTAATTCTGCTGTTGTATTTGAAAATAACAGAGTCTTACAAGTGTGTCGATAAATGAGCGGCTCAGTGGACTGCTCCTGCTCATTTCCAAAGCCTTCCAGAACCAATACCCATAATGGCCCTGTAATTTTTTGATAAAGAACTTCATTGTGGTTTGCATGTTCCAGAATCCCCCTGTGCTGTCACCTCATACAGCTGAGCAGTCACTCTTTGACTGGCTTGAGAGTGTATTCAGTGAGGACAAGAAAAAAGAAGGAAACCGTGAAGCTGAGTTTAAGGTGGTTCGTGAGACGTATTCACCACCTGAAGCTGAAATTGTGAAAGTTCACCCTGTTGCCGTCCTTCAGAATGACAGCAATCAACAACTGCAGATGAACAGGGAGAGCAGTGATACAGCTGCGGCAGCTGAGGAAAACCCTCTGCAGTTCCTTCTTAATTTCGACATACGACTTTTCGTGGCAGCCAATGAACAATTTGTGAGCATTCAGGAAGCAGGTGAAAAGCTGAGCGAACAAAAAGATCTGTGCGCAACTCAACCTGTCGAGAAGTGCTTCCAGGAGGAACCATGCGATCCAGAGCAGGTAAGGGGCAACGGGAGATAAAAGAAACATGGGTTTTGAGGTATGCGATGGTGATGCTGGGGTCTGGAGTGACAGCTTTTTAAACTTCATGCCTACTTAAGAACTAAAGGCTTCTCTCAACTGAAGCTTTGAATGCACAGTCAAGAGTTCTCTTGGTGAAGCGAGATTTAAAAAGAAGAGGGAATGAAAAAGTACCCCACATTAATGTGGACGAGATGTGTTGGTCTCTGTTGGCCAAGCCAGGGTGCCCATTAGCTTGGGAAATGTACATAGGGCCGGTGTATTCCTGGTGATGAAGTGGAAACGTTTTAGGTTATAACATGCTATTTCTAATCTTAAAATAAAAGCCAGTATTCTGAGCATTGTCACTGAAGGCACAGATTTTCGTTCAAATTCTAAATAGGTGTTTAGGTTGTTTCTGATAAACAGTAATGAAGTTTCTGTTTTCTGTGGAAAGCACAACTGATTGATGTTTGAATGGTATAAAGCTTCTTCATTTGTTCATACTTTGTGGTGTCAGACAAGCTCTCACTGCACTTTGGTTTCCCTGTGCCTTTCCTTCTCTGTGTTCCAAGTGGGATGTCTCCCATGCAGCGAGGGGCATTCGAGATGTTCCTGTATTAAGGCAGTAAATGCCAGCTCTACCTATGCTCGTTGGGAAACCAAGTGAAAGCAAGAGATTGGCTGCATCTGTGTGTGCTGCAGAGACCTACCTTGCATGTAGGCACTCAGAATTCCCTTTTACTGCACGTGTCGAAGCTATTGCTCCGTTGTGCTGTCAGCATCTTGATGCCTTTGGTACAGCTTCTAGCTAGGATTTCCTCTAGTGGTTCTGAAGTGATTTTAGTCACCTCCCCATCTCCCTGAAGTGGCTACAGGATAATATTGAGTGATGTTTGAGTTTATTGTTTCTTTTTGGTTTGTTGGGGTTTTTTTCAGGAGATTACTAGTGTTCAGAGCTGCTCTCGACGGTGGGAAAGGGGCCTTTACAGGTGCTCCGAAAAGTGTTAGTGTCATGGAGATCTCTAGGGCTTTTATATGGATTTGTAGAGACTTGGAGTTGTGTGATTGTGGGACACTGTCGTGACAGGAGAGTCCAGATGTGAGTGAGGCTGTGACAGACAGGGCGGTTCCTCGGTAGTTGTTTGAATAAGGAACTGCAAGCCAACTCCTTTTGGTTCCAGAGTACCCCTGGCAATCCCCCCCTTGTGAGGATGTGTCTATAGACACTCACTTGAAGGGGAAATATCTGGTACTGTTAAGTGACTGAGAGTTCCCTGAGTTGCATTGGCCATTTGCACTTCTGTCTCCTGCTGAGAAAAAACAATATGTCCAGCCTTTTTTTATTAATTAATCTGTTTGTTTGTTTTTTTTTAATCTGAATATAACAGAGAGTCTGTAAACTTTGTGGATAAACAAGTACCTCAGTGGATTGCTCAGGTTCATTTCCAGATCCTTAGAGAAGAAATACCCGTCCTGTCACTGTAATTTTTTGATACAAACTGCACTGTGTTTTCCTTTCTCCAGAATCCCCCTGTGCTGTCACCTCATACAGCTGAGCTTCTGCCATGTGACTGGATTGAGAATACCTTTGATGAGGACAAGAAGACCAAGGGAAGCCTTGAACGTATAGTTCCGAACAGTGATTCAGCTGCTGCAGCTGTGGGAAGCACACTGCAGCTCCTCCTTGCTCCTCTAGATTTTGATACACCTTTTCTGTTGGCAGGTCATGAACAGTCTCTGACCGTTGAGGAAGCAAGCGAAAACTGGAGTGAGCAGCAAGATCCCTGCCCGACGCAAGACATGGAGAAATGCTTTCTGGAGGCAGCATTTGGTCCAGAGCAGGTAAGGGGGAAGGGGAGAGGAGATAAAACAAAGTGGGTTTTTGAGATAACTCTATACAATAATAATGCTGGGGTCTGATCTGATAGCTTGTTAGTATTCTTGCCTGCTTAACAACTAAAGGCTTCCTCACTACGCACGTTTTGAAACAACTCTTCTATTGTGCTGTCAGCATCTGGATGCCTTTGGTACAGTTTCTTGCTTGGACTTTCTCCGCTGGAGCCGGCTTTGTTGTCATTAGTGATCTTCCCATCTCCCTTAAAGTGATTACCAGAAGATATCGATTGATCGTTGTGTTTATTTCTTCTGTATGTTTGTTTGGGTGTTTTAAGGAGATTACCGGTGTTCAGTGGGAATTCATCACACCTGAGACTGGAGATGGAGAGCTCGCTTCAGCAAATGAGCCTGTGGAAACATCAGTCAAGTGTCAACATAGGAAGAGAAGGCAGGATTCATCCCAGAATGTCAAGTCTCTTGGTAAGAAGAGATTTTCCCTTTTTTTAGAGACTACAGGTACTAATCCCTACAGAAGGGGAGATCAGAATTGTTTAGTTATTGTCTGCAGCATAAGTACTTCGTTGTACTTTCATTGAAAATATGTTACTTGTACAACCTCTTAGGGTACTTCCCAACTCACCTCTATACAGAGGCAGCGTCTCCTGATTAATCTTATGTGGGAAAGGGTGTAAATTATACCAGCAAATAAACCCTGAAGGTCTGGGAGTTGTGTCAGAAATCAGAATGTCACTGTGTGGAGATGAAGTGCATCTCTAGGTTTGCTGGAGGGCGACAGCGCTGTGAAGGAAACACTGAGCAATGAGATTGCTATTGATGCAGCCATCACTTTTATACATTTAAGGAAGGAATGAAGTCTTTTTGCCAGGAAGCCAAGGAAAAGGGTTGGGTGCTAACTTGAAAGAAGAATTTAAAATGCAGAATTGAGAGTTCTTGTTCAGTTACTTGCTGGTTGGATGGATAAGGGGCAAACTTGTCAGCTTTCACATCCAGAGCTTAATATGCCACTTGTCCAGGACCATTTTGGAAAGCATTTCCACGGGATTGTTCCACAGAGAGGAAACACTGTTACACTAAATCTAATCAGTGAGAGTTAGCCCAGAGCCTGCTCTCTGGCAAAGGTGATGGTCGTCCCGGTCTGTCTTGCCCCTGCTGTACCTTGGAGGCTTGGTGCATATGTAAAGGGTGGAGGAACACAGAACAGCTGAGCCAAACCATTTCTGTAGATCCTTTCTTGTCACTGATGTTTGGCATTTGGAATCCATGCTAGTGACTGCACATAGAAAGAAGGGATCGTGAGATTGGGAGCACTTTTATTATTATTGTTGTTGTTTTATACTGAAGGTTTTGCAAAATCAGAGTAATTCCTGTTCTTTAAAGAGTAGGTCTCAATTTCTCAAGCTATGGTCTGCCTTTCAGGCCGTATTTTACAGTCCCTGATAGAAGTGCAATTGCTGTGTGTGCTGCCAAGTGAAACATTGACCAGGACTGCCCTTTACTCACTGTTCCCATTTCTTCCTAGATCTCTGTCTGTGGGAAGATGCACCTGGCAAGTGGGCATGTAATGCAGAGGAAGGAACGAAGAAAGCGAGAAGAATGTGACATTGTGTCTCAGCTGCCCTCTGGGTTTCCTCGTCGGCTCGCGGGGCAGCGCATGGCCCACAATGGACTCTTTTCAGATGAAAAACCCACGGACTCTGCTTTTTTAGCTTTCCTTTGAACTTTCTGTTGTATTGTTAATACCTTTTCTGTTACATTTGCTACCTGTATGGTGATCAGACTACTTCATGTTTTCATATTAGTAGCTTGTATGCTGTTTAAAAATTTTGTTCTGATTCTGATGTTATGTGTAGTTACAAATTCATTGCTGTTCTTATGCTGTGTATTAAATATGTTTACAAGATAAATTTCAGTATTTAAAATGTTGTTTCAATGCTGGTTCATATGATAGTGTTATCAATAGCAGACCCTTCATTTTCTGCGAGGTAACCACACGTTTCTCAGGCAGTGATTGTCTCTAGTAGGGATAACACGGGACACTGGTATGCAGGAAGGCCGTTGCTTACAGTTATTGCTGTAGAAACCACCCTCGAGCTGTTTGAACGCCATCAGTGAAGGGGGAGAGAAAGGGTTGCACCTGCAGGGAGGAGCAGACAGGACAGGTGACACTTGACCCTCGTGATCCCTCAGCTGATTATATGATGTGTATGGGAAGGAATACTCCATTGGTCAGTTTGGGGTCACCCCGCAGGTGAGACCCTTTCTAGCCCCTTTGCCTCAGGACATTCCACCGAGTGGAGGGTGGCCTTGGTTCCTACAGGAACAAGTGTAAGCAACCAGTGCCCTGCGTTATCCCTTCTAGAGACAAACACTGCCTGAAACATGCAGTTAACTTCCAGAAAATGAAGTTCCTTAGATGAGGCTGAGCTGGAAGGTTAGAAACAGATTCTGCTTCAGCTCAACCCAGAACATCTGCCCTGGCTTCTGTTTGCCACCACCAGATTCGCGACCACCAGATTTGGACATTGAAGTTAGGGGAGTCGGTGTCTCAGTGTGTTGCGATTCTAAAGACCTTTGATGAAATATCAGTGTTAAGATTTTTCATAGGATGATGTCAAAGGTTCTGTCCTGCATGAGATGCAGATCCACGACATTTGAGACTACAGGTGGATTTAAAGTAGAAATCCTTAATCCACTCTTAGACACTCTGAGAGAGAGCAGAGGAGAAAGGGTGCTCGCTGCTTCGGGAAGGATAGGATAGGATAGGATAGGATAGGATAGGATAGGATAGGATAGGATAGGATAGGATAGGATAGGATAGGATAGGATAGGATAGGATAGGATAGCCCTCACCTCACAAGTCTCAGGGATCTCTAGGTTGAATGTCTGGCATTTTAGGACACTCAGGTGGATACAGTGCACTCAAAAGAGAATAACAAATAATTTCTATACTAAGAAGTTTTTAACTATGTTCTTGTTTACCTCCATTGCTGTTTACATTCAAGATGTTGGTTTTGCTTTGGTCTTAGCACTTTGCAATAAATGAAACTTTTAAAATGAAACGGGTGTTGCCGTTATGTTTTCTCTGGGTCTGGAGAGCCTCTTGATGAAGCCTTCTCACTCCAGCTACAGCAGGCATCGCTCTGGCAGGCTCTCATCCTCCTGGGGGACTTCAACCACCCTGACAGGAGCACAGTGAGCTGCAGGCAATCCGGGAGACACCTGGAGTGCACTGAGGGTAACTTCTTAAGCCAGGGAGCAGACAGCCCTACCAAAGGGGGTGCAATACTGGACCTGATGGTCACCGACACGAGGAAGCCAATCGGTGACATCAAGATTGGAGGCAGCCAGGGCTGCAGTGATCACACACTGGTGGGTTCCCAGTCCTAAGGGATATGGGTCAATCAGGCAAAGAGTGAAATCAGGACTCTGCATTTTAGGAAAGCAAACCCCCAGCTCTTCAGGGACTGAGTCAATAGGATACCCTGGGAAACTGCCCTCACAGGCAATGGAGCAGAACAGAGCTGGCAGATGCTTTCCAGAGAGCGCAAGAGCTCTCGATCCCCAGGTGGAAGAAATAAAGAAAGGAAGGATGGAGACCAGTATAGCTGAGTCAAGACCTGCAGGTGAAACTAAAAGGCAAGAAGGATATGCACAGGCAGTGCAAGCAGGGACAGGCATCCTGGGAAGAGTATAGAGATGCTGCCCAGTTGTGTGTAGGAAGGGCCAAGGATGATCGAAGCTGAACTCATCCCCCGTGAATCCTTCCCCTCCCACTGAAGGAGTTGGGGTGGCTTTTGTCATGGGGCACAACACAGGGAGCCTCCACATTGTCTCCTGGGAGACCCCAGAGAGACCTTTGCACCAGGGCACAGCCACCATGGCAGCTCCCAACTCGTGGCCCCTGGGCCACTCTGGTGCCCCAGATCCTTCATACCTTTGTGCTTCCTGAAACCTCCTGCCACCAAGGTAGGTATCAACCCTGAGCCTTGCAGCCTTGGATGCCCTTGGGGATGAGAGCAGAGGTGACCACCAGCCATGGCTCCTGTCTCTCTTCCAGGCTCAACCATCCTGTGGCAACTACCCACACAGCAGCAGCTTTGCCCACAGCCTTGGCTCACCCAGTGCAGGTGGCAGCCCAGGCCCCACAGGAACTCAGGGCACCACCAGCATGTACTGCTGCCACCCTGTCTGCTCTGGCACCCTGGCACCTTCAGCACCTTCAGCATCCCCGACCCCCGTTCACTACCAGCATCCCCACCAGCCCTGTCTCCCTAGTAGAAATGGCACAGATGTTCAGAAAGCCTCAGCTCGCCTCCCTGCCCCCAGGGTGCCCTGGGAAATGGCACCTGCGAGGTGCCAAAGCCCCACTCAGTGCCCAAAGCACACCCAGAGATCCCTGAAGGGCATGAGCCGTCCCCAGGGCCAAGTCACCACCAGAGCAGCAGGCAACGACAGGAGGGGGACTCCCCTGTCCCCTTCCCCAGGGAAAGCAGCCTTTTAGCAGGGGAACCCTGACAAAGATGGAGAGCATACAAGAATATACAGCATGTTTAGACCAGTAGAAATAATAAGATCTACTCCTGATCTACGCTGAGCTCTTTTTTGCTCCACACAGATGTAATGTTTGAGAAATCTATTGCTCAGCCAAAATCTCCACAGAAGCAAATGCTCTTCACAAAGTGATGGGGCCCATTACCTTGACATCTGCTTGCATGGAAACTGCATCAGAGTCACTAAAGCTTTAGCATATGCACTGGTTGTGCAGCGAGCCAGATGTGCCAACATCTTAGCTCTCTAAAATAATACTTGTTCCATCAGCGCATTTAACACCTTTAGATGGTCACTTCTGTGAAATCACATCACACTGCTGACAATGATGCAAACTCTTCACCACTTTTCCTTTAGATACACATGCTTATAGTAGACTTCCCTGTGAATAAACTGGGTTTGTCTTTCACACCTAGGAGCAAACCAGCACTGAAGTGAGTTCTGATGGGTGAAGTTTTCAACAATCTGCACCCAGATGACTGAGAAATACAAAGAAGAACTTGAACCATGATTAAGAATTAATTGCATTTCTGTAAGTGAGCTACTGGAGTCACCAACAAGAAGCTGCCTCAAACAGTTCAGGTTTTCTGGAGAAAACCTACTATCTCTGTGTGTCTTTGCAGGAAAATACTGTGTGCAATACGTATTATAATACAGTTTCCCCTCTATTTGTCCATCTCTGTGAGGCATATATTTGGTTTTCAATGGCATAAGTTTTTTAACCTAACAAATTGCAATCCCAAAACCACACACTATTCGCCCATTTCATTTCAGGTACACTTCATGTTACCCCAGTCCCATCTCGGATCTGGACGGTCCCCAAAGTTTATAAAAGGCATTTTTAAATAAAGCATTCTCACTAGGAGTTTACATTGACAGCAAAAATGAAGAGACAGCAGTAATGTGGAATTTCTCCATGGGGTCAGAGCCGAAGGGTGAAGGAGCAACAAACGAAGGAGAAGCCAGAAATGCACTCATGCAGCGAGCAGCCAGGAATCCCTGGAGCACTCAGCCCAGCGAGCACTTCAGGGGACTAATCCCACTTGTGAGAGGCAGTGAGAGGGCACAGGGCTTTGCTCAGCCCTGTCAGAACGGGCACGAAGCTCGGCACTGCCCGGCTCCCAGGAGCTGCGCAAGGGGCCGGGGCCGAGGCCGGGGGCGGGACGGGGGCGGGGCCGAGGGCGGGGAGAGGCGGGGCCGAGGGCGGGGAAGGGGCGGGGCCGAGCGCCCCCCGTGCCGCGGCCGTTGCAGCGCGAGCGCCCCCGAGCGGTCGTCGCCGAGATGCAGCGGTCGCAGCTCCCCGGCTCCCTGAATCCCAACACTTTCCCGGCCAAGCTGTGGCAGCTGGCGAACAGCCCGGGCGTCAGCTCCGTGCGCTGGGACGCCCGCGGCGAGGGGCTGCTCATCCACCAGGCGCACTTTGAGCGCGAGCTGCTGGGCGCGGGGCCGGCGGCCCCGGGGGATGCCGGATTCTCCGGCGTCTTCAAAACCAAGAACTTCGCCAGCTTCATCCGGCAGCTCAACCTGTACGGCTTCCAGAAGGTGCTGGGGCCGGCGGGCAGTGGCAGCGGCGATGGCTCCGCGGGGCTCCTGCACCATTTCCAGAGCCCCCACTTTCGCCGCAACCGCCCCGACCTCCTCGTGCACCTCAAGCGCCTGACGAAAGCCAACAGAGCCAAGCTGGCAGCTGGCCTGGAGGTGACCGCCCGCCCGCCCGGCCGCTCCCACCGCCTGCTGGGCACGTGCCCGGCTGCGGATGCACGGCCACTGCCCTCGGCGCTCGGCACGGCCACCGGAGCCGGTGAGGCGGGGTGGGCACGCGGGGCTGCGGCGGCATTGGGAACCCCGAGGGGCACGGGCTCTGCCAGTCGGGGCTCCCTGGGGGGAGGAGGGTTCTCTGTCCTTGCTGGGGCCCCTTCTCACAATTGAAGGGAAAACACGAAAATGGAGAGTCAAGATTAAAGCACAGGCAGACGGTGGCAGCTGGCGTGAGATTAGGAGTGAGCGCGCGCATATATACCAGGGGCGGCCCGACTGGTGGGGACAGCTAAGACAACTTTGTCAGTTGACCCCAGGAAAGAACTGGTGGTAGCTTTTCCCTAATGGCTCCCTGCATTTTATTGGCATTTTATCATAATTTGTAGAGTTTTAGGTGGAACAGGAGTGACTGAAGTCATTACGTCAAACCCTGCTGATTGGTTGAGAAAAGTTCTCCCTTTGCATGCCAAATTTGACCTGTGTGTGCCCAGTCGGAGTGGTTATGGGAATGGATTGCCTCAGAGGCGGGGAGCCTCAAGGTGTGGAGGTGTGGTTTAGTATCTAACGATATCACCGTGATGTTATAATGAGTACAGGTCAACTGGAGGGCAGGTTTGCCAGAGCAGCTGCTGGAATCCATCTCCTTGGAAAATAATTGGGCATTGTCCCGTGCTCCTTGCTGATAGCAGGGGCTGGCTACGTCTGTGTGCAGACGTCCCGTCCCCCACTTCACAGGGCAAGGTGTCCTTGCTGCATTCCTTTCTGATGAAAAATGTGCTGCACGTGTGTCTGTTGCATCTCTGCTGAGTTCGTTTTGGCAAAGTTTGAGTTGTTTTAGTCTAAACAGAACTAGTTGAGCTGCCCGGAAAAAAAAGTTGACTTTGAGTTCTTTTCTCTTGACAAATCAAGTGACTTGCCATAAAGCTACCTGGAGGATTTGGGCATTGCTGTTCCCTTGGTTGTCCGTGAGCCATCAGCTTTGGAGTTTCGTAGAGTCTTTCTTTAGGATCTTCTTTTGTTTTCCCCCATCTTGTCTGATTTAACAGGCACCGGTTTCTCAATTACTCTTGTTTGATTTTGATTCGTAACACCTTTCTAAGTGCTGATAACTTGTTACTGCAGGCTTTGGGTGATGACGTGCTACACAGAGATAGACATACCTCTATGTATATATATAAATTTTTTCTAATATCTTTTACTATTCCCTGTCACTCAGGACTGTCTCCAGGTTTTAACCTCCATTCCTGGGCAATGCGTTCCACACAAGCCAGCTATCGAACAGGTATGAACAAAATTTCTGCACTTGCTTTTCTAAGAGATATTTAAATGTGATATTTACAAATATTTTTCTGAAACATAGGGAAGCTTTATAATCCGAGAATATCCTAATATCGCAAAATCAGTCCAGGAGAATAAATATGCTTTAAGAAGAAGAAATCAACCTTAAAATCACTTGGGATCCAGAAACATATTTCTGGGATGTAGTTGACTGTCTGATTATTTAAAATTCTGTCAAAACAAGCCATTGAATTCTGCATGCCAAACAGAAATTCTGGAAGTCTGATAACTGTGTGTGAATTTTTCCAGCTGCACAGCAGAGCTGTTCATCACATGCCCACTTAGATCCCCTGCCTGACTCTGCAGGTTCTACGCACTGGACATCCAACAGCTGCTGCTCGCTCCAGGTGAGTGTGGCCAACTGACATTGGTTGAGGGCGGAGGAGACTGCAGGAATGCCCTGTAGGTTTACGGACCTCTGGAATGAAGGATGTAAATTTGAAAGTGGATCTGCTTGGGCAAGTGAAAGGGAAGTGGTTTACGAACCTGTATGTCAAAGAGCCCCTGAGCATTAAACGGGTGGTTTTGTCATTCCAGTCAGGTTTCGGGGTGGCAGCGTGGTGAGTGTCCACATCAGTTTTTTCTGGGTATGTTGCTGGACTTCACCAGGGTTCATGTTAGTTAAGGAGTCTTTGTTCCTCTTTGAAGAACGTCTGCCTGGACAAATCGGATTCTTTAATACTATGAAAATAATGGGCAACAGCAAATTATGCTTAGGTGTGTTGCAAAGGAGTAGACCGTCCCAAGCCTGATCGTCGGGTCTCCTGTCTTGCAAATTTCAACTTTCATCTTTTATTCATGCTTTTTTTGACATAAGCTTATGTGAGATGGCCAGGTTACAGCCAGGATAACGTGTTGGTGTAAGGATAGAAAAAGCCAGTGACCAGTCATTCCACTGATACCCTAGTGTTTATTTTTCACACAGTGCATCTTTGTCCTCTGGCTTTCATCATGAGCTTGTTTTTCATCTGGGACATGAGGCTCAGTCTGAGTGATGGGAAGTCACGATCACATAACTCCTTATCTCAGAAGGCTCAGATCAATGTTCAGAATCATTGCAATGGGGTTGTCAAGGCTGATGCTTGTGGATTGCTCAGGTTCATTTACAAAGCCTTACAGAACCATCCTGCACACAGGAATTTTGGATATAAAACATCACTGTGTTGTGCTTCTTCCAGAATCCTCCAGAGCTCTCAGTTTATACAGCCAACTATCCATCCTCTGGCTATAATGGGAATACATGTGGTGAAGAACACATCCCAGAAGCAGAGCTTAACGAGATGTGTGGTCTTCTTGATGACTTCTTCAAGTCACTGCCGCAATCCGAAAGGGAGATGTTGGAACTTGTGATGACCCAGGCTGCTGTCTGTCCGTCTGTCAGCAGTAACCCACTGCAGGTTGAGAGCAAGAGCAGAGATAGCCTTGCTTCAGCTGAGGAGAACCTCCTGCAGCTTCCTGCTCCGGAGGTAAGGGGAATTATTTGATTTTGAGGCCCCATTGCTCCTGTAGTGGGTGAGAATCCTGATGTAGGTCTTAGTCTGTATATCTGGGTGTTACCCGGTTCAATAAGTGGGGCTTATTCTGTTTTGAAGAGGAGCTCAGGGACTGTTAGGCTTTTTGTTGCCAAATTTCCTCTTTTGAGTAGCAATATTCTTTCTCTGACTAGTGTCCTCTTCCCAGACTCAAGAGAGGCCCAGGTTAACTAAACCCCCCAGCAGCCTCTTGTCTGGTGGTGCTTCCAGAGCCTGGGATCACCTATGATGCCATATACTGACTCTCAGGTTTCTCCTCTCTGGACTGAAGGCAGCCCTTGCAACCACATCCTTCCTTTCTCTCCAGGATAGGGAGTGAATAGAAGGAAGCAAGTGTGCCCAGGGTCAGGTGGTTCAGGAAAAAAATAAGGAATGTTTTTCAGTCATAGCCTTTGTTGTTAATTAATTCTGCTGTTGTATTTGAAAATAACAGAGTCTTACAAGTGTGTCGATAAATGAGCGGCTCAGTGGACTGCTCCTGCTCATTTCCAAAGCCTTCCAGAACCAATACCCATCCTGGCCCTGTAATTTTTTGATAAAGAACTTCATTGTGGTTTGCATCTTCCAGAATCCCCCTGTGCTGTCACCTCATACAGCTGAGCAGTCACTCTTTGACTGGCTTGAGAGTGTATTCAGTGAGGACAAGAAAAAAGAAGGAAACCGTGAAGCTGAGTTTAAGGTGGTTCGTGAGACGTATTCACCACCTGAAGCTGAAATTGTGAAAGTTCACCCTGTTGCCGTCCTTCAGAATGACAGCAATCAACAACTGCAGATGAACAGGGAGAGCAGTGATACAGCTGCGGCAGCTGAGGAAAACCCTCTGCAGTTCCTTCTTAATTTCGACATACGACTTTTCGTGGCAGCCAATGAACAATTTGTGAGCATTCAGGAAGCAGGTGAAAAGCTGAGCGAACAAAAAGATCTGTGCGCAACTCAACCTGTCGAGAAGTGCTTCCAGGAGGAACCATGCGATCCAGAGCAGGTAAGGGGCAACGGGAGATAAAATACCTCATGGGTTTTGAGGTATGCGATGGTGATGCTGGGGTCTGGAGTGACAGCTTTTTAAACTTCATGCCTACTTAAGAACTAAAGGCTTCTCTCAACTGAAGCTTTGAATGCACAGTCAAGAGTTCTCTTGGTGAAGCGAGATTTAAAAAGAAGAGGGAATGAAAAAGTACCCCACATTAATGTGGACGAGATGTGTTGGTCTCTGTTGGCCAAGCCAGGGTGCCCATTAGCTTGGGAAATGTACATAGGGCCGGTGTATTCCTGGTGATGAAGTGGAAACGTTTTAGGTTATAACATGCTATTTCTAATCTTAAAATAAAAGCCAGTATTCTGAGCATTGTCACTGAAGGCACAGATTTTCGTTCAAATTCTAAATAGGTGTTTAGGTTGTTTCTGATAAACAGTAATGAAGTTTCTGTTTTCTGTGGAAAGCACAACTGATTGATGTTTGAATGGTATAAAGCTTCTTCATTTGTTCATACTTTGTGGTGTCAGACAAGCTGTCACTGCACTTTGGTTTCCCTGTGCCTTTCCTTCTCTGTGTTCCAAGTGGGATGTCTGCCATGCAGCGAGGGGCATTCGAGATGTTCCTGTATTAAGGCAGTAAATGCCAGCTCTACCTATGCTCGTTGGGAAACCAAGTGAAAGCAAGAGATTGGCTGCATCTGTGTGTGCTGCAGAGACCTACCTTGCATGTAGGCACTCAGAATTCCCTTTTACTGCACGTGTCGAAGCTATTGCTCCGTTGTGCTGTCAGCATCTTGATGCCTTTGGTACAGCTTCTAGCTAGGATTTCCTCTAGTGGTTCTGAAGTGATTTTAGTCACCTCCCCATCTCCCTGAAGTGGCTACAGGATAATATTGAGTGATGTTTGAGTTTATTGTTTCTTTTTGGTTTGTTGGGGTTTTTTTCAGGAGATTACTAGTGTTCAGAGCTGCTCTCGACGGTGGGAAAGGGGCCTTTACAGGTGCTCCGAAAAGTGTTAGTGTCATGGAGATCTCTAGGGCTTTTATATGGATTTGTAGAGACTTGGAGTTGTGTGATTGTGGGACACTGTCGTGACAGGAGAGTCCAGATGTGAGTGAGGCTGTGACAGACAGGGCGGTTCCTCGGTAGTTGTTTGAATAAGGAACTGCAAGCCAACTCCTTTTGGTTCCAGAGTACCCCTGGCAATCCCCCCCTTGTGAGGATGTGTCTATAGACACTCACTTGAAGGGGAAATATCTGGTACTGTTAAGTGACTGAGAGTTCCCTGAGTTGCATTGGCCATTTGCACTTCTGTCTCCTGCTGAGAAAAAACAATATGTCCAGCCTTTTTTTATTAATTAATCTGTTTGTTTGTTTTTTTTTAATCTGAATATAACAGAGAGTCTGTAAACTTTGTGGATAAACAAGTACCTCAGTGGATTGCTCAGGTTCATTTCCAGATCCTTAGAGAAGAAATACCCGTCCTGTCACTGTAATTTTTTGATACAAACTGCACTGTGTTTTCCTTTCTCCAGAATCCCCCTGTGCTGTCACCTCATACAGCTGAGCTTCTGCCATGTGACTGGATTGAGAATACCTTTGATGAGGACAAGAAGACCAAGGGAAGCCTTGAACGTATAGTTCCGAACAGTGATTCAGCTGCTGCAGCTGTGGGAAGCACACTGCAGCTCCTCCTTGCTCCTCTAGATTTTGATACACCTTTTCTGTTGGCAGGTCATGAACAGTCTCTGACCGTTGAGGAAGCAAGCGAAAACTGGAGTGAGCAGCAAGATCCCTGCCCGACGCAAGACATGGAGAAATGCTTTCTGGAGGCAGCATTTGGTCCAGAGCAGGTAAGGGGGAAGGGGAGAGGAGATAAAACAAAGTGGGTTTTTGAGATAACTCTATACAATAATAATGCTGGGGTCTGATCTGATAGCTTGTTAGTATTCTTGCCTGCTTAACAACTAAAGGCTTCCTCACTATGCACATTCTGAAGCAACTCTTCTGTTGTGCTGTCATCAGCATCTGGATGCCTTTGGTACAGTTTCTTGCTTGGACTTTCTCCGCTGGAGCCGGCTTTGTTGTCATTAGTGATCTTCCTATGTCCCTATACAAGAAGATATTGATTGATTGTTGTGTTTATTTCTTCTGTATGTTTGTTTGGGTTTTTTAAGGAGATTACCAGTTTTGAACAGGCATTCATCACACCTGAGACTGGAGATGGAGAGTTCACTTCAGGAAATGAGCCTGTGGAAACATCAGTCAAACCTCAACGCAGCAAGAGAAGGCAGGATTCATCCCAGAATGTCGAGTCTCTTGGTAAGAAGAGATTCTCCCTTTTTTTAGAGACTACAGGTACCAATCCCTACAGAAGGGCAGATCAGAATTGTTTTTTGTTATTGTCTGCAGCATAAGTACTTTGTTGTGCTTTCAGTGAAAATATGATACTTGTACAACCTCTTAGGGTACTTCCCAACTCACCTCTATACAGAGGCAGCATCTCCTGATTACTCTTATGGGGGTTAGGGTGTAAATTATACCAGCAAATAAACCCTGTAGTTCTGGGAGCTGTGTCAGAAATCAGAATGTCACTGTGTGGAGATGAAGTGCATCTCTAGGTTTGCTGGAGGGCGACAGCGCTGTGAAGGAAACACTGAGCAATGAGATTGCTATGGATGCAGCCATCACTTTTATACATTTAAGGAAGGAATGAAGTCTTTTTGCCGGGAAGCTAAGGATGCTTACTTGAAAGAAGACTTTAAAATGCAGAATTGAGAGTTCTTGTTCAGTTACTTGCTGGTAGGAGGGATAATGGGCAAACGTGTCAGCTGTGACATCCAGAGCTTAATATGCCACTTGTCCAGGATGATTTTGGAAGGCAGTTCCATGGGATTGTTCCACAGAGAGGAAACACTGTTACACTAATGCTAATCAGTGAGAGTTAGCCCAGAGCCTGCTCTCTGGCAAAGGTGATGGTTGTCCCGGTCTGTGTTGCCCCTGCTGTACCTTGGAGTTCTGGTGCACATGCAAAGGGTTGAGGCACACAGCACAGCTGAGACAAACGTGGTCCAGCTCAAGTTGGCCCAAACTCAACTGGGCACAGGTGCAACCTGGAAGCCAGCAGAGCCCACCTCCTGCAGTTCAGCTGAAAGCCTGGAGCAGGCAGGTTTAAATGCGACCTGAGATCTGTGGCTCTGACTGCCTGTTTGCCTGTCAGTAGTTCCTTTCCTCTGTGAATCTTTAGAAACAATGTCTTCTTTGCTCTTTCTGTGCTCAAATGTTGCATGATGACAATTTCCAGGTGTTTTTTCTAGACCAGGGCTGCTATTTATTCACTATTCCAATTTCTTCCTAGATATCTGTCTGTGGCAAAATGCAGCCGGCAAGTGGGCAGCCGCTGCAAAGAAGGGAATGAAGAAAGCGAGAAGAATGTGACATGGTGTCACAGCTGCCCTCTGGGTTTCCTTGTTGGCTCACAGGGCAGTGCACAGCAGACAATGGACACTTTTGGAATGAAAACACCACAACATCTTCTTTTTTAACTTCTGTTTGATCTTTTTATTGTATTATTAATACCTTTTCTTTTACATTTTCTGCCTGCATAGTGGTCAGGCTATTCCATATTAAGCAATTTGTTAGTTGCTTGTATTGTATTTACCACTTTTGTTCTGATTCTGATGTTATCTGTAATTACAAGTTAGTTGTTTTTCTTTTGCTGTGTATTAAATATGTTCACAAGATAAAATTTCAGTTTTTAAAATGTTGTTTTAATGACAGTTCATATGATACTGTTATCAACTGTAGATCCTTCATTTTCTGGAAGTTAACCCTTTCTCACCCCTTTCTCTTACAGCATTCCACCACTGGAGCATGGTCTTGTTTTTTACAGGAACAAGTGTAAGCAACCAGTGCCCTGTGTTATCCCTTCTAGAGACAAACACTGCCTGAAACATACAGTTAACTTCCAGAAAATGAATTCCTCAGATGAGGCTTAGCTGAAAGGTTAGAAACTGATTCTACTTCAGCTCAACCCAGAACAGCTGCTATGGCTTCTGTTTGCCGCCACCAGATTTGACACTTTTGGTGACTGAAGTTAGGGGAGACTTGGTGTCTCAATGCTCTGCGATTCCAAAGACAAATAATGAAACCTTAGTAGTAACCTTTTATAGGCTGATTTCAAAGTTTCTGTGCTGCAGGAGATGCAGCTCAGTGGCTTTCAGAGTACAGGTGGATGTAAACTCTTCATCCTTAACCAACTGACCTGTGATTGAGTGCAGGAGAAAGGGTGCTCGCTCCTTTGGGAAGTCAGTAACTGAGGATGAGGAGAGGAGAGGAAGAGGAGAGGGAGAGGAGAGCCTCACAAGTCTCAGGGATCTCTAGGTTGAATGTCTGGCATTTTAGCACACTCAGCTGGATACAGTGCACTCAGGAGAAAATAATAAATCATTTCTGTACTAGGATTTTTTTTCATGATGATCTTGTTTACCTACATTGCTGTCTACATTCAGGATGTTGTTTTTACCTTGGTCTTAGCACTTTGCAATAAATGAAACTTTTAAAATGAAACGGGTATTGCAGTTATGTTTTTTCTAAGTCTGAAGAGTCTCTGCACCTCAGCTGGGGCGATCCCTGGTATCAGTACAGGCTGGGGGATGAAAGGCTTGAGAGCAGCCCTGTGGAGAAGCACCTGGGGGGACTGGTGGATGAAAAGCTGGACAGGAGCTGACAATGTGTGCTTGCAGACCTCAAGGCCAACCGCATCCTGGGCTGCATCAAAAGAAGCATGGCCAACAAGTGGGGGAAGGGGATTCTGCCCCTCTAGTGAGACCCCGCTGGATTAGTGTGTCTAACTCTGGAGCCTTCAGCGCAATAAAGTCATGGACCTGTTGGAGCGGGTACAGAGGAGGGCCACAAAAATGATCAGAGATGCAACACATATCCGCGAAGAAAGGCTGAGATAGATAGAGTATACAGCCTGGAGTATAGAAGATCCCAGGAAGACCTTTTTTGTGACCTTTCAAGAATTAAAGGGGCAGGGCGATGGGCTGCAGACATCCATTCCAACATCTGCTCTGCTTTCCATTCCCTGAGTTCCATCAAGTTCCACAAATCCCAAGGACAGCCCAGCTCTGGGAACACACCAAGGCTTCCACCCAAAGGCACTTCCACCTGTAGCCTGTAGGAGCCGAGGACACCCCAGCCCCCTGTGAGCCCCTTCCTCTCCCCTGGAGGAGCTGGGGAGGCTGTTGCCATGAGGCACAACACGGGGAGCCCCCACATTCTCTCTTGGGAGATCCCAGAGAGCCCCTAACAACTAGCCTCCAGGAGGAACCATGGCAGAGCCACTATGGCAGCTCCCAACCCCTTGGACCCTGAGCCTCTACAGCACCCTAACACCTTCAAACCTTTGTGCTTCCTTAAACTTTCTGCCACCAAGGTAGAAATAGATCCTGAGCCCTGTAGCCCAGGTGTGGTCTTGGGGACAAGAGCAGATGGGAGTGCCAGCCATGGCCTCTCTTCCAGGCTCAGCCGTCCTGTGGCAACTACCCACACAGCAGCAGCCCTTGCCCACAGCCTTGGCTCACTCAGTGCAGGTGGCAGCCCAGGCCCCACAGGAACTAGGGGCACCAGCAGATATGGCACCGTGTCTGCTCTGGCACCCTGGCACCTTCAGCATCCCCAACCCCCAAGCACTCCCACCCCTCACCAGCCCTATCTCCCCAGTAGAAATGGCACAGATGTTCAGAAAGCCTCAGCTCGCATCCTTGCCCCCAGGGTGCCCTGGGAAGTGGCACTTGAGAGGTACCAAAGCCCCACTCAGCCCCAAAGCACACCCAGAGATCCCTGAAGGGCATGAGCCGTCCCCAGGGCCAAGTCACCACCAGAGCAGCAGGCAACGGCAGGAGGGGGTCTCCCCTGTCCCCTTCTGTGGTGTATTAAGGCAAAGACTCCAGTTTTGTGAATACTGATGACTTTTATTACAATCTAAGCAAGACTTATATACCCTTTTACAGAGCCTCTGTATCTTTCCACACCGTGCATATATTTCTGTTGTGATCTTCTCTTACACAAATATTTGCAAGGCTAAGCACAATATCCTTTTTGTGTTTCTACACTGCGACCATGTACTCAAAGCTTGGTCACCATTCCCACAGCTTCTTCATCAGCAGAAGGATGTCTCCATCTGCTGCAGTTGCTAATTACCTTACTGACATCTCTCCCTTCTTTATTTACAACCATAATTGCTTTAATAGACTTATCTGTCATATGTTGAATATACTGTAACAAACAAGGCAAACAAATAATAATACACAAATATATTCTACATTTGATTCTACTAACGCACCTATAACTAGTGCTAGGTTACTAGTATTTAAGTGCCAAGTAAATCTACTTCTTAATCTAATCTCAACATATTTATAAAATCTCATCCTAATCTTAACATATTTATAATAGATATTTCAAAAGACTAAAGTCATCTATTGGATGTCCTACTAGAAAAGTTACAAATGCGTTGTCAGATCGAATCTTGTTGCGTCATATTTGCTAATATGATCCAGACGTTTGTTTTTGGTTGTGGCAGGATCCAAACAGCATGTGTCAGGCTTAAGAGGACCCAACCGTAGGTCATAAAAAGGGCCACACATTCCGTGCCAGCACCCATCTTGGTCCACGATCTGTGGAAACACAAGTACAACCTCTTCCCTAAGTTATTAAATGGACTTTCCCATTTACCTGCTGCTATATTCTTTATCATAACCTTTGCTTTTCTGTCTACATACTTCAACTTACCCTCTAAAGATACAAAATGATGGATAAAAGGAGGTGCTTTTGAAAACTCACCATGATTTAAAAAGTTAAGGACATATAAGGCTTTTGCTAATCGGTCATGAGGGTTCATACCGTCCATTCCAGCTCCCTCGTTCTGTTTCAATAACATTGCTTTCAAGGTTCCATGCATGCGTTCCACTATGGATTGGCCAGTGGCACAGTCAGGATGCCAGTAACATGTCGCACCCCCCCATAGGTGTAAAAAAGATTGAGTCCATTGAGCAACAAACCCTGGGCCATTATCAGGTTTGATTTGTCGGGGTACACCCAACATCGCAAAAGCATACAGAAAGCGTCGACAGACATCACGAGATTTTTCTCCTGTATGCGCAGTGGCACAAAGAGCACCAGAAAATGTGTCTACTGAGACATGTACATACTTGAGCCATCCAAATTCTGGTATGTGTGTGACATCCGATTGCCAAAGTTCCAAAGCCACCAGTCCTCCAAGATTCACTCCAACAGCAGGGGCTGAGACCAACGATTGACAGTCAGGACAGGCTGTAACTATTTGCCAAGCCTGAGCAAGAGGCAGTCCGAATGCCTGCTGGGGAGCCTGGGCATTCTGATGAGAAAAGGCATGTGAGAGTCTTGCCTGCTCAAAAATTGTAGGTGTTACCACAGCACCTGCTAAATTATCGGCATATGCATTTCCTTCTGTAATAGAACCTGGTAAGCTTGTATGTGAATGAACATGCATAATAAAATATGAGTTTACGCAATGATTTCAAAAAAATAACAGTTCTCTTAACATATTAAACGATTGTACATCACACACCTCTTTAAGATATGACTGCTCTAAACGCATCACTATACCAGCTACATAAGCAGAATCAGTAACAATATTAATAGGAATGTCCCACTGGCAAAATACACAAATCACTGCTGCAAGTTCAACAATTTGAGGTGAGACTTCAACTATCTGTATATCATTTTGCCATTGGCCAGTTTCATCTCGCCACACTATTACAGACTGTCCCATCTTACCAGAACCATCAGTAAATACTGTTAATGTATCTATATTTTGGTTCATCCATCAAAGAAAGCTGAGTTAAGGTTGATAATAGTTTACGTTTAGGTAAATGAATACAAATTTGTCCAAAAAACCCTTCAAGAACTATTTGAAAAGGCATTCTTGCATCAACCAATTCAACATAAACATGGTTACAGGTAAAACAATAATTATTGGTTGTTTGCCACACAATTGCAAAAGATGCTCCCTGTCCTTAATAATTAACAAACTAAACGTTTCCTGTCAAGTGGCAATTGTTTTTGAAAACTGATGCGGTAAAAATAACCATTCAATTATTAATAAAGGATCACTCTCTGTCTGGTCCCATTGCATGATCAAACCATAAGGTTGAAAAGACGGATTTAAAATTACTAAATAAAATGGCAGGTTAGGATTATAACGTTGTGCCTGGTGGTGCATGATTGCTTGTTGAATTTATTTGAAGTTGGGTTGTCTAATTGTCTCAGCAACTGTAAAGCAGAATCGCCTTTTAACAGTTGAAAAAGAGGATGTAACTCCTCATTTGAAATGCCCCAAAGGGGCTGCATCCAGTTCACTGCACCCAACAATTTTTGTAAATCATTAAGCTTATTAATTTTGTTAATTATCTTCACAGCTTGTAGTTGTATATTCTGAGCTGTAATGCGCCACCCTAAATACTGCCAAGGTGTTTGCTGTTGAACCTTCTTGGGGCTATAACTAAGCTGTAAGATCGGGCCACATACCATTGACAAATAGTCAAACTGTTGTTCATGCCCTGAGGAAGAACAGTCCAGGAAAAACATTTGTGAGGTTCTGCCAAATTTAAAGCAGGAACAGAAAAAGCAAATCGAGAGGCATCTTGTTCATGTAAGGGAATGGTGAAAAAACAGTCTTTCAAATCTATTACAGTTCAACACCAGTTCTTCGGAAGTAAAGCTGGAGATGGCAAACCTGTTTATAAAGCCCCCATGTCTTCTATTACTGCATTAATGCTTCTTAAATCATGTAACAACCACCATTTACTGTTCTTTTTGTGAATAACAAACACAGGAGAGTTACAAGGACTAGTTGTTGCATCAACGTGTCCCGGCACCTAACTATTCTTCTATGAGAACATTAAGGTGGTGCAGCTTTTCTGAACTGAGGGGCCACTTATCAACCCAAACTGGATTGTCCGTTTTCCGTGTCAGTTTTATTGTGTGCTGCACCTCAGCAGCCCCTAAGAAAAATTTGTCCTTAAACTCACACTCCACTGTAACAAACAGTCTCAACCCCACAATGTCACTGGAACATGTAGGATATATGGCTGTGTGGTGACAGTATTGCCCTCCAGTCCAGTGATTAGAAGTGGGTCATGGCTCTGCAGGGGCCCCCAATGCCGCTCAATGCTACTGCTACCTGTACAGTGAGCCAAGATTTGGGCCACGCAGTAGCAGCAGTAACTGTAACATCAGCACCAGTATCTAAAATTCCTGAGCCTGTTACCTTGTTAGAAAGTCCTGTATGTTGTAACTGACATTGTAAAATCAGCCGAGAGGATTGGATTTGCTGAGCCCAGTAAATCTGAGGAGCTTCTGTGGAACAAAAAACCTCCTGCTCCTCTGGCGATGTTTCGTTTCTGTGGAACACAACTCTTAAAACAGATTAGTTGAGCTCTCCTTGATCCTGCGGGAATAAAGCATGGGGGTGTCGGAGTCTAAAGCATAATTCTAATTTCCCCCATATGATCAGCATCGATCACTCCTGGTAAAATAAAGACGCCTTGGATCGTGGTTGATGAGCGTCCTATTAAAAGGGCACTCATTCCATTCCCCAACGGTCCCTGTAGCCACTGTTATTACCGCAGTTATATTAAAGTTACTGATTCTGTGGTGAGCAGGTCCACTCCGGCACTGCCACTGGTGCTGCCATAAAGCTGGTCTGCGGTGCCTGTTGCCCCGGGGTACATTTGTTGTCATCGTGCATCCCCCTCTCGCGCTCCTTCCTACTCCCTGTCCCATCAACTGTGGGATGCCTGTCCTTGTGTAGTGGGTCGTCAGGGGCTGGTTCTGAATTATTGAGTGCTGCTTTTGCCGCCTCTTGAACCCGTAATGAGTTCCAAAGCATATATTGTATACTTGTTAATAATAACTGAGCAGTGGTTTTACAATCACGGGGACATAAGATAGATGTGTCAAATACAGTCTTAAGCAAATTTTGGCAATGTGGATATGCAATCCCATAATATTTAACAGCACGCCGAAGTTCCTTAATAAGGGCAAATGGCAACAGTTCCCATTGGGCGGTTCTATTTGGCTCATACATCATGGGATATGCCCCAAACCTTGCACACAAGTCCAAGTCCCCCTCATTTATAGCACACTGACGGACTTTAATCCAATGATTACTATGGAGGTCGGGCGGGGAGACATCAGAACAAACCTTAATCCAATTAGGTCCCCCAGTGAGGGAGAAAGCCAAGTTCCTTTTTAGGATCTGTAGGGCCAGGGTCAAAGGGATCCTCTTCCTCTTCACTATCTCTGGGTTCTATTCCTCCCACAGCCCCTATTAAAGTTTCTTTCTTAATTCTGTAAGGGCGCAGTAAATTAGGTGACTCATCCGCTGATAGGGTTGATGGTAAGATTCGTTCTGAGGGTTGTTGTGAAAGGGAGGACGGTGTTGAAGTCTCAGCACTTGTCCCTTTGTTCTCAGTGCGAGCCTTAGGTGCTTGAAACACAGTTCTCCACGGCCCCAGGAGCCTCACTGCTACTTCGTCATAGTGTAGCTGCAACCCACAACTTAGCACCTACTTCATTCCACTGATCAGGATCATAGACAGCCACAGAGGTAATACCAGGGCACTCTTCAGAAGCCCGTAATAGCAGCTGCTGTAAAAGATTCCCCTCCCAAGTTTTTTTTTCCTTTCTTTTGGAGGATTTTATCCATCGAAGTAATTATAGTCTTCTGTTCCTGGGAAACTTTCCCTCCCATGGTTTCCCCTTGCTTAATCCGTGAAGGTTGGTAATCGCTGCGCAGCTTCTTGCTTTCTTTCAGAAAGCTTTTTTCGTTCAGCAGTGTTGGGGTCACCATTTGTTAAGGACACCATTTGTCAAAGACGGCGGGAGACTTAACGACACGCATATGGTGTTTGATTAACAAGTCTCAGTCTTTATTAGCAGTAGTTCTACCTAAATAGTTTGGTTAATGAGCTTCAAACATATTACAAAACTTTAGCTCCTTATTGGTTACAGACTTTATCATTGCATAAGCGTCACATACATTCCTGTAGTTTTTGAAATCCATCTGGTCCCGTTATCTCCCTTGCCTAAGCTTCACTGCACAACAAGGGCCCCCTGACCTTGCTGGTCAGTATTTTTTCACTTAGCTCAGTATTTTCCCACTCAAGGCCTAAGCAGCTTGCTTTTGTCAGGCTCATGTCTGCTTTCAATGAGCCAGGTTTCAGTAATTCTGTCCACACAGCGGGGCTACACCACCAGTGCACTGCTTAGCGCTTTGAAAAGCATCCGCTAAGGGACACCATTTGTGGTGTATTAAGGCACACACTCCAGTTTAGTGAATACCAAAGACCTTTACTACAATCTAAGCAAGACTTATATGCACAGTGTGAAAAGATACAGAGGCTCTGTAAAAGGGTATGTATTTCTCTTGTGACCTTCTTTTACACAAATATTTACAAGACTAAGCACAATATTTTCGTGTTTCTATACTGCCACCATGTACTCAAATCTTGGTCACCGTTCCCACAGCTTCTTCTTCATCAGCAGAAGGATGTCTCTATCTGCTGCAGTTACTAATTCACTTATTGACCCTACACCCTTCCCCAGGGAAAGCAGCCCTTTGGCTGGGGAGCCCAGACAGACAGGTCCCTGCAGGACTCATGGACACAGCCCCATGCAGCCTAGTTCCCCTGGGACAAGGACAGACTTTTTCGGTAGTGAGGGGATGGACACACATGACAATGAGGGCTGCAATGTCTTTGTCTTGACCATGAGAAGCAGCCCCTCTAGGAGGGACAGGGCTTGAGGCAAGGCCCTTCATATCCACCAGAGAATCCCACCCGTCTTCAGGTGCCACTGCACTCAGTTCTGGAACCTGGCATGACTCCTCCCATGTTCTGGCTGCACTTTGGGCAGCCGCAAAACCAAGAGGCCTGGGGGAGAATTAAAAATAATAATAATAAAAAAATAATAATAATTAAAACCACCCCACACTGCACTGGACAGAAACTGCCTGGAAATTCACTTTCTTTTTATTGCCCATTTCCCATGTAAGCTCCACAGCTTGGGTTCACTGCAGCCAAAGTCTCCTTGAGGAAGCAGCCTCACCTTTACAGGTCTGGCCTGCAGAACACGCAGGATGCTGTCCCATTTGAGGCAGTCCCCCACTGTCAGGGGCTGAGGGAGCTGAGCCTATTCCTTGGGGCAGGTCCATTGATGCCGCTGGGGTAGTAGAGCTGCTCTGGATCCTGGGCAGGCACAGTCCCGTCAGTGTCAGCACAGCACGGCACAGCTGATGGTGCTGCTGCTGCTCAGCATCTCACCCTACACACTGATCTGCACCAGTGTTGTCCCTGCCCCAAAACTCCTGTCCCCTGGAGCAGCTGCACCACCACTGCCTGCAGCTCGTGGGGGCCACAGAGAGCAGCTCAGCAGAAGGAGGGGAAGAAAGGAAAAGAAAAAGCCCAGAACCCAAACTTCAGTGCTGACCAAAAGTCAAAGCATGTTCTTAGGGCAATGTCCAAAGGCCTCTTAAAAGCTTTGAACCATTACCATTCATCTATCCAGCTTTTTGCTCTGCTTCCTTCTTCAGCTGACCAGCTGACCACCTTGATAGATGATTAAATTAGCCGGTAAATCAATTCCTTTCCTGTCAATTAGAGTAAATCAACTATAAATGTAACCATGATAAAAACACAATATAGTTAAGACTGCCGGTTTTTAATAATGTGATAACCTAACAGCTCACACTTAAATCCATTCTTACACAACCATAGCAAAAGTACATTAAATACTCTAAAGTTTTTACACTGTTTTCCTTCCTCGTTGATATTTTCATCTTACAAGGTAACATGAACTTGAAGTGCAGCAGAACACTGTTCTCAAAGCAAATTGATCACTCATGAAAACATATACCTGACTTCCCTTATAGCCCTCTGAAATTTAAAATAAACATAGATGAAATTTGGTGGAAGTATTTTTATGGAGCTTGAGAAGCAGGACACCATATTCAAACTCATCCATATAATGATGGTTACTGGTTAAGTCATCATATAAGACTAAAGAAAAACAGAATTATATCACCATTCACTGCAGTAAGGACACAAGTGAAAGTCACCTAGAAATTTTCATACTGGCCATAGGAGAACAGTCCTTTGCTGCTTTGAGTTGCACCCTGGTTCTCGCTCTTGCTATCATGCCATATTTTAGACTGCACTACCAACATCTGGCTGAAATCTCTGGACTTGAAGGTAGGCTTTGGGGTGGTCTGTTCTTTACCGGAATATTGAATGTCTTTCCTTTAATCACTGAAGTCTGAAGACTTCTATTCCAGGTTTGTTAGGATGGAAGCTCTAAAATAAATTGGAAAGAGAGCAGCACATCCCAGCATATCCTCTTAAAATTGCTGTCTAAGAAGGCAAACAGTGACAAAATGAGAAAAAACACAATAAAAATGAGAGTGCCTGTACTACCATGCAAAAGAGAAGACAATTTTGAAGAACCTAAGATCAGAAGAACAAAGATTCTTTATTTTCTCTGCTTTAAAGAAAGATCTCTCTCTAAAGTAGAAAAAAAGCAACATGGATCACATTCTAGAGTAAATCAGTCAACAGTGCCACAGAACCACACTACAATAAGATGAATGTGTTCAGCTCTTAAACCAAGTAAATTCAGAAATAGTTTCACCTCAGAGTGGCCATCATTATGTTTCATTTTCTTCACTTGCAGTACAAACTGCCCCCTAGAGGGTGTGATTGGCTCATAAGCAGCATAAATATCTTTAAACTTGAATGGTCATGTTGAATGGGTTTTTATGGCTAAAAAAAAATCTTATATCTAGGCCTCAGAGCAATGTAAGAAACTGATACAGCTTTTTTGTTTTGTCCACAAGAAAAAATTACCTTAAACAGTTAAATACATCCATACACACGTATATGTCTACACACATACCCCTCAGTCCTGCGCCTTAGCCAGGCTTTGAGGCTGCACATCTGATTTCAAGATTTACAGAACACCTGCGATGCAAAGGACATCATCAGTTCAGGGAACAACATTGTTCTAATTGTGAGTGATGTTTCTCACTAAACATTTCCATGAACACGAAATGTATTGAATATTCTTTCCAGTATGTGTTCGTATCCAGCACACAAAATGTATGTTTTCACAATGAGATTTTTCTGACATCCAGGTGTTTTTAATGACAGAATTTGGAGGGAGTGTGAAGGACAATCATGGACTCAGAAGTTTATCCCTGACAATTGGTTTTAAGGGTCCGGCTCTTAAAACATTCCCTGCCAGCTCCCCAGTGTATCAGCAATAATATCAAAACAGCACTAATGTATTCACTTTTATGCTACTGTGTTGTGCATCACAATGTATAAAACAGCTTCTAGTTGGTACTCTCTACTCTGTTGATAATCTGCATTTATTTGCAGGAGCAAACACCTCTGTAGCTAACCTCTTTTTTGAATCACCTGTTCTCCCCCACACATCCACATAACTGAACTGCCCTTTGTTGCTGCTGCAAAGGTCTCTTTTTCCCCTGTTGACTTTCTGTACCTTCAATCCAGTTTTTTAGATCTGAAAAATATGGAAGGGGAAGGGAAATAGATTTATTACAGGAAAGCAGATCAGTAAATATAGAAAAACAGGTGACAGGACAAAATTAAACAGGTGTCACAGGAAGTTGATCTTTGTTTTATGAGACAAATTTATACAGAACTTAACAATAAATATATGCATCAGAGAGATCAAAGCCATTACGTTTTCCTTAACTTCCCTCTCTCTAGACAAGTGTGCCTTGTATATATATAAAGCTTACTGCTGCATCTCCTATTGCATCTCCCTGTTCTCTGGACATGAAACACCAGGAGGTGCTACTGCATCAGCCATGGTCACACTGTCCCATGGCAGTGCACCTGCTTCCATGGCAACCCCCTCTCTCTGCTGCTTTCAGGAGCCATGGGGTTTGGGTTGGAAGGGAGGAACCTCAAAGATCATGTAGACCCAACCCCCCTGCCATGGGAAGGGACACCTTCCACTAGGTCAGGTTTTTCAAAGCCTCATCCAGCCTGGCCTTGAACACCTCAAGGGATCAGGCATCCACCATTTCTCTGGCCAGCATCTTCCAGTGCCTCACCACCCTCATGGTAAAAGATTTCTTCCCTAGATCTAATATAAATTTCTATCTTTCACCTTTAAACCGTTACCCCTTGTCTTATCCCCCCAATTTCCTGTAGCCCCCTTTCAGTATGGGAAGGCTGCTGTAAGGTCTCCCCAGAGCCTTTTCTTCTCCAGCCTGAACAACCCCAACTCTCTCAGCCTGTCCTCATAGCAGAGGTGCTCCAACTCTCTCATCATTTTTGTGGTATCCTCTGGATTCACTCTATTGATCCATGTCTTTCCTGTGCTGAGGACTCCAGAACTGAACGCAGGACTCCAGACAGGGTCTCACAGGAGCAGAGTAGAGGGGGAGAACCATCTCCCTCGACCTGCTGGTCACACTTATTCTCATGCAGCCCAGGATACGGTTGGTATTCTGGACTGCAAATGCAGGAGGTTTGCACAGCTCTTGATGGGAAAAAAAAGACAGAGTCAGGGTGCAGAGATCATACTGAAACAGGCACAGATGTCCCACTCTCTGAAAGCAGATATAAGAAATGCACTGCCTTACTTCCAGGTACTGGAGCTTTTAAAGGGGAAGAATTCGCATGATGTATATAGAGATTACACATATGAAAATATAGGGATTTAAAAAATACTAATGTGATAACTCTATGAAAGCAAGCGGAGTAGCTTCTGGCTTTTGGAAAGGAAGGCTCAGATCTTCATACTGGCCTCTAACACCCCAGCACAGTTTGCCTATTTTTAAGCTCTCATGAGTCCAGTGTGAAGCAGAGGCAAAGTTATCTTTAGTTAACAGTTATCAAAGTTATTACAGTTCAGCCATTATTCCTAAAAGCCTTAAACAAGCAAACAGTGTGGCCACCCCAGTGTTCCTTTCTCACAGTGAGTTTCTGGTCACTAAGGGAATGAAACCTGGAGAGCTGGGTGGGATAAGTTTTAGGGCAGAATGAAGAGCAAGTGAAACAAATTATGTAATCTATCTGGACTTCTGTAAAGCCTTTGACACAGTCTCCCACAACATCCTTCTCTCTAAATTGGAGAGATAAGGATTTGATGGGTGGGCTGTTCAATGGATAAGGAACTGGTTGGATGGTCGCATTCAGAGAGTAGTTGTCAACAGCTCTATGTCCAGATGGAGATCTGTGACAAGTGGTGTCCCTCAGGGGTCCCTACTGGGACCAGGGCTGTTTAATACTTTCGTTGATGATATAGACAGCAAGATTGAGTGCCTCAGCAAGTTTGCAGATGACACCAAGCTGAGTGGGGCAGTTGTCACACCAGAAAGACAGGATGTCATCCAGAGGGACCTGGACAAACTGTCGAAGTGGGCCCGTATGAACCTCATCAGGTTCAACAAGGCGAAGTGCAAGGTCCTACACCTGGGTCAGGGCAATTGGTGGCTTCAATAGAGGGTGAGGGACAATGTAATTGAGAGCAGCCCTGCAGAGAAAGACTTGGGAGTGCTGATTGATGAGAAGCTCAACATGAGCTGCCAACATGCGCTCACAGCCCAGAGGCCAGCCATGTCCTGGGCTGTATCAAAAGACGTGTGGCCAGCAGGGTGAGGGAGGGCATTCTGCCTCTCTACTCTGCTCTCCTGAGACCCCGCCTAGAGTATTATGCCCAGTTCTGGACTCCCCAAAAGAAGAAGGATATGGAACTGTTGGAATAAGTCCAAAGGAGGATTATGAAGATGATCAGAGGGCTGGAGCACCTGTGCTATGAGGACAGGCTGAGAGAGCTGTTTGGCTTGTTCAGCCTGGATAAGAAAAGGCTCCGGGGAGACCTCATAGCAGCCTTCCAATACCTGAAGGGGCTACAGGAAAGGTGGGCAGGGACTTTTTACAAGGGCAAGTAGTGATAGGAGGAGGGGGAATGGCTTTAAACTGGAAGGATGTAGAGTTATATCAGACACCAGGAAGAAATTCTTCACAATAAGGGTGATGAGACACTAGTACAGGTTGCTTAGGGAAGCTGTGGATGCCCCCTTCCCGGAAGTGTTCAAGGCCAGATTGGATGGGTCCTTGAGCAGCCTGGTCTGGTGGGAGGTGTCCCTGTCCATGGCAGGGGGGTTGGATCTGAAGGGGCTCTAAGCCCGAACCATTCCGTGATTAAATGATAAAGCATCCCCTACCCGGTGAAAACCCAGAGAAGACAACGCGGGCGGCGCGGATCACGTGATTGATCAACCGCGGGTCACGTGACGGGGGCGACTGCGCCCGCGAGGCTTCGGTCTCCATGGCAACCGCCATCCCGGAAGCAGCCGCCGTCTCAGGGCCTGCGGAGCGGCCGACATGGTGAGTGTTGGCGCAGCCGCCGCCACACGGGTCTCTTCGCGGTTCAGAGTGGCGTGGTCAGCCGGCAGCGCTCCCCAGACCGGGACAGAGCTACACTGTAGTGAGAGGAGACTCCCCACGTCGGGCGGATGGTTCGGGGGTGGGCGGGGGGCGGCCCCGACGGGTCCCCCCGGAGAGAGGGGGCCCCGTGGCGCTGATACCGAAAATGCCGGCAAATAAACTGTCTGAGACTCCTTTTGTAGTTTTAGACAGCAGCGCCGTTTATTTCAGCGCTGGGTGTGTGAGGGAGTGATTTCCACCAATCCTGTGTAACGAGACAAGAGCTGGGGACAGGATGTATTTCCCACTCACACGCATGTGTATGAATTCTCTCAGAAATTTTATGCACGTTCTGTTACTTACCAAGGACTAATTTTTATGTTGTTATGAACTTCACGGCAGCCAAATTTCTGCTAATTGGAGCTTTGGAGCCAACTCTGTCTGACCTTGCTTTCTTAGATAAGGAAAGACAGGATTCTCTGGGAATAGCAGTATCTAATTAAACCCATACCATCAGAAGAACAGTCTGTATCTGTCTAACTTTCAAAAAAATTACTTAACTGAAGCTATTTAGAAAACTAACTCTACAGAAAACTAATTCTTCTTAAATCAAAATATTCCACTTTTTGTAATAGTAACTACTTGTCATATCTTAGTTCCTTCATGCATGCACACCCCCCTCCTCCAAGTAGAGGGGACCATGTGGAGTGCCTTTCTCCCCCACATCCTGAAGAGAGGGGGCCCCATGGAGTCCCCTCAACCTGCCTGGCTCCAAGGGATGAGGGGACCCCATGAAATCCCTTCATCCCCTCCCTCCAAGGCGGGGGAGCTACATCATCCTGTAGGAGCTGCTCTAGGGAGCAGCCTGCCCCCCCAGCTGGATCCTGTAGAGGCTTGGGGTTTTTTGAAGGACCTGCTGTGCCCCAGCTGCTAAACTGTCTTTGGAGATCACAGGTGGCTTTGGCCTGTGCTTAATATGTTTATTAGTTTAATGTCCTTTTGTGGCTGCTGCCTGGGTTGTGAGATGTCAGCACTGGTGTTGGCATATGCCTGAATTTCTGTCTGTAAAGAACAGAAGCTTTTCAACTAAAGAAACCCCAGCAACAAGAACGTTCATTGAGCTTTTCATATGATATCTCATTTGCAAGATGTGGGACTTCATGGGAGACATCAGACTTGAGACCATGTTGTGAAGGCTTGCTTTATTTACTGCTGTTGCTGTTTCCAAGACTGCCTTTCATTTCTAGGCAGTCAAGACCCGTGCTCGCATTTTCAGTGTTGTTCATGCTGGTATCGCAGTACTGCATTTTTGCATTTTCACAGGGCCTGCCCTGCGCAGTTGGATTAATAAGGACAAGGTGATTGGATTAACTGTTTTCTCTGACGTGCTGCATTATTGTCTCCAACACCAGCAACACTAACTTAGTACATTGGAGTAAATGAGATGGACTTCGCCTTTGGTTGCATCAGCTCTCCAAGGGCTGTGATTATCAACTCCCGTTCGTGCCTTGTGGTGCCTCATGCTACCTGCACCAGCAAGATCTATTGTAATATAATTGACCCTGCCAATACTTCTTTTTGAACAGAGACATACATAGAAGGGCAAGTTAGACAGATCTAAAAACGCTTCCTTCTTAATTTGCCCTTGAAACGTTTGTTTCTGGGCAAAAGCTGTTGAGACTAAAATTCAGATCATCAGTTAAGACTAAATGGGAAGTCTCAAGATTTTACTTATAAACTAACAAAGAAGCATAATGAACTTTCCTGGGTGTTTTTGCTAGTATGTCTATAAAAGATATATAATTTGGCTATGGTATGCATGTAAAGAGAGATTCATCTGAGAGCTTCCTCTCCCCTAGAGTTATTCTTGTGCTGATCCTCTTATTGTCTCTGTTTCTGAATTTGTATTACTTTTCTGATGCTACTGGTCACTTGAGGACTTATTTCCAAGTACTGGAGCTTTTAAAGGGGGAGCATTTACGTGATGTATATAGGGATTACACGTGAAAATATGGTTGTTTTTTAACACGCTAACGTGATAACGCTATGAAGGCAATCAGAGAAACTAGTCAGAAGACAAATCTTCACAATACTTATGCTCCTTTTTACTTAATTCAATGTCTATTTATCTTTGTGCTTATATCTGCAGGCAGAGCTTGGCCTAAATGAGCACCACCAGAATGAAGTGATCAGCTACATGCGCTTTGCTCGTTTCAAGCGTGGCCTATGTCTCAAAACAGTAGATTCTTGTTTTCAGGACCTTAAAGGCAGCAGGTACTGAGGTGGGGTTCTGTGCAAGAGTAAAGGAAAATATCGTAGCACAATTGTAGGATTAAATGCTTTATGTGGTGACTTTTCTCTGTTTACATTTGAATGTTTGTACTGAGGAATAATGACCCAATAATTTTCGAAATGTTACAAGTGAAGTCCTTTTAAAGCTAAGTTGTTCAAATTCTTAGGTATTAACATAGATTTTGACAGCATGACATTGCTTTATATTTTGCTTCTGATGCCTAAATTTAATGTAATATTTTAGTGGAAGTAATAGGTATGATTATAATGTTCCCAAGACAAAATTTAGATACTATAAGCAATTTGTAGAGCCACAGTCCTCTAATAACTATTGGCAGTGGATGCTTTCAGAAGGACATTGCATTATATGAGAGGTACCTGTGTAGTGGGGACTCATAACTATGCACACGTGACTCATTTTGACTGCTCTGTTCAGACTTGTTGAGGAGACCTTCACAGTTGATGAGGTGATAGACATGCTGGATGGACTGCAGACGGTGGTGCACAGCGAAGTGGAGTCAGAGCTCATCAACACAACTTACACCAATGTTTTACTTCTGCGGCAGCTCTTCTCGCAGGCTGAGAAATGGTACCTCAAGTTACAGACAGATGTCTCTGAATTGGAGAATCGGTAACATGATGGACTATACAGAATGCCTTTCAATAATAAGAAAACTTTGAACTGTTGACTATTTGCATTCTTTTCCTAACCATAGAAAGCTGTTCTTTTACTGTTGTATCAATGATAGATTAGTTTCAAGTCTTCCATCTATAAAGCAGCAAGATGCACAGTAATTTCAGATTTTTCAGGGAGATGTTTTTAATGGTAATAGTTTTAATTTTATTAATCAGTTAAGAGCAGGTGATAGGATTTGACTAAAAAGACTTTGTTGTCTGAGTTAAGTTTGAAATCCTATGTTTCTAATGCATATACCATACCATTGCATGAAGAGATCTGTTGCATTATAGGACTTGATTCTGTACTTCTAACAAGACTCTTGCATGCAGTAAAGAGCTTAGCATCAGCGTGGTAAAATGTGTTTCGTAGCACAGCTATTATAGGAAATAAATGCCTCTCTTTATTTTTCTTTTCAAGAGAATTGTTGGACCAGGTTGCCGAGTTTGAAAAGTCAGAATTTACATCTTCTAACAAGAAGGTAGAGTTTTATTTTAATCAACTCATAATTAAATGTCATGTGGAGTCACGACAGACGTTTAAAATACTTAACACTGACTCTCTGTGCTTAAGAGAGGAAAACAAGACAAAATGAGAAAAAACACCCATTTTCAATGCAATCTTTGAAAGTCTCTGAAAAGTAGCACTTTGCAGTTTGGCACCAAGACTCACACTGAGTTGCCTTGGCTGTTTCCAGATTGAGGATTCTGCACAGCCGAGGCACCCCTAATAATCCTCATCAAAAAGTCTGTTAGACTAGGGGTGTGTTGGAGCATCTGCTCCTGGGTTGCCTCCCCCTGGAAACTGGGGTAAGACTGGGACGTTTGCTTTTCCTGACATGGAGTCAAGAGCTGAGAAGGTTCCACAGTACAGATACGACTCTACCTTATCTTGTATGATTATGGTTGTACCTTATTTGGTTTGTAGAGTAAATATATATTTACCTAGTAAATGTTATATTTGAATACTAAAATTAAGGAAATTATTTTGAGCTGTGTAAATATTTTTTTTACAATCACTCAAATGTGTTTTCTGTTCTTGTTTTGTCTTCGGGCTGCTGCAGCATTAGCAGCCTTTTGTAAATTCAGGTTTGCAATCCTATTGTGTCTCTATGCAATATTTTAGTGTAACTTTAGCTGCAAGTGAAGTATATAACTTTGGAACTAAGGTACCAGTGAAAACACAACTTGAAATAAAAGGTCATTGATTTGCTTTTCAAAAGGAAGCTGAATTGGCTGTTGAAAGTTATTCTAGACTAACTATTCTAGACTAAAGGAATAATTTTCTTCTTCCTAGAAATCTGTGGGATTTAATTTTTTAACCTTTATTGTTTCTTTAGCCAAGTGCAGATCTCATTAAACCAAAACTTGCTCCGTTAAATGAAGGTGGGTCGGAACTGCTAAACAAGGTAAGAACTTGTCTGTTCATGCAGTTGTTTTAATGACCATTCTGCTTGTTCAACTGAACTCGATAGCTGTAAAGTAATATTTTTATAATGTGCCTGTTGCTATATAGATGTCAAGGTAATATACCCCAGAATGTAAAGTAAAATGCTAATAAATTAATAAATACTGTAAATCGTCTTATTGTGGTGTCTAACATGTATTGCAGTACTGGCCTTCCTTTTGCAAAGACCTTTTGGCCTTTATAATTATTTATTTTTCCACTTAATGAGGTAAATGAGTAGAAACCAGTATTCAGTTGTTCCATGCAGCTGGCTGGCTTTCCAACAAAGAAGTGAATTAAAATATGTAGCTGGCTGAAATGATTAGATTATTGAACACTTTCTGTATCACTTGAAGTAAATCCTGTTACATTCAGTCTTTTTTCTTTTGTAGTTGGTTAAATTCCTCCTAAAGAAACAGATGCTTAAAGAATTTGGAATTTACTAGTTTTGAAAACATCTGATTTCCCACTTGCTAAAGATTTTCAGAATTACGAAACATACTCTATTAGTTAGTGTTATCAATGGGGTTTTTAGGTTTTGAGCTCATTTAGCTCAACTGAAATTTTTTTAAATGCCACACTTCTTACAACACACTTTTAATTTATGGGCAGTCAGGAAATTTAGGAAGCAGTTGCATTTTCTGTCTTCTAGCCTGCATTACCAAAATGATCTGTCAAGAACAGTGTCTGATTCGAATTGTTATTCCCCATTAAGATAATTAAAGCATTCATGAATTCAGACTTCTATTATATTATCGATCGATGTAGTTCTCTTTCAAAAATAATTTCAAAGTCTGTTTCATAACAGTTTTTTTGAATATGTGCATCGGATGTTTTTTTTTTCCCCTCAAAAATAATTCAGAGTTCATATGGTGAATTTACTCTGACTGATGAAGCATGGTTATTTCCTGTGATGCAGAACATGATGTGCAGTAACCTGGTATTTCTCTCTTTCAAACAGGAGCTATGAATAAATTCATACTTGCCTGTTGATTTGAAATACAGATGATGAGAGGCAATGACATTTGCGTCTCTGAACATGCAGTTTTCTTTATTGTCAGTCTCGCTAACAATATGCTGACCTCTCTAATTTCAGTTCAGTAAGTCACATGTCAAATTTAAGTGAAGGATCCTTTGTATTACAGTAGAATTGGAGACAGATTTCTTGCTGACTGAGGCAGAAAACACAAGAAATAACTGATTCCTTCTGAAGGCCAAATTTTATAACCCTTTAAAAGCTTGCTTCCTTTCCTAAGCTGTGAAGCATATCTATCTTCTTACTTGAAATAGTTGGAAAATTCAAAATAACATGAGTGTTCACAAACTGTTTCTTGTTTATTAAACCCAAAGACAGTTGCTTATCTTCAAGAAGAAAATGAAAAATTGAAGGCCAGACTCAGGACCATAGAAACACAGGTAAATTCTCTGTAAGCTTGGATACTTAATACTGTGTACAGTATTAAGATATTAAAAAATAGATATTAAAAATATATTAGATATGAGATATTAAAAAATATCTAAATAAGAGTCCCATGGTTATTATTCTCATGTTTTCAATTGAAACATGTCTCTGAGAATTTATGGTTTCGATGTGTAACAGGCCACAGCTGCACTGGATGAAAAGTCCAAACTAGAGAAGTCACTGAGGGATTTACAGATGATCCAAGGAGATCAAAAGGTAAATATAGTTAAGACTGCCCCTGCTCAACTCCTGTTTAACACAGCTGTTGGTAGTACACCTAAAAATTTGGTCTGTATGGTGTGTTTCTTTCCTGGCAAATACAAATGTTCCAACTTAGTATTGTCATGTTCCTTCTGACTTTGTCATGTTCTTGCTGGTCTGTCAGCAGATAATCCAGAACATTAGCTGATTTTTATGGCACACGCTTCTTGTAACACAGACTATGAAAAATGTTATTCCAGATACTATCAGGGAGTATTATTCCAGAGTTCATATTCTTAGGGGCTATATTTGTATTAACAGATAGAAATTTCTTTTAGTTTGTTTCTTCCTAATGAAAGAATGATATCTAACCTTATAGCAGCCCTTAAAACCTTATCTAATTTTATAGCAGCAATAAAACAATAATTCTTTCAAGTGTTTGTCACACTTGATATTGACAAGGACAAGCCAGACTTCCTGCTTCTCACTTCAGACTTTTAAAACCTAAATACTTACGTAAAAGTGTCCAGTGTCTTAGATTCTTAAGTATCAATTGAAGTTTTGCTACAAGTGTCAATGATCATGGGTCAGATGACATAAAAACAAACATTTTTTTATGTAGTTCTACCTATATCAGTTTGCTGTCAAAAATTATTTACTGCTTATTTTTCCTACTTGAGGTTCCTGATCTTTTTTGTAAATGACGATTCAGTCATGTTGAGTTGCTGCTGCAGAAAATTAGGAAAGTATACGTTACGCAGGTTGACACAGATGAATTTGTTCAGATCACTTTAGTATTTTTTTAAGTTTGTACCATTATTTTGTCAATAATTTGAATTTGCTAAACTTTGTTCATGTGTGATTTGTTTCTTGAATTTAAAACATTTCAGTTTAAACTTTTAACAAAACAAAAACATTTAATTGCTTTATTTTGAGAAACTGACTTTTAGAATTTCCTGCAGTATTTTCAGATTTGGAAGTGAAGTTCAGTATTGTAAAATATTTCCACTTTAATTTTCATATTTTAATCCTAATTTCTTTTTATTTTGCTTTCTGTCTGGTTAATGGTATGTACTTGGCTTTCTTAATAGGTTATATTTTTATGTAGTAACTTTCTAAATCTGTATTCAATATTATTTTATAGGGAACTTGATTTATCAGTCATGGCAAATATTTTCTTTATCTGTTTTCTTAAGCCTTGAATTATTAAAGGTTTAAAATATCAAGGGGGTTTATTAAATCCTGAATAATCATGTTTGTAGTTTTAAAAGATTGGAAGCAAATCTCATCCTGCTTTTCTGGTTAAACATTAATTGGCCTCTGTCAGGGCTGCTGAGTATCTTCAGCTTTCATATCCTAATTTGCTCTATGTAATCTATCACTTTCTTCTCTAGCTCTTACGTTTTCTATTTACAGGTACACATACGTTGCTGAAACTAGTTAGCAGATATAGAGCTGAAATGTGGTACTTCATTTAATCAATTAAAGTTTTAGTCATTTGGAGAAAATGCTAAGTTTTATCTGGTTTCACTCCATGTTTTTATAGGATGGTTGTCAATAAAATCATGTGAACCCAGTTTCTCGTTAAAGCAGTAGTTTTCAAATTCTTTAGACGAACAAATGACTGCCAAACCACAGTGGTTCTTAAGGACCAACTCTGAGTAGTTTTCTGCCTCTTTTTTTTTCTTGTTTGGTGTTTTGGGTTTTTTTTATAGTTTAATATGGTTCCACACACCGTGTGAATCATGGTTTGGGAGTAACTGCTCTGTGGGAACAGTTTAACTGAGGATTTAGAATTTTTACATGATGGGTTTATGTCACATATTAGAAAAGTGATCACTGTCTATTCTGAACTGAAACATTATACAATGTGATGCTTTTCAGCATTGCAGCCTTGGACTCCTCAAAATTAAAAATAAGCTCTTCTTCTGTACAGGTGCTATTATCAAGTGTTTTCCTATGCTCAAATCTTACATAGAAAAATTAGCAGAGCTTACTTAGTTTTAGCTTTTTATTCTTTTTAAGATGCTGCTGGTTCAGTCTCATCCTGAATCATTATACTTCTGAGAATTTGAACTTGAACTTTTAAACCTGAGAGGGTTTTTTAAGTGGAAATCCATAGAACAGTTACATGAATATAATGAATATAATGACCCAGAACTGCTGTCCAGAAGAGTTTAGGTTCTTTCTTCTCACACAGAAATGGGAAATTTGCTTCATAAGCAACTGTAGAGGTTCTTTGTAATGCATCTGAGAACAGTGCAATATCAGTTGATAATACAAGTCTTAACTCTTTAATCCTCTCCTGTCTGTATTACACTAACAGCTTTTGAAATGTCTGTGATATTTTACCTTTTTTTAAAATATGTTATAGCATAGACATTCAGATATTAAACTGTAATTTACTATTTCTGTATGTGAAATAACTTCTGGTGATATGTTTTATCCTGTGGCTTCACTTAATTGCTAAAGAAGTGAAGTACAAGAGCTTGAAATCTCAGTTTGGCAGAGAAGATACTCCAGCCATCTTTAAAATACATTTATTAACATTTTTTTAAGTTTACAAGTTAGTTAGTACTTTAATTTTTTTTTAGGGGAGGCAGTTATAATTTAGGCTTTACAGGAATAGTGTGAACATAATTATTAAAAATTAAGATGTACCCACTTTATCTAGAATTTTGCACTTGACATTTTAAATATTTCTTCTCTTGCATTTGACATATTTTAAACATTCTTCTTTTGAAGACTAATACAAACCAGGATATCACTGAACTGGAGAATAAAGTGGCAGCTTTGAAATGCCAGTTTGAGAAGACTTTGAACGACTCTACTGCAAACCAAAAGTTCTTGGAACAGAACTTGGTGACAACAAAACATGACTTGCTTAGGGTTCAGGATCAGCTATCTACAGCTGAAAAGGTTAGCATTTTATTGTAATGTAAAGGTGAGATCCCTACTCATGTTTTAACTAATTAGTTATTTAACAAGCATGCACTCCAGGATGCAGAGTTCACTTGGTCACACATGTGCCAGTGTACTTTTATTGTTGAGGTGGAAAAACACTTAAAATAGCAAAAACCAGCAAACTGCATGGTTATAACTAGATGAATAATTAAAAATTGCCCATTTGTCTGCATAGAAATCTTTGAATGAAAAATGTATACACAGTCTTTCTTCAGGAGACTTTTAGCCTGATGTCATTAGAAAAGAAAGCTTGTGTTTCTGTGTCTCTCTTAGTAATGTCATTTGAATCTACTAGCTGACTTCATCTCAATTTGAATAAGTTACAAAAACTGTTATTCTGAATCTTGAGGAGGAAAAGCACCACCTGTTAGCCTGGGTTTCATAATATGTAAATGATATGTTGGTTTTATTATTATGTAGGAGTTGGAGAAGAAATTTCAGCAAACAGCTGCCTATCGCAACATGAAAGAGATTCTCACTAGGAAGAACGAACAGATAAAGGATCTACGTAAAAAGCTTTCCAAGTAAGTGGTGCTATCTTGTCTGTCCAAAGAGGATCCTTGTTCTGGATCCATGTTCTGCTCCCGTTTCATGAAGCTGACTCTAAAGCAGACTAAATTTTCCCGTAAAAAGAACTTCTAGCAGGCTGTTCCCTGTTTTTTGACAAGTCAATCCTTTAAATCACTGCTAGATAAATAGGACTGATGTGTGCAACTACGGCTACTGTGTAGCAAAGAAGGAGAGAATTTAGTATGGAGAAGATACAAAATATTTACAGGTGTGGTAGATAAGCCTCCAGGTGCTGCAAGGAGAAATACAGGTGGGAGATGTACCAGGTGCTTTAGCATTACCTTATTTCTTCCATGCTTGTTTATGGGAACGAGAAATCCGCAGTATGTAAACAGGTTTAGATCTGTATTGAGTAAAGAAGGATGCACCCTGGCCATTGTATTGCATAGAAGACAATCATACTGCAAATGCCAAATGAGCTTTGGCAACACGGTTACCTTAGACATGTGCTTGATGGAATGTAAAACTTCTGCTTAAACTTCTGCTGGTATTTTGGGATTTGTGGGTAGGTTCCTAGTCATTCCCCCACTCTACTATTTGGTAAACTGGCCAATTTTAAAAGGAGGAAATAGTCTAATAAAAGTATATTAGTCTGTGCCCTAAGTCATACAGTAAGCTTGTGACAGGAATGCATCTCTAGTGGGAGTAATTTATTACTTGGGTTTCATATTTTATTTAGAGACAAAACGTCTCTTGGGTATCTTCTACTCTGTTTTAATGATTTTCTTTTTTTCAATTTTATTTTTTGTATCCTCAGGTATGAGTCAGAGGACTAAAACACCAGGGATATCCGATCCATCAGAAACTGCCGTAGAAATTAAATGTAGACTGGTATTATTTTTCAGTGATTTTTGGTTTGAATGGTATATTTTTTTGCTTCTAGTGCTTAAAATAACCTTTTAGTAACACTAATAAGATACTGAAACTACTATCTTACTTCCTTATTAACCTGCAATTTGTAGATATTAGTTTACATAAACTAATCTATTTTTAGTTGTTAACCATCAACATTCCTTCAGAAACAGCACGTGGGAGTTTATGGAAGAACTGAGACCCTTCTCAACGAAGAAAAGAGATTATTTTTGTTAAGAAAAGAAAAAAGAATAAAAATAAGCATTAGAGTTTTTTGACGTCTCTAATATGGAGACGTCGGTATAGTTGCTTTTGTATAGTTAATGTAGCCATGAGATGGCATTAAATGGGAAAATTGCATCAGTGGAAGTCAAAAGTAGGAGGGAAAGACAAGAAACATGCAGATTTTGTAATGTTATTTCACACTGGACATCTCATACCTCAGCAAAATGTGGCCAGTAACATTTTGCTAGAGATGTTCAATAGGTAGTGAGGTAAATTTGATTTTTAGCAGAAGTGCTGGACCCTTTTAAATAAAGCCTCTAATTGGAGTTACACTTCTTGACTTGAATTTATTTGAAACCAATTTGAACGTCAGAATGCAGATTCTGATTTTGCCAGTATTCTTAACGTTAAGTTGATAATCTGTAAGAGTGTAGGGAAGTTGCTAATGAAGCAGCATTCTTGGAAAATAAGTTATTTTAAATGTTTTCTTCTCCTTTGTTATCATAACCTCACCAGAAAACAGTTTACGTCTTTCTTTCAAGTCTTTTGTTTATAATCCTTTGTCTTGCATTTATCTGGGATCCTCTTAATAGTGCATTCTACTTGTTCATCTGTCCCTGTTCATATGTATGTTGTTATTTTACTCCAAATAAAACTATTGTGTTTTCAAACACTTAATCTTTAAGGAGCTGGGTTTTTACAGGAATGTTTTGTATAGCTTTTTTTAAAAAAAAATATCTGTAGAAACGAGTAGCAGATCAGTAAAGAATCTTACTAGAAATGTGAAGTTGTAAATTACAGGTTCATGCCCACCACATCAAACAGCTGTAAAAAAAGGTGTACCAGTGGCAGGGCTGGGAATAGTGCTGGGGTGAGTGTGTGTGTGCGTGCTGCAGAAACTCACATTTAACAGTACTTGTCTCAGGAGCTGCTTGAACTGAAATGGATCACTTGTCCTCATTCTTTCTCAAACAGGCAGAACTGTTAAAATTGTTCAAGGGGTGATGCCCCAGTCAAATCTGCAATACATTTGCAGTAAGTTAGTTCTTTTTTGTCCTTTTTACCCCACTGGTTAAGCGAGATTTGGTTTGGGATCAAGTCCTGTGTCTGTAGCATGATCTGGTTGTTGTAGCGCGACAGGGCTTGATGGGGTGATGTACTCCTCGTGGTGTCAGTTAAATTCATGAAAGGTATTATTCTGACCCTTGTACGGTCACTAAAACGTGAATTTTTTTAATAAGGGTGAACCAAAGAGCTTTCTGCTCTGTATTTACTCAGAGCAATTACATTGACACCAACAGGAGTACTTGTCTGGGTGAATACTGTAGTTGTCTTTGTAAGGAAACTCATTTTAGTGAGGTTAGCTAGTATTTCTAAAATGGCAGGTAAAGGGTAAAGAGAGGCAGAGGATCTCATGCCTTCTGCTGTTTTTCTTTTCTGATAAATCTTTTGGCCATTGACTTAGCTAGGACGCTGTGTTTGTGATAGGCCTTCATTGTCTGCTTAGAGACTGTTTTAATAAAGTACACTTGACTTCAGAATATGGATAAATCTCAATGAAATAAATCAGCTGTGGGCAAGCATGATTACAGACCTTGTCATCTCCTCAAATAAGTAAGGTAAATCTTGTAGAGAATTGTGTAGTGCAAAACTGAAACACTGACTCTGATTGCCTGTCTTGCAGATTGGCAGTTCAGTGAGTACAAGATCACTGCCATGCTGTCATGGGTTTGTGTTGCGCAATGGCCAGGGGAGAGGTGTTGTGTGAGGTGTTCGAGGAAAAATACATCATCTGTCAAAGATGATGTACCTGTCAAAGATGGTCTGGGGTGTTATACAGTAGAAATTGTCTTTTTGTTGAGATAGGTACAAGATTTTCAAGATGGAGGTGACACCTGAACCTCTTTGGTTTCTGTCTGATGTTTCTAGAACTTCACTTTTTTCCCTGAAGTGTAAATTCTAATGCTACTTTTACCAGCCTTTGTTTTCCAGCAGTTCCTTATGCTACTGGAAGGAATGTTTAAAAAGAAAATTTCTCTGTAACTGGCTGATCTGCAGGAATTAAATCTCTTTCAAACTGGGTGGGATTTTTACTTGCAGACTAATGCATATTTTCTATGGGAATAAAATCTAGGCAGCTCAGCTTTGCTGCTCTTGACTCTGATGGCTAAGAAACAACCCGATGCTGCAACTGTGACTTGAATCTGACAGTTGGTCGTTATAACTGAGCCAGCAGTGCTGCATGCTGCCTTCCTAATGAGATGCTGTATTACCTGATGTTCTGTAACTGTTCATAAGGTACTCCCTGATCTGCCTTTCTCTTGTGGATAATAGCCATTCCTTTAATGTCCTAAGATTAATATTGATATGTAACACTTAAACTGTGACTGCTTCTCTTTATTTGGTAGAACAATAGTGTAAGGACATCTGCAATTTGGACGTTTCCTTTTGGGAAACTGCCAGGCATTTCAATTTCAATCCAGCTGAAAAGTTCTTAAGATTCCCCACTTTAATTTTCCCACTTCTGGCACTGTCAAGGACTGCTCTTGGCTTCTGTGTGATACCAAATGCTGTCAGACCACAGCCAAATGATTCTTACTGCCTCAGGAAAAAAGATGTGAGTCATCTTGGGGTGTCAGGTAACTGAATGGATCAAGCTTGAAAGGTTTGATCTGTTCTGGGACGCCATGCCTTTTAAATCATGTTAAAAACCTATTTAATTTGGAAGTAAGTTTGTATGTGAGCAGGTAAGAATTATTATTGTGATTATTATTGTAAGAATTTCTAACTGGCTTTGAGCAGAGAATGTGCCCATCAGAGTTACCCTATGATTTAATTTTGACAATGTCCCAGTGAAAGCATTCGCCCAGTATTCTTGTCCTCTTCTGGCCAACTACAGAAGTTCCAAGGGCACCTAGATCTGACCTCTTTATCACGGGCTCCTCTCAGACATACTGTGAAACGTTAGGCAGTCTGTTTGGAGTCAACTTTTCTCCAAATAAAGATGAGTCGTTCTATTTCAGCAGTCAATATCTGGAGACTCTGGGGGGTTTATTATTTTTTTCATTATAATATTTAGGAACCTGTTAGCATAGCGTCTTGCAGCTTCTGTTATAAGTGGTGGTGCCGGGTGATTGGTGCGGGACTCTGACGGGGGCAGCTCACGACTGACATCTGCTGGTGGACAAGGGAGCTGCCTCGAGACCTCCCCAAACCGCAGGCAAACTTTGACAGTGAGAAAGGTGAACTGGCAGAAGACGAGCAGAGGAACAGGCTGAATAGGCCAGGTATCCTTTTAATTTTAGTGAGGTGCCTATTTGTGGCTCTTCTGATTTACACAGGCTGATTCTGAGGTCTAGGTGAATTGGGTGGACTTCTGTGAATCAGATCTCCATTGAGTGCAACTTCATGGAGAGACTGCCCTAAAAAAACCACACAGAATATGGATAGAGCTGTGTTGCTAAAGCAAAGCCAGGAAAATGCTTTTTTTCAGGAATGCTTTTCTTGGAAGACTGAGGCAATGCAAGATAGTTTTAGGGGTAGTTAGGGGCTAGATATGACTTCAGGATACAGACCTCAAGGGCATCATCTACGGTTTGGAACTGTGCAGCGAGTAGTAGTGATGAGCTGGAAGGAATAATTGCAATCCTAATAACTGCTTAGAGGAGTAACTAATCTCTAGTCACATGTAGAGCAATCACTCAATAGTTATAATGGCCTGTGAGTTGTCAGAGATCTGGAAATCCAGATGGATTTTTTTCTTTCTCCTAAAATAAGGAAATACAAAGCTTAGAGTAGTAACTGTGAACAGTGAATACAAACAGAAAAAACATATGTGGGTGCTGCTACTCTCTTGGTTGTGTATATGCTCCTTTGTAGCATCCCAAAATATTTGCAGAGGCTGTAGAGACTTTTCCATCACTTCCCTTCGATAATGGTATAACATGCAAACAGACAGCATGTTTCCATTGGGAAGGGAGTGCCTGCTGGAATGGCAGATACTAAACACTACAGCTGGTGTCTACCAACACTTTGTGCTCCTCCCACATATCTGGTTCATCAATGAAAGCCCAGAGAGTTTATTTTTAAATCTAGGGGTTATAGTCCTATGTGTTGGAAGTAGCATAATAAAGTCCAGGCTACTTGGACTTTACCTGAATTATCTAGGAGTTGTCTCTACCAGACTTCTTCCATTGCTGCTGATTTTTTCTTCCTCCCTTGTTTCTGTCTCTTTCGGCAACGGATCTGTTAAGGTTCTCTCCTACCCTCAAATAATGATCCCCAATCTGTTGGTAGGACTCCACACTCCCTTTTGCTTGCATTTTAGGTAGCTGGGAGAAGTGCTTGACTTCTTACAGCGCTGGCACAAGCACAGGATTTTCAGTCAGTGTCTTTGCTTAAGTACTTCCAGTTTTGTTTCAGTGAGAAATGGGATTGTCTGCTTTGTTTACCAGCCTCTGATTAGGTCTACGTAGGGCAATTCTCATGGTGTCCCATCCTTCCCTGGCCTGCTGTGGAGATGGACTCATATGCTTTATCACCCACTTCTTCCAAAGCCTGCACTCTCAAATTTGTTAGATACTGGGAGGGAGGAATTTCTTTCTAATTCTCCTTTAACATGAGGTGTGAAATGATCAACCCAACTAAAGGAAAGTCAAAGGAGATCTCATTGCTCTCTACAACTACCTAAAAGGAGGTTGTAATCGGGCAGGGATTGGTCTCTTCTCTCAGGTGGCCAGTGGCAGAACCAGAGGGCATGGACTTAAGCTTCGTCAGGGAAAGTTTAGACTTGATATGAGGAAAAAATTCTTCACTGAAAGGGTGATTGGCCATTGGAATGGGCTGCCCAGGGAGGTGGTGGAGTCACCGACCCTGGAGGTGTTTAAGGGGAGACTGGATGAGGCTCTGAGTGCCATGGTTTAGATGATGGTTGGTGTTAGTGTTGGTGTTAGTGTTAGGTTATAGGTTGGACTTGATGATCTCAGAGGTCCTTTCCAACCTTGTGATACTGTGATACTGTGATACTGAGATGTAGAATCTTGAATAGCATCAGAAATAGCATATTGATTGCCTAAAGTGTGTACGGAAAGTCCTGCAGCAAGAATTCCTGAGTGTTATCTGTTTAAATATATTTAAAGCGTGCCTCTCGAGGAGCCGCTGAGTGACAGGCACTTTTCTGGTCCCTTTTGTCCATGACCACCTTTAAGAAAAACCACTCATCTGAGCTGCCTATGACACTGACATTTCTGAGAGAGGCAAGGATTCATTTCATTGCATCTGAACTTCCTGATCTGACCTGACCCAAGCCGAGGACACCACACTTCTCTGCTGCATGGTCTCCCCAGGCCATTAGTAAGCTAGTTTGAAATGTAATGGAAAGGAGGTACAGAGCCAAGGAAATGTTTAACCTGATTACGCTCATCAGTAGCACAAATCTACTCACATGGAAGCATCCCAAGTGCTAGTGATGTGCTATTTTTAAGGCTGTCCTGCCTGCGAGTTGTTAAATGCTGTGAGTTTGCTTATAGAAAGCTGTAATAAATCCCACAGTGACAGACACGTATCTTTTTATAACATGCAAAATTGTTTGTGATGTGGGACTGTTAACAGATCCGTAGCTTCTCAGTGTGTGTGTCCTTGGGTTTAATAGCTTAAAGATATAAAAGTACCTTGGATTTTTCCTTCCAGCAGAATTCAGGGTTACCCTAGAGGTGCATTTCCAGGACTAGCTGGCATGTTGCAATTCTGCAGGCAAGACAAGAACTGCAAGGATGTTGCAGAAGAGCCATGAGCTCCCTGTAACAGATGCAGTTCCCCCTACCCCTCCCTTAGCCAAAGCAGCAGCAGTTTGGTTCAGGCTCCAGAGGAGGTAAAGGCCTGGCCACAGCCGGGCAGAGAACTCTGAGAAACCCACAAGGAGCAAAGTGATACAGCAAACACCGATAAGGAGGCTCATCTGTGGCTCTGTTATATGCAATTTGACTGAGTCAATCACTTTTATCCCATAATTATGACAGCTTAAGTGAGCCTTCTTTGAGCTCTCCCTGCTGGGCAGCGTGGCTGCATGGCAATGATCTCCCCTTGCACTGGAACACCTCTCAAGGCAGCTCCTCGAAGCAATGAGATCTTTTTCCAAACCACAGATGGCTGGTAAGCCCCATTTGACCCTTCCCTGGGCAACAGCTGGACTGTACACCCACAAATTCTTCTCTTTTAACAGAGATTAGTTGTTTAGCCTAAGTAAGTAATGTTTTGAAATTAATAAATAATCTAGAGTTATAATATTGTGTGATATAGCATGCTCTTTGTTTAGCTTTCTTAGCATGAGTAACCAGACTTGCTCGGAAGCGCTAGGCCACAAGCTGGGGATTTCTAGTTAAAATCTTTTCCAGCATGTCCAACCTGTTCAGTCAAAACAAGGCCTCCAGAGTCAACAAAACCCAGGAAAATGCAGAGGCTGCAGGGATGCAGATCATCAGCACCAGCTGCATTAAGACAAGATAACAGCCTGTTTGAAAGACAGCGAAGGAATCCAGTGAGCAGCGAGAAGACCCCAGACCTCAAAATTATTATTAGTGGACCAAACCGTCATGTGATGGGCGAATAAATAGCCTGTAAGGGTATAATTGCACAGGGATTTCTTTGTTTGAGTCAGACTCCCCTCCCAACAAAGTCGACCATGCTGCTTTATCCCTCTATTAAATTATCTGTTTTATAAAATCTGATACCTGCGAGTATGCTTTGCAAAACCTCAGATTCCAACTTTGATGTGAACTAACACCGAATAACCAGATGGAAAGACCTGAGAGTCTGCTGAGCAAAACCTTGGAACTCCAGAGAGACCTCACGCTGGATGCCCAGGTGGGAAATGAATTGAGGATAAGCATGAGGGAACTTCAAAACCTTAGCTAAGTGACACAGGCAATTGTGTGTGCATGTTTAATTCTTTACCTATAACGCATATAACCCCATTATGTATGTTTCCTTTATGCAAGAATTGATAGTGTGACCTTATCATCACACTCTATTTAATGAAGTCACGCTCTTATTTAAATACAATTTTTATCTAAAAAAAACTCCCTCAAGGCTGTACTCTGGGAGGGCTTGGCAAACTCTAGTATTTTCCAATGACAGCCTGTATTTCTAGCAGCGCTAAAACACCATGAAGGATGGATTCACATGGGAGATTAATAAACCTCTTGCAATCACCTTTTCTAGTATGCAAAGAAGGGGCATCCAATTTTGTGAGGTTGCTACTGCAGGTGGCTGGTCAGCAAGTCCACCACAGTGGGTCTGCTGGTTTCAACAACATGACGTACTCTGCAGTTTGGGCTTGTGTCCAAGGCCCCTGGTAGGGATTCTCACCCTGGATTCTCACAGCTGGATGTCTTGGCTCTGCCAGGAACTGACGGGATGCTGGAACAGCACACACAGTGCTGGCAGGCAGCAAGTTGCTGGTGCTGTAGGAAGGAGACTTGACAGCAGCGAGTGGGTAGTGGTGTAAAATGGACCTGAAAAGTGCCCAGTACTGGCAGGACAAAACCTGCACGTTTAGACAGATGAAGAGTCTTTGGACTGGTTCAGCACCTTTTTATTACTGCAGAAGCTGCCGGTAGCCTCCTCTGGGAGACCCATCTGAAGTGGTTGAGCTCAAAATGTACCTTGGCAGTGGCCCAAGTGCACAGGGTTCATGTTCAGACCTGGCACCTAAGAGTGAGTTCAGATTACCCAAAGGCCTCCTAGGTCCTTCTCTCTCCACAATGGGCTGCAGACACCATTTCCCAGTGACCTTCAAACATATGTGGTCTCTGCTGCTTAAAAGTATTTTTAGAACAGCAGCCCCTTAGAAAAGTTAATCTATAGCAGTGGGGCTTGAGCATGAAGGTAAGTGGAAAGAGACTGTGCTATTTTGTGCTCTCTCACACGCAGAGCATGCAGAGAGGCAGGGCAGTATTCCCAGAAGGTCATACTGTAGACTTGTACTCAAGGCTCCATGGTTGATAGGGACTGTTCCAAGGCCACTCCTGGAACTGGGCATTGTGCTGGTTGGGGTGAGCACCAGGGTGCAGGTAATGGAATGCCCAAGGTCCAGTTTTAGGGCAAGGAACATGGGGAATAAACCTCAGACTTGATACTCACTAAGCCCAGTCCTAACAGTATGGGAACTCGTTCCCTATGCTATCAAATCCAGCCTGGTGCCTCATGAACATATGCCAGTCTCAGGAAAGAGAGCCCTGTGGGGAAGGAATTTCCCATTTCCAAAACTAAGCTGCAGCCCCAGTGTTATTTCCTCCCCATGAACCGAAAAAAAATCCCTGGGCTCACATCCTTCCCAGAAATGCCAGTCAAAACCCAAGCAGCTGTTCACCCAAAGTACTAATTTTATAGTTCTGTGCGTGTCTATAATCTATTTACCAGCATTCCTACTTCAGTATGTGCCTGTTAATAAGATTAGTAATTAAAAAGCTTGATAGGAATTGGCAAGCGTAACTCCTCCGCCTTTCCCTCCCCTCCAAGCCAGGCTGGCGTGGAGTGTGAGGCAGGACTGGCAGAGTACCTGAGGGAGTGAAGGCTGGAAGGCTCTGCTGAAACCTCTGCCTGCAAGTAGGCAATGGAGAAATCCCGGCCGCTATGGGACAATCCCCTGCAGTTTGTTTTCGCCTGCATTTCCTATGCTGTGGGGTTAGGGAACGTGTGGAGGTTTCCATACTTATGTCAGATGTACGGAGGAGGTAAGTGTGGCTTATGCTTCTTGCTTCCTTTGAGGAGGAGTGTGGTAAGCTTTAAATCTAAGGATATGTTGTCCATCCTAATGCGCTGTCCACCCAGCCAGAGTCCAGGCCAGAGCAGGAGGTCAGGCTTTTTGTTAATTTGTGAGATCTTCTACGGCTGCTTTGTTTTACAGATTCTTTAGTGTAAGTCTTCTAGCCGACAGCTACTACAATAGAGGGACACTTATTTCCTATAAGTGTAGTGAAAGAGTGGGAAGCCCCATCTTTCGTAGAAAGGATGGAGGTAGAGTGAGAGATGTCGGTCTACATGGTATTCATTTATTATTTCTTCTCCCATGGAACCACTCTGAAAGCATCAAAGCTAGTTCAATTCCTTGTTAGTTCACTTGGAATGTATTGAGAAAGGGAAATGCTGATACTGATTTAAGGACCAGCTGTATCATTTCAAGTTGCTATCATTAATGTGTTATCTCTTATACAAATCCTTGCTTTAGGAGGTGATAACTGGCTGCAAATCCGCCTTGAAGTTGGCTGAAACTCCTTAATCAACAGGAATTCCACAGCCAAAGCCTCCTAGGAAGCTTTGAAAACAGGGAATAAATTGGTTTGGGCTCAAAAAAGAAAACAACCCCAAAACACTCTGAAAGTTTATCACTCTCCTAGATCCAAACTGGAGAAAGATGATGTCTGTATCATTTGCCAGCTACAGATGGTGTATGAAGTCACCTTAGAAATCAAAAGTCAGTTCTAATTCAATTACTTTAAAAACAACACTAATGATCTCTTCTAGTATACAGCTACCACTGGTTAATGACCGTGTTTTGAAGAATCCTCATAAAGAACCTCTCTTTATAAGGTGTCCCGGATCTACACTGCTTCTCACACTTAACCCATTGTCGTAGTGTTGGACCCACCTCGGTTGTGCATTAAGTGACACACTGAACGTCTGCCTCATTTGCTTCTGGGTTGATTCTGTCCATACTGAGATGTTTAAATGCCTTTTGCTTGTTTTGTTGGCTTGTGGCTTGCTTTTCAATGCATGTGTGGTGGTAGGAGTTGGTTCATACTGGTTGTTGAAAAGCCAGCTCAGTGCTGGGATGGTGTCAGAGCTGCTCTGTGGAATTCAGGTCAGAAAAATCCAGATAATACACCAGGTGAAATTACAGTAGAAGATAGATGCTGGAGTGGCTGAAGATTTCTTAGGTGTTTCAAATAGCAGAAATGGTAGACATGTAGCATTTCTGCATGTATTCCTCTACACAGATGCTTTTCAGGGTATGGGCTTCGTGTCTGATGCTGAACTCTAGCACAAATCTTAAAATGCAAGTGTTTCTGTACGCAATTAAACCGCACGTGATTAGTTCACTAGCAGCCTGTCTTGGCAGACATCCTGAAGGGCAGTAAAACTCAGACACTGGGGTCTTTGTGTGGTTTATCCTGTTCTTATCAGATACCAGTAGCATAGTAGATGATGAACATTCTCTGAAATGTAACCTAAAGTAGAACACTCGATTAACCAGGAAAACAGGTTCAATAAACCCAAGTATTTTCTGAAAAGCCTGTTTCAGTAAGAATAGTTTCTCCACTAATTTAGTCCTTCCTGGTTGAATTTCCCAGGGAGAGGCAACTCTCCCTACTGTGAAACTCAAAATCCTGAGAGCAGGCTTTGCTTCTCTTAATTGTTTTTCGCTGCCCACTTAAAAAAGGATTTGGTGGCTTTCTGGAGTCTACAAAACCCACACAGACAAAACATCATTTCAGGAACTTAAAAGCTGGATATGCTAGGGAATGGGCTTAGGGGAGGATGCCAGCCAATGCTCGTTTGGCATCTTCTTTGCAGAAAAGTGCAGAGCCAGTCCCTGTCCTGCTCAGTAGAGCGATAGCACCCTTATCGCTGATGTTACTCATAAACTGGGTGCCTGAAGACTTTACAGCCTCCTACCTTTCTCTTCATCAGCATATTGCCGCCTCCTCCTTGCTCGTTTCCAGAGAGCTTCGCTGGAACAGAGCAAAGGAAGGTTGAAACCTCATAGATAATCTGTTGATAAGCAGGCTGGGCCAGGCTGAGATGACACTGGGATGGGTTTACAGCGGGGCTCAGCCCTGACTGAGGAAGCCCCTGGGCACCAGGTGGGATGCTGAGCAGAGGCAAGGGTGCCACTGGCCAAACCTGGTGCCTTGACCAGACCAAGGGCACACTCCGCAGGTTCTGCCAACAGCAGGGGTCTGGCCTGGGGGCTGGTTGGCACTGCAGGGAGCAACACTGAGTGTGAATGAGCAGGTAGATCAATGGATAAAAGCTGGTTCGTACAGCTTCCCTGAGTCATGAGGCATTTTGGCTCTGTTTCGGTCAGGGGCAAAATATGTGTGCAAACAGGGTGCAGAGCAAGGGGCTTGGGGCTCAGCCCCAGCACTCCCAGCTATGAGGGGGTGTTGGGATGAACAGCAAGCCTGGAGCCGCTCCTTCTCCTTGCAAGGTGTTAACACTGAGCACATGGCAATGCTGCTGGGAGGGTGGAAATGCCTTCACAAAATGCGTGACACTGATTCCTACCATGGTACCTGGCAAAAATTCCCCCAGCGGCTGCAGCTCAGACCCTGCTGGGACACAGCGGCTGCGGGAGCTCTTAAACCTCTGACAGCTCCCTTGTGGCATAGGAAGTTATCTAACAGACTAACAAAGGAGTTGTTAATAACGGTAGAGCCAGGAGGTGGGAAATTAATTCCCAGAATAAACCGGATTTTTGCTCAGTGTTTATTTCCAGTTCTTTGTCTCAGTCACTGCCTGGAGTTCATACTTCTGTGGCGCTGCACCAAGCCCATTGCAAGGAATGTTAATGCTGCAGATTAAATCCTAAATAAGGGATGTTTACGTAAATATTTTTGGCTTGTTGTAAAAAGGGGAACAGGAAAGCCTTTGCAAAAATCCGGTTTTTGTCGTAGACAGCAGTGAGCCCCAAGTGAAGGAGGGTATTAATTTCCAACAGGAACTTCAGCTGAAGTGCATCCTGGTTGCTGGGTGGGAATGTACTTTCCTCTTCCTTGCTGCCTGACCACCCATTCCTACTGCTGCTTTTCTGCAGGAGCATCCCTGTGATTCTCCATGCCTGAAAAGTGAGGATGAGCATATGTGGGGCAGGGGAAGGCTGAGTTCCTCTGTCCCAGGGTTTGCTTCTGCTGGTGAATTCTGTGATGGTGGTAGGATGAGGGAGAACAGCTTTAAATTGGGAGAGGGAAGATTTATATAAGACATTAGAAATAAATTCTTTATGATGAGGGTGATGAGACACTGGCACAGGGTGCCCAAGGAAGTTGTGGATGCCCCCTCCCTGAAAGAGTTCAAGGCCAGGTTGGATTGGGCCTTGAGCAGCCTGGGCTGTTGGGAGGTGTCCCTTGCCCATGGTTGCGGGGTTGGAACTGGGTGGGCTTTGAGGTCCCTTCCAATCCAAACCATTCTATGATTCTAGGATCCTAGGGGAAAAGCCTTCATCCCTTTGCTGGCATTTATGGGCTCAGCACGGGTTTTGAGGGAGGGTTCTTTGTAGTTTTGGGGTTTTTAAGTCAGGCCAGCCTTCAACACTTTGCATAATACTCTATTGCTGTTGGGTTTTCATTGAGTACTTAGGCTCTGCTGCAGACCACTGCACACAAAGTAAATCTTTCCCTCGTCCTCTTTCTCTCATTATCTTTTACAAGGTTTGGCTGGTGGTTGGTTACCCTTTAACAGTCCCAGTCCCAAGAACTGCTCAAACCGCCTGCAAAGCACCTGGGCAGTCCCACCACGCCGGAGTGCCAACCAGCACATTTTAACAGTAGAAATCCCAGTGCTGCCAAGTGCCTGTGGAAAACTTCCTGTGCCCAGGCACTCAGTGCCCACCGGCACTGAGGGTGTCAGCTGAAACCCTACGATTCACCCCTAGGCGTTGTGCTGTGCTCTCAATACACAAGGCACAGGGCCCAGCTCCAGCCACCTCCTGGGGCGCTTGTGGGGCAATTTGGCCATGAATAGGGCAACCTGGTGTTCATGATGCTGTTGGCCTGATGAAAGCTGTCTGTTGGGGTTTTCTTGCAGGTGGCTTTTTGATCCCCTATTTTATCATGCTGATTGCCGAGGGGATGCCACTGCTCTACCTGGAGCTGGCCGTGGGGCAGCGCATGCGTCAGGGCAGCATCGGTGCCTGGAAAATAATAAGCCCCTACCTCTGTGGCGTTGGTATGTTCTCAGTTTTCATCTTTTGAAGCACCTGGGGAACATGGGTCGTTTCTGAATGGAGAGCTTTGTCCTTCAGCAAAGAATCCAGGCAGGAACTGGGGTTTTACTGGCTCTTGTCAGGCCAAGCAAAGAGGTTATTTGAACACATACAACATGCGTTTACCCCATCCCTCATGGGGCCTCGGGGCCAAACCCTGCCTCACTGTACTGAGTCCCTGGGCACAGTGGTGTGAGTCCGTCTGTCTTGAGGCAGAAAGCAAAATCACAGTGTGAAAGCCAGCACTTAACCCAGCCCTTGAGGCTGCCCATGCTGAGCTTTGATCCCAGGAGCATCACCTTAACAATCTGAACATTAAGTGATAAAATGGTGCCTTGATTTCCTACTGTCACTGCCCACCATTTGCAAATGTCTGCTCTTAGTTACGTTATTAAATTACCCTGATAGGCCAAACTGTCTCTAATTTGCTTACAGGAACACTCTATTTTTAATGAAACATTGAGTATTTGCCCCCCAGGGGCTAAAACATAAAATCCAGTGCAAGATAACCCTGGTGGGAGGAGGAGGAGGCTGCAGTGGCAGGGAGAGGGCCCTGCAGAGGCAAAGCTCCCCAGAGCATCATGGGATCCTGGGCTTTTGGGGGGTTTGCTGCTGACCGAGCACCTCCCTCCATGCCCACAGGAGTTGCCAGTGTTGTCGTCTCCTTCTTCCTCTCCATGTACTACAACGTGATAAATGCCTGGGCCTTCTGGTACCTCTTCCACTCCTTCCAGGTGCGTGGGTGCCAGGTCACACACCTCAACCCTGCCATAGTAGCTTTGAATTGGTGCTGGATATTGCCCTCCCCACCATCATCACAAAATCTCCTGAAACTTGCCCAGGGTTTTTCTGGGGGGTAAAAAATAAGACAGGGGTGTCTCACTCTAGCAGTTCCCTGGGGGGTTCCTCTTGAAATGTAAGTCAAGGCCACCTCCATAACGCCTTGCTTATATGTGCCTTGGTGGCCATGGTGTCCTGCACCTTGGGGTGGATTTGCCAAAGGCAGAGAGGGTTGGCCCTGGGAGAGAGGATCAGGATGGTCATCCTCACGGAAGAAAGGCAGAATGGGTCTGTCCTTGGGCAGAGGGTCAGAAAAGGTCTGTTCTCGGGGAGAGGATCGTTCCTAGGGAAGAGGATTGGAAGAGATGATCCCCAGGAGAGAGGGTCAGTCTTAGTCCCAGGCAGTGCAATGCAGGGACAAGCAAGTCCGGGGTTCAGGAAGCTACCATCACCTTCACTCCCCCTGTCTCCTACTGGTGCCCTGGATCTCCCTGCTGTGCTGGGCACTCATCGCACGCCCTTTACCTCCCTTACAGGACCCCTTGCCATGGGCCACCTGCCCCCTGAACAGCAACCGCACCGGCTATGAGGAAGAGTGTGAGAAGACATCATCCACCCAGTACTTCTGGTACCGGCAGACCCTGAACATCTCTCCATCGCTGGAGGCCAGTGGGAGCGTGCAGTGGGAGCAGGCACTCTGCCTGACCCTGGCCTGGCTGGTGGTCTACCTCTGCATCCTCCGTGGCACTGAGTCCACCGGCAAGGTGAGAGACGGGCACAGTCCTTCCAAGCCCCAGCAGGATGCAGGGAGGATAAACTGGTGCCAAAAAGGCAGCTGCCATGGCTGCTGTTACTTGCAGTTATAGCATCTCCCACGGAGCAGCCGAGCGCTGGTGCCTCTGCCTCCCTGTTAAACTGTGTCTGAAGAAGGCTCAACGAAAAACCTGACTGATATTTAAAAAAAAAAACCCAACAAACAGAGAAGTCTTTTAAATGCAGCCATCTCTGCTGCAAAACCAGCCACCAGGCTGCTGGCCCTCTGGGAAGCCACTTGCCACAGCAGAGCCGTGCCAAATGTCTGTTTCCCAGTCTTTGCAAAAAAAAAAAAAAAAAGGACATCTATTGGGCATTTTTCTCACTTTTTGTTCTCAGCAGAAGTTATGAGGAGAGGGGGAAAAGCAGCAATGTCCCAGCTGAGCCTGCACTAAGCAGCAAGCTGAGTGAGGGCTGTAATCCCCAAATCGTCTTAGCCAAACGCAGAAAACCAACAAATTGTAAACTAAGAACAATTTCTCAAACTTGCTACAGCTGGCTTTGGGGTCAAAAAACAAGAAAGAAAGAAACAGCCAAGGAGTGTTGAAACAGTGTAATGAAGGCAGGGTCTTGCCAGTGGGAGCATGGGACATTTCCCTGTATCCCATATGCAGGAATGGCAGCAGGCACAGGAAAGGAAGGAAGGGGAGGCAGCTGTGTCTCCAGGTGTGTGACAGGGAAAAGGCAGATGCCAGCTGGCAGTGCAGGTAGGTACGAATTGGAGGAATATTTGGTAAAAACCCAGCTGATTCTCTTCTTGAGGCTTTTGAAGGCATGGGATTTATTTTTTATTTAAATTTGTGGGTGAGCCATTGGGGTACAACAAAGAGGAGGAGATTGAATTCTCCCCTTTTTTTTTTTTGCAAGTGGCTTATTCCAATGTGGACCTTGAACATTTATATTCAAATTGAAGTCGTCAATCAAAAGATTAACCTGAAAGATGTAATTCCTCCCACCTCCAATCCGGGTTACATGAAGTTGAAGTCTCTCACATTTGAATAAAAACAGTCATTCAAGTTTGATTTTGACTTTTTATGAGGTCTGCTTGTCTTCCTCCTAAAGCAGCTGATGAATGACTTTTGCTTAATGCATCCTTGACAGAGAATGGTTACAAACTGGTGTTACTCCACTAAATGCTGCAGAACTGATCTTGTACATGATGCAAATACCTTAGATTTTGTTCTTTTTGTTCCAGTCAAAGAGAAGACCCTGGGAATGGTAGGGCAGGTCTTTCATTGATAAAAAAACTTCTTTAACTAAAACGTAATTCTAAAGTTAGATTTATCTGAAAACATTTCTTTAAAGATTAATAAACAGTAGTAGTAAACACAATAAGGGAAATTATTTATGTGGAGTAATTGAGAATGAGCTGATTTACTGTTATCAGTTTTGCCTATTCTTTAGACCAAGGTATTTCTCCTTCCCCCAGGTCGTCTACGTAACAGCCTCTTTGCCATACTGCGTTCTTATCATATACCTCATCAGAGGATTAACACTCCATGGAGCAGTGAATGGGCTCATCTACATGTTCACACCAAAGGTAAAGAAAAAAGAACACTGACTTTTTCATGAAATGTTATTAGTTACTAAATGTGCAGGTTTTTAAAAGACACCAATGCTCCTTTTCCTTATATTGGATTTTTGCAGCAGTATCTTAGGTTATGCAGCTGGAAACCCCAGCTGGGACCAGCAGGAGGCTGCCGCGCCATAGAATCATAGAATGGTTTGGGTTGGAAGGGACCTTAAAGATCACTCAGTTCCAACCCCTCTGCCACAGACAGGGACACCAGACCAGGCTACTCAAGACGCTCTCCAGCTTGGCCTTCAACACTTCCAGGGAGAGGGCATCCTGGACTTCCCTGGGAAACCTGTGCCACTGCCTCACCACCCTCAGCGTGAAGAATTTCTTCTTAATGTCTAATCTAAATCTTCCCCCTTCCAGTTTAAAGCCATTCCCCTCATCCTATCACTACTTGCTCTTGTAAAAAGTTCCTTTCCAGCTTTCCTGTAGCCCCTTCAGGTGCTAGAAGGCCACTATGATGTCTCTCCAGGTGAACAACCCCAACTCTCTCAGCCTGCCGATCTGTGCCATGGTGCCCAAAAACTGCTTGCTTTCTCCTACAGATGCCAACCTGCTTATTAACATAACCTGCAGCATATCACTTCCAGACTGAGCAGTAACCCTGTCCCCAAACCACCCCTGAGCTAACATGGGTGCACAAACGGGCCTGGTCCGTCTCCATCCCCACAGGCTGGATAGTGCAGTGCTGGGGGCATCCATGCATAGCTCCACACTCCTGCTCTCCCTGTCTGGTTTTGCAGCTGGAGCAGCTGTCAAACCCTAAGGCGTGGATCAGTGCCGCCACGCAGATCTTCTTCTCGCTGGGCCTGGGTTTTGGCAGCCTCATCGCGTTCGCCAGCTACAATGAGCCCAGTAACAACTGCGAGAGGCACGCCATCATCGTCTCGCTCATCAACAGCACCACCTCCATATTCGCCAGCATCGTAACCTTCTCCATCTACGGCTTCAAGGCGACATTTAACTACGAAAGCTGCATAAACAAGTAAGAGCCTGGTATTTTGGCTTGTTTTCCACTGCAAGCCATTCCGGGGAAGGTAAGGGGAGGAGGGAAATACATAACAGCACATAGCCATGCCCCGGACCTGTTACTGTTCTGGTAAAGCTAATTTTAGCATGATTTAAAGTGATGAAGGCTGTGATGAAAGATCAGAGCTGGTGCGCCTTTTGACACTTGGGTGCTGCTGCCAGTCATGGGCCAGGTTAAGAGGATGAGTTTGCCTGGGTGAATCACAGTGGCACTTCTCCCTGCACCTCAGCACAAGTTTTGAGGGGCGAGGGGGCGTCTGATTAATAAAATGGCGTGGTGTTCAGATTCTACCCTTTAAGGCTAAGCCCTGGTGCCAGGAGATCAGCCTCTTTGGCAGTGATGTTCTCAAGGTGCCCAGCAGTCTGTAGGATCGTGCCCCAAGTCATAAAGCTCGCATGCATTCCCTGGAACAGGGCCCACAGAAGTTGTACTTTTACTCATATTTTTTACAGCTTTCAATCTATCTGCTGATCAGAGAGGAAACCAAGCTGCTACTCCCTGCTTATTGCCAAAAGGCTCATTAAATTGGTGGGATGTGGACATGGGACCGGAGGGCAAAGGGGAAGAGACAGCAGCTGGCACTGCCTGGCACCCAGAAATGTCTGCCTGTGAGTGGCACCAGGGGTGCAGGAGCAGCTCCCTCTGAAGCGGAGACGAGAGGAAGTTTGCCTGCATCCCAATATCATGCTAGAAATACCACAGCTCCCACCCAGGAAGATCGAAGCTCTGGGACTGGCAGAGCATCCCCATGCAGGGGTTGGAGGAAGAGGGGACTAGGTATAAAACTGGCATCAATTTTATACTTTGACCTGAAAGCCATAGGATTCCTGTAATCTTTCCCAGGGTGATCCTGCTGCTGATGAATGCTTTTGACCTGGAGGAAGGCTCTTTAACAGCAGACAACCTCAACGAGATGAAAGACTACCTCATGGCCACCCACCCACAGGAATACGCCCAGTTATCTCCACAGCTTAAGAACTGCAGCTTGGAAGCTGAACTAGATACGGTGAGTCACTGCTTTGTGTTGGTGCTGGGGCTTCTCCCTCTCCCTTCCTCCCACTGAATCCGGGCAGCCCCTCAGCCCTGTGTGGGATCTTGTCCCCAAGGTGCAACCTGGCCGGGCCCTGTGTTGGGGCTCATTTCTGCGTCTCACTCCTTGGGATGGGACAAGGGACACTGGCTCAGCCCAACAAGGGGCTCACCTGGCTAGTGGGCAACCGATCTGGGTGGTGTTGCAGCCAGACTGCTGGCTGCAGCTGTGGGACAGGGCAGGTCACAAAGGTGTGAGGTAGATGTTTCTGATAAGAGAGGGACTGTGTTGGTTTCTATCTGGTTGGAATAAATCAGTGAAGATCTCATCAACCTCTGCTGTGCAGAACTGCCACCACAGGTATATTTTTGTGATTGTGGGGAATCAGTCTCATACATCTCTGTTCTTATGTCCCTTATCCAGCTGAGGAGCTGCCCATAACTCACTTCTTCCCTTCTTCTCACCAACAGGCTGTCCAGGGGACAGGACTGGCATTTATAGTCTATTCTGAAGCGATCAAGAACATGGAGGTGCCCCAGCTGTACTCAGTGCTCTACTTCTTCATGCTGCTGATGCTGGGCATTGGCAGCATGCTGGGAAACACTGCTGCTATCCTTACCCCGCTGACCGACAGCAAGGTCATTGCTGCCCGTTTCCCCAAGGAGGTGATCTCAGGTAGGCACCTGGCACGAGTGGGGTGGGCCATGCAGAGAGAGAGAGAGCACCTGTGTGCAGAAGCATTGGTGTCCTACAGCCGTTGAGGGTCCCTCTTTGACCTCAGGTGGAACAGAAAATGTTGAATATGATGCTAGAAAGGGTTTGCCTGCCCTTGGGAAATCCTGCCCAGGCTTCCCAACACACTCCGGATCCTTCAGACTGGTGTCTACTGACCAGTGACACTCAAAAGGCCAGGAAACACTTCAAGACACTTGTAGTGAGTCATATCACTGGTACATCACTTTAGTCACATCTCTGGAATCATGGTTTCAAGACCAGGTTGGATGGGGTCTTAGAATCATAGAATCACTTTGTTGGGAAAGACCTTCGAGATCATTGAGTCTGACTGTACCTGTTCACTACTAAACCATATCCCTAAAGGCTTCATCTACCCATCTTTTGAATACTTCCAGGGATGGTGACTCAATTATCTCCCTGGGCCTACGCTTTCAGCGAAGTATTTTTTCCTGATGTCCAATTTGAGCCTCCACTGAACCTTGAGGCCATTGTCCTATCACTTGTCACTTGGGAGAGGAAACTAACATCCACCTCGCTACAACCTCCTTTCAGGCAGCGGTAGACAGTGATAAAGTCAGGCAGTGATAAGGTCTGACCTCTTGAGCAGCCTGGTCTGGTGGTAGGTGCCCCTGCCCATGGCAGAGGGTTTGGAACTGGATGATTTTTAAGGTCCCTTCCAGCTCAAGCCATTCTGTGATCCCAAATGAGAACCTGATCAGTCTTTGGCCAAAAGTGACTTGCACTCCCGTTTGAGCATGGAAATGAGTTGTCCCATCTTAAAACCTGTTTTAACTGGATGCCCATCAGTAACAGTGGATGCTGCACACACGCATGCTGAGGCTATAGGGTAAGACTGTTTTCTTTCCTGTGCTGATGTGCTGTGACTGTGCAGGTCTAAGAAGCAGGAGTTTGAGGATACACCAGCACATTCACCACCCACTCACTCCCAGGTCTTTCAAAAGGGCAAAAAAATATCTTCCTGCTCTGAGAAAGCTGCTTCCCAACAGAAATCAGTAGAAATCCCACCAGCTTTTTAGTCACAAGGAGTATGACATTTTCCCCACACCATTAGATTCCCAGGTGTAACAGTAGGGTCCCTGTTTTATCCACACAGGTGTCGTGTGCTTCATTAACTGCGTGATTGGCCTAATCTTCACCATGGAGGCTGGAAATTATTGGTTTGATATATTCAACGACTACGCAGCCACCCTCTCGCTGCTGCTCATCGTGCTGGTAGAAACCATTGCTGTGTGTTATATCTATGGGATAAGAAGGTAAATCTTGAACCCTCATAGCAGGATGGCAGGGTGTGACCATGGGCCAAGACATGGAGGGCTGAGGATAAAAATACCATGTTGGGCTAAATTTTTCTCCTCTGCAGTATCAGCAAAGCAATGGGGTCTCCTCTGCCTTGCAGACCCCTTCCAGGGCCTCAGATTCAGGGCTGCAGGGGGATAAGGCTGGCCTGACACCTTCTGTGCAGGCAGGGCAGTGCTAATGAGCCACACACACTGCTCCCTGCTCTTCTTCTCTTTGGTCTCAAAGAGAAGATGACACCAAGCTGGGTGGCAGTGTTGATCTGCTCGAAGGAAGGGAGGCACTGCAAAGAGATCTGGACAGGCTGGATTGATGTGCTGAAATCAACGGGATGGGGTTTAACGATGCCAAATGCCGAGTCCTGCACTTGGGGCACAACAACCCCATGCAGCGTGTACAGGCTTGGGGAAGAATGGCTGGAGAGCTGCCTGGAGGAGAAGGACCTGGGGGTGTTGGTTGACAACTGGCTGAATATGAGCCAGCAGTGTGCCCAGGTGGCCAAGAAGGCCAATGGCATCGTGGTCTGTATCAGAAACAGTGTGGCCAGCAGGACAAGGGAGGTGATTTTGCCCCTGTACTCAGCACTGCTGACGCCACACCTCAAGTACTGTGTTCAATTCTGGGCCCCTCTCTACAAGAAGGATATTGAGATGTTGGAGTGCATCCAGAGAAGGGCGATGAGGTTGGTGAAGGGGCTGGAGAAGAAGTCCTGTGAGGAATGGCTGAGGGAACTGGGGTTGTTTAGCTTGGAGAAGAGGAGGCTGAGGGGAGACCTCATCGCTGTCTATGGCTGCCTGAAAGGGGGCTCTGGCAGAGTGAGTGTTGATATCTTCTCACAAGTGACAGGTGATAGGACAAGGGGAAATGGCCATAAGTTGTGTCAGGGGAGGTTCAGACTGGATATTAGGAAGAATTTATTTACTGAAAGGGTGGTCAGGCACTGGAACAGCTGCACAAGGAATTGGTTGAGTCACCATCCCTGAAGGTCTTTAAAAAATGGGTAGATGAGTTTTTGAGGAACATGGTTTAGCAGAAGATGGGTGTGGTTGGACTTGATGATCTCAAAAGTCTTTTCCAACCGGAAGATCCTATGAGTCCATGATTCAACAGCTCCTTCTGCCGAAACTTGGCTTCTCCTTTCACAGTAAGTCAGCATGAACACAACAGTGCCAGTAAGTCTGGTTTTAATGATGGTTGCCTTTCACATCACTGCTCATCCCTTGTGAGAACTGGATGGTCTTTAAGGTCCCTTCCAACGTAAACCATTCCATGAATTTATGATCTCAATTGAGAACCAGTTCAGTCTTTTATCAAAAGCGACACACACTCCCATTTGGGCATGGAAATTAGTTATCCCATCTTAAAACCTGTTTGAACAAGATGCCCAGGGTTAAAAAAATTCAGTGTCAGGAAAGGTGATTGTAGGTGCTTCCTCAAAAGCTGTCGAATAACAGTGGTGAGAACAACTCAACCACACATGGATGAGTAGTGTTTTCTCCACAGTACTGAAGCATCATTGCTTTTCTCCATCACCTTACACCAGGGGTGCCAAACTCACAGCTCCCACTGTTCTCCTGCTCCTGCAGCATAACGCGCATCACACACTGCACACGTGACCAGCGCTGGTAGGAGCGCAGAGGCAAGGAGCTCGGCGCTGCCGCCAGAGAGAACAAGGTCTCGGGCCAGATAAAACAAGGTGGAGGGATGGATTTGACCCAAGGGCCATGAGTTTGACATCCCCAGCTTACACCAATACTCAGGCCAGAATTTTATTGGCACTTTTATGTGCTGTACCTATTTCTAGTTACTCTTCCACAGTTTGGGATCCTTTTGAAACGCCTGCTATGTTTTTTATTTGATTTCACCCTCACTACATGACCCTGGTGAGCCAGTTCTTCAGACAATACCTCTCTGCTCATTAGTTTCCTTTCCCATCTTACAGATTTAGTTCTGTAGGTCGTTTTGAAGTAGCTCAGATCAAGATATTGATTAAGCGTATGCAGCTGTTCTCAAAAACATGTGTTTGTTTGGTTGTGTTTAAACACAGATTTGAGAAAGATCTTCACACCATGATTGGACGCAAGCCAAACTGGTACTGGAAAGTTATGTGGGCTTTTGCTAGTCCTTTGCTAATTGTAAGCCTATTTATATTTTACCTCACCGACTACATCCTCACAGGAACACTGCAATACCAAGCATGGGATGCCACGCAGGTAAAGTAGTTCTGATTTTTTTGTTTCTTTCCTTGAATTTTTGGTTATTTTTCAACCTACCTTAATTTCTGCAAGGACACAGCCTTCCTTCCTAACCACACTGTTCCACAAAACTGCCTTCTGAAAGCTTGCAGCTGCAGTTGGGGCCATCCTTTAATTTTGTGGAAATGTAAAACAGGGAAAGCTTGACTTTGTGACAATGCCATGGTTCTGTAAAATGGACTCATTTCTCTCTACTGTATTTAATTGACCCATTCAAACAGTAAAATTCATGTCAAAGACCCAAATATCATCTTAAAAATGATACTTTTAACAGAAATATTCCTTCCAAAAAGTGTAGTATTTTGAGCAACATTAGAGGTATTTTAACAGAACTGAGCTGCTGCTGGAATAAAGAGCTTTCATAATTTCCACATACATTTTTCTTCCTGGCCAAAGTGCTTTTGTATGAATGCCGAGCTGTGTATTTATCGCAAAGGAATTACTACTGGATAATCACTGGTTTCATAACCTTCTGTGGAAGTTTTCCCAGCACGCAGAAACAAATTACAGCCATTGTTTTCACGTCATCGCTGATTTGGGACCCGTGGTAGGCCTGGCCTGTTGAGTGGTGTCAGCGTGAGCCCACAGCCTCCAGGAAAGGAACTGACAGGGGTCAGTACCGAGCCACCTCATTAAGAAACACCAATCAAGCCAAAATCTGCTCTTTGTCAAAGCTTACAGAAAAATTTTCCCCTCTATGACAAGGTTATCTGTTTAATGGATGAGGAAAAGGCTGTGGATGTGGTGTACCTGGACCTTGGTGGACTTTGACATCGTTTCTCACAGTATTCTGTTTGAGGAACTGGCTGCCATTGGCCACCCTGTGCTGGGTCAAAACTGGCCGGAGGGCCAGATCCAAAGGGTCATAGTAAATGGAGTTAAATTCAGTTGGAGGCCGGTCAAGAGTGGTGTTCCCCAGGGTTCAATGCTGGATCCAGTCCTGTTCAATATCTTTATTAATGATCTGGATGAAGGGATTGAGTGCACCCTTAGCAAGTTGATGACACCAAGCTGGGTGGAAGTGCGGATCCCCTTGAAGGAAGGGAGGCTCTGCAGAGGGATCTGGACAGGCTGGATCAATGGGCTGAGACCAACAGGATGAGGTTTAGCAAAGCCAAGTGCTGGGCCCTGCACTTGGGGCACAACAACCCCATGGAGCGTTACAGGCTTGGGGAAGACTGGCTGGAGAGCTGCCCAGCAGAGGACCTGGGAGCTTTGGCTGACAGACACCTAAGTATGAGCCAGCAGTGTGCCCAGGTGGCCAAGGCGTCCAATGGCATCTTGGTCTGTATCAGAAACAGCGTGACCAGCAGGACCAGGGAGGTGATTTTGCCCCTGTGCTCAGCACTGGTGAGGCCACACCTCGAGTACTGAGTTCAGTTCTGGGTCCCTCACTACAAGAAAGACATTGAGGTGTTGAAGCATATCCAGAGAAGGGTGATGAAGCTGGTGAAGGGTCCAGAGAAGAAGTCTTATTAGGAGCAGCTGAGGAAACTGGGGTTGTTTAGGCCGAGGGGAGACCTCATCACTGTCTACAGCTGCCTGAAAGGAGGTTGTAGTGAGGTGGGTGCTGGCCTTTTCAACCAAGGGACAGGTAACAGGATGACATGAAATTGCCTCAAGTTGCACCACGGGAAGTTCAGAGTAGACATCAGGAATTAATAATTACCACTGGAACAGATTCCCCAGGGAGGTGCCTGAGTCACCTTCCCTTGAAGTGTTCAAAAGGCAGGTAGATGAAGCGCTTTGGGATATGGTTTAGTAGTGGACAGGTATGGTTGGACTTGATGATCTCAAAGGTCTTTTCCAACCAAGTGATTCTATATTTGGCAAAGAAAAGCACTGAGGACAGTTGTGGGCTCTTCAGCCTGCAAATGCTTCTCAGATGTCCTGTTTAAACATAGAATTGCAGAATATCTCAAGTTAGAAGGCACCCTCAAGGATCATCGAGTCCAACTCCCTGCTCCTTGCAGGATCCTAACTGTACGTAATTTTACATCACTGTAAAAAGATTCAGTTTGCTTTTAAATAATGTTGAACTTTTACTTAGGACAATAAATAAGAACAATGAAGGCAGAATCAAGAAACTGTGCAGAGCAGCTAGATACGAAAGCTGTTGCACAATGTATGTGCTGAATCTCTTTTGACCCAAGGCTTTGGATTTCAATTTTTTGATAGCGGATTCCAACAAGTCTTTTGCTTCATTTATTTTTGTGGCTAAGTAAGGTGATCCACCTTTATCAGGATGATTCAAAACTGTGACACTTCTCTGGCTCTGCTCCAGACAAGACTGCAGGGCGCTGAACACCACACATCCCAGAGACCAAAGGCTTCCTCCTTCCTTTGCAGGGTCAGCTGGTGACAAAGGATTACCCGGGCTATGCCTTAGCAGTCATCGGGCTTCTGGTGGCAGCATCCACCATGTGCATCCCCGTGGGGGCACTAGTGACTTTCATAAGGAAGAGACTGAAGAGGGAAAACGTTTCAACCGTTGCATGAATGCTGATGGCTGGATTTGGGAAGTTCTTACCCCCATCGTCAGTGACTGGGCACTTCTGGAAGACAGCAGCAACCATTATTTGTAGCAGCTATTTATAGAGTTGAGAATTGTGGGTGCTATATTGACCAAAAAGTGCTCTCAGGAGGCTCCACAACGGCTTGGAAAAAAAAAAAAGCTCTTCTGTAACAAGATGAAGCTTTACTACAGCCTCTGCAAGAGGGGAAAAAGCAGAAGAGCAGCTCACAAAATGCTAGCTAGCACAAATTAACCAGCCTATCAATCCTTTACACAATGTTAGGTAATTTTCCACTCGTTGTAGCACTGCCTGTGTGGAAACATGAGCAACCAACTAAGCGTGTTCCTGCACCGAAGTACTGGAGAATGCCCTTACCATTCAAGAAAGTCACACTTAAGCATGAACGTTATTTGAACTGACATCTGTATTTCATCAGCAGATGAAGCTGTTGAAGTCTTACAATGCGAATGTGATAATCCTTTTCCTACAAGGGAAAAGTCAGCAGGATGATATTTGAGATAACTGTGGCCAACACTGCTTTTTCTATATTTTTGTTCATATATGTACACAGTTCATACATATACACACATATATACATGAGCTGCAGAAGTTCTCCCATCTCCAGAAGTAAAATTCCAATTCTAGTACGTAGTTGTGCACTGTGCTGTACTTTGTATTTTCTAGGGACACACTTTAAGTACACTAAAAGAAATCTGTGATAAAGCTACTTGGTAAGCCCCACCCAAACCAAAGTATGCCATATAATTAGCTCTGACAAAGTTCATATCCAGGTATATTTTAATCATGAGATGTAACAATCCAGAACTAGTTAATTTCCCTATGTGGAAACATTTTATGAAGAAAGCAACATTATTAAATTGTAAGCTTAATGTAACAGAAAACACTAAAATTTTATCTATGAACTTTAAAGAGGTCACTCTGCAGAACAACATTAGAGACACACTTGTGGGATGTGGTTCTTAATGTAGTCTTAACTATGTCACGATCAGAAGACGAGAAGTGCCTTATGGAAAAAGGATTAATTTCAAACAAACATTGTTAAAGTACACCAACACAAGCCTCTCCCTCTGGGGCAAAAAGCAAGAGGTAATTGTACAGCCTTAAGGGGTGGGTGAGACCTTGACAATGACAACCAACACCAACAAGACATGCTCAGTCTGCAACAGCCTCTAGAAACAGGACACATCTCCCTCCCCAGACTTCCCTAACAAAGGAAAGACAACTTTTTCACATCTCAGTTTATTAAAAATGGATACCATAAACAAGACCTGTACAAAAAAAAATCTGAAATTGCCCAGAATTTGGTAGCAGTTGCATGGTGAGAAGTTATCGTCTTGGGCCCCCTCTTCCTCTTCCACGACCTCGGCCTCTGCCACGGCCTCTGCCACGGCCTCTTCCAGCAACTTCAAGGAAAAAAAAACAAAAAAAGGACAAACCAGTGAGACCCAGGAATATTTTCATTTTGATTAAAACATTCCATATCAAACATAAGCAGTACAATGTCTCATGACAGGGAAGCGGAAAATCAGATACTAATACTGTTAATGCTCAGCTTCAGACAATATTTTCATCTTTTGTGTTAGGTTTTTCAGTATAAAACTTCCATAGGCAATTGTCTGTCTCTGGTTACATTGCAGAAAACAAGGGGTATAGTGATCAAATGCTCCAAGTCTGACAGAGAACTGTGATTACTCTTCTTTTTTTTGGTAAAATCTAGTTTTTCATGCATAAGAAAAAGCACTCACAAGACAAGTATTTTCTTACTATTCAATACAGTGGAAGAGACTTTTCTTTTTCCACAGCTCACATTACAGTTTATAAAGCACTCTGCTAAAAGGAAATGTGAGTTTTAACGCGCTGTGGAATTCCCAAGCCCAACCTTTCTCAGGCACTATGTGATAAGGCAGCATGTTGAAAGGATCCCACCACCAAACTCCTCCTACCAAGCTCCTACTGTTTTCGACGGAAACTCTACCAATTTTAGATGCGACTCTCAGGTCTTAGCTCTGTCCTCCTACTTTTAAACACTGCTATTTAACAGTAAAGGGAAGACAGAATCACAGAATAATTCAAGCTGCAAGCAACTGCTCGGAGTCATATGATCCATATGGTGATAACATGTCATTTTACCCCTTGTTCCTAAAAGAAACAAAACCTGTCCCCCATCAGGTTCCAAGGTCAACCTACAAACTTTTGAAATTACTAGATAATGTCAAACAAATTTGTCAATGTAAGGCCCAAAAAGATACCAAGAAAGTTAAAATTCTGTGGAAGTGAGTGGCTGGGCAGGAGACACAGAATGGCATCCACAGGCTGTAAAAATTATTCTGTCCCACCTGACAGCAGGTAGGTTAGAATCGCAGTAAAGACAGAATGAACAGAGACACAGGCAAATCCATGAGAAACAAGGGGTGATGTGTTTTCCTGGTGATAGACTGACTCTTTGTAAAACACATGGGAGCATCAACATCCAACTCAACAATTACAGCACCTACATGCATCAGTAGAGTCGTGTTCACTAAGTGCCAGCACTCAGACCCAAGGCACACATGCCATTTAAATCTCTCAGCCAGCATCCTGCCTTCCAGCAACAATTTCATTTGCCAAGGACATAACATGTGTTACATGCTTTTGAAGCTCAGGAGCATTTACAGATTAAGGCAAAGTACAGCACAACACAGCTGCAAGTCTCTGAGAAGGCTTCAGCATAATGAAGAAGCAAGGAGTAACAAAGAAATAAAGGGTGCTATCACAGCCCCTTTTCTTTCTTTAAAGTTAAAAAGAAATAGTGATGTTTTTGTTCACACCACATTGTGAGGTTCAGAAAAAAAATAATCCAGCCATGCTCAAATTTCTCCATGTGGTCACATTATTTTTAATGGACATGAGAAGAGCAAAACCTTGCCAGACTTGCACTTTGTGATGCACACACCTGAGGGTTCCTTATACTGTGTCAGTAAGGTACATTAAACCAATTCATAACATATGTACGGATCAAAGACCACAGATTCAAACACTTAAAACACTTATTACAGGAGCAAAGGTAGGACATTACTTTGGATCACAATTAGCTTTCACTTCAAACTTGTTATACTAAAACAGACACATTACCCATTGGGCAAAATATGTACTGTCTGAAGACAACCCACAGCATTTCTGGGTCTCATTGGGTATTAATCTTTAATAGTGTAGATTAAAACTCAATTCCTCTCTGTACTGTCAGGCTTCAAAGGAAAAGGTTTTTGTTTAACAACCTTTTGGGGAAAAAAAACGTTCTGCAAAAAGCACAGAACAGAACACAACTGGGAACCAAAGCCAGAGCGCTGCTCACCAGAACACAGCTTCAACTCCCTTAGATTCAATTCTCTGACAGATTATTTTTATGGACAATCAAGTGAGATTTCAGCAAAGCATTCAGCACTGTTCAAGAGGCTATTCTGGCACTTTCTTATTAGAGGCTATGAAAAGTTTCCCATACAAACTGGAGAAACACAGCAAACATGCAGAGAAGAGGAATCTAAGTCTTCTTGGTGTTAGCACTGAGACTGTGACAGGTTAAGATTTACTCAGGTTTGTTAAGAACTGATGTGAAGCTGGCGGGCAAGGCAGACTTAGCCATTTCAGTATCAAACTCTCAAAGATGAAGGAACCAACTGCCAAATGCAGACATTCAGATGCTCAAATCAATGTCTTCAGATTCAGAGTACTAAAATGCTTACAAAGGCAGAACAAACACAGACTGGGAAAGCACACTTACCTGCTTCTCTTTTCTTGGATTTAACTTTCGGTTCAACATCCACTAGCAAAGTATCCAGAGGCAAACTGTCCGGCAGAATGAAGTATCGGATGTTATTCCCTCGAATACTCAGTGTCTCCAACTGAACGGGTTCTCTGTTCTTCAATGTCATTTTCACTGCTTTGAGATGCGTATTCATACTGACATCCACACCTGAAACAAAACAAGTCTAATTTCAGGGATGAACACCTAGAATATGGTCCCTTGTTGGCTATTTTTTAGAATGCACATGTTTCAAGATTTATCTTGTTCATTTAACACTTGCTTCTGCTATTCATTAATTAAGCCCCTAACCAAAGGAAACCAGATCTTCTCTCTTGAATTACGCTTGCTAATTTATCAGTCACTGCCTTCAACACCTCATTGCTAGAGGTCTTTACTAGGTCTTAGGGACACCTGCTGCAATTTTGTAAACGTTAAAGCAGTTCCTTTGAGTAACAAATAAACTGCTTTTTTTAACAGAAATCCAATACTCGTCTTTTGACTCTTCTAGGAAGAAACAAAACGAAGCTCTGAGGAGGAAAAGTAACCTGATCGTTTCCTCTTTTTGTAAGCCTTAGAAAAAGTGCAGCAGCATTTATTTTCTGATAAAATACATCTAATACTTGTGTGATATGTTCTATGGAGGTACACACTGCAAGGAACAATCATTGTGGTAACGAACTCTGTGAGCAGCCAGTATGTAAGAACTGTATGGAATGAGTGCTGCACTCACTATGCAGTGCTAAGCATAATCTGAAACAAAAAAAAAAGTCTCAGTTGAATAACAGCCCTTAAAATACTGAAAAGCATCCTATTTTTGCATATCACAAGTCTTGCATGGGATTTGATATCAAACTATGAAGATCAAAATGAGAGCAGCTTTTTCAGATCAAAAATTTAGGCAGAAGATGGAAACTGTAGTTTACAAGCACCTGCTAATTCAGGGACACGGCACCCACAAGAGCAAAACATTTTGCATGTTCAAATTTCTGTAGGAACAATCCATTGTGGTAAAAATAATTATTGTTTTGTTTCATAAACATAGAAAGACAAACTGTAAGACACCTTACCAAGGTAAACGATATAAGTGAGTAGCAGGCCAGAACCAGAACAACCATTGTGTTGTGCCTATTCCATGTTTTTCTGTCACCTCTCCTTACTTCTACATTTCACACAGCTCTCTGACAGCTGCACTCCACCTGACCAGCCCCCTTAGTCTGTGTATCCCAAGCATGTCTCCTTTGGCCAACCAACACATTAAGAGGAAGAAGAGATGGTACAATTTGCAGAGGGAACAGCAATTACAAACATAGTTTATGCAACAGGGTAAAGGGAAGACTCATTTTAAAAATACGGATCACATTCCAAGTTTTTACAGAATCTTAGCAGAAAATGAGAGACTTTGCTCAACAATTAAACCTGTAAGAGCTCTGGGGTCAGGAGACAAGCATTTTGTTTGCTTCCTACCTAGCTGGGTTCAACAGAGCATGCTGCAATCAGGTACCAGGGTGGTGCATTCATGTCTAATCCAAGCTGATGGATCCAGCTGCAAAATAATGCCAGTTTTGAACTTTGCCAAATCTCAGCAGATTGCTACTGGCCAAAAAGCAACTAAGCAATCCTCTGGAATCCAACTCTGCCGAGTTCGAATTTTATCTTTTAACAGCCTAGGCAAAAGAGCTTCTAAGAGCAGCCTGGGGTGAGTGAAGGACAGGAGATCAAGCACGTTCATCCACTAAAACTGTAAGGGTTTGCTTCATTAGGTACAACGAGCCCCACTTAGACACCCAACTCACTCTCAAGTAACATCAACGTGAACGTTCTCAGAACAATATCCCTCACTAATATTAGTAAAGCAAACAAATGAGCCCCCACATTTTTCAATACGCATGGGAACCATATGATGAACCATCAAATCCTTCCCTGCAGCTGCCAGTTCAGTGACACACAAAAACACCTGCTGGGCAGTAACACTCACAAATTTACATTACCTGACAGACCTTTTCTAACAGCAGGGGACCAGATTCTTGACACTAGGATTCCTTTTTACCCTGTACCTCCCATCAAGCTGTTTATTTTCAAATGAGTTTTATGAAGTCAATGCTAGTATATGGAACTTGCATATGGAATTTGCAAGTATATGGAATTGTTGGAGCAGGTCCAGAGGAAACTATGCAAATGATCAAAGGGCTGGAGCACCTCTGCTATGAGGACAGGTTGAGAGAGTTAGGCTTGTAAGGCCTGGAGAAGGACATTTTACAATGGTGGCAAGTAGTGACAGGACAAGGGGAAACTGCTTTAAACTGGAAGAGGGAAGATTTAGATCGGACATAAGGAAGAAATTCTTCACGATGAGAGTGGTGAGACTCTGGCACAAGTTGCCCAGGGAAGCTGTGGCTGCCCCCTCCCTGGAGGTGTTCAAGGCCAGGTTGGATGGGGCCTTGAACAGCCTGGTCTGGTGGGAGGCGTCCCTGCCCACGGCAGGGGTGTTGGAACTGGATGGGCTTTGAGGTCCCTTCCAGCCAAACCATTCCATGATTCTATGTTACGCAAAGATGCACGTCCATAGAAGTTCACCTCAGCCAGAGCTAAAGCATGCCAAACAATTAATTAATTTTTACATTAGAATTGCCTACACACAAAATTTAACTGATTTACGACCAGATCAACACTTAACATTTGCCATTTATCTGTATTGCCATTAAAAATAGTCTTTCCCCTTCTAGCGATTCAGCTGCAATGTTTTACAGGACTAAAGCTTATGACAATTTCACAAATGAAATCAGATGTACTGAAACACCTTATAAAAACAGAGTTGTATACCCACTACCAGATTGATAAGGCAGTAAAGCTACATCACTAGCATTACCATGCTCCTAAAATAGAATATCATGCTTCATCAGCTCTGCCAACCCTCTGAGAAACTTCACTTCCTTCAACTCCAAGCCCGTTCGTAACCAAAGCCTGCTGTCAGGCTCAGTGGCTCCCAGGACTCCAACGACTCCCAGGACTACTGCCTCTCAGCAACTTCTGCCAATGCCCAGACTCTTCCACAACAAATGCACTGTAAGCACGTGAATCAAAAAGAACATCTTCTGTGTCTTACAAAGAAGGGAGTACAAAACAAAAAGCTCAGCCCAAAGCAGGGCTGCCAATTGTTAGCAGAAAGGGAACATGCAATGCCGTTCTATGATTCTATGGCCCCATTCTATGGTCTAGTGGGGGTGTCCCTGCCCATGGCAGGGGGGCTGGAATTGGATGATCTTCAAAGTCCCTTCCAACCCAAACCATTCTATGATTCTACTTTGCCAGTCACTCATCTCACCATACCTGTGATGGTGCCATGCACCTGTGTCCCATTCTTCAGTTCAATGGTCACAGTCTCATGGCTCAGCTTCATTAGAAACCTAGAAATTGAAACAAAATTCGTTCACTTGGCTGTAAAGTGTTCAACATCCTGTTACAAAAAAACAATATACACCAAGTACTCATACATCCCAAGTTTCCAAAGATAGCATCCCTGTAGTTCACGGATCCTCCTGAAGATGGTCAGTAAAGCATTACATGGGAACAGGGCACACACACACAAAATAGGGATAAAACCACCCAAAACAGGGATACAAACACACAAAACAGCGATGCCCCTGCTCACTGCAGGTGGGCTGGACTGGACGACCTTCGTAGCGCCTTCCAACCCAAACCATTCTATGATTCCATGAAAACAGCCCCACGTCCCACCCAACCACGGGGAGCTGGGGCGCCTGATAGACAACCGTGCTGAACCCAGCATCCCGGTTCCATGCCGAGCGTCCAACATTTGTACCAAGAAGGAAAAAAAATAAAGTTTAATATACCCCAGGAACGCAATCCTGACCAAACCCAGGAATTTTTTTCCCCCGAAAGAGAACGGGCTTTACAGGGGAATCCTTTCCAGGAGCCCCCAGTCCCTTTCCCCCCAGACTAGCGGTGCCGGAGAGCGGGACCCCTCCACGGCCCTGCAGCCCGGCCCGGCGCCACCGCCACCCGTGGGGGGGGGGGGGGAGGGGGGTTCCCGCCCGCCGCCATTTTTGGGGCGTGCGGCCATTAAGGCCCGCAGGCTTCCCTGCCGCTGCCACCGCCCGGCAATCCGCCTCCATCCGCTCACCTGACGAGCTTCATGGCGGCGGGCGGCCGGCACTAGGGGCGGGTTGGAGCCGCGGCCGTCCCGCAGAGGAGAGGAAGAAGCCCCTCTTCGGGAAGGCGCCGAGGCGCGGGCAGTGCGGAGGCCTCGTCCTCCTCCACCACCAAACAGGCCGCGCCGCGGCCGCCAGCACTGAATAGGCGGAAGGGGCGGGGCCAGCGCCGCGGCGCGCGCCTCTGGGTCTCGGTGGGGCGGGCGCTGGTTGTGGCGGGTGAAGAGCGGCTGCTGCTGGGCTTTCACAGCTGCTGTGACACCGAAGATGCCGGCAAACAACCTCTCTGGGGTTTTAGAAAGCGAAGCGTCCTTTATTTCAGCGCTGGGCGCGTGAGGGAATGGTTTCCATCAAATATAGAATTATAGAATGGTTTGGGGTGGAAGGAACCTTAAAACCCATCCAGTTCCATCCTCCTCTGCCGTGGGGGGCTTTAGATTACAGATTAGGAAAAAATTCTTAGCAATGAGGGCAGTGAGGCACTGGCACAGGTTGCCCAGGGAAATTCTGGATCCTACCTTCCCCCACAACTCTTCCAGGCCAGATTAGATGGCTGGTGGGAGATGTTCCTGCCCATGCTGAGAAATAGTTCCTAAGGAACAATCTGGGAAGAGTCTACTCCAAAGCACAAAATGCACCACAGGCAGCAGATGTAGAAAAGTTGAATATTTTATTGTCATTTCCGAGTACACCATTTGTGAATTTAGAAACACGGCTCTTTGCAAAGCACTGAAATACTGGTGCTTTCCAACTTCTAAAACCTACTTCATTCTGTTTTCCAAACCTTTCATATTACCAATCGAAGTTTGGTCTTTGCTGCAGCAAGTTCCTCACCAAAGACGCAAAGATTTAGTTCTAGACTGCAAGAAAACCGAACCGCATTTCAAACGCCACCTGCCAGTCAGCCAGAAAGACCATTCCTTTCAAGTACTGAGCCTATGATGTTGTTGTACTTTGTGCCCAGGATGGAGTTCACCTTTGAAAATTTTAAGTTAGAGGATTCTTCCAGTTAACCCTCAACTGGTATTCCCATTACAGCATCTAGAAGCAAACGGATACTTTGCAAGTACTAGCGCTTATGAACAGGTTATGTTTACACAAAACCCAGAGAGGCCTCCAGAAACATTCAAGGTTAAAATGAACAGTTTAACAGTTGCAAAAAATCTGTACATATTTTCAGTCATAACACAGGGAAACACTGGAGTACCAGTGTTTTCTGTTCTAACTTCAATAGTGAGAACTGTGCTAGTCCTAGTATTCTACATGTTTCTCCCCCTGCCCCCCCCTTAATTTTATAATTGCAATCTGAATATACAGCTGTACTTACAGGAAATATTAAACAATGCACAGCGCCTTAAGCAAGTTCCATGTCTGGTTTGGAATAAACCATATAAAGTAAGTGACAAAGTAGTTTAAAATTGGTCCTTGAGTAGGATTATTTGTTTTTATACAGCTTGGAAGCACTAAATTTAAAAAGACACATTTATTACTAACCAGCACAAATTATTCTGTAGCTTTTTTTTTTCCTTCTTTTTTCTTTTTTTAAAGAGTGTGTTACATGGTCATGCATGAAAAGCAAGCTGCTGCCCCCAAGTGCAAACATGGAGTTTAGACTAAACGCTTTCTCCTCAGGTTCTTATTCCTTCTATCATGAATTATTTCAACATAACCAAGGACAGAAGCAGCTGACTAGCAAAACAATATGAAGTTCACCTTTTACGTTGTGACCCATTCTTAAAGTAATGGGATAATACTTTGGACCTTTAGCATAAGGAAGGTTCAATAAACACTGCAAAGGATTTTTACATTCTTCAATTTCATTTACATCTTCAGAAAGAAAATTCTACATTTTAACTCGCTAAACTAATGAATCATCATTTGGAGACTGTAGTATTGAAACAGTGCAAAACATCTGCAACTTCAGGAACATCCAACTACACTGCCCTTCCACCCAAACAATGATTAGTAGAATATTGCATCAGTCCTAGATAAACAAGACAGGACAAGAAGCTCACTTTAAAAGAGCATTACGATTCAAAAATCTTTTATATTTAGTGAAAAGAATCCACACACAAATATGCACAAAGGACTCCTTAACATAGACTTTATCACAACAAATGTAATCCAGCTCTAAGTCTTGGAACTAAACTTTTTATTGGTAGGAAGTCGTGCTTGTTCAGAGACTGCGATTAGAAACTCTATTATAAATGCTTCAACATCTGGGGGTTTTGATATGTGAACAGCATCAGAGCTCCCTCCTGTCAAACGAGAGACCAAAAATTCAGCTGAAGCAGCCCAGGTGGACGATGGGCTTAAGCAGTCCATTTACACCTCAAAGCATTCCAGACACCAAAAAGCTGGCTTTCATCTTTGCATTATCTCAGTAAGAGCGAAGCCCTCTCCACTAATGCAATATTCCAAAGACCATTGTAACTAAGACTGTCGAGTCAGGTCTCGATTGAAAGCTACCACCACCAAAGGACACAATTTTCTTCTCCCCCAATCCCACGCTGCCAAAGAAGAAGGTTAGAGACCACTATTCGGTGTGGAAAGCAGGTCAGTAGAGACTCCAATTGTGGCCTGAGGAATCCTCAGTACCAAGCCGCTTTCCACACACACAAATTCAGTCCATCTTCTCTTTCTGGACCAGCTTGGGTGCATCTACAAAATCCTTGCCGTTGTAAAGGATGATGGCAAAAGTTCCAAAGCTTGCACTTCCCCAGAAAAGCACATAGGCCAGTGTCTCAGTCCATGTATCACCTGTTAAGAGTCAGATAAACATTTCTTTTGGTTCATTACATCCAATTACCAGAGAGGTATTTTTAGTACAAAAGCAAAATATTTCAGGCCCTAACCTCACTTGAAAGCAGATCTCTGAGGGAAAAGTCCTACTGTTGTCTTTTTTTCTTTTCTTCCATTTCCTTACCTAATAAAACTGTGTTTGCCACACAGTTCTTGGAACACTTTGAACAGACATCTACAGAAGCTGGAGTCAAGAACTCTACTGGCACTAATGTTAAAAAAGTCAAGGCAAGAGCACAAGGCAAAAACTCCCAGCAGAGATTTAGATTAGAGGGACATCTATCAGAACAGGCTTACACCTACATCTGACTTTTCTGAACTGTCTTTCTGCTCAGAATTAGTTAGGTATTCTTGTGCGTAAACTTTCAACCAATAAACCTAGATGTCTACTTGGGTGCAGCTAAATCTGGGAGCAATTAACAGCCCCTTAAGCAAGTTCCACAAAATATTTAACATTGTTTTCTACAGTACCCCAGGTTCTTCCACATTAATGACACAATTCTAATTCCTCAGTCTCCAGAGCTATGCTAAATCACCTTTTAGTATGACTGAGAAGCAATTTTACACTGAGTAGTTTCTGGTAACCATTTATAGAAAGTTCACAAACAAGTAAGCTAATTTTGTGACATTAAATTCCATAGTGACTTACCAGCCATTAGCAAACAGATAATGCACATGGAGAAAGCAACCACCATAATAATAGGCAACTGGGAAAACAGAAAAAGAATAATCACTTGATATAGTAATACATATATTCCTTATTTTCCTTTAAGGTGAGCTGTACTGCAAAGCTATTTACTTGCTTTGCAATGAAGTGGCTTTCATTCCTGATTCACCTGCTGTGAGGTACAGAGAGTTCCAAAATTTGGAAGAGCGTGTTTAATAACTATGCTAAGAATTAAAATACACCTTCCACCTATAAAAAGAGAGGTTGAGGTTTGTGGTTTGTTTTTAAAAGAAAAAATCCACCAGTCACCAGTTAAAGCCACAGTGTCCCCAAATCCCATTTCATAGAACAGAAAGGGAGAAAAAAAGAGGGGTCGTGTGGGCTGGCTGGTGTTACAGTCTATGCTTCTGCATGAAGCATGAGAAGAGATCTGCAGAATCAGCTTGTGAAGGAGGAAACAGTCATTAATGGTGACTGGTAGAATTTCTCCCTTTCGACTTGATGAAGCAGATTTAAAAAAACCAAGCAAGCAGCAGTTTTTTCAGTACCTCAAGGACACTCCGTTTTCTGTCAAGGGAAGAGTCTGGTATTAGTCCTATAGCAGGTATCTTAGAAACATAACCAGATTATAGGGATGCTTCGTTACTAATTAGATAAGTTCTATTTAGTCATACGAAGCAAGTGACTAAAACGTTGCGTGTGTTTCTCCAATCACAAATGAAGTCTCCATACTCACAGCTAAGAACTTCCAATCTTTCTTGACATGTAGAGGACTAGCAGGTTCTACTTCGTCTACTGAATAATTTCCAAGAAAAAGATCAATCGCATCCTTTAAGAAAAACAGAGCAAGACTTAAAATACAGAATGTTTACCAAATCCATTTCCCCTCAGTTAAAAGCCTAACTTACTTGTCTAAATCCATCAGAAAAGTTATTTTTGTAGTAACGTATTAGGGAGTTCCAGCCATCCATTATTAAGCCCCACTGAGTTCTCTTCCCAGTTCTGCAAAAAGAAGTTTTGAAAAATATTTAAAACAGACTTATAAATTAAGGAAGATAATTTCAGATTTGCAGTTTTTTCGCCACTCATGTGTACTATGTTTAATGAGCCTTTATTTACCTGCATGTAAAAACATTTATTTCCAACCCAAATCATTCCTTCCTTCCAACCCAAGCCATTCTGTGATTCTGTCTTGTTCACCTTGGAGAAGAGAAGGCTCCAGGGAGACCTCATAGCAGCCTTCCAGTACCTGAAGGTGCTACAGGAAAGCTGGGGAGCGATTTTTTACAAGAGCAAGTAGTGATAGGACAAGGGGGAATGGCTTTAAACTGGAAGGGGGAAGATTTAGATAAGAAATTAGGAAGAAACTCTTCATGATGAGGGTGGTGAGACACTGGCACAGGTTTCCCAGGGAAGCTGTGGATCGCACCTCCCTCAAAGTGTCCAAGGCCAGGTTGGAAGGGATCTTGAGCAGCCTCGTCTGGTGGGAAGGTGTCCCTGCCCATGGCAGGGTGTTTGGAACTGGATAGGCTTTAAGGTCCCTTCCCACCCAAACCATTCTATGATTCTATGATTTATCTAGTGCTGCCTCTGAATTATCACCACACATACTTCTAACAAAGTCCGAAAGTAAGTTACACTTTTTTGTCCCACTATATAAATGTGCCTTGAAGAGGCACGTCGCCTTGGTTTTACTTCCAGATAGCCTTGTCTCCTTGAATATAAACACAGTGAAGAATGGTGTTCTGTAGATTTCAGTCTGGCATTTTACCAGCTGAACTCATTAATGGTCTAAGATCCAAATTAACAGCCTTGTCAGATAGAGAATCTTAGAATCGTTTAGGTTGGAGAAGACCTTTAAGATCATTGAGTCCAACCCTTAACCTAACACTGCCAACTCCACCACTAAACCATGTCCCCAAGCACCACATCTACAGGTCTTTTAAATACTGCCAGGGATGGCGACTCAACCATTTCCCTCGGCAGCCTGCTGCAGCTTTAGGAAAATACAAAACATGTCCAAAAACCCAGAAGGCCTTTACAAGAAAAGTTGACTTGCCTTGTGTAATCTGTCTTTAAGGCACCAGTTCCAGCATATTGTTTGGCACAAGCATTCGCATTATCAGCCCATGCTGTGAACAGGAAAACATTAAGAAAGATTAAGGAAGTCATGTACTCTGTTTGGAAAAAAATGATTGTTCAAACTCTATAAACAACCTACCATTTTTGTAGATTTTCTCAAAGTCTGCTTGCTCTTCAATTCTTTGTCCAACATGCAGAACACCAAGCCTCTAAAACAAAATGCATATTGAGGCTTACTAGTAGATCGCTAGAAAGACTAGAATTTGCTTTCAGAAAAAGCTGTATTTATTAAGAGTCTGGCCAATGCATTTCAAGTAAGTAGTACAGTAACTCAATTACGCAAGCTCTTATTGGGGTGATAAAATTACATTTCCGTTCCAGATGGAAAGCTTCTCTCCTTTTCCAGCTTGCTGAGTAAGATATTTACCTGAAGCTGGGCTTGAAGGGATCGGCGTGCTAACAAGCTCTGAATCACATTGGTCCGATCAAGGCAGTCCATGCAGTTACTGCGGAATATTCCTTCCTGCTGAGTCACAATTTTGCCATCGGAATCAACTAGAAAATAACTAACACAAACAAACCATTTAAGTATTTATAGATAACAGTCCATACAAACAACACTTTTTCAAAAGTAAATATTCCAGCAAGCACAACATAGTTGTTTTGAGCATACAAGGAGTTCTCAGCCGTGTCTTCAAAATTTGATGCCTTCCTGAATTCTTCCCCTTCCAAGCTGAAAAACAGCATTGACACCTGAACATTTAGTAATCTCAGGGTAGTATTCACTCTTAACATTGCTGGTTGGCTGGTGAAATGCTGAGTTAGAGGCCACTGGCAAGAGCACCTTATTGTAGGGTCTAGGCTCCAGAGACATTAACATCATCAGAAGTAACCAGATCACTATATACCTGGTCACCTGATTCAATTCAGTCACCACTGCATTAAGTCACATAAGCCATCAGTCACGCTTCTTTCAAAAAGGCATTCAAACCTGTAAGGCCACTACCGAAACCCTGCTACTGTCACTTATTCTTCTCTCCATTATGTGAGCATCTAGGGGAACCAGATGTTCCCTCTTGCAACTGCATACACTTCTTGTTACTTCAGTCTTTCTAATCAACTAAACCAAGTATTTCTAGTAACTGATAACAAACAGATCATATTAAATACTGAATGCATGCAAATTTTCTGATAACTGAGCTGGTAAAACAAATATGCTGATCAAGTTGTCAGTTGGATATGTGAATGGGACAGAACTATACTTGTCCTTCTGCCACAGAATGAAGCTTCCAGTTGCCTGAAGGCTTACAGACCATATTCTATAGATGAAGTTACTCCATAATGTAATCATGAACTCTGAATGTGGACTAACATATGACCTACTGTTACTGTACAGCACTTCATGATTATAAAAGTCTGTCATGCAATACTAAAACCAAAAGCCTTAGTAGCATATGCATTTACTTTGATCAACCTTGTGTTAACAAGACCCATTTTTGTCATTCTTGAAGAACTAGTTTTGTTAAACCCTATTTTACATTGTTGTATGATTAAAGGAGACAACACCTGTGAAATATTCATGTCCCCCTTTTCTCCCCTCAAGCTTTGCCTAGAACTGATATTAGGATAATTAGTATAGTTGAAAAGTAGTCATTTCTGATTAATAAAATAATTGAAGTGCTGCATCTCTTACAACTGCCCCCCAAAAATAAAGATGAAGCGCACACACACCTCCCCCCTGCCCCTACAAACCCAGCAAGCCAGCTCTCCTTTCTGACAGTCTTTCACGACTGGATTTAACTCGTAGAAAACAGAGTTGTTTACCTCCCTCAGTGTTGCAGAGATATTTTCTAAGAATACTGGAACTCATTTTTTTTCTGTTCCTATTTAAGCAATAGTGACTCTAGATGAAACAAAAAAAAGCAAGGTAGAGCCAACCTAATCTTGAGGAAGTCTTCCTTTTTGTATGTTATTTTAGAGACACAGGGCCTTTTTTTCCCCTTCTTTTTCTTCTTTTCAAGGAAACCTGGTTGTTTTGTAAGCTTTCAATGTCAGGTGACAGCAAACAAGTTATGCAATTCAGTATTCACTCTAAGAATAAATGATACTCGCTGCACAAGCAACCTGCATGCTTATTTCTCCATATTTGGAGTGCTCAAAGCCAACTTATTGATCAGTTCCTCAGGTGATTTTTAGGGTTTTTTTGGTGGTGGGCAGAGAATATTCACTATCATCTGCTTAATTTATATATTATTTCCACATCCTTCATTCCAAGCAAGAGATTTCATTCATGACAAACCTGTTCTACTCCACAGCTGACCTTATTTTTTTAAGATAGAATATACCACTGCCAGTTTTGTAATGCTTTAGCTGATCTACTTTGTGCTTTAGGCACAAGATTTTAGGAACAGGAAGGAAGCAATCAGAAAAGCAGAACAAAATCAAGCTTCCCTAACAATCTACATGTCTACAAGTAGCAAAGACCAAGCAATGCTTAAAACACTCTCTTAGTCCCAAGAGATTTAAGTTGATTTGGACATTTATTTTACTTTTATGACTAAAAATAAGAATTTGTTTCTTTGTGGGTTACTTATGTTAGCAAGGGCTAACAACCAGTGCCAGTGCCAAGGTTTGGTGCCACAAACAACCTGTATTAGAGAAAACACAGAGAGCAGGTGCCTGTGGAAGGAGCACTGAGAGTTTGACACTGGGTAGCAGAAGAGCTTGCTTTCAATAACACATGGCATTAACTCTTGGAAGAAAAATATCACCTAAGGAAGTGACTTCTCTTTTTTTACTACCTTCAGTTGTATGCACGCTCATTTCTTTGTCTAACCTTTTACCCAAAGGCACCAAGGCAGCTCTTGAGTCACAACGCAGGGTTGCTACAGTTCTAAAAACCATTTTATGGGGATATAAACGAGCCCTACATCTTACCCGCTGCCAGCTCTCTAACGTTGCACATGGTATCAGCAAGAGATCAGAGATATGGAAACACTAATGCATATCAGTGCATCTTCTTTATTAAAGATTACAGGTCTGTTTTACTGTGCCCTAATTCAAGGCAACAGAAACTGAGAAAGTGATTTTGTTTTAACAGTTCAAAAGTAAGAGAACCGCAGAGCCTCACCTAAACTCATCTTGCTGTTCTGCTAGTTGATCCATCAAAATCTGAAGTCGATCCCACCTCATCCGACTGCATTCTTTATGGAAGTCAAACGCTATGTATCTGTTCAGAGAAAGAAGCATCTTTTTAGACTACATATGTACTGCAGTGAAGGTGTCAGAAAACTCCACAGGGAAGGGCTGATCTATAAAACAAGTCAGGACAGAGGATTTGTTTTCCTTTAGAGATGGCTTCCAGCAAATATCTGTGGATTTTGTTAGCGCTCTGTAATCTCCCTGATGCTACACCCTTAGCATGCATGATGACAGCATTTACATTTCTGTGTGAGATACCACTAGCCTGGGGAAGCACACATTCAGTTCCAAGTTACTCATTCTGTGTTCTGGCTAGTATTTTTCCTCCAGAAAATAGAGAAGGGATACACATCTGATTTCATCTCTCTTTGTACCAGGATTCCTTTTCCCTCCTCTGTTCCAAGCAACTTGAAAGAGACATGTTGAAATGCAACATTTTTTGCTGGCATGCCGTATAATTCACTCGATAGCTCTCTAGAAACCTGAGACAGGTTCTGTTTAAACAGCTAACCTACTCTGTCATAAGAAAATTAAACAGCTACTGACTTGGAACAATTTAACAGCCAATTCATTTCTGGTAAGAAGTGGTGTTTGATTCAACATTTTATATCTATATATACAGACATATACACATTTGCTGTGATTTACAGGGCATTATCTTCCTCCCCTCAAGTAATCATAATCCAAAAGTTATTATTTGCCAAGTTTTCAAGACTATTTGCATGAAGAAAGATGGTATATATACAGTGAAGACTCAGTCTGGCAAGGAAGCACCATCAAAACTGATTAACAAAGAAGAGATTTTTGGCAGCATTAAGAAAAATGGGCTGGCAAACACTACTTTTTAACACCCACAGAAGAATCAACATCTCTAAAACACACCCTGACAGAATTTTTCACTTTGGTTTCCACCACATGACTTCAGAGCAAAGACACACAGAATTCTACAAGCTTTGTACACCTTAGGTGTGAGAGTGAGGAAAAAAGCTCAGCTTTAGTAAGAACAAAAGCAAAATCCACACCTTATATACCAATAACACACAGAGACACCCCTCGAGGGTTGTAAAAGAAGCACCCAGAAGTGAGACAGACATCTGAAAATATCCCGGTGAAGGCAGCACTAGGGCACCACAAAAGCAGAAAAAAGCTTGGAAAAAATTCAAAGTATGTTATGATTTACAAGGGCATCCTGATTATGATCTGCGATTCCTTAGTTATGCTTAGGCAGAAGTGAATCCTTATTAAAACAGGATGCCTTTTTGCTTACAGGTAGAATTTTGTCCTTTCTTATAAATTAGCGGCAATAATACTACAGAGCAATTTCAAGGAAAAGATAGACATACATATGTGTGGGAGCTGGAAGCTGGCCTTCCCTCTATAAGTTAATGAAGGCAAGCACAGGCAGGTTGTAAAACCATGTGCTGCACTCAAGATTCAAGAGTTGGAATTCCTCATTATTAAAGCATATTCTCCACTTTCAGCCCCACGTTACACAGAGGCCTAGACATTTAAATTACATGTTCTCCTTACTCCTTCCTCCTCTATCTCAATACTGTTTTGCTCACTCTCAGCACTCCTTACTAAGTCAGCAATGTAACCAGGCCCTTTTGCCAGAAGCTAATTGTACAGGGTGTGATTTTTTCCTCATAGTATACTATTAAGCCAACACTGGCATAACTATTGCCTCTGAGGTCCCTTCTTTATTCCACCTGTTTCCTTTTTCCATATTCACTTCACAGTCTCACATTTGCTGAGAAGGCAAGCTCTGAGATAGCGGCATTGGTCACGTGCACATTACTTCATAAAAATAAAACCCAAACTGAACGGACCGCTGGTAGACATCCCCAAAGAACTGATCATTCTGTGGGTCTCAGAGGGGATGCTCAACTTTTGAAACAGAATGTACAGTTTCGTTTCACACATACCTGACCATTCCATTTGCCATGCTGCTCACCATTTTTGCAAATGTTTGCTCAAGAGGCTTCTCTGAACCTTTTTGGTTAACCTGGGAGAAAGAAAAGGGAAAAAAGAAGGATGCAGTATTACTCAAAAGCCTGCTTAAAATGAAAGCAGCAGGTTTTTTCAGGAAAAACAAGTGAAAGCATACCAAGTTGACAATCATTTGCTTTCCATAGCTAATTATTTGCGAGTCAAAATGTCTTTGGAAGCCATCCATCTAGAAGAGAACAAATGTTTTGATAGGTGTATGCTACTATTAACATCTATGAGTTACATGAAGTCTCTATAATAGTCTGTTTGATGATATACATATGTAGTTTTGTAACTAAGAAAAAAAGTGTTTAATGTTCTGCATTGGGCTAATACATGTCTACTTTTATCCCCTAGTCCATTCATCTCTCCTGATTAAACAACACACAGATAATGAGCACTGTGCAGCTACTAAAACTGCTGCAAGCAAGTATCAAAAGAGAAACTGCCTCCACTGATGTCTAGTATTATTTTATTCTCTGAACTCACCTTAAGGAGCCCAAGGTTTCTTCCTACGGCTTTCCAAAAATAAAGCTCAATCTAGTATTGCTTGTTTTTATCCTTATGATTACAGTTTGTTACCCTGTCACATAAACATGAGCTCAGAAACACTAAAACCCCAAGACACAACACTCACATACATGATTTACTGACTTGCTGATCTGTGGCTTTGGTTTATACTTGAGGTTTGGTCTTTGAGACCAGAAAAAAGGAATTGATCCACGGGTCTGTAAAAGAATAGAAACAGTTTTAAACAACAAAACTTACAAACTCACTTGCCATTTGAAAATAAAGCTGACTGGTTTAGCTTATTCGTGTCCAAGCATGTCGTATATATATTCTAGAATTAGAAATAGACAGAGCTATCTGGCTATACGTCTTAAGCCAGTGAGCAGCTCCTTACATTGACTTTACCTGAACAAATGATGCTTTGCTCCCCTTGTAATGCACAATTTGTTCGGTTTCAACAAAGTTAGCAGCATGTCCTTCTGAATCAATACCTACGTGGGAAAAACGCTTGTTAACCAGCACAGACTGGCTGCAGAACACCATCAGCATATCAGCAGAAGGGCTCCTATTCTTCCCTTTTAAGCACTCACAGAAAGCTTTAAAATACCACAGGACTGCCTGAATACAGTAAATTAAAAACACCTTTGGCAAAAGTTTAACACAATATGTACTAAAGATAACTTGAAGTACAGTTATGCTTAACACATTTTGATATTTGCAGTCCTAGAAATTTAGTTTAATATAAAATAAAGTGAGTGCATTGACACCGAAATATTCACCATTCAGTAGCAATGGTACTACAGAAACCAACCATTTCTGTTGCGACTAAGAACACAGAAAGTAATTTAAATCTACTTCCTTGTTTACTTTTTAACTTGAAACAAAGTGAACATCACTATTTAGGGCTCCCCTGCCAGCAGCACCAAGGATGGTCTTACTTGAATTTACTGCTAGGCCAAAAGGGCTATTACACCTTGCATTTAACTCCAATAAAACCATTAAAATGTTAAAAAGCCCTACAAAACTTTTACAGTTACCACTTGGAAGAATAAAGAAGAATTAGTTTTAATAAACACCAGAACATGCTTCAGTTCATCATACAGGTTCCTAGTATTTTCTTTGGAGCAAGCATTTCTTGAGACAAACTATTATAAGCATTTTTTTTGCTCAAGTCATTATACAGCAATTACTTTTAAAGGTAAAGTCACATCTACAGATAGGATTCACAGTATATTAAAATAAATAAATTTGCTATTTTACCTCTTACATAGTAGCGTACACCAGCCCTGAAACAGCTTCTTCTGGAAACAAGCAGCCAGTCAAAGCACTTGCCATTAATAGAACAAGAGTGCATAGTGATAACTAATGAATAACATTAAGGAAAAAAACTCATAAAATTTCATTAGGATGCTCTTAAATATCAAATAGGTAGGAAACATCAAGGAACCAAGTGACCACACTCAAAGAAAGCCACGAACATTTCTCATATCAATAACAGTTGAACATTAACTGTGAGAGAGTAATTTAAGAATCTTTGATTTTACTGAAATAACTGCTTAGTAGCGCTGTAGTAGTTTTGCTTAGGGCATTGTCATCATTAAAAATGCAGTTTCTTGGAAATCCTGGGTTCTCTGAGGTGTTTGGTTAGTATGTTCTGCTCTAATTCTGATACATCACTTATGCTAATTATTTATATAGTGAAAATAGGACAGAGCAAGGCGTTAACTGCAGACTGCCAATTGCTAATTGCAATCTACCCAGACTCTTCCACCTGCAGGATAAGGAGTGGGTTATTTTGACATTCCCTTTTGCCTCTCCACCTACTCCCACAGCATTTCCCACTAAAAGAATTCACAGGGAGAAAGGACTGGAGATCTGCCAGCTGCTCACAGTCCTACCAGCACAACTTATCCAGTCTGGAAGTTGTTCCCTGCACACAGCTGAGGGGCCTTTGCAACGGAAGAGCTAATGATAATGTGGCAAGAGTTGCTCGGTCCAGTCTTGCCAGTCCTTTTCATGCTGCCAGTCCAGGAGCACCTGGGACATACTGTTGATCATACACTGCTTCCAGAAAGCATTAGGCTTACTTGCAGCATACACCCCTTCTCAAAAATAAACTCATGACTGCCTTGCTAAGAAGGCAGTTATCCAAAGCGTTGGTGCAGGAAGAGCAGCTGCCTAGGAGAAGCGTTCCAGGAGCCTTCAGTAGAACTCCTTATCCTTTTATTCAATCAATGGGAACATCCGTAAAGTCAAAAATGTTCTCCCTTACTTTAAAGCCGAAGTAAATGCTAAATGAAGGTATCCTTATAGCAACATAAAAAGTACTAAAGCCGATATGAGAACATTTGCCACGTTCACCTTAACCCTCAGTCCCATTGAAAGGCAATTATGCAAATCATGCCTGTAAAATTTAAAACATTAAGCCTTACAAGTAGAATATTCGAGTGAGTTAACATTTGAGTGGGCTATTGAACAATATGTAATGCTCACATCTGAGCAAACGATGGTTTAATTCTGACGCTATGTTCTATGTTATAGTTGCCAAAATAGCCAACAGAGCAACCATTTTGCTGTTAAGACTACTCAGCACTGAGCTTTACAACGTAAAAGGATACATCCATGCATCACAGGCATAGCAAACCTATGGATCTGAAACACACACGCAAAATACATGTTAAAGATATTAAACATTAGCAGCCAGAAGAGATAAGTGAGTCACTATGCTTTGCCTAGAAGTTTTTTAGATTGTTTTATATATTTCATATCCTTCATTTTTTCTTAGTGTTCAGTAATCTTTTCTGAGAAAGTAAATCCAAAGAAGACAACAACATATGTAACTCTTATTAGCAGCGGAGAAGAAGTGAAAGTCTAATCCTAATTAAAGACCTTAACAAAAACACAAGCTGCTTTGTCCTCCTATACCTAACATTCACTCTTCTACAAACATGCCAGATAAAAAGGTTTTTAGCATGTACTTTGTGTATGATACTTGCTGTACCTTCTCATTAGTAAGTAAGCAGACAGTAGCAAACAACACAGAAATACTCCCTACTGAAGCCTTACATGATTAATACTTGAAATGCTTTTTTCCAGGGTTTTTCCCTATCCTGCCACTCCTGAATAAATTGGCCTTCCAAAAAAAATTAAAATAAAATCTTTCCAAAACTAGAAGTCAGGAATACCACATCTCATTACCAAAAGCTGTTACTATAGCAAGACACCTGTTGTCAATATTAGGTCACACTTCCCATCACATATCAGTCATCTCCCTTTTCAACTTCTGTATTTTGCCTCCTACGTCTATTTTCACCAACCAGCCACACTTGGCTTTCTTTGCTGTCCCTGCCACAGCTTCTCTCTCATTTCCCAAGCTTTGTTTGCTTAGCAGCATACTCAGTCATATGCCTCCAGAATATGCACAACAGCCCTTTGCCAATTCATATCTTCACGTTCCAGCAGCACTGCACAATTCAGCCTTTCGGAACAGTGCTGTCTAACGTAAGAGCACATCTCCACAGGTTACCAAGACAGAAATAGAAGCAGTGCGTCATTTGCTTTGATAAATGAGAAGTACTGATACAGAGAAAAGGTTGATGCAGTGCAGACAGTCTGAGAAGTTTAACGCACATCTGAAGTCTCTGGAAGGAAGGTGCTTGGATCAGTCTGGCTATTGAGGTGTAACAGTTGTGGCTCATGGTCATGCACTTGTGTTTGCTGGGCTAAGTGAATCCAAAGGTTACACTGTCCTAGTCTCCATTTGAAATAAATCAAAAGAATCTAAACTGTCAGTGTTATTTTTAATTATCAGCTTTACGACCTTTTCACTAGACAGAATTTAAACTGCACTCAGACAAGAATGCTAGCCACTCTTAGAAAAAAAAGTGATGAGCTCAACCTTGCCTACACTTACACATAAATAAGCAGCTAAACTTCCAAAAAAAAAAAGCTTGAGAAGCATATGTTGTGCAGTGTAACTTCCCCTTTGGCTTATATGAGCTCTGTCTCAGCACAGTATCTTCAAATGCATTTCCAAAGTGACAGCTTTACTACATGTACTACTAAGGACATTGACATAAAGTTGGAAGTTTGAAAGGAGAAGACTATCACTGTACTAAACTAGAAGATGGATAGCCACGTTATACTAGATTCTGGCTGTCTGAAATAAGAGACAATTACAGGAAACTGCTGTATACTTAAAGTAAAAATATATTCAACCTCCATTAATATAATCATTACAAAGTGTTTACCTCTGGTTGAGCAGCAAATTCTCTAAGAAGATGTCCGTTCCATACAAACCGTGGATCTGCCTGCAGCAAGAAACAAAGCCAACATGTGACTGTCAGTTCTGTTGAATTAAACACAAAGGGAATATCATAGTATCCATACATTATACAAGTGTAGGTGAACAGAGGTACATTGAAATGGAAAGTCCTTCCTTCATCAGTACCATTAATAGCCTCAACCAGAAACATAAATTGAAAAATAGTTAAAAGAAGAGCAGTTCTCTCCAGTCTTTAAGGGTGTTGCCTGATGCTTCAGGCAAGTTGAACCATTAACAAGTGAGCTGCTGTATTGGAAGAATGTTCCAGCACTTGCCCCAAGCAAACAAGGCTTGAAGAGATTATCCAAGAACAACAGCAAATTAACACTCCTAAAACTGGCAGAAGGTAAAAGTTCAAGGAGTCCGTATGCAATAATAAAAAGTTCTGAGAATTTGATGTTAAACAATACTTATAGCTTAAAATACAAAAGTATTTATATCCTGCTGCATAGATGATCCTCTTCAACTTTGCCTTTTCCTAATTCACCTCTAAAGTTCCTTAGGCAGGTTACTGAGCACATTCCAGAAAGCCACCAGATTAGTCACAAAAGTGACATTTGCCGCAGAATGTAGTGCAGGCTCCAGGGAATCTCAACTTTAAGATGAGGCATGCAGACAATACATCGAGGAGGATGAGGGTTAATGGAAACTCAACATTTTAACAATCCTTTGTCTAGAAAACAACAAATACAACTTGACTTCAAAGGTTTCAATATTTGAATGCCTATGCAGTTTAGACCTTGTTTATGCTGCAGTACAGTAAGTCACCAGACTAACGATTCCAGAACTCTGGAAGCAAAGGAAAATTTTAAGCTCAAATTGCATTTGGCCATGTGATTCTGTTGACTTTAAAGCAAAAGCAGCATATTAAATTCATGCTTCAAATGTAAGGAATAGGTATAGTTTAGACAGGATGCAACATACTAGGGCCAACAGCCATAAAACTCACAGTTCTGTTCCACGTTATCCTGGAAAAGAATTCCAAGACAAGTGTCATTTATTCCACTTTGGGGTTCATCCTCCCCCATGATTCTGGGTCAGCTGAATGACTTGCCTTCTTTCATTTTTCTGCTTAGTTCCTTCTTGTTGCAATTAGAAGCGGTCAATACCGAAGGCAGAGGCAAGCTTTAATTTGTTTTGATTTTTTTTAAATCCATTTAAAGATGACTTCAGAAAGCACTTCCAACTGCTTGATCTAGAAGTGTGATATCACATTGGAACAGATTTCTAGAACTCCATGTTGCTGACAAGCTACAAGACTTAAGGAAGGGTGGACTGCTATGCTCAGCCACAGTCCCTAACAGTTTCAACAGAACTCCACAATGCTGAACAAGCACGTACTGAAGAATTATAGACCAGCAATTTCCACTCTTGTTCCATGCAACCCCTATGAAGCAAACTCAAATTGTAACTTGACTCAGTGTACTTTGCCCACTTGCTTGGTTGCTTCCTTTTCCTCTCACCGTCACCTTCTTATTCCAGAGAAATGCCTCAGTACAACTCAACTGCCAAAAATCAGAGGCAGTCTAGTTACACAGTTCAGTAGCACAGTGCTATTTTTAGCTACTTCTATTATAAGGATGTGCATCTAAGCAACACGTAAATCTGTTTCACCAGTTTAAATTAATGATTACAACACTAAACCCATTTTTAGATTGAGAGAACTATAAATGCTTTTGCAGTATCTGCTACCATTTAGCATACTAATTCATTGTAAAAGATTTAATCTCAAGTGTAATGGGACCACTGATTTCAGCCCCATCACCCGAAGCTTTATGTAAAGTTTGCTTTAATTTGTGATTATTTTCATACCATTTAACCACCAGTTATATAAATGAAACAAGCCATGCCAATCAGTTCTGTGATGTCTGAGACACAGACGCTAAACAAAGGCAAAATCCTTACCCTCTCTAGGAGGCTCATTTCCTGGAACTCTGGGCTCGTGTTGGCTAACCGTTGCAGGGTGTGTGTTAGGTCATATGTTGTTGAGAAGTAAAATCCATCCACGCTCAAAACATGACTAAGCATTGATAAAAATACTTTATTGTCCTGCAACTGTTGAGAGAAAAGGACAGAAAAGCTCATTTATTATCAAAATACTTTATTCATAAGCTACCACTACTTTTTTAAGTGATGAGATGAACTTTGCTAGTGCTCTAGCAACACATGACATCACCCAGAGATTACCATACAAGGAGGAAACCATGAGATTGCAATTTTGATACCAGTTCACTGCACCCAAATTCTGCAAGAACAGTGGAGAGCACAGAACAGTATTCCTGTGAGGCAAATAGCTACTGATATTAAACTAATATTACCGACTTGCAAGCAAAAAGGAAGCCATTATTTTCCCTGACAATAAGTAAAAAAAAAAAAAAATAACCCAAAACAAAACGGCAATGCAAAAGAAAATATATAACAGTGTCAAGATACCCCAGTTACTAATCCATGTTCTGATTAAAGTTTTGATTAACCTCATTCCTTTTCTTAAAGAGCATCAGATTCCCTTTCAACTCCATTGGCTAGACACCCTTATCTACTCTCTCTCAATCCACAACCTATTTAAACATTATTCATCCTTTCCTTCCCTCTCAAAAAAGAAAAAAAAAATCAATTCTTCCCTGCTGGGTAATTACGTAATTGAACAATTCAATAAACTAAGCAAGACAGATAATTAGATGATGGCAAGGCAGCTTATTCTAGGGGCTATCAGAATAGTAAAGCTGCGAGAAAGACATAACAGGAAGACCATCGTGATTTTGTGGACTGGTTCAGGGAGCCTGCTTTGTAACAGGCTGCGTTTGTGCAATCTGTAACAAAGCAGCACTAAAACACCTTTGCACTATGCCAGGCAAGCAAAGCCTTCATGAAGTTTCTTGGAGGAGAAACGACGATACAGGATTTAAGAATAAGAACAGAAATGCAGCAAGACTCTCCACCTCACCCTTCTATACTGTACAAAAATGCACAATATGCAGACCAAACTCTGGAGATTTTAAGTTGCACAATTGGAGCTTGTTATCTCGAATGATATATCTTTATATGTATCTATACCCACATATTACATCAATTAGGGCAGCCTGAACAAATCAGAGAAAAAAAGTATAGTTGAAAGAACTCCTTAAAAATGTTTGTAGTTCCATCACATTAGGCCTTGTGATAACGGACACTAACATAAGATAACATTCTCCACATCACCCTCGTCAGTCTGCCTACCTGAATATCAGTTAAGTGCAGCATGGTCTTTTTGTAGGAGAGGATGTCAAAGTCCGTTGCCTTCCAGATTGCATGACTGAAAATCTCACCTACTTTTTTCTTTTTTGTTATTACAATAAGGTACGTGCCTGTAAATCAGAAATAGCAAAGTTCTTTAGAAATAAATGCACATATTAAGAAAAGCAGCCTATAACCATACCAGAAAACTGAAACCAATACGGAACAGTGTGATTTCTTCAAGTTACGCCTAGGACTTTATGTTCTTACCAGTAAGGGGGTGGAATAGAAACAAAATACACTTGCCCAGCTCACAGATCTTGAGCTACTGATTAAGTTTAAGGAATTAAAAAAAGCGGACAGGATAAAAAGAAGTGCCAGCTACTCTTACTTCAAACCAGAGAAAGTCTGAAAGTCTTTAGGCTTGCAAATGTACAAAGAGGCCAATAGTATTGAACGTAGCCTGGAAAGCACAGAGCAAGTCAGAAATACACAAAAGGAAGCACGCTTTGCAATCCAAAAAGCCTGTTCATTTTATGAAAAGAGTATTTATCCTATTAGGGTCAAAATAGAGCAAAGAGAAGGTGGTGTCTTTTAAAAATTTAAGATGGCAATTTTGTTGTTTTTCTGTCTGCAAAAGTAACAAAGCAAAAAATATAATCATGACAGTTCACTCAATGCAATTAATTTACACTTACTTTCCGCATCAGGTTTATTTGTGGCAGTGACTGTTCAGATCTGAACACTACTGAGATACTTAGAGCAGACAGTTTACTCTTATCCTACAACTCCCTAAAATTTAGACTTGTTCCAACCTGTCCTTTTTCTTTCGATGTTAAATTTTCTTTGTATTTGTTGGATAGACAGTCACTATATGAGCAGATGCGTCTACTAATCTATCACCCTGTCACTCAGTTATTGACCTAAAGTTTATTGATTTTAAGTCAAACATCACAACCAAATGTTTGACTGCTGCATCAAATACTGCAGCTAAAAATTAAAACAGTTGTGAAGGGGAAGTAGATGAAGTTCTCTGCACAGATTTGAAATGCACTCCTTGCAACTCAACAAGCTGTCAGTTCATCCTTTCTTTAGGGCAGTTACAGTTTTTAGAGGTACACGAACATTCATGGTAAACTATATTTGGACACCTCTATCCTCTAACAACTACAAGGAAAGCCCATCATATTGGCAGAAGTGTAACCTCAGATACTTGTAAATATTATTTTTGTTTTTAAACCTTTTTTAGCAATATATTTTGCCTAAGAAGCTTCTGTTTTCCTTACCTGCCACCAATCGGATTGTTCCCAAAATACCATATATAGGCCTTGTAACAGCTGAAGGGGGAACATCTTTCTTAACTGAAAAGCAAAAGAAAAAGAATTTCAGACTGCATCTTTCACTAGTATATCTGAAATCTATTAAAATAGGTCTGTCAAAGCTTCTCAAGCATAAGCAGCAACGCATCAGAATTTCAAAGCCTGATGCAGGGGCAGGGGAAGGATGTGGAAGCATTCTAACCCAATTTTTCATGTTGGTTAACCAAAATAGTAATTCAATTGAATAAAATCAAGCTTGTTACATACTAGCACAGCAAGTAGACTCCTCAATAATGTATTGTCCTGCCAGCTTCCAGAAACTTTTTGTTCTGAAGCCATCAAGACATCAAGGATAAGCCAACCATAAATGCTTGTGCTTCCAACTTTTGACTACTGCTTCTTCTGAGTCTCAGCTTATTTCCATTTCAGAAGACCTAGTTTAGTTTTGCAGAGATAGACTAAAAAGTATCAACAACAGCACAGATGTGGCAAGGGATGTGATATTCCCAATAACATACCAAATGATCCAAAAGGTACTCAAATATCAATTAGAAGCCCTAGAATGGTAAACTTTCATCTATTCACGTTTCTAGAACAGCAGAAGCGATATCAGAGAAGTTTAAAAAAACATCTCCAAAACACCCACAACAGAGTTGGGCATTTTTCCAGAGCTTGGAGAACAGAGAAAGATAAATAGGGCTTGATTCTTCCATTGCTTTAGACATCTTGCAGGTTCATTTGATAGAACACCAGTAATGAGAACAGACACAGACTAATAAAAGTCTTGGAACAGTTATCTTTACAGTTTTGAAGGGAGAACTTCAAAGCAGAAATTTAAATATTATACTCAAACATCAAAATTATCAGTGGGATGGGTATGCTGTTCTTACATGAGATATATAAGAAACCTAACACAAGGAAGAGTACGACTGCTCTTGTACTAATAAACTACTGTAGCATTTCTGTCTGGTTAGAGATTCATAATACTGAGGCAAAAACTCCTGAAGTATCAAAAGGGAAGTCACCCATTGCCTTCATTTCATGTTGACACTTAATGCAAGATCTTTGATTGTTTTCATGCATTAGTTTCACATTCTTAAAAGAAAATAGACTAAAGTTTTGTCTTAAGTGCTTCAGACCACTTGCACTGACCTTTGGATTCAGATTTGCAACAGAATTAAATTTACAATGAGGGATTTTTGTTTCTAGAGGTTGTATGAAAATTCAGGTTTAAGTACTAAATAAAAGACAGCATTAAGAATTTGGCAAAAGCTGTGGAAGCCCAGTGCTCAACCCCTCCCATATTTAATCTTAGACTTGTAGCACCAATTGCAACCAGCTTGAATGAGTCAGATTTTACTGTTGTGATGCATAGTCTTACTAAAAACAGGCAAGCACTATCACGCTTGATACCCACAGCATCAATCCCACAGGGAGAAGGTATTTCAAAGTTCTTTGACAAAATACAAAACATTATTTTAAAACAGTAACTAAACATAAAAAGAATTCTTCCAGTATCAATTTAAGATTCTGAAGATCTTCTGGGAGCGCCTAGAGCAAACTAATAGGCAAAAGAGGTCTATACTGAGAAATACTGGTGAGAAGAATACCTGTAAGAGTGACTTCTGTGGAGACTCTATCAATAGCAAGCACATCATCTGCTCCATCATCACAAGCTTCCACATAGAACTTCTCTGGTGTTATATGCCTTTAACAGAATGGATAGGAAAAAGGAATTTGTTTAGCAACACTTATGTTGAGTTAGTGTATATTTAAATTCTTCTTCACCAGGTGAAAACAGAGAAATTGCAAAACCAAAATTCTCACAGGATTACTTCCCAACAGGCACTGATCTTGACTATGTATAAAAAAACAAATCAAACTAAGAAGTTCCTGCAAAACACAAGGCTGGTTTAATAATCTTTATTCTTAAAAGTTAAAGATGTAGAAGTGAATTTGTGTACGTAGTGGTCCATCTGAACTATGTCACTTAGAAGCCTGATAAGCCATAACCAAACATCAAACTAAGAAGTTTTTTTAATGAAACACTTTCAAATATGTCACAAACTAAAGCACCACGTCCCTGATGCAAGTCTAGTAAACACAAATATTATGTCAAAGTGTTAAAAACCATCTGTTTCACATTACAGTGTTCTGAGTATTGCAAGAATCCACTAGAAACAACACAGGAAAAGAAAATACAGAAGCATTAAAGTCACACACTAGTTTAACAAAGCTGGTGTCTCAACATTACTGTTCCTCAGGTCTATTTGTCCCACATGGGGTAACCTGTCTCCTCACTAGGAGGCACATTAGTTAAATCACACACTGGAATCCCCAACAGAAGAAGGATATGGAAGTGTTGGAACAGGTCCAAAGAACACCACAAAGATGATCAGAGGGCTGGAGTACCTCTGCTATAAGGACAGGCTGAGAGAGTTGGGGTTGTTAGGCCTGGAGAAGAGAAGGCTCCAAGGAGAACTCATAGCGGCCTTCCAGTACCTGAAGGGGCTACAGGAAGAAAGCTGGGGAGGGACTTTTTAGAAGGGCAAGTAGTGACAGAATGAGGGAGAATGGCTTTAAATTGGAAGGGGGAAAATTTAGATTAGACGTTAGGAAGAAATCCTTCACGATGGGGGTGGTGAGGCACTGGCACAGGTTGCCCAGGGAAGCTGTGGCTGTCCCCTCCCTGGAAGTGTTCAAGGCCAGGCTGGATGTGGCCTTGAGCAGCCTGGTCTGGTGGCAGGTGTCCCTGCCCATGACAGGGGGGATGGAACTGAATGACCTTTAAGGTCCTTCCCAATCCAAAGCATTCTATGATTCTATGATCCAGTTCAGACTTCATACTTACCTTTCCTTCAGATACTGTATGCGGTACAACACTAGCCATAAAATTAAAGTTTTCAGAACCATTCCTTAAAAATACACACGTTGAGATAATTGCAAAAAGCCAGACATATTATACTATGCAACAACACAAGAGTTATGCAGAAATGACTTGTAGCTGTACACAGGAAATGTTAAATAAACTAACAACCCCAAAGACCCTTGAACTAAAGTTCTTAACTCTCAATTACTTTTCTTAATTTAAGGCTTGACAAGACTAGGGGTCAGAGTTTTAAGTAACTTGTTCTGGAAACTTATTACACAAGATAGATATTTTTAGGCCTCCTCTCCCTAAATAGATCTTGCATTTATTCACATCTTTCGTATATTTTTTTTTTTTTTAAATCTTCAGAAAGCTGAATTAGAATCCTGATTTAGATCAGAAGAGCACTTTGAAAGAGGTCTAGAATATCTCTTAATATGTCTAACATCCCATCTTCCACTCACTAAAAACAGAGCCAACTTCAAAGTTTATTCAACTTCAAAGTTAAACCCTATTTCTTAGGGTGTGTTTTAACTGTTTCAACTCTCCCCAAGGATGGGGATTCTACAGCCTTTTTGGGTAATTAGTGGAAAACCAGAGCTGACCAAATGCTTAATTGAACAGAGAAAAAAAATTATGAAAACAACAAATCCATAACAACAAACTACGAAGCAATCACTAGGTTAAGTGTTCATCAGGTAATTTACCTTCTTTAAAGTAAAATTAGTCTATGGGTCCTAAAATGAGAAACAGTATTTCTGTTGTTAATCAGCTTTCTAATTTTTCCTGTAAAGGTATGAAATGCTTTATCTTTGTATTTTTACTTCAATGTTTTTAGTTTCAAACACACAGTTCATCAAACACTGAAGCCTTAAAATCCCTACTTTGCCTTCACTGCTTGTTTTTGATGAAGAGCACATGCACTCCTGGCTCTTTAAGCGTGTTCCACAGCAATAATGGGAGCCGCTTTTACAGTGAAGAGCAAACAAGCTTATATAGACAGAACAGGTAAGATAAGCTTAAGGATATTTAAAAGCCCTCCGATTATTAAAGAGTTTGAAAAGAAATCAGGATATACTCTTTAAAGAGCAGTCAGAAAACTATTGCTAGTTGGCAGGAGACAGTAGTAGAGATTTCTTCCACAAGAGAAAGCTGCAGCCACTCAGCTTCCCATGGTTTAGACTGTCAGCTTATTCTTGGGGTCAGCTGACGCACAAGACTGCAGCTAAAAAACTGGGGAAAAGACACTATAAAGTTTAATACTGGACTTGTTAAGTCTTTAACACAGATGCTTATGCACTCTTACTCATGTATCTTATCTTAATCAATATAAATTGAAAAAATCGTTTAACATAGCAAATTGTAAAAGAGTCCAACCAAAACAGTGAGAATGACGGCTTCAGTTTTTTGAATGCTGTGTATAGTGAACCACCATAGACAAGACACCTACACTGACCATACAGAGCACAACTGAGCATCTCCACCTGTGACTGGTATTTTCAATAGCTTCTGGTATTTTTAATAGCTTCTCTTTTCATTATAAAGAGCAACAAGGGCATGACTGCATCCTAATCTCATCACCGAGATTCACTTCTATATTAGTTAAAGCCGGTTATCAAACAACTGAGAAAAAGCTTACAGGTCTAGAATATTTGTTTATATAACAAATATTCTGTTTACTACACAAGAATAATTTCTCCCTGTCTTTCACCCTCATCATCCACCAGTTAAGAAAAATGAGAGAATTAAGGCTGCCAGTGCAGATTATGCCTGGCCTCTCAATGCATCTTAGGTCTTGCTTTGCTAGACCTCAGCATTCCTCTCTCTCTCAAATCCTAGCCCATACGTTGTCTCCTGCCACTACCTTTGCCTAACAAAACTTTGCATCAAAGTTATCCTTCCTAGAGTCTTCTCCAAGACCAATTTTGCTGACAAAAGGGTCACAGAGATTACAAGACAACAAATCCCCATTTTCAGTTCAGTGGGCCAAACTGGCTCTAGGCTCCAGCAGCTTGCAGCACACTGGAACACCCTTGGCATCAACTGTTTTGGAGTTTTGGGTGGTTTTGAGGTCTTCTGTGGGGGAATAGGAGGAAATCAGATTGCCAGTCTAAGAAGTTGAGAGAGAACTTAAACAAATACTTCTCTAGAGCGATCACCATTAAGAACTGCCTAAAATACAACTGCACAAGACCACAAACTGAAAAGACCAACACCCTGAAAAATGTCAAATCCTTGCTTCAGAAGCAGCAGAATTCATATTCTTTTAAGTTTTTAACAGAAAGATTATTTACTTCATCCTTGCTTCATTTGAGTAAATAGCTGAAAGTTTTCTAAAACAAATACAGTTGAAAAAGAGGCCAAGACTCAAAAGAGGTTTCAGCCCAAATGCTGATTTACAAATTTACTAATTATCAGAATTAGTAGGCTCATTCTCATTTAGATGACCTTTTCAATCCTAAGACTGCTATAACTAAAATGATTGCCTCCCACTTCTCTTTCAGGGAGGAAGCTGATGAGCACTGCACGCAAGAATGATATTTTTTTCACAGACCCGACTCAGTACCATATCTGTACATCTATCAAAAGCTTAGAAAGATAACGCACATGGTTATTTTACTGATCTGAGAAGAAGATACTAAAATGCTGAAAGAAGAATCATTCACAACCATTACGAGTCTGCAGACGGATTAATTCTCTTCCGTTAATGAAATAAGGAAGAGATGAAAGTCCAAGTACTAACAATAACAATGAAGAAATCCGTATTTTCTAGAAGCCAAAAATCTCTGTAGTTACTTTTGAAACTAGTTTTCATACACTGAGCTATATTCTGCTTTTGTGTAACCTTCATTTTGACACCAGAGCCTGTCTTCTCCTTGACTATGTTGTCACTGGTGCCTATAACAATCCAAAACATCAAGAACTCTTAACAGCAATATCTTGCTTCCACTACAGCACAAAAAGCCTTCACAAAAGCTGAGTTGCTCTCATTGATTTTTTTTTTAACCTGACCACTATTATTATGTACTATGTCTCATTGTTGCTAAAGAACAAAGGGAATGAGAAATGGAAATAGCTGACATTAAGTGCATAACTCCTCGTATTTAAGAAAAGGAAAGGTATTGAAACACTGCAACGACCAAATTCAAGTGTTAGGGTAGGTGACTTGTAACTCATTTTGAAAATCTCCAACTGAAACTGTGTGGATCGCTGCCAAATGACAAAGCTACTCATTCAGTAGATTTCATCTCTCTAATTCAAAGTTGAAGGGGAAAATGTATCTGCAAGTGATTTAAACCGATCTAGAAGGAAAGCACAGTTACATGTCAGGCCTTAATTTGAGTTTGGCTGTGTTTTTTGTTTGGAGGTGGGGTTTGTTTTTCTTAAATTAAAAGCAGCTTTTTAATTATTTCCGCTCACGTTGCTGAAGAAGCAGTCAAGAGAAGGACCTATGTAAAATGAGTGCACAGAGGCTTTTAACTATCTTGCCCTTAAGAAGCAAAAAGAAAATACAGTAAAACTCTCACTAAAAATTAAGCCTTTTAATTTTCTAGTTTCTTTAGTTTAGGCCTTATCACTCTTGTGAAATCATTCTGGTCATTGATGCAAGTACATAGGACTTCTAGATAGTATTGTAGCAAACCAAGAGAAAACTAAATGGCTCTACTGAAGTTAGTCCCCATACTCTCCCAAACTGGGCTAAGTACTGCATTGCAGCATTCATTTTTAGATGCAAGAGGCATTTTTAATATCCATAGGAGAGACAGTTCTACATGGGCCTGAGAAGAGGGGAAAAAAGGACAAGAATATCTATGCCCAGCTAGAATCTGAATGAGATTTAACTCAGTATCTCTTATTTCTATAGTTATTTCAGTAGCATCCAAATCATGCTTTGAATACAAGATGGTTTTCCACATTCATAGCTGAGTGTCTGAGCAAGGCTGATGCTATGTCCAGAGTGGTTTAGTCTCCAAAACTTTCTGAAAGTTCCTACAAAAGCAAAGATACTTTGAAATTACATTAAAGCAGGAAGTTTCACAGTTTTTGAATTTTTTTTTCCTGTTAGCTATTTGTATTAAGAAAGACTCCCTATTCTTCATAATACAGTTCAGGATTACCATATTCTTATGCTCCATGAGAAATCAGAGGAAGTCACCCTACCTCAAAACCCCTGAGCTGCATCTTAGGATCCTCTAAGAAAAAACATCTTCTCTTGTTCTAACTGACCACTTTCAAGGATCTCTTTTTAAAGATGTTGCCTTCTCTTTTGAAGCTGTTAATCAAAATGAGAGTTGTCCCATTTAATAAGCCAAGGCAAAAGGTTTCCTTACAAAAGAAAGTCTTGATTCCCAACATAGAAACATAGAAGAAAAAAACAAAACCAAAAATTTTGCTTGTGTATACCACATATAAAGCCAGCTTAATTTACAGTTAAGATAGTCTTTTTTGGTTTGTGTATTTGCTGTGAAGTTTCACTTCATTAGTTTATAATATCAAGCCGTGATGCACATCATGGAGATTATGCAGAGCTGCATCCCACATTTTAATCAGGCAGATCTAACGGACAAGATTATTCCTGTGTTGAAACACGGCATGAAAGAGGACCCACCATGCTCTAATGGCCACTAAAGATAGTACTTCACTCAATATCACTTAAGCCTTCTAGGCCTCAACAGCCAAACCCTTACTTCAGTAATTGATTATTTCACCATAAATACTTAACATTACTCTAATGCGGGAAACTTTGATATCAGCCTCTAAATGCTGTAATGAAGGAAACCAAAAGCACATCCTGTACCACGTAGCAATGCATTTGCAGAGCTCAAGATATCAAAAGGGTCTGCAGTGAGATAAAGGAAAGACACTGGTATATGCACAGAGACCCAACACACATCAAGTAACAGTGGTAACACGCTGGTGCTTTCAACACTCCAGAGATTCTAGATTTTCTAGGTGAGCAGGTGTGCTAATTATACATCTACAATAAATATCACTAAAAAAAAAACAGCTCAAGGAAATGGAACATCTCCCATGGAACAGTAGCTGCTGCAGGGAGTAGAAAGGGAGTATAATCCCAGGATTTAAAAAAAACAGTAATAGAAATACTACTTAAAAAAAAACCCAAAATGGTATATAGTAAAGGCATAGCTTCATAATAACGATCTCCAGTGAAGTTTCTCTTAAGATGACAAATAATTTACTAAGTTAATGTCCTCCTCAACCAACATCTCTGAGCTTCACCATCACACCCACCCTACATTAGGCAGGAAAAAAAAAGATGTGTAGCTGTTTCTTTCTAAACTATTACCCAAATTGAAGACTCATTTTAGAAAACATGCATTTCTGGATCTCTCCCCAAATACAGACAGGTGGAAGTTATCGTATTCAAGTGCAGTCGCTACTGATGACCGAGAAGTTCAGCCACAAAGCATGTGGGCATAACAAGTTACATTTGAAAACAGCTAGTGTTGCAGACCCACAGGATACCAAGAAGGCTATCACCAAGGTAAATCTTCACACAAGCATGGAACCTCCCTCCCCCCCCCCCCCCCGTGATTTTTACTGAGCTGAAACAACAGCCAGGATCCTCCCTATTCTGCAAACAGCTTTACCAAACCACTGCCTTGCCACCTCCAATAGGTGTTCGACAATTTAACTTCCTCTCCTAGCCTAGAGAATAAAATACAGCAGTGACACAGTTATGGATAGCAGTCGTCAGGTTAATAGTTTTCCCCAATAACTGCTGGTGTAACTCAAACAGTTCCAACTGTAGCACATATGATAGACATCAGCATTTTTACCTGTATCACCTGAGCTTCACTGAAGACACTAGTCAAGGCACAAAGGGTTTGAGTCACTACTTTTGATAACATGAGAAACACAAGAAGTTTGTACTCTGAGCTAGAACCTGCAACTGAATGTACAGAATGGGATCCCACAGAGTGCCACCAGCAGTGAAGGTATACAATAGGACTACCAGATTAGCCAGAAGAGGTGCAGCTGTAAAATCTGACCTTTCAATAGTGAAAATAAGAAATCTGTTTTAAAACCACCAAACACTTACCACTAAATCCCCAAACTGAAGTCTAGCCTGGATTTCTCAGAACATTCTCCTTTGACCTTGCTTGTAAGTCTTACTCATCACCGAAGTTATAGCCCTATATCTTAAAATGCTTGGCAGAAAGTCTATATCAAGTTGTGGTAATGCCTGCAATAACAGGAAAAAAAGCCTGTTTATCAGAACAGAAAACAATTCTGCTTTCCATTTTATGAAAAAAATTCATGTTAAACTACATTAGATGCATCCTTATTCTAAAAAGACGAAAACTAACTTTTAGTTAAGATTAAACGAGAGAATTCTTTACTAGCCTGCATCCAGAAAAGCGCTTTTTACTTTAAAAAAATCCTCAGTAAGGATTACTGCTACATAATTGCTACTCAAACAACTCACCTTTTCTCCTCTGCAGGCAAAAAGCTCACAAGTTCAGCTTAAAGAAAGACAACCATCATTTAGGTGACAAGAGGAAAAAAAAAAGCTTTCTGCTAAATAAGCAACTCTTTCAGCCATCACCAATGATTCTACTCTCCAGTTTCTGTGTACCCTCACATAGCTGCCTAATCAAAATAAGGAAAGAAATCCAGTGATTTTTAGACACATACCAGCATAATGACAAACTGTTTATACAGATTTCTAAGAAAGATCAAAGCATGTTTCCTCCGAACCCAAAAGATGACTGTCAAATGAAATTTAGCAGAGGATTAAGAGCAGTTAAATCAGCCTTAAAAAAAATCACTTTCAGATACTGCTGCCCGAAAACGGCATCACAGTAACTCAATTAAAGAGTGGCAAGCTAATATTTAGAGGTCAGAAGCCTGGGAACGCCTTCAGGGCACACAAGGACATTTCAATGCTGGCTTCTGACAGCCATGAAGAGTCTCGTGCTCAGAGTAATTTTTCCAGGAGTTTCAACCAGCCAGCGCGAGGGCTGATAATGGGAACGCCCCTTCGGTTTTAACTTTGTATTGCTTTGGTTATGCAACTTCTTTTGCTGTACAAAATGCAGGAAGCAAACATCTGGCATACTCAAGTTCAAAAGGGTTACATTTTCCACTAAATCCTTTCTTTTAACAAGAAAAAAAATTACACCAGGAGGGTGAGAACAATTTGTTTGAAGAGTCACAGAAGGCACTACACAGGGAGCCCCTGAAATTCAAAATCATCAACTGGCACCAAAACCAAACCATAAACCCCCTGTGCCATGAAGGACTGATGGGTAAGGAAGCTCAAGGAGCTTTCTGCTGGCAAACAACACTGCACAGACAGAGCTTCACGTTAACATCATCACCCGGGTTTCTACAAGAGTTGCCTACAAAGAGAGCAGAAGCCAAACTGGGGTCCCTCCTCCTCACAGACTGGAGTTCCCAGGCCAGAGCCCACTCGTGGTGCCAAGACACGGAACCGGGGATGACCAGTTTGCATTCCCCGTACTCTCCATGCCAGAGGAAAGCTAGACAGCGGCGATACCAGATACCTAGAGGCGACAAAGCCCCCTCCCTGTCACCCCTGCCGCCGCCGCTCACTGAGGCCAAGCCCTGACCCAGGAAGCAAACGGAACGGCAGCCCCGGGGCGGGGACCGAGCCACAGGGCCGCGGGAGCCCAGGAGGGGACCTCGAGTACAGGGTCCAGTTCTCGAATCCCCAACAGAAGAAGGATTTGGAACTGTTGGAACGGGTCCAGAGGAGGCCACAAAGATGATGAGAAGGCTGGAACACCTCTGCTAAGAAGACAGGCTGAGAGAGTTGGGGTTGTTCAGCCTGGAGAAGAGAAGGCTCCAGGAAGACCTCACAGCAAGGGGCTACAGGAGAGCTGGGGAGGGACTTTTTAGAAGGGCAAGAAGTGAAAGGACAAGGCGTAATGGTTTTAAACTGCAAGGGGGAAGATTCAGATTAGACATAAGGAAGAAATTTTTCACCATGAGGCTGGTGAGGCACTGGCACAGGCTGCTCAGGGAAGCTGTGGCTGCCCTTTCCCTGGAAGTTCAAGGCCAGGCTGGATGGGACTTTGAGCAGCCTGGCCTGGTGGGAGGTGTCCCTGCCCATGGTAGGGGGTTGGAACTGGATGGGCTTTAAGGTCCCTTCCTACCCAAACCATTCCATGATTCTACGACTCTAAACATTGTGCTTCCACAACCTCCTGTAGCAGCAAATTCCCGGAATTCACTGTATAACCGGGAGGTGTCCCTGCCCATAGCAGGGGCGTTGGAACTGGATGGTTTTCAAGGTCCCTTCCAACCCGAACCATTCCATTGTATGACAGCGACCCCGGCCCCTCCGGCGACAGAGCCGCTCTCTCTCCCCCCCCGCGGGCTCACTCACAGCTTCAGGCTGGCGTAGGCCGCCGCTGCCGTCGCTCCCGCCGCCGCCGCCATTCGCCCCCTCCGGCCGCCGCCGCCACCGGCTCCTCGTCGCCTGCGCCCCCGCCCGGGCCGAGCGGAACGGGACCCCGCGCGGGACAAACCTCCTCGGGAGCGCTGCGAGCGCCGCAGGGCGGGCACCGCCTAGAGAGGGAGGGAAAGAAAGAGGAGGCGGGGCTAGTCCGGCTTGTGGAGTCTCGCGATTGGCTGAGCTTCCTCTCTCTGGCCCCGCCTCCGGCCGTAGGGGGCGGGGGCGTTTGGAGGCGGGCGGTGAGGATTGGCTGGGGCGTGGGCGGGGCTGTATAAGCCACGCCCCAGGGAAGGAGAGAGGTCACATTTGATTGGCTGCTCTCGGGCTGGCAGTCCTGCCCCCGACAATCTCATTGTATACATGAAGTATATATGAGGAACAGCTTGAAAATGAGCAGGGCCAGTGGCGCAATGGATAACGCGTCTGACTACGGATCAGAAGATTCCAGGTTCGACTCCTGGCTGGCTCGAGTAGCTCGTTTGTTTTTACTCCTCTCTTTATTTTTTCAGCTTTTGTTCTCCAGCCTGAGGGTGCTGCCTGCACACCCTCCGCTCCTGGGGAGCCTCCCACTCTCCCAGAGACCCACCCCAGCCACCCTCGTATCCCCGATGTGGGGGTCTGACAGGGGAAGGGGTCTCCGAAGCACCCCAGGTTTATCATAGAATCGTAGAATGTCCTGAGTTGAAAAGGACCCACAAGGATCATTGAGTCCAACTCCTGTTCCTGTGTAGGACAACCCCAGCACTCACACCGTGTGTCTGAGGGCATTTTCCAAATGCTTCTTGAAAATTGTCAGCCTTGGCATCGTGACTGCTTCCCTGGGCAGCTGTTCCTGTGCTCCACCACCCTCTGGGTGAACAACCTTTTCCTAATATTGAACCGTAAGCTCCCCAGCACGTCTTCCTGCCATTCCCTTGGGTCGTGTAATTGGTGGCCAGAAAGAAGAGCTCAGCACCTGCTCCTCCTCCTCCCCTTACAGGGAAGCTGTAGACCGCAAGGAGGTCTCCCCTCAGTCTCCTCCAGGCTGAACAGACCAAGTGACTTCAGCCACTCCTCATACGGCTTCCCTTCTAAACCCTTCATCAACTTCGTGGCCCTCATCTGGACACTCTCCAGTAGCTTTGTATCCTTTTTTCACTGTGACACCCAAAACTGCACACAATACTTGAGGTGGGGCTGCACCAGTGCAGAGTAGAGCGAATCAATCGCCTCCCTCAACTGGCTGGCAATGCCATGCCTGATGCGCCCCAGGACACAGTTGGCCCTCCTGGCTGCCCACTGTTGGCTAATGTTCAACTTGCCGCCTACCAGAACCCCCATGTCCCTTTCTGCAGGGCTGTTCTCCAGCCTCTTGCTCCCCAGGCTGTGTGTATATGCAGGCCTGCTGTGTCCCAGGTGCAAACCCTGGCACTTGCCTTTGTTAAACTTCGTTCAGTTGGTGGTTGCCCAGATCTCCAGTTTCTCTAGATTCCTCTGCAGGGCCTCTCTGCCCTCGAGTGCCAACAGCTCCTCCCGGTATCGAGTTATCTGCAAAACTAGCTATTAAACCTTCAAGTCCCGGTCATTCATGCAGACATTAAAAATACCGGCCCTAAGATGGATCCCTGAGGAACCCCATGAGTGACTGGTTGCCAGCACAATGTAACCCCATTTACTATGACCTTTTCAGCCTGACTCGTCAGCCAATTGTTCATACATTGCATTAGGGGTTGGGTGGCATTGCAGGGGCTCGTGGCCTTCTCTACGGCCCTTGGCAGACCCCCACCACAGGCACTCCTTCAGGGCTGGCTGCTGCAGGGGAGGCCGGTGCCCACCTGTGCACCCCAACCTGGGAACTGGTGGGGAGTCCAGGGCTGGGGGTTCGGTATGAAACCTGGGGCACCTCCTGGCCAATTTCCCACTAGATCCAGCCCTCTGGGTATCATCCCCCAGTTTTGGACAGCTTTTTACCTCAAGGAGAAGGAACCTCAAAGTGTAATTTCTGGTAGCTCCGTGCTGCCCAGCCAGCAGTACTTTAGCATCATATCTTAAGACATGAGGCGTCATGGTTGCTGATTGCAGCAAAGCCTATGATGGCACCACATGGCCACCTGCCTCCCAGAACCACAGGAACTCTCCCCAGAACCCTCCCCACTATTGCTGCAAAGGCAAACTCTGTGGTGGGACCAGAGCTTGCTCCCACCCAGAGCACATCCCTCCTTAGCTTCTCCTCCTGGGACCAGGGTCTCCCCAGAAGCACAACAGAATAGGATGGCTTCAGCAAATTCCAGCCACCTGCAAAGGACTGGAAACCCCCCGTGAACCCCACTAAGAAAGTTTCCCTCTGCCAGTCCTTGCCTTACCTACTGAGGTGAGGGGAGAGGAGGAAGGCAAAAGTTCGGAAACCATCATTTCACAGCCTAAATCCCTCCCCGTGGAATATGGGTGGTGACAATCGTGATTTTAAAAAAGACTTCATGCTGAGCATTGCTTTATGGTATTGTCTTTAATCACTGAAATCACAACAGGGCAGCGGCTTTGCCCTTGCTGCCAGCCTTCATTCTTCATAAATATTTAACAGCACAGAAGAAAAGAGGGCTGTGTTCACAGGTGGCTAAGGTTAGTTACACCAGTACAAATCCTAAAATATTCTCTCCTGGAGTTGAGCTTTGACAGAAACATAAACAAACTAATTAGTACCGTTCAGTATTGTTAGCCAGGCTCTGGATTTGCTTTCCAGATAGAGAAAGGCACAGCCTGCATGTATCTGCCAAGGTCCCTGTCTGGCTGTAAAATGCAGACCTGCTGCATGGGGATGAGGATTGGTGCCAGCAAGGCTGGGAACTGCAGCCCGATCATCCCTGCATCCCTGTCATCTGCCTTCGGGGGCTCTATGCCACGTATTTTCATGTGGCGATAGTTTCTTCCCATCTCTCATGTTGTCTTAGCAGGCTACTGACGCATACTGCCACGCAAGCTGCTGGCTGTCCTGAAAGCAGGGTGAGGATTTTTATTGCTCAGAAAAGAATAAGTTTGCTTCTCCTCAGGATGGGCGAGCAGCTCTGGGTTCATGGCAGGAAGATGTCTGCCCAATCAGCTCTGATAGTTATACCTAGTGCCACTGCAACCAGTAAGGGTCAGGACACAAGAACAGGAAAGAAAAATAAACACATAGTCGCAATGAGATGAGAGAGGCAAACGCCCTCCCAGCTTCTCCTAGTGATACAGGCACTCGGCCTCTGAAGATGGGGGAAAAAGGATGAGTATCTGGCCATAGCCCTTCCCTGCCCGCAGGTACTGGCTCCAGAGGCATTTCTCCATCAATAAGCCTGGGTCAATTTGTCCTTACACTGATGAGCAAAAGCTTGCTCAAAAATGCATCTCCAAACACTCGGCACAGGCACAGAGGTGTGAGAGGCAGGTCTCTCACAGGCACTGCACGTGAGAGGTCCGTGTGCACGGACACGATAGTGCACACAACTTCCAAAAGCAAACAGAGCATGCAGCTGAGGCCAACACGGCAGAAGCATGGTCCAGGCCAGCGTACGCTGGTGCGCTTCCCCTCAAACCCCCCTCTAATAAACGTCCAGGAACACAACAAACCAAAGCAAATCCTCTCCATGCCACCTGCTCCCTGCTCTCTGTAATCACCTTCCCTCTCTTCCCTACAGCTGCTGTATTTTTAAAGTCACATTCTTCTTTCTCCATGCACCTCCACTGCTTCAGTACATATTTTGGTTTATTGAACAAAAACTTGGCTGTCCATTTCATTGATCTTTTCAAGGCAACTATTACACCACCGCAGATTCATCCCCAGGTATGTCTTGTCTGTAATAAAATCAGCCTGCCCTTGATCCAACGCTGACCTACGCACACACATTGATTTTCATGTACGTGCACAACCTTACTGGTTTCAGTGGGACTGCCTGCCTCTGCACTTTGTTTAATGCAGATGGAGTCCTTCATGCAATTTTATTAGCAACAGCAGCAAAGCACAAAGCTGCCGCTTGCACCAACCAGCAACAGGCTGATATTCAGATAATTTGGAGGATCAGCTCAAAGCATTCAATAAGGATGGGGAGCGTGTGTCCATTTCCCTTTAACAAAGGACCTAGTTTTGCTGTTACTTAAATTATGAAGTGATAACATTTCCAGGGAAAGACAGAAGTGGAAAATCAGGACAAAATTAACAAGGAAGAGCACCCTTGCGATCCTCCCATGGGCTAACTCATGAGAAGGAGAGGAGGAGATTCATAGTCATAGAATCATAGAATGGTTTGAGTTGGAAGGAACCCTAAAACCCATCCAGCTCCAAACCCCCTGCCATGAGCAGGGACACCTCCCACCAGACCAGGCTGCTCAAGACCCCATCCAACCTGGCCCTGAGCACTTCCAGGGAGAGAGCATCCACAGCTTCCCTGGGCAACCTGTGCCAGTGCCTCACCACGCTCATTGTGAAGCTTGCAGCTGTGCTTACGAACTGACTTGAATACTTAAATTCAAGGGTGCCAAATATTTGCCCAGTGCTATAAATCAGCACTGGGAGAAAGCAAAGGAAAAATTTACGCTCTTCTCTCAGCAGCCAAAGATATCCCTTGCTTTCAAATGGCCAGCCAGACCTGTACCAGCTCTTATAAGCCCAGTTTCCCCCTCTCACATCTGTCATAGCACACCTGACACTGAGGAGACCTCACCATTTCCAGACCAAGAAGCTATTCACTTTGTAGCAAAAAGATCTAAAAAAAAACTCACTTAAACTCTGAAAGGCTGGGAAAACATTTTAAAAGCCCTTTAATGAAACTCAGAAACACAAAACCCACAAACTTCATCAAACGCTCCTCACCAGGGTGTCTGAAAATGCTGTTCCTTGTATTTAACATCAGGGCAGTTTTATGTATTGCTAAGACTTTAAATTACGGAAAAGTCTCTACTGCTTCTGTAACTGGGGCTCTTCCCCTGGCTTTTATGCAAAAATACCTATGTAAATGTTTCCATATTCTAAACAGCAGAAATTTAACAGCATGATCTGAACAAAAAAAAAAAAAAAAAAAAGTCTATTAAGCTCTGGCTCCTGAAAGCAAGTTTCAGGCAATTCACCTGAACAATTCTTTGTAAGTTACTCATTACCAGCACAATGGGACTTTTAAGGTCCCTTACCCTTAAACCAGTCAAAAGACCACACTGGGGAAGGAATAAAGACTCCCTTTTCATAGGACGTTTCAGCATCTTAATAAATAAAAAGACAACAAGGTTCATGTGAACAGCAAAACCCGATGCATACAGCCAGGTGACAGGCAGAATTTAACACGCTTTTTGATATTATTTTGCAGAGCATGCAAAGCCTCGCAGCTCCAGCTCCAGAGCTACTTGCCTGCTGTTTTTAGTCCCTTGGGGGAGCTGCCTAAAGGTAGGCAGTGAGGGCTTGCAGCTCCACAGATGCCTGGCGGGGGAGTCGGGAGGACGAGAAGCCTCCCCTGTGCAGGATGTCTCTGCCTCCCCACCAGACCCGCCACCAGGCAGCTGCAGAGCAGAGGACAATCAGCACGGACTCAGGCACCCACAGCCTAGGAGAAAAGACAGGAATAATAAGGAGCTTAAATGAATCAAAACTCCCAAAGATAAAAGCGATGCAAGCCAGCACACACCAGGGAGCAGGGCAAGGCAGCAGACACTTGAGCTTCAAAACCACCAACTCACACCACTCCATTTTCAATATCTTCACATTGTCGTTTCCAGCTCTTTTGTAAATACAGGAAAGCAGAGCACTAGCACTTAATAATTTATACTGGACCTCAAAACTGAAAGTAGAGCAGCCTTCATTTCCCCAGTGCTGAGGGATATGGGATGGCTGACAGGAGTAACGAGACACCACCTGGGAGCAAAGGCTCTACAAACAGCCTGCTTCAGGCTGCCCATGGAAGGAAAATTGTCCTCCCTTTCCCCTTCTTGCCTGCTTATTTTGGCATTATAGGGAAGGATGCAAGAGTAAGACAGTAGTTTAAACTGCAGCATAAAAATAAAATATCAGCCCTGCTAGTATTTTCAGATCTTCCCGAAAAGGAGACCAGGAAATGTGCTTGAGGGGCTGTTCTGAAAATCAAGAGCTACCAAAAACATGAGTCATGTAGTAGCTGGTCTCTCACAGACAGAACAACAGCTCAGAGCTGGTGCTTCCAGCTCATTTCCAGAAGCCACTTTGCTATCTTGCTGCCTCTGCTGCACATGAACCTCAGAGAGGGGAACTGCCTGCCCAGGACTACATGAATTATTTACCAGAGAAACTCAGTTGGTGTTTTTTCCCACCTCAGTCCCTTCAGACAGTCCCAAGATCACCATCGCATCATAAGACACCCTGCCCTGTGCCCAGCTGTGCTGCAGGCCACAAGCTGACACTGTGCACTGAGGTGAGAGCACTGCAGGATCTACCCTGGCTCTTTTGTTGCCCCCCAATCCATGTTGTCTGTGTACAGCACCAGTTACATTTTGTGTCCATTCCAATCTCTTAACTATCCAGCATTTGGAGGCCAAATTTAAGGCTCTAGGGAGCTCACGTGTTTGGAGTCAATTTTACCTCCTCTAAAATCACAGATAAAACTCTCCACATTACATCTGCTCCAGAGCCGTGTATACTGCAGAGGGGAAGTCTCCTGCCTTGAGATTTTGGTGACTCACTGAGGGCTTGCATGTCCCCAGGAGAAATGACCCCACAGACCCAATCTTCATGAAAGCTGGGGCTCTGGATGGTTTCCAGCGTGGAACTGACTTCCAGCCACGTGCTGCCACCCCCTTCCCAAAGAGCAGCATCAACAGGCAAAGGCACTTACAGCTGGATGGGGCAGAAGACTGGATGGCCCGACCAAACTTGACACCAAACCCACCAAGCTCCCAAGGCTCGGGCAGTTTCAGACCTTCAAGTTTCAGCCAAGGCAAGGCTGATAAAGAGGTGTTGGAGGGTCCACTGGTCTCCATTTGCTTTACAGCAGATCCTTTTGCCTCCATTCAATACCTGGTATAGCAATTTGCACCACTCAAAACAGAGGCCTGTGGTATTTATCAGCACAGGCAGAGACAGGCAGCTTGCTGCAGCCAGCACCTCTCCTGCTCCAGATGGGAACATAAAGCAGTCCAACTATGTGGTGGGAAGTTGAAGCACCTATCTAGCTACATCCATGCTACAGGAAAAGAGGTGGATTCTCAGAACAGGCTCATGTCACCTGTCCTAGTGCCATTTCTCAGCTACTTTATTGTAGCTTCCTCACTAAAAAGATGTTCAAGAATGTTATCCTGTGCTCTATCAATGAGAACCAAATTTACCTCTCTAGCATGGATACATTAGAATTTAACTAGTTTTCCACACAATATGTCGGAAACGGTCGCTAAGATCCCTGATTGCATCTGAGACTTTAAAATAAAAGCTTTTTCTTAAACAAAAATTTGATACCTGCACTTAAGGGGCTGCACAGGTTTGGTACCTACAGAACATGCACTGCAGGCACATCTATCTTATATGTAACACACACTGGGGGAGCAGAATGCTTTGACTATAAAGCGGGGGGGATCAAAAAGAGAAAAAATCTGTCTGCTTTGTCAGCAGAACAGAAAGCAAGGGCCAAATTCACTCACCCCTTGTTCAGATAAGCTGTTATTATTCACGGGAGCAAATCTGTTTATACCAGCGTACTTATTTGAGTACAGGTTGTGGAGCTGTACTCTAAATCCCTGTGTAACAAAGCCATCATAACGATCTCAAGTTTGTTCCCAGAGCTCTAAATAAGCACCATTATGAAATGGCTTTGTGCTGGGTAAACACCACGGAGAGGAGCGGCCAAGCTGGGGGCTGAGCTGTGGGGACAAGCTGAAAAACTCAGGCAAGCGTCTGTGTATGGACACCTTTTATCCAAAGCAAGCTCCGCAAGCAAGAATGAGGCTGGATTTCCCCAGTGTCCACACTTTCAGCATTGTGACCTTTCCTTTCCAAATATAATCCGCTCCTCAGACTCTGACACAGCAGACTGACCCCAGCGTATTACACTGACCCACAAGCGCAGGCCCCAAGTCACAGCTCAGCCTAGCTTGTTCCAGTTTTTTGTTCTGTTTGAAATGGGATGTTGGCCTCCACCTGCCAGCCAGCATGCCTGGTTTGTTCTTGGAGAATGGGTGCTTTTACAGCTAGACTTGATACCCAAGTTCATGGAATTAAATGGAAGGCCTGAGCACACCATTTTGCACAGACCTTTTCTTTTCCTAAAAAATTGATAAAAAGAGAGAAAGATAAAAAGAGCGTATTAAAAGGTTGGTGTCCTTCAGGGAACCTGATGAAATGTGCTTGTCAGGAAACACTTAGCAGACTGACGGGATGTCCTCAGCACACAGCCAAGCCAGCCTCTGGCTTTTTAAGTGTGCATGGCATAATCTGAGTTCATAGACACGACAGCAAGTTGTGCTTTCACTGAAGAATCTTCCAGAATGAGACAAGAGGAATCTCCAGAGAGCAGAAAAAGGCACGTAAAAGTAAACTGATCAATTTAGATAACATGCCACACTAGATATGGTTTGATACAGCTGGAAGTCACAAGTTTACAGATCCTGGGAATCCAGCAAAAATATCTCATATCCTTTAACAGGAACATTGCCGACTGGTGAAAAACATGCACAGAAAATCAGCTGAGGGTGAGGAGAGGGAGATCACGTAACAAGTCTTCTGTCCGGGCTTTCCTGTGTCAGCCACGCTGGCTAGTAGTGGTGCTGGTACACAGCTGCTGGGCTGGTGCCGTTCTCTATATGTTTCAGATGACAGGAGTGACAAAGCAAATGTTCATCTAGGGGGTAACAGCGATGTCCATCTTCATCATTCAGTTCCATCCCACAGTCCTGGAAAGAGAGACCATGAAAATTATTAGAACAAATGCTCTGCTATGCTCTACTCTACTCTACTCTACCATACTCTATGTTACTCTTGTGGGACCCCAGCTGGAGTATTGTGTCCAGTTCTGGAATCCACAACAGAAGAAGGACATGGAACTGTTGGAGAGGGTCCAGAGGAGGCCACGAAGATGATGAGAGGGCTGGAGCACCTCTGCAATGAGGACAGGCTGAGACAGTTGGGGTTGTTCAGCCTGGAGAAGAGAAGGCTCCAGGGAGACCTCATAGCAGCCTTACTGTACCTGAAGGGGGCTATGGGAAAGCTGGGGAGGGACTTTTTACAAGGGCAGGTAGTGATAGGACAAGGGGGAACGGCTTTAAACTGGAAGGGGGAAGATTTAGATCAGATATTAGGAAAAAATTTTTCACGCTGACACTGGTGAGGCACTGGCGCCCAGGGAAGTTGTGGATGCCCTTTCCCTGGAAGTGTTCAAGGCCAGGTTGAATAGGGTCTTGAGCAGCCTGGTCTGGTGTCCCTGCTCATGGCAGGGGGGTTGGAATTAGATGATCTTTAAGGTCCCTTCCCACCCAACCCTTCCATGATTCTATGATTTTCCCAGCATCTAGCAATGTCTGGCTTCAGGAGCGTCATTTTGTGACAAGGACAGAAAACCATCCACCCAGCAGCTCCTTCCTAGCAAGTTGAACATTCACCATGAGAAGGAAGGCATCTAACACTGGCATTTTGAGGAGCAGCCTTGTACAAACTTGTCTTACGCAGTTTTACTGAATAAGCTTTATTTCATGCCAAGGTGCAACCCAATATATATTAAACGTGTTAGTGTCTCCTTACACACCTCTTCACATTACATTAATTGCCTGCTGAGTTTGGGCGTCTTTCCACTGCATATGAGCAGAGTGAGAGAAGGCATCTATTTATTTTAATTCACAGAGCAGAAGCAGAAAGGCTCTTTGGTAAGCTTTGCATGGAGAACAAACGGTGTTTAAGAGCTGACATCTCTTGGGATTTTTTTTGTGCAGCCCTGTCTTTTCTCCAGGCGCAATGACACATTAATTTCCCATGAGAGTGAAGGTAACTTACACCAGACAGGATCAGTCATCACCTTAGCATTTTTGAACAATCTGACTTAGAAATCAGATATACTGACAAGATCTGGAGTTCATGGCTCCTGGAAGGCAGCAATAGAACCTTATTAAGTCACACATTTCCTCCATTAACAAATAAACTGATGAGTGTAAAAGTGATAATTAACCCTTTGTCCATAATTTTATGGATAGCAAGTGAAATTGCAGCTGAGACATATTGCTGCAAAAGTGTTTGTCCTCTGACTGGAAATTTCTCAGCCACTGATAGCAAGGGTCGCATAACGCAAAGCTTGAATTGCTCATGTACTGCCATTGGAAGGGAGGAGATTTATTTCACTATTAAGCACCTGCTCCCTGAGAAAGCTGTTGACCTACCTCGCAGTGATAACATTCCACATGGTAATCCTTGTCCATGGACACAACTCGAATGGTCTCATCAGATCCCTGCAGGCATTCAAGCAAAAGAGAAATTACAAAGGATTACAGCAGGATCAGACACATGCACTCTGTAGATTGCTTCCTGCAGCAATGTGAATGTTGAACAAATGCACTTGAGTTGCTGGTTGGACACCACAAATAAATCCTGCCACCTGCAGTTATTTTTACAGTAAATCTTCATCACTGACTGCAGATATCCTCTAAAATCTAATCAGAAATGTTCAATTCTGTTTAACAGTCACATTTATCCCAAATCAGGCATTAATGATTTGGTAATCTCAGCATATCACATTTCTCAGCATTTTAAATTGGTTTTGCCAAAGATTTGTCTCCTTCAAGTACTAAATCTTGTTTGTCCCAGAGGGGTCACTCAGAGGTTACTCATGAGCATCACCAGCATTTATTGATATCAAGGAAAGTTATTCTGAACATAAAACTAACAGCAATATAATCACGCCGGAGACGAAAAAAGCAGCCTGGTTCAGCAGAAATGAGCTTCATTATCAAGCAAAAGGGTCACATCTCAAGGGCAGTGTATAAGCCCAGGTCAAATGGCTGCGCACCTGAGGAAGCGATAATCTCTCCCCATCCCCAAGGACATTTGTCTTGACATAAAGTCAAGTGTGAAAGAGAGCAAGGCCTGAGATATGATGCGCCCTCCCAGGAGGGGTTGCAAAATAGAAGGCTCTCACCTCAGAGGGCAGAATAGGAAGTCCACACGCTGCACACTTTGGAGCTAAAACTCTGGAAAAGCAAGGAGAAAGTGACAACAAGTTATAGATCAACATAATAGCAGAGGCCTGTATGTTCTCAGTGCTAAGATGAAAAGCTGCAGCTGTAAATAACTTATCCACAGGGAAGCTCTACATACCGAGATTGCAAATTCATTTTAGGATTGATTTTAAGTAATGCTTGGAACACATGGCCCGGTTCAGGCAAAAAGAGATCTTACATTTTACATTTAGTGCCAGAAAAAAACCCAAACCCCACTGTAGAATTCTTGGCTGTTACTGAGAGATCTGGAAGAAAGAATGAGGACAAACTGAGTAGGACCATTCCTAGAAAAACACATTAAAAGAAATCGCAGCCTTGCGCTGGGGCAGAAAACATCAGAGAAAACACCATGGGACCGTAAGCTTTCTCAAGACCTTATAACACAAAACAACATGATTGTCCTGGTTTCAGTTGTCCTGATTTCAGCTGGAATAGAGTTAATTGTCTTCTTAGTAGCTGTTACAGTGCTGTGTTTTGGATTTAGCATGAGAATAATGTTGATAACACACTGACGTTTTTAGCTGTTGCCAAGTAGTGCTTATACCAAGTCGAGGACTAGTCAGCTTCCCATCTCTGCTAGTGAGCATGTGCACAAGAAGCTGGGAGGGAGCACAGGCAGGACAGCTGACCCTAAGCTGGCCAAAGGGATATTCCATGATGTCATGTCCAGTATATAAACTCGGGAGTTGGCAGGGGGATTGCGATCGCTGCAATCAGTGGGTGGTGAGCAACTGCGTTCTGCATCACTTGTTTTGTATATTCTTTTATTATCATTATTATTATTATAATAAAGAGGAGACTCAGGAGGGACATCATAGCCATTTACTGCTTCCTCACAAGGGAAGGAGAAAGAGCAGGTGCTGAGCTATTCTCTCTGGTGACCAACGATAGGACCCAAGGGAATAGCAGGAAGATGTGCCAGGGGAAGTTTAGGTTAGATATTAGGAAAAGGTTCTTCACCCAGAGGGTGTTGGAGCACTGGAACAGCTCCCCAGGGAAGCAGTCGTGGTGCCAAGCCTGAAAATATTCAAGAAGCATTTGGACAACGCCCTCAGACATGTGGTGTGAGCGTTGGGGTTGTCCTACACAGGGACAGGAGTTGGACTCGAAGACTCTTGTGGATCCCTTCCAACTCAGGTCATTCTATGGTTCTATGATAATTCTCTCTTCCTTTGCTGTCTTATTAAAATGTCTTTTATTTCAGCCCACAAGTTTTACCTTTTTCCCCATTCTCCTCCCCATCACATTGGGATTGGGGGATGAGTAAGCAGCTGCGTGCTGATAAATTGCCAGCTGGGATTAAACCATGAAAATGAGAAATAAATAATCAAATGAAATAGCAAGGAAACATGCATCATTTCATAACAACAGTGGCACATGGAGGCAACTCTAGTCTTGGCACAACACGAAACAGTTCCCAGGGCTGCCTGAGCAACACTTAATACTCTGCTTGCTCAGAAAATGGAGCAAGGAGCAAAGAGAGCCAAATGGACACTCAAAATGTATGCAGCTTTAATACCATAATTACCAGCTCAGAGCATTTTACTAAATGACAAGTGGGTTTTTAAGTGGATTTATCGGTTGTTTAATTTAGAGCGGGATAAAAGTTTTACTTTGATTGTTAAAAGCATTCTTTAAAAGTCAAACTCAGCCTGCAACTGTTCAGAAAGCAACTCACGTTGACTTCAACTGGCTTTCACAGACTTACTTTAGAATGGACTGATTTCTTACACCGCTGAGCACTTCATGAGCATTATTTCTCACTATCTCTGTTTTGCAGAAGGGGCAACTGAAGCCCAGGGGTTAAGAAATATGCTCAGAGTTACATAGAAAGTCAATGGCAGAGCAAGAGGAGAGACATTAGGAATTTCTAGGGTCTAGCCCCATCCTCAAAATTCTACCTTCTAATCCAGGGGTGTCAAACTCACGGCTCCCACCGTTCTCCTGCAGCGTAATGCGCGTCACACACTGCACATGTGACCAGTGCTGGCCGGAGCGCAGGGGCAAGGAGCTTGGCGCTGCCGCCGGGTAGGAAGAAGGTGCTGGACTGGACAAAACAAGGTGGATTGCTGGATTCAGCCCATGGGCTGTGAGTTTGACACCCCTGTTCCAATCCTATCCTTAATTAACTAATCTATGCGTCCTAATCAGCTGAAAAGCTAAATTAGAAGCTTGTTCATTGGAACACCTCCGCTGCTCATTTTATCCTTACTTGTGGTAATCTCTGACACAGTAGATTTTATTTTCAGAGTCTACAGTGAATGGCACACCATCCAGACACTCATTGCAGACCACACATCGGAAGCAGCCTGGATGATATGATTTCCCTAGAGCCTGCAGGATCTGCAACAAACAAAAAGATAGGACAAAAAGCATGTAAATAGCCAATAAAGGTGAAAATAATGAACACACAGCTTTACATCAGAAAATGCTACATATTCATGAGCTGGACTGTGTCTTTTTTTGTGCACCTCATCTGAAAAATGAATTAACAGGAATGGAAAAGGCAGCTGGAATCAATATATATCACCTAGTTCAAGAGAAATGCATTATCAGCATGAGTAAGGAAACAATTTAGTCTCAGTCAAGGTATTTAGCATTACAAAGGATAAAAGTGACAGAATTTAAAGGAAAGAAAATAATTTCTGAAGCCAACAGTTGGAGAATAGTTAGCAAGATCACAAGGCAAGACGTATGAGGCCAACGAAAGGAAATACATCTTTATATTCTCCATGAGAAGATGAAGCAAATACTATTGCTAGCTTTTCATAATGCCTTAGATATCCAAGAGCTTTGTACTTGCTAGCCTGGCTTTCTAATTAGCACAGACTATGGCAACTGTATTGAACTCAACAGCTGCAAATCACCTGCTGGCTTTAGGGCAGTAATTACTACCTGGAATACCATTTCTGAGTACAAAATAGCTCTTCCAATTTTAATGCTTTCCAGTGTAAGCAGGCAAGCAAAGATAATTAATGACAAGCATTAAAAAAATCTTAGGAGGCGTGCTGGGAACTAACCACTCAGAAATTCTTAATTTCGTTTGCCTCAGCAGTAGCTCAGCACCTACCTAACCATGAACGTGACTCCCTCTGAATCCCCCCACAACTCAATGCTGCCCACTGCTGGCTAAAGGCCAGCTGATCCCCGAAGCTGGGAGGAGGTCAGCTTCGCAAATATTGAATGGATGGTACCTGTTGTAGGCTAAGGAAAACTGCCTTCTTCAGCAGGATGCCCACACATCTACTGAGTTTTCAAGAACTTGGATGGATCTGAACTGAGATCTAGATCACATATTCTAGGTCAAATCTATTCGCCAAGGTACCAGCCCAACACTTCCCAGCACCCACAACAAGCTGCAACAAGCAGCGTCATTCTGAAGGTACATGGGAAGCCATGGCTTGACTACAGGAAAGACAGGCTCAGCAGAGCCGCACCGATAGCCCACAGCAAGGGAGCACTGCAGAGCCACAGCACTTCTGGGCAGGACGCATCAACAGGATTACAAATACACTGAAAGGGGATGAAAGAGCTGAAGGCTCTGATTTTCAATTTGCACTGTAAACAGGCAGAGCAAAGTCTCTGCACTGCATACAGCAGGGTGCCAGCTCCACTTCCTCGCAAATATCAACAAAAGGCTTAGTGGATTTTCTTTCTGCTACCAAGCTCACACCAGGCAGGCTATCAGATGATAACAGACAGTACTCGATATGAATATATTTTGCTTTTGATGCATTCTAAAAAGCTGTAGGATTTATTCTCCTAAAGCAATTATCACTTACCATGTCCATTATCAAATGACCACAAATGAAACACCTGTCAGCTGACTGTTGGAAACCAGAATACTGCAAGGACAAAAAAGAATTGGCTTAAAATTTCTCAAGGCTAGTCAAGCGTAAACAACAGCATATTATGAGGTGTTATTTGCTTGGCCTTTTGTAGTACTCCTTACACAAGTTAAACTTTCCAGTGCTTTTTTTTCAGTACAATGAAACTGTGGATGTGTCCCCAGAGGACGTTCTATAAAGACATCAGACTTCTATTCCTTAGAAGGAGTAAGACTTCCTGCAACTTTCAAGTCCTAATTTTCAGTTTAATTCAGCATATAATTAAAGACCAGAAATATATACGCAAATAATGCATTTAAATTCTTGTTTGACCATGTGAATCTACATACCAGGAACTTACTGGTGTCTACCACATATCACAACATCTGTCTATATAGGCTTTGAAAGCTTAATTCTTCCTTTAGTTACACCATTATAGGTCTACTGGAGTTTCTCTGAGGTCAGTGGTATTGTCCCAGCTCTCTGGTAGTATAACATTCAAGTTAGGCCCAGAGCACCTTTCTTGCTGCTATTGCTAAGATCTAATGGTAAGGAACTGCTTGTCATGTCCATGACAGGTACCGACACATCATCTGTTTAAGGTTTTAGTCCTGTCTGAATGGTGGAAATATAAACTGGAAAAAATGAAATATTTTAGACACATTAAACCAATGTTTCCACTTTCAGCTTGTGTAGAATGTACTGATGAGAGCAAAGAAGGTTAACACACTTCTCTCTGACAGAAATCACTAGATTTATCCAATAAAAAGGCAAATATGACTTTTTTAAGTCTCAATGAGGGCTTAATCTATGGGTGCTTAAGGGCAGGGGTGTATGTGGCTTTTTACCAAGGAGAGGACCATGGGGTTGATTCATGCTCAGGTATGTTTACAGAATATTCATTGAGGGTAATGGAAAGATAGCCATTAAGACACCCGCACAAAACCAGTTCACTGGAAAGGGAAATTCACTCACGAATTCTTCTGCAGCTGTTCATTTCTCTCCTGTGTCCACAGCGTGGCCACAGAGAGACACGTATTGAAGGAGCTATTGCAAGAGACTATGACTTTAACTACAGCCTCTGCACTGCAAAACCATGGTCTTTCACTTGGCTACTTCCAGCACCACGTGTGCGCGGCCACCACGGTTGGGGCTGCCCTGTGTCCAGGGGAAACAGAAGGGGCAGGCAGGATGCTGGACTAGAACTGCAGAAAGGCTGCACAGCTGCTGGAGACATGCCAGCACAACGGTCAGCTCTGTGCTTACCAGGAAATCTTCTTCACAGAACACCTTGCCATTCACAAAATAAAAGGCTTTTCCCCTCAACTTTCGACCTGAGGAAAAAAACACAGAGAGAAGAGAAAGGTCAGCAGAGAGCTGGGAAAAAAATTGTGAGCAGAAACTGGCTGCTGAGAAGAAAACAACAACAACGACATCTGACTGCAGCCACTGCACAGCTAGAGAAGTGCACCCAACCCCAGCACAGGTCTTCCCAGCCTCCAGCGTGACTAACCCCATCTCCTCTTCCACCAGTGGTCACTGATGAACGCTAGCCACTAGATCCAGACAACAGTCCCACCTCCAAGCAGGAGAAAGTGGTGTTGCACACCTGAATCACCTTCTGGCAGATTACATCATGAAATAACCTGGCAAGAGCAAGTGAGGGTACTCTGACTCATGGTGGAAAACATTCCAGAAGAAGAAAGGGCACGCACAGGGTGATCCATACTTGACACTGTTCCTCAGAATGGCACTTCCCATATCTTTCCATTAAAAGGTGCCTTAAATCAGCAGCTGCCTGAAAAGCTACTGCAATTCTCAACCACCCGGTCTGCCTCCAGCACAGTGCAACACCAGAGCACCAAACATGCTTCTCTCCACTCTCTACCAGCAAATTTATTGATGCAGCTGCCAATAAAAATTTGAAAGGACTTTTTAAAAACATTTTTTTTTTGAAACCGGGACGTCCTAACAGTGATAAGATGACAAATTTTTTCCAAGAAAGAACTCTACACATGGGGATGACTTATATTTACTGCAACTTCTGTGTTTATGCCTCACATTCACCATCTGTTTTCAGTTCCACGTAACTATGCAACACACGCTCAGGCTGCCACCACTTCTTCTAAATGCCCTGTCTTCCCCCGGGAGAAAAGGGCTAGGATTTGTTTGTTTATAAAAAGCTGCTCCTACCTCTTTTCAGCCCAGTTTCCCTATTCAGCCAGGGGTTTGAAGTGCAGTCTAGCACTAGAGTGGCTCTCCTTGCTCTGCTCAACCAAGTAGCCCCAAGCACGTGCCCAGAGGCAGCACTCAGGGCAGGGAAGGCAGCGCTGCCTGGGCACAGCCAGGGTAGGACCTGCCACAGGATGGTTTTGGGGACCTACCAGGCATTGTTGGAAGGAAATCAGAACTGAAACATGAGGACTCAAAAGCCTCCTGCTTGATATGCTTGTATAATTAAAAAAAGATGATCAGCTGCCAGGTGTATAAATGCAGACAATATGTAGGATAGGTCTGGAGCTCACCTCTCGGTGCTTTATGGCATGCATTTACCTGGCAGCCTTTAGTGATTCACCACGCTGGCTGCAAAGTATTAAGAAAAGGAGGAAGCCAAGTAAAATCAGCTTAATTAAGAGCTCTGACATCTCCTGCACACGCCAGAGGGCACTCTCAGGCTGGGAAACAACTCGCACTGCTCCTGGGAAAGGGAAATGTTGAAGTGAAGCTCTAAAGTTTTGCCAGTGAATTCACCCAGACTAACATTTCACCAGTAGCCCTTAGTGCCCTGCCCAGGCTTCAGCCAGCAAAGCGGGCAAAGGAGCCGGCAGCGTGTTTCTCAAGGAACAAGCCATGGTTTGCACACATAGCAGCTTCATGGTTAAGCTGCAGGCATTGCTCAGCCATGTGTTTACCAGGGAGCATAGGAGTCAGAAGCACCGTGCCTCAACACACTTGTTGTCCCCATTCTCCTCTAATTCTCATTGGGGACAACCATGTTAACTGGAGGCCAGCCCACCCTTGCACCAATGTGGATGTTGGATGGGACACAGAAGAAAACCCAACAGATACAAAAGCATCCCACTCTGATTTCTCTAACCCAACCTGATGCTTTGCCAACGTTGCCGACACCAAAACAGGACCCGGAGTCCAAATTAAAATGTCTAAACTTGGACACGTTAGCTTTTTGACCCATAACCCAGCATGTGTATCTGTATGATAACCCCTCCCCACCCACACGTAAGCCCTGCATGCTTGCCAGCAGTTGCAGAGTCCCAGATCCTGAGGAGGGGAAGGAGAGGCATGGAGATACCTGGGACTTGCAGTACCCTTGTTAACCATGGTCCTAAGCGAGTTAACAACAAGCTTAATGCAGCAAGAAGTTACCCCTAAAAATCTCCTGCTGATTTGAATAAAAAATTCCTAAAATTAAAACCAAGCAAAAAAAACATTTAACTTGGATTTCAAACTATGTGGTAGCACAGGCTCCAGCTTAGTGCAATGGACAGATGCCCAAGCAACTTCCTATCTGTATGCTAATATCACTCCTTGAAGACAAGCTGGCAGTGGCAAGGAAAAAGAAATGCATGGAGCCATGCAATGAGGAGATACTCCCTTGGATGATGGCTGGTGCACAAGCATCAGCAGCTGCAGCAGAGGGGATGAGGTTTGGATTGCTGCCACCACGTCATTTTTCCGCGGTGACAAAACCAGCATTTACCAGCCATTCTGTACCCAGGATATTTTTAACCCTGTGACATTAGCAGGTTAAGATTGATGGCAACAGACCTTCACAGAAGGTGCCACAGCCTGTGCGCTGTGTCTGGGCTTCTCCTGCAAGCTCATTCAGCAGAGGGATAAACCCCTTTACAGAGGATTTACAATTTGGCTGTTGGCATCATGTGAGCCCATGAAGAAGAGGTGCTGACACAAAGACCACTTTGATGGAAAGGAAGGGATGATTTAATTACTTTCTTCAGGAAAGAAGTGGTCATTCTGACTATTTTTAGCTCTTCTCCACAACTGTCTTTAAGCCCCTGGCAGAAGTGTAAATGGAAATTTGCCAAAAAAAGCGAGTCACTAGGTACCCCGGCAGCCACTGCAGGACCAATGCATGCAAACAGAGCCAATTTCTTCCTCTGCTGCTCTCAGTCTCTGTCTGCCCACATCAGGATGGACTTCTCCTCCCATCACCCCTTTGAGGTGAGGAAGCACCTCCTCATCATACACATGGGAAAGCAAGATGCAGGAAAAGCTCACTTCCGCAGGCTGCGCTGGGGACTGTCCTGATGGAGCTGGAAAATGTACATTCTGGCTGCAGCCACACCAGGAAAACAAACCATGCTGGGACCGTCCCACAGTGCAGAGCAGGGCGGCAGCAGCTTCTGTCCCTGCACTGAGCTCCCTGCCATGGGACAGCATGTTACATTAAACAAGCCCCTCTTCTGACTGGGTGCCTGCAGAGGCTGGCACAGGTTTCGCTTTACCACGGAGATGCTGTCATAATCTCACTGAATTCAAGGATTGAGAACTCAAATGGTGTATAAGGAACCACGTATTGATCACTGCCTACCTGAAATATGCATAATTTTAAATATGCATCATGATGACTACAGAGACAATATTCTTTGACAAATCCAGAAATATTAATGTGTGGCTTGCTGCTTTCAGGATCAGTTGCTCTACTACATGTCTTAAGGTGCTGTCTCCCGATCTTATTTCAGTTTCACTTTGCTGTGAATTTAGCTAACCTCTCACCTGAAAAATATCAGATAATTACAAGTCTTTGGTATTTCAACCCTACCATCTTCATTTGATGTTACAAGATTTCTTGTTTCTCTTCCTTACAGGAGGTTTGAGCCTAGTGCTTATACATACTGCTCGTCCCTAACATGTCTATCCAATCTGTTTAGCTGTGGGACCTTCAGGATGACCTTAAGGTCATTTAAGCACTGATTTCAGAATATTTCAAGCTTAGTCACTAGTGTCTTTGTGCTAAAACAAACATACTTTGCTTAGCAGTTGATAATAGGCCTACCACCAGGCTGTGCTCCCAGGGTGCTGGTGCTTTTGTCCATCGTTTTCTCAAAATACAGCTCGCTCCTTTTGAAGATCACACAGAGAGGGATTTACTAGGGACATGCAACAGCTCAGGGAGGATGCTGGGAGATGCATCATTTGCTTGCTGGGGAGCTGGACCAAACCTTCTCTCCTGACGTTGCCTTTCCATTATTTATTAAAAGGACAATGTAGACACAAATTCACATTCAAAGATGAGAGGTTGCTCTAGATGCATGCAATGGTACACAGCCACATCCAGATTGCAGGGCTCTATGGAGACACATGACCAGAACCCCACATTGCTGGGGAAGCAGTGTGGACCTCACCTATCATTTATCTAAGGTCCCTGTGGTATCTGCACAGCAGACAGGCAAGAATCACTGCAGACTGGAAGCTAACTCCTGGGTCCCTTTGACGTTGACAACCCCAGACCTCTGTCATTACAAAAATCAGTCCTTTTTAGAGGGCCACAGCTATAAGATAAACTTGGACATATGATTACTGTTGACAAGTTAGATACAGAAGGATTCCAGTTGCTGGAATCACTGGATGTAGCCTTCTGATACAGTAGTGAGACAGCAGGCTGAAAACGGTCCATCTAGCTGCTAAGGATCAAAACAAGCTCCTCCTCAGTCCTGGGTGGCTCTGGCCCAAGCTGCAGTCCTTCCCCAATTTTTATTTACTCCACGTAGAACTATGAGGGTATTTGGAACAAAGACAATACTTTGGTCCATGCACACCCTGCAGGCAGCACAATGGGCACAGGCAGAGCTCCCACACACTGTACACAAACCGTCACTGCCCACAGTTCAGCAGCACATGAGATCCACTGGTGACCAGCCAGCATACGCATTTCTGGAGGCTCCCATGGACACTGACTTTGCTGACAGGCAATTGGGTGTATTACCATGCACAACAGACTAGGTTGAGCATCACAGAATTGCTTGGTTGGAAAAGACCTTTGAGATCATCAAGTCCAATCGTATCTGTCCACTACTAAATCATATCCCTAAATGTTTCATCTACCCATTTTTTGAATACCACCACGGATGGGGACTCAACCATCTCGCTGGGCTTGACAATCCTTTAAGTGAAGAAATTTTTCCTGATGTCTAATCTAAACCTCCCCTGGCACAACTGGAGGCCATCAGATCACTCTTCTTAATTCCTGCCATCTGTGCTATTTCTGTTCGCTACCATTAACACTGGGTGCAACACTGAATCTGATGCAGAAGTGTCAACATTTCCAGTTCACTCTTGAACTGGAGCTGCACGAAAGGGCCACTTAAGATGCCTGCACATCCTCCAAATCAGGTAAACTCAACTCAGACTATAATCAACCAGCAGACACCCCAGAGCCTTAGTTGAAAACATGGGCAGGAGGACATGATGTCTCTCAGAAAAAAACTGCACCAGGACACAGTAGCTCCATTATTGTTAAGATATTCAGTCTCTCTTACAGCTTTATCAGCTGTATTGTAAAATTTTAAAAAAAAAACACCCACAGTGCTCTCACCACACATTTGAGGCAGTGAAAAAAAAAAAAAAAACAACAAAAAAACCCCAGCTCAGAGAAAATTATCATCAGATGCCTGAAAGCCAAGAGCATGCATGCACTGGCACATGTAAGAAAAGATCAGTCACCTCTAACGGCAAGGCAACCACAGGTGAAATTAGAAACGGCTTCTCAGAAGGAAACATCGTAAAACCACAATAAGCCACACAACTGAGCAACACCTCTCCCTTGCTGGTGGCAAACTGTTGCAAGAAGATAGTCAGACTTTTTTCTTTTTAGGGAAACCCCCTAGAAGCTTCAAAATTGAAGTAAGATAAAGTCACCCTGGGACGCAGCAGTGCTATGATCTGGGGAGTCCCTGCTGAGGTACTGGTTTCACCCCAGTGCCTAGTTGCTCTCTGCATCACTCTGAGGATGGCTTCCCTGTCCCCCAAAATTCACCAAAACCAAGCAGCCCTTGGAGCTGGCCTCCCACCCCATCACCCACTGACTGTCATTGAAATGTGTGGAAGCTCGAAGGTGGAAGGAAGGGGAGGCAATCTCGGTGTCCTTGGTGAACGTAACTCCACATCAAAACTATACAAGAGAGCAATATTTAGATTTCTGTAGGTGTGGAAGAGGCCTCAGTGCTTATTGAGCCACTACTCAGAATATTATTTATAGGTACCATTAAAAAATTATAAGGAACCTCTTAAAATCTTTACAGTACAATTAATCCTGTGCCTCTTCTGAACAAAACCCAGTGCTTTGAAGATAACATTACAAAATAAAAAGACCATAAAGACTGGAAATATATTCCATTAATATTCCTTTTTTTCCCCTCACATTCTCCTACTGATTTCAGTCTTTCAGCCAGCACTAAAAGACATGTAATTGACTCAAATCAATGGCGCATTGATAAAACTCCATATGGATCTCCTGCACGTGAGCTGACCACTTGCATGTTTCCAGTGGGGATATTTACCTGGACCACACCAAAGCCCCTTCAAACTCAGACACCACCCAAATCACTACCACCCTGAAATCTGTCCATCAGAGGAACAAGTATTGTTATCCTATGGTGAAAGCTGCCCTGGCATTTCTTATCTACAGCAAGAATTTCTTGTGCCAAACAGTGGGGATTTCTCACCAGCAAGCTAGGAGACTGAAGTCAAACAGTCAGCAACAACAAAGCAGCATTTTAGACTGGAACAGGAACACACACTGATGCCTTTCCTGTCTCCCAGACTGTCAGTAAAGCCAGGCACAGCTGAGTCTTTTCTGAGATTACTTTTGCCAAAAAAAAATATGGTTTACTATGTGTACTCTTGCATGATAATTTTATTAAAGGGATGCTGAAGAAGGATTACCAGCACTACTACAAGAAAAGGCGATGTCTCTACTTGTAAAGTTATTTAGTGATACCAGTAAAAAATATGGCCCTGTGGCTCCAGGGGTTATATATAAATATAGGGACTGGTTATTCAACATTATTATTATCCTAAACACAAGGAGAGCTACATCCCTCTAAGTACCCATACTTTATAATCTCTGCGTGGAGTACGCAGAGGGCGACGCTCGCAGATACAGTACTTCAATATCTTAGACACTTTGTTTAGTAAATGATCCTTGATAACTCTAAACACAACTGCATTATGAAATATTAAAAATAACCCAAACGTATGAATGCCCAGAGGGTGGCAAGAGGCAGCCAGCTCATGTTATTTCAAAATCTGCCACTGCAACAGCAGCCTGTTACCCTTACACAGACTTCAACATTAATCTGAGCTTACAATAAAAAAAAAAAGAAAAAGAAAGTAATGTAGAAATGTTGACGTGTCAAAGGTTAAATTCTGTAATCTGGCAAACCTACAAGTCTTCTACCTCTTTGTAATAAGGCATCAAAACCTGGTCCTCATTTTGGACCTTCTGTGACAGTTTAACATTGAACCCTCCTTCCAGCCACCTTGCAATCAGTTCTTTCTTTCTGACTTCCTTCCTTGCCTACTGATTTCCTTCACAGTCATCTCTGACACTTCCCTTGCACTTTTTTAGCTTCCAGATTTCCTCTGAGGATCAAGCAACTCAAATACAAGATCCCTTTTGTTCTAAATTATGCTGCCAGTAGAGCTAAAAAGGTCTGTTTTCCAGGCAACCTGCAGCAGTCGGGTATAAGCCTGGCTGAATCTTAGAGAAAACACTAAAACACCAAAACACCACAACAGATTAGAGTGATACTGCCTGCTTAAATTTGTAACATAAGATCTCCTGACTACCTAAATAATAAATATAATAAACACCTGGAAACAGCAGCATTTTTGTGTCCTGAAGAGAGATAAACAAGTGATTTAACTTAAATGGTTAATGTGTAACAAACCATTTGATAACTACAACTGTTTGTCCAACAAACAAAAAAAAAACCTAGACAGAAACAGACAACTTGAGTTTGCAGGAAACAGCCCTATGAGTTTTGAGGACTTTTTTTTTAACCTACTTTCAAGGCCCTCCTCTAAAGCAAATGTAATTTATTACTTATCCCTCAGAAAGACACCAAAGTTCTTTCTTTTCCCTCTCTGCAAAAAGCTGCCTTGTTTGTGCCTCTGCCCTGTAACAAACAAGAAGATAAATGAGACATTTATGCCAAAGCAATCATTCTAAATCTGTTGTTTTGACTTCTAAGCCAAATTTTCTGCATTGCATGTCAGTGGCTCAGATAAAACAGTACTTTTTTTTTTTTCCTGACAACTGAACCCTGTAACATATGCATAGCTCCGCTCAACAAACTGCTCTATCATTTATCTCAATGTATGTGTATCAGGAAACAGAGGGTGCAGGAAATTTGGCACTACAAGGTATCAGTCCTCCCCGCCTCCTTCGACCTTCATCGTTTTCTGTATCTGGGGCACTAACGCACATTTGGACACAAATCCAACTACAAGCAAAATTAGAAATCCTCACTAAAATGAAAACAGCAGGACAGCAGATATAAATATCTGGAGGACAATATGCTTTACCTTAATAGGTAATTTTGACTATTTTATTTATTGGAGCGGAGATATTCAGCAATCCACCAGAGTAGAAATTTTAGGACTGAAATCACAAGCAACCTTGGCTTCTCAAAGACAAGATTGTACTGGATGGTGTCCAAGATGAACTCCCCTTGACGCTAAAAGCACTACTTACTTTTCATCTGGAAACCAGAGTTTCCACACAGGCTGCTGAAGACATGCTTTGCAGCTAGACAGACAACACCACCCAGAGAAATATTTTTCTGGCAGATAAAAAGGTCTCATCACATTTACTGCAGTGACACAGATGTTAAAAACCTGCAAAGAGGCACTGGGTAATGGCACGGCTGTGTGCCCTTCATTCACCTTGTGGCTGATGGTCTGGGGGACTGGGAAATGACCTCAGCCTGAGAAAGGGGGGATTCCCCTCCAGTACATTTCCTCCCTGCACACAGGGCAGGCCAACATGTACCACCCCATGTGTCAGTTAAGTAGCTGCAGTGCAAAGAGGATTGATGAATCAGAAAGTCAGCCCAACTACGCCTTCACTAGCAAGCCAGGCAGCAGAGCACACTGCTGGGGGAGGAGGAGGGAACCAGAAACATCCTTCCCATGCCTCTCAAGCCTCTGCAGACCACAGTGGCAATGTAGGAAATCACTTCATGTACTGGAGGGTTTCTTGTGAGCCTTGCTACTGGGAAACATTGCCACTGTGAAGGTCTCCCTCCATCAAGTACCAGAAGTCCACCTCACATCCTCCTCTCCACCCATCCATCTGTGCTGGCCAGTGCAGTGTCCAGCTGTCTTCTTGATATGGACACTGGGAAGGACTGAGCTTTCATGAGTAATTACTCTCCTGCATATGACATGTCAAAACAGGCTCTTCCTTATATTCCTGTTGTTCCATTCCCCTTTCATATCTCATATGGAAATACAGTATTTTATATTCAGAGAAATATTACTATTACTCCTCTCCGTTGTTTTTTTTTTTGTTAACTAGAATTTTTAGTACTGCATTCAGTTCTGGAGTCTTCAGCACAGGAAAGACAGAGGTCTGTTGGAGCGAGTCCAGAGGAGGCCACAAAGATGATCAGAGGGCTGGAGCACCTCCCCTATGGGAACAGACTGAGAGAGTTGGGGTTATTCAGCCTAGAGAAGACAAAGCTTTGAGGAGACCTTATAGTAGCCTTCTGGTACTTAAATGGGACCTACAGGAAAGCAGGGGAGGGATTTTTTTATCAGGGAATGCAGTGATAGGATAAGGAGTAATGGATTTAAACTGAAAGAGGGGAGATTTAGATTAGATATTAGGAAGACATTTTTTCCTGTGAGGGTGGTGACGCACTGGCACAGGTTGCCCAGAGAAGCTGTGGATGCCCCATCCCTGGAGGTGTTCAAGGCCAGGTTGGAAGAGGCTTTAAGCAACCTGGTCTAGTGGAAGGTGTCCCTATCCATGGTAAGAGGGTTGGAACTAAATGCTCTTTAAGGTCCCTTCCAACCCAAATCATTCCACGATTTTATGATTTACTACCACCTTTTTTCACTTTCGATTTGAAACCCTTTGCTACAGCACATCTCTATAAAGAGATTCCTCAGTTACAGCCTGGATAAGACAGAAAACAGGCTTCGCTTTGCTAAACTCTTTTTTTTTTTCCATCTTCTAGTCTCACCTGATACCCAAACCTTTTCATCTTGTTTCAAAGCCTTTGGAAAGGGTTGCCTTTTAGGATAATCAGCAAACAGCTACTCTTTCAGTCCTCACCAACCCACCTCATTATAAATGGGCTTAGAAATGGGTCCACACAAACAAACATAAACAAAAGTAACCAGTGATACCTCTGCAATTACATGTTATCTCCCTAGCACTTGTCTCCAAATAAAGATGGTAAAATCCGTTCTAAAAGGAGGATCAAAGTGTTTCTTCCTAAAGCACCGGTTACACAGTAGTAATTTTAGAAATTCAAGACAGCTCAAACCTGCTGCTGGATTATTTTTAACAGAAGCTTTGTGTGCAAGGGCAGTTTGGAGGCCGCTTGCTCACACAGGGCAAGAGGTCCCCAAAGCAAAGCCCCAGCTGCAGCCAGGAATCCTCTCTACAGGAGAAGATTTCCAATTAATTTATAAGAGTGAGCTGCTGACTTCTGAGCCTTTAGGAAACTGCCATCATGTGCAAAAAATACCTTTTCCTTTCTAGTTTTCCCATCTTCAGTCAGATGACGGTGAAATGCGCTACTGAAAACATAGGTGAGGCATGGCAGCTGGCGTGGGACAGCTGAGAAACGAGCAGAGTTCAAGGTTCAGCTATTATTAAAAAGCACACACATCTTTCTATATTTATTCCCACTTTACAACTCCAAATAACACACATGCAGTCCTGGTGAGTTTGCAGCTCTAAATACAATGCAGGAAAAAAATCCTAAGGCTCATCTGGGAAAACCAAACTAACATATACAAAAGCACGAGAATGATGATGATGATTATTATTATTATTTTTACTGCTGCCAGATATGCAGCTACATTTCTAAAAATACACCACTAACCCTAGGATTAAACACAAGATAGAAACACCACTGTCTAACAAACACAGCCATGATTTGAAATCAAGTGGCCTGCTCCTCACCGCAGCTCCATCATGGACCTCCTCAAAAAGCTGCTCAGGAGGATCCACACATTGGAGCATGCTGTACGCCCCAGCAAGCTTCACGTGTGGGTCTGACAAGCAGTAGGAAGCTTCACGGGGCCAGCTGGACTGCTATGAGGATGGGCTGAGAGAGCTGGGATCATTCAGCCAGGAGAAGAGAAGGCTCCAGGGAGACCTCATAGAGGCCTTCCAGTACCTGAAGGTGGGCCTACAAGAAAGTTGGGGAGAGACTTTTTGCAAGGGCAAGCAGTGACAGGACAAGGGGGAATGACTTTAAACCAGAAGGGGGAAGATTTAGATTAGACATTAGGAAGAAATTCTTCATGATGAGGGTGGTGAGCCACTACCATAGGTTGTTTAGGGAAGCTGTGGCTGCCCCCTCCCTGGATGTGTTCAAGGCCAGGCTGGATGAGGCCTTGAGCAGCCTGGTGTGGTGGGAGGTGTCCCTGCCCATGCCAGGGGAGTTGGAACTGGATGGACTTTAAGGTCCCTTCCAGCCTATTCTGTGATTCTATTCTATGATTTAGCCCACTTCTCAGGCAGATTTCACAGGGCTCACTATCACTGCCCCCAGCCTGACACCTCTGGCACAATAACCAGCTCCCTCCCTGCAACCAACAGAAAGCAACCCAGCACAGACATGCCCCTCATCCCGGGACATGGTTCCATTTCTCCAGAGAAAGAGCAAGCAAGATATGTAGCCTGGATGAGTCACGCGCATAAGATGCTTTGACCAGAGGTCCCTCACAAGGGCAGAACAATCACAGCCAGTAATGGTTATGCACATAGTGAAAACACTGTGACTGGATCGACCCTGCAGCAACTCCATCTAAAAAGGTGTCCCTGGCACTTGCAGAGCCCGCTGCTGCACTCACACTCTGCCTGTGCCCTCGGCATGATGCCAACCTGGTGGCTCTGCGTGGGGTCTGCAGAATGTAAGCCCAGAATGGCTGTACACCTGATGCGACAAATAAAAAAACCTGAAATGCCAGATAAGGCATATTCCCTGCCACTTTGAAAAAAATACTCTTACAAGTTAAAAATCAAACATAGCGGTAATAGAGAAGCAGATGAATGAAAACAAAAAAACCCCATACCAGAACGCAGACAGGGCAGCACAATCTAAAGCATCTTCTCTACACGCTTTGCAAGCATCTGTTCAAAACCAAACAGCAACCAGCACCACGAAGACATACAGCTGCAGCAGAAACCAGCTGGCAGATAATTCAATAACCACCTCCTTTCCCCCCCCCCTTTAAATCAGAAAAACTGTTAAGCCCAAAGAGTTTGCCTCAGAGCCCTGCTCCAGTGGCGCTGGCAGCTGGCCAGGCAGGAAGTACTCACTGCAGGCTCCGCAGGTGAAGCAGCTGTCGTGGTAAAGGTTGCCCATGGCCTGGCAAGCTTGATTTGCTCCATACACCCCTTTGCTGCACTTCACGCAGGTGCCTGGAAGAGAGAGGAGAGAGAGGTCAGGAGGCTGCTGTCACTGGCTGGGTGACCACAGCTGTAATCAGCATGGTGACTCAGTAGGTTAGGACCAGCCAGTTCATTGGAGTCACAAGACTTAGGTGACATTGGTGTCACCCACCCTGACAGTTTGTTAACAGCGGTCACAACAGCCGTCAAACCTTCATGGCAAAAGCCTTTTGCAAAAACAGTAAACCAGACAACAACAGACCCATTTGTCTACAGCGACACCTCCTTCCTTCACACATTAATTTCCACAAAATTTATATACATTTAAAACCACTTAATGACCCTCCCAAAAGCCTGGGTGGTAGTAAGTGGCGCTCAGGGCTGTTCACAGACCAATAACTGCTGCTTATCGCATACATAAGTCTATGGGGCCGGATGGGATCCATCCTAGGGTGCTGAGAGAGCTGGCGGATGAGCTTGCTAAGCCGCTCTCCATCATCTTTCAGCAGTCCTGGCTCACTGGAGAGGTCCCAGAAGACTGGAAGTTGGCCAATGTGACGCCCATCCATAAGAAGGGCCGTAAGGATGATCCAGGTAATTACAGACCTGTCAGCCTGACCTCGGTCCCAGGTAAAATCATGGAGAAGATAATCCTGGGTGAAATCATGCACCACCTGCAGAATGGTCAAGAAATCAGGCCCAGCCAGCATGGATTTAGGAGGGGTAGGTCCTGCCTGACCAACCTGATCTCCTTTTACGACCATGTGACTCGCCTGGTGGATGAGAGGAAGGCTGTGGATGTGGTATACCTGGACTTCAGTAAGGCCTTTGACACTGTCCCCCACAGTAGACTCCTAGGCAAGCTGGCAGCCCGTGGCCTAGATGGGAGCACTTTGTGCTGGGTTAGGAATTGGCTGGATGGCTGAGCCCAAAGAGTGATGGTGAATGGTGTTTCATCCAGTTGGCGGCCAGTCACCAGTGGTGTCCCCCAGGGATCGGTGTTGGGTCCCATCCTGTTTAATATCTTTATTGACGATTTGGATGAGGGGATTGAGTCCATCATCAGCAAATTTGCAGATGATACCAAGCTGGGAGGAAGGGTTGATCTGTTAGAGGGTAGGATGGCCCTACAGAGGGACCTGGACAGATTGGAGAGCTGGGCCGTTTCTAATGGGATAATTTTTAATAAGTCCAAATGTCGGGTACTTCATTTTGGACACAACAATCCCATGCAGAGCTATAGACTGGGGACAGGGTGGCTAGAGAGAGGCAGAAAAGGACCTGGGAGTGCTGGTGGACAGGAAGCTCAACATGAGCCAGCAGTGTGCCCAGGTGGCCAAGAAGGCCAATGGCATCCTGGCCTGCATCAGGAATAGTGTAGTAAGCAGGACCAGAGAAGTTATCGTCCCCCTGTACTCGGCCCTGGTCAGGCCTCATCTTGAATACTGTGTCCAGTTCTGGGCCCCCCAATTTGGGAAAGATGTTAGGATACTGGAATGTGTTCAGAGGAGGGCAACGAAGATGGTGAAGGGGCTGGAGCACAAGCCCTATGAGGAGTGACTGAGGGAATTGGGGCTGTTTAGTCTGGAGAAGAGGAGGCTCAGGGGAGACCTCATTGCTCTCTATAACTACCTAAAAGGAGGTTGTAGTCGGGCAGGGGTTGGTCTCTTCTCTCAGGTGACCAGTGGCAGAACCAGAGGGCATGGACTTAAGCTTCGTCAGGGAAAGTTTAGACTTGATATGAGGAAAAAATTCTTCACTGAAAGGGTGATTGGCCATTGGAATGGGCTGCCCAGGGAGGTGGTGGAGTCACCGACCCTGGAGGTGTTTAAAGGGAGACTGGATGAGGCACTGAGTGCCATGGTTTAGATGATGGTTGGTGTTAGTGTTGGTGTTAGTGTTGGGTTATAGGTTGAACTTGATGATCTCAGAGGTCCTTTCCAACCTTGTGATACTGTGATACATTAAGCTTGTTTGTTGCAACTGATGTGAGGAAAATGTACCTCTTCGCTCAGCCCTTCTAAATCTTGAATATCCTAAGGATTTCCCACCAAAACAGAGCTGGACTGATACCTACGTCTCTTCCCTCTGTCAGCCACACCTGAACAGAGACCCCCAACACAGCTGCTAACTACAGACTACGTATCATGCCCAGATGTTCTCACTTCTTGCAGGACAAGGCAAGAAAGAAGTCAGTTTTAAGGAGAAAACACCTGGTGGTGGTGGCATAACCAGCCAAGAGGGGCTGACTCTCAGGTGGCCCTTGGGGTGAAAGAGAATCAAAGCCAGCACACATAGTCAGCGTCTGGCTATAAGCTGTCCCAAATCCAAGTCCAATCTGCTTCTCACACCCCTGGCTTTCCTTGACACCACCATCACCTAAAGATCAGGATTAGCTCTGGAGCTCCAGAGGAGGGAGAAGATGACTGCACTCAGAAGTTTCTTGCCGGTACAGTCAGGCACATTTCCACTAGCACTCAACCTGGTGTGGGGCTCCAAACCAAAACCCAAGCCAGGCAGACAGCATAGGGTGAAGATTTCCACCTCACGATGAAGGTACTTGGACTCGCCAGGCACAGACCTGTCTGATCCGAGCTGGGACTGGTGGCAACGGGGCAGATGCATAGTGGTGGTGATGGGGAGGGACCGCAGGGAGAAGACTTCAGCTCTGCAGGTTTGCAAAGGGTGTTGTGTGTTCACCTAAGGCTGCTGAAATCTCACCAGTTTTCCACACAAAACTATTTTGATAGTTGAGTAAGAAGTGAAAACTGAGTTTCATGCCCTTGACTGCAGCTGCTAGCGGAACCTGCTCCCTCCACCTTGCTTGTAGAAATACAGCGAGGCTGTCCAAAATCACTATTAGTGGCTGGGTAGAGAAAGTCCTTTTCCAAGGAAAATGACACATAGAGCCAGTTTACTCACTTCAGGCATTACCTTGTGATAGTAACAGACTGCTTTTAAAGCAACATCACCCTTTTAACTACCTCTAAATGAGCAAATTTAATCAGTGTTTAAACAAATAAACACGGATCTACCCAAAAAGGGCAGTGTGAAGGAAAAACAAAAGATGTGCTTCTGTCTCTGGTCCATGATGACCCTGCGGATGTGTTCCCTGGAGGTGTTCAAGGCCAGGCTAGATAAGGCTTTGAGCAATATGATCTAGAGTAAAGCGTACCTGTCCATGGCAGGGGGCTTGGAATTAAGTAATCTTTAAGGTCCTTTCCAACCCAAATGAGTCTATGTGACTTGACCTCCAGGTCTCTCCTTACAACGCTTCTCAGTCATATTGACTCGACTCTTTAACTTCCTGGGGCAGTGACTGTCAGTCATATCTCATTCCAGCTGGCCCAAGAAGAGGGAAAGCATCATCTTGCTGGAGATCCTTAGTCACCCTGTGGTTTACAAGATTTCACTTTGTTCAGGGCCCCAGAAGCTCCAGAGTAATGGAAAGATCTGGTGAAAGTTAGAAAGAAGTCCAGCGTACTTATGATGGCGCTGAAAAGTAACTCCCAACTTCAGCAGCACCACGCTGGCAGTCCCCGGGTGGTTAACAACTTCTTCCTGCAGCCAATAGCTATGGCCATCAGTTTTCACACTACCACTAATGCTCAGCAGCACTTCACAGCAGCACACACACAGCTGCTGAAAAGCAGATACTTCATCCTCCCAGAGCAGAGCTGGGTTTCTGTGCTGCAGCTGCCTGTGTGCATTCAACAAGCACGCTGAAAGTTGTCCTAGAACGTCTCCAAGCCCCACTCTGCACTCAGAGCCAGAGCCCAAACTGACACAAACCTGGAGAGAAGGCTGCAGAGCATAACGAGTTACTCATGTCCAAATCAGACCTGAACTGAAAAGCTAGTTTGGCTGCAGGCCCAGTCCAGCACACAGTCTGGCACCAAGTCAGCAAAATGTGCTGGTTCTTTTGAACCAAGCAGATTTGTCTGTTATTTATTGAAAGAAACGTTTCAAGAAAGCAAAAGATAAATCATGCAGGCATTACAAAAAGAAAGAAGAAGAAAAAATAAAAAAAGAAAAGGCAAGACAAAGATAAGAAAATCAAATGGATGTGTTCTCCCAGGAATACATACGTTCAGCAGCAGCCTAAGATGCTGTGCAAACATCTGACAGAAGAGCTAACAGCTACCTCACAACATTCCCTCTCAACTACAACGATGGCAAATGGAAACCTCTGAGAGCAGAAAACCTGCTGATTTTGCTGTACAAAGCCTTCTTTCCATGACATTCACCAGGTTCTCTACAGAACTGATGTATATATTGCACCACAAGCACTGCTTTTTTCCCTTCTCCATGCCAACGAGTGGCTGCTCCAGAAAAAATCACAAGTGTGCTCCGATTTCCTCCTTTCCAGAAAGCAGCCGGATGATACTGAATATGCATAAGTGGCAAGAAGAAGCAGGCAGCAGAAGGCACAGCAGCTGCGTGCAGGCGCAGTTCACAGTCAAGATGCTGGCAGGCATCTAAGGTCACTAAAAAATACTCTAACACAAGTCCCGTGGAGCGTAGAAATTGCCTCTGTTGTCTCCTGCCCATCCTATTTAAGCTTCGGAGTGTAGGTATTGTCCGTGTATTCCCCAACGGGACAGACAGTCTGGTCAGACCCTGCAGGAGCTGCCTGGGCTCCCACATACTTCTCCAAACCTTCCTCCACCCCCACCATCCTCCCCCCTTGCTTCATCTTCCAGTACATGCTCGGCTCTTCCATCCCATTCTTAACCTGTTTATCAGCTTCTAAAAATATTTAGGCCCTTAAAACATGGAAAATAAAGTTATAGAATGAGAGGGCTTTTAAAATAAACTGACAATACTGTCTGTAAAAATTATAATGTGCTAAATTACTCAATTCTGTAATAACCAGCTATGCTATAAATATTTATAGATGTCCTGTGGCAAGGCTGACAGCTGAAAAATGGCATGATGGCAAATCCGTGCATAGTTTATGTTTCTACTTGTATCTGCTAAATCTTATTTGAAAGCCATTTACATCTGGGTAGCAAATGAAATTATTGTAGAAGTAAGTCTTTACTTGTCCCAAATATACTATTCTGAAGTATTTTAAGCCACATACTTGAGCCTTCATCTCTGACTTTTAGCCCTCCTGGTCTGAAAGGGGATAAAAACATGATTTGACATTGATTTTTCCTCTCTGCTCACTCCCTGCTGCAGTAATGATCCTGTTCTTTCGGCTGAGGATATGCAAGAAAAAAGCAATACCTGTTGCTGACGGTGGCCACTCACTGAGCTCCGCAACTTGACTGCGAGGCCAGCCTGATGGAAGGCAGCATCCTGCTGCAAAGCGAGCCCTGCACCTCGCTCCATGCCAGCTCCGCAAATACTTCCCGAAACACTGCTGACTACGCTTTCTGCCAGCCAGGGCACAGAGTTAAAAAGTAAGCAGCATCGGTCCAGTCCCACATGCCACTGATACTAGTCAGCAGCTCTGAGTAATTTTCTTGGAACAGAGCAGCTTTTAGCAAAAACTTCTGTCCTCAGCTCAAAGCAGAGGGCTCCTGAGTAGCCACAGCTCATCAACTCCATTACTTTGCTGCACGTAACAAGTGCTCATGCAAGCACCGATCTGAGTGGATATCTCCTCCGATATTACAGCTTTTAACCTCAGAAGATGTTATCAAGGTGTTATAAAGCAGAAATACAAGGTTTCCCTTTTGACAAGCACCAAGCACCGCACATGCGCAGCACTGGTAAATTCATGCTTGAGCGCACCGGTAGAATGGTAGCCATGTTGGGAAAGGGGTGGAAATTGCTGATTTCAACTCAATTTCTGCCGGCAGGGCAGCCTGGCCCCGGACAACAAAGAAATCTCTGTTCCCTTTTGCATCATGCGGCAACCAACCACCCGCGCTGCAGCTGAGCGCCTGAACAAAGGGATCTTTGGGGCAGAGCTGGGACCAAAAACATGCCCTGTAAGCCATGGCCCAGTGCTTGTGGTACCCCATGTCCCCACTGCAAACCAGAAGCGGGGAGACCTGGGAACAGCCTCGGCTCACGAGATCAAACAGGTCTGATGCAGACTTTAAGGGCTGTCTGAAATTAAAATGAACCCGGCACGCAGACTAAAATGTCAGTCCCACCCTCAAAGTTCAACAAGCGCACTTCCATTTACTGCCTGACTCAAAGCCTTTAGAGATGTTATCTTCCTCTAAGTGTTGCTATTTAACACTCACCAGAAGGAGCTCTGTTACTTACCATATCCCACTCTCTAAAAATTCAATGCAAACCATGCTGAGCAGCAGCATTTTCTGGGGCTGGTCAGTATGATTTATGTCTACATGCCAGACATCATCTATCTACAAACCAAGAACACAGTTGTGGGGTTTATTTCTAGCAGCTTCCCCTTATTTCAGCAGCATCCCTATTCTCAGCAGTATCCAGGACAGCCAAGCTTTCCTACTTGTGCTCCTGACTGGGTTTGCTAAGATGCCCATTTAATTCTAGAGGGCCAAATGTGTTGCTGTGCTGCTTCAGTGGTGAGATTTCCTTGCCATGTCAACGTGGTCCTGGATAAGACGAATGCAGTGGCAGAATGCAGGGAGAGTTTGGTGGTGTGGGTCTTCAGGTGCAGCTCATCCAGAAACAGCAGTCGGAGGCTTAAGTTTATCTTACTGCTTCCACTTACTCCATTCAAGCCACATTTACACACATCAGCTTGACTCTTCTCCACCACCCATACATGTTTCTCGACCTCTTTTTACAGGAGGCTGAATTTATGCTGACAAACTCCCAGTTGCATTTGGAAGAAACTCCCAGAGCCTTTGCATGTAAATACCACTGGTATCACCTTTCTCACCAGCCCAGACATGCATGCAGCCAATCCAGAAGCAGACCCTGCTGCCTCTTGGCAGAAGCTGTGCCTTCATGAAGGTCTTCCCTGTCAGAACGGGAAAGAGGAATGAGATAAGAGGAAAGCATATGCCAGCTTTCCTCTTACCTTGTTCTCCTTCCCGCTCTGTCAGGGACGACATGAAGGTACAGTTTCTGCATTTCCAACCCCTCTATTTATTCCAGAGGAACTAAGTCCTCCATGTAGCCACATATTTTCCAAACACTGTACACTGAAAAAAAAAAAAGAATGTACTCTCAAAAACCCAATGTAAAGTTCTGTTCATTAGGTTTTACTACAGACCTTCTCTAGAACCTGATGCCACCTCGCCATGGCTCACCTTAACCAAGTCATTTCTACACCAAGCTCTAAATTAGACACATTGTGCGCCCTGCCATGCTGTTATCCAATACTGTGCAATTGCCCTTGCTGGAGAGTTGATTTCAAGGAGATTTGGAAGTCAGTGTGAGATCAAGTGCCTGGAGAATGCGGTAGTTTGGCCCTGTTCATCACTGAGTGACTGGGCTGCCACTCAATGGTAGTACAGATGTACAGATACTCCCCACCCAAAGAGCCACAGAACTGCTAAATACAAATTTTCTGTACTGTTTTTGCATGCCATTCTCTTGACCCCTGACTTTGCTGTAGACAGTCATGTACACACTGCCAGTGGAGCACAAAAATGCCATCAAACTCCCACCAGTGACATCTGAAATACCTTACAGAGATGTCAGAGATTACGTAACTCCAGTACCAAATGAATGAGATTCCGTATTCCTTTCAGTTTCCACTGCCACAGTATCCTGGCTAAAAGACCTATTGCTCCTCCGCCTCAACTCGTTCCTTTAACTTCTTGTTTGGTAGATTTTTCCTTAGCTTGCAAACCCAGCCTAGCTCCCAAGAGGAAGGGAGGAGAAGCACATATTGCCGAGCCATATCCCAGGCAAATACTTATTTGCTTGGTTCCTTGCAGTGAGATAAGCTTTTCGACCTGCACACACCCACTAGTCCACATGCTGTCATCCTTTCAGTCTTCCTTGTTCCAACCAGGACCTGCCTCATGCTGCGTCCCCTCTGCTGCAGGCAGGCATCTCCTTCCAGCCGTGGTGTTCTCCAGCAGCAGACAGCAAGGGACGCCTCCATTCACTCCCAGTGGAAACGAAGCCATTATCATCATCCACGTACAAAATAAATGTCAGAAAAATCTTCATTTTAAACAGAAATTTTCCACTTGGCAGCCCTGAAATTACCCTTGTTTATACTAAACCATCCTGGTGCACCATCATCATCGGGGTTCAGTAATGTCCACAGGTAAGTACAGCCTTCAAGTTAAATGAATTGTGGTTTTGGCAGTGGTAAAACATTAACTTCACTATGCATAAGATTTTGAAAGAGCACCTGTGGCCTTCAAGCTGATCACACCCATTCAAAGATGCTGCAGTTCATAGAATCATGGAATGGTTTGGGTTGGAAAAGACCTTAAAGATCATTCAGTTCCAACCCCCCCCCCCCCACCATGGGCAGGGACACCTCTCACCAGAACAGGCTGCTCAAGGACCCATCCAGCCTGGCCTTGAACACTTCCAGGGAGGGGGAAGCCACAGCTTCCCTGGGCAACCTATGCCAGTGTCTCACCGCTCTCATCGTGAAGAATTTCTTCTTAGTGTCTTAAAGGGTTCCAAGATATTCATGGGGTTTCAGCAACTCCACTACTGCTCTGTGTCTGCCAAGAGGGAAAGAAACCTGCAGACTTCACTATGAGATCTTCTCTGCTCAAATGCTGGGAAGCATCCCAATATTTTTCTGAAAAACAAGATACCTGGGGCCCTCCTAAAATTCCTGCAGCTTATCAACTCTGCTTTGAATAATAAGGGAGGAAACCAAATACTTTTAACAAGAAAACCATTCATAACAATTGTTTTTAAAAAAGCTCTTGGTAACAGTGTAGGTAGTCTTCATCAGATGGAAATTTCTATCTAGGCATGTGGAATAAGCACTGGTAAAAACATGATGCTACATGTTACACCTCTGAAAGCACCCATCCCTGCCTGCAGACCAAGGAAGTGCATGGTGCCGCAGGTTCTGCTAAAATCGATGGCAAAACCTCCATGCAGACCACAAGACCTCTCAGCCAGGCCTCTCCCCGGCCAGGTCACTTCCAGGAAACACAGGCAGATGCTCAGTTTGGTTGTGCACCTGTCCAGCCCTCATCTGAAAACTCATCTGGCACCAGTGCTCAGGATGGTGCGCCTCACCTAACCTGAAACATCTGCTTGCACTGGGCGGTGCTAGCAGGGGAGTCGAAACTCCCTCTGTCACTGCCATTTAATTAATCTTCTCATTTGACAAGTGGAGATGAAGGCTGGTGCATCCAAAGGAACAACAGGAGTTCAGGCAGCCTTGGAAAATCAGTGGGATTCAGGCACCTTGTTCCTGGATGTTCCCTGGAAACAGCACACCAAAAACCTGAATACAACCTAAGGTGGCTTCAAGCAGCACCTTCTGCCTCCTAGAACCCCTTCTCTGCTGCAGTGGGAACCAGCCTCTCCAGGGAGCCATTTCAGGATTTCTCTGCCCAGGTGCAAGATCTGACTGATACCTCAGACTGCCTATATCCTCCCTGACAGCCTGTATAAATCAAGTCAGCACTTCAAAAGCACTCTTGGAGAACCCAAATTCCTCCAGAGACATGTGCAACCCATGCTGCTCACACATATGCCACTATTTAAAAAGGAAAATTCTTGGCTTTGTTTGCTTCTTTCCTTTCACTTGTTATACATTCTCAGAGCAGACAAACAGATTTTGTACAGCAAGCTGGTGCTGACAGAAAACCACACTGTCTGTTATTCCTCACCAGAGCATCCTACCTACGTTATGTCTGCTCCCTAGCTTATTTTTCCTAGATTTTCATTTACAAACACTCATTTTCACTAAGTGAAGGAAAAAGCAGCTCCTTTACTGCAATCAGAACTAATTGTTGATGATAAATATCCAGATCAAGACAGATTGAAGGACTGTATGTTACCAAGATAAACACCCCTATCTTAAAAAAAAAAAATCCCCTTCTTACAAAAGCAGCACCCAAAATTAGGAGAGCTGAGAGCATTTTAGATGAAACACTTTGGTCATTTGCACTTCAGTCCTGGTTTCACTTCCTGGCTCCAATGTAAAGCTGCTACATTAAACTTCCTTTCACTGGAGGAAAGTCCGCAACAAAACGAACTGTAGATCCTTTTTACCACTATTGCATAAAAGTATTTATTTTCCACCCTAAAGTTTGCTAGCCTGAGGCACAGCAAAGACTGATTCAGAAGACCAGTCAAGTTCTTTGCTCCCCCAAAGGAAGTAAGGGAACTATGAAAAAAATGAAAATAAAAGTGAGAAAGAAAGGGGGAGGAGGCCCAGAATTAAAATACTTCAGTATTTGCCCCTTCCTGCTCCTTGTTTCTCCACAGGGCAGATCTGTTGAGCCCCCTGCACAAAACGTTAGTCCTTCCTCTGCTGTGACTGCAGGGTTTCATTTTTTTCCTTCTTCATCTCCTTCTCACCAAATTTCTCAGACCCTACACACCCTGGAGTAAAACCTCCCACCAGGAGGATGTCAAAAGACCTCACTGGGAACTAGGCAGCCTCCATCTCTCGTCCCTCCCTGGGGCTCACTGGTAACTCAGCCACCTGACCAGCAGGACTCCGAGCTACAAGAATTATTCCTGCTACAAATTTCCCATGGGACGAAAGCCTCCCCCTGGCGCAACAACTTACTTTGTGACAAAAATGTAAAAATAAACTAACTGACTGTGTCCCTCTGCTTTCTCACCCCATCCCCATGCATACTTTGGACGAGGTATGTCTGGCTAGTTCGTTTGCACTGTGAGGAGAAGATGCACGCAGCACAGTCTGTTGAAGAGACTCTTGACATCTCTTCAGTGGAGCTAAATGCTGCCTCCAGCAAAACAGTCCCGTTTTTTGAGCACCACCTCCAACAGGACTGCTGTCCTAATCGCATTGTCATTATCAGCTCCCTGTCACAGCATTCAGTCCTCCCCAGATGAGGCTCCCTGAGCTCATTCAAACCATGCACTGCCTGCAGCGGACAGAAAACTCCCAAACACATTTCCAGGCCAAAAAAAAGCTCCGAGTACAGCAACTTGACACATCACTTCTCTGCGACAGAATACGAACACATCTTCCCTGACACAAGTCTGAGTCCAACTTCAGATACTGAGAAACACAACCCCCTCTGTGTGGGAGTAGTACTACCTGATGCCAAGAAACACATTTTGTCATGCAATTTGCAGCTGAGCACTCGGTGGTCACTTCAGCTCCATCCCCAAAGCTTGGCGCGAAGCCCGGGGCTCCTGTGTGCACAGAGCACCACTGAGCCACCCACTGAATCCACTGGACAGGACTTTTGTGCATCAGCACCCGTGCAGCCTGGAATGCAAACCCTGCCTCTGAACCAGGCTGAAGAGATTAATCTGTCCTTGCTTCTACTGTGGGTCTAAAATAATGAGGAAAATCCACACACTCGAACTGCTATCATAATTCATTAAATTAACTGCAGCATTCTCAATTTTCCCAGCAACTCTGAGTTTCCTTCTCCCAAAAACTGAACTATGTCATCTGCTATTAAATTGCAAAGTGGTGCAGCAGGGAAAGGTAACACTCACTTTGCCCCTGACCTTCTGCTATCCTGGGGTGGTAAATCAATTTAATCCACCAGGACATTTAATACTTCCATTGAGAGATCCTCACATGTAAGCGGTCCCTTTCCACTACCAAACACCAGCAATAACCTCTGGTGGCAGTCTGGATTACTTGAAGAATGAAGATTTAGAGAGAAATGTGCCCATTTTTCTGCCATTTCAGGATGCACCGATCCTTTAAGAGCTGATGAGGACCAGCACCTGGAGGTGGGGGGAGTTCCTGGCAAGTTTGGCAAACCACCACCCCTCCCATCCTCAAGCAACTACTCTCAAGACATCCCACAAGTACAGCTGGTTGTGGTCACCTCCATGGGAGTTACCACCAAGGGATGCCTGCCACTGCCCTTCCCGAGCTCAGCACCCTTCTCCACGCCTGCAGCATATGCAGGCGTTACTCTTCCACAGGCTGGAGCCCTGGCTGGGCAACATATTTTTGAGACACAGAGAACCAGAAATATTGTCAGGAAAAGTTAATTGCCTCCCTGCCAGCAATGAAGGGCACATCTAAAGATGCCACTCCAGCTTCTCTCTCAGCGCTGTCCTCCCCAAAGCTGCTACGCTCTCTCTGCTTTAAAATTTAAGAGGTAGGATTGAAGAAGAAAGCATCACAGCCGGAAAAGCTTCCAGTCCCTGTGGTAAATGAACATTAAGTAACAAAAAGAAACCCCTCAAGCAACTGAAAAAGCATAACCAGGTGTACGTGGACAAGTAACCCTGCAGGTGTGAACCCTGCAGCGACACTTTGCAACAAAGCACACACCCTTTTCACGCTGAGTGGCGCACTGCCTCCTTACCAAAGTAATCAGCCTTTGGCCGGGCATCCATCTCCTGCTCCAGGCGCTGGGTCAGTGCCTCCAGCTTCAGCTCAGCTGCCGATGGCCCTTGCTCTGGCTGTGGAAGGAGAGTTTGGCAGGGCAGCTTCACCTTTGCCGTGCTCGAGCCCTCTGGGTGCCTGGCGTCCAACCGTGGGCCACTCACACCCTCTGGGAAAGGTGGCTGTGAAGCATCTGGAGTAATGGGCCCGCGCGAGGTCGGGCGTGAGGAGCCCGGCTCCGGGGTCGTGCCGCTGCCGTTGGGTCGGTGGTTTTGACCGTGGGCCACAAAGTGGCCAGCTGAGCCAGGGTAGGCAGCGGCGTGCTGGTAGTCCACGTTCGGGACAGCAGGCGCAGAACTGGGGGGTGAGGACAGCGGGACGCCTTGGTACCCTCCAGCCCTGGGACCACAGGGGTCAGCAGAGCCCAAAATCCCCCGGGCGGGCTGAACCGAGGGGGCTGAGAAAGAAGAGGACCTCTGCTGTGGCAGGGTGACCGGCATCCCCTCCTCTGTCCCCACCGAGGGTGCCGGGGGGGTCCAGGCATGTGAGAAGGAGGAGGACCTCTGCTCCCCACCACCCTGCCTGCCCTCGCTGCCGTTCTCCTGCCCGCCACGGCAGGGCTGGGGGTCTCTGGTACTTGTGCTGGGCCGTGAGCCCCCCACTCTGGGGATCCTGTCCGGCTCTGCTTCCCAGCTCCGGCGCCCAGCGTGGCTCCCTGGGGCCTCAGCACGTGTCCCGCTCTCGCCGAAGCCACGCTCCCCTCCATCGCACGGCCTCGCGCGTGGACCCTCGGCGGCAGAAGCCGGGGGTGGCTTGGCACCCCCTGGCACCATCAGGCTAGGGCGGGGGGCGCTGAAGGTGGCCCCTCCATTGAGGGCAGCCATCAGCATCTCCTGCTGCTGCTGCTGCTGGAGGTGGATCTTGGCCATCTTGGTGGCGAAGACCCTCCTGGTCTCCTCGAACTCGGGGTTGTTGCCGGCAGCTTTGTCCACCCGAAAGAGCCCGTCCTTGGAGGCCTCGTACATGTTAAGGTCTTCGATGAACTTGCTGGCTTCCACACCCAGGTCGTCGTACTTATCCATCCCGCCTGACTTAAAGGGGTGACCCCCGCCTTCCTCCTCCTTCCCGCCGGGATCACGGCACAATCGTCCGCCTCTCCCGTCCCGCCGCGCCGTCTCACTCCCGCCGCGCCCGGACCCGGCGCGGGCGGGAAGGGGGCGGGGCCAGGATCTGCGGGGGCGGGGATGGGGGCGTGACTTATGGTGCGGGCAAAAGGCGCGAGGAGGGCTGGGGGCGTGGCCGGGGAGGTTCTGGGGTGAGGCGTGTCCAGAAGGTACGGGATGGGGCGGGGCCTTGGCAAGGGGAAGCGGAGCTGGGATGGGGCGTGGCCAGAAGGTGGGGCGTAGGCGTGGGCGGGGCTGAGAGTGTAGCCAAAAGGAGCGGAACGGGCCGGTGGCTTGGCTGATGGAGTGGCTAAAAAACGGGGGGCGGGATGGGGGCGTGGGCAGGAGGCGGGGCAGGGGGCGTGGGGCGTGGTCAGACCGCGCTGGTGCTGCAATGGAGATGTGGCCAGCAGCTGCGGGCGTGACGCTGCGGGCGTGACCATGAGACACCGCCGGGAGGTGCGGCCGCGAGCTGGTGGGGGTCAGCATATGGGGTCCGGGGGCTGGGGGCGTGGCCAGGAGGCGAGGGGCGGGGGCGGATGCAAGGACAGCCCCCACCCTGAAGAATAAAGGATACCCCCGGACGCCTGAGAGAGCACTAGCATCCCAGCCCTTCCAGAACATCTGTGAACCCTCCCGTTATCTGGCATCATAGATAAGTAACTGTAGCAAGAGCAAGTCTGGGGACATCGAGAAAGAAGTAGATGGATGATACCAGCAAATCATAGTTGCTTTGCAAGACAGTGGCATGTGCATGTTAAGCAGTGATTGGTCAAATCACGTTGTATCTGAGCCCTTGAAAGGTGTAAGAGCCAAGTGTATAACCCCATTCGTGGTGTCCCAGTGTGAAAGGGACAACTTGTGCATGAAAAAAGAACCTTGTGATTCTGTACTCTGCATCCCAGCCTCTCTCCTCCATCAGCATGGGCCAGTTGCAAAATTTTCATGGCAAAACCCAGCTGGGGTTGCCCAGAGGTCAGGAGGCAGGGCCGGGCTTGGAGGAGAGGTCGGTTTATAGGCAGTTGTAGTGCCTGTGAGTAAATTGACTGGTGCAGCTGATCCTGTGGGCCCAGGCATGTGTCCTGCACTTCCAGGATTTATTGTTTTATCCTTCCCCGAGGCCTCCCAGATGCTAAGGAGCGTGGAAATCCACTGCTTTTATTAATAGCTAATTGGGTTGTCACAAAAATGTGTCAGAAACAGAAAAAAATCTCCTTCCCTTTTTGACCATTTCTCTTAGAGAAGCACGGCTGAGCAGCTGCTGAGGCCAGAGCTAATCATTCATTAATGATACAGAAAGTGGGATCAAGTGCACCCTCAGCAGGTTTGCGGCTGACACCAAGCTGAGCGGAGCAGTTGTTACACCAGAAAGATGGGATGTCATCCAGAGGGACCTATACAAGCTGTAGAAGTGGGCCTGTGTGACCCTCATGAGGTTTAACAAGGCCAAGTGCAAGGTCCTACACCAGGGTCAGGGGCAGCCTCTGGTATCAATAGAGGATGGGGCCAATATGATTGAGAGCAGCCCTGCAGAGCAGAGCTTGGGGTTGCTGATTGGTGAGAAGCTCAACATGAGCCAGCCATGTGCGCTCACAGCCCACAGGCCAGCTGTGTCCTGGGCTGCATCAAAAGAAGCGTGGCCAGCAGGGTTAGGGAGGGGATTCTCCCCCTCTACTCCTCTCTCATAAGACTCCACCTGGAGTATTGTGTCCAGTTCTGGAATCCCCAACAGAAGAAGGATTTGGAACTGTTGGAATGGGTCCAGAGGAGGGCTATGAAGATGATCAAAGGGCTGGAGAACCTCTGCTATGAGGACAGGCTGAGAGAGCTGGGCTTGTTCAGCCTGGAGAAGAGAAGGCTCAGGGGAGACTTCATAGCAACCTCCCTAAAGGGGCTAAAGGAAAGCTGGGCAGAGACTTTTTACAAGAGCAAGTAGTGACAGGACAAGGGGGAATGGCTTTAAATTGGAAGGGGGAAGACTTAGATTAGACATTAGGAAGCAATTCTTCACAATGAGCGTGGTGAGACACTGGTACAGGTTGTCCAGGGAAGCTGTGGCTGCCCCCTCCCTGGAAGTGTTCAAGGCCTGGTTGGATGGGGCCTTGAGCAGCCTGGTCTGGTGGGAGGCGTCCATGCCCTGTCCGTGGCTGGGGAGTTGAAACTGGATGGGCTTTAAGGTCCCTTCCAACTGAAACCATTCTATGATTCTAAAACAGCATGACTCTTCCAGCAAGTTTTGGCCTCAGATGCATGTAAATGGTGGCACTGTGAGTCCCTGGAAAAGGTGCCTGTCTTCTCTCAAAGCAACTTCCAAAGAGGCTCTAGGCAGGAACAAGTGATTCCTCCCTGCAGCAACAGCCTGAGCTGATAAGCTGATAAACTTCTGACTCGCAAAAGTTACCCCAGCCATAGTACAAGATCAAATAAGGGATTTTATGGTTTCTAGGGAAGGCAGAGAGTTGGGAATCCGAGCACAGGGAGGAGTGCAGCATTTGTGCTCCCCCAGTCCCCAGGAGTTGGGGAAGGGGGAACCACAGCATGTGCTGCCACTAACCAGGGGCTGCTGAGTTTCTAAGGGATTGATAGTGCTGGATCTTTCACACCATAGCAGAAAAACGTCCCATCTATCAAGCAATACCATCTACCAAACCTTTCTAAGTCTTCCTCTGCCACAGGGGTCAGGGATGGAGAGTTGTCACAGCCTGCTCAGGCAGAGCCTCACAAGCCCTGTTCTGCTGTGGGAGAAGCTGGGTGCCTGGTGGGGCTAAACTCTGCTTTGCACGAAGCCCTTCAGTTCAGGAGGATTTAACTTGCCTCTGGACATTGTCATACAAAACACAGCAATCTACTGCCTGTGCCAGGGCCAGTGTGGCTGGAATGGAAAGCGCTTGTCTTCCATTTTGCTGTGAGAGGTCACAGTGGCCCCAGCAGCTGCTTTGTGCCAGGCAGGTGAGGGTCACGCCACCATAGACCGAGTGTGAGAGGAACTACCTCTTTTGAGGGACTTGACCAAAACTATTGAGTTTGAGGTTAAACTCAGCTGAGGCAGTGAAAGCCAAAACTGAGTTTCAATGTCTAAAGAGCATCCTCAGAAAGGGCTAGTGCAAGGCTGGTCTTGACAATGTCCAGAGTTGATGAGCAACAGATTGCTTGAACCCGTATTTGTACGGCCTAAGAGAATGACAGAGAGAAAACAGAGCAGCAGGTGGATAAGGATGGAGCATGAACCCCGCCACTTCTTCACTCATGGGAGGAATCTGTGATATTAGCGGACAAAGAGCAATCAAAAAGGAAATTACACTTCACTGTCGAATCTTCTTTCCTCCTCCTCACCAAAGGATGTAAGGTTACTCAAGGGAAGGCACGCTCCTGTCCAGCATATTAGAGGCTCGGTCAGTGTCTGCTGGGTTTTTTTTCTGCAAACACACTGAGATGAGGCTCTTCGGACCTGTAGAAAACACACCCTTTGGAAGAACAGTAGTATTTGGGAATAGACTTATCTATTTAGGGGGGCCGTGGGAAAGCTGGGGAGGGGCTCTTTATCAGGGAGTACAGTGATAGGATTAGGAGTAATGGTTTTAAGCTGAAAGAGGGGAGATTTAGATTAGATATTAGGAAGCTATATTTTACTGTGAGGCACTGGCACAGGTTGCCCAGAGAAGCTGTGGATGCTGCATCCTTGAGGGTGTTGAAGCCCAGGTTGTATGAGGCTTTAACAGCTTGGTCTAGTGGAAGATGTTCCTGCCCATGGCAGGGGGGCTGGAACTGGGTGGTCTTTAAGGTCCCTTCCAACCCCAAAAATTCTCAGATTTTATGATTCTATTTTCAGCTTTCAACAAAACAACCAAGGAAGAATCTGTAACTTCCCTCAGATCATGGCTTTTTTCTGACTTTCTTTTTTAAGGGTCATGCATACATTTTCTGCCATTTTTTTTTATCTACCTTCTCTAAGTCCTTTTACGGTTGGACATGCTCACTACCTCGGGAGAGGAGGGGAGAGGAACCTTCTTACTGAATGGCAGCTTCGGATGCTGCTGACCTTCACTAGCTGTGTAAAGTACATTTCCTTCCTATACCAAAGGATCAAATCAGCTGTCTGCAGAACAATGCTCACGCAGACGACATGGAAAAGGCTGCTGAAGCCCTTCAGATAGGCAACCGTCGTGCCGGGCTTGGCCTCCTTCCAGACTCCATACGCATGAGCAGGCGCTTTGATGGCAAACGCCTTCCAAGGGGAATCGCAGCCAAGCGATTCAAAGGCATTTTGGTGTTTAATTTGCAATGCTTTCAGCAGACGTTAGGCAGCAAAATACCTTTGAAGTTTTGTGCTTGGATTTATTCTTTCTCTAAGACTTGGGCTAGGGCTATTCCCAAGCAAGCAGATGATTAACTTGAACTTTCTACCAGGCTGAAGATATAATACTACACTGGCTTGCAGATCCTTACGCTGCAATTAGATACGGTGCCACAGTTTTATAGTTCCTGTCAGTTTTACAGCCCATGCCTGTTAAGAAGTGACAGGGTCTAAGACTGCTGTAATAGCATAGGACCAAAATCTATGTTCCTACTTGAATTAATTTATTCAATTTATTCTAAACTCTGTCCCTTGAAGAAAAAAAGAAAACAAAACAACATTACTCATTTGATCTGTTTGTGTTCCCGTGGGCAAGGCTTACACACTGCATTTACTCATGCAAAATAATGCCTTGTAACCCATCCCCACTCCACGTGGCAATCGCAGTTGCCTGTGGGGTGGAGGGAGGCAGCAATTTGGGAAGAAGTAGCCCCAAGCAGTTTTCCCCAGTTTTGGCCCTATCTTGGTGGGAGCACCGGGCACATCGCCGGGCCTTGTGGCAGGGTGGCACAACCTTCCAGGGTCGTTGAGATGCCATGGCTGCCGGCAAGCTCAGGCAAAGCACTGCCTGCCTGGGTAAACAGGGAATTCGTGAATGAGGGAAGGGATCATCTGTCTTTAGTTCTTGTTGTCATGTTTGGCTCTGGTCTCATGTTGCAGAGAACTGTGGAAAATGTGGGGAAAGTGTGTCTATGTCAGGGTGACAAGGCCTGCTTCCCCCTGCCCTCCCTATCATTTTTCTGCCTGGGAGAAAATGCCCTCAGAATTTTGTGGGACAAAGAGCACGGGGCTGTATAACTTAATGAAAATGATGATTAGGAAGTGTCTGGGTGACAGTTTAGAACTAGATCTGTCTCCAAAAGCAAGTACCATATATTCAATATTTGCAAGGAAACCAGCACAAGGAACCCAGTGGATGGCTGCACTCCAGTTTCTCTGTGGACACTTCCAAGTCTAATCCCTGGTGCCTATGCCTCCCTGGGGCTGTAGTTGTCCCAAGCAGGTCACTTACTGCAGGATCCTGGACTACACAGACCACTGGAATGCCCAAGATACGTGCTCTGGTGTCTTTTAGCAGTAAAGGCTTCAGTGCTGCAATATAAACAGAGAGAACAATTCATAATGCAGAAGTATTTCGAGGATGGAGCGTGTCTTGGTTCTTGCTGGAGCAAACACATCTCTAGGCTCTTACAAGGTACCACAGGTGCACCCCCAAACTCTTGACAGTGAATTGCATTGGGAAATTATGAACACTCCTTCTGGTTTTCTAGTAAGAGGCTTTCAATAAATCATGGAATGGTTTGGGTCAGAAGGAAGCTTAAAGACCATCCAGTTCCAACCTCCCTGCCATAGGCAGAGAAACCTCCCACTGGATCAGGTTTCTCAAAGCCTCATCCATCTTGAACACCTCCAGGGATGCCATGACTCCTCTGGGCAATCTGTGGCAGTGCCTCACCACCCTCATAGTAAAAAAATTCTTCCTAATATCTAATCTAAATTTCCCCTCTTTCAATTTAAAATGCGCAACTTATCTGCAACAGCCAGGTGCTTTATACCAGGAGGATGATGCAGAGGGCTGGAGGGTGGCAGAGGGATGGATGCAGGGAACTGGAAGCAGAAGGTGGTCTTGGGGGCAGCTGAGAGCTGGAAAAGCCTGGCTCAAGCAGGGGGCCAGGCTGCTGAAAGGGATGCTGTGGAGGTGGAGAGGCCAAACCTCAGCTGCTGCTTTTGGAAAAGTCTGCAGGAAGGCGGCAGGACAGGGTTGGGAACTGTTGATCCTCCCCACCGCTGCCCCAGGCGCCTCTGCATTCCTTAGGGAGGCCTGCCCTGCTTTCTCCCACTCTGCCTCCTCCCTGCCCTGCCTACACGCTTAACCCCCAAGTTACAGGGGCAGGATGGGCACTGAGGGCTGGCTGCTGCCCTCCTCTACAGCCCGGCTGCCCCTGTGCAGCCCCCGTGCAGCCTGGGTCCCTGCATCCCCTGCTCCCGGGGCAAGGGCAGAAATGGATCTGGGCTTGGATGTTTTGCTTCTCTGGCAGCAGGACTGCCTGCTGTGGGGTGTGATCTCAGCCATAAATTACACCAAGAGTCATTTGATCAACACTAACAGGACACAAGGGCCAGGGCAGCACTGAGACAGCTTTCCAAACCGCATTTCTGGAGTGGTACAGATGCTTCACAGAAAGGTTTCAAGGGATACTCTTGAGGGCAGAGAGGCCCTGCAGAGGGATCTGGACTAATTGGAGACCTGAGCAATTACCAAACCCGTGAAGTTTAACGAGGGTAAGTGCCGGGGTTTGTACCTGGGACACAGCAGGCCTGCATATACACACAGCCTGGGGAGCAAGAGGCTGGAGAACAGCCCTGCAGAAAGGGACATGGGGGTTCTGGTAGGCGGCAAGTTGAACATTAGCCAACAGTGGGCAGCCAGGAGGGCCAACTGTGTCCTGGGGCGCATCAGGCATGGCATTGCCAGCCAGTTGAGGGAGGCGATTGATTCGCTCTACTCTGCACTGGTGCAGCCCCACCTCAAGTATTGTGTGCAGTTTTGGGTGTCACAGTGAAAAAAGGATACAAAGCTACTGGAGAGTGTCCAGATGAGGGCCACGAAGTTGATGAAGGGTTTAGAAGGGAAGCCGTATGAGGAGTGGCTGAAGTCACTTGGTCTGTTCAGCCTGGAGAAGAGGAGACTGAGGGGGGACTGAGGGGGAACATCATATCCATCTGCTGTTTCTTCACAGGGGAAGGAGGAGGAGCGGGCGCTGAGCTCTTCTCTCTGGCAATCAATGATAGGATGTGAGGAATGGCAGGAGGATGTTCTGGGGAGGTTTCGGTTGGATATTAGGAAAAGATTCTTCACCCAGAGGGTGGTGGGGCACAGGAACAGCTCTCTAGGGAAGCAGTCATCGTGCCAAGCCTGACAATATTCAAGAAGCATTTGGACAATGCCCTCAGACACATGGTAAGTGTCGGGGTTGTCCTACGCAGGGACAGGAGTTAGACTCGTATCCTTGTGGGTCCCTTCCAGCTCAGGACATACTATGATTCTAAGACCTGCAGTTCAGTGGGGATGTTGTGGGTCCTGCTTGCAGGTGGGTAAACCAAGACAAAAAAGGGTTACCTGGCAGGGCACACCTTGGGGAGGGGAGAGGTGCCATGGGGAATCACCAAGATTCCAAACAGGAGCCCAGGAAGCATCAGAGAGAGAAAAGGCTGTGGATCTCTGAGCTGCAGTGGTTTGGTCTCCTCTAGGAAAGGCAGAGTTGGGTGCCAAGCACTTGGCTGCCATTCCAGGGCAGAGAATGGCTTTTACCTTCCTCAATATCCCCAGGTGCAGTGGCAGAGATTGCAGTCTCCCTTTGCCGTCAGTCCACCGGGCCAAGCACTTGCTTTTGGTGGCTCCACAGTTGCGCTGAAAAAATGCAGGCAGCTTTGGTGGTTTTCCTAACTCTGCTCAAAAGAATACAGAACAGTTTGTTTTCTCCATTTTCTACTAAAAAGAGCCTTTTATCAGGACAAGAACTTGCCTGGAGAATTTTCCAGCTCCGTTTCCCTGCCTCTTTATCAGCGCATTAACACAAACAGCACCATGACCTGTTTAACCAACATACGTGGCCTTTAGCAAGCCTCAGCTGGAGGCACTCCATGGGTCAGATGACATCCTGCCATCAGTCATCAGCCTCACGTGGCTTGGTGGACTTGGAGTGGGCTTGCCAGATGCAGTCAGTGCATCCACCCCATTCTTCCGTGCATGTCAGAGAAGCAGCTCTCTGACTAACAGATGTTTTTAAATTTTCTTTCACATGGGAAAATTGTGAAGTATATATTTATATTGCACCCTTGCTATTTCATCCAGCCACGTGGATCTCCAGGGACAGAGACGTACTTAAGAAAAATATTCATTTCTGAAAGCTTCTACAATTCTTTTTTTCACAGTACTTTCTTGTCTTGGCCAGCGCTGCAACACACGCTCGTATTTCTATTTTGTGGTAATTAGTAAGATTTTCTAATTACACTGCTGTGCATTTAAAGACAATTGATTTCCTTTTGTAGCAGAAAACAATTTCCTGTTATACCAATTCTCTTAATCTTCATCAGAAACAAACCCAGGCTGCCAGTGCCAGCAACGTGTTACACTCATTTATTAAATCACACTTTTCTGCCCCGGTTGTGTGTCCCGTGTTTGTTATTCCTGATCTGGGCATTGGATCACCCACAGCTGTTACGACTATGTATTTCGCTTCATGTATTTTTGGCACCAAGCACAGTCATTGGAAAGCAACTCCCCTTGCTTGGCAGCTTGTGTGCCTCTTCTGGCAACGGGACGTGGGTGTACTGGGAGTACCTTGGACATTTGACCCTCGCTTTTGGCAAGTGTGAAAAACTGCGGGTAGATAAGGAAGTTCAGAGCCTTAGAATTGACTGTGGACCTTCCCCTTGCAACCAGCCCAGATAGTGTGCTTGTATCTGACAGAGGAATCATATTTATGTGAATGTATATGTTCTGCTTAGAGTTACATTGAAGAAGATCAGACTTTTCAAATAAAAGAACTTCTTATTCCCCAAACATCCCAGGCTGAGTGTCACAAGTGCAAGGAGGAAGAAGACAAATGTTTAGTTCATTATACTTAAGCCTTTCCCATGTACATGCTCCTTTGCTGAGTAATTTGGCAGCCTAAAACGGAAAGCAAATTGGCATGGCACCGAAAGATGAGCATCCAAGGAAATGTCCTGGATGTTCAGTGCCACGGGGTACTTTTTATGAGATTCCTCTGATCAAAATCTCTCACAGGTTTGGGCCACATTCACCCGACAACAAATACAAGCAACTACTCAACCATGACTGTGTTTTCAGCCTCTCATGGCCAACATAAAGGCTTGCAGATAGAATAAGAGCCAACAGGAATTCTCTCTGCAATGTCGCTACATCCAGGCAAAAATACTCCCAGAGACCCCAGCAACTTATAAACCCAGGGAAACCTGTACAGACTCTTGGACTAAACTAGAACTAATTTTATAAGGAAAACAGCGCTGGTTTGCATCTTGCCAGGGCTAAAATCAGACCAGAACTTATCCAACCCAAGGCTCACTTGAGTGAAAGAAGTGCTGTGAGACACAAAGGGGCCTCCTGGGACAGACAGGGTTACTGAATTAAAGAATGCTTTGTGGTACCGGAAAGTCACTTTATTCAGGAAAGGAAAAAAAATCCCACCTTTCCTCCGCCTGTCGGGCAAGATCTCTTTTATCATCTGGGCTGCAGATGAGAGCTCTGATCCTGTCCTGTCCTGTGCAGAGATAATGCTCCAGTTCAGCTTTCCTCTACCACGACCAGCATGTGCTAAGAACTGCCTCTGCTCTGCTGTGATCATCTTCGTGCTTCTTCTTTAAGACATAAACCTCATTTCCATTAAAAAAAAACAATAAAAGGCTCTAGTTCCAGTGACATTTTTTAAAGTCAAAAGCAGGTGTTACCTGGGCTGATAAATACATTCACCAGCCAGCTTCACACTCAACACTTCTCTTACAGCACAGTCCTTTGATACAAAATCAGCTCAGATCGTAATGGGAGGGGACTGAAGAAACAAAGACGCAAGAAAAAGCACCCAGCAAAACCAGCATATGTACTCTTGCAAGCTGGTAAATACACATAAGTAAAGCCAGTTCACTCTATGTAAACTGTAATAAGTATTCCAAAACTAGAAAAAACTCAAACCCTGAGATTTCTTCCTTTGTTCTCATTTATAGCTAAGCTTTCAGAAAATCTTTACATACTGCAAACGTCCCTAGGAACAACCAGCAAAGTGCTAATTAACGCTCTTTTATGTTCATGTTGACTGTAAAACATTTAGAGAAGAGGAATAGCTTTCTGTGGGGCTTTACACTGAAGAAGAAGAGACAAAGAGGAAAGACTGCATGACCTGCATTATCCATGGAATTTCTCCCTCCAAAGCAGGCGTTTACAAAGTCAGATCAGAAAAGCCATCATTAACCAGATGTCAGTTCTGCAACGTTACTTTAATCCAATAAGTCACCAAGCGAGTGCACACATTTTATTTTGCACCAAATCTCCGTGTTTGGATTCCGGTGAAGGGCATGGAAAAATACAGGCTTGTTCCACAACACCCTTGAATAGGTGTTTGTTCAAAGCATAAGTGGGACAACCCAGCTAGAGAACTGCCTCAGCTAGTGGCCTAAGCTGGAACATTGCTCCTTAATGTGACATACAAAGCCTTACTGACCTGCTGCAAAGCAGCACTGGCGTGTCCACGTCATCTCAGTTACTGGAGAGGACCATGAAACACCCACGCCTAAACCCACATTTTTCTACACGATGGTGTCTTCCAGCACATTACAGTATCCCGCTCACCCCAGCGTCTGAGATACTTCTCATGAAATCAATGGCTTTGGAATAGTACTTACTGAGCTTTCAGGACTTTGCTAACTTTTATTTTTCCAGAATCAACGTTTGAAGGTCAGACTTTTTGGGAATTCAGTTGCATCACTGATTTTGGGATAGAAAGTGTGCCAATAATTCTTTTTGAAATTTTATATTACTTAAACTAGAAATCTGATACAGACAGGATCAGTATCATGACCGATCACCTGGAATTTCAGGATGCAGGAAATACCCCTTCCATGTTATGGTTCCCTTTATTGGAGTAGTTTGTCCTGAGTTTAGCAAATCTCCCACATCTTCTTTGGCTCATCCTCCCTTCATGGAATGACAGTGGCACTGCATCCATTTTCAGTGCATGTGATGAATGCAGTGCAATTTGATGGATCACCCTTCAGCACCTTTCCTTCTCAATTCTCAAGTAACCCCTCCCACACTTAAAACTCCCATACTATTTAGCCATGGAACTCTTCAAGGGCACGCAATCTGTGACAATGCTTTATACCACCTTCAGCATGAAGATGCATTTGTACCATGACACAAGTAATAAAAAAAATGAGAGGCATCTGTGATGAGTTATTTTAAAAGGCCTGGTAACAGGGTACAGCCTGTGTATCAGTATCCATCCCATTTAGGCAGAGATCAAACCCATAAGTCACAGCCACAGAAAGACAAACGGCAATCATGCTCCAGAGCAGGTCAGCCTTATAAGAAGTGCCAGCAGCAGTCTCCACAACTCCACAGCTGGCACCTCTGCCACCTTTCAAATGTACACTTACCAGGCTCTGTCAGACTTCCTGCATCATCTGCTCTCACTCACTTTTTCACCACCTATTTTGTATCCTCCAGAGTGCACTGAATTTCAACTCACAGCAAACATGCTGGCATGCCTCCTGACCTTACACTTTTTTGTGCAATTGCTGTTCACTACCTTTCCTTTTTTAGCCTGTAGCAGTCCATTCCTTATTTTGATTTTTGCGTGAATCACCAAGTGACATCCACAATTCACTTTCTCCAGTAAGAGCAAATACCCACCAGCGCAAACAGCAATAAACACTGTGGGCTGCTGCTCAGCTCTGGAGTGACTGCAGCTTTTGTTTAAAGGCACCATAGGGCTGCTGGGCTCACAACATCCTTGTAAATTTTAGAAGTCTTTATTTACACCAAACATGTCACCTTTCCCCCAAAAAACAACTATGTTAAAATGGTTCCACTGGGTGTGTTAAAATTTCATACAGAAAAAAAAGCAGGACTGTTCTGTGCTACAGATTTAACTTTAAATGATGTCTTTCACAGTCCTTTTTAGGGGCTTCTGAACAGGAGTTTTATGAATTTATAACAACATATGTGTCAGGCAGACGCTGGAATTCAAATTATTTTAACTCCAACTAAAGGCCTGTGTTTGAATGTCTCAATGCATTCCTTTGTGGCTGAGATTTTTGGAGTCTTAAAACTGCAGAGACTGAATCTTCACTATAAATATTCCATTTCTTAGTCATTATTGTGTCAAAGGACTGCTGAAGAGAAACTCTACACAAATGTGCTCCAGGAGGAAGCAGAAATCAGAAAGGTTTTGTTGCAGAAGTAGGGACTTGTGGAGTTGAAACTGCTTGCTGAGCCTGGCATCTCTGCTACACAGCCAGGGCTTTGGTACAAAATTAATACCAGTATTGCTTAGCTAGTACTCACACTGCAGTGTGATCTATCTTGATCCTAGTTCCATGGAGATGGTTGTTGGTTTCCTTTTACACAAATACAGAGTCTATATGACTGCTGGGCTGGAGGGTTAATACAGACCCCTGTACTTGCCTAGAGGGTTCTTATCCAGACTTCTTTACTGTCAGAATGGCTCATAAATGGCTGGCTTATTGGACCTCTTAGTTTAACAGCTTTTAAAGAAAAGACATTCTTAGACAATGAACGCTGTAATTGTCTCTTTGGAAACCCTTTTTCAAGCATTTGCTAAATACAATAAGCATTTCCATGTGCGTATAACAGCAAGGCAGAGCACAAATAAAATGGTTGAAATGAGGCATGAGAATGGCTGTGTTTTATGAAAGTCTGATTGATTTTTAGAAACAAGACAGCCACTTCCACTTAAGGAACCCCTCAGAAAAAAAAAAGAAAGAATTTCTATTCAAGTTTTACGATCTAGGCACTACAGAACGAGGCAAAGAGCACGCTGTCTGCCTTCCCCACTGCTGCATTTCTAGCAGCCAACTCATCCCCTTCTTGAATCCCCCCTGACAGTCTCTAGGATGTCTCTTGTGTAGGAAATAACTTCCACTCTGTTCCACGCAGAAACAACCACCAGGACTTTGCTGAAGGTGAACCTCTCATGTATGAGGCAGCAAAAATATGTCAGTGAAGAAGGAGGATCCTGGCTAAGGCAGGACTTGCCTAAATAATCTGACCTTTTTCTCCACCTGGCTCTAAATCATGTAAAATGTATCAGACCATCCCCTTCTGCCTACCTGCTGTGCCCAAGGCCAGCGCTAAACAAATCCTATTTAAAATTAACACCGTGTAGTAACATTTCCTACAGCTTAAAATGTTAATTAATGGTAGGGTTCCCAAACATGAGATATAGGGAACAAAGATTGACTGCAGTGCACCTAACGTTTGGTGTAGCACATACTCAGGGCAGCTGTTTCAGTCCCAGAATCATATCGAGGCCAACACTAAAACCCCTGCACTTTATATCATTCACATTCTGTTACAATAATTTAATTCTTACAAACTTCCTTCTCATTCTCCCAGAGAATACAAACAAACAGCAACTCATTGTGACCCGACAAGAAACTTTAATTGCGTGCGTTTCTCCACACTGCAATAAAGATTTAGCAGCAACCTGATTATAACATTTCTTCCCCACTGTTACATGAGATTGAAATAACCATAACTGGCATTTTTTGAGTTGGTTTCATCTTGAAAGACAGCAGTTCCCTTTTTCAGCCCAGAAGAGCCTTTGCTATTCTTGCACTAAGAAGTTGATAAGGGCAGTTCTGGGAGACAGAAAGGCCTTTTTAATGGTCCGTCCCTGAAGATGCTTGACTCCAAGTTCACTTTGAAGAACTAATTGGTGGACTTCTTCAAAATTGCGGGCTGCTTGTTGAGGCACAAAAACTTTGCCACAAGTTTTGTTATTGATCTGAAAAAGAGAGACATGGAAACAAGGAAAACCAGAAGTTACTAGACTAATTTGCACATTTCATTTGCTGAATCCAATCCATCTCATTATATCTGGGCAAAAAAACATGGATTAATCTCTCTTTTCTCAAACACCAAATTTTCTAGATAGAAGATTGAGTTCTCCATGCCTCCTGTCCTGCTACCATAAAATAAGAGAATGAAACTCCGACTCATGATACTCCAGGAAAATGAAGATGTGGCCATGGGAAGTCTTAGTTTTGAAGATTGCAGGGAGCATGAGACTATGCAATATGGCGATCTTTTAAGTTTAAAAATGTGATAGATACGTAAGCTGAAAAATGAGAGTGAACATAATGGTTTGTCAGGTGGGAATCTTGGTTTGTGCATACTTCTAGGCTACAATTTGAACTCTTGACAGCCAAGCAATTCCTTACAGAGATTCAAATGGAAGATTTATCAAAATAAAAATATTTGTGGATGAAAAGGTATCAGAAAGATTCATCATCATTTGTTTTTAGATTTATAGGCTTTAACTCATTGTATGTTGCATTCATACTAAACACGTGGCTCATTAAGCCACCACCGACCACAAGGATGACAACCACTCACAATGTAATCCTTTCCTATGTGAGGTTGATGTTCAAAGCAGCTTTCATACTTCCACCAGCAGGGCAGAATCATGTAAGGTCTTCAGTGGGAATCACCTTAATTTATAAAAAGGTGTTATGAATCTTTTCTGTCATTCTGTCATTCTACTCTGTAAGAGTAGAAAACCGACAGAGACTACAGAGCCTTATGGAGTACCTTTCTGGAATTGGCATAAAATTAATTATTACAAAAGCTTTCAGATTTATATGGAGTACTTTCACTGGATTAATGAAAATAATACCAATCCCACATTTTAGGAAATTAAGTAATTTGAATTTTTAAATCCAGTTCAATCAAATTACTTGCATAAAAATCTGCTGCAGGTATTACAGATCTTTGACATTTACCATCATTGTAACAAGTTTTCAATCATCTAAAAGAAAAATATATTGCTTCGTACAGCTTGGACAGAAAAATGCACACAGCTTGGTTTCCACCCGGGTTTTATTGAAAATACATGTATGCAACATACCATGAACAAGAGAAAACTACTTCACTTAACTAGTTTCTACTTTATGGACAATAAAAAAAACCTGTGCAATTCTCAGAGAGAGGAAGTTGGGACAGATTTTTAAGGAACAAGATGAAGTCTCAAATGCAGCTGAGTAATTTCTGTTTTTTTTTGACTAGACTTGACATCAGTTTGCAGTAATAACGTAGGCAGGGTTTTAACTATTCCCACATGCATCAAGAACGGGGTACCATATAAGGCTGGCTGTGTTAAACTTTTCCTTTAGCTCCTTGTACAAAGCAAATCCCTTGAAAAAAACAGAAGAGTTAATTTTTGAAACTTTTGTGAAAAATAAATACAAGTGGTTCTTTTTGACAGAGCACTCCTGAGAAGAAATGCATTCCACAGGAAAAAGAAAACAGTAAAATCCAAACACATACAGTCCGAGTGAGACTATAAAGCAAACCTGTGAGCTCGCTGCTACAACACACAAGCCTGCAGTTCAAAACTATGCCTGCTTAGTTAAAATGTCATTCACTGTCCTCCACGAGGCAAACTAATACGTCCCAGTGGACGGATGTTGGCAGGGGGAACCTTGCCATGACTAACTGATTTGGTGCTGTTCTCAACAGAAAAGCCAAGCAGTCTAAATCAACTTAGTAAATGAATGACTGCAATGGTTGTGCTTTCCTAGAAAGGTCGAGAAGCCTGGGTGACTTAACACTGTGTACCTTCCCACACATCTCTCCTGATCTTCCCACACTGTGCTGCGACCTGAGGCCAAAAACCCTACCAGTGGTTATGATTTCAGATTTATGTGTTTGCAGCATGGCTTTCATTATATTGTAGGTAACGAGACACTAAGTCAAACGTATTAACACCATTCTTAAAATCAGCATCTGCAGATTTAATCCCACGCTGTGTGTAACAAACATTGCATTTGCATATTCTTTTAGTTGAGGGGTTAGATTCTCAGTAGTAGACAAAAATCTTCTGCTACGCCTCTATCTCTCTCTCTGTGTCTCACTTGGACCAGTATAAGCCTTGGCAGCTCCAGGTAAAAGAGACAGCACAAGAAACTTAGGTGTTAGCGGCTTTGTTTCTTTGAAAAACCATGGCAAACTGCAAGAGGAGAAACAAACAAGGCTTGAGCCCTTCCTTCCCCTGGGGAAGAAAGCTGTTGCTTTCTCTTTTCGTCTTTTTTTTTTTTAAACTAGACTATTTTGGATCTAAAGGGAACTGTACAGAACTAGAGAGGTTATGAAGGATGAAATGAAATCACCAAAGACTGAAAACTAAGCACCTGGAGGCTGCAGAGAGGAATTTTTAGTTCAACTCAAATATTTTTTTTACCATTGATGCATAATCCTTCTGAGCAGGAAAAAGGAAAATAAGTATTGGTGCCCTTTTAGGCCTTCCTCATATGCCAAAGCAAGAAAAAACGACACCATATTTTTTTTAAAAATTTATAAAAACATCAGTTATAAGACCACAGCTGCTGACAGTTCTGCACCACCTTGCAAATATGAAGGATGCTAGTCAGAAGAGTGTTCACAGGATGAAATGCCCACTACATTCAGGTCAGATTTTTCACAGCATGAACAATATATGGCATGTTTAAAAATACTCAACTTTGCAATAACATTTAGAATAACAGATGCCCTGCACATCCAGTGAATTTAAATGTCTTTTTTTTAGGCAATCTGTATTGTATTAGCCAGGGAGGCAGCAAGTTGGTTGTTTTTGCTGCTTTGTGTTAAATATGGAAAGATATAACTCCAGCACAGACAGGAAATAATGAACTATTTTGTGTAAAGAGAAATAAAACCATAATGTCTCAGCAGGCAAATTTCTGTCAGCCTTAGGCAGTTTGGTGTCTTGAGAAGAATAGGGTTGTGGCCTGAAGACTCTGGGACTGTGGAGCCTTGTGAGGAGACACTGCCTCTTTGCAACTAACCAGTCCCTCCGTATGTCGAGTGTTTCTTGGTTTAATGAGGGCAATTTATTTTTACAGCCATACAAAACCCTACAGTGTCCACAAGACTTTAAAATATTCACATTTATGATGATTTCTCCCTGCTCCTCCATATTTCCCTTTTGCCTTACTATTACAGTAGAAAGGCAGGCACATCCCCCAGGCACTATTTTAAAGAATTATTCCCAGTTTGAAAAAGTAACTGGTCTCTCTGTTCTTCCAGTCACTTGCTTCTTGTAACTAAGGAAGGTGTTCACATATATCATATTGCTTTATGAATATGGAAGGGGAACACAGGAGTTGCTTTTTCTCTTATTACAAGATTTCTACACAAGGTCACAGCTTTGGGAAAGTCAACCAGGAAAAGAAACAAAAAATAAACTTCACAGTGGTTGTTTAAAGCAAAATTATTTTTTATCCTTTTGTTTTCTTTATTTTAGAGGGAAGTTTTAACATCAGCAGCAAAGTATCAGAGAAGTTTTTAAATGTTTCTATGTTCAGTTGTACAGTGTTAAAAACATTGTGTTCAGAACTTTCCCTGTATTGCTGAAGTTTTTATTTTAAAGATATATTTAATAACATGTTTGCTTTAACCACAATTGCAAAGAAGTTTTTATAATTGCACAATTTCTCATTCATGACTTCCTTATAAACTAAACACTGGAATTTAAGATGTTTGCTAGCTGTGCTTGAAGGTGAAAGTTTATTTTAAGCTTAAGCAAAGTGATTGTATCCAAGTGAAAACTTTTGTGGATATATGACCTTTTTACTAGTATGAATAAATACTTATCACTTAAGGAAAATAAAGAGCAATAATAATAAGAAATTAAGAGCAAAATAAGAGCAGTGAATATTATGCTAAGTCTGCTATTGACCCTAGCTGGCACTACAGTCTTTCTCCTTGGTTTGGGAAAAGATGCCAATTGAAATTTTCCTCAAAAATAAATACTTAGCCTCTGCTAAGTATTTATGTTGAATGTTAGAAAAATTAGTCTTTTATCAGCGTTTCTTGTTTTGCTCAAGTGACTGAGAGATGTGCACCAAGATAGGAAATCATTTGCAAAGATACTTTGATTAAGGAAATCTACAGCAACAAAACTTCTCCTAAATGCAATCAGGCTCTTCCCTCCTTAAAAAAAAAACAGGTGAAAAAAAATAAATGTACTCCTCCTACTCAAAGGAACGAACATAACAAAATAGATAAAATACAGATAAAACATATTCCTTCTCTTTCCCTTACACAAGCACATGCACACACACAGAGCATGCAGTTTTGCATGACCAAATGACATTTCTTCTAGAGGCTCCATCTCATTTAACATCCAGAAACACAGTATTTAAGCTGAAACATTTACTTTAAATTAGAATCATAGCATCATTAAGGTTGGAAAAGACATCTGAGATCATCCAGTCCAACCGTCAGTCCACCATCACCGTGCCTACTAAACCATGTCCTAGAATGCCACATCTACGTGCTTTTTAAACACTTTCAGGGAAGGAGACTCCACAACTTTCCTGGGCAGCCAGTTCCAATGCTTCAACACTCTTTCAGTAAAGAAATGTTTTCTAATATCAAATCTAAACCTCCCTTGGCACAACTTGAGGCCATTTCCTCTTGTCTTATCACTTGTTATTTCAGAAAAAAACCCCAGCACCTACCTGACTACAAACTCCTTTCAGGTAATTTAACATTTAAGTTGAGAATGTCTGCATGGTATATTAAAGGTTATTCTTTGGTGAGCAGCGAAAAAGACAGGAGTCCTGCAGATCTAATGGTACATAATTACATAATTACAAGCTGCCACAACGCCTGAGCATGAAGCACTTAAATTCAAGTAGAATAGGAGTGAATCGATGGAAAGGCTGAGACACTACTCATGGATTCCACTCCCAGGCTCCAGGTCCCGTAGTCTCTCTATGGCCTGCAGTGCCACTTGCTGCTACTGTAACAATAAATCTTAATGATACTGTACATGGACTACACTGTTCATGTGCATACACGCATTTTGGAAAACTGCAGGTTAACTAAATGTATTTTTATGTCCATCTTCTACTGAACTACCACCTCCTTTCCTGGATCACAAAGATGTTAGAACTCAAAGAGAAACTGGAATGTAGTTCTAAACATTAGGAAAGATACCTGGTTTCCCTCAATCTCATTCCAGCAAATATGCTCTGCTGAAATGTGCCAGAAGTCCAGCCTGAGGCAGATGGAAAACATTGTCTGGCAGAAATCACAGCAACTTAACCCAGCTTATGACAAGTTGTATTAGGCAACCATAGCACTACAGGTACCACAAGAAATGCCACGCAATTATACACTTTTGTACAGAGCCAAGACCATAAATACACTGTCAGGCAAAAAATCTGGAGGGACCTGTATTTTGCTCACAGTTTTCACCATATCATCCTTGCTCACCGTTGTTCATTGGTCAATTCTATGCAGTCACTCAAGATTTATATTTAGATCATCTCCCTTCCAGGCTTGCTTCATTTTTTCATTCAGGAAACCATTTTAATTACTCAGCACAACAGTAATTGCAGCTTCTCTTCTATCTGACCTTTCACTGAGCCACCCAAGAAGGGAACTGACTTCCACAACAGCAGGAATTCTGTCATCCTCTGAGCTTATAATGTGTTAATTGACCACTGGAAATAAATGGAAATGTTCTTACCAGAACAGACATCTCCACAACATCTGACGGCTGAAGGTATTCTGGGTCTATTTTGGGCCAGGACTGATGCAGCACCTCAATATCCCAGTGATGATGAGTACAAAGTTTATTCTGCATATGTGCCAGACCTGGAAAATGGAACCAGTCAAACATTCAGCTGTACTGTAACCAGAACATTTCCTCTTTGGAATTTCTTTGATAAATAAGATCAAAATAAAGTTGACTTAAAAAGTAAGTCCCTTTGGAGAAAATAACATTGTTTAGATTAGCATACAGCACATTATAAACAGAAGGATACATATCTTCGAAGCACTTGTTTTATACCATGTGTAGGAATGCTAACATGAACATCATGGTCACATTTTAGATTTGGATTATCATTCCAAAACTTTGCAAAAAGCACAGAAGATCACTGTTTATTATTTTAAATTTTAATACTGCAAAACAAGCAGATCCCTACTTCTAGAAGGCAATCATAATACTGCTTTTTTTTTAATAACACCACCACTTTGATTAAAATTTTACTAACAACTCAAAATGATGCACAACTTTGGCTTAATATTTTACCATCTGTAATATGCTGGGAGGCTTCGAAATTTGCAAGTCAAGCTACTTCCAAGATTTTCTCACATTTTTGTGAAGCTTTTATTTTTTCATTAATTAAATGTTCTACATAAGAATACCTTGCACAGCTTGCTCTCCCTCTTATGATATATACATTCTGATATTCTTTATCCTTTGATTTTATTTTTAAAACCTCCTAAAATGGCTAGAAGTGATCTCCTTTCATTAAATAGGCTTTGCTCTCCCCAAGACAATTCATTCCTGATTTGTTTAAGCAATAGGAAAATAGGACGCAATTCATTCTAAAGCTGCATTCTTTAACTGAATAAAAGCTTCTGAGTCAGATTTATGTTACTGTTTACTCCAGCTGTATGACAAAATAAAAAGATTTCACTTAACAGGAGGCTGTCAAATATGATCAAAATTAATGATAGTTGCTCTTGTGATTCTCACAAAGCCAGGGGATTTTAAAATTAAAAACATTCTCTGTGTATGAATAAGAATTTAGACTATAATGTTTTTTAAGCACACGCAGCATTCAGAACTGCAAAATGAATTTGAAATCTCATCCGGTTTAAGGAAACTCCAGCAACGGCATAAAGAAAACCCATCAGCACAAGGTTCACTGTTGAGACTGAGGTACTTGAAGCTGTTCAAAACACAGCACAACAGCGGACAATACCATGCACAATACATACATGAATCCATAGCTGGATTGTTTAGACCAATACAGCAAATAACAGCAAACAGAGACATAAAGGGAATGCAACTTCCTCCAGAAAAATCTGCCAGATTTTTGTCAGCACTTTTTCAGACAAAGCACTTTGTTAAAATGACACACAGCCTTGCTATTTGCTGAATGAATCAGAAAGGGGCAGTGGGGTGGACCAGTGGGAGCTATTTCCAATGGCAAGCAAGAGCATGCACATTTCTTAAGAATAACAACTAAGACAAGGTAAATAACTAAAACACTTTAATGGATGTGGATTTTGTACTTTTCTTCTCTTGCAACAGAAGCTCAGAAACTTACAGACCAAAAGATAGGAACTCAAGCAGAAAAAAAATCTTTGCCTTGGTGATTCATTATCACATTGACTTTAAAGCCAGCAGCTGCTAAATTCTTCCCTTTTTGGCTTTTGAACATCCAGATGAGCTCATTTCTTTCCAACTGATCACATGGGTTGTGGCAGAAGCACATACATTGGCCACTCCTTATTTTCCTGTTGAAGTGGATTCCTCAAACTTTTCTGATGGAAGTCAAGAGTTTCTTTTTACAAAAGCAAAACTAGGGTCACTTTTAATCCCTTCAGAGGCCTTCAGTCCTAATAAATCTACTAATTTAAAAAAAATTAAAATGTATTCTGAAGCAGATAAAGTGCATTTAAGCACAATATTGATCTTCTGGTTCATTTTCTTGCTACAAAATGAGCTATGAGCTCATCCATATTAGAAAAAAAAGGCACAAAATTCAACAGAATTATTTTCTGAAAAGAGAGTTTGACAGGAAACCTAAATTAAGTTTATGGTTAATGTTATGTGTTTGGCTTCCTGTCTTAATTCAAATTTTATGATCTTAGAATACAGAAAATGCTATGATTTGGTTTGCATTTTCAAATTCAACACACACAAACTCAGAGCCTTCATTGCCATGACCCAGAACGGCAACAGTCCACTTTCAGGATCCAGAGAGAAGCTTCCTCCAGCCTTCCCACTTAATTCTGAGACAAAAAACGCTTTTTGAGAAGTTAAGAACGGACTTTTATTGTGAAAACATTAAAAACCTCTTTTACCGCCTTATTGCACTGCAAAAGCATCTAGGAAAGGGCACATTATGAAGCAACATGTCTTTTATTTATATTTTTTTACTTGTTTGGCTTTTATGGCTATAAATTCGCTTGTAGACATAGGACAGAAAGACAAGCGCGTGCATTTTCACTTACTGTAAGCCATATGCTTTTATGTACAGCCACCTTTCAGGACAGATCAAGGACAGCACTTGCGCTCAATTTGAAGGCCTGATCCTGCAAGAGGATCTGCTTCAATGGACTTTTACTGACTAGCAAGCTAATACTGAAACAAGGTTTCCTTAACCAGTAACTCACAGCATGGCAACACAAGTTAATACACTAAGTTAAACACATACTGTAAACGAGTGAGTTGAGAGAATCATAGAATCACAGAATGGTTTGGGTTAGAAGGGTTCTTAACAGGACATCTAATCCACTCCCACTCTAGCTGAAGGACACCTTCAACTAAATCAGGCTGCTCAGAGCCCTGTCCAACCTGATTTTGACTGATTCCAGGGATGGGGCTTCTACCACCTCTCTGGACAAAGGATGGGACAGGACAAGTCTAATAACGTTTCAGCTCATGGAAATATTTTAATAACATTACTTGAGTATTACAGAAACATAATACTTCCTCTAAGGGGAAGAATAAAGTCTCATTTTAAAGAAATTTAAGAAGGACAATGTGGAACCAATTGTGTATCAGCAAGGTAAGTTACGATAGCAAGGTAATTCTATTCCTACAGAAAAAATGCACTAGAAAAAATAGTTATAATATTCCAGCAACAATGCAGCTAGTTTAACAAAATTATAAAGCAAGAAAGAAAGATGTGATTATGAAGTAAACTGAGTAAGAGCTGGCATGGGACAAGTGCCTGCACAAAGAGGTTAACAAAGCAGAAAAGGCAAGGAGGACGGAAGTCTTAATGGGTGATAAAAGGAAGTTAATGAAGGCATCTGAAGCAATGCCAGTATCAGAGATAAGGACTAGGGATTTTCTAACAGGAGATATAAGAAGATCAGAGGGGGCAGTATACAGTGACTATGAGGGTGCGTTATCCAAATATTGATAACTTCTGGATTTAGCAAAATCAAACCAACAGAAATCTGTGTTAAGTAAAAATCCACCACACTAGCAGACAAGCAGATAAAGTTTTTAAAAAGCTCAGAGCAGTAGCGTGTAACTAACTGTAAGCATAGAAGCATTCTGGGTCAGTACTACTTGCCCCTGCAGCCTCTTCCAAGGACAGGATTGGTACCACGTTACTTTGTTCCTGATACGCTTTTTTACTCTGTAACAAATCTTCCTATGTGACAGTTTCAGGCAAGCTGCATATCTGAAATACCTTTCTGCCAGTGGTATGTAAAATGGCCTGCAATCTCTGAGAAAATACAGAAATACAACAGCAGTTGTTTTCAGCTCTGAGAAAAACTGCATTAATACCGCTGTTATGGTAGCATAGAACTGGGTAAAGTCAGGAAAATGTACTCAATACAGGATGAGGGAATTCATTTTATATTTTCCCTAATGACAGACATAGACTGACATGGACCGACATGGAAGGTTATGAAAAGCCTGGGTTACTAAATGGTAACTCTGGAATATGTTTCCAATTCAGTAAACTCCACTGGAATCTTCTGAAAATGATCTGCCTTCTTCCCTTTGTACGGACTCATTATCTTCCACTTTGGGCTATTACTGTTGGAGAAAAAAATATTTTTTTTTTTAAATTTCAAACAGTGTTGCTTCTTGGATTTGTAAAGGGGAATTTCTGCATTCAGATTTTTCAATTAAAATCTGCAACATAGATTAGCTTCTACTCAGCTTTATTCTTTAGAAAAGCATTCATTACAAAAGCATTCCTGAGCAAGATTCAGACAAAGAAATTCTTGCAATTGAGCTATTGTAATGACAGTTACTATGTTGCTAAGACAATTTCACCATCCCAAATTCCAATAGTAATTTGATTTCAATACATCTTAAGATGTGCTAATCATCAGTGTACATCTTTCATATGCTACCTCTAATAAAAACGTAACAACTCAAAACAAGCAGTTTCATATCCTTGCCTGGACAGCAAAATATTGTATTACTACAAACAAACCAAAAAAAAAAGACTCAAATGGTGTCTGTATATTCCTCAGATACAAGGTTTCAGGAAGGAAACAGATTTCCTCATCCTGTTAGTGTTCATAAACTGCCAAGATATCAGTCGGATGAACTCTTCCCACACTGAGGGGCTACAGTCGCCTTTCATGTTATTAAGCGATAAACCAGTGTATTCACTGCACCATTAAGACCATTAGGTTGACACATCACAATACTGAAAACTGTTCCTCCTCTAAGCAGAAGAAAGGACTCCTTCACACACAAAATATCAAAGCACTTTGTAACTATTTTTCAGCTCCTGAAAGGTGAGGCATTTATCAAACTGCATCCAAGCAGCTTTTCCCGTCACTGAAACTGGAAATATTTACTGCCAATACTGAACTATTCTCTTCATCCAGCTCAAAAAAGAACCAAACTCTTAATTTCTTCCTGATGTGAGAAAACAAGGAGGTCACATATAAACTAAGCACCATGGAAGAATAATTCTTCAGCTGAAGAACAACAAAAAATGCTGTATTGTGGATCTACCTAATCTTACTTTAACTGTACTTAGAAGTTGAACATTACATCAGAAGCATCTTTGGGAAATCAAACTGAAGTTCTGAGTTTCTGAAGTTTATCAACAAACTAACAAAGAAAACATATAGTGGACTATAAAGCTAAGATTTCAAATTAACTCTGATGCAACTCCTACACAGCAGGAGAACATTATTACAATCAATTATTACAGACTACTTATACTACTAATGCTAGTAATTACTTAAAATGTCAAGCAAAGTATCTAATTAACAATCTAAAATTATCTCTATAATTTTCCTAATATTTTTACTACTTGGTAATCATTAAGACAGACTGATTTGCATTTAAATCCAGTTGTAAAGAACTTTTTGCTAACCAGGAGGATACCTACATGCATACTTACATACTAGCCAAGTTTAAATTTTTACAAGCTATATTAGAAAACATTGATCTACATTTTTTACATTTCCTTGCGTCAAATAGCTTTTAGATTGAAATGAAAATAAATCAAAAAAGACATTTTTGCTATTTAAATAAAAATACAGTCAGAATGCAAGTATTTAAGATAATTTGTTAGATACTTAAAATACATAATAACATGTTTTGTAGTTGAATTTTCTTTTCAAGCAAAAGAGAATATTTTATGTAATTACTGAATAAAACTGACAGTATCAGAAATTTTTGTACATAAGATCACTTCAAAACTTTAATATTTATAGATGCTAGAGTCTTTTGCCTAGCTTTTTATTCCAAGGCTAGAAAAGGAAAAAAGTTTTTGTTGATTTTTTTTCCATTTCCAGCACTTTTGTCACTTAAACTTAAAAAAAAAATACTATTTGCACCTGCAGAAGAGCTACCAGTTGTCAAAAGTTAGTTTATTACCTCCATAAAGCCTCATTCCATCTGCTTAGCCAAAAAAATCTATAGTTCTGTGGTTTAATTGTCTTCAAATCTTTGGCAGAATTAACTTAATACAATACCATACATTAAGTCAGGGCCTTATTGTAGACTGTAATTATTTCACATTTAGTTTTAAATTCTATTGTAATTCCTTAAGTGTTTCTTGATCATAATCAGTGATCAGCAAAGCATAAAAGGAGAGATTACAAAGCAAAGTATTATTCATCCTGTGAAGCACAATGCAAACATTCAAAATTAACACGGATGCTCTTTTCTTCTCTCTCTTTTGAGGCTGTAGCAAAATGAATCTCAGGCATAGCTGACTACGCAGTAAACTTTCTGGTGAGAAACAGTAATAAGAAAGCAATTATTTTTCTTTAAAAAAAAAGCTTAAATAAACAAGGAAGTGTAATGTGGTTCAGAGTTAACACAAGCCACTCTCTTCCTACCAGCTTTCCTACTCAACTGCAAAATTATCAGCTTGATATTACCTACGGGGCTTCCAAATTTTCCAGTTTAATTTTCCCCTGTAGAAGAAAAATGCTCCTTGATTTAATCACTAAAGCAAACAATATGTTAAGTCTGCGTACAAGTTATTTTAGAATGAAATGTCAGTATGTAATTATAAATATATTGCACATGTGTTTTTTATTATTGGCCTTACAATAGCAGACAGAAGCTTCCATCAAACTGTGGGGGTTCACTGCTATAGGTGCTATTTATAGAGCTAATCATATACAAAGTCCTCTTCCTGACTATTTTACGAGAGAGGAAGCAGCACCATCCCTACATTTAGATGCAAAGCCAAAGTACAGAAAGAGCGCCTTAGTCTGGGTGCGTATGGACAACTAAAGCACAAATAAACCTAAAAAGAGTATTTAGAGAGCTTGATTTTTACAATTAAATGATTTAAAATAAGAAAGCATCACCACACATTCATATAAAGTTTAAGAAACTGGTTACATTGAAGAGTAACAGGATTTTGTAGAACCAGAGTGCAATTCAGAACACAAACTTGGAGGATCCGTTTCTGCAATATAGTTGGACATTCTTCACCAGAAATCCCAGTCCAGGACAGAATTCCTAGATGCTAGCTATTACAGGAAAACACAGTCTTCTTACCACAACATAAATATACATATGTTATCCTGGACAATACACTCCCAATTTTTATTACACTTCCTTTTCATTCTTACATCAGAGAGAGAGACAGAAAATGTTTATCATTCTCATTCTCCAGTGATTTTAGTAGTAAGAAAAGACTTCCTTCCCTTACATTCAAAATGTTACAGGACTAAACTTTACATTTGGCAACTTATGTTAATTAAGACATCCTAGTGTGCTTTTTTTATATTATCAAACATATTTGATGTTTCTGTATTCTCTAACATTTATTTGAATTTTAAGTTCACAAGGCATTGTATGTATAAGTAATTAGCCTGGACTACTTCTGCCTCCATCTCAACCAATGTAGAAAACAAAGTCATAGCAATTACTACCAGTTAAGTATAATTTTAATTAGCTGGTACTTCATACTGTAAGAGAACATCGACCAGACGTAGCTTTCTCCAGATGGATCATGTCTGATGCCACTCTTTAAACAATTAAGCTTTTATTAAGACATCTTAAAAACATCTGAAATGAAAACACATAAAATCCCCTACTCTCCCTAACAGATCTTGCTGTTTCCAGAGTCTCTGCCCTTACGTTATTGCTTTGAACAACAGCACCCTTTCTTTGGCAGTTAGTATTATTACAGGGCCATGCACAGCTCTGAAATATAAGCAACTATGTAGCTCTGCTCTGTAAACACCTGAATGAACAAGGTTTTAGGATGACTGTTGAAAATAAAACTGTTAAAACTGCATCCAAAAGCTAACATTAGGTCCAAAACCACCTAGCAATTTGTCGCCAGTCTTAGTGCAGAATATATTCCTATCTTCCCACATATATCTCGGGACTTTTCCCAATAAACCTTAAAAGTAACTGCTGAACTCCAGCATGCACATCCTTTATTTCTCAAGTATTCAACTGCAGCAGCATCACGCAACTTAGCCCACCTGGGATTCAGACCTCAAGGTTTACAACTGTGATAGATCTTAAAAAAGGTTTCCTGCCCACTATTTCCACTCTCTGAGAGAGGTTAATTTGCAGTCTAATGTCCCTCAGTCTCTGGAGAATTTTAAAAGGGTAGGATTTTTACTAAACACTTGTTTAGCCTTTTTACTACACAGCCCTCTGACATGGTCATCTCTGAATTTCTGAAAGAAAATATTTGTAGTTGAAAACTCTGAAACAGTTGTTTGAAAAAGGGCTGTTTCTATCCTCATGTTCAGCTTTTAATACTGCCTTCTATATACAGCAGCAGCTGACATATGAATTCTTCATGCAAGTCCTATTTTTCTTCCTTCTCCCTTTCTCTGCCTAGTCTCAAGAAAGCCACCTTTGTATGCAAGAGGAAAGAAACTAAAAGCAGAAAGATAGATCTGGGAACACCACAAATTTCAAGATTGTTTAGGAATTATGATAGAAGGTGACAAGATAGATGCAGAATTCAAGGATGAGTGACACATGTACTACTTTTAAGATATTTTTACAAACTTTTTGCCTTTTTCCCTGGAACATGAATACAAAATTTATTTCTAGAAATACCTGTCCACATCTCTGATGCAATGTGTGGAGCCATAGGTGCAACCATGACGCAGAGAGTAGCCAAAGCATCTTCAAATTCTGTGCTGTGGAGGATAAGAGGCCGAGAAGCTTGCTAAGTGAAAAGACAGAAGGAAAAGAAAATTAATTGTTAACATAAATATTTTAGGGTAGTGGGGGAAGTAGTCTAATTAAGGAGAAAATGTAGTAATAACACTTAAAAACCTAAAAAATAAAACCTATGGTCAGGACAGCCTAATTTCATAATTTATAAACTTACAAAAAGTTCTGGAGAATTAAAATTGCAGCTCTTGGTCGCAGAGTGCTCGCTAACATTTGGAAGCTAATCCCAAAGAGTGTGATGCAGACCCATGCGGATCTGCCCTGCTACAGGAATCACAGAATCATATTTGGAAGGAACCCACAAGGATCATCGAGTCCAGACCCTATCCCTGCACAGGACAATCCCAACATTCACATCATATGTCTGAGGGTATTGTCCAAAAGCTTCTTGAATATTGTCATGTTTGGCGCCGTGACTAATTCCCTGGGGAGCTGTTCCAGTCCTCCACCACCTGAGGAATCTGAACACAGACCTGTGTGGACAACTGTGGCCCTCAATAACATTTGTGTGCTGCCACTTCTAGAAGTGCAATCTTAGATAAAATCAGTGCTCTCTGAGAAGAGGTGAAGCACTTGTATAAAAGAATCTAACTGTGATGAACACAGAATGGTTTTTGTTTGGACAAAGTTCAGTTGAACAGGAACCTAGAGTAGCTTAAGTAAAGCTAAATTTAGTGATGAAGTGAAGTTTTAGAGCTGAAGGAAGCTTTGGGAATGAGAAGCACAGTACAGCCTTTAATAGTGTGAAGTTGAAATTGCTTTAGGAAAGTATTCAGCTTCTCTAGCAGAGAAAATTTTCAATTTCTTGCAAAAGGCAAAATTTGAACCTTCATTCCTCTATGTAATGTATCCTAATTAAAAAATGTATAGCACTAAAAGTAGCTTGATAAACTTTTTCTTTTTTGCCTGTTCTGACTCAGACAGATTACATCCCGTGGTAAATTCAGATTCTGTGTTTATTCTGTAACTCTCCCTCTAATGAAACAGCACAGAAAAATGTTAATACACATCAGCTTATGGGAATTATTTGGTGAGTGTGATGAATACCCATTCCCTTCTACTAGAAAATAGTCCAAACCCGCTGATTTGTTTGACACAGACCACAAAGATTGTCAGATGGCTCCTCCTTATCACTGATACTAATGGGTTCATTGCAAACTAGATTTGAGCAAGTTTTAGTAACTACTACCTGTTTTCTATATTTAATTATCATCCACCTCCCCACTTCCTCTTTTCAAATGGGACTGAAAGAGGAAGTGTCAGCATGCTATACGGAAACTTGTTCTTGAAAGATACCGCACTGACTTCTTTAGTCAAGAAATACATCAGTGTTCAGACATCTGGCTGTCTGTAGGACACTGATTTTTATTTATGTATTTTTAAATACTCACTTATCACCATCCACCAACCCAAAAAGCATATGAATCACTGAGGTGGAGATAGAGAACTGTGTGTCACCTTCTCAACATCACACTGTATCCCAGATTTAAGTTATCTCTATACACACTTGTGCATGCCCTACTTAACCTTTTGTTATGTTCCTTGGCTTTGCCAATAATCTCCTTGGAATCCATAAGGTATAAAATGCTATTTCAATAAAGAGGTTGAAAAATCCAGATTTTTATTTGATTTCTGGTCTAGATCAGGTTACCATTACATGTCTGAAGGATTGTTCAACCATATATAAGAGCAATAACAAAAATAATGATAATATCTTATTATATTTGATCTGCCATCACTGGCTGATAAATTACATAACCTAAATAAAAAATGCTAAAGTTGTTTTCACATTTGTTTTAAAAAGGGGGATGAGCAAAGTCTATTACTAGCAGACAGTTCAGTAGAGAAAGCTGTCTCTAAGGAATGTAAGGTGATGTGTGATCTTCCTTGCAAAGAATAACCCTTTTCTTTAAACTAGAATGTTTGGAAATTCTCTAATGTACTATTATACAATACCCAGCTACCTATGCAAATTTGGTTAAAACCAAAAGAGAACAAAGAACAGAGCTAAACAAAATGTATGTTTTTGAAATTACAGGATGCAGACATAAGCACCAGAACCTAGTGACTAATACCATCAATCTCTTCCCAAAATGCCTTATATTTCAGGTTTACAGAACTGAATAATTCAATGAGGATCTTGATGTAGTAGCAATGTTTATGGCAGTAAATGACTTATGCAAAGCTGAACCTATAGTTGAGGCAGCTCCTGCTTTGTATACAGGAACGAGGTTTGACAGAAAAAATATCTTCAAAAATATTGCTTACTTACATGGAGTACGTTAGTGAGGCTCATCAGTCGGGAAATAGCCGCATTGAACAAATGATCCTTTGTGAAGTACTCTGTTACCTTGTATTAGAAGAAAAGCTCTATGAGTAATTATCTAAAATTCTCAAACATGGAACACTGGGCTTTTAAATTAAAAAGAATTATTGATAATCAGTTTCAATTTGTGATCGATGCATTTATGTGAAAATCACTTTGGCATGCAAATCTATCAGATGTGCAATCGCATATGTGTATGGGAAAATAATAATCATAGAAAAATTCAGTTGACTACCTTTCCCTCTGTTTCAGGATTTTAAAACCTTCAATCAATGCCAATGAGAACTGTGTATTAGTAATCATTCTCTTTATCCTTTAATAAAATATCTTCCCTTTGCCTTTACAAGAGGCCTTCATGCTTGTAAATCCAGTTATGGTGGTGAAAGCTTGTACGTAGACTGCAAGCTTGTAATTATAAAGTCTGTTAAAAGACCTGGAAGGTCCCTCACCACAGAGTTTGAATCAGGAAAAGCCTTTATGCACAGAAAGATATCTAAAGTTAATTTTGCAGGTATTTAAGTCTCTTCCTAAGTGTTGGATAATTGAATTGACACTAAACACAGCATGAGACAACACAAAAGAAGAGATGAACAATCATTTAAGTAAATGTTTTTTAAGATACGCTATATGTATTCACCAATATCTTTTCCATTCTATATGAAATGCAGACACAATAATGAGGTGCGAAGCAAATAGATCAAAAGCTTTTGTCAAGGACAACCTGCATAATTCACCTATAGCTTTGCTAACCAGAAAAGACGTTACCTGAAACCCAGACTGATAACATTTTAATGCTGTAACATTTCAGCCTTTAAGTGAGGCACAGAGCAGAGAAATTTTGTGAATATAAACGTTACTAATTTTCAAAAAAGTTCTGTGCCATAGAATTTCTAGATAAATTACTTATACAGAGAATAATTAACTTAGAAATTGTGAGCTACTCATCTGGGGAAAAAGCTTTTGGCTCAGTTAGTCAAGCATATGGTTTTCACATAAGCAGCAACTTATTTATTCATTTACAAATGACGTAAGTGTTTTTTTTAACCTCAGAAATCACCAGATTCTTCTGCTCCCAGATCTTTCTGGCTTCAGCCTTCTCCTTCTTATTCAGAAGCTCAGGATTGGGCACGGTTCCTGAAGTCCTTGCTTCAATAAGTTTGGTTACAAGTGTCCAGAGGCGCGTTTGCCATCTCTGAACACCTGGCATAGCATCAGCTGAGATTAATGAAAGATTGCAGAAACAAATTTCAGTTAGAAGGAACGAATCCAAAAAGAAAGGCAGAAAGGAAACAGAAAGCTAAACAGTTTTTTTAAAAAGCCCTATGTTATAAATGAAAAATGCCAACGCCATTAAAAATGCCTTCATGAATAATGTTGGGTTGCCTTAAAGAAATCTGTAAGATAAAACAAAAGTACTTTTCTGCCATAGCTTTAAAGCATATATACAGCATGAATATTTCCTAAATTTGTAAAGTAACCCAATCTTACGCTCATCTTGTATTTTGATGACTCAACATAAAAGTTCTATGTGCTCTCATTTTTCAAACCCATGGAAAAATACAAACATACATATACACACACACATTTTTTTAATGGAGAGTTTTCTTCTAAAATTTGATTTTAGAAATTCCCTACACTTCTGTTGCTACAAAGATGCTATTGCACAGATGACTATAGGGTCTGACGCTTGGTACCATCTTTTGACACGGATTAGTCTGGGATGGGGAGATTATAAAGCTGTTCACCCTGACCTTGCAGGCATCGGTCCTGCTCCATGGCTGCTCTACGAACGTGTTTCCATGACCTAGGGACCATGCTACAGAATGGTCCTAAGCTACAGCTGTCGACAGTCAGGTCTTCCATGAGGAGTGGTGCAGAGCCACTAGTGGAGGTATGGCTTGAGGTGTGTCACTGGTATGGCTTCAGCTCTCTCTACCAGATGTGTCATGTTTCTACTAGACTGCATCACACCGCACTGCACACTATCAACATATCCTAAGGTGTTCCAGCTGGCAAGAGCTTCCAATCCTGCTCTGGCAACTGCACTTGAAAAGACTGCCAGGGTGCTACTAAACTGGGAGAAGTCACATCAGTGACTGTAATACAGGTGGATTATCTGTCTGATTGCACTAGATAAAAGACTTCCTACACATCTGGGAACAGTAAAATACAACCTGATTGACTATGTCTGCTTAATCATCAAGAACTCTCCTACCTGAGACTGGGAGAATAATGCTCTTTCAAACTTCCCATCTCCTGTTCATACCAGGAGCATGTAGATATCTGGACACAGTGGGCTTGGCATTATCCAGACTGTAGTAATGATGTAATAAGCTGCTGGGTCAGTTCAACCACATCTGGCCCTGCATAGTCTGAAAGTTTGCTTGTCCACACTAGGACAGAGGAGGAGAGAATGATACGAGGCCCTGCCCTCATGCCCACCATTAAAAAGACAAGGAATCTAGTCTGGAGGGCAATGCTCAAAAGGCTATCAAAGCACACCCAGTGAAGAGAAGAATCATGACAACTGAGAACCAGTGTTTAATATTTCCTAGATAAGACAATATTATGTACTGGTTTTACATGGCATGGTTTTGTAGCAGAGTTTAGGGGGACTAGAGGGGTGGCTTCCGTGAGAAGCTGATAGAAACTCCCCCTATGTCTGATTGAGTCAATGCCAGCTGGCTCCAAGATGGACCCATCGTGGGCCAAGGCCAAGCCCATCAGCAAGAGTGGTACCATCTCTGGGATAACATATTTAAGATGGATGTGGGGAAACCTGCACAAGAGAGAAACCTGCAGCAAGGAGACAGGAGTGAGACTACGTGAGAGAAACAACTCTGCAGATGCAAAGGTCAATGAAGAAGGGGAGGGATGAGGTACTCCAGGAACTGGAACAGAGATTCCGCTGCAGCTGGTGGTGAAGACCATGGTGAGGCAGGCTGTCCCCCCGCAGCCCATGAAGGGTAACTGATATCCACCTGCAGCCCATGAAGTACCCCACGCTGGAGCAGGTGGATGTCCTTGAAGGAGGCTGTGACTCTGGGCGAAGTCCATGCTGGAGCAGGCTCCTGGCAGGACCTGTGGACCTGAGAAGGAAGGAGCCCCTGCTGGAGCAGGGCGGCTGGCAGGACTTGTGATCCTGTGATTGGAGAAGTCTGTTCCTGAAGGTCTGCACTCCATCGAAAGGGCCCACACTGGAGAAGTTCATGAAGAACTACAGCCCATGGTCCGGACACATGTCAAAAAAGTTCATGGAGGACTGTCTCTCATGGAAAAGACCCCACACTGGAGCAAGGGAAGAGCAGCAGGGGCAATGTGTGATAAACTGACCACAACTCCTATTCCCCATCCCCTGCACCATTCAGAGGGAGGAGGTAAAGAATTCGGGAGTGAAGTTGAGCCTGGAAAGAAGGTAGGAATGGGGGAAAGTGCTTTAAGATTTGGTTTTATTTCTTACTACCATACTCTGATTTTGACTAATAATAAATTAAATTAATTTCCCCAAGTCAAGTCTGTTTTGCCTGTGAAAGTAGTTGCTGAATGATCTCCCTGCCCTTACCTTGACCCATTAGACTTTTGTTGTATTTTCTCCCTGTGTCCACTTGAAGAGTGGGAGTCACAGAGCAGCTTGGTGGGCACTGGCATCCATCCAAGACCACACTCACCCCAACTTGCTTGATTTCTCCCATTTAAACATTCACTATTATGTTATTAAGAAATTCAGACCAAAGCTTAAAGAGTTAAGAAATACTTTTTGCCTACTTTCCATTTCCCTCCCCTGGAAGTATCTTTAGGCTGTTAACATCTCCTTTTGTTCACATTTTCCAATACTCTTAACATGACATGACTACAAAATCTTTCTTCGTATTTCTCAAGTGGTAGACAGGTAGACAGGTTGGTTTGACTAAATGACTAAATAAATGCGTATTTGCTCTTATTATACCTGCATGTGCTTATTTTTCTTAAAAAATGTTTAACCACCAAACTCCACACTTTGCAATTAAGATTTTGTACCCACAATTCTCACACTAATTTAATTGTTCCATTTTCAAGATGGAAAAATATAGCAAAAAGACTGTGCATCACTGAATTAGCTGCTTCAGAGGGAATTATGCACCTGTGTGTTATTAGGGATACAGGAGTTAAAACCTGATTCCAAATGGCTGGTTTTTTTTAGAAAGCCTTTTCTACGTCTGTGCTGCTGTGATTAGATGGTGACAGAAACCCAACTGAGAAAACGCATAAACCCCAGTCCTCCAGTACACACAATAGTGCAGTAATATAAAAATGAACACATATGAATGTAAAGGGTGATAGACACCAACTGAAATAATGCTTAGTGGAGGCTGAACTAAGTAGCAAAAAGCTTACACAAGAAAGAATGAAGAAATCCATCTTTTAAAATCAGGAATGGAACATTTTATTAAAGCCTTATGCAACAAGACAGCTAGGTTTAAATGCATGCAAAAGACTACATTAAAATGTATGAACCACAGTAGATAAAAGAAATTAAGATCTGTCAGGAAGACAAATTGCATCATGGCAGTAAATAAGTGCGTAGGAGGGTAAATCTTGACTTATTCAAGAAATAAATTCATAAAAATGCCATGTGTATACAAATAATAGTTACTAGCAACTCTGATTGTCTTCTAATGAGATTCTTCCGAGAAGTAATTCATAGTCCAGCTGACAAAAGCCATTGCATACATGTAAACATATGGAAATTGCATACATGTAAACATATGGAAATAATAAATATTGCAAAGTTTTATCTGTAATCTGATATGACTTTAAAAAGCAGCTTATAATGAAAAAATCTTAAAATAAAAAATTTCAGACAATATAATAAAAAAATAAGAGAATCACGTCCAAGATTGTAGAAGAAAATACTGGTTAGGAAGCACTTCACATACATGTGTTTAGCTCAATAAGAGGTAAAGTGCTTGAAATAATCTTGCAAGTCTGCCTCTCAGTGACAGCTTTGTGACTCCCTCTCTTTTAAAAGAAACAAACAATAGCACCTGCTCGTTATACTTTTGTGATTCTATTGTTCCAAAACTTGGGCATCAAGAACTGCTAATTTTGTGTTTAAAATATAACACACTAGAACACAACCCAAATCAAACAAGAAAAACAATCTGACTTACTTTTAGCATCCCACAAAATATCTTGTTCTGGAGGAGCAGCAAACAGAATGTAAAGACGTAGGGTGTCAATACCATATTCTTTCACTAATTCTTCAGGGTCTATTCCATTGTGCTTAGATTTGCTCATTTTTTCCCAAGTAACTTGAAGCATCTCACCAGTTTTTAGGTGAACTGGTTCAGTTCCTAAATATTAAGGCATACGTAAAATATTGAACCAAATTTTGCTCATTTGTAACAGCAATTAATTTTGTTCCCTAGTTCATAAGAAGAAATTATTATTTCTAGTGGGTTTTTTTGGTTTCCAAACTCATTACAAACATCCTCTTCCCTCCCAAGTTTTTCTTATTTCAATGTTTTAAGACAAATAATATCCCAATGCTTCTGTTATATCAGAAAATCTCCTACTATTTGGAAGCTGTATCTGTGCTACCTTGATAGTTCCTGACATTTAAGTATTGTTATAACAATGACATTTTAAACCTCCTAGATAGGTGTACTGATTTGGTACAATTCTTATCTGCACTTAGCTTTTGCAATCACCAGATATACAGGTTCTAATAGCAGCAAGCTATCCTGACAAGAACGTGCCTTCTGTTGCATGAATTTAGAGATGGAAAGGGACATTCACACTGATAAAAGTGCAACCAAGCAAAACCACCTGCTACAGAAAAACCCTTGCTTTTCTGAAAGAAAAAAGGATAGCAGACAGTGGTGAGAGTAAGAGGGTTTGGTTGGTTGGTTGATTTTTAACTGACTTACTGGGTTTGTATGCAGAAGAACAACAGTGAAAACAAGGCTGCACGAGAGGATTGCTTAAGGGAGACAAACATGACCGAGCTGCTCTTGTTGCTACAGGTCCCGAGGCCAGGACTTGCTGCTCCAGCTTATGCAGTGAAGGCACTGGACAGAATTTGAGAAACAGCACTTTTTCCTATATACATTTTAAATTCCTAATAACTACTGAATACACCAACATCTGTGTCAGCTTTGCTGCAAGGCTTTTGTAGGTTTTCTGCTGGCATTACTAGCTCCATTCAGCAAGCTGCTAAGCAGAGTTCTAACAAAACCAACTTCTGATCTTCTGGACCATATTGGAGCTAAAATAATACCATAGCACTGTTTCTGTGTTTTGATGCAATTAAAAGCTGCTGGATTAGTAGGGTCTCTGTGCACTCAGCACTACATATGAAACCAAAACTCACAGAAGCTGCTCTCCAGTTTAAATATTACAAGGATTCATTTTCTCTTCCAAATTTTCCCAGCACTGACACTTGTACACCAAAGCAATCTCTGACTTTCTGGATGCACCTATGCTGATTTTACCATACTGTGTCTCTTACCAGTGAGATCAACCTCCTCCCTCTTCAAACACTGGCCTGTTGTTTTTAGTCTGAATGTCTGATTCTTGATAAGGCCTTGAACCAAGAGCTTGTGGAAAGGCTCCCTAAGGATGGAGGAAAAGAAATTTGTTTGGTGAAAAGAGTTGTCAAAAGCATACTTATGATAAGCCTCAGATTTTGAGCCAATCAGGCACAATTATTTAATGAACCAAGAATTTCAAGTTGACTACACATAAATAGTTGTCACATTAGAAAGAATACTTTGTACATTTATTCACAATGGCTTGCTGGCAAGTAAAATTATTTATTTGCATTCTGCACACTTTCTTGTATCTTGATTTAGCACTGAGTTATTCTAATGTTACTTTTCAAATTACAATATGGATAATATACAAAAGTTTCCTGGCCAGCAGTGTAGTTTCACTAACTTCAAGCTAAATCTCCATGTATAAAAGCATTCAAAATATCTGGCTTCACTGTTTTACAAATATTTAGTTTTAGCTGCTTTCTGAGAATCACAGTATTTTGAACAAATTAAAATCTCACTGCATATTTCTCTCTATAAACAGAGAAGATAGTTTCTCTAACACAAGCACTTGCCTGCCTTGTCTCTTTGCAGAACTAGCCATGAAATCCTAGCTGTAGGAAGAAAGTACACTAGAAAAATGGCAATGATGGAAAGCTCATAGGTCAGTGGAGTGATTCTTTAGTAACTTGAACATTAAAATTTTACTATTCTAGCAAAATTTACACAAAGATGAGTAAACTCTCATCAAATGTGTGTATGACAGAGCTAAAAAGAGCCTCAAAATCACCAAAATTAAGCGCAGTAGTGCACTCAGCAAGAAATAAACTCTAAGTAAACACTGCTCTGGTTGACAGATACATTATTGGGGCCATCTCCTTTATCGATCTGGCATTTCTAATTCATCTAGTCAAATGTCTATTGCTGTTTTGAGTCGAAAGTAGACAACAAACTTAATATCTAGAGGTTTTTGGTCCCCACTCAATAGGCCAGGAAAGTAAGGCAGTTCTAATAGCAACTCCAAAACAGTAAGGGCCAGGGAAGAGGTATGGAGCCCAACCCAGAAGGCATACACAGTCTGGGGAGTCTTCTCATGGAATCCTCTAAGATGGGGACACTGGTGACCATCAATTTGGAGAAAATGATAGTCAGCACTGGTTTACTACTGACTTGCACCTCCTAATGCTCATGTGTGCTAAACATTAAGCAATCTGAATTCTCCCCACTTCCACCTAACAAAGCCCCACATATATACTGAAACAACTTATGTAAAAAGGATGCATTACTTCTATTTACATATTTTTCAAAAAGCTAGAATAAATCCATCTTAAAAAACAGTAAAACCAGACCTTCCACATTTTACTTCACATGACCAAAAGAAGTCATATTACAAAGCTCTACTTAATAAGTTAATTTATTATTTTACATTATTAGGAAATATAAATTACATGACAACTTATCCTGTGATTTAAGCCACAGTAATTCATTTAATAAGTTAAAGTATTATTAAATTATGTAACAATTATGCATATGAAAAGAGAGATCTTCCAAGTACTAGTCTTTAAAACCTTTTGATGACTCTGAAGTGAGGAGATATTTGAAAGAAAAGTCTTAAACTGGGAGACAGAGAAAGTGACTGGCTTCATACTTTATCTTCAATATATTCACGTTTGAACATGAGTTTCCTTCCTTGCATATTTTGCATACTTCTAAATATTGTGCAAGTACTGGCACATAGCTGTGTATCATTCAGTCTTCAAGCAGCACTTGTTTTGTCTGTACCATGCCACCTGGTTTTATCAACAATGTTAAGTAGGAGTAGCAATTCAAGCATCTCTAGAAATATTTTCTAGACAATATTTCACAGGTTGCCTGAAAACCCCTGTTGTTTAGAAAGAAATCGAAGGAACTTAGGAGATGAAAAGTGAAGTCAAATTTATACAGTACAAACAAGAAAAAGTATTTTAAAAGTAGGAGGTAATAATTATCTAAAATCTCAAATAATTATCTCAAATAGCTATCTCAAACTATCTGAGTGAATTAGAAGATGAAAATTGGTCACAAAAACCTTGTAATCAACAAAATGCTTCAGGAGGTAGCAGGTCAGGACAAGTTTCTTCCGCAAACTAAAGAGATTGTGCCAAGGAAAAATAAAAAGAATATCCCCTCTATCCTTCAGTACTTCAGTCTATTTAAGGTCTCAAGCAGTTATTAAAATAGCTACACTTGCTGCTATCTAAAATAAAGCTAATGAGACAGCCAGACCATCCAAATCAGATAGGGCTTGCCACTGGAAGTGCTTTTTTTCAAGGAACACTTAGTTTTAATGACAAAGATTGAGTTCAGACCATAAGCCAAGTTAGTAAAAGCTGAATGCAGGAATAAGCATTTCCTATTTTTGTTTACTCTGAGAGAGGCTAAAAAAATGCACACAAAATACAAAATTACCAAGTATGGGGAAAAAAAAAAGCCCACATCTTCCTAGTAGGAGACCACAGGAGAATGGAGACATGCCCAAAATGAGAAAACCAGAGCCCATCTAATAAACACAGTGCTCAGAAACAAATTGAGCCCTGTGCTGAATTACTCCTGATGTGCAGTGATTGTGCCAGTGTTGCAGTGGCTCCATCTCATGGTCACATACAAAGTTACACTTTCATTTACCTTAAAACCACACACCTAAACCCTTGCCTTTTGAATAAAATGATGTTTCTTGGCTACAGAAGGGGATTCCCAAGACACTGCAGCACATCAGGTGTGATGCAATTCTGATTTAAACAGCAGCACCAACTCATGGCCTGGTGTCATAAATACCTCCTGAGCTATGCCTCTGGGAATATCTGAACTCAGCTATGTTTGGACAGACATTTCTGGCACAGTAAGCAAAGAGGTGCTTTGAGCTTCTTTGAATGCTTGATCACATCTCAGGTTGAAAGGATGCTGGAACGAGATAAGCCTCCACTTGCCCATAAGTCTGTTTGTGCCCACACCAGAGTCTGCGCACTGTGGCCTTAGTTGTGTGCAACTTTTGATCATGTTGGATGTCAGACAAGACCTCACTAGTGAAGTCTGCCTGACCCCTCCAACAAGGATCAGCTGAGCCATGAAGTGTGTAATCCATCCTTTTCCTTTCAGTAACATTGATATACAGGCTCATTTCTACGACAGACCAATCTCTCCACATAGAAGCATGCACTGGATGTGACTGGCAGATCAGGAACTTCTGCTCAGTGCTGCATGATCAGGCTCCTTGCTCTTCTGCGTGCAACAGAAGTGAGACTTTCAATCTAATTACAAATGACCTGGCTGAAAGGACTCTGTGGAGTTTCAACAGTGATAAACAGTGGACTCAGAAGAAGGAATAGCTCTAGCCAGGGATTCCACTGCGCATATTTGTATCCCACACTTCCAGAAAGGCTGAAAGAGCTTGATGCTGTACTCCAGAGTCCAGACAAGACCTCGGACTGTCAGTGGAATTGAGGTGCTTGTGAGACCTGCCAATAACAACCTGGCAGTCCTGTAGAAAGCCAGAAGTAATTGGCGGATGGGGGAGCTGATCATTTTAGGAAGATAAAAAGATCAAACAATACCGAAAGTTCAGCTTTTACACAGTCAATAGGTGAGTGCTTTTACTTAAAATAATGACTACTGACAAAGTCCCTAATGAATGTAGAGAAGCTACAACATCCTCTCTTTACAGAATAAGCTATTTCTGTCACACATATATCTTCTTTAATTCTGTAATGCAGCTACATAAAAATAGTGCCTTCTTACTCAACAGATTTGCTCTCTACCACAGTCAAATCTGCTGATTTAATGGCAACAATAAACTTTTTTATTGCTTTACAACCATTCAGAGAGAGTGTGTTAGTTTATTCAATTGGACAGAACTGATTATTAAAGCCTAGGGAAAAGCCAAATTCTGTGTAACTTGTACTTGCAATAAAGCAGTTGAGCAGGTGTAACCAAGTGTGTCAGCACACACTCGCCATGGTGGATTAAGCTCTAATGGATGAGGAGGTTGCAGGCCCCAGGTGCCTACCTGGCCCCTCTCCCGGTGGTGGTCACAGCTGGGAGGTCTGGCTTGCTTGTGAATTATTTCCAAAACTGATGCACTTTACAGACCAGATATTGACACAAGAAAATTACATCAATTTGGGTTTAATCTGTTGCCACATGTAGTGATGCCCAGAGGGTGCTATTTATTCTGCCTTGTCATTACGGAGGAAATGAACAGCACTTCCCACCATCTCCAGTTCAATGCATTAAAAAAGACAAAAGATCATGCCCCACCTTGAAGGGATATTTAAACTGAATTTACACCTTTACAACTTTAGATGCCTATAAACATTGCATCTTCTATGAAAGTACATGTGACATCCGTTAGTGAGTGTCCTATAATATTTCTATTTTAATAATACACATCATATGTGAACAGATTGCTTTGAAAATCTAAACTATCAATTTCTAAAATTTTGGTTTCAACCTCATTATTATATTAATAGCCATTACTACAGAATTAAAGACGCTTAGGAAGTATTTTTAATGGATTTGAAAGTCAGTGGACAGGAACAAAAGAATGAAAATCTCCATGAAAAAAAACTATCAAAATGAAAAACTACTACAGATTAATAGGAGAATCACAAAAATTTGTCAGGATACTCACTGACACTTTAAATGGTGGCAGCTCTCATTAACTGACATGTAGCAGAACTTTACTAATTTCATCACTGAACAAGAGATCTGAGTTACCAGAGAAAAACTGAAAATGCACAAGAGGGCAGTGTTTTTTAACATTTTAATGTTTTCCCTTGGAGCTGTGGGCTTTGACACCATGACTTTAAGCTTCCTAACAATAAGCTTGCTGTTTCTAATCACCCAAACTCATACAGCTACAGAATCACAGACTCTTAAACTAATGTAGGTTGGAAGGGACTTCTGGAGGTCATTTGGTCCAAACTCTTTCTTGCAGCAGACCTAACTTCAGGTTGCTCAGTGTCTAATCCAGCTGAGTTTCAAAAATACCCAGTAATGGAGATCCCACAACCTCTCTGGTCAAACTGTATTCCAGATGTTGACTTCCTGAGTGATTAGCAGAGATAATCAAAGCTTCACATGCTTTTGCTAAAGCAGCGCAGTATACTCTCAAACTTACTGCTGACTCATGTCTGACATGGTGTTCTCCAAGACCCTTACAGCCCTTCTCTGTTGTGCTCCTCCTCACACAGTTGGCCCAGCCCTGTCTGTTTCCAAGGGGAATCTGCTCCACACAGGACTCTGCATTTGCCTTTGCTGAACTTAACGAGATTCCTGTCAGCACTTCAGACTTGCTCCTCCAACTTGTCAGAGTCCTTTGCATTGCACTTTGTTACACTGCCCAGGTTGTTGATGAAGTTGTTAAAAACAATTGTCCTCAGCAGTGACTCCTGAGGAAGACCACTTGCAAAAAACTGCCAGTCAGACTTTGAACATTGACTCTTTAAGCCTCGTGGTCCAGACAATTTTTCCATCCATGCTGAAACCCACTCATTCAGTCCACATGACCATAGCAAGACCACAAGGATGCGATGGGGAGAACTTACTAAGAGCCCTGCAAAAGCCATAGTAAAAGATACGCACAGGTCTCTCCTCATCCACAAAGGAAACCACCTCACCAGAGGAGGAAGGCAGACTAAGCTGGACATACTTCTCTCAGTAAATCCATTGAGGCTAGTCCCAGTCACCTTGTCTTTCATGTGCCTGAAAATTACTACCAGGATGATTTGCTTTAAAATATTCTTGAAGGGCAATGAGAGGCTGACTGGCCCATAAGTACTTTGGATCATTCTTCTTGCTTGTTCTTGAAGATGAATTTTGTATTTGCCTTTCTCCAGTCAACAGGGACATTCCCTGACCACCATAACCTTGCAATAACAACTGGCAGCAGCCTCACAATGGTAAAGGCCAGCTCCTTTAGCACCCATTTGGCCCCACCCGTACATGTCTTGTTTACTTGAGTGATCCCCGACTCAATCCTACTCTACAGTGGGTAGTACCTCTCTCCCTCAAACTCTCCTACTTAGCACAAACATTGACAGCAAAGGCCAAGGCAAAGATTTGCTTTTGCTAGTAGGCTCTTTGCCTGATTTTGTATCAGGCCAATACTTTCCTTGATGTTCCTGTCAATGTATCTGCAGAAGCCCTTCACATTCTTCACTGGTTTCAATTCTAGATGAGTATGGCCTTTTCTAGTTCTACTCTGCCTACCCAGTTAATGCCTCTACATTCTTCTAGGGGTAGCTCATCCTCGCTTCCCCTTTCCATGCATTTCTTTTAGTGCTTGCACTCACTCAGGAGGTCCCTTTTCCGCCAAGTTGGCCACTTTCCACACCTCCTCATTTTCTTGCACATCATAGTGGACCGCTTCCTTTGCAACCAAACCTCCCCTTCCTCATGGTCCCAGTTTACAGTGATAATACTTCAGTCATCATAGTGAATGTTGTTTTGGGAGGTGGAAGAATCTGAGCAGCAAAAGAACATTTTGCTTTTATGTTACAGCTCCACTAGGTGGCTGGTAGATTAGGATTGTCAAGTTTTTTGTAGAACTGATAAACCTGATAAGCTGCTTGCAAGAAGCAGCTTTGAAATTCTCTGTTTAAAGAAATACTGCCTATGACAGATAGGATCTGCTTTGAGAGGTCCATTCCCTTAGAGAAGGAACAGCCTCTCTGCTGCAGCTGTGCAAGCTAGAGGCAACAGGGTGAAAAACAGGTACAGAAATCAGCCACATCCAAAATCTGAAATACAGCTTTCACTGCAAACCACTTTGCAGATGAGAATGAGTTATGAAAATGCCTGTTTTCAGCAAATGATTATGAAATAACCCAGGGAAATATTCTGTTGGCTCCACTAACTACTCCATCTTTTTCGAATGGGATCACTCATTTTGATTCAGTCTATTCAAATGCCTTTGCTGATGGGTGAACATGGGGCAGTATTTCACTATCCTGACACAAGTATTCTCCTGTTGAGGCATTCCTGTGATAGCATTTTGAGGTAAAAAAATTAAAGTGGAAAGGGGGACGTCAAGCTGGGAACCTGAGAGAACAAAGAATAGAACATCAGATGACTCACCTTCCTGCCTCAAACTTTACCTCTAACAAAAACAGAGGAAAATTAATTAGGCTATAACAGCATCAGCAACAAGAATAGTTAAAAGTAATCATATAAAAGTCATTAAATGAAAAAGAAATTGACAGCATACACATATACTGATTTTTCTTATCAAGAACTGTTTTGCACTGTTTAGCTCCAATAGAGCAGTGAATTATAGGAGTGCTTATTTTTCTACATAGGCATGGTGCCACTGAAATTAATGGTATTACTATGCATGAAGTTACCTAAATTGAAACAATGGCACTACTCAGAATGCCTGAAATTACTAGTTTATGCAAGTGTTTGCAGGCTGAAAATCTACAGCAACATGTTAGCACTTGCTCTGAGCCAGTTAATACTCATGTAATGGAAATGCTATGTATGTATACAGAAAATGCAACTGACTGGGAGAAACCAAGTAGTTAGCCAAGAGCAGCAAGCAAGAAAATTCATGCTTATCCAATGTAATGTTCCATCATCGCAACAATGTCCACGAACACCCTTGCTAATCAAATGAAATACGAAAGCTTTGTATAGAAATATATAAGGCTTACTTGTGTTTCATCATCTTTAGATCATGGCAAAAATGGCTGAAAAACCTTGCATAGAATAAATGCATCACTGCGTGCTCCTTTCCTCCAATGTACAAATCCACAGGCATCCAGTAGTCTGCTAAGTCACTATTAAAGGGCCTGAAAAAACACAATTATAGAAAAAAATACAATGTGGAAAATAAAGTTCAGCTCTACTGAAGTAGTTCATCATACTTGACATCACTATTTACAGAGTTACATAGGTGTAATAAAACTTTTATTTTGCTATCAGATCTTGATTTTTAAGAAGCGATATGCTTATAAATTATAGACAAAATTTTAATTTCCTTTGTAAAGCAAACCCACAAAAATATTTTCTTATATTTTAGGGAAGCAACTAAGTTTTCATCTACATTACCTACGAAATGGATGAAAATACTTGCTTATTCTTTAAATATTTTTTTTCATAAATACCCCGTGGCTCGCCTTTAAATTTTTTAGTATTTACCAAGGTTTACATACAAATTTATTACGGTGAAAGACAAAAGACAAGCCCACTCAAAACTAGCTCATTTGTTTTTAATTGGACGTTTGCATTGTTGCCATTAGGGGGCAATGAAGCAGTTTGCTATTAGGTTGCAAAGAATTTGAAGAGTCAGATGGGTCATTGTATGGGTCATCATACTCCAACAGAAGGATGCTCTATGAATTTACAGCAAATTTGTCATCTAGAGCATATTCACTACGTCGTTGGAGGTCACCTGCATGGTTTCCTAGCATTGTTTACTGCTTCATTAAATATCGTTACGTCTTCTGTAATGGGCTTCTGCCTTCAAAATACCACTTTTATGCATGTGGGTCTCTATTGTATGATTTATGGCCCCGTTCTAACAAATTTACTAGTTTTGTCAGCTTGTTTGATTATTCCATCCGCAATCTCTGTAATAGCAATACTTTTTTTCCTCACAGATGAGCCCAGAAGCAAATCATGGACCTGGGATTCACGTCTTAAGTGGAACAAATAACTAACTTGTTCACAGGGTTCCAAAATAAACAGAATAATTCGCCCAAATTCTAGACCTGTGAAATATAACTTATGGAAATAAAGAGTTCACGTAAACTTGGCTTAGCTAAATAAAATCCCAAATCAATAAATCAAATAGAGGTAGTAATCTAGTGCAGAAGTCCATAAAAATGTTATTTCAATATGAAACAGATTTAGCTACCCTAAGCTGTTGTTTTGACAGCTGACTGTTACATCTGACTCAACTTCTGGAAAAGCACCTCATGTCCATGCACAAAAATATTTTAAACTGTTACTGGAGACGAAGTAGTCTGCATAACTTAATAATATTAATAATAAATTCACAGTATCACTAGAAAATAAGTAAAATTAATGCAATATAAAGGTGTTCATAGAAGATATTTCATTAGTTTAACTAAACTGGTTCTGTCAGTGTACATAAAAACCCACAACCTAGCCCAGCTATATTAAATCACTTGGTATGTACTTTGTATCCAGACATTGCTCTGGACAAGAAATAAATAAAACAATCCCCAAACCATTCTACAACGTCATGTCAATACCTACAAAATGCAACTCATTCTGTCTTCCTCAGACTACACAGTAGAGTTGTTCCACTAATTCCTCTTTGGAAAATCCAGTGCTATCAGCAGCACTACTACAGGCAGACTATGACGCAGAAAAACAGCTTAATAACTACAACTGTCTTCCCACACTCTCCATGCTGCAGCCACTAATGCACAGCACATGAAAAATCTCCTTTCATTAATTATGCATATAGTCAAAGTGCCAACACAGCAGGAGCCTGCTGCGATGCCACTTCACTTTAGGTCTGCACATAAGGACGCAGCAGGAGTTACCGGAATTCAAAAGGAGAGAAATGAAGGTACCATTCTTGGCAGCTGGATGTTACATGAGTCTATTCCTTTTCTTACTGGTGGGAAAGCACTGTCTGTCCACACACTGAATGACTCGGTGTATTGCCAGGGAGGATACCCTCCATTCAAATTACCACAGTCTCACAGAGAGTCATGGTAGGCTGTCATTCTTAATGGCATCGTACACTAAGGGCTACATTCAGCTCCTCAGCTGAACGTTTCCTCTGTGCCCTGCCCCATAACACCCTTTCACACAAACTTCTGCCCCTTGCCCTGTAACTCCTGTTCTTACACAGTTATGTCTTCACATCCTGCTCTTATAGATCTCCTGGCATGGAAGCAACTAAATGCCACATTTTTAGAGCAATTCCTGGTCCACCCTGTGCTGAGGGCATAGCATGGACAGAAGAAGTCGGAGCTGCACAGGGGTTTACGTCACTTTCTGCAAAGGCAGTTAGGAGCTAGAAGCACCAGTGTTTGGCCTCTCTCCTCTTTCCTGCAGCCCTCACCTCTCTGTGTTGTGTGGGTCCGTGTACCTCAAGTAGTACCAAGCAGAATCAACAAATGTATCCATGGTATCAACTTCTCGCCGTGCTGCTGCCTTACACCTGAGCAAGAAAGATGGAGAAGAGCTATTTTTTGGTAAGCGACAACCTTGGAAAAAGACAACAACGCACAGAGTGGCCACAAAGACATTTACATTGAAAACTGAACAGGTCTGAACAGTCTGATGAATGACATGCCCAGAAAAAGTCCAACATCAGTAACAGGGCCCTCCCAAACCAAACCAAGTGCAAACCAAAAAGTAGCCTGAACAGCTATAACACCAACCAAGAGCAGAAGACAGCCCTGCACCAGACAACCCTCTCTACTGAATGTTCCTGGAATTTTTTAGAGTTGTCATTTTAAAAGAAAAAAACCAACAAAATCTTAAAGCACAGATAACTGTATTTTGTCATAGAGTTAATGGGTACTGAATATATGTGTGTGTACGTCTCTACATGTGTATATACACACATACACACCCGCCCCCGTTAGGTACCAGACAAAAAGCATTTTATAAACATTAAGCAGAAGGAGCAAGTGGTTGTCTTTCTGATTGTCAGTACAAAAAAGGTCGTTGCAGATTCAATTTATTATCTCTAGAAAAAAAAGGAACTTAGTCTAATTTCAGTTTCCACTGAGATGTAGCAAATCTCTTCTAGAGCTTCTTGCACAATTTTAATTTGTGACTATGGCAAATCAGTTTTTGCTTAGAGTTATAATATATTGGCAGTGCTGAGAAACACTTCAAAAAGAAATTTAGAAGCTTATGTTACTTTCTGATTGTTTCTCTCTGGATATAAATTATTTGTTTGTAGGAGCCAACAATCGCATTTAATAAATTTTCATTTGTTTTAAACCCTTACTGTTAAAACAATGGGATTATTCCAATATAAATAAAACTTCACAACCTGTGATAAACTTGCACATAAAATCCCCTGGCTATATGTAACAAATGCATACATTTTATAAATCATAGATTCATAGAATGACCTGAGTTGGAATTGACCCATTAAACGTCATTGAGTCCAACTCTTATCCCTGCATGGGACAATCCCAACACTCACACCATGTGTTTGAGGGCATTGTCCAAGCGCTTCCTTAATATTGTTTGGCTTGGTGCTGTGACTGCTTTCCTGGGGAGCTGTTCCAGTGCTCCACCACCCTCTGGGTGAAGAACCTCTTCCCAATATCCAATTGAAAACTTTCGTGGCACCATCTTCCTGCCATTCCCTTGAGTCCCGTCATTGGTCACCAGAGAGAATGTATATATAAGTGTAACAAATACATGTAATAAATGGGCACTGGCTATTTAATATTTTCCAACTGCATATTTAGTCACTGATCAGGCTTGACAACTGAGCTGAAACATGTATCTGCCTGTCCGCCCGATACTTCAGTTTGGCTTGCTGAGGCAAGTTTAGGAGAGTATCACCAATTAACATTTTCCTTCTCTTTGTCTCTGCCCCAGGGCTTTTTCTACCAGTTTTTCTTCTTCTTCTTTCTTTTGCTTCATCTAACTGCTTTTCAATATAGAATAACCATTTTATTGATTTGTATATATAAGCAGAGTCTTGGTCAATGTAAAATAATACTGTATTATATTGAAACATAATGGCTTTTCAGTCAAAAGCAAGAATACTTTACAGTCATTGAACCATAATTATACCTGATTCATGCCTGTGATGTTGCCTGTACTTTAAATGGACATGGCTCACAGACAGCATGGGCATCCTTATACAACAGGCACAATACCGTAATCTCATTAGATGATCTTCAGACAACTAACACAATTACCTGGACCTGAATAAGAATTAATAACTTGAGCATCTCCTCCCATTTATAATTGTTTACATTATTGTAACTCAAATACCCACCGACTTTTGTATATTTCCATTTTGTTTTCATAAGTCTAGATATTAAATGTAAATAATGAAAAAATCTATTACTGGTAAGAAAGACTAAAGGAAGGGAAGATGTAATTTCTCAGAGCAACGAAAACCAAGGACGACCACACACACGAAGGCAATAGTGCGAAGGATTTCACGTTGTAGCAGATAAATGAATGAGCAATACTGAAGAAAGCTGTCAATTAGGTGAGAATTAAGGAGACAAATAAAGTTGAAAATTAAAAAAGAAGTCAATTTCAGTTAACTACCACTAGGAAACTAATCCTTTATTTCTGACTAAACAAATGCCCTTAATTAACTTCTAAGTAGGGGCAGCCACAATAACTATCCAGAAACCATGAGGTTTTGCTACACATGTAAAATACCCTGTTGCCTGGTAAACAACAAAATCATTTTTTAATCAAGTTTAACGTTATCAACAAAGGCCAAAATATACGTTCTCAGTGAACCATGGAACTGCTGTGTACAAGCCACCTGATTAGAAATAAAAACTCCACTGATATTCCACCCTGCAAATGTACGGGAGATGTTATGAAATTGCTGCTGCATTATCAATGAGAGCCCTAATGCCATTTATATGCCTGATTCCTCTGCCTGGCAGCCTGATAATGTACTTCCCACTTGGGTCAGTCTGTTAGCAGCAGCATTGCATTGCACTACCGATGAAAACCCTCTCTGGGATAACTCATGCTCTAACACGGCATTCTATAGAACCTGTATGCAAACTCCTACAGATTATCTAAGCAGCCCTCAAGAATAGACAAGTGACTTTCATTACATATCTCTCACTACTTAATTTAGGCTGTTGTATTTCTTAAACAGCTGGACTACAAACAATAAAAATTACAACACTGAGAGGATGCACATGCTTACTATCTGCTTCAATCTGAATTATATGCTGCGATCTCTAATATACAGTGAAAGTGATTCTTCATGATAAAGAATTATCTAGCTGAGGAAACACTCTATGGTTGGACTATCACTAAGAAAATTAACTTAACAAAAGGAAATAATTCAATGATCATTATAAGCACTGTATGAACACTGCTGGTGAAAGATAATGAAAATTCTTGTAGTAAATGAAGTGAGAAATACTGTTAATAAATGGAGGGCAGGAAGAAAATAATTATTTTTCCATTTTTCTTTCCTTCAACTTAAAACCAGCAAGCTTTACTTCAGTTTGTTAGTGAAGGAACAGCAGTGGGTGTCAGTGTTGCAAAAAAGGGAGCTTTACAGAGCACATAGGAAAAACAAAACCCTATGCTTCTTCAGACTGAACATTATCCTGGAGTAGCACCTTGTCTCAGAGTGGTCAATTGTCAACTCTTACAGAAAGAGCACACGAAACAGGCAGGTACAAAGCAATCTCTCGCAGTCTGCAGTAAATGCTGCACTGGCTTACCTTGGACAGGAACAGTTCACCCATTCTGGAGCAGTTTCTAAAGGTGAGGCCCCCTTTCCTGTGAAGGTGGTTACACCGGGCAACACTACAGGTAAGTCTTCATAAGGTACAGGGATAGTGCCGCATGCCTGGCAGTGAATGATAGGAATAGGTGTTCCCCAGTACCGCTGTCGAGATATTAACCAGTCTCTTAATTTATCACTTGTTAGGTCTCCACCTATCCCTTTGGTTTTGGCCTGCTGGGAAACAGCTTTTAAAGCCTCCTGCCGAGTCAAGCCTGAAATCTGGTTGAAAAAAAAAACACAAGCAGAAGAAGAAATAAAAATATATATTTGCTGTCAATGAAAACGCAAGAACAGACAAAAAAGTTACAAACACAACTTCTTAGAGTCAAAGTTGAGGAGCCTCATATATTTTTCCCCTTCCTGCTGCTTAACATCCTTCTATCCAAGAGATTATTCACATACCAGTTGCTTAATTAAAGCCTCTTATTCATAGGGTAATGTTCTTGAAGGCCTGAATAGAAGAAGGCTGACAAAGAGCCCTGTAGACCCCTTCAGCCTTGATTAGCAGACCTTTGCATTTACTGCTGGTATTTTAATAAACTGCTATATGGTGAAACTTTGAGAATATCAGCAACACAATGCAGAGACTGAGGAAATATGGATGATAAAACACAATGCTTTCTCCTCTGTTCATTCTTGCTTTCACAAACATCTTAACCACTTAGACCCCAGCCTTCATGTAACAGAACATAAGCTTTTTGTTTGCTATCAAATGCATTTTTTTTTCAAGAGCTATAACACCATATATATCTTATATAAAATAAGATTTCTATGTCACTTCGGGCAGATATGTTACCATAAAGGCTTATATCACGTTTCAGTGAGTATGTGGAAAAAGGACTTAATCTGTTAATATTTAGCTTAAAAATGCACTGAGATGACAAAATAAGAATCAGCTTTTAACATTGGTTGCATTATTAAGTTTCCTTTATAAAACTCAGACCAATACTGTACTTTCTTCTCATGTACAAAAGCAAAAAAAATCATTTTATTGCTACAGAAGAGCAAACATACTTCATCATTAAGCTATTCCTAGAAATGTTGTAGCATAAGCCTCGCTTGATTTTTAAAAAAAAAATAAAAATCTCTTCAATCATGCAAAGTATTTAGCACTCTTGAGAAAACAGATTTAGTTTGCATTGTTATCATAAGTTGGAAAGAACTCTCTACTTGTATACCAACCTCTTCAGAATTAATGACTTTCTCCAAACCATTTGGCAATGTCTCAATGACTTCAGTGAAAGAAATGCCCAGATCCTTTGCTACTGCAGCATCTTCTGCACTTGTACTAGGTATTCCTAAGGGAAGAAAAAATAAATCAGTTCTGGGATTGACTAACACAGATATTAGTCATCTGTTTCAGGATAAAACATTTTATTTCTATGACACTCCTGTTACAATGATTTGTGTTTGCCCAAAGGATTTTAAAAATCTAAGAACAATAAAAACATTTTCATGTACTTTAGGTAGTGAAATTGAAGCAGCAATAATTACAAAAATATTTTCTTAGTTTCTCTGTAATCCAAATGTTTTTCAATGACCTACCTCAGAAAAGGCTGAAAATAAGATGGTTCAGAAAAAGCGTAGAAATAAAACTATACAATTTGGATAAATAATAATAAAAAATAATTTAAATTATATAATCTAAATATAAAATATTTTAATAATATGTATTTAATTTCCATTTGCTAGTAACAGAAGCACATACTAAACAGCCAAAGTTGCCCTCTCATTTCAACACTAAATTTAATCTCTTTCTAATTTTATAGTTTATTAAAATATACCACAACACAACAGCTTCTAACATTACTATCCCTTTAACTTAATATGAAAGATAAAATTTGTTTATAAACTCAGGAAAACAATTCAAATCATATATTTTTTCTATTCAGAATGTCACTACTGAAGGTAATAACAGAAGTCACAGTATTTAAGGCCCCGATGTTATCTTCCCCTTTGCATCTTATTATTTGGGTCAGTCATGCATTTTGAATACAAGTTCTTCAAGTCATGTAGGCTTCTTTTTATTACAGCAATTTACCAGCACCATAAAATGACACATTACCTTTAAGTATTTCTTATTCATACTGATAGACAATGACAACTTCCCTATGATTTTGCTGCATTTACTTTGAAAGATACTTTGCTCTGCTTGGGAGGACTACCTTTCAAGGTGAGCTAAGTGATCTCTTGTTATCAGATGTATTCTGAAATAACATTAATATACTAACAGATTTTATTATTTCCATAGGGAGATACATCTTTTTGTGTATTTTTCCTTTCAGTGATACTTTATTTAATATTTTGATTAATCTTGTGCTATCGCTGTCACCTTTAAAAGGCAAAGAAACTGATTTCAACAAGCTAATGCTAACATCAAGTTGATGAAATCTACAGACCAAACCACTCAAAATACTGCTGAGCACATTAGAATTATTACCATACAAAAAACCTCATTCCAAACCAGTTTCACAACCATCTTTTCTCAAGCAATGAAATGCGTGCTCTGGTAAATACATTAACTCTGTTAATATACGGAAGTTTGGAAGCAGATAACTAAAGAAAACCAAGCAAAACTCCCCCATGACAGATAACTTCCTAACTCGCAAAATAAGGAATTGCTATTTTATTTTTCCAGCAGATGTATGCTCTTGCCATTTCAAGGCCCTACTATAGAGTAATGTATGTATCTTGATTTGTCAGAGAGCCCTGCAGCCTGCAACAGGTGGCTTCACAATATGCTCTGCTAATGGAAAAAAGTTGGTCCCGCTTTTTGGTCTTCCTTCTTTTGAAAAGAGGATGCTATTAATGTACATTTGCTCAACAGCTGGCATCCAGAACTTCCTGGGAAGAGCTGGGCTGTCTCCAACAGACATAAGGCTAAGGTACGTGCCAGTGAGCAAGTTGGCAGCTTTTAATGAAAAATAAGATTAGGTATCTCAACTATTTGGCTTCTCTTACATGAGGGAAGGTTCTGGTTCTCAAAAACAGATTCATTCCTGAAGAGTAAGATGCAAGCATGTTATAAGTAAGGTACACTGCCCAAGTGGATAATTTCCATCAGCCTTGTGACAGTCATTCAAGACATTTTAGCACAGACTGCTGGTTTTATTCAATCCAGTTGTTGTGCAGGAACAGTCAAAGCTGGCAGCAGTGTAGAGGAGAAAGGAGGAAGGCCAAGGCAGGAAAGAAGTATCAACAACAGGGAGGCAACAAAAGGAAATTAAGGGAAAGAGGGAAGAAGACATAAAGAATTATTTCCTATTAGAACTGGCACACAATATTGCCTACTCATTGCAGCTGAGATGAGACCACAGCAGAACACCAGAGTAAACAAAAAGCTTGGTGGGTGCTACTGATGAAGGTAATCCTTGCAAGTTAAAATGGACACAATTTTTAAAAGTTAGTATAATTTCTGATTTTACTTAGAAGGACAGTCACATCATCTAACCATATGCACTAAATCGCCTAAGTCGAGAGGCTAGGCTCCCTATGCAGGAAAGGAGTGAGATGGGCAGCTGCATAGGATGACTTTGAGAAGAGAAACTCCAGACGGTTAAGTGTCCTCTACTAATGCCTCTGCCTCTGTTTATGGATGCTCAGTCCTAAGTTAGGTGCCTAAATTACTGGAGTGTTTCCTTTAGAGATAAAGGATCCAAGGCTATCTGAATAGAACAATTACCTATTCTGAATTATTTTACTGATCTCAAGACAAATATTATCAGATAAAAGTCAAACCTGGAACTTTCATACATTTACTCTCTAAAGCATTTCTCTATAAGGATGCACATAATTTAGTAAACATAAGACAAAAAACAAGCTAAACGTTTTTGTTGATTGCTACATGTTTAAGTCAAACAATGGCACAGTTCTGTTCTGATTACATATGATGAGAGACAGTGAAATATACAAGCACTGTAGGTAACCAATCCTCTTAACATATGCCGATCCACTAATTAAGCTCATTAAGTGTACTAATTTTATAATATTTCCATTAAAATTTATCATCCTGTAAATCTCAGATTCCATATAGCTACTTTTCCCTTCCTTCTTCCTTAATGAAGAACAGTAAAGAATAGGATTCTAAAGTCTAAAGAGAGCCACAATGTTCAAAATCTACCTCAACAGCACACAGCAATTGAAAATATTATTTCACTTATATGTTAAATTACACATACCTATTCTAGTATCGAGAAAATTCTCAAAACTGTTTTTTGCTGAGATGACTACAGGAATCTCCTGATTGGTAAGCAAATTCACAGCTGTCACTGAAGTAAGTGAGTCTGAAAACAAATGTAATGATCACAGTAAGTAAAACATGACAGGAAATATGCTAAGAACATTACTTACTATTAAAACTCCGTTTATCTTGCATGAAATTTAAATTAGAATTCTGCTTAAATTAGAAAGAAAATGAAAAGCCTAATCATATTTCTAAAAAGTTCAGATGTATTAAAATCTTCAGTAGGTCTGACTGATAAATTTTCATGATTAGAAAACTTATTTATAGCAAACATTTGAATAAAAAGAGAGTAAGATTCGCACTATAATTAAAAAATTAGTGAGTCCTTGACCTCCATTTCTCTGCTGCAGAGTTGTATGAGTTAGCTCTAGGAAGCCCTGAATTATGTAGTAGTAGGCATTACAAAATGAAGCAAAAATTCCAGTTATTCAGACAAAACTGAAGAGGAGCCTATATACTACACTTTTGTTTTGCTTTCTTACAAAAGAACTATAAAGCATGATAAATATTGATCAGTGTTAAAACGGAAACTGAAGTAACCAACTGATTTCCAAACAGAATATTCAAATTCACACTAGAGATAAGGAACATTATGACCACAGGGAAAGGGAGAGAGAAGAGCAGATAATCAAGGGTGATAACATGAAATTGAATTACAATGTGTACTTTTGGTGGCTCAGCAAGAAGAAAATCAATCCTGAATACTCCAAGTTCTGAGGATTCAAACCCCACATCTCAATTTGGACCTGTTTCCAGCTTTTTCAGTGCCTTGAAGTCCATGATAATTAATTAATTAATTAAAATAATTATAATATAGACTGCTAAGAGCTTCCTGTCACCTATCTTCACTGCTAAACTGAAGAAAATCTCAGTCCAGTATTGCCATGCATAAAATCTTCTGGAAATGAAGTAACAGCACCTATACAGGGCTACTATATTGCATCAGTCTTGTTAACACAAACAACATATTTATTTATTTCTGATTATCACTTTTTCAAATTTGAGGTCTTCAAGATATCCATATTCTAGATAAAATTTCTCATGTTCAAACCACTGCACATAGCTTTCCCCCTCTGTTTAAAAAAAGTACAAAAGGAATCGTTTCACTCTTTAAAAGCAAGTAAGCAAAAAGCCTGATGAGCAGGATGCTGAGTGGGTAAGACAGTCTGCTTTTAAAAATAACTTCTCTCTTCTACTCAGCAATAACTTTGATTTTATGCTGGAATCCAAAATAATAATTCCAGTTTATGAAGGCAATCTTTCTTTTGCTCATTTGCTCACATCATTATTATAACATCCATAAAGAGATGATACTACAGTCACAAATGTAAAATGTATGCATAGCATTATAATGAGATAATGAACAATGTAAGGGTCAAATCTTTATCTCAGATAAAGCTAATAAAACTAAAAGATGTACGAGATTCTAAATGAACACAAATTTTGCTAGGCTAAAAAACCCAAGAATGTTTGGAAAACGGTTGATCGTCTCTATTTACATAATAATAGCCTAAAATACAGAACTGTACTAAGCTTTAAGTTACTTTGTCATTCAACATCTTTTTTTATCTCTCCTAGAAAACCTAAAAACATACCCTCTGAATTATTTAAATGAGAACAGAGTGAAGAAAGGGATTACAAGACTATCTCTGCTGAAAAGAAAACAGTTAAATTTTTCATATTGCTGGTGAATCTTTTTTAAAAAATCTTGGTTAATGTGAAAATACGGTCTATCCAAGGCCAACAAAAATTTATTTTTACTTAAATGCCATTTTTCGCCCTTCATATATACAAGGGTTGAAATGCAAATCTGAAAGTTCATGTAGAAATTATTTTATGTTCTCTTCTTTGAAAGTACTGGTCCGTGCCTTTCAGATGCTCCAGAAATAGTATGAATTAGCAGCCAATTTCAACTGAAGAATGCACAGAAGTATATTTACAAGTAGCAAGATTACACAACAATAGCAGAGTTACAATTCTGGAATTGTGTCCACTTTAAAGCCTCCTTTTCAAAGTCTTATGTTTATCATTATTCTGGATGAGAGTTTCTTAATTTAGTCCAATCAAAAGGTGAAGCCTAATGTTAATAGATGCACACACACAAGAAAGCCTTTCAAGTATCTTTACATAAAAAGAATCTAAAAAAATACACTGTAGTCCTTATTAAAAACAAGTTTTGCATCTGTGTGGTTTGGCTTAAAGCATAAGATTCAACAAAGATACAGGCACGTACATGGAAGTACATTTCTGGGACTAGTGCTTTGATTTGGCTGAATTATAAGAACTGCAAATTTCTTCTTTTGTTCCTTAATAAAAATTCTGCAGGCTTTGCTCAGCTCTGAGACAAGGACTCTACATATTGAACATATTCAGGCTCCATTTTTTTTCTGCCAGCAAGCAAACTTATATTAAGTTTAGAGAAACGAAACACTCAAAAATACAGTAGCTTCTGTTCAATCATCACAATTTCCCACAAGATTGCTGCTTCATTGCTGCTGACATCAGATGTTATACAGACAATGAACCCACGTGTTTACTAGTGAGAAAAATGAAATTTTTCAGACACCAGTCTGAAAAGGAAACAAAAAATGTCTAGTATACTTTGCATTTACTCTTATAATTTTTAGGTTTTCCAAACAACAAAAAAATAGAATGCCAGGGATGTTCAATAAAGGCAGAACTGGTTGTAGCAGCCTTTAGAAGACCAATTAACACCAATTAAAGAATTACCTCTTATTTGTAACTTCTGTCGAAGTCAGTACCTGCCGTAGGGCTACTCTGAATTCATTCCATTAGGATCTTGTATGAACTAAAGTTCTGCACAACAGAGTACAGTTTTGCAACCTACCTGTAATCCACTTTGCTATGTATTAAGCGATCTCTTGCCCTCTTTCTATTCTCTATGGCAGGTAGAGATCATCACTGGTGCAAGAGTCGGTCCTGCTGTCTTTGTGCTAATAATGAATTACCATATAGTTGTGAGATTTTCCAGATGGGTTGACAGAGTCAGAGTTGGATTATTCACTTCCCGTATTATGAGGAAAGAAGAATCTGTTCCATTGCTTCTATATACTATGAAGTTTTACAGCCTTTATGAAACAAAGAATTCTAAGGTAGCTGCTGTTACTCTATCTGAAGCCAGGGCAGGCTGATGTGATTCTGTCTGACATACAAAAAGAATAAAATGACCCGTTGCCTTTCAAAAGGAACACCTCACACTCAGCTTGACACTCATTCTATGAAGATAGTTCTCTAAAATTTTTACTTTTCTGCAACAAAATGCAGTATGAGAAAAATAACACCTTTTCCTGGGATGAACTCCCTCTGAAAGACTTCCTTGAGACTGCTATTCCCATGCAGCAATCTGTGAGTTGGTAAGATATATAAATGGGAAGCTCCGTAAATGGCTTCAGGTGTATAGGTGTAAGCTGCTAGCTTCTCTTCTGTTACTTTACCACTAACCTGAAAAAGAGCAAAAAATATCCCTGATGAATTTGGGTTTTTTCTCCCTTGGAAGAGCAGTGGTTTTAGATTCCCTTTCATTTTTATGCAACTAACAAATATACTTCTCCTTTACAATTCTGAATATCAGTCAGATTCATTCCCACTATAGGGAGCTTCTAAAATCAAATCTTCACAAAATTTACTTGAGAAAGTTTCTTTACAGTCATGCCTCAGTTTATCCAAATATGTAAAAAACATTGATATTCTAAAATCACACGTAATATTATGTTACACTACTGAGCCAGATTCAACCCCCGCTTACGTAACCTGGAATCCTTCTACTCCATTTTAATATCCATGCCGTTTCCAGGAAACGGAAATGAGATGTTAACTCTGAAACCTAGAATATTTAAGATTTTCTCAGCTACCAGGCTTTCCACCACACTCCTCTGATGAAGTCAATGTTGCAACTTATGTACAGGAATAAAATAATAAAAGGTGGTACAGCATTAAAATGACTGGACATAAAATGAGAACAATAAACCCAAAAGATTGATTAAGAATTATCACCCAGCACTATCAATTAACTGTGGAACGGGGCGGGGGGGTGTCTTAGAATGAGATTTTTCTACAATAGCTATTGATATAAATTTTCAGAAACAATTGACAAAAAACACCTTAAATATAAAACTTCTAGCAGTGTACAATTCAGAGGTATTAAAAAAGTTTAGCTATCTCAATTTGAGGTTCCCCAAAATTCAGTATTTCAAAATAAGAAGTCACTTGTAAAAGTTTAGACCAAGGTAAATGAGCACAATAAAGCTTTGAAGCCCAAGAGCTGAAATTCCATCAAGGTCTCCGAAAATCTCTTCTGTCGCTATCAGATTCAAAAAGCCTCGTGTCTCTTCAGAGGGACTTCAGATTTTACCATTTTCCTCTAGATAATTCTGCTCAGGTTTCTCTTCCCTTTCTCTCCTTTTTTTCTATCCAGACTTTCCTGTAGCTTCATCACTACCTAACTGTCCGTGTTTCATTATTTTATTTAGTGTATGTAATAAAAGAAATAATGGACAAATGTAAATAAAGTGGATTGCTTGAGGTCTGCTCAAGTCTGACAGAGAAGGAATTGTGCAGAGTGGAGCTAAATTTGCTTCCGGTGTTGCACTTGAACACACAAACTATTTCCTAAGGAGGACCAGCAGGGAGTATCTCTTCAATCCACAAGTGGTGCTCTTCAGGATCTGTGCTGGTCTGGGCATGAATATACAATAATCTCTTTTAGTAGGTTTCAAGCTTTTTAGATCTGAAAAACTGTTCCTATCACTAATTTCAGCGGTTGTGTCTAGTCCATCCAAGACACCAGCATTGAAGTTTCTGACTTACCTTTAGCAAAAAGTCAAAAGAGCATCCAACACAGTCACCTATCCAATTTGCTTGCATTTCCTTTATACCATACCACTCAGGGAGATTGGACAAAGCATCAAACATAGCCTGATACAATAAAAGAAAGAGTTAGAACATCCAGCTTTTATAAACACACAAATTAAGACTATAGGCTTTATTATAACTAACAGTAAAATGATAAGGTGCTGGTAAAAACATAGGGAAGTGTTTTTATACTGTTGCTGCCTCAAATTCATATATTTGAGAACAGAATTAACACAGTACAAGCCAGAAGACGTCTCCAACAGAGATCCTACTGTTATTAAGAGACCTTCCTTTTGAATGGACCAAACTCTAAACATAGAATAAAAGTCTTATATGAAAACAAACATAGAAAATATTCCCCAAAGGTGTAAATAGTGGGAAATGTAAATGATCTAATGGGCTGAACAAGACGATTGACCCATAAGAGATGTGCTTGCAGGTATGAAGTCTGCATTTGGATTAGTTGTTCCAGACAATAGCCTGGAGATGGAAGCCATACAAAAAGGCACTTACATGTCATAAAATTTTCAAGCGCTGACTTAAAGTGGCAAAACAGAGCTTCCAGCTGCCTATCTATTTTTTTAATATTTCATACTGATATTTTACCAAACAAAACAGGTTGTAAAACTGAATGATATCATCCTGAAAAGAAAAAAACAAACCACCCAACCCCTAAATGATAATAATAAGGGTGCATATTAAATTCAAAATATATCTAATAATACCATAATAGTATAATATACTATGCAACAGAGGAGAAATTGTTTGTTCCTTTGTCAGCCATAAAGTCAAACAGCCAGCCTGTAACTTCTATGTATTTATACTAAGGAAGAGCCATATCCCTGTATTAATATGCTTTCTGATGTGTGGCATGGAAGCATAAGAGACTATTCCAAATAAACTAATATTTGCCTAAACCATTTGAACAGTATGTTTTTAATAAAAGAAATCTATACAATGTAAAAGGAGAAGATGTACAAAGGGCCAGATAACTCAAAGTTCACCTCATTTTTCACTTCATAACTTCAAATTTGTGTTATGACTGTCCAAATTCTTTACTTTGGCAGAAGTGCAGCCAGAGGTATGAGTCACTCAGACAGATGGTGGATATGCTGCACAATAACAGTTAAAATATAAGAATAAGGTAACACATTGAGTAATTTTTCCTTCAGCTGGGATTCCCCACAACAAATGTGCAAGCTCTTTATTATCTCCTTAATTGCTAACAACC